>CM029400.1:35290104-36586400 GCA_017139565.1 Luffa aegyptiaca
TACTACAGACCCTTTAGGCTAAAACTTGAACATCGATCCCCGTATGTCCCTACATACTAGTTTAAGTCTCATTCTATTAGCCTTGGATGTTTAGTTTATTGGATTAGGGTTAATAAGACAAGATATAATACAAACATGAATAATACATAACTTTATTAATGTTCGGTCAAAAGTATATTTACTATCTACGAGTTTTAGGGCGTAAAACCCAACATTTACTATGTGGTTTGTGATCTCGAATGTGGTTTTCCTCCAAGAAAGTAGTGTTTGTCGATAAGAACACTTTGTTTTCTTGAGGGTCATAGAAAATACCACCTCTCGTTTCTTTAGGGTAACCAACGAATTGGCATACTCTAGAACGAGGTTCCAGTTTCTTAGGATTTGTTACTAGCACGTGTCCAGGACAACCTCAGATACGGAAGTAACGTAAACTAGGTTTACGCCCCCTTCATAGCTCAAAAGGTGTTTCAGAAACACTTTTTGAGGGAACATTGTTTAGAATATGACTACAGTCTCTACTGCATACCCCCAAAACGAGCTAGGTAATTGAGCATAGTTCATCATAGAACGAACCATGTCTAACAGGGTTCTATTTCTCCTTTCTGATACACCATTTTGCTGAGGTGTACCAGGTGCTGAGAGTTGAGATTGGATTCCATGTTCTATCATATAGTCCTGAAATCTTTGATCCATGTATTCTCCACCTCGATCTGATCGAAGTGTTTTAATTGTTTTACCTAATAGGTTTTCTACTTCAGTCGTAAACTCTTTGAACTTTTCAAAAGCTTCAGACATATGACCCATTAAGTATAAGTAACCATATCGAGAATAATCATCTATGAAATAGATGAAATATTCATAACCTCCTCGAGCTTTTACATTCATTGGACCACAAAGATCTGAATGTATCAACTCTAGAGGTTCTCTGGCACGATAACCTCTCCAGTAAAAGGCCTCTTGGTCATTTTACCCTCGAGACACGATTCATAGGGTGGTAAAGATTCATCTTCTAAATCGGTTAGAAGTCCATTCTTTACCAAACGACCGATCCGATCGATGTTAATATGACCAAGATGTAAGTGCCAAAGATATGTGTTGTTACTTATTGGAGAAATCTTTTGCCTTTTATTTTGCGTTTCAGCCGATTTAAACATCTCATGATTTAAAAGAGTCGTTGTGTTAGTTGGTCTTAACACATATAAGTTGCTTTCTAGTTTAGCAGAACATATAAGTACTCCATTTCGGGAAATGAACGCTTCATTTAACTCAAAAGAAATAGAATAATTGTGTTCCAATAATCCAGAGACAGAAATAAGGTTCCTTTTAATTTTAGGAACAACATACAAGTTTTCTAAAAATAAAAACTTATTTCTGAAAAACAACTTTGCAGCTCCCACTGCACTGGCTGAAATGACATCTCCCGTTCCAACCTTGAGTGTCATCTCACCATCTTGAAGCTGCTAGAAATCATTTCCTTGAAAATAAGAACAAACATGATTAGTTGCTCCGGAATCTAATATCCAGGCATACTCATCATGTTCAACAAGACATGTTTCTAAAACAAGTAAATCAAATTTACCTTCCTTGTCCTTCTTTTTCTCTGCAAGGTATCGAGGGAAATTCCTTTTCCAGTGACCATCCACGTTGCAGTGGAAGCACTTGCCCTTATCAGCCACCACCTTGGCCTTTCCCTTGCCTTGAACAGCTTTAGCAGGAGCCTTTCCCATGTCACCCTTCTTTTTCTGTATCTTCTTTGAAGAAGAAGCTTGAGGTACAGGTTTAGTTCCTGAGGATAAACCCTTCAGGAACTTTTTGGAATGGGCCACATTGGCCTCTCCTTTAACCACATTTTTGCCCTTACTTTTCAGCATGGACTCATAAACCTGTAGCTCATTCAGAAGGGTAGTCAGGTTGAATTGAATCTTATTCAAGCTAGCTTTTGTTCGAAATTGCATAAAACTTTGAGGAAGTGAATGCAATATAAACGCAACATGACTCCTTTTGCAGACGACCCCGCCATTAGCTTCCACAATGTTGAATTGATTTGTCATGTCGAGAACGTGTTCTCGAACAGATTGTCCCTCTTCCATGCGGGAGTTATGGACGTTTTGTTGAGCCCCATGGTGGAGCTGGTAGGATGGTAATCCAAACATCTCCTGAAGGGAATTCATAATTTCCCTTGCATTTGCCACGTTCTCGTATTTCTTGGCAGACACGGGCCTTTTCATTGGCCTTAAGCGGTCGTGTGCATCCTTTATCGCTTAGGATGCATTGTGAGGGGGAACTGGAGGACAGTCCTCCGTTAAGATTAACCGGAGATCTTCAACAACCAGAATCGTATTAAGGTTGGATTTCCATGTAGGAAAGTTCTCGCCGGTTAATTTTTCATTTTTTAATAAAGTGATGATTGAGGAAGACATTGCTGGAAAAATAAACATTTACCGTATTAGTTATCTTTGTCTTAACCCATTATCCAATCAATTTTTGCAAACAATCAATCAAAGAACCCTAACAAACTATTGATTGTGTTTAGCAACGATGCTTTAGAGGTTTAGAGAAACAGCCACTGAAGGGTGATCAGCTACTCCTCCTCTAAAATAAGACACTTCTCAGTCAACTCTATTTCCAGAATAACTCATATTCCTATAGACGTTGTTCGGTCAAGGATTTGTTAACGAATTAACTTATCCCCGTAAGTGTAACCCTTCCACTTTCAGATCTCATAAGCACGCACCAACAGGCTAACGAAAGGAAAGACAACTGTTGGTAATTAGCCTAAGTGACCCTATCCTTTTCAGGAGTTCACGGTGTTACGAATCCTATGATCGGGCCTTCCGAAGGGATGGTTGCTGTATTATAACACGCAGACGGATCATAAGACTCTCACGGTGTGACCTTTGGGTGGAGACTGAGGGATACATTGACACGTGTCCTGTGTAGGTGTTAATATCACACATGCGGAAGCAATTTTGGATATTAGGCACACAATTTCATCAATTTGATCCTAGAAGACATGCTGTCCATAAGAACAAAAAACATAGTAATAAGGTACCTACCTCTTGAAGCTCCCAATTCGTATAATCCGATGCTTTATAATTCACACGAACGGCTTTTGGACAACCACTTGGATCTTCTCTACTATCCTCAGGCCTTGGAACGGATTGTGGGATCTTCCATTGATAGGAATTGGAAATGAAAAAACTTATGGATATAAGCAAGCTTGAGAGTATGAACATGGAAGTTCTTGGGAGAATTTTGGCAGCATTTTAGGTTGAAGAAGTCCACTAATTCTCATCAGCTCATCCTCTATATATAGAGGGAAATCATGCACAAGAATTGCACAAAAAATTGACAACAAATAGGGATCATTTTAAGCCACAAGATTAGGTGGTGCAATAAGGCTAATTACAAGTGATTAGCCATTAAGCACCACCTCCAAAATTTGCTAACTTTTGAATTTTCTTTTAAATTCAAAATTTGCAAATAAAATTCTGAATAATCTCACTTTCTTTTATTTTAATTTAAATAAAATTATTTAATTTAATATCTCATATTAAATTAATACCATTTGTGCAATCTTGGTTTCTTTCTCCCAACGAATTTTCTCGAACATGAATCCCTATTCACGTGTTTAATATTTAAATCATATTTAAATATATAACTCTCATTTTAAGTTTAATTCATAATTAATCTAATATGTCGTTAAATATCGTATATAAGCAACTTATGTATCCTTTTCCGAATTTTGAACGTTTCAAATATTAACCTATCATATTGTTCCAAGTTTTATTCCTATTGAGAGCTAATAGAGGGACCTAATGGACCTACAGATCATGGGCTCCAACGAAATGATGATAACCGATTAATCTCATTAACCTAGTCATTCATCGTTCGTTAGCTTCCGGGACACTCCACTATAGCCCATAGCTGCACTCCCCTCACTGTAGATATATTTCTTGTCCACTTTAGATAACCATGATTAGTAAGTCAACCCTTAACCGGTTGTTCGTAACTAGAACTAGGTCAAATGTTCGTTTTACCCCTATAGTTACATCTTGTTCCTTAAGTTCCACTGATCCTCTAATGAACAACTAGTTCGCGATACAATCACTGAACCAAGTCCCTCTCAAGGTTATGAGAGGGCCCTTTGTTCAAGATTCGGAGTCAGCACTTAAGAGAACAACCTTTACTAACCCTAAAACGGGTAGCAGTGAATTCCATCTTGCAAAGCTATGTCCCCAGCTATCCATTTAGTCTTATCCCCAAAATGGTAGGCTTATTGAGTTGGCGATGTTTGGCCACTCTCATCCATGCAAATCAAAGGATAATCCTAAATAAACAGGAGTTCATAGTTAGCTCAGGATTAAGATCGAGTTACCTAGGTTATATGTATGAGATGTTCAGTTTCAACAGTAAACGGTGTTGTAAAGTGAAAGTGACTTATCTCCTGGTCCGATCTCTATGCAAACTCTTTGCATAGGACGCCCTCACTCACATGTCTTATACATGAACAATTAGGATCACATCGTCTGTCTCTAAAGAACAAAGCGAGCTGCGCCAATAGTGTCCCCAGGATTAAGGTACCCAACCTTATCCATATATTATAGATCGTTTAGACTATTTACTTGAACTTGATCCATACTTATGTCACACATAAACTTCAAGTATACATAATATAGTCATGGGTTCTTAGTTTATTGGATTTGTGATTATATTTAGGCAAAACAAATATATAGAAATAATACTTCATTGAACCAAGTCAAATGTTACATTTACTATCTACGAGTTTTAGGGCATAAAACCCAACATCCCGCTCCCACTTACTATGGGCACTTTTCCCATTCACCTTGTTATTGACCCATGCAAACACTTTCCGAAGGGAGGCCGCGCTTAAACGACACAAAGCCGAGCATGGATCTCACATTGTAAATATATAGGGACGTAGGAGTAAAAACTCGATTTAAATCAAGTTTTGATCTTATCTCCCACTAAAGTGACCTACTGTATATTTTAGGGTTTATTAACCTAGATAAATTCGGCTAATTCAATTTATCTAAGTCTAATCCTCTTATAACTAATATAATAAGATCTAGTTTCTAGGTGTATGAAACAGATTTAATTAACCTATCAACCATCTTCTAACATTAGACTATGATTAATTCAACTCTGGTATTCCGGGTCAGTTCTCAGGTAGGAGGTGTTCCGTAAACCGTCAACTTAAGTACCCCAAACCTTAGACAGAACTTTACCAGTAGAGTTCCCTTATAATCATAGTAATGTTTGTCCTACTTAGTTGGTTAAAAGTATTTTAAACTAAGTAAGGAATTCTAATCCTATTAGAATTTGACCTTAGGTCTAATTAATTTTAACCCATTAAAATTAATTAATATAAACCTATGGTCCTATGTTTGCATGCATTTCTTGATTATAGATTGACGGTTTCTAATCATTAATTTTAAACTATTCAAATTTTAATGATTAACCCTATAATCATGCATACTATAGTTTTAAAACAATTAACAATCATATTCAAGTTAATATAATAAAACTATATATATTGGATTGCATTGCATGAATTTTAATATAACAATTATATTAAGCTATGGATATATCATGTTCAATGCAACTTTGATTTCCTTATTAAATAATTATAACAATTATAATATTGTCAATCAAGGTAAATCAAAGTAGCTGCTGCAAACAACTTATCAAATATAACTCTTTATATTTAAGTAAGTAATCTCATGCACCATGCTATTCAAATTTTTCATGATTTCAATATAGCTCAACTATATATTAAACATCTCATGAAAATAAACCATGCATTTCAATCATATTATAATCTAATTATAACATACATAAATACATGAGCATGTTTTATAACCTAACGTGGGATTTTAAATCTAAATGACATCCATAAAGCATTTAAATAGCGTATAAACCGATTAATTGGCCCATAGGATAAAATAAAGCACATAAATTACAATAATTTAAGCTATTTTATCCTAAAAATATCCTTCTACAGCTTCAAAACCGGACTAGACCACAAGAACCGACCCGAACCGCCTCGAACTGGTCCCCAAAATGCCAAAACAAGCTTGAATCAGGTTGGACCGACACCAGACCAGCAAACTGGACCGCAAATAACCTTCAGCCGCACCTCATGAAACCCTAGCCGCACGCCGCACGAAATCGCGTTAGCATCGAGAAGTTGTGAAGATAGCGTCGCGACGCTTATGCGATCGCAGATCTCCGCTTCACGAAATCGTGACAACGTCATGACGCCCGATGAACAGGGTCGTGACGCTATTGCGTCTGGAGGAAGAATCTGGGCATTCCAGCTGCTGTTCTTAGCATTTGGCCTCGATTTTGGACGTGATTTTCATTGATCTTCAACATAGAATACCCTATTCTAAACCCGGACTTACAGAGGATAATTGATTTACAAATTATGCCCAAAAACGCAGGGGCCTTTACATTGAACCATTCAAGAAACATAAATCTATGGCCAATTTAATCGAAACCATTTATACGCAAACCATAACATTCACAATGCATAAATCCCACCATAAACAAATTGCAAATTTCAATTTAAAATCAAGAACAACTGAGTTGGCTCTGATACCAATTGAAGGGAATGAGAGCCCTCGGCGCAGCGGAAGACGTGGGCGCGTGGACAGAACGTACTGAGAGCCTTTGATTTTAATTGAAATACCAATATAATTTGTAAAAGAATACAACAATAAAACTATTTTTAACATGTTGTACAACGACTATAAATATGCTTAATAATTGTCTAGATCTAATCTAGATGATCATAGTGGTCAAGGATTTCAAAGGAAACTTACTTTCGTAGGAAGCCTTGATCGATTCACCTTTTCTTGCTAATGAGATCGAAAACGCAAAAACCTTCTTGTGCGAACACCACCAATTGGTTACACCGGTATATCTCTGAGACTACTGGAGGCAGGAGACTGGTGGGAGTCTTTTAGGAGAGATCTCTGAGAGAAGTAGAATGAATGAGATGCCTTTCACCCCACCCCAAGGGTCCTATATATAGGTAAAGGCCAATACTTTTTCCTAATAGGAAAAGGTTATGAATAAGTTCAAATCTATTATCTTATTCATATCTAATTTTAATAAATAAATAATTAATTACATAATTAATTAATTACCCATTAAATATCACATATATTAATCTTAGGGATTTTATTAAAATTAAATTAATATGAATCCAATTCATATTTAGTTATTTGAACTCTTTCAAATATTTTTCTCTCAAGAATTAATTTTTAAAATTAATTCAAAAATTATATTATAAAGTTTCATAAACTTTATATTATAATGTATCAACATACATTCCACGATTCCCCTAAATAAATGGAACACTTTCAATTTACAATTTATACTTAATTGCCTCAAGTCTCTTTACGAGCTACCAATGGGACCTAATAGACCTACAGATCAGAAGTTCCAGGGATACGAGACAAATTGGCTAAACTCATTAACCAAGTTAGTCACCATTTGTTAACTGTGGGTCACTCCACTAAGGACCCACAACTGCACTTTTCTCACTGCAAAATATTTCTGTGTCCACGAATATCGACCAATAACGGCAAGTCAGTCCTTCACGTGTGTTCGTACCCTAGCTAGGTCAAATTACCGCTTTACCCCTGGGTTACATCTTTGTCCTTAAGTCCCCAGTGCTCCTCTAATGAACAACCTGGTTGAGGTCCAACCAACAAACTGAAGTCCCTCTCGTGCCATAGAGAGGGTAGGGCCCATTGTTCAAGACCCGGAGACACCACTTAAGGGAACACACCTCTACTTATCCTAGAGTCGAGAAGGAGTGAATTATATCTTGTGTGATTATGTTCCCAGCTCCCCACTCGGTATTGTCCCCAAAATGGTAGGCTTATTGAGTCGACGTGCAGGCCACTCTCACCCATACAAATCAAAGGACAACCCCTCGTGAACAAGAGTCCATAATCCACTCAAGATTGAGACCAAGTTGCCTAGGTCATCCTAGTGAGATAGTTAAAGTGTTAATATCACACATGCGGAAGCAATTTTGGATCTTAGGCACACAATTTGATCAATTTAATCCTTGAAGTCATGTTGTTCATAAGAACAAAAACAGAGTAATAAGGTACCTACCTCTTGAAGCTCCCAATTCGTATGATCCAATGCTTTATAATTCACACGAACAGCTTTTGGACAACCACTTGAATCTTCTCTACTATCCTCAGACCTTGGAACGGATTGTGGGATCCTCAATTGATAGGAATTGGAAAAGAAAGCTTATGGGTATAAGCAAGCATGAGAGTATGAATATGGAAGTTCTTGGGAGAATTTTGGCAGCATTTTAGGTTGAAGAAATCCCATTAATTTTCATCAGCTCATCCTCTATATATAGAGGAAAATCATGCACAAGAATTGCACCAAAATTTGACAGCAATTTGGGAGTGATTTGAGTCATGGATTAGGTGGTGCAAGAAGGCTAATCTAAGATGATTAGTCATTAAGCACCACCTCCAAAAAATTACCAAAATTTTGAATTTCTTTTAAATTCAAAATTTGTAATTTTAAATATAAAATATGACTAATCCCACTGAATTATAATTTTATTTTGATTTAAATAAAACTTATTTAATTTAAAATAAAATCATTTAATTTAATATCTTATATTAAATTAATACTACTTGTGCAATCTTGGTTTTTCTCCCAACGAAATTTCTTGAACATGAATCTTTTATTCACGTGTTTAATATTTAAATCATATTTAAATATATAACTCTCATTTTTAAAGTTTAATTCATAATTAAACTAATATGTCGTTAAATATCGTATATAATAGACTTTTGTATCCTTTTCCGAATTTTGAACGTTTCAAATATTAACCTATCATATTGTTCCAAGTTTTATTCCTATTGAGCTAGTAGAGGGACCTAATGGACCTACAGATCATGGGCTCCAACGAAATGATGATAACCGATTAATCTCATTAACCTAGTCATTCATCGTTTGTTAGCTCACGAGACATTCCACTATAGCCCGTAGCTGCACTCCCTTCACTGTAGATATATTTCTTGTCCACTTTAGATAACCATGATTAGTAAGTCGATCCTTCACCGATTGTTCGTAACTAGAGCTAGGTCAAAAGTCCGTTTTACCCCTATAGTTATATCTTGTTCCTTAAGTTCCACTGATCCTCTAATGAACAACTAGTTCGCAATACAATCACTGAACTAAGTCCCTCTCAAGGTTATGAGAGGGCGGGGCCCCTTTGTTCAAGACTCGGAGTCAGCACTTAAGAGAACAACCTTTACTAACCCTAAAACGGGTAGCAGTGAATTCCATCTTGCAAAGCTATGTCCCCAGCTATCCATTTAATCTTATCCCCAAAATGGTAGGCTTATTGAGTCGGCGATGTTTGGCCACTCTCACCCATGCAAATCAAAGGATAATCCTAAATAAACAGGAGTTCATAGTTAGCTCAGGATTAAGATCGAGTTACCTAGGTTATATGTATGAGATGTTCAGTTTCAACAGTAAACGGTGTTGAAAAGTGAAAGTGACTTATCTCCTGGTCCGATCTCTATGCAAACTCTTTGCATAGGACGCCCTCACTCACATGTCTTATACATGAACGATTAGGATCACATCGTATGTCTTTAAAGAACAAAGCGAGTCATGCCAATAATGTCCCCAGGATTAAGGTACCTAACCTTATCCATATACTATAGATCGTTTAGACTATTTACTTGAACTTGATCCATACTTATGTCACACATAAACTTCAAGTATACATAATATAGTCATGGGTTCTTAGTTTATTGGATTTGGGTTATTTAACGTGCAATTCACTCATTTAATAACCTGAGTGAACAAAAACTCTTTAAACGACTTTATCGAACAAGTATACAACTATTTGTTTCATTCACTATCTACGAGTTTTAGGGCATCAACCCCAACAGATAGAAACCTAACTAGCTAACAGTGTTAAAGCTAGTGGTTAACTATCTCGCGGTCCGGTCTTGTGCAAACTCATTGCACAGGATACCCCCACTCGCATGTCCACTACATGAACGTGTTGGATCATTGCGTTTGTATCATAATACAAAGCGGGTCGTATCCATAGTGTCACCAGGATAAGGTACCCAGTCTTATCCCTATACTATAGACCCTTTAGGCTGTATCTTGAACATTGATCCCCGTATGTGCCTACATATTAGTTCAAGTCTCATACTAACAGCCTAGGATGTTTAGTTTATTGGATTAGGGTTAATAAGACAAGATTCACTCAATACAAACAAGATAAATCATTTTATTAATGTTCGGTCAAATGTTACATTTATTATCTACGAGTTTTAGGTTATAAAACCCAACAAAAGTTATGCTTGAGTAATCGATGTCGACATACCTTAGCGTTCTCATGTTGCATAGCTCTCCCTTATTGGCATTTGTGGGCGTCGGCCTCCTACGGGTCAGTCTCAGCTCCTTGCATGTCGACTCTGTCATTGTCACTGAGACCTTCAACATCATCATTCTTGAGCGTTTGTTGACTCGGCTAAGGTCATTTCATAAGTCGAGTACTTTGGAGAGTATAGGTTTTTCCACTCTCCCAAGAACATTTTGTTGGCTCAGCTACTCGGGCTTTCAGGAGCTCCATTTTGTCTCCTCGTGAAATAACGTTAGTAGATAACATTATGCAGATATGGGAAAAAAAACTAGTCATTGATCAAAAATTTATATAAGTATGTCATGAGTAGCTTGCAAATTATGAATAGTTTGCATTTAATAAATTAATAGATACACATAAAGTAATAAGAATGTATCAAAATTCGTAATTACGAATATAGTAATAGACATATAGTAATTTGGGGTAGGTAGAGAACATACCCAAAATGTTAAGCCTTATGAAACGGTAAAGACCTTTGTTGGGCTAATATGAGCTATCTTCAGACCTCTTGAATTTCTCACTCCATATTGTTGAACTCAAAATTAGAAATAAATAACAAACTTTATAATATTTGTAGTCAGACATTTATGAAGATGCCATAGAACAATTTCTGTGCAAGTAAATAACTAACTTGCTTTACAATAATCTACTTTAATTTCAACTCTTTATTTAGTCCAAGTAACTTTATAAGATAGGACTGAACAAATTTAATTGTGCGGTTTGAAATATGACCAGTCGGTCTGGTCTATTTATTTATTGAATAAATGACCAAATAATTTTTTTTTATTTTTTTTAAATTAAGTATGAATTATCAATTGATAAAAATGTCCTCAACGAAATATCTAATTGAGATTCTAAATTAGAGAGCAAATCAAATCTAAACTTAATTTGAATCACTCCTAATCTTATGCATTTAAAACTACATAGATAATATGTTGACCCTTCCTCTCATAATATATCCTAAAAGCAATAACCTTATGCTAAATATTTTCCTAATCTTAGTAACGAATTTCCTAAATTGATACACAAGTATCTTTCACATTAAAATAGTCTCACAAAACTAAAAATAGAAACAAATTCATCTTTTGGGACCACGAATTTAAAAGAGGAAAAGAAGTACATATACTTGGCTTTTCTTTTTATTTCTTTAGTTCTTGCAACACTCCTAAACAGACTTCTCCTAAAAAATAGCTATCTCGAGTTGCTCAAATTTGGATTCTCAAGTTTCAGGGTCGAAGCTTGAAAGAGAGATAAGCAATTAAGATAGAGTGTAACTTACCATGTTAATGTTGAAATCCCAATAGGAATCTGGCCCACAAATCCTGAATTAGACATATTCAGCACACTCAAATTGGAAAGCCTTTCAAATCCAGACGACATCATGGAATTGAACCTATTGAAAGCCAAGTTCAAATCTCGCAGACTGAAAAGACTGCTTGAATTATCGATCCCGCTGGAGATCATCTCATTGCTCAAATCAAGACCATTTGGCCAATATAGACACGCAAGCAGCCCCCAAAGGCAAAGGGATATTAGCTCCTAATTGAAGCTCCAAATTTCTTTGCATTCTTGGGTTCATGAAATCCGCCGCAAGAAGGTCCACTAGCACCATGTATATCAATATCCCTATTTAAAAATCACACCAAATGGCAACATGAGAAAAAAGAGTAAAACTGAATTTGCATGGCGGCAGGAAAAAAAAGGAATCTACTGCAAGTTGGAAGTTGCATGCGGCAAGGTCAATCCGTGGATTTTATTATTATTATTATTATTATTATTATAAGATGGTAGGGGTGAAAAAACCCGAACCGAACCGAACCGGTTCGGTTCGGTTTTTATTTAATTTCTGGTTCGGTTCGGTCCTCGCATATACATTACCCGAACCGAACGCACGCCTAGGGTTTCTCGTATATAACCGAACGCACGCCTCTTCTCTCCTCCTTTCCCGCAGTTCGCCTTTTCAGCTCCTAGGGTTCCGTTTCGTCACCTTGCCTTGTCTCTTCTCTCGTGCCTCGCCTCGTCTCTCCCGCAGTTCGTCTCTTCCGCATGCCCTTAAGGTTTGTTCGCCTCTCCCGCAGGATCGGCATCACCAGTTTCCTGATTTCACTATCTCCTCTCTGATTTTTTGGCTTAGAGATGGTGAAGTCGAAATTCCACAACTAGGGTTTGTTGTACCTTTAACCATGAAGCGACAAGTTTAGGGTTTTTTATGATTTAAGTTTGCTATCTATTGTACCTTTTGTTTTCTCTGTTCTTTTTTCTAAGTAGACTTGTAATTTTGACTTTGTTGTACCTTTTGTATTTTTTTCCTAGTTCATTTGGTTCGACAGTTCTCTTTTGTTTTCTCTGTTCTTTTTTATTCTCTGAATGTCCATGGTATTTTAGCTTTTTGTTGAATTCTTCTTCATGCAAGGACTCTTTCTGTGCTGTTGGTTTCTGGGTTTGATTTAGGCTAAATTATAAAAAATGCCCCTGAACTATGGGGTTTGTTTCAAAAATGCCTCTGAACTTTAAAAAGTTTCAAAAATACCCTTGAACTTTGAAGAATGTTTCAAAAATATCTTGCTGTTAATTTTGGATGGAAACCGTTAAAGTTTGAGTTTCAAAAATACCCTTGAACTTTCAAAAAAATTTCAAAAATACCCTTTATTGAAAAATGATTCTTCTTTTTTCCTCCTCTCCCACCGTAAATTCTTTCTCCATGAAAATTAATGCAAAACTTTGCTTATAAAGGTTGTGTGCAACTCAATACCAAATAAAAAAATACTTTGAAATCAAGTTTTCTCTTTTAAAAAGCGTAAAGAAGATAAGTGTGAGAAAACAACATATATATGTATATATATTATTTCATTTTTGCTCTCTCTTTGTTTGTGTATCTTAATGATAAGAAGAAGAAATGTTTATAAGATTGTGAGTTTGGTCCAATTTATAAGATTAATCAATCAAAAGTTTTATATATGGTTTTGTTTTTATTGATATTTAAGAATTGTTAGAATCCTTATACAACAATAGTTTCATTTATTTTTCGTAATAGGAATATAGAGAAAGCTAGGAAATAATATTGAAAAGACTACCAACACATGTAGAATTTCAAGAACAAAACAAAAGTCATCTTGAAGATTCGATAAAAAAATCTAGCCAAGTGCTTTGGATGTCTTGAAAGAGAAAGAAAGCTCTTAGATTATGAATACATGACAAATAAGTAAAGTTTCTCATTAATTTTTGGAAGAAGAGTTAATTTACGGTGGGAGAAGGGAAAAAAAGCATTTTTTAATAAGGGTATTTTTGAAATTTTTTTGAAAGTTCAAGGGTATTTTTGAAACTCAAACTTTAACGGTTTCTATCCAAAATTAACGGCAAGGGTATTTTTGAAACATTTTTCAAAGTTTAGGGGTATTTTTTAAACTTTTTAAAGTTCAGGGGCATTTTTGAAACAAACCCCATAGTTCAGGGGTATTTTTTATAATTTAGCCTTTGATTTATTAGCTTTATTTAGGAATTTTCTTTTAATTTTTTTAATTGCTAGTTGTGGGTTTTGTAACTTTTGACCATATGACCCTATTTTAAGCTTTGTGGTGTGTTTTTGTTACTGGGTTTCGGTTTTTTTTTTTTTTGTGTGTTATTAAACTCGAGAGACAAGAAGAAGGAGGAGGAGGAGGTGAAAAAAAAAAAAAAAAGGAAAAAGACCCGACCCGACCCAGGTCATACTGGCCCGGGTCGGGTCGGGTTTTCCGTACAACCGACCCCCAGTCGAGTCGGGTCGGTTTGTCCGTACAACAGACCCGACCCGAAGACTTTTCACCCCTATAAGATGGTGATTGCAGCTTGCAATGGCTTCTGTGTTGGTCCTGTTTGGCTAACAAGAAATCAAAAAAGGAAACAATTCGAAATATTTTCTTTTTTGCACTTTTCCTATAGTCGAATGTCCAACAAGCTATCTCCCCACAAACGGCGCCAACTGTTGATGCCAAAATTTGGCCAAGCGACTCACCTGACCTTCACGTAAATTTATTTGAAAGGAAAATACGTGACCTTCAAAATAAGAGAAAACTGAGCACCTGACTCACCTGACCTTCATGTAACATCAACGGTAAGAGAAAACTTGCAAAATAAGAGAAAACTGAGCACTGGTGTGGTGCTTGCCACACCGACTCCGATGCTTGAGATCGTAAGTGCCATTAGTACAACTTTATACCAGTTGAGCTATGCTCTTGTTGGCAATGTGTTTCACCTACACGTAAATTATAAATTAAACATATGTAAATCCTATTATACATTAACACCATTCACAATATTTATAGACTCAACATACATTATTTTACTATTTACTAACATGTGTTAATATAAAAGAATGTTGATTTATAATATGAAATCTAATTTATAAATTTATTTCTATGAATCAATCTTAATTATTAAAATTAAAAGAATCGATCAACTTAACCAAATCATGATTGAGTTTACACTACTAAAACTTGAATCATCACCCTCAAAATTACAATACTATATTTTAAAAAAATTGAAAATAATACTTAAAACAAATATATCAAAATTAAAGTTACGAGAAATAAAATACATGTAAAAAAAATAATAAAAAAAACCAACTGTTGCCTTGTAAGGTGGGGTTAAAATATTCAATGAAATTCCACACAATGCACGTGCAAGTATACACGGCCAGCAGCAAGTGATAAGTATATTAATATCGTCTCCACAGGGATTAGAACAAGAAAATTCCTATGTTCAAACTTAATTTCTAGCAAATTCAAGATGGTAACCGATAAAATCTTAGTAATGTCTAAACTAAGGTGCTTTGATAAAATAAATTGCAGAAACAAACATAAACAAGTAAATGCGAAATGCTCAATGAAACGAAACTTGCAACAAGGTTAATAAAGTAGGCTCGGATTAGGAACTATTTGTATCTCTCTAAACATTGAATGCTGGAGCAAGAACTTTGCTCTCTCAATCCACACAGCAGGTTCTCACAGAATCTTCCCAGATCTCCGAAAATAGCAGATTAACTCCCATTAACCCACTTCATTTTAAACATGCTGTATTATGTGCATTAGGTGAAGTGTTATCCCTAACTCCTTCACTTAGCTAGCTACTAACCCTAACAAGGAGCTAATGTGATTTTGAGTATTCAGCCACCCTTGTTTTTCCCAAAACTAAAGATGACAGAGCAAAGAAATGGTTGGCCGGACGAAATCTTTGCTTAAGCAATAAACACCCTCAAAACCAGATTAAGAAAGCCAAGGAGCTCAGCTCCAATGTTTAGATTAATACAAAAGTATCCTAATCCTCACCTTAAGGTGATTAGTTCATGTTACAAGCTGAAAACAAAATGAAACAACCAGAAAAAGCCATGAAGAAAACTAAAACACAGCTACACAAAGTTCAAGAGAAGAGGAAAGAAAAATAAAGGAAGAAGTAGCCGGAAATGGAAAAGTTGTTGAAGATGCTCCTTCCAAATGTCAGCTTCTCCTTCTTCTATGGAATCTCCTTCTCTTCCCTTCTCGATTTCTCCACACTGCTGTCTTGATGTCTGTATATGTGTCCTCCCTTTTGGTTTCTTCTTCTCCTTTTTATATCTCCTCACAAAATGTGGTTGCCCTAAAAAAATATACTCCTCTCTTCATTGAATTCAGGGCTACATCAGCTTCTTTTCAGCAAGATGGCAGACTCCCATTGGATGAAAGAGCTGATTGTATTAAAAAGTGCCAGCTCATTTAATGAACTGAATTTTCCATCGTGTGAATCACGTGCGAACTTTGCTCCAGAATTGATCCAGCAATTCCATCTCCAGCTCCTCAATCACTTCAACTCAACACATGCTGCCTTTAGTCTGCTACCACAATGGCTTTATGGGTCTGCACTATAAGTACACCAAATTTAATGCATTTCACCTTCAAAACAGTAGCAACATATTAACTATTTCCTCAAAGATGATTCAGACCAAAGCATGAGATTTATAGAAGAAAATGCCAAAATATGCTAGCCAACTACTCACATATTAAAGAATCCAAGCTAAAAGATAAGGTAAATAACTCTTTTACTAAGAGTTATCACCAACCAACTAAATAAAATAAAAGGGAAAAATACACTTTTAGTCCCTGAGGTTTGGGTTAGGTTTCATTTTGGTCCCTAGGTTTTCAAACTCAACAATTTAGCTCCTGAGGTTTGGTTTTAGTTTCATTTTGGTCCCTCCATCCATTTTTTCGTTAAAAACTAACGGGTGGATGACGTGGTACTATTTTTTTAAAAAAAATATTTTTTCATTTTTTAATTAAAAACATATTAAAATAATAAAAATATATTTTTTATTTCTCCTTTATTTCTTCACTCTCTTTCTTCTTCTTCAACACCTTCAACACATGGCCGCCACTAGCGACTTTTTTTTTCCTCCCTTCTCTTCTCTTCTCTTCTTCTTCTCTTTTCCCTTCTTCTCCAACTTTTCTTTTTTTTTTTTTTTGTCGCCAGCAGCCGATCACCCATGTGTTGAAGGTGTTGAAGAAGAAGAAGAAATTAAAAATAATAATATTTTTATTATCTTAATATATTTGTAATTAAAAAAATTTTAAAAAATAATTTTAAAAATAAAAAAATACTGCCACGTCATCCACCCGTTAGTTTTTAATGGAAAAATGGATTGAGGGACCAAAATGAAACTAAAACCAAACCTCAGGGACTAAATTGTTGAGTTTGAAAACTCAGAGACCAAAATGAAACCTAACCCAAACCTCAGAGACTAAAAGTGTACTTTTCCCAAAATAAAATTATAAGAAGAAACAAAATGAATCTTGTTTATTTATAGAGGGCGGTTTAAATCCTAATTTTTTTTAGTCCCTAAACTTTCAAGTTTATTCTATTTTGGTCCTTGAACTTTTAAATTGTTCATTTTAGTCTCGAAACTTTCAAGTTTGTTCTATTTTGGTCCCTGAACTTTTAAAAAGTCTATCTTAATTATCCTTGAACTTTAAAAAAAAAAATAACTATTTTGGTTCTCACTTTTATTTCAATTTTAACAAATTAAAGATGTAGTTTTGAGTATGTGTATTAGCATGCTAATATGAGCATGATTTCAAGCCAAATAAGTTAGAGATAAACTCGGGAAAGGCGAATTTAAGGTTGAAAAGTAACATAGCAAGGACCAAAATGATTATTTTAAAAAAAGTTTAGGGACTAAAATAGAAATTTTGAAAGTTCATGGACTAAAAAGAACAAACATCGAAGTTTAAGAACCAAAATAGACATTTTGAAAGTTTAGGAACCAAAATAGAACAAACTTGAAAGATAACTAAAATGAGATTTAAATCTTTTTAGAAATAATTACACTTAAAATATCTCATACAAATTATTTTTAAAATTAAAAAAATATACGTGCATTTAACCTATAAAAGTTGGGGTAATGACAAAAATGACCCCTTCAAGTTTTTGGTTTGAAATTTTGACCCCCTTCTAAGAAAAAAGTTTTTTTAATCCCCTTGATGATGAATATGATGTAAGCATGCATGGTAAATTACTTTTATACCCTCAATTCATTAAAACCCGCTAAAATTAATTATTTCACCAATTTTTCACCCACTTTCACCAACTTCCCATATCATAATTACCATCTATTACTCTTAACCATCCATTAAACCCATTTTGAAAAAAAACACATCCTACAATCACCCAACCCCTCATCTTCTCTCTTGAATCCACAACAAGGTGTTCACTAAAGTGCATTTGATCCATAGCAAGTGTTCATTTTTTAACCACGGTACGTTGCTTGTCATTATTCTATCTTTTTTGTTTCAAAAAATCCAATAGAATGTGGTTGAAATTATTTTTTTCGTCAAAACTGTGTCGAACCCGGTCCAATCTCGGCCGGATATCTTGAAAATCCCGGCCGAACCATTAATTTTCTCGGCCGGGATTCACGCATATTGAAGACCGACAGAACCAGTATTTTCCAGACCGAACCACGTTTTTCCAGACCGAGCCGTCACCGGGATTAGACCGAGATGAGGGTTATTTTTTGTGTTTTTTTGTTTGTTATTATTTTTTTCTTAATGTTTATGAATTTCCCGTGGTTGCATACATTTATTTATATATTCTTTTGTATTTGTGCAGTGCCTCGTGTGTGGGTATGTTTTGGTGGTGTGTGGAAGGAGAGTGAAAAGGAGTACGGTGGTGGAGAGGTGAGGGCCTTAGACGTGGATGTGGGAATTTCTTATAACGAGTTCTTAGGTCAGGTGTATGAAATAAGTAGTATAATTCCGAATGATAACGACATTGTTTTGAGGTGTCTGCTTCAACTGAGGTCTAAATCTCCCGCTTTTGTGATTAGGAACGATGTAGATTTGCATAGTTTTTTGACTTGGGAGTTAGTGTCTGCAAGTCCCCTTTATGTATCCACTGTGCCGAAACCATCCACCCTGTCCAGTAACCAAGGGTTTCGTCCATATCCCATTCCATATACTGTACCAAATACCCCATATATGGGAGTGCAGTACTTTTCATATATGGATCCAAATCATCAACCATACCATTACACGTCTGTCCCACCATATATTCCACATTACATGAGTCAAGAAATACCATCCCGAGCCACGATGAAGATCATCACAATCCCTCGGCCTCCACATCCTTCCCATACAAAGAAGAGCAAGAGCAAGAGCAACACATCCCCTCCGTTTCCACACACATGCCATTTACACCCATTCATAATGAGCCAATGTCACTAAGTCCAATACGTGACAACGAGGGGGCATATAACCTTGGGGATGATGTTGACTACGTTACCCTGCAGAATGATTTCCATGATTGGGGAGAGTATGGAGACGATGTTATCCCGGACAGTGATTTTCAGGATTGGGGAGATTACGGAGAACAGGAGCCAGGGACATATACAGATGGAGCACATGAGAGTGGCGAGGAAGATCTGTACGAAGTTGATATAACTGCCCAGGAGATGGAGGAGAACATCGAGGTTCATCAGGAGGTACTTGGAACTGCACAAAATGTCGATACTCCTGCTATGCCGGTTAATATGGCACCTGGCCCTTCTACGACAACTCGTGCATCTAATTCAGCAGTAATGCCAGGTCAGTACTCTAATTACAAGGATATAGAAGTGGGAGAGATATTCTTGTCTAAGAAGGACTTGCAGATGAGACTGTCTGTTTTAGGGATGAGAGAGAACTTTGAATTTAGGGTTAAGAAGTCTAACAAGAAAATATTCAAGGTTCGGTGTGTTGTTGAGGAATGTAAATGGAGGGTCCGAGCTACGGTCCTGAAAGGCTCCAATGTCCTTACAGTTACCAAGTATTCTAACATTCACACGTGCAAACACTTGATGCTAACCCACAAACATAGTCAGGCCAAAAGTTGGGTTGTTGGCAATATTGTGAAGACAACATTTTTGGAGGTTGGTCATTCCTACAGACCAAAGGACATCATAAGTGGTATCCGACAAAAGTTCGGGGTGAATCTGAGTTATGACAAGGCATGGAGGGCTAGAGAACATGCCTTGGTCCTTGCCAGAGGCTCGCCTGAAGAGTCCTACAGACAGTTACCACGGTTTGGAGAAGCGTTGAAAATTGAAAATCCTGGTTCATTTTTCGACTTGGAAGTGGAAGAGGGTGGTTACTTCAAGCATGTGTTCATGGCAATTGGGTCCACGATTAGAGGGTTCTTGAACTCTATTCGTCCGATTTTGGTTGTAGATGGGACCCACATGAGGGGAAAGTTCAGTGGAAAGCTCCTAACTGCAGTAGGCATCGATGGAAACAACCAAATATACCCCGTAGGGTTTGGCATTGGGAGGGGGGAAACTGATGAATCGTGGACCTCCTTTTTCCGGCAAATTGAGCGTGCTATTGGTCAACTTAATCCCCTAGTGATTGTATCTGACAGACACAAGAGCATATCGAAGGCAGTACAGACTGTGTTCCCTGATGCAGCCCACGTTTACTGTATCCACCATCTACAAGAAAACTTGAAAACAAAGTTCAAGGATCACAGCTTTATTCCACTATACCTTAAAGCAGCGAAGGCATATCGTGATACAGAGTTTCAGGAATTTTAGAGCCAAATTTCAATACGTGTCCAAAAATACTTGGAAGAAGTCGGACTTGAACATTGGTCACGTGTTTATCAGTGTGGGATGAGGTACAATCAAATGACCACGAACATTGCGGAAAGTTTTAACTCCCTCTTGAAAGATGCGAGAGAGTTACCAATCACAGGTCTTCTTGATCGCATTAGGGGATGGTTGCAAGCTACCTACTACGACCATCGTACCGATGCAGCGAAATGGGATGCACCAATATCAAAATATGGTGAAGAAATTGTTCTAGCAGCGGAGAAGAAAGCGAGAAGGCACGTGGTTAGGCCAATTGAAAGGTACGAATTCCAAGTCGACGATGGACACTTGGGTGGTCGCGTCAACATCCACACTAGAACGTGTACTTGTCGTGAATTTGACTGCTTCCAACTTCCATGCTCCCATGCAATCGCAGCCTGCATATACCGGAATGTGCCGTACTTGGATCTCTGTTCTCCATGCTACCGTGTTGAAGCAGTCCTAGCAGCTTACGCAGAACCCGTCTATCCGCTAGGTCACGTGTCGGAGTGGAAAACATCCGAAAATTTTGTGGATTTCGAAGTCTTGTCGCCGAAGAGGGTTCCAAGAGTTGGTCGACGACAAACCTTGAGGATACCATCCACGAGAGAGGTTAGACAAGTTCACAAATGTACTCGCTGTGGAGGAAGAGGTCATAACAGGAAAACATGTCGTCAACCACTCAACACCGCATAGTTTTCAGTTTTTTTTTTATCATGAAATTTGATCTCATGTACCTATCAATGTATCGAATGTTGGTTTGGATATAAGTTTTCATCCATTCTTATATTATATACAGATGTAGGTTGGTATTTTCTGCATGCAGGAAGATTATGCAGGTAATATTAGGGAAGGTCTGTTTTACGAAGTCCCACTGTTTTTTTTCTCGGTCATATCCCGGCCGAACCCCCACATCGGGAATCCCCAATGAGACGACCTAGCCGCTAACGTGGACCAATCTAATTTCAATATGTTTCCCGACTCGGACATGGCCGGGTCACCCAACCGGGACTCTCGAACGGGCTCTTACTTCTGTGTACTTTATTTTTCTCGATCGAGGCTCAGCCAAGCCGGAACGGGGAAAAAACACAGTGGCAATCTTTTGGCCTCGCTCGCGCGCGCCCCGGGAAAAAGGCAGTGGCTATTCTTGTATTTTTATTCGACCCGTTCGAGTTTCTCGGTCTAGTCTCTCGGCCGGGATGTCGTCGGGAAAAAAAACAGTATATCTTTTTTTGAACTACGAATTTTGTTTACTTTGACCCGTTCGAGTGTCTCGGTCTAGGCACCCGGCAGGGATATAACCGGGAAAAAAAACAGTATAGTCTTTAATTTAACTACGAATTTTGTTTACTTTAATGTAATTTTCCACGTTCAATTTTTCATAAAGTTTTCATTAACCAATTTTTTGATATATGATTCGTTATATGATTACACTAGAGTGTGGTTCCTTAAGTTTGCATGGAATTGCATGGGATTGCATGGGTTTGCATGGGACATGAAAAATTGAAGATATGAACTATTTTGTTTTAGATGAAATCAATATTTACAAATGACTAAAAAAGTGGCATATTGGCCCACAATTGTACAGCATATTGCCTTCGAAATTCAGGCATCATATCTTGAGTAAGGGTGTCGAATGACGACCCTGTTACATCGTACTCTAAAAATTTACATACAAACACCCCACAGTCACCACTATCACGCTGCTGCGGCCTTGAATTTTCCAGACGGAGAGGCCATCTTCCGACAGGGAGTTCGTTCCTTGAATCCATAGCCCCGATCTTCCAAAGTACACTGGGCACGACGTGGCAAAGGACCTTGAACTCCTGCTCGACCACCTCTTCCTTGTTCAATGCTCTGAGCGAATCTGACACGACCACCTCACCGACCTCCAAATCAATGCACACGAAAACCCAATGGAGACCACCGAGATTATAAGGCAAGTACACCGCATCAACAGTGGTCCATGGGATGTTGTGGTCTGAATGCTCACCCCTCGCGTACCTTAAGACGTTTGATGTCTTGGTCCATTCGTATGTCAAGTCCCGGGGGTGTACGCCGCTGCTTAGCTCTTTGTACGACCCGTCTTCATTTCTCAAAAAATTCTAAACATAAAAAAAAAACATATCAAACACTATGACATGAGCAAATTAATTAACAACTTAGACTGATACACACCGAAACAAATAGATCCGCAGTTGTGAACTTTCTACGGCACAGTTGTGGTCGTTGTTCGAACTTCTTTTGGATAAACATGAAGATCGAATCAATAACTTACATACAGTTACGGTGTTAGTAATCTATATCATACAAATATTGTTTCATTATAACATAGTTTTCGATCATACCTCATCGGTCATCCATTTGGATGGAGTTAGAAGGTCTACGAACCACGACTTGTCTCTAACAGCATATTCGGTCCTTCGGACACGATCTTTTGGGTCCTCACTGTCTAGCCATGTCTTGAATTGCATAGACAAATCTTCAGGGATCTCCGGGATAGGATTGTACGTCAGGACCTTTCGCCTCTTCCCATCTTCCCTTGTGTCTTTCCATGGAGTTCTCAACTTCCATGCAGTCTTCCTCTTCCGAGTCCCCCGTCGTTCAATGGACTCCTTTTTTTGTGAAGTAGACTGGACACCCTGTAAAATAACATAGAAGTGTTAAATACACTAAGTACGAATTTTATTAAAAAACTACACTAAGAATAAATACCAAAATCCATACCAGGGCAGCTTGATCCTCGGTGACTTGTAGTTCCTTGCCAACTACAAGTTCAGCACTATCAGTGTGTTCCTGTGAATTAAAAAATAATAGAAGTCAATTATAAAATTATAAAAACATAGAATACGAACATTATACACACTACACTTACCCGATCTTTACCATTGTCCCCCTCATCTATAACAATGATTCCCTTCTCCACCACTTGAACTGGACCACCACCACCACCAGTGGTCCGTTCCACTACTGGAGATTTTTGTTGTGTGTCAGTCTGGACAGCTGAACCAGTAGCCACATTCAAGGGGGTGTCTGCTCCTTTCGCGCTAGGTCCAGGTCCTGTACCATCGTCTGGACCTTCATCTCGCGCGAGATCCAGATACTTGCATGCGTCAACGAACTTTCCCTGTATGAAACACAACACATATTAACCTAGTATGTATACAATACAATACAATATAAGGTGAAGAAGTACACAATTCATACCTTAGACAATCGACGCATGAACTTCTTTATTGCCTTCAGGTCTCTTTCTATTCCCTTCATATTTCCATTTAACTCCTTGATAGCATTTTCAATGCCCTCAACACGGCTATCAAGGAGTCTACACTTCTGGCAAGTTCGGTCGGGAGCCTCAGAACTAGTCCCAACATCCTCCGTTCTATCACGAGTCTCAACATCTGCATCGTCAACATTCATACCAGGAAGTTCTGGAGCTGGAGGAGGAGGAGGAGGAGGAGGTGGGGCATGGGGTAGCTCCATCACACGGTTCATAAATTGAACCTCTTCCTCTGTGGCCACAAGTTCCAATGTGACCCTTGCCTACACAGAAAAATAAACTACAATACTGAAAACCCTAAAACTCATGAGTACCTACAGAGATTAAAAAAAAATAATGCTTAAACATACCGTGTCTGATGCAAAAACTTCTTTACTGAGCACGACCAAAGTGGGCGAGTGGGAACATGACCATCTAAGAATCCATGGGATGGCATTGTCTCTGACGCGGTTAGCAACACGTCCAGTTAATGACGAAACAGTCTCATACGTCCATACCTATATGAATAATTAAAATATAGTGTTAGTAACAATATAAACATTAAAACGAAACCCTAACAATGAAGATAGTTTGCTAACCTGAAACGCGTATGGGAAGCCGTAAAGACTGTACGTCTCTTGTTTACCATCCGACCTCTCCTTGTAAGATGCCGCTTTACCAGACAAAGCTTTCTTCAATGACTTAATGGTCTTATCAAATATGATTTTGCTCCAATCTTCATTGCAAAATCTCTCCCACTCATCAATTATACCTAGCAGGCTTGTATCCATTTGTTGTTTCCTCTCTCTCCCCATCATCGCAAGCTCGATGAAATAAAACAACGCTATCTTAACTGCGTCCTCATCACTCTCAAATCGAAGGTTGGGGAATAATCTATCTAACTCAAATCCTTTCATTGTCGTGCTATCATCCAAGTACAATCTTCTAAGCCTAGTACTATTGATATTGCTCCTAATGTGTCTAGTACTATGCTTAATCCCAGTTATGATATTGAATTCACGCTGCCCAAATGAAACTTTGTTCCCTAGAATATCAAAACTAATCACGTTTGCCCTATCCTCATTTACTTCTCTCAAAAGAAAGTAATGGATTAATTGGCCATTAAACATTAAAGACAAATCTAATAGATGACCAAAACAAGTCTGTCTAAACATTGCCAACTGGGCATCAGTTAATTTCTTCTTAATAGCTGTGATTGTTTTTCCTAAATGAGAACAACATGTTAATGCAGCTGGAAAATGGTCAGCAAGTGGAATTTTTGGAACCATTGCCATGATGATTAAACCTATAAAAAAAAAAACAAAGTACAATTGAATGGGAAAAAAAACCAAACAATTTTTATAATTAAAATAAGAAAATTTAAAAAAGAAAAGTCCCCAGTCTATCCCCGGCCGGGATCGGGCACAAGCAAAATTGATATTACATGAATCCCGACCGGGATGCTTAAAAAAACAAAACAATTTTTTATAATTAAAACAAGAAAATTAAAAAAAAAAAAAATTCCTCGGTCTATCCCCGGCCTGGTGGCCCGGCCGGGATCGGGCCGAAGCAAAATTCATATTACATGCATCCCGGCCGGGATGCTTCGTCTGCGCACAGAAAACCCAGCAGCTCTAGCACGAATCCGACGCCGTTTTTCAACCCAAACTACTCAGAACTCACCGAAAAGTGTGTATGGACTTAAATCATGTTAAACTTCAACAAATTTCAACAGAAAGACCTCCAATCTACTTTATGCTTCAAAACCCTAGAAAACTCAAAAAAAAAAAAAAAAAGGAAAAACGTACCTTCGACAAGCACGAACTGATTATCGATGGTTTCAGAAGCAAACGCGAGCACGAAGTTGAACAAAGTTTGAACGGAGAGAAGATAGGAAGATAGCCGTTGAGAGAAAAACCAAACGTCGTTTGAAAAGAGGGGGAAAAAGTTTTGTAAAAACTTTCAAGGGTCAGGGGTAAATCCGTAATTTCACATTCAATCAAAAAATGTTAGAAAAAACTTTATTTTCAAAAGGGGTCAAAATTAAAAACCAATAAGTGAAAGGGGTCATTTTTTACAAATTCCTCATAAAAGTTCACATCACCAATCCAATTCTTTCCCAACTTGGAGAAAGAATTGAAACGCCATTTTTCACAGCACCAAAACACCATGTTGTTGGTGATGCTCGAGAACTCTGATCTTCTTGAAAATGCAGCCTCCCTACTCTCTCAAATCGCCAGCGAAGCCGACCTCAAATTCACACCGTCGGAGTTCTCCATAATCGCCTCACAGTCCCACCATTTCCTTCCCTTCGCGCAACGCTGCAATTGAGACAGCGATACTTCACCAACTATTCCGTCGATCACAGCCACACTGCCAGAATTTCCCTTGAATCCTTCCGCCAAGCTCTGTTGGATGGCGCAAGTTTTTCTTCAATGACCATTCGTCTTCTCGAAGCCATTTCCCTTACGTTTGAGAGTTCAAGTTAGTGTTTCTTCACTCCAAGAATAAGTGAATCTTGTTTATCTTTTTGTACGTGGGAAATTTTTTGCAATTTATTCTAAAGATTTAAGACGTATTATAACGAAATTCTCTCACTTTCAAGAAGATTTAGGTAATGCTACTCGTCTTGATTGTTTCTTATTTTATTTGAAAAGATAAACTCGTGTTTGTTTTTAATAACTTGTCTAATCTATGTAGCAGTTTATGTTACACGAACGAAGTCACAAGTGAAGTTTTCTATTCCATCTAAGGAGATTATTCTTACCAAAGAGGTATGACTCATTTGCTAATATCCTAATGTTGAAGTGTTTTTCGTAAAATGAATTGTGAGGAGTGAATTTTTCTAGGTGAAGTGTTGTTTCTTTTTTTTGAAAGGTAGGTGAAGTGTTGTTTCTATCCCCTACTTTTAACTTTTGAAAAAAAAAAAAAAATCTAATTAAAGGTTTTTTCTAAATGTATTTTACACTATCTTTTTAAGTATTTTCAGAAAATTCTACAAAATAACCTACTATATAGCCAAACATCGTCACGATAGTTTTTCTAAAAAAAATATTTATTTAAAAATATATATATTTTTTTAATTTTAAAAGTTAGGTTTAAATATTAGTTTGATTTTTAAAAATTTTAAAATTTATATTATTTTTGTTCTTGATCTCTCAAAACTTATGTTTATTTCCTTCTGAAAAAAAAAAAAAAACTCATGAGACGATAATTATTTGTTTGTACATATAATTCATATAGAAGTTGGTGGATATAAATGCTTCTTTTGTTCGTTTAATTCAAGAAAAATTATCTGAGTAGGCTTTAGAAGTGCAAATATTTTTCGCTTTATTCTTGAAATTTATTCATGTTTATATAATTATATTGGTTGAGGCTTGGCTTTTTAGAAGGGGATTGAGTTTCAAAATAATTTTTGATTTTTTTTTTAAATGAACGAACGATAAATGCAAGAACTAAAATAAATTTTTATGTATAATTAGGAACTAAAACAAAATATTTGAAATGTGATAGAAAATAAAACTTGAAAAAGTTTGTCATTTAAAAGAAATTAAATAAGTGAAATCAAAATAGATTTTAAACCTTAAAGTGGTTGGTTGAAGTTGTGCACGATGATCACTGTGTAATGGTAGGTTATAATGAAGGAGAGGATGAAACTTGTTGATGGCAAAATCTGGACAGAATGAACTCACCTGATCTTCACTTGCCACCAACGATAAATTTATTTGAGAGGAGGGAAGACGTGACCTGCAAAACAGTAAACCTGCACACCGATGTGGTGCTTGTCACACCGCCTCCGATGCTTAAGTCAGCAAGCAGAACGATGAGAAGTGAAAGAGCAAGAGCTAGAGGAGAGAGTAAAGAATAGAGTTCGAGATCCTTTCTTAAGTGATGAAGAATGATTTAAATACCTGCTCATGCTCTACGGTTTTCAAGTGGAATCGGGGTTCCTAGGACTAAACGGAGACGAAATTGGGGTTATAATGAAGGGGAGGATGAAACTCAATTCCAAATCACTCTCCATCCCACACATCATTTTTCATTAATATGACATATAAAGGGAATATGATATGGTTTCATAAAACAACTGAATCTCGCAGCGTACTCAGTATTCAAGTTTTTCAATTGTATGCTGAATATGCGATCTATTTTCCTCAAATGTGACATGCATGAAAATTGAGTGAAAAAATATTGATATAATTGTTTGACA
This sequence comes from Luffa aegyptiaca, assembly GCA_017139565.1. Lineage (NCBI taxonomy): Eukaryota > Viridiplantae > Streptophyta > Magnoliopsida > Cucurbitales > Cucurbitaceae > Luffa > Luffa aegyptiaca. The sequence continues at coordinate 35,318,141 of CM029400.1, forward strand.
TTCGTCTTCTCAACATTCAAAAGATGGATGAGATTTAGTCAAAATATGCACATAATTCTAATTGGGATTGATATGTACTATTGTTGCAAACTATTTTTGGAATTTTTTCATGTCTATTCAAATGTTCAAGCATCCTTAATTTCTGCAAAATAAAAAAGAAGTTGCAAACGTATGGTGCCATTTATCTTCAAAAGCATAGGTTTAAATATTTAATTCGTATTGTACTTGGAAAAAACAATTGAATTTGTATTCATTTATACATGTTCTTAATAATGTCTTCTATCGTTCTCAATTATGAGCAAAAGTTACAAAAGTTCATAAATGATTAATAGGACGAGAAGATTCGAACCATAGACATTTAAGTTATGTATATAATCTTTATGCCAGTTTAACTATACTCATGTTAGCACAAATGAGTTATTCCTATAGGTTTAACTAAACATTTTTCTATTCGAGTCTTGGATTTTTGTTAAAAAAAATGAAAATTGCAGTGGGTGGCAAATTGGACCAAATTAATAGCAATTATAGCACCATGTAAAAAAAATTGCAAATATAGCAAAATCTATCGGAGTCTATCTAATAGACTTCGATTATCAGAGTTTATCAGCGATAGACTCTGATTAATCAGAATGTATCAGTCTACTGATAGACTCCGATTATTCAGAGTCTATCAATGTCTATCACTACTAAACTCTGGTTAATCAAAATCTATCAGTGTTTATCAGTGTCTATCACTGACTACCACTGATAGACTTTGATTAATCGAAGTCTATCAGCGATAGACACTGATATACTTTGAATAATCAGAGTCTATCAATGATAGACACGGAAAGAATCCGACAACAGCTTTTTGGTCTTGTGCAATTAAATTTGCTATATTTGCAATTAGTTTGAAACTGTGCTATATTTGCTATTAATTTGGTCCAATTTGTCATCTATCCAACTGCCCCTAAAAAAAAATATGGTTGGACAGTTCACCTGCTTCACATACCTTCATGTATACAAATAATACTGAATCAATCCCCAAATCTATCTAAAATTACAAAATTATTGTAATTAAATAAACTTTATTTTTTTTGTTAAAAAAAAAAAAAGTAGTTCGGTTATGTCAAACTCTTTCATTTTAATTTGGCTTCTAGCGTAGGCATTTTGGCTAAAGAAAATTGCTAATGAAATGTATTTCTAAAATATATATACATATATATATATATATATATATATATATACATACATATATATATATATACATATTAAATATTAAGAGTAAATTAAAATTAAAACTAGGTATACATCTCACACTCTCACCTCAAACTTACATAAATACTTATCTTATTATAAATCTAAATAATATTTTTCAAAATGCACAAATTACCACTAACTTATTAAGATTTTTATGATCAGATTTCAACTTTTGACTTTTAACAAGGTTATTGCATACTTATTAAGATTTTAGAAGGGAAATCTGTTTGGGATAGATGTTGGCACCCTTTGCACATACACTTAAGGAAATACGAATTAAAGACCAAATAAATTCGAACCTAACGATAGCGTTGTTTCCTTAAGACAATTTTGTTCCCTCTATGGTGCTCAAGATATCACGAACAATTGTCTCCCAGGATAGGACGAATTACCCACCTATGAATGTAGCACTCCAATCACAGGACTCTCGAACACTGGTATTTAAGTAATCGTACAGAGAAAAGTAGGAGAAGAGTTTTTGAAAGAAGAGTTTGTGTCTTGTTCTTTTATTCAAAACTCAAAATGAATCACATATTCATAGACTATTTGTGGCCATTCAAATAGTCACATCTTTTCATGTAAGGGTTGTGTCTTTTGATAAATGGACACATCCATTTGAAAGGATTTGGAATTCTCCAATTCCGTTAAAGCGGAAGCGTAATTGGGACCGATTCGTAGTTAATTTTGTTTATCCAAAAATACTATTGCATTGGTTAAAACATAGAACAAATTCTATAGAAACTTAAGGCTAAGCATACAAAATTTAGATCTAAATCTATAATAAAGAAAAGAGAAGCAAACCTCCGTTGACGACTCTGAATACTTCAACGGATGATTCTTGATTGTTCTGCAACAACGAAGAACACCACCATTTGATCTTCCCCGCTATAACTCTGAGATTAGGAACGTAGTTGTGGGACTACCTAATCTTGAATGGGAAAAACTCTAGAGAGAAAATTCTCCCTAGAGTTCTTGAGTTGACAGAATATGAGAGGGCCTTATGGTGGCCATATGTTGTTGTACCTAAACCCTAGGTTTAGTGTTCTATTTATAGGAGAAAGGCCATGAATAAAATATTCATTTAAAATCAATTATTTCCATAACTGTTTTAATCTTTTCCATAATTAATCAATTCCATGACCAATCAATTCCACAAGTGATTAATCTTTTCCATAAATGATTGATCACTTCCATAAGTGATTAATTCATTTCCATAAATGATTAATTACAAATTAATTAATTCTTTAATTAATTAATCACCAATTAAATATCATATATTTAATTTCAGACCTTCTATTAGTTAATTAATTAATTACCCAATTAAATATCATATATTTAATTTCATGCCTTCAATTAATTAATTCTATAATATGAATCAAATTCATATTAAAATTTGAACTCCTTCAAATTCTCTTATATCCTATAAATTTATTATGAATCAAATTCATATTAATATTTGAACTTCTTCAAATATTTATTTCTCTCATAGACTATAGTTTAATTAAATCTCATTTAATTTAAACTAAATTAATTCATAATTAATTAATTCATCTTCTAATTAAATACCCTATATTTAATTAGACATATATTTGAACTCTTTCAAATATATCAATCTCTCAATTTAATAAAGTTTAATCTCAAATTGGACTTTATATTTTAATGCATCATTATACATTATATTAATTTGTATCTCATACAATTAACTTAATTCCCAATATGAATTTGAACTATTCAAATTCTCTCAAGATATATTTGTTCCTAATTACTCTTTACGAGCTAGCAGGGGGACCTAATGGACCTACAGATCAGAAGCTCCAATGATATGAGGTTAATAGATTAAACTCATTAATCAGGTTAACCAATATTCATTAACTGTGGGTCATTCCACTAAAGACCCACAGCTGAGCTCTTCTCACTGTAGAACATTTCTGTGTCCACGGATATAGACCTATACCGGTAAGTCAATCCTTCACAAGTGTTCGTAACTACAGTTGGGTCAAATTATCGTTTTACCCCTGTGTTACATCTGTCTCCTTAAGTACCAACGCTCCTCTAATGAACAACCTGTTTATGGTCCAACCATTAAACAGAAAGTTCCTCTCGGGCCAGTGAGAGGACGGGATCCCTTTGTTCAAGTCCCGGAGTCACCACTTAAGGGAACACTCATCTACTTCTCCTAGAAGTGGGAAGGAGTGAATTCCTTATTGTGTTGTCATGTCCCCAGCCTCCCACTCGGTCTTGTCCCCAAAAAGGAAGGCATATTGAGTCGGCGTATTGGCCACTCTCACCCATGCTAATCAAAGGACAATCCCTCATGAGAAGGAGTTCATGACACACTCAGGATTAAGACTGAGTTACCTAGGTCATCGTATTGAAACAGTAACCTAACTAGTTAACGGTGTTACATCTAGTGGTTTACTATTTCGTGGTCCAGTCTTATGCAAACTCATTGCATAGGATACCCCCGCTCGCATGTCTCCTACATGGACGCCTTGGATTAATACGTCTGTATCGAATACAAAGCGGGCCGTATCACATAGTGTTACCAGGATAAGGTACCCAACATTATCCTTGTACTATAGACCTTTTAGGTTGTTACTTGAACACCAATCCCCGTATGTCCTCACATACTAGTTCAAGTCACATGTAAACAACCTTGGATCTTAGTTTATTGGATTTGGGTCAAATTGTGCAATATTTAACAATGACACTTTATTGTAGAAACTCAATAACACTTTATTGAAACAAGTATACAATTTGTTTACATTCACTATCTACGAGTTTTAGGGCATAAAACCCAACAAACTCCCACTTGAACTAAAACTCTAGTTTAGTGGGATGTACAATAATCTAAACAGCAGCAGGTGTATAAATACATGTATAAAACATATACAATGTACAAATACAATAAACTAGGGCATCACTATACCCATTACATAATGGTATCACTATACCAATTACATTTCTCCCACTTGCCCTAGATTTCATCTTTGTACATAACTCGTAGACCTAGACCTTCTAGATGACCCTCAAACACTTTAGCCGAGAGAGCCTTCGTGAATTAATCAGCAAAATCCCATTCAATTCAATGTGTCTGTTTGTCTTAGGCTGCGAGGTTCTTTTGAATTTGCCATAACACCACTGTATCACTATAAAGTGTGATGGGCAAGTTCAAATTTGGAACACATTCCAAATCAGTCAAGAACTTCTTAAGCCATAAAGTCTCTATCGCTGCTTCACAAGTAGCTATATTTTCGGCCTATATGGTCAAGACTGTAACTATGTCATACTATAGCTCATTTGTAAAGATTGACCATAGATGCTGATGTAGATTTCCTTAAATCCTTATCAGTCTTAAAATCCATGTCAGTGTATCCTGTAAGGATCAAATCCTTAGTCCCATACACGAGCATATAGTTCCTCGTTCTCCTAAGATGCTTGAGGATATTCTTAACGGTTTTCCAGTGATCAAATCTTGGATTAGATTGATACTTACTGACAATCCATATTGCATAGGGCATTCGTCTCATGTCCTCAACCTCTTGAGGTGTCTTAGGAAACATTTTCTTAGACAAAAGAATTCCATGTCTAAAAGGTAGTGAACCCTTATTGGAATTCTGCATCTTATATCTAACTAACATTTTGTAGATATAAGATACTTGAGACAAGGCTAGCTTTTTGTTCTTACGGTTCCTAAACAATTTGGATCCCAAGAACAAACTCAGCTTCTCCCAAATTTTCATTTGGAATTGAGTTGCTAGCTCCTTTTACTAGTCAGTAAGATAACCTACATCATTCTCAATGATTAGGATATCAATCATATACAACACTAAGTAAGCTACTGAACTATTGATGATCACTTGTAAACACAAGACTCATCAATGTTCTGATTAAAGCCAAAAGATTTGGTCACTATATCAAATCTTATATTTCAAGATCGAAATGCTTAGGTCAATCCATGAATGGATCACTTAAGCTTGCAAACCCTTTTGCTTTTGATCTTGTTGTATGAACCCTTCTGGTTAAGACATGAATGTCTCATTTCCTCTCATAAATCCACTTGTAACTAATAGGTGTTACCCATCAAACAGATCTACAAGATCCCAGATGGAAGTGAAATACAAAAGACTTCATTTCTAGGTTCATGGCTTTAATCCTCTGATCGTTGTCAACATCATTCATTTTCTTTCTAAAAGATAATGAATCCTCTAATGCCATCATCAAGTATGATGACCTAGGCTTCAATCAAGCCCATGTAACGTTCAGGTTATAATATAACCCTCCCACTACATCGAGGCACTCTCAACTATTGAGATGGATGTGTCTGACTAGATGCATTGATCCATCAACAACTCTTGTTGAACAGCCAACCTCATCAACAACTCTTGTGGATGTTACTGTAGCTTCATTAGTTAACTTACTTAAACCGACTTTACTCTTGTGGTTTATGATTTTTGATGTGGACTTCTTCTGAGAATTTAGCATTTGTCGATACAAATTCTTTATTCTCTTGTGAATTGAAGAAGTATCCACTTCTCGTTTTCTTTGGGGTTGCCTACTGCAGTATGCAATGCAGTCAACACTGCATGACCCCAAAACGAGTCAGACAATTGAGCATAGCTCAACATGGAATGAACCATATCCAATAGGGTTTCATTTCTCCTAAATGAGATTTAGGGTGTGATCCCATGTACTATCAAATAGTCCTGGAATCTCAAATCCCTATACTCAACACTTTGATCAGATCGAAGTGTTTTTATCATCTCACCTAACAAGTTTTCAACTTCAGTCCTAAGCCCCTTCGAATATCTCAAGAGCTTCAGACTTAAGTTGCATTAGGTAAAGATACTCATACCTTTGAATAATCATCCAAAAAAAAGATGAATTATTCATGCCCTCCCACTGCTTTAACATATTGAACCACAAGGATCCAAATGTACAAGCTCCAAGGGCTCTTTAGCTCTTAGATCTTTTCCAATAAAAGACCTATCAGTCATATTGCCCATAAGGCATGACTTACAAGGTAGTAGAGAGTCATCTTCTAACTTGCTTAGAAGTTCACTCTTGACCAATCTCCCAATCATATTGAGATTAATATGGTCTACCTTAAAACCAAAGAAATGTATTTTCCTTTAGGAGAAACTTTGCCTCTTTTCACATTGAGTAGTAGCAGTCTTAAACAACTCAGTGTTCATGACTGCTTTACTCTTGATTAGTCTTAAAACATTTAGGTTACTTTCCAGTAAAGCTAAACAAATGTCAACTCCCTTTCTTGAAACAAAACTACGTTAGCAGAGAAAGGTTAAAGAGTAACATTGTTCCAGCAAATAAGACACAGAAATCAAATTTCTTTTGATCTTAGGAATTACATACACATTATCTAATAATATGTATTTTCTCCCACTGAGAAAAATAACTTAATGTTCCCCACTGATATAGCCAAAATAATCTCTCTAATTTTAACTTTGAGAGTTATTACACAAGCAGCAAGCTCTTGCCAGGAACTTATTCCTTTAAAAGAAGAACACACGTGATTTGTGGCCCCTGAATCAAGTATTCAGGGAGAATCACTATTCTTCACTAATCACATTTTCAAGACAGGTAAATAAAAATTACGGTCTTGAACAAGTTCTCTTTTTGCTAAGCAGGGTTCTATGTCATATTCACCAAGACCAATTCTTAATGAATTAGACATATGGGGCATGAGGACATTCCTCAGTTAAGAATAATCCTAGACTTATTTACCACAATTTTTCGTTTAAGCTTGTTGTATTACCGTTATTTATAAAATGACGTAAGACAATACACATAAAATTATTATATAATTGCTGAAGTAACAAATTACTTGTATTATTAATTGCACTAACCCATTACAAATAATCCAATCAAATTCTGCAAAAACAAATAAGCAATCAAAGAAACTCTATAAAACTATTGATTTAGTTTTTGCAACGATACTTCAAAGGTTTAGAACAACAGCCACCGAAGGGTGGTCAGCTACTCCTCCTCTGAATTGAGACAATCTCAACCAAATTCTAACACCAGAATAACTCATATTCCGTTAGCGTTTAGTTACCGTTGTTCGGTCAAGGATTAGTTAACACATTTAACTCATCCCCGTAAGTGTAACCCTCCCACTTTCAGATCTCAGAGGCACGCACCAACAGGCTACCGAAGGGAAAGACAACTGTTGGTAATTAGCCTAAGAGTTCCTATCCTATTCAGGATTTCACGGTGTTCCGAATCCTATGATCAGGCCCTCTGAAGGGATGGTTGCGCTAGGACAACCTGCAGGCGGATCATAGGACTCTCACGGTGCGAACTAGGGGCAGAGACCGAAGGATACGTTGACACGTGTCCCGCTCCCACTTACTCTAGACATTTTTCCCATTCAGCTTGTTATTGATTCATGCAAACACTTTCCGAAGGGAGGCCGCTCCTAAGGCGACTCGAAGCCGAGCATGAACCTCACGTTGTGAATATAGGGACGTAGGAGCAAAACTTGATTTAAATCTCGTTTTGTAATTTTCCTCCCAATGAAAATGTCCTAAGGTTAATTTAGGGTTGTTTAACTTAGATAAAATTCGGCTAAGTCAATCTATCTAAGTCGGATCCTATTATAACAATTATGGAAAGGATTCAACTGCAATGTTTTAGGTGAATTAAACTTCTTTTAATAAACCCAACTTTGCAAGTCAACATTACTATGGTTAATTCAACTCAAGGTTCGGATCAGTTCCCAGGTAGGAGGTGTTCCGTAAACCGTCATCTTAAGTACCCCCAGCCTTAGACAGAACTTTACCGAGAGAGTTCCCTTATAACCACAGTAATGTAAGGTCTTTACTCTAAAGATCTAGGTGTATTAAATACTTTTAACAAACCTAGTGACCTTGCATGCTAACATTTAACTATGATTAATTCAACTCCGGTATTCCGGGTCAGTTCCCAGGTAGGAGGTGTTCTGTAAACCGTCAACTTAAATACCCCCAACCTTAGACAGAACTTTACCGGTGGAGTTCCCTTATAATCATAGCAATGTTTTTCCTACTTAGTCAATTAAAACTAATTTTAATTCTAAGTAAGAATAATTCTAATCCTATTAGAAATGTGATCTTAGATCTAATTAATTTTAAACATTTTAAAATTAATTCATTTATCCTAAGATCCTATGTTTGCATGCAATTCTTTGTTATAGGTTAACGGTTTCTATTCATTAATTTTATAACTATTATAAATTTTAATGAATTAACCCTATAACATGCTACTGTGAATAAATTAACAATCAAATTCTAATTAATTTATAAAACCATACATTAGCATACATGACATACCAAAAATATAACAATTATATTAATCTAAGGTAATGTCATGCTCAATGCAATTTAATTTCCTTTTAATTAACCTAACTCTTAAATTAATTATACAAGAAAATTAAAATTAAGCATTACCATTTTCATACATTAACATAACACTTATATTAATAGCTCATGAAAATTAAGCATGTAAATTACTAATATAAATATAACTCTTATATTTTTTAAACTAAAGTAATTTCATGCTCAATGCAAATTAATTTTCTTTAATTAATCTAACTCTTAAATTAATTACCCAAGAAAATTTTCATACATTAACATAACACTTTATATTAATAGCTCATGAAAATAAATAAGCATATAAATTACTTTCATAAATATAACTTTTTATATTTTTAAACTAAAGTAATTTCATGCTCGATGCAAATTAATTTTCTTCAATTAATCTAACTCTTATATTAATTACCCAAGAAAATTCAAATAAGCATTCACATTTTCATACATTAACATAACACTTTATATTAATTGCTCATTCTCTCAAAAAAAAAAAAAAAATATTAATTGCTCATGAAAATAAATAAGCATATAAATTACTTTCATAAATATAACTCTTTATATTATTTACTAAAGTAATTTCATGCTCAATGCTTCTCAATTTTCATCCATTTAATCTTAACAATTTATATTAAATACTCATGAAAATAAAATTCATACATATTTCATACATTATAACATTTATAATAATAACTATGCACGAATATGCTTAACCTATGGTGGGATTTTAAGCTAAATGACATACTTTATGCAACAATCAATTAATTTAATACATACATCACATGCATAATTAAATTAAAAGTACCAAAATTGACCGGCATATTTGGTATATCCTAAGAAATTGAAAGCAATTTAAATTACAATAATTTAAATCCAAGACATATCTTGGTCTTCAAATATTTTCCTTTTTGGCATTTACAATTGATCTAATCAAAAGTATAAATCTAATGCCAACAAATATGCCTAAATAATCAATTTTGTAAATTAAAACAATATCACATATATGAAATTAAAATACCCACCATTGAACCAATGCTAATTTTAGAGAAACGAAATTAAATCTACGATCGGCTCTGATACCAATTAAAAGGATTTGGAATTCCCCAATTCCGTTAAAGCGGAAGCGTAATTGGGACCGATTCGTAGTTAATTTTGTTTATCCAAAAATACTATTGCATTGGTTAAAACATAGAACAAATTCTATAGAAACTTAAGGCTAAGCATACAAAATTTAGATCTAAATCTATAATAAAGAAAAGAGAAGCAAACCTCCGTTGACGACTCTGAATACTTCAACGGATGATTCTTGATTGTTCTGCAACAACGAAGAACACCACCATTTGATCTTCCCCGCTATAACTCTGAGATTAGGAACGTAGTTGTGGGACTACCTAATCTTGAATGGGAAAAACTCTAGAGAGAAAATTCTCCCTAGAGTTCTTGAGTTGACAGAATATGAGAGGGCCTTATGGTGGCCATATGTTGTTGTACCTAAACCCTAGGTTTAGTGTTCTATTTATAGGAGAAAGGCCATGAATAAAATATTCATTTAAAATCAATTATTTCCATAACTGATTTAATCTTTTCCATAATTAATCAATTCCATGACCAATCAATTCCACAAGTGATTAATCTTTTCCATAAATGATTGATCACTTCCATAAGTGATTAATTCATTTCCATAAATGATTAATTACAAATTAATTAATTCTTTAATTAATTAATCACCAATTAAATATCATATATTTAATTCCAGACCTTCTATTAGTTAATTAATTAATTACCCAATTAAATATCATATATTTAATTTCATGCCTTCAATTAATTAATTCTATAATATGAATCAAATTCATATTAAAATTTGAACTCCTTCAAATTCTCTTATATCCTATAAATTTATTATGAATCAAATTCATATTAATATTTGAACTTCTTCAAATATTTATTTCTCTCATAGACTATAGTTTAAGTAAATCTCATTTAATTTAAACTAAATTAATTCATAATTAATTAATTCATCTTCTAATTAAATACCCTATATTTAATTAGACATATATTTGAACTCTTTCAAATATATCAATCTCTCAATTTAATAAAGTTTAATCTCAAATTGGACTTTATATTTTAATGCATCATTATACATTATATTAATTTGTATCTCATACAATTAACTTAATTCCCAATATGAATTTGAACTATTCAAATTCTCTCAAGATATATTTGTTCCTAATTACTCTTTACGAGCTAGCAGGGGGACCTAATGGACCTACAGATCAGAAGCTCCAATGATATGAGGTTAATAGATTAAACTCATTAATCAGGTTAACCAATATTCATTAACTGTGGGTCATTCCACTAAAGACCCACAGCTGAGCTCTTCTCACTGTAGAACATTTCTGTGTCCACGGATATAGACCTATACCGGTAAGTCAATCCTTCACAAGTGTTCGTAACTACAGTTGGGTCAAATTACCGTTTTACCCCTGTGTTACATCTGTCTCCTTAAGTACCAGCGCTCCTCTAATGAACAACCTGTTTATGGTCCAACCATTAAACAGAAAGTTCCTCTCGGGCCAGTGAGAGGACGGGATCCCTTTGTTCAAGTCCCGGAGTCACCACTTAAGGGAACACTCATCTACTTCTCCTAGAAGTGGGAAGGAGTGAATTCCTTATTGTGTTGTCATGTCCCCAGCCTCCCACTCGGTCTTGTCCCCAAAAAGGAAGGCATATTGAGTCGGCGTATTGGCCACTCTCACCCATGCTAATCAAAGGACAATCCCTCATGAGAAGGAGTTCATGACACACTCAGGATTAAGACTGAGTTACCTAGGTCATCGTATTGAAACAGTAACCTAACTAGTTAACGGTGTTACATCTAGTGGTTTACTATTTCGTGGTCCAGTCTTATGCAAACTCATTGCATAGGATACCCCCGCTCGCATGTCTCCTACATGGACGCCTTGGATTAATACGTCTGTATCGAATACAAAGCGGGCCGTATCACATAGTGTTACCAGGATAAGGTACCCAACATTATCCTTGTACTATAGACCTTTTAGGTTGTTACTTGAACACCAATCCCCGTATGTCCTCACATACTAGTTCAAGTCACATGTAAACAACCTTGGATCTTAGTTTATTGGATTTGGGTCAAATTGTGCAATATTTAACAATGACACTTTATTGTAGAAACTCAATAACACTTTATTGAAACAAGTATACAATTTGTTTACATTCACTATCTACGAGTTTTAGGGTATAAAACCCAACACCATTCACATAAGGTTGTATCCTTTTCCAATGGACACATCCATTCACATTAGGTTGTATCCTTTTCCAAAAGACACACCCTTTCACATAGGGTTGTGTCCTTTACAAAAGACACACCCTTTCACATAGGGTTGTGTCCTTTACAAAGGACATACCCTTTCACGTAAAGTTATGATTCTTTATTTTATTAAAATAATTTTATTCATAAATCCAACAATCCCCCACATGAATGAAATTTATTTTATAAACGTGTACGATTACTCATGAAGGATAACTACGTTAGGATAAATAGTCTCAGACTTTGAACTTTCTTTAGTAAAAACTATGGAGTTTACATGGCTGATCAGTAGTTAAAGAACTTTGATTTGTCAACTGTAGGAGTAAATCAAATCCATAATAATTACATAGATATTCTTCGAAATACACTTGGTTCTCATATTTGTATTCATTTTGGCCCTGAATACCGCCTGGTTTCATGAATGTTTTTAGAGAATTCAGCCTTAAAAATTCTCATAGAAGCGGCCCCTTCACACCCACATAGGTGACTTCTTTAAAGAGTATCCTGGTAATACCCCACTCTTATAAAAGAGCTAAAGAGTCATTAAAAGTATATCTTAACCTCATCCGTTTCCAGGTTAACACTATTATAATAGGAATGGTTAGGAATTCACGATTCCTTCTTAGTGCTCCACTGAATTGTATACATAAATTTGTTTTCCCTTTTGAACCTAGATCTTGGGATCTCCAGTCAACTAGGTTGGGTTACCATTATGTCCACTCTTATTTTATAGACTTCAAACCTATTCCTATTGAAGACAATTTCACTTGCTCTCTTGCCAAAGCTTTCGGAAGCGGATCCACAATATTATCTTTTGATTTCATGTAATCAATAGATATAATTCCATTCTAGAGCAATTGTCTTATGGTATTATGACTCCGACGTATATGTTGAGACTTACCATTATACATCAAGTTTTGCGCTCTTCCAATAGCAACTTGACTATCACAATGTATACATATTGGGGGTACAGGTTTAGTCCAATTAGGAATATCTTCCAAAAAAATTATGTAACCATTCGGCTTCTTCCCCTGCCTTGTCCAAAGCTATGAATTCGGATTCCATAGTGGACCTTGCTATACAAGTTTGTTTAGAAGATTTCCAGGATATAGCTCCACTTCCAAGTGTAAAAATATATCCACTTTGCCAATGACCGCCACACTTTCATAAATTTATAAGTCGGTTTTTGACATTACCATAATTCATATGGAATTTTCTGTGTTTTCTTATACGGAGTTCTATTCAGGATATAATTTGTTGCAAGCAACGCTTTCCCCCCACAAATTTTGTGGTAATCCAGAACTAATCAACATAGCGTCCATCATTTCTTTCAATGTTCGATTTTTTCATTATGCTATGCCATTTGATTGTCAGAGTCAGGAACGCTAGGGGCGCACTCGGTCCCCTTATGATGGTTCACTGACAGACATTTTTTCAACATGAATCTCATGTAAGAGAACTTAAAGTTCTTGAACCTGGCTTATGACGGTTATGGAATCAACCATTTTATAGTTTAGAAATTTTCCAACTATAAATTTCTTTGCTCCAGCATTCTCCGTCTTATATTTCTTTTCCAGTGATTCCCAAAGACGTTTTGCCGAATCAACCCCACTATAAACATTATATAGTGTGTTGTGTCTTTCACATAGGATTGTTGGATTTATGAATAAAATTATTTTAATAAAATAAAGAATCACAACTTTACGTGAAAGGGTATGTCTTTTGTAAAGGACACAACCCTATGTGAAAGAGTGTGTCTTTTGGAAAAGGGTACAACCTTATGTGAATGGATGTGTCCATTGGAAAAGGCTACAACCTTATGTGAATGGATGTGTCCATTTATCAAAAGACACGACCCTTACATGAAAAGATGTGACTATTTGAATGGCCACAAATAGTCTATAAATATGTGATTCATTTTGAGTTTTGAATAAAAAAAAAATACAAGAAAAGACACAAACTCTTCTTTCAAAAACTTTTCTCCTACTTTTCTCTATACGATTACTTAAATACCAGTGTTCGAGAGTCCTGTGATTGGAGTGCTACATTCATAGGTGGGTAATCCGTCCTATCCTAGGAGACAATTGTTCGTGATACCTTGAGCACCATAGAGGGAACAAAATTGTCTTAAGGAAACAACGCTATCGTTGGGTTCGGATTGATTTTGTCTTTCGTGTTTCCTTAAGTGTTTATGCAGAGGGTGCGAACAATCTTAAGACAATTTTGTAAGTTTATTTTGTTTCTGTTTGGTGCTATTTGCTTCCATTCTTGTTCTTATACCTTTAATTTTGTGTCAATAATTTTGATTGATTATTGATTCATAGAAATGTCTTCAATAATACCGAAGACACCGAGTCCCATACCACAAGGTGGTGGAAATCATGGGGAAAAGCCTGAGAAGTTCAATGACAGTGACTTCAAACGTTGGCAACAAAAGATGTTGTTCTATCTCACAACATTGAGTCTGGCAGGATTTCACAAAGAAGATGCTCCTGTTCTAGATGAAGGAGAGACCGACAAAGAAAAGTTGCTGGCACTTGAGGCATGGAAACATGTAGAATATTTGTGCAAGAACTATATCTTGAATGGACTGAACAACACACTATATAATGTTTATAGTGGGGTTGATTCAGCAAAAGGTCTTTGGGATTCACTGGAAAAGAAATACAAGACGGAGGATGCTGGAGCAAAGAAATTTATAGTTGGAAATTTTCTAAACTATAAAATGGTTGATTCCAGAACCGTCATAAGCCAGGTTCAAGAACTTTAAGTTCTCTTACATGAGATTCATGTTGAAAAAATGTCTGTCAGTAAACCATCATAAGGGGACCGAGTGAGCCCCTAGCGTTCCTAACTCTGACAATCAAATGACATAGCAGAATGAAAAAATCAAACATTGAAAGAAATGATGAACGCTATGTTGATTAGTTCTGGATTACCACAAAATTTGTGGGGGGGAAGCGTTGCTTACAACAAATTATATCCTGAATAGAATTTCGTATAAGAAAACAAAGAAAATTCCATATGAATTATGGAAATGTCAAAAACCGACTTATAAATTTATGAAAGTGTGGGGGTGATTGGCAAAGTGGATATATTTTTACACTTGGAAGTGGAGTTATATCCTGGAAATCTTCTAAACAAACTTGTATAGCAAGGTCCACTATGGAATCTGAATTCATAGCTTTGGACAAAGCAGGGGAAGAAGTCGAATGACTACGTAACTTTTTGGAAGATATTCCTAATTGGACTAAACTCGTACCCCCAATATGTATACATTGTGATAGTCAAGATGCTATTGGAAGAGCACAAAACTTGATGTATAATGGTAAGTCTCGACATATACGTCGAAGACATAATACCATAAGACAATTGCTCTCGAATGGAATTATATCTATTGATTACATGAAATCAAAAGATAATATTGTGGATCCGCTTACGAAAGCTTTGGCAAGAGAGCAAGTGAAATTGTCTTCAATAGGAATGGGTTTGAAGCATATAAAATAAGAGTGGACATAATGGTAACCCAACCTAGCTGACTGGAGATCCCAAGATCTAGGTTCAAAAGGGAAAACAAATTTATGTATACAACTCAGTGGAGCACTAAGAAGGAATCATGAATTCCTAACCATTCCTATTATAATAGTGCTAACCTGGAAACGGATGAGGTTAAGATATACTTTTAATGACTCTTTAGCTCTTTTATAAGAGTGGGGTATTACCAGGATACTCTTTAAAGAAGTCACCTATGTGGGTGTGAAGGGGCCGCTTCTATGAGAATTTTTAAGGCTGAATTCTCTAAAAACACTCATGAAACCAGGCGGTATTCAGGGCCAAAATGAGTACAAACATGAGAACCAAGCATATTTCGAAGAATATGTATGTAATTATTATGGATTTAATTTACTCCTACAGTTGACAGTTCAAAGTTCTTTAACTACTGATCAGCCATGTAAACTCCATAGTTTTTACTCAGGAAAGTTCAAAGTCTGAGACTACTTATCCTTATGTATTTATCCTTCATGAGTAATCGTACACGTTTTTAAAATAAATTTCATTCATGTGGGGGATTGTTGGATTTATGAATAAAATTATTTTAATAAAATAAAGAATCACAACTTTACGTGAAAGGGTATGTCTTTTGTGAAGTACACAACCCTATGTGAAAGGGTGTGTCTTTTGGAAAAGGGTACAACCTTATGTGAATGGATGTGTCCATTGGAAAAGGATACAGCCTTATGTGAATGGATGTGTCCATTTATCAAAAGACACAACCCTTACATCCTTACATGAAAAGATGTGACTATTTGAATGGCCACAAATAGTCTATAAATATGTGATTTATTTTGAGTTTTGAATAAAAAAAAAATACAAGAAAAGACACAAACTCTTCTTTCAAAAAATTTTCTCCTACTTTTCTCTGTACGATTACTTAAATACTAGTGTTCGAGAGTCCTGTGATTGGAGTGCTACATTCATAGGTGGGTGATAAGACCAATTTGTTATACACTTAGAATCTCCCAATTTTCTTATCTTAGTTGAATTCCTTGCGAAAAATGCTTTAAAATGAGTATAATATGTCTATAGGTCCTCACCGGAGCTTTGGAAGCAATTTGGGGCTTAAATGAGCGAAACCGGAGCGTAAAATGACAATTCTTCCCCTGAAGCCTCATCAGCGTCGAGACGCTTGTCATACAGAGTCGAGACGCTTGCTCAACAGTGTCGCGACGCTAAAGCAATCCGAGAAATATTTTCCAAAATTGAAGGCACAGCGTCGAGACGCTATAGCCACAGCGTCGCGACGCTAGGCAGTTTCCAGAATTGAAATTTTCCAAATTTGGCTGGAATTTTTCCCATATTTGAAGACCCAATTCAGCATCAATTTACCATGAATTGAAGGCCAAGAATCCCTATAAATAGAGGCCTTTGGTGTAGGTTTAGAATCATCCCTCAATACACAATTCACTACAACTTTGTAGTCCATCTCTCTCCCCCTTTCCACCATTCTTCTTAGTTTTTCTTGTTTTTCTTTATGTATCAAGCTTGTTCTTGCTCCATAAGAGGCTAAGTTCTTCATTCATGTAACCGCGTGTCAAGAGTAAGTTCATATTCTTTTAATGAAATTTCTTGTTTGAATTCTCAAAGCATGTTTATGTGATTTTAGTTCTTTTTCTATAAGTTTAGATCGTGGTAGGAAAGATTGACAACCTTGACCACGCCCTTTCTAAATTTACTTACTAAATCTAAGTAGCAAATAGGTTAACGTTATGATTATACGCATGCGTCCCTAGAACTAAATGATTTAATCAATTGTAATTGTGGTTTGTTGCCCGTTGCATGTGAATTAATTCGGCTAGATCCCAATGCGGTTTAGATTAGTTAATAGGCATATTAATTAATTTAAACTAGAATCAAACTTAGCGTTTGCATGTTTGTGATAGTTGGATCATGATTCTCGGTTTGTTGCCGGAATACGTCGGGCTTAAACTTGTTTTGACTTATTAGTGAAACTGATGATTTAATTGAATTGAACTTACCATGACTAACCCGGTTGCATGATCTTTAAGGTATTGATTTCTTTCTTTTCTTTCCTTTTCTATTGTTTTCCATAATTAGTTTTCTTTCCTTCTTTACTTTCTTTTCCAAATATAAAAACCCCCCATTAGTCCGGTCGTCACAATAAATCTAAGATAAACAAGTTATAATCGTGCTCCCTATGTTCGACCCAGGCCACTACTGCTACAAGTTAGCTTTAGGAATCGTGGATTATAAATTTATTTGACAAGAGACCGCGACAATCTCTTCCGTCAGTGGGTAATTCGTCCTATCCTAGGAGACAATTGTTCGTGATACCTTGAGCACCATAGAGGGAACAAAATTGTCTTAAGGAAACAACGCTATCGTTGGGTTCGGATTGATTTTGTCTTTCGTGTTTCCTTAAGTGTTTATGCAGAGGGTGCCAACAATAGATTTTAGAAGGGGATTAAAAAATTTGGGCAATTTTTGAACAGTTCTCAAACAGTGACAATGTTTTTGAGAACACAGAGCAACAATTGGTACAAAGAATTAAATACGTAACAATATTTTATTATGGGTATGTAGGGACCCATTAAAACCTTGACACGAAGAAAGAGAAAGGTTAGAAAATACAAAAATTGTTTTATCTGATCTCCTAATTGTCTACATTTTAACGATGGTGTATAGGGATATCCCTATATATCGGTATGCAAACAAGTATTTTCCTTAAATAGGGACCACATGTGTCCAATGCTCAACTTCTTAATAATCTGTCCCGATTTTTAAATTTGATTGGTTTAGGTTTGATTTGAAGACTTTTTCTCTACTTTTTCGCATATTAGACCCAATTTTTTTAACAGTTTCTTTAACAATATGTATTATATCATATGTAAGTTCCAATCCACTCTTTTCTAAAACTAAACGATATTTTGTAGAATATAAAATTAAATAAAATAAAGATTTAAATCCTATTTTGGTCATCAACTCTAAAGTCTTATTCTATTTTGGTTTTTGAACTTTCAAAATATCCAATTTGATTTCTAAAATCTTGTTTTATTTTTTGTCCCTAAAATTTTAAAATATCTATTTTAATCATTGAATTTAAAAAATAATAATTGTTTGACTCTTGGTATATTCTTTTTCCACCTAATAATCACTTATATCCAATACATGTCTCCAACAAATGTGGTTTGAATACATGTCCACATTAATATGTTTATATATAGATTTTTTTTTTGACAACATGTGGGGGTGGGGGATTCGAACCACATAGACCTCTTGATCTTCAGTACAACTTTATGCCAGTTGAGCTATGCTGATATAGATATTTGAAATCGGTTGTCAACTATTATAAGAAAAATAAAGATAATGACTTAAATGATTATTTTTCAAAACTTCATAAACTCAATTAGACATTTTGAAAATGTAAGGATAGAAAATGGAATAAATGCAAAAGTTTAAGGACCAAAATAGATATTTTGAAAGTTAAACTAAAATTAAAAAAACTATAAATATTCGAGGACAAAAATGAAATTTCAACATAGAATAAATAACAAAAAAAAATTGAACTTTGAATGCATGGTTGAACTTATTTTATTCTTAAACAAAAACTTTGATTATTTGTTGAAAAATGGGAACTTTTAATTAGAATCTATCATAGTAACAATTACTTAAATATTGTAAAAACAAATATAACTCAACAATAATTGACACGTAATCTCGACCAAGAAGTTAGGAGTTTGAATCCTCATCTCAAATTGTTGTTGAACTTACAAAAAAAAAAAAGAAAAAAAAAAAGAATTACTTAAATATTTATGGATAAGCAAATCAGTGATAATTTTTTTTTTTTTTTTTTGAAAATCAAATCAGTGATAATTCATGACATAAGCATTTTTTTTTAGGAATGTGACCTAAAGCAAATTGGATTGAAGAGTGATGAATTGACAATTTTTTTTTTTTTTTTTGGATAAGAATGAATTAGTACAACATTGGACTATGGGTGACACTTGGTACAACGTATATGCCAATGGAGTTTTTCTTTTTTTCTTTTTTAAATAGTTTCTACCATAAAAATGGTAATTTTCTAAACTTATTACTAATAATAAACTTATTTGTAAACTTATTATTGTAATATTGTAGTATTTTTTTTTCTACGTCAATAGGTTATCGTTTGGAGAGACGACCTATTGACGTGGCACGATAGCTGTTCAAGAAATTAAAAGAAAAATCTCAAAAGGCCATCTGATTAATTTAAAAAGAACGTGTCGGAGTATATATATATATGTTCAGTTGTGCCATCTAAGGGCTCGATTTCATTTAATTTGTCCTGATTTACATTTTATACAAATAAGCATTGAACATAAGGAATAAATATTTTACAAAAGCAATCATCACTTTATTCAAATAAGCATTCAACAAAAGTATGTTGCACATATGAACATTTTACCCAAAGCCTTGCTAAGTTTAAGAGTTACAAAAAATAAAGACCAAAAAAGTATCCAAATACAAATATAGACATTTACTAAGTCCATGTTAGCTCCAAAAAAGTAATGTTTGTTTGGTCATTGTTGTCGTCAACAAAGTTTACTTCAATCCTGCAAATAAACAACAAATTACATATACATAAGTACACATGAACAACAAATCATCCTTAACCTCATTCACAAAGAGCATCACAATAATGATGACATATTAAGTAACAATTGCAATATAAGGTTTTCGTTGAAAAATTTTCATCCAATCTCACGAGGGCGACTTAAAAAGTCATTTCTCAAGAACAACCACATGGACAACTTAAATAGAACCTCAACCACAAGTCTTCTCAAATCATTCTCAAGCACAAACACTCACAGCTAGAATAAAACCTCTCAAACCTAAGCTAGAAAGTCATAGTTCTAATATACAACAGTCACTTCTTTGTAATAAGCTTTCTAGTGGAGTCCTAGCCTCTTTCTTCATTCTTCATTCAGCAACAATGTTGAGAGTTGCAAGACAACTCTCAAATTTCTTTGCAAGTAGTACTTTCGTCAAAGCATCAGCTGCATTATCATTGGTACGAATTTTCTCAAGCTTTAACTTCCCTTCTTCAACAATGTCACGAATGAAATGGAACCAAACATCAATGTGTTTGGTCATCTCGTGATTGTTGGGTTGTATGCCCTAAAACTCGTAGATAGTGAATGTAACCGTTGACCGAATGTTAATGAAATAATATTGATGTATTTTTCCATTAAGTATTATTAGTTATTTTATTGTTTATTTTTGCCTAAAATAACCCTAATCCAATAAACTAGACATCCTAGGCTGTAATATGAGTCCTGAACTATATGTAGCGACATATGGGGATCACTATTCAAGAAACAGTCTAAAGGGTCTATAGTATAGGGATAAGACTGGGTGCCTTATCCTGGTGACACTATGGATACGACCCACTTGGTATTTGATACAAACGTTATGATCCAACGCGTTCGTGTAGGAGACATGCGAGTGGGGGTATCCTATGCAATAAGTTTGCATAAGACCGGACCGCAAAATAGTAACCACTAGTTATAACACCGTTAACTAGTTAGGTTTCTATTTCACTAGGACGACCTAGACAACTTAGTCTTAATCCTGAGTTGATTATAGACTTCTGCTCATGAGAGATTGTCCTTTGATTTGTATGGGTGAGAGTGGCCAATACGCCGACTCAATAAGCCTACCATTTTGGGGACAAGACCGAGTGGGGAGCTGGGAACATAATCATGCAAGATGGAATGCACTCTTTCCCGACTTTAGGGAAGTAGATGAGTGTTCCCTTAAGTGGTGACTCCGAGTCTTGAACAAAGGGTCCTACCCTCTCAATGGCACGAGAGGGCTTTCTGTTTGATGGTTGGACCACAAACATGTTGTTCATTAGAGGAGAACTGGTACTTAAGGAAATAGAAGTAACCCAGGGGTAAAATGGTAATTTGACCCAACTCGTGTTACGAACACTCGTGAAGAACTAGCTAGTCGTTATTGGTCTATATCCGTGGACACAGAAAATATGTCTGCAATGAGAAGAGTGCAACTGCGAGTCTATAGTGGAATGTACACACAGTTAACGAATATTGATTAATTTGGTTAATGAGTTTGACCATTTAATCTCACATCGTTGGAGCCTCTGATCTGCAGGTCCATTAGGTCCCACTGGTAGCTCATAAAGTAATTTGAGGCAACTAAGTAATAAATGTAAATTGAAAATGTTCAATTTACTAAGGGAAACAATATAATATATATTGATATATTATTATGAGAGAAATAAATATTTGAAGAAATTTCAAATATAAATGTGAATTTGATTCATATTAAATTTATAGGAATTTGAAAGAGTTGAAATATGAATTAATTAATTTAAGGCCTAAATTAATTTGGGCAATTAATTAATTCAAGGTCGAAAATTAAATATGTGATATTTAATTGGTGACTAATTAATTAAAGAGTTAATTAATTGAAAATTAATCAATTATGAAAATAATTAATCACTTATGGAAGTGATTAATCATTTATAGAAATTATCTAATCACTTATGGAAGTAATTAGTCATTTGTGGAAAAGATTAATCAATTATGGAATTGATTGATCATGGATTGATTAAATAAGGAATAGATTAAATCATTTATGGAAATAATTGATTTAATGTGAATATTTTATTCATGTCATTTCTTTTATAAATAGAACACTAGACCTAATGGTTTAGTAGCCCTCTGGCTCTTAGACTCACAAGACAAGACCCTAGAATTCTCTCTAGTCTCCCTCTTAGAGAAAGACTCCCACAAGTCTTTTGCCTCCTAGACTTAGAGACATACCGGTGTAACCTCTGTGGTTATTGTGTCTTTGAAGAAGAAAATTCCAGCGAAGAAATCAAAAGGGGGCTGCTGCGTTTTTGTTCATTAAAGCGTCGTTGGCGAAGAACGGTCAAGTCTACAACGAAGGCTTGTAACGGTTCTTTCCCGTTTCTTTAGAAAAGCATGAAAATAAAAGTAGTTTTATTTTCTAGTTGTTTTCAACATGTTTATAGCGTTTTACAGCGGCTTTAAAGCATGTTTAAAGTTTTGTTTTGTCTCTTCGTCACAGTATTTTGATATTAATTAATATACGGCGCAAGGTCCTATCAATGTGCTTCCTCTGCGCCGAGGCTTTCATCCCCCTCAGTGATATGTTTGGTTTCTTGACAGGTACATTGCACTTTGGCTATCACAGGAGATTACAGAACTTCCTTCTAAATCAATTCCAAGCTCCTTAATCAATTCATATAGCCATAATGCCTCTTTAAATGCCTCAGTTAGGGCCATGTATTCTGATTCAGTAGTTAAGAGAGCAACTACTGATTGCAAGCTTGCTTTCCAACTGATAGTGTTCCCAAATAATGAGAATACAAGCCATAAAGTGATCTTCTCCGGTCTCTATCACCTGCATAATCTGCATCAACAAAATCTACAAGCTTTGTTTTTAGTAAATCAGATTTTGTATACCTCAGACCATGTGTTTTTGTACCTTTTACATACCTCAGTAATCACTTTACAGCAGACCAATGATATTTACCAGGACAGGACATGAATCTACTTACCACACTTAAAGCATATGCCAAATTAGGTCTTGAACATACCATCAAATACATAAGACTTCCCACTGCATTTGCATATGGTATATGTTGCATTTCTGCCTCTTCCTCATCTGTTTTTGGTGAATGATCAAGGGAAAACTTAAAATGATTTCCTAAAGGGACATTTACAGGCTTACAATTCATCATACCATATCTATTCAGCATTTTTGCGACATATATTTCTTGAGACAAAAACAGTGTTCCCTTCATTTTATCCCTTTTAATATCAATACCCAGAATTCTTCTTGCTTCACCCAAATCCTTCATATCAAAAACACCTTTCAATGTGTCTTTTAACTTATCTATCTCATGCTTATCAGAGGATGCGAGTAACATGTCATCAACATACAATAAGAGATAGATAGAAGCATGATTCTTTGCATGTTTAAAGTACACACAATGATCAAGACTACTTGTAAAACCACAAGACAACATGAAAGAATCAAACTTGATGTACCATTGTCTTGGAGCTTGTTTCAGCCCATACAAGGATTTTTTTAAGCAATCATACTTGGTTTTTTGTTCCTTTGGCCACAAATCCCATTGGTTGTTGCATATAAATGGTTTCAGACAGCTCATCATGTAAAAAGGCTGTCCTGACATCTAATTGGTCAAGTTCTAGACCAAAAACAGTCACAAGGGACAACAAGATTCTTATGGAAGAGTGTCTTACAACCGGTGAGAAAATTTCTCCATAATCCACTCTTTCCTTTTGAGTAAACCCCTTAGCTACTAACCTTGCCTTATACCTTATTGGCTGTGAAGGATCTACACTGTGCTTCACCTTAAAAATTCATTTACATCCAACCAATTTGTGGTTCAAAGGTCTTTTAACCAATTCCCAGGTATTGTTTTTGAGTAGAGAATTCATTTCCTCTTGCATTGCTTCTTTCCATCTATCACTGTTATTAGAATTAATTGTCTCATTATATGTAAGTGGTTCTTCATCTACTGAGTTCATTTTGGTACACAATGCATAATGAACAATATCAACACTTGCATATCTAGATGGTCTTCTAATTTTCCTCCTCTGTCTATCTCGAGTAAAACTGTAATTTTGCAATGATTCTGTTTTTGGTTGAGTATTAACAGGCTGCTCAACCACGGGTTGAGACTCCGTTTGTTCAACAGTTTCATTTTCTTGTTCAGTAACCTCAGTACCAACTGCTGAAGGTTTCTGTGAAAATTCCAACTCCATTTCATAGGTTTGTTTTTCGTTCACAGTCCTTTCAGTATCTAGGTTATTTTCCCAGACAATTACAGTCTCATCAAAAGTTACATCTCGACTTATTATGCATTTTTCTTCACCTTTTTCAATGCACCATAGTCTATAACCTTTAACACCTATAGGGTATCCTAAAAACAGACATTTCTTAGCTCTATGGTCTAATTTCCCTTCTTTGGAATGAGCATAAGCTATGCAACCAAAGGTCCTTAAGTTACTTAGATCAGGTGGATGATTAGACCATTTTTCAATAGGAGTTTTAAAGTCAATAGCAGTGGATGGACTCCTATTTATCAAGTAGGTTGCAGTCATAAGAGCTTCACCCCAAAACCTTTTAGGTAAGTAAACATTTGACATTAAGCACCTCACTTTTTCTAAAAGAGTTCTATTCATTCGTTCAACCAAACCATTCTGTTGTGGAGTCCCACGCACTGTCAAATGTCTTAATATCCCTTCAGTTTTACATAACTCTTTAAATTCATTGCTTAGAAACTCTAAACCGTTATCAGTTCTAAGACACTTAACCTTTCTTTCAGTTTGCTTTTCAACCAAAGTCTTCCACTGGATGAATGTTTTAAAAGTTTCATCTTTTGTTTTTAAAAGATAGGTCCACACTTTTCTGGAGAAGTCATCTACAATACATAAAAAGTATCTAGCTCCTCCCATTGTAAGTGTCTTTTCGGGTCCCCAAAGGTCAGCATGCACATAATCAAGAATTTTCTTTGAGTTATGTTGCCCTCTACCAAAAGACACTCTCGTGGACTTCCCATACACACAGTGCTCCACACATTTAAGGATGACACAACAAACTTACCAATCAGCCCATGTTTTGATAACTCTCTTAAACCCCACTCACTCATATGTCCTAGTCTGGCGTGCCACCATTTTGATTGTTTCTGATCCTTAATCGAAGCTATAGTAGTAGATCCTACCACAATATTTCCACTTAGGACATATAAACCATTGTGTAAAATTCCTTTGGCTTTGACAATGACACCTTTAACAATTTTTATAGTACCATTTTAAAGCTTGCAAAGTATCCAGCTTTGTCAAAGACACCTAAAGAGATTAATTTTCGTTTGAGGTCTGGAACATATCTCGCATTAGACAGCTCCCTTACATGGTTATCAAACATTTTAACTTGGACTGACCCTATTCCTTTAATGCTGCACTCTTGATGGTTTCCTAACAAAACTTTGCCACCATCAATTTCCTCAAAATTCATAAACCAATGCTTATTAGGTGTCATATGGAAAGAACAATCAGAATCAAAGATCCATTAAGAGTCAAAATTCCCATCTGCCACAGTAAGTACTTCTGCAGACTCATAATTCTCGGTTAGATTAGCATTGTGTTGTTCATCTTTATTCTTTGACTCATTCTTCCTTTTGTTTTTTAGTTCATAACAGTTTCTACGTATGTGACCTTCTTTATGACAATAAAAGCATCTTTTGGTTTTATTTCCTTGTGATTTAGACCTACTTTTGCCATTATTCCTAGGAGTTTTCTTTTCAGTTCTTCCTCTCGAGAACAAGGCTTCACTCTTTTTCCCTTTGCCCTTCTTAAGCTCCAAATCTCTAGACCGAAGAGCACTAAGGACAATTTCCATAGTTAGGTTGTCTCTCCCATATCTAATTGCAGATTTTACTTCATTATAGGATTCAGGAAGAGAGTTTAATAGGATAATGGCTTTGTTTTCGTCAGACATTTTCTCATCTATGTTGGCTAGGTCTAACACAATTCGGTTAAAATCATCCAGATTATGTTCAATATCTTTTGAAGGATCCATCTTAAAACAGAAGAACCTCTCCTTAATATACAACTTGTTTGTTAAGGACTTTGTTTGGTAAATTTTATCAAGTTGATTCCACAATTCAGTTGCATCTTTAGCTTCATGTACTTGACGAAGTACATTATCAGCCAAGTATAATATTATGGTGCTAAATGCTATCTCTTTAGTTTCTTTAACTTCAGATTCAAGTAGACCAGTTGTCCAATCAGTAGACTCTTCTAAGACCTTAGCTACTTTTTGTTGAACAAACTAGGCACGCATCTTCTTTTTCCATAATGAAAAATCACCTTTACCATCATATCGTTCTACCTCAAATTTAGCAGCCATAATCGAAACAACTTTTAGGGATTTAAGCAATTTCAAGCTCTGATACCAATTGTTAAAACAATTTACCAACAAGCCAATATCAACTTGAACAACAAACAACAGATGCAACCAATCGATATCACAATCAACTAACACAGAACATAATCAACGGAAAAACAGAGCAAGAGAAGAGAAGAAATAAAGGCACAGAGAACTTATAGTGGTTCGATCCCAAAAAGTTGATCTACATCCACTTGAGGCTATCCACTAGATTCAGCAGCATTACAATGATGATCTCCTTAAAATACAGCAAGCATCCTCAGCTTAATCACGATACCTCTATCACAGAGATCAATCGCACAAAACAAGATGATACACAACCCCTCTCTCTCGATTATCAGACCTCACACATACAGTGTAATCCCTCTCACAGACACTCTTGGTTTCAGCTCTCACACTCTTTTTCAGCCCCTTCTCAATTCAGAGATTTTATACAAAACAATCTCATCGAATTTGAGTAATACAAGAAGCACACAATAAAGCCATTCTCTCTAACAAACAAATATTCTCGGGTAGCTAACTAAACAAAGCAGTACCCATATTCATACCCGAACCGCAAGGATGGATATCCGATTTGCTGAGGTGGCTTTATAAAGTCTGAGCTGTATGAAGTCTTCACCTAGTCTTCAAACGAGTAAGGGAGTTGACTGATAGTTGGCAAAACTTTAACAGGGACTAAATCATATATCTCACCATATTTATAGACTAATTACGAGAAATTTAGGGAATACAGCCAACTCACAAGCCATGCAATATAGAGTCTCATCCATGATTTTGCAGAATAAAAGCGTCTCCACTCGAGGTCTTTTTCCTCTTGATTAGCAATGTAGCATAGCATATCATCCACAATTTTTCCCTTGCGTGTTTTGGTCTCTCTTTCTGTAAAATAAAAAATCATAACGCAAAGTAATTAGATTCTCATCCCTTTGCTTCTTTTTTAGTTTTCAAATTTTCCCTATCATTTAAATAATGCTTACAGGAGTAGAATAAAAATAAAAATAAACAAAAGTGTTAGTAAATTTACAAATAATAGACAGCCAAAAGTAAAACTAATTCAATCTAATTTAGGTCATTAGAATAATAAAATTGGTGTAGTGGTGATTAACGCCTAATCGTATCATACTCTATCATAAGTTCACTCTAATAAACAAAATATTAAGGTCCCGTTTGTTAATCATTTGGTTTTTGATTTGTGGTTTTTAAAAATTAAGCTTATACACACTTACTTCCACCGTACTTATAATTTTTTTTGTTTTAGTATCTACCTTTTTTTTCCTTGTTTTCAAAAACCAAGTCAAATTTTGAAAAAAAAAAAAAAAAGTAGTTTTCAAAAACTTGTTTTTGTTTTTGGAATTTGGCTTGGAATTCAAATGGATCCTTAACAAGGATGAAAACCATTGTAGGGAATTTGGGAGAAAGCAAGCATAATTTCCAAAAACCAAATACCAAGGCCCTGTTTGATAACCATTTGGTTTTTAGTTTTTGGTTTTTCAAAATTATGCTTGTTTTCTCTTAATTTATTTACAATGATTTTCATCTTTGTTAAGGAGACATTAGAGTTCTTAAGCAAAATCCAAAAACAAAAACAAGTTTTTGAAAACATTTTTTTTTTGTTTCCAAAATTTGGGTTGGTTTTTGAAAACATGGGAAGGAAGTAGGTAGGAAACCAAATAAATGTATAGGTGGAAGGAGAGTTTATAAGCTTAATTTTCAAAAACTAAAAACTAAAAACGAAATGGTTATCAAACGGGGTCCAAATAGTTATCAAATAGCCCTAAAAAATTTATTCATTGATTCTTCCAATCAAAACAACTTGAAATTTAATTAAAGAAATAAATATAATCTTTCTAAAAAAAATTAAAAGAATCATGCATACTTTACTTTAATCTATTGACATAAGTTTCATTGGTATAATGGTGATTGAACTTCTAAATTAGAATTTTTGAACCAATAAAACGTTAGGTTATAGACAAGATGAGTATCACCGACAATTTTACGTTGGGTAGGAGGGCTCGAGCTCTTGAACTTTCCAAAAATTGTAAATTAGTATTATGCATCGCACTTTATTATTGATATAATCTCCTAGTTTAGTAGTGTATAAGCCCTTGTTTTATTCAGCGTTTTCTTACTTTTTTTTGTTTTTGTTTTTGTTTTTAATTTTATTTTTACTTCTTCTTTGTTTCTTTATGTTGGTTCTTTTTACTTCTTTTTTGTTTTTTTTTTTCTTTATTTTTCGTTTTTCCTTAAGTTTATCCATTTTGGGCGTGATTTTTACTTCTTTTCTTTTTTGTTTTTCTTTAAATTGAGATTGTTTTTTTTTCTTTAAACTTTTTATTTTTGGAAAAGGTTTTTTCTTTAAATTATTTGTGTTCTTTTTTGTTCTTTTTTCTTCTTTTAAACTGAGTCTGATTTCTTTTTATTCAAAGATCATTTTTATTTAAAAAAAAAAATGTTATATTTTTTTTATTTATATGTAAAAATATGTGAACTATTTCTTTAATCTAAATAGTTTAGGTTTTTATATCTTGTATGTTATATTTTGTGTCTAATTGATCATTAAACTTTCAATTTTGTATGTAATAATAAATTCTTGACCTTTAAATTGCATGTTTATAATAGAAATAAAACTGAAAGTTCAGGGACTTATATGAAACTTTTAAAGTTAATAACCTATTCGACACAATACTAAAAATTGAAGGATCAAAATTTATGATTAAACGAATTTAATATTAAAAATATAAACTAATATTAATATATATGATGCATAAAAAAAATATTTTAACCTAGCTCCCTAACATTAAATTTTAGAATGAGTATATAGCTCAACTAATGTAAAACATGTATCCCTTCACTAAAAGATAAAAACCGTATATTATAAGAATGAATTATAATGTGAGTGGAATTGAAGAAATAAGGAAGCAAATAAGAAGCCATAAAATTGGCAATATTGGTGTAGTCTTCAAAAAGACTAAATAAATAAATAAATTGGATTATGACTCACCGACTGTCCCTTTCCTCCTCCGTCACATCATCGTTGACAGTTGGTATTGCATCAATGACAAGGGACGCCATGTCTTATGCTTACAATAGCGCTATTATCATATTTGGAAACCTCAAAGCAAACTGCAATTTTATGCCGATCATTCACAGCCGGGCAACGAAATCTCAGAGGAGTTCTTATTAACCACATTTATTCTGTTTTGATCGGCCAACGATTTTCCAGAATCTTCTTAGCCATTTATCGTCCACGTAAATATCACAATAAATAGAAGCCTTCGCATCACATGAATCTCCATCCACTTCGAAAACAACACACGTAAACAAAGCTTGTTCCTTATTTGGATTATTGTGTTCAATGCTAAAACTTATCCATCTTTCCGTCGTTTGATTGTTGAAGTAACTTGGGATCTCACTGTTCATTAGAACAAACTCCCTTGAGGCATCCAACAATCCAAGGTCCTACAGAGAATTAAGATGCATAAAATGATAACGAGAGACAAAGAGAGCATGATATATGATCCAACAAATTATATGAAAAACAGACTAAACCTGTTGCCTGAATATTATATCTGCAATGTAGTCCGGACTTATAACCAACGATTCGCAGCCACTGGCATCCACTATTTCTAAACAATGGGTGGGAAGATTTGGCATGTTTCGAAGAAACTTGCAATTCAATAATTTAAGAGACCGTAAGGACGTAAAATTTTGGAGAGAGGGGAGACAAGAGAATTTGTTTCCGGACAAATTTAGCTCGGATAAGGAGGTTGAGACGTTAGATAAAGTTTTCAAGAAATCTGCATTTGATACGTTGCAATCTTTAAGATCCAATATGGTCAGCTTAGAACATAAGCTTTCTTGGAGAAAATTTAAGCTACATCTCTGGGGAAACCTATCGAGTTTAGAACATTCACACATACGAAGAATCTTAAGACTCCTTAACAAATGAATTTTACTTGGAAGAGCATTGAGGTTTGTACAACCCCTAAGGTTTAAAATCTCAAGCCCATTAAGATATCCAATTCATGGAAGCAACTCCTTTATGGCCGTTTGTTCCAACACCATCACACTTAAAGATTTCATGTTTTCATCAAATTCTGGAAGCTGTTCAAGCTTTTTGCAATTGTCGAGATTCAGAACTTCAAGAGACTTCAACCTAAGGTAGGTTGGAAGCTTTTCAAGATTAAAGCAAAATCCAAGATCTAAGGTAACAAGTTTATCGAGAGATCCAATAGACTCGTGAACCATTCTTAAATTGATGCAACCCTGGAGATCCAACATCTTAAGATTTGATGCTATAGAAAAGTAAGTAATTTCCTCAAGATTTTTAAGACCATAAAATTTCAAATCTTTGGGACGTTTTAACTTGAAGTCGCTTGGAAACTTTTTCAGACACGTAAGAAAATTTTTCAATCTTTAAACAATAAGCGAGATTCAAAACTTCAAGAGACTCTGACATGACATAATTTGGAAGCCTTTCAAGGTTATCACCGTGACTAAGGTCCAAGATAACAAGCTTATCAAGAGAGCGATTAGTAGACTCATAAATTATTCTCAAATTTGAGCATTTTTTGATAAACAATTGTTTAAGGTTTGATGCTACTGACAAGTTAGGAATTTCTCTAAGTTTTTTGCATCCCGTTAGATTCATAACTTCTAGAGACTTTAACATGAAGTAAGTTGGAAGATTTTCTAGGTTGTCACAACCTTGAAGGTCCAATGTAATAAGCTTACTAAGAGAACCAACAGACTCATGAATTATTCTCAAATTTGAGCATCCTCTAAGATACAATTCCTTAAGGTGTGATGTCACAGACAAATCAGGAATTTCTTCAAGTTTTTTGCATCCAGTTAGGTTCAGAACTTCAAGAGACTTTAACATGAAGTAAGTCGGAGATTTTCTAGACTGTGACAACTTTGAAGGTCCAATGTAATAAGCTTACTAAGAGAACCAACGGACTCATGAATTATTCTCAAATTTGAGCATCCTCTAAGATACAATTTCTTAAGGTTTGACGATGCAGATAAGTCGGAGATTTCCTCAAGTTTTATGCATCCAGTTAGATTCAAAACTTCAAGGGAGTTTAGCATGAAGTCAGGAATTTTCTCTAAGTAAGAGAAACTGAGATTAACATGCTTCAACCTCTTGCAATTCTATGACACATGGAAAAGAAACAAATAAAAAAAAAATGAATCAATACACTTCGTGGAAAAATTTGTCACACAAGTAGAGGCTGTATAATTTACCTCAAATTTGTTCCCCAAGTGTTTTTCGTCGTGGCTATTCCTCATTTCTGGTCCAATTCTCAATCCACGAAAATTTATCCATTTTAACTTATTGGGTAAATATTCAAATATATTTCCAGAAAATACTGGGTTTTGTAGGAGAAGCAATCTAAGATTTCATGTTTCTAAAAGCTTTTGGGTCAATTGGCTCCCATTCCTGGACAACGTGGGGGTGATAGTAGGTCAAGTCTAGCTTTATCGCTTTAACTGCATCGGTTTCCTACAAAGTTATAAATACAGTCATTTAACGTTATTAACAAAAGTCTTGGAAATATAAGTAAATAAAAAATACTTTGTGTGAGGCTACTTACTGAATTCTCTTCCAACATATTGATTATTTCTCCAGTCATCCACAATCTACTCCTATTTTCAGACTCAAAAGATTCATGACAAACAATTGTTTGACCCATTTGCCGTATTAAATCATGCATTTTGAACAAGTCGTCTTCAATAGTAAGAAGAGAAAGATCCATGAGAATTGTTATTCCGTAATCTAGATTGAGATCACATGCCTCTAATATTTCCTTAACGTAGTCAACATCAACTCCCACAAAAAAACAAGAAATATCAAGGAAAATATCTTTTACTTTGTCTTCAAGCCCATCAAAACTTATTTGAAAGAATATCTTCAATATCTTTGGTAAGAGAGTTTTCAAATTCGTCTAGTATACTTTTCCATTTTGATCGATCTCTCTTACAAAGAAAAGAACCCAAAACAACAAGAGCCAAAGGAAGACCTTTACAATAACTCGTAGCACGTTTCGAAAGGTCTAAATAGCCATTTGATGGTGGACAACTTTCCTTAAAAGCATGCCAACTAAAAAGCTCAAGGGCTTTGTCTTCATCCAATCCTTGGATATCATGTGCAATTTATCAAATCCATGGCTAGAAAGTAACTGTTTATTCCTTGTTGTCACAATGATTTTACTACCTTGACCGAACCAATCACGCCCACCAACCAATTTTTCTAATTGGTCAAGCTTATCCACGTCATCAAGAACTATAAGAACTTTCTTTGAACATAGTCTATTCCTTATGATATTTATTCCTCTGTCAACATTGTCAACCTTCAAATTATCCTTTAAGATTGGATAGAGTAGATTTTCCTGTAGTTGAACTAGGCCATTGAATTGCTTTGAGACTTCTCTAACATTTGAAAGGAAGCTGCAACCTTCAAATTGATTGGCAATTTTGTTGTATAAAGCTTTGGCTAGAGTTGTCTTATCAATGCCTCCCATGTCATATATTCCTACCATATAAACACCATTTGACACAACATGGGAGGCCAACTCGATAGCTCTTAGTTGAGAATCAATTCCAACAGGATGTTTGGCTAGATCAAGTAATTGGGTTCGATTTACTTTAGACAACACTTCTTTAAGAAGGTCCTTCCCGTACATAGTTAAAAACATCATATGTGAATAAAAAGGTTGATGAACATAGAAAATAATAACAGATGAAGTTAAATTGTGCATAGCTGGATAATGAATCTTTTTAGATTTAAGATTTACCATTTTTATCATTAGGATTGTATCTAGTAGGGAATTAGTGTAATTTGTTAGAAGCATGTGATGGTCACTCACAAATTTAAAATCAAATAAAGAATATTTGAGAAGAAACTAAATCACTTGTATTAAAAACACTCTCCAAGAAGCTACAAACTAGGTTCACACTTTTCCCTCTAATTCTCCTTATGTTTTCTTGTCCACACACTTTCTTCAAGACATACCAAAGACATCTTATTTATAGGATTCTCATGGAACAATCTAAATCCCATATAACTCTCATCTTAATTCATGGACATGTTCCATTAACATACTCAACTTTATGAATATAACTCTTTCCATAAGTGAATGTGTATTTAACTCCTATTCTAACAACAAATTAAATTACAAAACTTACTTATTTAATTACTTTATAACTCACGTACTTTAATTAAAAATAGGTTTAACTTTCAACATATGCTTGTTAAACAAACAAAAAATAATAATAATAATAAAATAAAAATAAAAAGAAAAAGGAGGGAATTGAAACAACACTAGTCTCTAGAAAAATACCTATAAGTTGCTAGATTCCAACCGGACAAACCAGCAGCAATAGTCAAAGCTTCCTTCCATGTTTGAATCTTCTTGGTGCTCATAAACTTAGCTTCATGTTTGGCCAATGCTTCACCAAATCTACCAGTTTGTTTTCGTACTTCGGATGGATCCGCCTTGTAGAAGACTGGTAAAACTAACTGTCCCTTGGATTTCATGCACTCAATTATTTTGACCAGTTCATCCAAACACCAAGTGGAAGATGCATAATTTTCAGAGAAAATAATAATGGAAATCCTAGATCCCTCAATAGATTTGAGAAGGGATTCAGAAATTTGGCCACCCCTGTCGAGCTTGTCATCTATGAAGAAGTTGACTCCTTTTTGACGTAAGGCCATGTCAAGATGACTGGTGAAGTTGGATCTTGTATCCTCTCCTCTGAAACTTAAAAACACATCATAAATCCAGTTGGAGTTTGAAGAAGACCACGATTCCGTTGGAGCAATGGAAGAATCCATCAGAAACATACGTAAGAGAACCAAATTGGAAATGACGAAGGAATACAAAAGCCGCAGTAGAGGAAAATGCGGCCATCGTCCTTTTAAAAGACTGCGGAGGTGGTTAGTGTTATGTATAATAATCTTAGATATTTTAATTTGTTAAGGGTTTGTTGTGTGTTTGTTATTTGAATTCTTGTTTCTGTTATTTCGTTATACTCTATTTATATTTCTTTCTGTTAATTTGTTACACTCTCAGCCCTATATATTGAGGGCCTTGTATTCTTCTAGATCAATGAGAAATATACCTTTCATATTATGAAAAACTTCATGGTATCAGAGTAGTAAAAACGACACACGTCTTTTTTTTTCCCTCTCCACGCATATCTGTGCATCAATTTTCTGCCTTTTTTTTCTCCTTCCATGGCGTCATCTGATAGGGATTCTCATTCCCCAATTTTTCTTTTGTCTAACATCTGCAATTTGATTTCTATTCAATTGGATTCTTCGAATTTTGTTTTGTGGAAATTTCAGCTGCACTCCATTTTGAAAGCACATAAGCTCTTTGGTTTCATCGATGGCTTTCTGCCCTACCCTGTGAAGACGATTTCTACTTCATCCACTTCGCCTGGTTCTTCGTCTGAAGAGTCTACTGTTACAACCACTCAACCTAATCCTCTATATGAAGATTGGATCGCAAAGGATCATGCATTAATGACATTGATTAATGCTACTCTTTCTCCTGCTGCCTTAGCTTATGCTGTCGGGTGCACCACCTCTAAACAGATTTGGGAAGTGCTGGAAAAACACTATTCTTCAAGCTCTCGGACTAATATTGTTAACCTCAAGGCTGATCTTCAATCTATTACAAAGAAGCCTGGTGAGTCAATTGATGATTATATCAAGCGTATTAAAGAAATTAAGGATCGTCTGGCGAATGTCTCTATTATTGTTGATGATGAGGATCTTCTCATTCACGCCCTTAATGGTTTGCCATCGGACTTTAATGCTTTCCGAACTTCGATTCGTACTCGTTCTCAAACTGTTTCTTTTGAAGAGCTTCATGTTCTTCTTAAATCTGAAGAGTCTGCCATTGCTAAACAGTTGAAGGCTGAAGATACACTGACTCAACCAACTGCTATGCTTGCCACTCAACAGCAAACTCCTGGTCGTTTTCATCCATCAGGGAATTATACTCGTGGTCGGCCTTCTAGTCGTGGTCGTGGTAATCAAGGTCGTGGCCATGGTGGTTTCCCCTCTCCTGGTCGTGGTGGTCGAGGTAATCATTCTTCGAATTATCAGTCGTCACAATCATTTGAGGGTCGTGTTCCTTGTCAAATTTGCAATCGTCCTGGACACACTGCGATAGACTGTTATAATAGGATGAATTACCATTATCAAGGCCGCCATCCTCCTACTCAGTTGGCTGCTATGGTTGCATCTCAGAATGTGGCTTATTGTAACAGTTCTTCTTCTGGCTCTAATTTCGGTTCCTCTAACATTGGCAATGGTACTTGGTTAGCCGACTCAGGATGTAATGCTCATCTCACTACTGACCTTGGTAATTTGTCTGTTGCTTCAGATTATGTAGGGGATGATCATATTTCTGTTGGCAGTGGGCATACTCTTCCAATCTCTCACTCTGGTTCAGGTCTTCTTCACACTCCTTCTTCTCCCTTTTTACTTAACAATCTTCTTTGTGTTCCTCATGTTACAACCAATTTGTTATCTGTTCATCAACTTTGTGTTGACAACAATTGCATCATGATTTTTGACTCTCATAGATTCCTTGTTCAGGACAAGTCTACGGGCAAGGTTTTATTCCAAGGACCTAGTGTTAACGGTCTTTATCCTCTACCTTCGTCTTCTGTTCGGTCATCTTCCTCTACTGGTCCAACTTGTCATCTTGCTCATGTTGATACTGATCATCTTTATAATCTTTGGCATAATCGGTTAGGCCATCCTGGTCATTCTACTCTTAATTCTATCTTTCGTTCGTTAAATTTACCTACGCATTCTGTCTCTGAATGTATCTGCAAACAATGTGTCAGTGGTAAGATGTCTAAGTTTCCTTTTTCTAGTTCTCGTTCTGTTTCTACTTGTCCACTGAAACTTGTACACAGTGATGTTTGGGGTCCTGCTCCTGCAACTTCTATAAATGGTTTCAATTTCTATGTGTTGTTTATTGATGATTTTTCCAAATTCACATGGATATATCCTATTGCTCATAAGTCTGATGTTACTGCTGTGTTTCAACGTTTTATACCACTTGTTGAAAATATGTTCTCTACTAAAATAAAGACATTACGAACCGATGGTGGTGGTGAATATGTAAATCATAATCTTACTTCCTTTTGTCATACACATGGTATACTCCATCAAAAATCGTGCCCCTACACTCCTGAACAAAATGGGGTGGCTGAACGTAAGCATCGCCATATCGTTCAAACAGCCTTAGCTCTAATGTCTCAAGCCTCCATACCTCCTCATTTCTGGTCCTTTGCTTTTGCTACTGCCACATATATTATAAACCGTCTCCCTTCTCCATCCTTAGCCAATCAATCTCCTTTTTCACGACTTTTTCTTAAATCACCTGGTTATTCCATCATGAAGACATTTGGTTGTGCTTGCTATCCGCTTCTAACTCCTTATAATTCTAATAAACTTCAACCTAAATCTACTCAGTGCGTCTTTCTTGGAGAGAGTCAATGAATGAGGAATATGAGGCGTTGATAAAACAAGGCATTTGGCAGCTTACACCTCTTCCTCCTGGTAAATCAGCCATTGGGTTTAAATGGGTTTACAGGGTAAAATGTCATCCTGATGGTTCCATAGCCCGTTACAAAGCTCGTCTTGTAGCTAAAGGTTATCATCAACAGGAAGGTATTGATTTTGATGAAACCTTTAGCCCCGTAGTAAAGAAACCAACTGTCCGTATTATTTTATCCTTAGCAGCTCATTATGGATGGTCTCTTCGGCAGTTGGATGTAAAGAATGCATTCTTGCATGGTGACCTCAGTGAGGAAGTATATATGCAACAACCTCAGGGTTTTATTGATCCCTTACGACCCCGACATGTTTGTAAGTTGCTTAAATCTCTTTATGGATTAAAGCAGGCTCCGAGAGCTTGGTTTGAATGCTTCACCTCTTATTTACTTACCCTTGGTTTTCATGCTTCTCAAGCTGATTCCTTCTTCTTTGTGTTGAATGATCGTGGTACTTTCATTTACCTTCTTCTATATGTTGATGATATTATAATCACGAGCACAAATGAATCTTCTATGGCAGCTTTAATACAACAATTACAGTCACGCTTTGATATGACTGATTTGGGTAATCTGAAATATTTTCTTGGCCTTGAGATTACCCGATCATCTGCTAGTATTCACGTTTCTCAAGCTAAATATGCGAGGGATATTCTTCATCGTTTTGGAATGGAAAATTCTAAGCCATGTACTACTCCTATTGCTCTAAAGCCGTTATCTGATATTGGCTCCCCTTGTTCTAGCTCTGATGTGAAAAACTTTCATGCTTTAATTGGTGCTCTTCATTATTTAACATTTTCAAGACCTGATATTGCCTTCTCTGTTAGTCGGCTATCTCAGTTTATGCAGTCCCCTCATGAAGCTCACTTAGTAGCTGCTAAATGGATTCTTCGATATCTTGTTGGTACTCTGTCTTTTGGACTTCTATTTCGAAAGGGTTCATCTCTTCACCTTACTACATACTCTGATTCAGATTGGGCCGGAGATAATACTGATAGACGTCCTACCACCGGGTACGTCATTTTTATGGGGCCTAATCCTATATCCTGGGGGGCTAAGAAGCAGACTACGGTATCTCGTAGCTCGACAGAGGCTGAATATCGTGCTCTTGCTTCTACTACTGCAGAATTGTTTTGGATTCGTCAGCTATTGTGTGATCTTCATATTTTTGGTAAAACTGCTCCCTTGATCTATTGTGATAATCAGTCAGCAATTCAGTTAGCTCACAATCCGGTTTTCCATGGCCGCACGAAGCATGTTGAAGTCGATTTTCACTTTATTCGTGAAAGAGTTGTTAGCAAGGATGTTGATCTTCGTTTTGTTCCAACTACAAATCAGTATGCAGATCTTTTTACTAAGCCTCTCACCAATCATCGCCTCTGTTTTTTGAAGTCCAAACTCATGCCTCGATAGTCATTAGTTTGAGAGGGGATGTTATGTATAATATTCTTAGATATTTTAATTTGTTAAGGGTTTGTTGTGAGTTTGTTATTTGAATACTTCTTCCTGTTATTTTGTTATACTCTATTTATATTTCTTTCGGTTAATTTGTTACACTCTCAGCCTTATATATTGAGGGCCTTGTATTCTTCCAGATTAATGAGAAATATACCTTTCATATTATGAAAAACTTCAGTTAGCAGCAAACGCCAATACCGTACACCTGAGAAGCTTCCCAATGTCAATTTTTAAAGCGTCAAATTCAAATTTAATTCCCATTTTAAATTTATCTTTCCGAAGTCAAACCATATCTCTGGCTAAATTACATCAACTTTTTGTTGAACTTTTTACACATTGTGATTGAAGTAGAAGAATTTTA
This sequence comes from Luffa aegyptiaca, assembly GCA_017139565.1. Lineage (NCBI taxonomy): Eukaryota > Viridiplantae > Streptophyta > Magnoliopsida > Cucurbitales > Cucurbitaceae > Luffa > Luffa aegyptiaca. Next base: position 35,357,004 of record CM029400.1, read on the forward strand.
AAAGATCAATGGCCCATTTGAGAATTACCTTAAAGATCACAGAGACTAGTTTGGTATATTTAGCTTTTTCTCCAATGAGAAATCCAACTTTCAATAGAGTTAGCAAATAAAATAATATGGAAAAAGAAAAAAAAAACAAAATGAAAAGGTTTGGTAGAAGAGTTTGGAAAATTTCCAAGAAATTACGACATAGGATTTTTGGTCGACACGTTTGGAGATTTTATTAATATGCTCTCTTATAATACAGTTTTTAATTAAAAACCAACATCAATTGTGCAATAATTGCAAAAAGAAAATTCCATCAGTTGGTCTCACAAACTGTATTGAATCTTTCAACCCCACCCCTTTGGGCTAAGAAAAACTATGTGGGATCCCTCAATCGTTATTAAGAAATAAATTTAGATTGACATTGAACTCAAAAAAAAAAAAAAAAAAAAAAAAAGAGATTGACATTGTATATTCTAAAAATAGAAATAAGCAAAGCAAATCGTGTTGAATCTTTCAACCTCACCCCTTTGGACTAAGAAAAACTATGTTGGATCCCTCAATCGTTATTAAAAATTAAATTTAGATTGACATTGCAATTCTTAAAGCGGTTTGCCCAAGCTCTGCATCCTTTTTCTGGCGTAGTTTATTGTGGGGGGTTCATTGGAAAATTGGGGATAGGCATGATACGTTTTTTACTGATTTGTGTGTTGGGGATCTCACATTGAAAAGATAAGTGGAGACCTCACAATTTATAAGATGGATGAGTTTTTCCATTCATTGTCAATTAATTTCGAGATGGAACCTCATGTTATCTATTACTGTGGATCCAAACTTTAGGCCTATAAGTGGCTCCAGGTGATTTCTTAGTTGTTTTTTACGGATCTGTGGATCCCAAGGGAATCCACCTTTAGGCCTAATAGAAAATTCCAAAAGTATGGCGTAGGTTCTTCCTTGCTACCTGAAATTGAACTGCAGCTGATTTCTTAGTTGATTTAAAGAGAAAATAGACCGTGCACTTCATGAAGCATTGTTTATAGATGTGCAAAAGTTAAAATGGTTGTGTGCATGCTCCTCATTTCAGAAAACTATTTCTTGAGAACTTTTAAAACATGTCACACTGGTATTTAAATACTTCGACATTGTGTCAATATATGTTATTGGATATCCATTTTAAACAAATTTCACCATAAATTAAAAGAATTATTATTTTGGTAGGTTCTAAGAATTTTCACTCTAATTCAGAAATTGAGTATTCTGGTTTAGACATTTCATTGGTTTGGAGCGCAAGGCCGCCGATCTTACTAACTCTTAATTAATGTGATTATATATATTGTGCATTGTCAATACTCTCTTTCCCCAGGAACTAAAGCTTTAGTGAGTATACCATCGGTTGGGATGTGCTTTTCTTGACAATATGGATGATAATTCAAATTGGGAACTTAATTCTGTAGATACGAGGTTTTCTCCTTAATTTTGGTGTCTATTATTCCACTAGAGCTGCTCTCTTGGACAAACATTTGAGTGCATTTGAGTTGGATTGAGTCAGGGTGCATCTTATTTACTCTTAGCGTTGAAATTCATAATGCCTATATGGTTGTTCTAGTCTTTTTTAGTGTACCTGCTATTGTTTTTATTTTACTTGTTTCAAGTTTGTGTTACTGTCTTTTCTCTAATTTTCTCAAGGATTTCAAATACTAATAGTTTTGGAGTGATTCCTGGAGATGATAAAGTTAGGAGGGATGGTTGGTGATTGAAAGTTGGATTAAGTGCCATTTCATGCCCCTTTACAGGCGTAACTGAAAGTGATGTTCAAACTCACATTCAAAAAGGATGTTTGTAAAATTCTCAAGCGAAAAGATAGTGATGTCGGCCAAAGGGCTACTTTCTTTCTTTTCCCCATTATTCCGTATCTATTTCATATTGTTGTTTGAATTTTGGTGTTTTTACGAATTTTCCCTTGTTTTACGGATTTTTTTATTCTCAATTTTGGTTCACATTGGATTCTATTGTTATCCAAATTTGTATACTTATCTTCTTGTTTTTGTTGGTTCAAATATTCTTGTACATTTGGGGTTCGTTTCCTACACGAAAGGTTTTTTTTACTGATGGATTGAAATCAAACATTATTGATAATGTGGGGCATTATATTTTGACCGATAAGAGTGATAGGTTCATTGTGACGGTTGTCACTTTCAATAATCTCATGTTAAAATAATCTTTTGTTTGAGGTTAATGTGGAAGAAATTAGCACAAAAGGGGAGAGAGACAAACTCTTTATGGAAGAAAAAAACTTTTATTAGGAAAGTACAAAGATGGACACTTTAGGAGAAGACTCTCTCAAATTTTCACTTGACTCTTGATGCTTTCTACAACTTGTTGATACTTTCTCCAAGTTGTGATCTTCCTCCAAAATTGTGTTATGCTTATGGGGAACTCACTCTTATTTATAGGCCTAAGATCCTTTTAGAAAAAAGGATACTTTATTCAAATGTATGCGAGAAACATACAAAGGAGGAGCTACCATGAAAGCCTCCCAATTAAAGGAAATAGAAGAGGTTCATAGTTACAAAAAAGACTTGAAGAAGACACCCAAAAGCTAGAAAGAGCAATGATATCCTCCCTAATTTGAGCAAAACTGCGAGAGATCCCCTTGAAGATTCGGCTGTTACGTTCATTCCATAAAGACCACAAAGTCGCCGCAAAGAACGATTGGATAAGAATGTGCTTCTGAGAATTTGGCTTCCAACGAAAGATCAACATACAAAATTGATCCAAGCAAAGCAATAGGCCTAAGATCCTTGGAGCCCAAGCAAAAGGATTTTTTCTCTTTTTGGATCTAAAAATATCCTATATATTTCTTGGGGCAACTAGATAAATGACCATTTTTAATTGAGCATTTTGAAAAATAACCTATTTTTAGTAGTTTTTTTTATAACGAATCGAATGAAAATACCCCTAAACGAAATCTAAATCCAGTGAACCGATAAATTCAAATACAACGTAAATCCAGTGAACTATAAATTCAAATACAGCGAAAATGTAGGAGAAAATCTAGTATTTACACTTAATTTAACGACACATTGAAAATCAATAAATTCAAATTTAACAAATATAACAAATAAATAGTTTCACTGTATAAATTAATAATAGGGAGATGTAGAATTAAAAAAAAAAAAAAACTGTTGAACTTTTACCTTAAAAATAACCATGAATCAAGGGAGAGGGTTGATTGATAACAAAAAAATCAACCAAAATAGCATGAATCAAGGGAGAGAATTGTAGAGTTAAAAAAAATCTGTTAAGTTTGTGTGTATTTAAATTACTAAATTCATTTACACACAAAACCCTATTTTCTTTTCCAAACCTTTACTATAATTTCAATCATCTTGAAAAGGGGGAAAAATCATTACTCACACAAATGTTACCAGAACAATAAAAAAGATTAAGTTTATAAAAAGAAAAATTATGCAAATACAGTGTATTCAGTAAACAGATTATGCAAATACAGTGTATATAAGTGAACTAACCTACTAGACAACATGCAAATAATTTCAGTATAGTAAACATCAAATCATCTAAAAAAAGAGAAGAAATCATTACTCACTATTTTCGTTAAACTTAATTCGAAAATTGAGATTTAGAAAATAATAGCCATGCAACATTGTCGGTTTACCAGAAATATTGCTATACAAGGAGAGACGATTAATTTTTCCATTATTCTGAAATTAATCTTACTATTTATGCAATCGAAGAGTTGTTCGAATGAACAATTTGAATCCACTGTTGACACCTTGAATCCAGTGTATTGATTGCAATTATCCCACAACCCATCGTACCATATAGAAAGGAGAATAGAAGACATCTAGTTTTGAAAAGAAAGAGCAAGGATTACATTAATGAACAAAAAAGTGAATGTGATTTTTAAAAAATAAATACAATCATGCAAACCATACCTATGATCTGCCTATGGTGTTGGAAGAAACCGTGAACCAACAAATCGATCAACCTTCTTCCAAATGATGATCAAGAGAGGGAGGATCGATGTTGTAAAAATCTACTGGAAAACCAAAGCAAAAAAAAGTATATTTTGGGTAGTTCCCTAGATTGCAAATGGGAAGAGAGAGAATATTGATTATGTAACCATCATTTCCTTGATTCATGGGATTGGAGGTTAACGATTTTTTTTTTTAATTTCATCAGATACAGGCAGCACAAATATAAGGGGAGACATGGGAAATTACTCAAGGGTAAAAATGGAAAATTGAATTGCACGAAAATAGGTCAAAAATATCGGTTGGCCATTTTTCATTAAAAAATCCAGTTTGGCCATTTTTGAAAACTACACTGTAATTTTGGTCATTTCTAAGGATATCTCATATTTCTATGTATATCTTTACCCAAGGAATTCCGAATTCCTTGAAACCTAAAGATAAGATAATTCTAGACCTTCTTTTAGATATCTATTTACAATATTCAAGATAAATCTATAGAGGACTAGTTATATATACATTCATGCATACGTAGATGCTTGAAGAAGCTTCTAGATATAGTTAGTGTTGTCTTTTACTCTAACATGATTTAAGTGTTTGACAATAATTTTATAAAACACACAGAGGGAGTGTGGTTGAAAGAGAAAACCACATGAACGTGAATCATTTTGCAAAACACTTAAACTAGAAGGTATTCCAAACGGATCCTAAAAAAATGGAAGAATGGTTCACAATCAAACAACTCTCACAAAGTTCAGTACTTGTTGAAACTGCAACTATATTGAAACAATCTGTAGACAATAAAAGTTACTGAGCATTTAAAAGCATCTGACTATTTGCACACAAAACAACAAACTATGGGCTCGTTTGGTAACGTTCTCGTTTCTTGTTTCTTGTTTCTGTTTCTTCATTTTTAATAAAGAAAAATAGAATTTCATGACCTTAACACCTATACATTCAATAATAATAAACCTATATTCTTATTTATGTTTGGAAAAAATTGGAAACAAGAACAAAAAAGGAGAAACTAGTTTTAGTTGTTCCCAAAAGTTCTATACAAATTTTGAGAGTGTTTCTAAAAAATGAAAAACAAGAAACATACATAGTTATTAAATGCTTAGATTTCTTAATAAAATTGGAAACAAAAAACAAGAAACAAGAACGTTATCAAACGGGCCCTATATAATTCATATCACCAACATCAACAGGATCTTACATGGAAACCTAGATCATAGTCGATCTCTAGACATTCAACATTATGTTAATTTAGTTCTTGATTTAAAAAAAAAAAAAAAAAATAGGCTGGTCTCATGCTTCTAAACAACCCTCATCAATATATGTCATTAACAAAATACTAAACTTTGAATGATGTTTCTAGTTAGTCTCCATCAATATCGTCATTAAGGGTCCGTTTGGAATAAGTTTAATTTAAATGTTTTTCAAGAATACATTTTTTTTAAAAAAACATTTTGTATAAAAATTGTTTAGAATAAACACTCATGTTTGATTACACATTTCCTTATAAGTGTTTTTATACACAAGTATATGCTTAAAAAGTCTTTTTAAAAAATTTACTTTCATGTGTTTCTCTCAAAATGGTTTATTTCTCAATTTCATTATTTAATAAATCAATTTTAGTTGCTGTCAAACACTAGAATTTTTTTCAAAATTAAACACTTGAAAAGTTAAACCAACAACACACCCTAAATGTGGAAGGAATATTAATTTATCCACTCGTCCAACACATTGCCATCTTCATCCCATTTCAACCGTGGAGCAATATTAAATTTAATTTGTTGCTTCTAATATACTTTTCTTACTCTTTTTTTTTTTTATTTATTTAAACTACCATTAGATTTTATTTGAAACAATTTTTATATAACACAACTTTTCTTTCTTGATAAAATTTTTCAAATTATTTGATTTTTTTTTTTTTTTGAGTTCAATAACATTTGGGGTGGAGGGTTTTGAACCTCTGGCCTCTTGGTCGAGGGGTACATGTCAATTACCGCTAAGCTATGCTCATTTTGGCCAAATTATTTGAAGTTAACCGAATATAATTTGCAATTTAAATTACATATAAGTTTATGCAAAAATTTTGAAGTCAAATATTAATAACGCAACCTAGGTTTAATTTAGATATATGTCTATTTTAGTCATTATAGCTAATTTGTAATAATTTATTATTAATTATGAAGAAAGAAATCAGAGAGGGATGTACTGATATTCAGAGAAGGAATTAATTGTTCATACTATTACAAACCCCGAGCTAGGGCATATAACAGAGAAGATAGGCACGTGTCTGCATTAGAGAGGCTAGAGAAAATACACCAATACAAACCTAAAAACAAGGTAAATTGACCAATAAACAATGTTGAGAAATAGCCCACTATTATCCCCCCGCAAGCAAAACTGACTTACAATGGACAGTAGGCTTGGTTCGAAGATTTTGAAACCGAGCCGTAGGGAGATGCTTTGTCATGATATCAGCAACTTGATCTTCTGAATGGACGAATCGAACTAAAAGCTGTTTGCACATAACTCTTTCCCGAATGAAACAGTGATCAATCTCTATATGCTTTGATCTACTATGAAAAACTGGGTTAGCTGCCAAATACGTAGCATTGATATTATCACAAAGCAATAATGGTGTCGACGACATAATCACACCAATTTCAGAAAGAATAGACTAAACCCAAATAATCTCTGTCGTAGCATTCGACATTCCCCTATATTCAGATTCAACGCTCGAGCGAGAAACAACTTTTTGTTTCCCAGAGAACCAGGAGATCAAGTTATCACAAAAAAAAATGAACAATAACCACTAGTGCTTCTTCTATCATCAGGACAACTCGTCCAATCAGCATCAGTATAATAAGTTATCGACAACGGACTCGAAGAAGAAAATGAGAGACCATAATCAAGAGTAGACTTTAAATTACGAATAATTCGCTTAACAACATTCCAATGAGCAGAAGTATGAGAGTGTAAAAACTGACACATCTTATTTACAGCAAAACTCAAATTTGGACGAGTAAGAGTGCAATATTGCAACGCACCAACGAGACTTCTATACTCTTTGGGATCCAGTAACATATCCCCATCATTGGCAGACAAAATATTTCCAGTAGCCATAGGCGTGGAAGCAGACTTACACTCAGACATAGCCGCAGGATTAAGAATATCCAAAAAATATTTACGCGGGCACAAGAATAACGAAGAAGCAGACCTTGAAATTTCAACACCCAAAAAGTATGATAGATTACCCAAGTTCTTTAGAGCAAATAAACCATTCAAGGAACCAATGAACTGCTGAATAAAATGCAAAATATTTCCAGTCACCAAAATATCAGCCACATAAACTAGGAAAATAACCAAAACATAATCCTTTTGGAAAACAAACATTGATGCATCAGACTTTGAAGCTTGGAAATCCCACTGCAAAAGACATGTACTCAACTTAGTGAACCAAGCGTGGGGACTCTGTTTTAAACCGTACAATGGTTTTTTCAATTTAGAAACATGGTTAGGTTTATCCTTGTCTTGAAAACCTTGTGGTTGAACCATATAAAGATCCTCAGTTAAATCCCCATTCAGAAAAGCATTATGAACATCAAGCTGCTTTAAAACCCAATTAAACCGAACAACAAGAGACAAAATGATCTGAATTGTAGCTGGTTTAATTACAAGACTAAAGGTTTCAAAGTAGTTAATGCCAAAAGCCTGATCAAAACCACGAGCAACCAGACAAGCCTTATATCTTTCAATCTCACCATTAGGTTTCAACTTTATCATATAGACCCATTTGCAACTGCTTACTTTATATTCAGGGATGGTGGGACAAGGATCCATGTTTTATTTTTAGTCAAGGCATCAAATTCCTTTTCCATAGCAGTGCGCCATTCAACATCCTTAACAGCCGTCGTAAAACTAGAGGGTTCGGAAGGTATAGGAGAAGAGGATAGCCAACATTTCGGTTTGGATATGCCAGCCCTGGAACGAGTGATCATGGGATGGACGTTGGTTGGAGGAGGAACAGTTGGCTGAGAGATGATGGGAAGAGATGGAGATGGAGGTGGATGGTCGTGTAAGGAAGTATTAAGGGACTGTTCAGGGGATGGCTCACTGTGGGGAAGAGAGGTAACAGATGAAGACATAACAACCGAAGGAGAAGAATGACTTGAATTGAAAGGAGGTGTAGTAACCGAAGGAGGAGAAATACCAGCCAAAGAACCAACAGGAGAATGGTGAGCAGTCATGGGTAACAGAGAAAATCCAGGTGGGTGAGATAGGGAGTGAGACGAAACAGAGGGGGAAATCGAAGCTGAAGGAAAAGGAGAAATAGGAGGCCTCAGGACAGAAGGCTGTTGCATCATGGGAAATGGAGAGGGAGAAAAAAAAAAAAGGAACCAAGGGGACTAGACTTAACAGAGCCAAAGGTAAAATTGGAATCAGCACAAGGAAACACACTCTCATTAAAAATGACATGACGAGAAACATATAGACGACCAGATGAAGGATCGAGACATAAATAGCCCTTATGATTTGAGCTATACCCAACAAAAATGCATTTAGTTGACTAGAATAAGAGCTTATGAGAGTTATAAGGTCGTAAACAAGGGAAGCAAACACAACCAAAACATCGCAACAATGAATAGTTAGGAGATTTATTATAAAGCATTTTATAAGGACTTTAAAGTTTAAGACGGAAGTAGGCAGTCTATTGATAAGATAAATAGCGGTTTGAAAAGAATAACTCCAAAATGACAAAGGTAACTTGGAATGAGCAAGTAAGGCCAAACCAACTTCAACAACATGGCGGTTTTTACGCTCAACCCGACCATTTTGTTGGGGAGTGTACAGACATGGCCCACGATGAAGAATACCATGAGACGATAAAAAGGAAGCAACTCGACGAAACTCGCCCCCCCAATCAGTTTGTAGGCTTTTAATTTTTGTGTCAAACTAAGTTTCTACGAGTTGCTTGAAATGAAGACAACAAGAAAAATTTTCATCCTTGGTTTTAAGGAGATACAACCAAGAGAAACGGGAAAAATCATCAACAAATAAAAGAAAATAGCGTGCTCCATTATGAAACTTTTGGAGAGGGTCCCCATACATCCGAATGTACTAAATGAAAAGGTGCAACAGACTCCGATTGAGATAAAGAAAAAGGAAGACGATGGCTTTTAGCAAACTGACACGAATTACAAAAATTAGAGACACTAGGACAAGACACATTACATAAAGACAAAACACGTTGTAAAGAAGTTGCAGCAGGGTGCCCAAGTCGATGGTGCCAATCAAGGGCAGCAGCCGCAGATGACAAAAAAAAAAACAGCAGGAGAAGATGAAGACAGCAAAGGCCGAACACTAGAAGACACCGAAGAAGGAGATAGCAGTACGACGGACCTGCCGGGCTGTAGATCGTCGCCTCCCACATGACTGTCTTCTTTCGTGGGCTAACTACAGAAGACGACTCATGCTGTTCAAACAGCCCGTCTACTGGTCCACGTGGGTTGCATGTGGTTACAATATTCGTTTGTTTATTAGGGTTCCTGGTTTACGTGTCTTCTTATGCATGTTGTCTTATTATACGTCCGTTTATTAAGGTTCCGGGTTTTCCCCCATGCATATGCGACACTTCTTCACATTTGGACAATCTTTTTATTTATATATATATATATAAAAGAAAAACATAAAAAAACTACGACAGTAAAAGAAAAAAAATAGCTGCGATAGATTGAAAATAAAAAATACGACAGTTTAGAAAAAAAATGCCCATCTTCTTCTTCTTCAACGCTTCTACTCCGAATCAGTGTTGTCGATTATCACCAACGGGGGCATACTCCTCACGACACTTGGTCCTTCCCCAACGAAGGGCCAAAGCGAGCCAGTGGAAGCGTCTGAATTCTCCTCCTCTTCGTCCTCTATCTCGATGAGCACAGGGTTTTTTCCCTTGTCGGGGGTCAGTGAGACCCATTTACCAGAGCCCCATGAATCAGAAGGCGAACCAGGAGAATCGCCATCCCTAATCGTCTCTGTTGGTTGGTTGACGTTAGGTTCGGAGCAGACAGACGTCTCCGGCCCCGGTTGGATGTCCTTCTCGTGTTTGTCCGATGAGATTATCATCACCGTTTTTTTAGGCCTCTTCGTTGGTTTGCGATGGTTGGTTGACGTCAGGGGTCTGGCCATTTTTCTTCTTGAATTATATGAAAAGGACGATAGGAATAACACTGTCAGTTCATTTACGGGGTAATCATTTATAGACACCAGACGAATCGTTTGTCTACTCCTTCGTCTACAATAAATGAACTCGTCGACAGTTGTAAGCGACCGAGCCAAGGGGCGAATGATTGTTTCGTCTGACAAAACCCGTCCATATTCCTTTGTGACCAGTCTGGTTGACGGATACGACCCGATTTCTTTCCAATTGGTCATTACTCTTCGGATTTTAGGTAATAAATTATTGTCAATCAGTTCATTTATTCAAGCGTTGAGGTAGACGCACGGTACTCACATACTAAACCCTAATCTGCAGAACCATTATGGTTGACGGATCAGGCCACATTGATTTTGAATTAATAACTCCTCTTCTGATATAATAAATTATTAACTTACTCTTGTCCCCCAGATGATCCATTCCCCGTCTAGAAACTGAGCGTCGGGACAATCATAGGTACGTGAACCAACGCGGCGGGTTGGGAATTCCCAACTCGCGGGGTTCTAAAAAGTGTATGTCGGTGGGTCGCTAGGGGGTGGCTGTAGCCTTGCGGGTTGGGCTGGAGTCTGTCAAGGTTGGGCGGGTGGTTAATGTTTTTTTTATTATGCAAAATTATTATTTTATTTTTACTGTTCATGGTCGTGACGCAACTCGACGGGTTTAGAATTGCCAGCCCGCGGGGTTGTAAGAAACGTGTGCTGCCAGGTTGCTTGGGGATGGCTGGAGTCTGTCGAGCTTGGGCGGGTAGTCGGGGGGCAGTGGGGGTCTTTTGTTCGTGTGGTGACGTCGACAAAGGGTCAATTATCATTGGTTTCTGAGGGGCAGGTCATATTCCATTAGCGTTCAGCGAAAAAGGTTATCCGTACAAAAATCCCCTTATTATTCTCACTATATAAAGAGAAATTGACTTTGGGTCAAAAGTTTCTCCACAATGGGCATAACTATTTTTTTACCAACAAAAGAATACAATAATCACTTTTCAAGATTTAAAACAGGACCTGTATATTTTTCAAAAAAAAAAATCTCAGAAGCCTACAATATCATCTTACCCAAAAGCCCTCCTCATCCATTTTAACAGTAAAAAATCACATCGAACACATCCAACTAGAGGTCTGAGACAAGGAGATCCTCTGTCTTCGTACCTCTTTCTTCTATGTGCTGAAGGGTTCTCGGCTCTTCTTAGAAGAGAGGAAAGCTTATCCAACATCCCAGGGTTACAACTCAATAAATATTGTCCTAACCTTACTCATCTCTTTTTTGCAGATGATAACATGATTTTTATCAAAGCTGAAGCCAAGGAAATAGAAGCTCTCAAAAGAGTTCTGGAGGAGTACGAACAAGCTTCAGGCCAGACCATCAATCTGGACAAATCAACCTTTATGACCAGCAAGAATATGAAGCCTGAAGATCAAGGGAGGTGTGAAAAAGCCCTGGGTATCAAAAGAATGGAGTCTCTAGGATTTTACCAAGGGATGCCGTCTCAAGTTGGGAGAAACAAAAAAAAAAGCTTTCAGAAGGATCAAAGACAGAGTTGAAAAAATCCTTCAAGGTTGGAAAGAGAGGCTCTTCTCCCTTGGAGGAAAAGAAGTCTTGATAAAAGCGGTGGCCCAAGCAATCCCGACCTATACTATGACTTGTTTTCGCCTCCCTAACAATATTTGTTTTGAGATTGACAGGTTGTGTGCCAGGTTTTGGTGGGGGATGGTAGGAGACAAAAACAGAAATCATTGGATGTGCTGGGCAAAAATGTGCAAGAATAAAGACTGAGGGGGTTTAGGGTTCAGACAAATGACTCTTTTCAACTAAGCCATGCTAGCTAAGCAAAGCTGGAGAATCATAAAGAACCCCGATAGCTTGCTGTTCAAAATCCTAAGAGGCAAGTATTTCAAAGATGGGAACTTCCTGGAGGCTCCTATAGGAAATGCTTCGTCTATGACTTGGAGAAGCATTTGCTGGGGTAGAGATTTGTTCCTAAAAGGCTACAGATGGCGGGTTGGGAATGAGAATCTTATCACGATAGACAAAGACCCCTGGATAAACAGGACTGTCAGTTTAAGTCCCTTGGTCACGGTGGATTTCTTGAACGGGCAGAGAGTCAATCGCCTTCTAGATGAAAACAACAACTGGAAAAAAGAGCTGCTAATTCAATCCTTTTCCCCTCAAGACGTAGAGGATATCATGAATATTCCTACAGGGGAGAAAAGTTCTAGAGACGAAATAATCTGGAGGTATGACAAGAAAGGTGTTTTCTCAGTCAAGAGTGCCTATCACCTAGCCGTGGAGTCCAATTCGAGCAACCAAGCCTCTCCGTCCAATGCTGAAACTGCTTCTAGACTGTGGAAGAGCATTTGGAATGCAAAAGTGCTTCCTAGAACTAAAATTTGTACTTGGAAGATTGTCAAAGATATCATTCCTAGCAAGGCGAATATTCTAAAAAGGGGAGTTTCTCTAAATCCCTTGTGTAAATTCTGCCAAAAGCACTTGGAAACAACCTCTCACTTAATATGGGAGTGTAAATTTTCCAAAAAAGTTTGGCTTAATTTGATCCCAAATTCTCTAAATTTATTCTCTTTGTGCAGGGTTGATTGGAAGCCTATCGAATACTAGAGTTGGCTAATGGAGAATCTAAGCACAGACGATTTAGCTATAAGCGCTATCATAATGTGGATGATTTGGTCGACTACGAACAGAGAAGAACTACTCTCAAGAGAAAGAACACCAGATTTTCTCATTCAAGCAATCAGTAGCCATATTTCAAAAAGGGAGAATTCTTACCTCAAGCAAAATTCCCCAAAAAGATTGAGGAGCATTGTGAATCAGGCGGTATGGACAAAGCCAAAGCTGGGTAGCTGGAAGCTGAATTCCGTCGCTTCTTGGAACGAGAAGAAAGGCCAAGGTGGTATCGGCTGGGTCGTGCATGATTCGAACGGATCCCCAATTTGTTTTGGCCTGAGACAAATTCATCAAAAATTCCCCATCAAGACGATGGAAGCAATCGCCATTGTTGAAGGGCTGAGGGAGATAACTGATACCTGCTATCAGAAGAATCTGGCTCTAGAGGTGGAGACCGACTCTTTGGAAGTTGCCTTGGTTCTGTCCGGCGTGACTGTAGACAAATCGGAGCTGAAGTTGTTCACGGATGAAATTCAAAGGTCCACCTCTCGCTTGCCGGACATCTCGTTTAGCCATTGTAGTCGCTCATCGAACACAGTAGCCCACTGTGTTGCTAATTTAGCTTGTAATTTGGATTTTGTTGATCTGCGGGAGAGCTCCCCTTCACGGGAAAATGAGCATGTCTTTTGGGCTCCTGCTTTGCCTTTTTGGTTCTTTCCCTCTCTTTATGAGGGTAGGAATGGTTGTTAATTTCCTTATTGAATGAAGTATTATTTCAAAAAAAAAAAAAAAAAACACATCCAACTAGAGGCTTGAAAGGTCTATTTTCTACCATCATAAATTAAAAAAAAAGAAGCATTCAAAGCCTTCATAATTATGCTCAAATACTTGTACTAGTATTGCCACTATCATAAACTTGTTGATTTATTATTCCTACCCTTTTTATTTCTTGGGCTTGGATTCCAAACACAACTTAACGGAATATGAATTTCCCCATTTTGTTTGTCACCCTTTTGACAGGTGGCAGTGCCACGTCCATTTCACATCATAACACAACCAGTAGCCTTCTGCCAAGTTGCACCATCTCCCATTTCCAGCTCAGCCGGCTCTTGCAGTCGATCCACGACTCTCATGAAACCTGAGCCACCAATTGAGCCTAATCTGCTGTGGAAAATTCAGCAGCGCCTTCGAGCCACGCACTTAAACGCGGCTCTATCATAAGCCAGAGCCGCCTCCTCTGCTGTGTCGTAGGTCCCGAGCCACGTGCGGATGCCATTTTTCACTGGATCACGAATCTCGGCAGCGTATTTCCCCCACGGCCGCCGTCGGACCCCTCTATAATCGGTGGCGGATCCAGGAATTTTACATAGGGGCACAATATGCATAAAAGTTTAATAATTTTTTTTTTATCATTGATAGATTCTATCAGTGATAGAATTCTATCAGTTATTTATGTGTTTTGTTTGGAATTTACTATTGTTTTCCATCACAGATAGATTTAGTAAGGTGATTGGTTGTAGTTCAAATTAGGTGATAGAAGATTTCTATCAGTGATATAAAACCTTCTATCATTAATAGAAATCTATCTTTCTTTTTTTTTTAGAAAAAAAAAAATCTATCTTTCTATCACTGAATTGAAATAACTATCATTTTATCACTAATAGAACTATCAGAGACATAAATCTTATATCACTGATAGAAAACTATCATTTTTGTTTTTAAAACTTATGGCGGAAGTTGAAATTTAAAGAAGGGGGACCTCAACAAAAAAAAAAAAAAAAGATATGTACAAAATTAACATGTAATCAAATACACTATTGAAACAAAAATATGTACAAAATTATCACCCATTACAAATTTCCTATAATTTTTAACCTAATGACTGGTTTTGGGCTTTTAATTAAGCCCATCGATAAAGGAGAAATTTTAAGGGAAAAGTACATAGATAGCCCAAATTTGGACCCTATATTTCATAAATGTCCAAGTTTCCCACTTTTTACCGAAAAGGCCTAATGACTCAACTTTTTTTCATAAAAATCATGGTCCTTTTACGATTAAGCCCTCATATCCACTACTAACTATTTAAAAAAATAACATAAATAAAATAAAACCAAAAAAAGGAAACACAAACCGTGGGTGAGAGATAGTGAACGGAAAAGGAAAGAGATTTTTTTAATTACTTTCCAAATGTGAAAATCCCTAAAATCACTCCCAATTTTTCAAAAAAAAAAAATCCCTAAAACCACTCGCTATTTTTCCCAATTCACACACGATTTCTCCCTCCCTTCATTCCTCCCTCATGATCTTTCTCCCTCATGATCTCTCTTGTTTTATCGTGGGTATCGTTGAATTTCATCACCGCCGTGGTATATTTAATATATACATATGTATATATTATTTAAAAAATAAGGTTTTTTTATAGTTATATACAGACTTTTTTTTCCCAATATCTATATTTGTCCTAAATGCATTGGTATATTTAATATACATACATACATGTATATATATAATATATATTGGCAAATAACTAAATATACAAGTGTATATATTTAATACTATAGTAATGAGACAAGAAAAAAACTCGGTATACGTGGCTACAATAATGAGTAAAAAAAGGAAAACTTATGTACATAGTATATATAAGCTGGTATATATGAAGTTATATATGAATATAAATGTTTTTCTGTAAAATGCAAAAATCTAAAAAAAAAAAAGTACGTAGACTATGGGATATATATACTAAACTATTATATATTGAATATTAACCAGAATATATAATAATCAATGTAATATATGCATAGATTATAAACGGTATATTACTGGGAATATATATATATATAAAATAACCGAAATAGTTATGTCAGTAAAATGAATATTAATCGAAATATATACACATTTTTTAGATATTCCAGCGAATATGTTATATATACTGCTGTCGGGAAGAAAAAACGGGAAGAAAAAAATCGAATAGCTTTTGTTCGGTTAATGAAGAAAATACAAAACTGCTGCCACGAAGAAAAAAAACGTGAATGAATAAATCGATAAAGAAGAAAAAAAAAAAAGAGAAAAAAATGGATTCACAGGATCTGCAACCCGCGTGATTTGAACCCTGGCCCTTATGGGAAGCAGGGTGCCCCCTACCAATGAACCAAATGTCAGTTTTGATGCTTAATATGATTTTTGTTTATTAATATTATAAACGTTCCATTATAATACATTAAAAATATAAAGACAGGATAATTTGAGGGGGGCACGTGCCCCCTGGCCCCTTCATGGACCCGCCCCTGTCTATAATGGTTCCCTTTTACCATGCTCCGCCTCACCAACTTCTTAGTCGACATTGGGAGTTTGGAGTTTGCAGCTGCTGGAGCCTTATGGCTTTGCTCGGGCGGCTTGATGGCAGCTGGAGTGAAGTCAAAGGGTGACCAGTCGGAGTTGACCGCGGCGCCGAGGGAATTGTAAATGATCATGTCTTGGGAGTCGTTTAATTCGAAGGGAAAGCCTCCCCATGGAAATGAGACGGTGGTTTTGCCATTTGAGAACTCATAGAACAAATTGAACTCGTCCATGGACATATGGTAGTCCACTTGTTAGTTTTATTTGAGTTTCTGAGTTCTAGTTATAGAGAAAGGGAAAAAGTGAGAGAGAGAGAGACGAGGCTATGTGGTAAGTTTAGGAACATTATTACTATTTTTTTCGTTTTCAATATGAATATCATTAGATATTTTTGTACTTTTGTGCAATTCGGGGCAAGGTGGGATTTGTTTTAGACTTTTAGTATTACAATTTAATTATGAAATGTGAGAATTCAAAAGTAAACTTTGTCAAAAACTTACCAGTAATATTTCTTTTCAAAAAAAAAAAAAAAAACTTACCAGTAATATTTTTACTAATTGAACAAGAGTGAAACAAAATTGTACATTCTAACTTTTAATTTAAAATTTTAAGGGATAAATTAGAAGCAAATTAAGAGTGAATCATTGATTTTTCCATCGACTCTCGTATGTCAAAACAATATTTAAATAGATGGTTCAAAGATATTTTTTGAGCTACTAAATATAAGTGGTTGACTTATGTTAAAGAAAGATTTTGGGCTTTGGTAAGAAAGTTAATGGCGAGGAGAAAATGACATTTTATAACTTTATATTATGAGTCTAAGAAAATTTTACAATTATTTCTTATAAAAAAAATGAAAATTTTACCCTTATAATCGTTTATGCACAAAAATAAAAGCATTGGCTCACATTTTTTTTATTAAAAAATTAAAAATGAAAGAAAATACCATCATTTAAAGGAGAATTTTTTAGACGCTCCTGGTACAATGAGACTAGTAATTTTGTATCGTTGGATGTAAGAGAGAGAAATAGTAAAAGTACCTGGATTTTGTATCCAATGGTTATTAGGGGACAGACAAATTTGAAGATTTACATTTGATGGTTTTCAAGGGGGGCCTCATTGCACTGGGAAACACTTAATAATTTTTCCATTTAAAGAGAGAGAAACACTCCGTGTCAAAAAAAAATAAAAATAAAAAGAAAACAGAGAGAGCGAATTAGACTATTAAAATAAAATTAAATTCAATAGAAGCAAACTTAAGCAATTATTTCAAACTAAACTTCAACCCAAGAAAATGAGAAAAGAGTAAATAATAATGTTTGGTTTGATAAAAAAAAAAAAAAAATCTATTTCAAAGGGGTGAATTTAATTTAGTTCCATCTTCTATATTTGAACAATATATTTGTCTATATCTAGAAGGGATCCATTAGGCATAATAGAATAAATCCTCAATCGTTGACAAATCCAGTCAATATAAAAATCTTAGACCTCTTTAAGAAAAATTCAAAAGTGTAAATAAATATCTATTTATATCTTATCACTATTGCTAGTTAGCAAATAATTAGTAAGAAAAATGAATAAATATCTCCATTGTGAGAGTAATGACCAATATTGTGCGGTAGAGAATATCTTGAGATACAAATATTTATCTTTTTTCCATGAGAAGTCATTTTTCTTGTAGCTAGTGCAAAGAATGAAGGGCAATTAGGTCAAGATCTATTTATTACATAGCACTAGAATAGAAAAGGGTCACAAAGTAGAAAATGATTGGGACATAGACCCAAAGTCTCGTATTTAACAGATGAGAGCTTTGCAACATTTATTAATATTAAAAATATAGGTGATATAATTGATTGCAAATAGAAAGTGTATATAGATGTCAAATGCTCCATACTTTATAATTAATTAATACCAGGTTAGCGACAATCACATTGTCTAGGTTCCATTTGATAACAAATTGGTTTTTGTTTTTTTTTTTTTTTTGAAATTTATACTTATTTTCTTCCAATTTTCTTATAATGGTTTTCTTCTTTGTAAAGGAAACATTTGAATACCTAACCAAATTCCAAAGACAAAAACAAGTTTTTGAATTCTTTTTTTTTTTTTCTTTAGTTTTCAAAACTTGACTTAGTTTTTGAAAACATGGGAGGAAAGTAGATAATAGAACAAAGAAATTTTATGGGTGGATGTAGTGTTTACAAGCTTTGTTGATGCCAAAATCTGGACAGGAGACTCACCTGACCTTCACGTGACAAAAACAGTGAACTTGTTTTCGAGGGAAGATGTGACCTGCAAAACTAGTAAGCCACTGCACACCGGTGTGGTGTATGCCACATTCACTCCGATGCCTAAGTCAGATAAATCGTATGAAGTATCAATGGTTTCTATTCCCCCCTTTTCAGGTGTGAAGAATGGTATTTATACCTGCATCGTCTCCAAGGGTTCCTCTTAGGCTTGGGAGCCATTTGGATTGAATTCGGTTGAACCGGGGCACCGGGAGTTGCTCGGGGGGAGAGCAAAGTCGGCCCACGTAAGCGGGTCGAGGGTCGCCTCGGCCATAGGGCGAGGCCAAGCATAGGATTGAGCCAAGGTCCGATCCCTTCGGCCTTGGCCTAGTTGCTCTAGCCTAACCCTCCTTTGGTGCCCGCTTCTTGGCTATATCTTCGGATTGGTGTTGCGCTGTCCTCGCCGACTCCTTACATCTCAGAGCGACTCAAAATCACCTATAACATTAAGCCCTCACTCTTGAACTGGGATTTAGGTGTAATTTATTATCATTGGCTAAGCTTTTCAAGCCCAATTCGAGAGTACAATCCTTGCTCTGCGCTGATTCACGCAATCTCCTCCTTGTTTGAATGCTCCAAAGCTAAACTTGGACATTTGTTAGGAGAATTTCTTCTAGAAAAAATGAAAGTTAACTTCTAAGGGGTTTCTTTCTGGTCACCGGAAGTGCTTTTGGTGTTCCATTCGTGACTGATATGTCCATCTGCAAAGAATCATACAACAATAAAGGAAGATAGAATACCTCCTAGGTAGAGGTTAGAAGAATAATGAGTTGAAGGGAAAACAGTGAAAGAGAGGTTTGAAAATCACCAGGCAAGCCTTAGTTTCACCTCGGCCTCTGGCCGAGGCTGAGGCTGTGGATCAGATTTTTGCTCAATTCCACCTCTTTCTCTTTTAGTCTCCACCCCTGATGTGTCTCTTTGTTTTGAAACCCCCTGTGTAGGTGCTTCTTTTCTATTAGCCTTTTTATTTGACTAACATAGCAAAACCATAGGGTTGGCCTCAGGCACCTTTCATGTTATTACAAATTTTCATGCTATTGCAAATTTTGAGTTCCTGCACCAAAATATTAGTTTATGCAAAAGAAAAATGAAGGAAGAGACTAGGGTCGACTTTGGCTTCTTAAGCCCTTGTAAGTTCAAAATTCAAGTCTCTGCATTCATATATCAATTTTTGTAGGAGAATAAATAAGAGCATAGACTAAACACATGTAATCTTTTAATCATAACATGTTAAGTTAGTTTGCTTTTTATTTAATTAGGAAAGCATATTCCCTGTGTAGCCCCCTACTCAAGTAAAATTTTACACACAGTAGAAGATGTGCTTGAGTGAAATATGGATATACCATACAACAGAACAATGACAGATCCAGAATCTTACATTAAGGGGGGCACAAGATCATATTAGGTTAAATTACAAGTTTATCTTAAACTTTTAGATTTGTGTCTATATGGTTCCTAAACTTTAAAAAATGTCTAATAGGTCTATGAAAATTTAAGGTTCAATTAGATACAAAATTAAATTTTATGTCTAATAGAATTAATTTTTTTTAAAAAGATAATATGTTTAAGACACTATTAGATACAAAATTGAAACTTCATGGATCTATTAGACATTTTTAAAGTTAAAAGACTTATTACACAAACATTGAAAATTTAAGGACCTATATGAACTAAACTTATAATTTAACATTCATATAAATATAATTTTAAATGAAATGATATAATATTTAGATTAAGTAATATTATTTACAAAATTATAATAAATTTAGAACTACCCACCCCAAAGAATAAAAATTGAAATATTTAAGATTTTATTAAAATAGGATAAAGTTTTTTTTTTTCTTTATACAATTAGTTTTTCTTGAAGGGATAAAAGCCCTTGCGCAGCGGAAACGTACAGAACCTTTAACTCTGATTTAATTTGAACTAAAATACCGGTACGTTGGAAAATAAAAACACAGCAGTAAACATAATTTAACATGCTGAAGCTGTTTATAAAACATGCTTTAATAAAAGGAAAAAAACCTTTAGATCTAATCTAATTAGGATCCTAGTTCAAGATAACATTACCTTTGAAGACTTTCTTGAACGATTCGCCAAAATTCCTTCGAATTGCTCCCAAAAACAGCAGCTAGGAGACCTTGATTTCGCTGTAAAATAGTCACGAACACCACCAACAAAGATCCACCGGTATTCTCTTGAAGGTTGCACGTTAGGGGCTTGTGGGAGCACAATCTCTAAGGGTTCTATGGGAAAAATTTCTCTGTATTCTTTTTGGGAGAGAATTGCAGAGAGCTTTCTTAGAATTGGGAGAGGTAGAGAGAATTCTGCGTGAGCCTTTTTCAGAGAGCCGAACTGAATGATGGAGAGCATGTCGTAAAATGCACAACTACCCCCTTAAAACCCTCCAATTCACGCAAGATTGAGGAAAAAGGGAGCACACGTTCCCATCAGTTACCCTAACTGATGGGAAATAATTTAATTAATAATATTAATTAAACCTTTAATTAAATTAACTATTAATTTAATTAAATAACATTTGTATAAACATATTTATACAAAATAAACTCCATTTATCCTATAGTTTTAATATAGCTTAATTAAATCAAATTTAATTAAAATTAAAACCAAAATATTAATTAATTCACCAATTAATTAATATCACAATTAAATATCATATATTTAATTATATATATATCTCTCAAATTAACTATAGAATTAATATACATCATATGTGTATTAATTATAACCTATAGTTTTTAATATGAATCCAATTCATATTTAAACTTAATATTCGAACCACTTCGAATATTCAAATCACCCTTAGAAATTTACCTCAACGCCCTTATAGAGCTACCGGTGGGACCTGATGGACCTACAGATCAGAAGTTCCAACGATATGAGATCAATTGGCTAAACTCATTAACCAAGTTAATCAATATTCGTTAACTGTGGTTCACTCCACTATAGAACCACAGTTGCACTCTTCTCACTGCAGATATATTTCTGTGTCCACGGATATCGACCGTCAACAGCAAGTTAGCCCTTCATGTGTGTTCGTACCCCAGCTAGGTCAAATTACCGTTTTACCCCTGGGCTACCTCTTGGTTCTTAAGTACCAGTGCTCCTCTAATGAACAACCTGTTTGAGGTCCAACCAACAAACAGAAGTCCCTCTCGTGCCATAGAGAGGGTAAGGCCCACTATTCAAGACCCAGAGACACCACTTAAGGGAACACACCTCTACTTACCCTAAAGTAGGGAAGGAGTGAATTCCTTCTTGTAAGACTATGTTCCCAGCTCCCCACTCGGTCTCGTCCCCAAAATGGTAGGCTTATTGAGTCGGCGAATAGGCCACTCTCACCCGTACAAATCAAAGGACAATCCCTCATGGACAGGAGTCCATAATCCACTCAGGATTAAGGCCAAGTTGCCTAGGTCATCCTAGTGAAATAGAAACCGAGCTAACTAACGGTGTTACAGTTAGTGGTTAACTATTTCGCGGTCCGGTCTTTGTGCAAACTCATTGCACAGGATACCCCCACTCGCATGTCTACTACATGAACGCGTTGGATCAATACGTTTGTATCAATATACAAAGCGGGCCGTATCCATAGTGTCACCAGGATAAGGTACACAGCCTTATCCCTATACTACAGACCCTTTAGGCTAAAACTTGAACATTGATCCCCGTATGTCCCTACATACTAGTTCAAGCCTCATTCTATTAGCCTTGGATGTTTAGTTTATTGGATTAGGGTTAATAAGACAAGATATAATACAAACATTGAATAATACATCACTTTTATTAATGTTTGGTCAAATGTACATTTACTATCTACGAGTTTTAGGGCATAAAACCCAACATTTCTAACATAATTTAATAATGATTATGCTATTTGTTTTTAATTTTGTATACAAATGCATAAAATGAAAAGATAAACTAAATTCTAACCGATTTTAATTAATAATAATATTATGATTTTAAAATTGAAAATTGAAACAAAACCAAAAAGAAAAAAGGTTAAGACTTAAAAAAAATGAAAAATGTAACAAAAGATAAAACAAAAAATTGAAAAATGTAACAAAAGAAAAAAGAAAAAAGGCAGGAGCGCGCGTATAGGTGCCCCCCTCAAACCAACGATCCACAGTCCAATTATGGAAAAATAATTGAAATATATTATAGATATATACAATTCTACAAATCCAGGGGGGACACGTGCCCCCGTGGCCCCAACGTGGATCCGCCCCTGCAACAGAACCTTAGTTCACTGATCAGAGAATACAAGTGGCTCCACCTAGGCGAGTGTTGGGTTCCTAGAGTGAGTAAAAATATAGTATATAAAAGGACTCCAGAACTCTGTGCAAGTATACACAGTCAGCAGCAAGTAATAAGTATTATCAATCCAAGGCCTGAACTAGCTTCCACTTTATCTATTTTGTATAATTCTTTAATGGTTTCAAAGATGGTAAAAATGATTGGTTTTTATAAGAATAATGCTGAAGTAAAAGAAATGACAGAACAGAAAGTAAGTGGATAGACAGACAGATTAGAAACAGACGCTGGTCAGGATTTAGTAATTGTTTTAAAAGATGCTCTAGCAATATTATTGATCATGCAAACTCTCGCAGTATTATTAGCGGATTCCTCCCGGAACTCCGGATTTTTTGGAATGTGTTTCAACCCCAATGAAGTACGACCGATCAAGCACTAGGCAACTGGCTATCCCTAGCTCAGTCACTGGCGTTCACCAATACACAATGATCGTAGTGTGATTAATTGCCACACACTCTTTAAATCATCCCTGAAACTAGAGAGAGGTATTCATACCGGCTGGCCAAGCGGGCATAAAATAGAAATGAACACAACAATTAATCAAGATGCATAGAATCAATATTTATTACTAGAAATTAAGCACGACAATTACATGTATCCTAACCAACGCCTAAGCTACTTAGTTCATAATATGCATGGAGACGCACGCTACAATCTGAGTAGGCATGTCCATAATTACAAGATAATAAAAGGAAATGCTAATCTCCTCGATCAGCTTGCAATGATGGTCTTCTAGGTGGTCACCAATCTCTCTCCTCTATTCGGCTCCCAAAGGTGGAAGGAACTTCCCAAGAATGGAATGTTTTCTCCCAAAAGTGGAATGACTTTGACTTGGGCGGCTACTTCCTTTTATAGAGTTGAGGAAGGCTTGAATTAGGTTGACTTAGACACGTGGATGGCTCTCCTTGCTCCTTTATCCCGAAAATAACTCAACAGAATTCGATTCATTAAATTGGCTAACGAGCTGTGACGTGGCAGTTTTCACTCCCAGCTTTGCTCCAACACAGAGTTTGCTCCCTCGGGTCGCCCAGCAACATATTCTGCACAAAATAATCTCCAAAGCTTCCATTCTTCCAAATGGGTTAAAACATATAATATCTCTCTAAAAGCAACCCTATTAAGCACAAAAAGACACACAAATCATGATAGAAATGAGGCCTAAATAACTACCTTTTGGGCAGTTATCACACCCCCAAACTTGAACTATTGCACGTCCCGAGCAATACTAACCTAACCAACCTTCCCTTCAAGAATTCAAAACGTTAGACAAAGCATAGCTTAATCAAAACAAATAATCCATCACCACCTTCAACCTTTACCTGAGCATTCTGCAAAACCAAGCTCTGCTTCAGCAAAATAATTCTTCCGGCATGGACAAATAATCACCACTTTTAACTCAATTCTAAGAACTTGTCACAGCCTAGCTCTAATATCAGACATATTTGAACACATATTTCAGGGGTTTATATTTTCATTTTTCAGACTTAAAGCAGCCCTACAGTCATAAGCTCTTAAGCACGGGTTGACCCACTTTATGGTGCAGTATACCCTTGCCTCAACTCATCACTAATTAGGCTAAATACTCTTTGCTAAGCTAAAAAATCCTTAGTTATTCCATCTCTTGCCCCTCAGAATGGCAACATTTTATGATGAAGCTCACCTAAGTTCTGGGAGACAGAAAAACTGCTGGACTATCATTCATCCTTCAAAACTTTTGCTCCATGAATTTTCTCAGCAAAATTTTCAACAATCACTTTTTTCAGCAAATAATTTTTCATCATTTTTCACACTTCCTAGGTTACCTTTTGACGCGAAGACACTGTGGGTATCACAAATGTCCCCGGTTACTCAATAACCTAACAAATTATTTAATGAAGGAGAGGAATGCTCGAGCAAAATAATTGGAGTAGCAAAAAGTCCCCCAAACTTGAATTATTCATTGTCCTCAATGAATTATCAGTTTTGCAATTATACCCCCCAAACTTAAATTTTTCTATCTGAATTTTAAAACTAAGCGTGGGACTAGACCTAAGCTTAAAGTGGATCGCATAAGTCAACACTACCTCCAGAATTTTCTTTGCCGCAACAATGACCAGGCCAGAGAAAATGCTCAAGCAAAAGGTTTCTGGAGATCAGAATACCTTGATCTAATTAAGCTTAGCCAGTCCAAGCTTCAAAAATTCAGAAAGAGAATTAGTTAAGTTAGAGTTACTCAACGCTTATGGAACAGAAATAACTTCGGAAATTTCATTGAAAGCATAGAAAAAGAAATTACATAAGCAGATATATTTTTTTAGCATCAGAAAAATTAAAAAGAAACAGAACAATTCAAGCAAACATAGAAAAAGATGTGGTCAGAAATGCTCGAGCAACAAAATTAATTCATCAAAAAGTTTGCTCGCCCAAATTTCCCTTCTTCAATCCTCCTGACCAGGATCTTCTTCTCCATCTCCTTCTCTCTCGACAGGCGGTGTCGGAATCCAGGGGTTCAATAAATCTTCAGGGAATGCTGGAAGGGCTGAAAATGGTTTGGAAAAATTCTCCTGAAGCGCCTTCTTCAAATTGGCATCACGATTTTCTCTGCTACCTCTCTTGCTTTATCCTCAGCCTCCTTCTTCTTACGCTCTTCTTTCTCAGCATTCTCTCTTTCAGAATCAGTAGCTGGAGGTGAGGGGGTATCAGCTCGGACTACCTTAACACGGCCCGATTTTCGCTTTATACGGTGGCGTTTGGGCACTTCCGGCATAATCACCTCCACACGAGCCTCCTGTTCTTGCTCACTAACTTCTTCAGGCGCAACCTCTGCCTGTTCTTCTTACACTTCCTCTGTATTTTCTTCTCGAACTTCCTCTGCATTTTCTTCTCGAACTCCCTCTGTATCTGCAACTCCTGGCTCAGACTGCTCTTGATTCCGTCCTTCTGGTTCTTTCGGATCTTCTTCCGCAATAATATCCTCCGCCGCTTTCTGACCAACTTCTTGATCTTCATTCCTCTACTGTTTTCTTCTTCTTTTAGCTTCTTTTTCTTCTGGTGTCTTCTTCTTCTTTGCCTTCACTTTCGGTGCTTCGGGGGTCACGGGTACCTCCTCTTCCTCATTATCTCTCTCTTTTCTTGCTCTCGTTTTAGCCATTGAAGACTCAAAGGAATTTTTACAGCACACAGAGAAAGAAAGAAGAATGCAAATAGCAAGGGACGACAAGAAATTGAAGAAGAACTTACCGAAGGCTTTTAATAAATAGGGCTTCAGCAAATCAAATCATAACTGAAAGATTTTGCCCTCATTAAATGGAATTACCGTTTAAATCTCATGCAAATCTGAAATTTAAATCCATCAACGGTAAAATCATGAATTCCAATCGTCCATGGTAAATAATTGTTTGCTGTCAACGGCTAAACCGTTGGATTATCCGTGCGCGACACGTGGCAGCATCCATGCAATTTACCTGTCCACAGAAAATTCAAAATCAAACGGTAAAAGTAATTAATTCACAACAACCCTTTCCATCCGGACAGAAGATTTGCTTCAGCCATAACTTTGTCGCAACATCCTTCTGAACACAAGATTATTTTCCAGAAAAATCTCGGATACAAAATCAAATCAAGAAATTCAAATTTAACCGCTCAAATCAAATCTTATCTTTTATTTTTATTCGAAGCCAAATAAATCAAGAAAATCTTTATTAAATCTAAACATGAACAGAAATTCAAATAACTGAAAATAAATACAGAATTTAAAATATAATTAAATCTAATCAGAAAATAAAACTCAACCAACTCGAATCTAAACTAATCAAATTAAATAAACTATCAAGCGAAAATAAAATAAAATCTACGGAATTAAAAATAACTACAAATAGAGATAAATCTTGCAGAATTTAAAGCAATCAAATCTACTACAATTAAAATTAAATTAAACCAAATCATAACAACGAAAATAAAATCACAACAAATTCTGGGAGCTGAAAATTTTGCTCTGCGAACTGCTCCTGCAAAAATCATGCTCACTCAATCATCAACCAGCTCTAAGGAAGGATATTTCGACTGAAACTCCTCTCCCCAATAATGCTTGACACGCTGTCCATTCACCTTGAATATTCTTCCATCTTTTTCATCCTTCAAAGTAATCGCTCCATGGGGGTAAACCTCAATCACCACAAACGGACCTGACCATTTGGACTTTAGTTTCCTAGGAAACAATTTCAATCTAGAATTATAAAGCAAAACTTTTTGACCATTGACAAACTCTTTAGGCTTAATTTTCTTGTCATGCCACAACTTAGTCTTTTCTTTATACATTTTCGCATTCTCATAAGAAAATTTGCGAAATTCTTCCAATTCGTTAAGCTGCAGCATTCTTATTGTTCCCGCACGACTCAGATCAAAATTTAATTTTTTCAAAGCCCAAAACGTTTTATGCTCTAGCTCTAATGGTAAATGACAAGCTTTCCCATATACTAACCGATAGGGAGACATACCTAGAGGAGTCTTATAGGCTGTCCTATAAGCCCAAAGAGCCTCATCCAACCTAAAAGACCAATCCTTCCTAGATGGATGGACTACTTTTTCTAGAATTGATTTAATTTCCCTATTACTTATTTCAGCCTGACCATTAGCCTGTGGATGATAGGGGGTAGCTATCCTATGCTTGATTCCATACTTAGCTAAAAGCTTAGTTAAGATATTATTAACAAAATGTGTACCCTCATCACTTATTAGAGCTCTAGGTGTCCCAAACTGCGCAAAGATGTGCGATTGGAGAAACCTTGAAACCGTCTTGGCATCACTCTGATGGCATGCAATGGCCTCCACCCACTTGGACACGTAATCTACTGCCAATAAGATAAAAACATTGCCATTAGAAGGGGGAAATGGCCCCATAAAATCAGTACCCCATACATCGAATAATTCAACTTCTAAAATGTAAGTAAGAGGCATTTCATCTCTAGGCCCTAAGTTTCCTCTCCTTTGGCAAGCATCACATTGCTTGTAGAACCAATGGGCGTCCTTAAACAAGGTAGGCCAGAAGAATCCACAATGCAAAATCCTCATAGCTGTCCTCTGACCGCTGAAATGGCCTCCATACGGCGAAGAGTGACATTGCTCCAGGATTTCCTTGCTTCATCACCTGAAACACACCTACGAATAATACCATAAGAGCATTGCTTATACATAAATGGCTCATCCCAATAGAAAAATTTTGCATCATGCTTAAACTTTTTCTTCTGCCTCCAATCCATGTTAATAGGAATGACTCCCTTCACCAAAAAGTTAGCAATATCAGCATACCAAGGGAGATCCCTGACTACCTTTACCTTAACAGCAAAGAGCTGTTCATCCGGAAAATCATCTAAAATGGCAGATTGCTTCAGCAAAGATGATGATGGATCAAGACGAGACAAATGATCTGCAATGACATTCTCTGATCCCTTCTTATCCTTTATCTCCAAGTCGAACTCCTGCAATAATAAAACCCAACGAATTAGTCTAGGCTTTGCATCTTTCTTAGTCATTAAATACCTTATTGCTGCATGATCCGTGAACACAGTGACTTTGGATCCAACCAAATATGGCCGGAATTTCTCGAAGGCAAACACCACAGCTAACAACTCCTTTTCAGTAGTTGTGTAGTTGACTTGTGCCTCATTTAAAACATTGCTTGCATAATATATAGGATGAATAAATTTTCCCTGCTTTTGCCCCAGCATAGCACCTACTGCAGCATCACTCGCATCGCACATTACCTCAAATGGTAAATTCCAATTAGGTGCACAAAGAATGGGTGCTGAAATTAAAGCAGCCTTCAATGCTTCAAAAGCCTTCCTACAATCTGCATCAAAGTCAAAAACATGATCAGTACACAATAAGTTACAAAGAGGTTTACTGATTTTTGAAAAATCCTTTATGAACCTTTTATAAATTCCGGCATGACCTAAAAAACTCCGAATCCCCTTCACTGAATTCGGTGGTTCTAATCTTTCAATAACCTCAACTTTTGCTCTATCAACTTCTAGACCATTCTTAGAAATCCTATGACCTAACACTATGCCCTCCTCCACCATGAAGTGGCATTTCTCCCAATTGAGAACTAGATGGGTATCCTCACATCTTTTTAACACCTGACCTAAATTATCTAAACAACTCTGAAAAGACCCTCCAAAAACTAAAAAATCGTCCATGAATACCTCAACAGTGGACTCAATAATATCAGAAAAAATTGCTAACATACACCGCTGAAATGTTGCTGGAGCATTGCAAAGGCCAAAAGGCATTCGCCTGAAAGCAAACGTCCCATAAGGGCAGGTGAAAGTGGTTTTTTCCTGATCCTCAGGAGCAATAGTAATCTGGTTATATCCAGAATAACCATCCAAGAAACAGTAGTAGGCCTGACCAGCCAATCTATCCAACATCTGGTCAATAAATGGCAGAGGGAAGTGGTCCTTACGGGTGGCTTTATTAAGCCTCCTGTAATCCATGCAAACCCTCCAGCGAGTTACTGTCCTAGTTGGGATCAACTCATTGTCTTTATTGCTCACCACAGTGACACCTCCTTTCTTAGGAACACATTGGACAGGGCTTACCCAATTGCTGTCTGCAATTGGATAAATGATGCCAGCATCCAACCATTTAATCACCTCCTTTTTAACCACTTCTTTCATTGCAGGGTTAAGCCTTCTTTGTTGCTCAATACTCCTAAAGGATCCTTCCTCTAGAGTGATCTTGTGCATACAAAAAGATGGGCTAATCCCCTGAATGTCAGCCAATGTCCAACCAATAGCCTTGCGGTATTGCTGCAGCAATTTTATTAAGGCCTCCTCATGCTCCGGCATTAAATCTGATGCAACAATAATGGGCAACGTCTCACCTTCCCCAAGATACACATACTTTAGATGATCCGGCAAGGGCTTCAAATCTAAAGTAGGTGCCTCAATCAGGGATGGCTTAATCGGGGGAGCCTTTCTTTGATCTAAATCTAAAGACTCAAAAATATCCTCACACCTAAACAATTCTTTTTCATTTTTTCTCTCTAAAGAACAAACTTCTAAATCCTCTACACTAACCTCTCCATGACCTTCCAAATGCTTGTTGGCCGAATCCCGAATTGCTGTCTCAATAATTGTGTTCTCCAGAATCCTAATGAAAGAGCAATCTTCCATCTCGTCTGGATACTTCATGGCCTTAAACACATTAAATTTTACTTCCTCATTACAGACTCTCATTGTTAATTCCCCTTTTTGAACATCTATTAACGCCCTACCAGTAGCCAAAAATGGACGTCCTAGAATAATTGGGACATCTTTGTCAGCCTCATAGTCTAAAATAATGAAATCAACAGGAAATATGAATTTATCCACTTTCACTAAGACATCCTCAATTTTACCCTCTGGATATGTGATAGACCTATCAGCTAGTTGGAGTGTGACTGTGGTAGGTCTAGCTTCACCAATACCTAGCTTCCGATATACCGAAAGAGGCATAAGGTTAATGCTTGCACCTAAATCACAGAGTGCTCTACCTAACTCTTTTCCACCTATAGACACAGGTATAGTGAATGATCCTGGATCCTTAGCCTTGGGTGGTAGCCCATTCTTAAGAATAGCACTACATTCCTCAGTAAGAGATACAGTTTCAAACTCACCTAACCTTTTCTTTTTAGTTAAAATGTCCTTAAGAAATTTAGCATAATTAGGCATTTGCTCTATAGCTTCTACTAAGGGGATATTTATATGCAATTGCTTAAGAATCTCTAAAAACTTTTTAAATTGATCATCCTGATTCTTAGGCTTTTGCCTTTGTGGAAAAGGTAGAGGTGGTACATAAGGTGGGGGCGGCACATAAGGTGGTTCCACATCTGGAATAGAACCAGATGCTCCAGCATCTTTATTGCTGCCTCCAGCACCCTGACCAGTCTCCAACTCTTTCTCAACAACAACATTTTTATCACCATTTTTTTCTACAGCTTGGGTTTTACTAGGCTCTACTCTTTCTTCCAGTGACTTACCACTCCTAAGAGTCACTGCCTTTACCTGCTCCTTACCTTCCCTTCTAGGGTGTTCCGTATCTGAAGGAAGTTTCCCTTGAGGCCTTGCCTTCAGCTCATTGGCTAGCTGACCCACTTGCAATTCAAGGGCTCTCATTGAATCTTGATTACTTTGAATTGCGGCGACTGTACGAGCCATAAATTCTTTCATCATTGCCTCGAGACAATTCCCCGAATTTTGCTGGGGCAAAGCCTGCTTATTTTGCTGGGGCAATACCTGCGCTTTAGCAAATCCCGGCTGGTTCACCTTTTCTGTGTTTGCACATTACTCCCTTGTCCTCCCCAAGCGAAGTTGGGGTGGTTGTGCCAACCTGGATTATAAACGTTAGAATAAGGGTTATTCCTCTGATTACCTACAAAAAACACAGAAGCTGGAATGCTGGGGCAAAACTCGTAGTTGTGATCTTCACCACAATAGACACAAGCTTCCTCTGCAACTTGGTTCACCACTGCAGCAGGCTCCACAACTGGCGGCTGCTGATGATTAATCACTGTTACATTCTTAAGAGCGTTAGCAATCATTGCAAGATCAGCCCTAATGGTGGACACACCATCAACTTCTAATACACTCTTAACCTTTTTATTTGTGCCTCTAACATCCGACCACTGACAACTATTAGTAGATATTCTTTCTAAAATTTCATAGGCTTCATTAAAAGTTTTTGCCAAAAGGGCCGCTCCAGCCGAAACATCGACCATACCTTGAGTTACCGCGTTCAATCCATTGTAAAATATTTCAATTTGGATACAATGTGGTAGGCCATGGTGGGGACACTTTCGCAAAAGCTCCTTAAACCTCTCCCAAGCCTCACTAAAAGTCTCATCTTCAAGTTGCCTAAACCCTACTATTTCACTCATTAATTTAGCATTTCTATTAGGTGGGAAATATTTACTCAAAAATTTTTCAGCTAACTCATCCCATGTCCTAATTGATCCTGGAGCAAAAGAATTTAACCACGCCTTCGCTCCATCCCTAAGAGAATACGGGAACAAAGTTAATCTAAGAGCATCTCTAGGCACTCCTTGAATTACAAAAGAATCACTAACTCCTAGAAAAGACTTAAGATGTAAATGAGGGTCTTCAGATGACAAACCATGGAATTGACCCACGGTTTGAAACATCTGAAACATTACCGGTTTCATTTCAAAATTTTCTGCTTGAAGTTGAGGACGTGCAATCCCTGGATTCAACTCATCAAACATTGGAAAAGCATATGCTCGAATGGCTCTGGTCCTATCGTTCGCTACCAAGATAGGATTCTCAGCCTGATTATTTTGCTGCTCATTTTGCTCCAGCGGCGGGTTTTGCTGCAGCACACGATTCTGCTGGGGATCAGCTGGATCTTCTGGACCCTGCGGGAGACGCGGCACGTCAGCCATTTGATTTTGCTGTCTACGCTGCTCTCTCCTTCTTATCCTGAATGTTCTTTCGATTTCTGGATCAAGCTCGAACCTCACCCTAGGCGGATCATTCATGCACCAAACTCACGCCTGCAAAAACAAAAGAAACAATCAAAAAGTTCTAGCACCAAACCACTAAAACACATACACAAAACAGATCAGATAAAAACTTATTCAAGTCCCCGGCAATGGCGCCAAAAACTTGTTGGGTTCCTAGAGTGAGTAAAAATATAGTATATAAAAGGACTTTAGAACTCTGTGCAAATATACACAGTCCGCAGCAAGTAATAAGTATTATCAATCCAAGGCCTGAACTAGCTTCCACTTTATCTATTTTGTATAATTCTTTAATGGTTTCAAAGATGGTAAAAATGATTGGTTTTTATAAGAATAATGCTGAAGCAAAAGAAATGACAGAACAGAAAGTAAATGGATAGACAGACAGATTAGAAACAGGCGCTGGTCAGGATTTAGTAATTGTTTTAAAAGATGCTCTAGCAATATTATTGATCATGCAAACTCTCGCAGTATTATTAGCGGATTCCTCCCAGAACTCTGGATTTTTTGGAATGTGTTTCAACCCCAATGAAGTACGACCGATCAAGCACTAGGCAATTGGCTATCCCTAGCTCAGTCACTGGCGTTCACCAATACACAATGATCGTAGTGTGATTAATCGCCACACACTCTTTAAATCATCCCTGAAACTAGAGAGAGGTATTCATACCGGCTGGCCAAGCGGGCATAAAATAGAAATGAACACAACAACTAATCAAGATGCATAGAATCAATATTTATTACTAGAAATTAAGCACGACAATTACATGTATCCTAACCAACGCCTAAGCTACTTAGTTCATAATATGCATGGAGACGCACGCTACAATCTGAGTAGGCATGTCCATAATTACAAGATAATAAAAGGAAATACTAATCTCCGCGATCAGCTTGCAATGATGGTCTTCTAGGTGGTCACCAATCTCTCTCCTCTATTCGGCTCCCAAAGGTGGAAGGAACTTCCCAAGAATGGAATGTTTTCTCCCAAAAGTGGAATGACTTTGACTTGGGCGGCTACTTCCTTTTATAGAGTTGAGGAAGGCTTGAATTAGGTTAACTTAGACACGTGGATGGCTCTCCTTGCTCCTTTATCCCGAAAATAACTCAACAGAATTCGATTCATTAAATTGGCTAACGAGCTGTGACGTGGCAGTTTTCACTCCCAGCTTTGCTCCAGCACAGAGTTTGCTCCCTCAGGTCGCCCAGCAACATATTCTACACAAAATAATCTCCAAAGCTTCCATTCTTCCAAATGGGTTAAAACATATAATATCTCTCTAAAAGCAACCCTATTAAGCACAAAAGACACACAAATCATGATAGAAATGAGGCCTAAATAACTACCTTTTGGGCCGTTATCAGCGAGGACTTAGGGTAGTTGTTGGGTTCCTAGAGTGAGTAAAATTATGAACTGAAAAGACTCTAGAATTCCTGTGCAAGTATACACAGTCTGCAGCAAGTAATAAGTATTTGTCAATCCAAGGCCTGACCTAGCTTCCACTATATCTATTTTGTATGAATCTTTTAATGGTTTCAAGGTAATAAAAATGATTGGTTTTTATAAGAATTATGCTGAAGCAAAGTAAATGACGGAACAACAAGTAAACAAATAGGCAGACAGATTAGAGGCAGGCGCTGGTTAGGTTTAGTAATTGTTTTAAAAGATGCTCTAGCAATATTATTGATCATGCAACTCTCGCAGTATTATTAGCGGATTCCTCTCGGAACTCCGAATCTTTTGGAATGTGTTTCAACCCCAATGAAGTGCGACCGATCAAGCACTAGGCAACTGGCTATCCCTAGCTCAGTCACTAGCGTTCACCAATACACAATGATCGTAGTGTGGTTAATTGCCACACACTCTCTAAATCATCCCTGAAACTAGAGAGAGGTATTCACACCGGCTGGCCAGGCGGGCATAAAATAGAAGCAAGCACAACAATTAACCAAGATGCAATAATTAATAAATATTATTAGAGATGAAGCACGGCAACTACATATTCCTTAACCAACGCCTAAAGCTACTTGGTTCATAATAAGCATGGAAACACGAATTACAATCTGAGTAGGCATGTCCATAATCACAAGATAATAAAGAAAATAGTAATCTCCTTAATCAGCTTGCAGATGATGGTGTTCTTGGTAATCTCCAATCTCTCTATACTATTCGGCTTCCAAGGGAAGTTGGAATCCCCTTTGACTTGGGCGGCTATCTCCTTTTATAGAGGTGGTAGGAGGCTTGAATTAGGTCAACATGGACACGTGTAGGGTTTTCCTTGCTCCTTTATCCCGAAAATAATTCAGCAGAAGTCGGTTCATGAAGTTGGCTAACGAGCTGTGACGTGGCAGTTCTGCTCCCAGTTTTGCTGCAGCACAAAATTCGCTCCCTCCAGTCGCCCAGCAATAGATTCTGCACAAAATGATTTCCAAAGCTTCCATTCTTCCAAATGGGTTAAAACATGTAATATATATCTAAAACCAACCCTATTAAGCACAAAAGACACACAAATCAATATAGAAATGAGGCCTACATAACTACCTTTTGGGCAGTTATCACACCCCCAAACTTGAACTATTGCGCGTCCCGAGCAATACTAACCAACCTTCCCTTCAAGAATTCAAAACATTAGACAAAGCACAGCTTAATCAATTCAGACAATCCAACACTACCTTCAACCTTTACCTGAGCACTCTGCAAAACCAAGCTCTGCTGCAGCAAAATAATTCTTCAGGCATGGACAAATAATCACCACTTTTAACTCAATTCTAAGAACTTGCCACAGCTTAGCTCTATTACCAGATATATCAAAACATATTTTCAAGGGGTTTATATTTTTGTTTTTCAGACTTAAAGCAGCCCTACAGTCATAAGCTCTTAAGCACGGGATGACCCACTTTATGGTGCAGTATACCCATGCCTCAAACTCATCACCAATTGTGCTAAATACTCTTTATAAAGCTAAAAAATCCTTAGTAATTCCATCTCTTGCCCCTCAGAATGGCAACATGTTATGATGAAGCTCACCTAATTTCTGGGAGACAGAAAAACTTCTGGATTATCATTCATCCTTCAAAACTTTTGCTCCATGAATTTTCTCAGCAAAATTTTCAACAATCACTTTTTTCAGCAAATAATTTTTCATATTTCCTAGGTCACCTTTTGACGCGAAGACAAACTGTGGGTATCACAGATGTCCCCGGTTACTCAATAACCTAACAAATTATTTAATGAAGGAGAGGAATGCTCGAGCAAAATAATTGGAGTAGCAAAAAGTCCCCCAAACTTGAATTATTCATTATCCCCAATGAATCATTAAAATTTTAAATGACACCCCCAAACTTTAAATTTTTCTATCTGAATTTTAAACTAAGCGCGGGACTAGACCTAAGCT
Source organism: Luffa aegyptiaca (assembly GCA_017139565.1). NCBI lineage: Eukaryota > Viridiplantae > Streptophyta > Magnoliopsida > Cucurbitales > Cucurbitaceae > Luffa > Luffa aegyptiaca. The sequence goes on from CM029400.1 coordinate 35,392,661, forward strand.
TAAAGCGGATCACATAAGTCAACACTACCTCCAGAATTTTCTTTGCCGCAGCAACGACCAAGTCAGAGAAAATGCTCAAGCAAAAGGTTTCTGGAGATCAGAATGCCTTGATCTAATTAAGCTTAGCCAGTCCAAGCTTCAAAAATTCAGAAGAAAATTAGTTAAGTCAGAGTTACTCAGTGCTCATAGAACAGAAACATCTAGGAAATTTCATTAAAAACATGAAAAGAAATTACATATATTTTTCCTTCTTCTTTTTTTTTTTTTTCAGAACAAAAAGAAACAGGCAAACAGACAGTAAACAGGGTCAAACATGCGCGAGCAAACAAAAAGATAGGAACAAAAGAAATGCTCGCTGAAGATCATCTCATCCATCAATCTTCCTGACCCTGCTCTTCATCAACTTCCTCTCGTTCAACAGGTGGGGGTGGGATTCAGGGGTTCAGTAGGTCGTCAGGAAATATGGGCAAAGCCGGATATGGCTTGGAAAAATTCGACTGCAAGGCTACCCTCAACGCGGCATCCCTCCTTTTCACATAGCTCCAGAAAGTCTGCAATTGTCTTTCAAAAAATTCCATCATGCTGGAATGCAGCTGTAATTGCTCCTGCATTTGGTGGATGCCGCACACCAAACCTCCTTGGCGTGCTTCCTGCGTCCTCTGAAGCCTAGCCAAATTTGGTGTGTCGATTATTCCCTTGTCTATTAGTGGCACATCATCCTCATCCTCTGGCACCCCTGCCCTTCGGCATAGCATCGTGATAGTGTTGGGGAAAAACAGCTTCCCCACCTTTTTCCGCCAGCAATCAAGAATCTCAGAAGAAATTATCTTACCCACATCAATACTCATGGAACGAAGAATAGCAAAGGCAAGCAAAACCCGGTCTCGAGATACCGTTGAGTCGTGAGTTGTCGGCATTAAGCGCAGCTTGATGAACCCCATCCATGCATTGGCCTCGCTTTTCAAATAAGCAGCCTGAAATGTGCGCTTTTCCGTCTTCGACAGTCTCCACTGGGCCCCCTCAATGCCAACCTCTCGGACAGCCGCATTTAATTGGTCGTTAGATGGTGCGACCACCATCTCATTAAAGGCCGCATGCGGAAAATCCTGGAGATTGAACAAATCATTAATGGCTTCTGGGCTCCAGTCCACTGGCATTCATCGAACTATAACCTGAAATTCTTCCTGATCGTCAAGATTTGCATAAAACTCCCGAACAATGTTGGAATTAACAGGCTCCGGCTTCGCACAAAATTGACTCCAGCCGAGGTTCACTATTCCAGTCCTCAAGAACCGCGGCAGATCTTCACCAAATCCTCGTTCAAACAGGAAATCCCTTCTCAGCATCTCAACATACTTTGCCCGAGCAAGGTTATTGACGAAGCGGTTGTACGGAAATCTCGACTCCTCAATCTCGTCAGGTTCTTCCGATGCTTCAGCCACGCTTTTGCCTTTTTTCGCCCTTCGCTTGAGCAAAATCTCCTCTTCTGCTTTCTTCGCTTCTTCTTCTCTTGCCTTGTCCTCAGCTTCCTTCTTTTCACGCTCTACTCTCTCTGCATTCTCTCTTTCAGAATCCGTGGTCAGAGGTGAAGGAGTATCAGTTCGGACAACCCTAGCGCGGCCTGCTTTCCTCTTAACGCGGCGACGCTTTGGCACCTCCGGCATGATCACTTCTACTTGAGCGTCCTGCACTGACTCATTATCCGGTACCTGAACCTCTTCTGCCTGTTGCATTTGAACATCCTCGGCCTGCTGTTCTTGAACTTCCTCTGTAAGTTCTTCTCGAACTTCCTCGGTCCGATCTTCTTGCACCTCTTCTGTTTGTTCTTCCTCTGTATCCGTGACCCTCTGCTCGGTATTTTCCTCGGTATTTTCCTCTGGTTGTTTCGGGCTTTCTTCTTCTACTGTGGCAGTAACAGTCGCAACCTCTGTTGCCTTTTCTTGTTCCTCAGCCCTCTGTTGCTTTCTCCTCCTTTTCGCTTCTTTCTCCTCTGGCGTTTTCTTCTTTTTCGTTTTCGCTTTCTGTGCTACAGGGGTAACAGGTACCTCTTCGTCCTCATTCTCCCTCTCTTTTCTAGCTCTTGTTTTCGCCATGGAAGACTCAAGGGATTTACAGAGAATGAAAACGAAAAAGAAAGCAAAAGATCGCAGCAAGAAGGATGAAGTAAGAGAAACATACCGTGGGCTGCCAATAAATAGGGCTTCAGCTCAAGAAATCCTAACAGAAAGATCTTGCTCCATTAATTACATTACCGCTGTAAATCGCATGCAACCGGTAGAATTAAACCATCCAACGGTAAAATCTGGAATTTCAAACGCCCATGGTAAATAATTATGCGCTGTCAAATAGCCAGACCATTGGATCATTCATGCATGACACGTGGCAGTATCCATGCACTCTACCTGCCCATAGAAAATTCAAAATCGAACGGTAAAAATAATTACTCCAACAAACCCCTTCTTATTCGGACGATTTGCTTCAGCCCTAATTTTGCCGCAACAACTTTCTAAATCTGAAGAGTCCTGGATACGTAATTCGAATTTTAAAGCAGGAAAATCAAATCTTTTAAATTCAAGTTTAAATTTAACCGATCAAATCAAATCTAATCCCCCTCTTTTTTTTTCTTTTATTTATTTAAAGCCGAATTAATTAGAGGAAAATCTTTATTAAACCTACACTAATTAAAATGCAAATCTAAACTAAAATCTAATAACCCTGAATTTAAGATAATTCAACTAAATAAATACATAATCTGAAAATAAAATCCAACAAAATCAAAATAAAATTCAAATAGCCATAGATAAAACCTAAAATACATTCTACGGAATAACCACAGAAAATATTAAACGAACTAAATCTAAAATATTCGAAATTAAAAATAAATCAGCGAAAAATTAAATTAAAACAAACACTGGGAGCTCAAAATATTGCTTTATAAAATGCTCCCGCAACATCTTGCTTTCTCAATCATCAACCAACTTTAGGGAATGATATTTCATCTGGAACTCCTCTCCCCAATAATGTTTGAAACGTTGTCCATTCACTTTGAACATTCTCCCATCCTTCTCGTCTTGCAAAGTCACTGCTCCATGGGGGAAAACCTCAATCACCACAAACGGACCTGGCCATTTGGACTTTAGTTTCCCAGGAAACAATTTTAATCTAGAATTATAAAGCAAAACTTTTTGACCTTTGACAAACTCTTTAGACTTAATTTTCTTGTCATGCCACAACTTAGTTTTTTCTTTATATATTTTCGCATTCTCATAAGAAAATTGGCGAAATTCTTCCAATTCGTTAAGCTGCAGCATTCTCATTGCTCCTGCACGACTCAGATCAAAATTTAACTTTTTCAAAGCCCAAAACGTTTTATGCTCCAGCTCTAATGGTAAATGACAAGCTTTCCCATATACTAACCGATAGGGAGACATACCTAGAGGAGTCTTATAGGCTGTCCTATAAGCCCAAAGAGCCTCATCCAACCTAAAAGACCAATCCTTTCTAGATGGATGGACTACTTTTTCTAGAATTGATTTAATTTCCCTATTACTTATCTCAGCTTGACCATTAGCCTATGGGTGATAGGGGGTAGCTATCCTATGCTTGATTCCATACTTAGCTAAAAGCTTAGTTAAGATATTATTAACAAAATGTGTACCCTCATCACTTACTAAAGCTCTAGGTGTCCCAAACCGCGCAAAAATGTGCGATTGGAGAAACCTTGAAACCGTCTTGGCATCACTCTGATGGCATGCAATGGCCTCCACCCACTTGGACACGTAATCTACTGCCAATAAGATAAAAACATTGCCATTAGAAGGGGGAAATGACCCCATAAAATCGATACCCCATACATCGAATAATTCAACTTCTAAAATGTAAGTAAGAGGCATTTCATCTCTAGGCCCTAAGTTTCCTCTCCTTTGGCAAGCATCACATTGCTTGTAGAACAAATGGGCATCCTTAAACAAGGTAGGCCAAAAGAATCCGCAATGCAAAATCCTCATAGTTGTCCTTTGTCCGCTGAAATGGCCTCCATACGGCGAAGAGTGACATTGCTCCAGGATTTCCTTTGCTTCATCACCTGAAACACACCTACGAATGATACCGTCAGAGCATTGCTTATACATAAATGGCTCATCCCAATAGAAAAATTTTGCATCATGCTTAAACTTTTTCTTCTGCCTCCAATCCATGTCAATAGGAGTGACTCCCTTGACCAAAAAGTTGACAATATCAGCATACCAAGGGACATCCCTGACTACCTTTACCTGAATAGCAAAAAGCTGTTCATCTGGAAAAGAATCGGAAATAGCAGATTGCTCCGGCAAAGATGATGATGGATCAAGACGAGACAAATGATCTGCAATAACATTCTCTGATCCCTTCTTATCCTTTATCTCCAAGTCGAACTCCTGCAATAATAAAATCCAACGAATTAGTCTAGGCTTTGCATCTTTCTTTGACATTAAATACCTTATTGCTGCATGATCCGTGAACACCGTGACTTTGGATCCAACATAATACGGCCAGAATTTCTCAAAGGCAAACACGACAGCTAACAACTCCTTTTCAGTAGTTGTGTAGTTGACTTGTGCCTCATTTAAAATCCTGCTTGCATAGTATATAGGATGGATAAATTTGCCCTGCTTTGCCCCAGCATTGCACCTACTGCAGCATCACTCGCATCGCACATTACCTCAAACAGTAAATTCCAATTAGGTGCACAAAGAATGGGTGCTGAGATTAAAGCAGCCTTCAATGTCTCAAAAGCCTTCCTACACTCTGCATCAAAGTCAAAAACATGATCAGTGCACAATAAGTTACAAAGAGGTTTACTGATTTTGGAAAAATCCTTTATGAACCTTCTATAAAATCCAGCATGTCCTAAAAAACTCCGAATCCCCTTCACTGAATTCGGTGGTTCTAGTCTCTCAATAACCTCAACTTTCGCTCTATCAACTTCTAGACCATTCTTAGAAATCCTATGACCTAGCACTATGCCCTCCTTCACCATGAAGTTGCATTTCTCCCAATTAAGAACTAGATGGGTATCCTCACATCTCTTTAACACCTGACCTAAATTATCTAAACAACTCTGAAAAGACCCTCCAAAAACTGAAAAATCGTCCATAAAGACCTCAACAGTGGACTCAATCATATCAGAAAAAATTGCTAACATACACCGCTGAAATGTTGCTGGAGCATTGCAAAGGCCAAAAGGCATTCGCCTGAAAGCAAACGTCCCATACCGGCAGGCGAGGGAGTATCAGTTCAGACTACCTTGATGCGGCCCGCTTTTCTCTTAATGCGGCGACGTTTGGGCACTTCCGGCATGATCACCTCCACTCGAGCCTTCTGTTCTTGCTCGTTACCTTCTTCAGGTGCAACCTCTATCTATTCTTCTTGCACATCTTCGGTCTGCCTTTCTTGAACTTCCTCGGTATTCTCTTCTTGAACTCTTTCTATATCAGCCACTCTTGGCTTAGTCTGCTCTGGATTTTGTTCCTCTAGTTCCTGCGGATCTTCTTCAACCACTGTGGCAGCAACGTCTTCCACAACCTTTTGTACAGCTTCTTGATCTTCAGCCCGCTTTTCTTGCCTTCTCCTTCTTTTGGCTTATTTTTCCTCCGACGTCTTCTTCTTCTTCGCTTTTACTTTCTGTAGTTCAGAGGTAACAGGTACCTCTTCTTCCTCATTATCCCTCTCTTTTCTTGCTCTCGTTTTCGCCATTGAAAAACTCGAAGGAATTTACAGAAAATCGAAACAAAGAAAGAAGAATGCACACGACAAAAGTTGAAACAAGAAAATGGAGGGAGAAGCACTTACCGAAGGGTTTGGAATAAATAGAGCTTTAGCAAATCAAATCATAGCAGAAAGATTTTGCTCTGCATTAAATAATATTACCGTTTTATTTTAATCGCATGCAATCTGGAAATCAAAACCACCAACGGTAAAATAGTGAATTCCAATCGCCCATAACTATGCGTTGTCCAACGGCTGAACCCTTCGATCATCTCTGCGTGACACGTGGTTCCATCAGATAACACATGCAATTTAACCTGCCCACAGAAAATTTAAAATCTAAACGGTAAAAGTAATTATTTCACAAGAAATCCCTTCCTATTTGGACGGAAGATTTGCTTCAGCCATAACTTTGCTGCAACAACCTTCTGAACACAAGATTATCTTCCAGAAAAATCTCGGATACGGAAAATTTAAACAAAATCAAATAAGGAAATCAAATCTTTATCTTTTATTTTTATTATTCAAAATCGAATAAATCAGGAGAAATTTTATTCAAATCTAATCTAAACAGATATTTAAATAACCGAAAATACAAACTGAATTAAAATCTACTAAAATCTAATCTAAATAAATAAAAACTAAACTGGCAAAAATAATAAAAATATTCAGAATTACTACAAAATTACGGAATTCAAAAACAACGAATTTAAAATAAATCATGCAAAATTTAAACAAACCAAATCTAACCTATTTCAAATTAGAATCAACCAAATCATAACAAGAAAATAAAATAAAAACAACCACTGGGAGCTTAAAATTTTGCTATGTGAAATGCTCCAGCAAAAATCTTGCTCTCTCAATCATCAACCAACTTTAGGGAAGGATATTTCGTCTGGAACTCCTTTCCCCAATAATGTTTCACACGTTGTCCATTCATTTTGAACACTCTCCCATCTTTTTCATCCTACAAAGCAATTGCTCCATGGGGAAAAACTTCAATCACAATAAATGGCCCTGACCATTTAGATTTTAGTTTCCCAGGAAACAATTTTAATCTGGAATTGTAAAAAAAAACTCTTTGACCCTTGACAAACTCTTTTTGTTTAATTTTCATATCATGCCACAGCTTAGTCTTTTCTTTATACATTTTTGAATTTTCATACGAAAATTGGCGAAATTCCTCCAACTCGTTAAGCTGCAGCATTCTAATTGTTCCTGCACGACTCAGATCAAAATTTAATTTCTTCAAAACCCAAAACGTTTTATGCTCAAGCTCTAATGGTAGATGACAAGCTTTCCCGTATACTAACCTATAGGGAGACATACCTAGAGGAGTCTTATAGGCTGTCCTATAAGCCCAAAGAGCCTCATCCAACCTAAAAGATCAATCCTTCCTAGATGGATGAACTACTTTTTCTAGGATTGATTTAATTTCCCTATTACTTATTTCAGCTTGACCATTTGCTTGTGGGTGATAAGGGGTAGCTATCCTATGCTTAATCCTATACTTAGCTAAAAGCTTAGCTAAGATATTATTAACAAAATGTGTACCCTCATCACTCACTAAAGCTCTACTGTCTTGGCATCATTCTGATGACATGCAATGGCCTCCACCCACTTGGACACATAATCAACTGCCAATAAGATAAAAACATTACCATTAGAAGGGGGAAATGGCCCCATAAAATCAATACCCCATACATCGAATAACTCCACTTCCAAAATGTAAGTAAGAGGCATTTCATCTCTAGGCCTCAAGTTTCCTCTCCTTTGGCAAGCATCACATTGTTTGTAGAACCAATGGGCATCCTTAAATAAGGAAGGTCAGAAGAATCCGCAATGCAAAATCCTCATAGCTGTCCTTTGACCGCTGAAATGACCTCCATACGGCGAAGAGTGACATTGCTCCAGGATTTCCTTTGCTTCATCACCTGAAACACACCTACGAATAATACCATCAGAGCATTGTTTATACATAAGTGGCTCATCCCAATAGAAAAACTTTGCATCATGCTATAACTTTTTCTTCTGCCTCCAATCCATATCAATAGGAGTGACTCCCTTGACCAAAAAGTTGGCAATATCAGCATACCAAGGGACATCCTTCACTACCTTTACCTCAACAGCAAAAAGCTGTTCATCTGGAAAAGAATCTGAAATGGCAGATTCCTTCAGCAACGATGATGATGGATCAAGACGAGACAAGTGATCTGCAATGACATTCTCTGATCCCTTCTTGTCCTTTATCTCCAAGTCGAATTCCTGCAATAATAAAACCCAACGAATTAGTCTAGGCTTTGCATATTTTTTATACATTAAATACCTTATTGATGCATGATCCGTGAACACTGTGACTTTGGATCCAACCAAATATGGTCGGAATTTCTCAAAGGCAAACACAACAGCTAACAACTTCTTTTCAGTAGTTGTATAGTTGACTTGTGCCTCATTTAAAACCTTGCTTGCATAATATATAGGATGGATAAATTTACCCTGCTTTTGCCCCAGCATAGCACCTACTGCAACATCACTCGCATCACACATTACCTCAAATGGTAAATCCCAATTAGGTGCACAAAGAATGGGTGCTGAGATTAAAGCAGCTTTTAAAGTTTCAAAAGCCTTCCTACAATCTGCATTAAAGTAAAAAACATGATCAATACACAACAAGTTACAAAGAGGTTTACTAATCTTTGAGAAATCCTTTATGAACCTTCTATAAAATCCAGCATGACCTAAAAAACTCCGAATCCCTTTCACTGAATTCGGTGGTTCTAGTCTCTCAATAACCTCAATTTTTGCTCTATCAACTTCTAGACCATTCTTAGAAATCCTATGTCCTAACACAATGCCCTCCTTCACCATGAAGTGACATTTCTCCCAATTAAGAACTAGATGGGTATCCTCACATCTCTTTAACACCTTACCTAAATTATCTAAACAATTTTGAAAAGACCCTCCAAAAACTGAAAAATCGTCCATAAATACCTCAACAGTGGACTCAATCATATCAAAAAAAATTGCTAACATACACCGCTGAAATGTTGCTGGAGCATTGCAAAGGCCAAAAGGCATTCATCTAAAAGCAAACGTCCCGTAAGGGCAGGTGAAAGTGGTTTTTTCCTGATCCTCAGGAGCAATAGTAATCTGGTTATACCCAGAATAACCATCTAAGAAACAGTAGTAGGCCTGACCAGCCAATCTATCCAACATCTGGTCAATAAATGGTAGAGGGAAGTGGTCCTTACGGGTGGCTTTATTAAGCCTTCTGTAATCCATGCAAACCCTCCAGCCAGTTACTGTCCTGGTTGGGATCAACTCATTATCTTTATTGCTCACCACAGTGACACCTCCTTTCTTAGGAACACATTGGACAGGGTTTACCCAATTGCTGTCTGCAATCGAATAAATAATGCCCGCATCCAACCATTTAATCACCTCCTTTTTATCAACCTCTTTCATTGCAGGGTTAAGCCTTCTTTTTTGCTCAATACTTCTAAAGGATCCCTCCTCTAGAGTGATTTTGTGCATACAGAAAGATGGGCTAATTCCCTGAATGTCAGCCAATGTCCAACCGATAGCCTTGCGATATTACTGCAGCAATTTTATTAAGGCCTCTTCATGCTCTGACATTAAATCTGATGCAACAATAATGGGCAACGTCTCACCCTCCCCAAGATACACATACTTTAGATGATCCGGCAAGGGTTTCAAATCTAGAGTTGGTGCCTCAATCAGGGACGGCTTAATAGGAGGAGCCTTTCTTTGATCTAAATCTAAAGACTCAAAAACATCCACACACCTAAACACTTCTTTTTCATTTTTTCTTTCTAAAGAACAAACTTCTAAATCCTCTACACTAACCTTTCCATGATCTTCCAAATGTTTGTTTGCCAAATCCTGAATTGCTGTCTCAACAATTGTGTTCTCCAGAATCCTAATGAAAGAGCAATCTTCCATTTCGTCTGGATACTTCATGGCCTTAAACACATTAAATTTCACTTCCTCATTATAAACCCTCATGGTTAATTCCCCTTTTTGAACATCTATCAATGCCCTACCAGTAGCCAAAAATCGACGACCTAGAATAATTGGGACATCTTTATCAGCCTCATAGTCTAAGATAATAAAATCAATAGGAAATATGAACTTATCTACCTTTACTAAGACATCCTCAATTTTACCCTCTGGATATGTGATAGACCTATCAGCTAATTGGAGTGTAACTGTGGTAGGCCTAGCTTCACCAATACCTAGCTTTCGATAGATCGAAAGAGGCATAAGGTTAATGCTTGCACCTAAATCACAGAGTGCTCTACCTAACTCTTTTCCACCTATAGACACAGGTATAATGAATGATCCTGGATCCTTAGCCTTGGTTGGTAGCCCATTCTTAAGAATAGCACTACATTCCTCAGTAAGAGATACAGTTTCAAACTCACCTAACCTCTTCTTTTTAGTTAAAATATCCTTAAGAAATTTAGCATAATTAGGCATTTGCTCAATAGCTTCTACTAAAGGAATATTTATATGCAATTGCTTAAGAATCTCTAAAAACTTCTTAAATTGACCATCCTGATTCTTAGGCCTTTGCCTTTGTGGAAAAGGTAGAGGTGGTACATAAGGTGGGGGCGACACATAAGGTGGTTCCACATCTGGTACAGAACCAGATGCTCCAGCATTATTATTGCTGCCTCCAGCACCCTGATCAGACTCCAACTCTTTCTCAACAACAACATTTTTATCACAATTATTCTCTACATTCTGGGGTTTACTAGGCTCTTTTCTCTCTTCTAGTGGCTTACCACTCCTTAGAGTTGCTGCCTTTACCTGCTCCTTACCTTCCCTTTTAGGGTGTTCAGTTTCTAAAGGAAGTTTCAATTGAGGCCTTGCCTTCAGCTCATTAGCTAGCTTTCCCACTTGCAATTCCAAGGCTCTCATTGAAGCTTGATTACTTTGAATAGCGGCATCTGTACGAGCCATATATTCTTTCATCATTGTCTCAAGAGAACTCTCTGACTTTTGCTAGGGCAAAGCCTGCTTATTTTGCTAGGGCAATACCTGTGCTTTAGCAAATCCTGACTGGTTCACCTTTTGCTGTGCTTGCACATTACTTCCTTGTCCTCCCCATGCGAAATTGAGGTGGTTGCGCCAACCTGGATTATAAAAGTTAGAATAGGGGTTATTCCTCTGATTACCTACAAAAAACACAGAAGCTAGATTGATGGGGCAAAACTCGTAGTTGTGATTTTCACCACAATAGACACATGCTTCCTCTACAACTTGGTTCACCTCTGCAGCAGGCTCCACAGCTGGCGGCTACTGATGACTAACCACTGTCACATTTTTAAGAGCGTTAGCTAACATTGCAATATCAGCCCTAATGGTGGACACACCATCAACCTCTAACACACTCTTAACCTTTTTATTTGTGCCTCTAACATCTGACCACTGGCAACTATTAGTTGATATTCTTTCTAAAATTTCATGGGCTTCATTTAAAGTTTTTGCCAAAAGGGCCCCTCTAGCCGAAGCATCAACCATACCTTGGGTTGCTCCATTTAACCCATTGTAAAATGTTTCCATTTGGATACAATGTGGTAAACCATGGTGGGGACACTTTCGCAAAAGCTCCTTAAACCTCTCCCAAGCCTCACTAAAAGTCTCATCTTCAAGTTGCCTAAACCCTACTATTTCACTCCTCAATTTAGCATTTCTATTAGGTGGGAAATATTTACTCAAAATTTTTTCTGCTAACTCATTCCATGTTCTAATTGATCCTGGAGCAAAAGAGTTTAACCATGTCTTTGCTCCATCTCTAAGAGAATACGGGAACAAAGTTAATCTAAGGGCATCTCTAGGCACTCCTTGAATTACAAAAGAATCACTAACTCCTAGAAAAGACTTAAGATGTAAATGGGGGTCTTCAGATGACAAACCATGGAATTGACCCACGGTTTGCAACATCTGAAACATTACCATTTTCATTTCAAAATTTGCTGCCTCAATGTGAGGATGTGCAATCCTTGGATTTAACTCATCAAACATTGGAAAAGCATACGCTCGAATGGCTCTGGCCCTATCGTTCGCTACCAAGATAGGATTCTCAGCCTGATTATTTTGCTGTTCATTTTGCTCCAGCGGTCGATTTTGCTGCAGCACACGATTCTGCTGGGGGTTCGCTGGGTCTTCAGGACCTTGCGGGAGACGCGGCACATCAGCCATTGAATTCTGGTTTCTACGCTGCTCTCTCCTTCTTCTCCTGAATGTCCTCTCGATTTCTGGATCAAGCTCGAACCTTACCCCAGGCGGATCGCTCATGCACCAAACTCACACCTGCAAAAACAAAAGAAACAATCAAAAAGTTATAGCACCAAACCACTAAAACACATTCACAAAAAGATGAGATAAAAACTTATTCAACTTCCCCGGCAACGGAGCCAAAAACTTGTTGGGGTTTCCAGAGTGAGTAAAAATAAGATATAAAAAGACTCTAGAACTCTCTGCATGTATACACAGTCCGCAGCAAGTAATAAGTATTTATCGAATCCAAGGTCTGAATTAGCTTTCACTTTATCTATTTTGTTTAGCCTTTTAATGGTTTCAAGAATGGTTAAAATGATTGGTTTTTATAGAAATGCTGAAGCAAAAGAAATGACAGAACAGAAAATAAACAAATAGGCAGACATATTAGAAACAGGCGCTGGTCAGGTTTTAGTAATTGTTTTAAAAGATGCTCTAGCAATATTATTGATCATGCAAAACTCTCGCAGTCTTATTAGCGGATTCCTCTCGGAACTCCGAATTTTTTAGAATATGTTTCAAATCCAATGAAGCAGTACCGATCAAGCACTAGGCAACTGGCTATCCCTAGCTCAGTCACTGGCGTTCACCAATACACAATGATCTAGTGTGATTAACTGCCACACACTCTCTAAATCATCCCTGAAACTAGAGAGAGGTATTCATACCAGCTGGCCAGGTGGGCATAAAATAGAATTAAACACAACAATTAATCAAGATGCATAGAATCAATATTTATTACTAGAAATTAAGCACAACAATCACATGTTCCCTAACCAACGCCTAAAGCTACTTAGTTCATAAAATGCATGGAAACACACGTTACAATTTGAGTAAGCATATCCATAATTACAAAATAACGCAAGAAAGTATTAATTCCCTTAATCAGCTTGCAATTGATAGTCTTCTTGATGGTCTCCAATCTCTCCTCTATTCGGCTCCCAAAGGTGGAAGTAACCTTTCCAAGAATGGAATGTTTCTCCCCAAAGTGGAATGAATTTGACTTGGGCGGCTATCTCCTTTTATAGAGTGATAGGAGGCTTGAATTAGGTTGACCTAGACACGTGGATGGCTCTCCTTGCTCCATAAATCCGAAAATAGCTTAACAGTATTCAGTTTGTTAAATTGGCTAACTAGCTGTGACATGGCAGTTTTGCTCCCAGCTTTGCTGCAGCACAGAATTTGCTCCCTCAAGTCGTCCAGCAACAAATTCTGCACAAAATAATTTCCAAAGCTTCCATTCTTCCAAATGGGTTAAAACATATTATCTTCATATAAAAACAACCCTATTAAGCACAAAAGACGCACAAATCAATGTAGAAATAAGGTCTAAATAACTCCCTTTTGGAGAGTTATCACCTACCCCAAGACGACAGGTAACTTTGAATTAAAGTCAGGTTTAATACACTTACTCCCTATTTTTCGTGGTAGTGCAGGAGAGGACCCACACAAACATTTGCAGGAATTTCACATTGTATGTTCTGGTATAAGACCTCATGAAGTGACAGAGAAAGTGCTGTACCTGAGGGCATTCCCCTTTTCGCTAAAGGATTCAGCGAAAGATTGGCTCTATTACCTTCCCTCCGGCTCTATCAGTACGTGGAACGAGATGAAGAAGCAATTCCTTGAGAAGTTCTTCCCTTCCAGTAGAGCTGCCAACATCAGGAAGGAGATATATGGGATTTCGCAGATCACTGGGGAGACACTTCACGAATATTGGGAAAGATTCAAGCGTTTATGTGCTAATTTTCCATATCACCAGATATCAGATGGATCGAAGTATTTTTATGAGGGACTACTATCGATGGATCGAAGTATGGTGGATGCCGCTAGTGGAGTTGCATTAATCAACAAGACACCTGCTGAGGCTAGGCAACTGATTTCAAGTATGGCTGAGAACTCTCAGCAATTCGGGACGAGAGGACCACCTGCAGTTGTGCAAGCCGCCACAAAAAGCGAGGTAAGCGAAATGCGCTCTGAAATGAATGAATTAACTAAACTTGTTCACTCTTGTGTTTAGGACAGATGCAGGCGAAAGCATGTGGACTTTGCTCGTTGACTACCTATACTACCGATGCCTGCCCTGAGATACAGGACAATGGAAAGGTGAATGCCATTGGTGGATTCAACGGGAATCAACGACAAAACAACCCATACAGCAATACTTACAATCCATGATGGAGAGACCATCCAAATTTTAGCTATAGGAATCAACAGAAGCCACTTATGTTCAAGGCTTCCACCTTTTCAACTTCAGGTACATCTTTTGATGAGACCCTAAAGAAACTTACTGACAGCTCTTTATAGTTCCAACAAGAAGGAATGCAATTTAGAATTTGGGAAACCAGATCACCCAGCTGGCAACCCAAGTCAGTAAGATGGACAATAAAAGCTCTAGTAAGTTTCCTACCCAACTTGAGGTAAATCCTAAAGCAAATGTGAACGTAGTGTGGAGTGGAGTGACCACACCTGACTGTCCCCCTGGATTATCTGTTGTCTCTGATAAGTTTTCTGTTTCTTCTCGCAAATTTCTTTTTTAAATTTAAATGATAAAGACTTTTTTCTTACTTCACCTGTGAGCTTCACTGACCCTGCTACTCCAAGTGTGTAGGATAATCTAGATGTTTTTAGGCGAGTCAAGGTGAACATTCCATTGCTTGAGGCAATCCTGAAAATCCCAGCCTATGCTGAGTTCCTAAAGACTTGGTATGAAGGTAAGGAAAAGTCCTCAGGTAAAGAGGAGGTTAGCGAGAATGTAAGTGCATTACTATCTGAAGACTTACCTGTAAAATGTTCTGATCCTGGAATGTTTACTTTATCGTGTATGATCGGAGATTGCAAGATAAAATATGCCATGTTAGATCTAGGAGCATCGATAAATGTTATGCTTCTGTCTGTTTAAAAAGATTGAATTTGAAAAATATTAAAACATCTACCATAGTCATTCAGCTAGTAGATAAGTGTTGCATTAAACCTCTAGGAATAGTTGAGAATGTTTTAGTTAGGGTAGAGGATTTGGTTTTTCCTGCTGACTTCTATGTTTTAGATACACCTAATCCTGATTACAATCTATCTTCTGCTACAATACTTCTTGGTCGTCTCTTCATGAAGACAGCCAAGACAGTTATTGATGTAGATGATGGTGTTGTATCAGTAGGATTTCAGGATAAAACCTTGTACTTTAAAATCTTTGATGATATTGAAAATCCTCATGCATCTTCTGTTGAATACTACATGCTTGAACCTGACCCAGTGAATGATCGCACTTTAAATTCTAAATCATGCACGATCACCGATAATGAGATGCATTCTTCTGCTGTTAGATGCCCTGACATAGATGGTGAACTGATAGATGTAGTTGATGAGCACCAGATAACCCTCATTGATAAATCTGGTGGAGTCACCAAGTGCTCATCTTCTAAGATTAGGGTTGAGCGAATTTTCTGTCAGCCCACCTCTGCTTCCAATATTTTTTCTACTTCTACTGATCTTTCCTTACAGGCCCCGAAATTACTAAAGCTAGAATTTTCAAAGAACAATGTATTCTGGACCTGTGGAGAGAAGCCTCCATAAGAAGAAATAGAGGAGAGTGTGGTCGAGTAAACGACCTTAAACAATTGCACCTTTTAATTTTCTTGCTTTTTGTCTTTTAAATTCTTAGATTAGATAGGTTTATTTATTATTAGTTGCTTTTATGCTTGTTTTCTTGTTTTGACTTTTAGGAATGGCGGTACCAAAGCAAAGCTTCTTCATTTATAAGAAAACATGATTCACCACCCATGAGCGCAAAATTCAGGGAAATTCTATTTTTTTTTCCCTATACATTGTCTTATTCTTCATGATTTATTACATTGAGGACAATGTAAATTTTAGGTTGGGGGTGGGGAATTATACTCTATATTTCTGTTGGGCCTTGAGCATCTGAGCGTCAAGCCAGCATTTGTGCTTAATGAATGTCTTGCATGTTTGTTGTGTATATGCTTGTTTAAGTGATGATGATTTCCTAGGATTGACTCAAATTTTTTCGAGAATTTATTGCTTTTGATGAGTTGTGACCGAGAGTGCTAAAAAAAGGAGCCTTTTTAAAACTTTTATAGGATATTGCACATGTTGGGTGTCTTTCTTGCTTAAAAGTAGGACTTGAATGCTTAGGAGCGAGTTACTTAGCTCATATTCTTGTTGTCACCTCGATAGGTGTAAGGTTAATCGAGAAAGTCTAATTTTTTTGCAAAATAGAGTGTGGAGTCTTGCCTAGGAGAGAAAAAGAAAATATGCCTATAAAAGAAAAAAAGAGTGGAAAAATAAGTCAGCGAGCACGAGCCAAAAGAAAAATCATATGCTCGTCATTTTTATTTTGAGAAAAAGCATGCTTGCATTGAGCTTAACGCTTAGGGGTAAAAAGAGCTACCTACAGTGTGATCAGTTAGGCCAACCAAGGGTTAAACTCAGGTTACGGGTCCCTGCATTGTAGTGTGAAAGCTAGTGCCCCATCCTAAAAGAAATGCAAAAAAAAAAAAAAAGGAGAAAGAGAAAAAGAAATTCCTTGATTAGGCACCTAAGCAAGATGAAGCAACCTAGTTTGTTCCATTTGGACCTTTTAACAAGACCTTAGTGCCAGTGTAAGAGGAAGATAGGATGAGAGTCAAGTAAACCAATCCCAGGCTGGTAAAGTCTTCTTTAGGTGGGATGGAGCTCTATTGTGCAAGATAATCTCTGAAAAATTTTGATT
Source organism: Luffa aegyptiaca (assembly GCA_017139565.1). Lineage (NCBI taxonomy): Eukaryota > Viridiplantae > Streptophyta > Magnoliopsida > Cucurbitales > Cucurbitaceae > Luffa > Luffa aegyptiaca. The sequence continues at coordinate 35,409,441 of CM029400.1, forward strand.
TGTCTCCGCATTTGTCTCTCTTATGAATGTCTCTTGAATGCTTTAGTTTTTGGAATATTTGAATTTGGAGGATTAAGTCATTTTTCAATCATATGCACAACGTTTTCTTCTTTGGTCTGTGTGTGCTTTGCTCGAGGACTAGCAAGATTTAGGTTGGGGGTATTTGATAAGACCTAAATAGTCCTATTTTATTACCTCTAATCTAAGCTTGTTAGAGTTATTTTATGCTTTACTTGTCTTACTTACAGGATCTTTGAGCTTAGACAATGTCGGGAGCCTGTCACGCTAATTTGGTGTTAATTCGGGCCAATTATGGAGTTTTGGAGCCATCTCGGTGTCTTGGACGGCGAGGAGGTGAAAAGACCCAATTGTGCTAAAGCGGGCCTGAAGAACGAGACCAAAAGCTGAAGATTGAAGCCCCGTACCGAGAAGAAACAAGACAAGACCAAGAAATAAAACAGAAAGTCGAGAATCAGGGATGGCGTCGAGACGCTGTCCCTAGAGTCTCGACACCGACGCGGAAATTGGCCAGAATGTAAAGTTTGCAGCGTCTCGACGCCGCCGAGTTTTCTATAAATACGTAGCCTTGGTTTAGTCCGCCGTTAGGTTTGAAATTTGGTCCTTTTACGATTTCTTTCGCCTCCTTTACGTTTCAGTACTGTTGTAGACCTTTTTAGGTCATATTTCATGGATTCTTTCATGTCTATTTGTATTTTTACTTCGTTTATGAATAGCTAATTGCATTTAGATCGTTGGATTGGGATTGTGGTTTGATTTCTATTTATATTGGCTGAGTTTTCTGGAGTTTATTGCACTGTTCTTACTATCTTTTCATTAAGTTTTGCATGTTATCTCGTTTAAACCAATACATGAGGCTAGTCTATTAGGATTGACGACCCTATGTGATTACCGCTTGTGTATTCAATCAGTTATTTTTAAATAGCCACTAGGTTGAGGCAAGTCGCTCTCTACGCGAGACGACCCTTGATAGGCCTAGGATGCATGTTAAAGGTTGTAGGAATTAGATTCAAATTGCATTTCAATATAGTTAATACAATTTCGGACCCACGATCCCAAAGCAGCTAGTTTAAATAGGTGATTGTGAAATCGCTTAATCAAAAACTAGTTAGATATAATTTAGTGACTGTTGCGAGGTCTCGGATGGTTGCTATTTTATGTATGAGGGGTGGCGAACGATAAAGAATATATTAATTAATCTTGTTAATTGCAGAATTCACTATTAGCAAGTTAATTAGCACAGGTTAGTGTAGGGGGTCCTCTGAGTAACCCAGAAGCCGACAGGACTAATGGAATCATTCTAGAATAATTATTAGAGAAAACTAGGAAGTCAAACGAAATAGAATCGAGCATAAGAAATCCCAATCCAGCGATCCCTTTCATGTTATTGATTTTCGTCTTATTTCTCTTCTGCATGTTTTATTTTGCCACTTTTAAATTTAGCATTTATTTATTTCTGCTTGTCATTCTTTCCAAAAATCCCCCCTATTTTATAAGCACAAAATTCTACACTTACTAGGTCCCCTTCCCTGTGTTCGACCCCGGCCAGTATTTCTACAAAATAGTTGTAGTGCCGTGGATTATAAATTTTATTTGACCAACAGGAGCCTTGACAACTCTGGTCCGTCAACCGGAGCAAAGAATTCACCAATTTTCCCGAGAGGTAGCGTCGAGACGCTCAGCATCGAGACGCTACGGAGTCAATACATGGGCCATTTTAGCGTCAGCGGCGAGACGCTGGCCACGGCGTCTCGACGTTGCCACGTTTTATAAATATGGGCCTTTCATATTTTAGGTCATTCATGCTTGTTTTTCTTCCAATTTTCGCCACATCACCTTGTCTCTCTGTGTATTTTTCCAGTTTCCATTGTATTTGCATTAGATTAGATTAGTTTATAGATATAGGAATGGCTAATCGAGCCCTGGCGCTTAGTTGGAGCGTTGCAATGTTCAACTAAGTGTAGATCGTCGTAGTTGGGGACTCCGAATGTAAGTTTTGCATTCCTTTGAGACCTTGTATCTAAGATTTCTGTGAATTATTGTTTAATTGTGTTCTTAATTCCAATTTATATTACAATTAATCTGAATCTTTGGATTGATAACCTATTGTGTTTGAATCAATTGCTTTGCTAGAATTGGTAGCGAATAAATCTATTGTTAATCTTGATTAAAAGGCGTTTTATCCCATTTGGTCAAAATTGTATGATAGATTTAGGAGTTAAGGCTTAGAATCGTAAGAATTTAGGCTTTTCCTAGTTTATGCATTCTATCTAACAATCCACCGTCCTTAATGCGATTAAAATCTAATTAGTGAGACGTCGCTAGTTAGATTTTTAATTAGGTTTTGGCCTCGATGCATTGGTCGGGTTAAAAATAATTGAGATCATTAATCTCACTAGCTTTTCCAGTGGGTAGTTAGACAATTAACCAATAATTTGATAAATAAGAGAGTCTATTATTTGGAATTGCCAAACTAAATTCGGACAACCAATTGCGCGCTCCCAAGGTAAGATTAGCCAGTCCATTCTTCTATTTTCTAGTTATTTAAAATTTCGTAATTTAATTTCTAGCTATTTGTATTTTTCATCCTCAAATTCTCTTCCATGCGAAACCCCCCCTTCCGGTCACTAATTGAAAAATCTTAAGTTAATTTAATTAATTCAATTGCTCCATGCGTTCGACCCCGACCACTATTTCTACCAAAATAGTTGTAGTGCCGTGGAATTATAAATTTATTTGATACGACCCTCGACAAGTCGTCTATCAGACACGTTTTTGAGATATGGTGGTGTCATGTGTGGTTGGCATGATCCTGTTCTTGATCACATACAGCTAGACTGCTGCCTCTGGCTTCAAATCTCTTGATAGTAGAGTCCTGATTCCGGTCTTGGACTCTTGCCACTTAAATCCCTCGTGGGCCACAATAGCTAGGGCCTCTGCCAGCTGCTCAAATGTTTGTTCTTCAATGACCTTCTTGCCAGCTGGGCATCTGAGGGATGGCAATCGAAAAATCTGATTGACATGTCTCGTCGAGAACTCCACCACTCAGCCACGTAGGAGCATAGATGTCTGCATCTCTTCCCCTATTTGAGCAACTCACGTACCAGTGGGATAGATGCTACCTTTGGCTCCTTGCATAGTCGATCCCAGCCATACCTGCGTAGAATATTTTCTATGAATGTTGGGAGAGGGCCTGTCTTGGTGGAGAATGCCTTCTCACACATCAGAAGTCGTTTCTTCATAGTGGCCAATCAGGTCTGAGTGTTTAGATGGGCCTCCACTCGAACTTCCACTCTCGGCTGCTTTGTTGGAATCTTCTTTGCCTGAGGAATGGATGCTTCTCTCCTTACAGGTGGCGGTGATGGCATCCTGGCTTGGGGGAGCACAAAAGTCGTTCCTCTAGTGTTGGGCCTCCTCAGGGAAATCTCAGCTCTTTTCTTCTTCTTAGCCTTCCCTTCGGCCTCACTGTCTGTTTCTTCCCTGCCCCTCTTGGGCATTTGGTCCCTAGAAATCTCACGGACCTCTTCTTCATCAATTGGAGCCTGCTGCTCCTTCTCTTGCTCATGTTCGAACAGGTCCTTGAACATTGCTTCATTCTGGTACTCGAACAGGTCCTCAAGCACATTTTCTTCCTCCTTTGGTGGTGGTGGGGATGGTGTATCAGATTGCACCTCACGAACTGGTGCAGTCTAATATTTCTGCTCTGTTTGCGCCACATTTGCGACCTCAAACTCCCCTGCAAATTCTTTTGTTTGGCCCTCAGAAGCGGGCACAAGTTCTTCTTCTTCTTTCTCAATGGTATCCATTAAGTCCTTTAAACAAGCAGCTGCAAAATCCAGAGCACCTTACTCTTCTTCTTCTATTTTCTTCCTCTTAGCCTCTCTTTTGGCCTCTTTCATTCTTCTTCTTTCTTCAACCAGTTGCTCATCTCTGATCTGGCATGCCATGGCCTTTGCGAACCATAGAGCATCTGCAACAATTCTGCTTTGCTCCACCTGCTACTGCAACTTTGGACCCCATCGTGTTGATATTTTTCCCTTAAGCTTGGACAGATCCATGGTTGAAGTTGAAGCTTGAACCTGCATCTGCGCCCCAGATGCGGGCGCATCTTGCTTGGTAAGTGCCTCAGGAACTGGCACTGCCTCATTTTTCTGGACTGTATTTGCGGTCGCAATCTCAGGTCGACCTGCAGATAGATTTTCAGGTTGCTCCACATTTGCAGCTGCAATCTTGATGCATGGCTCAGCTTCATCCCGTCTTCTTCTTCTGAGGTACTTCACTTCCACCTTTCGCTTCTCTGCTTCTTCCCTCTCCTTAAGTCGTATTGCTTTTGGCTTGAGGACCAAGGGTGTTTCCTTCTCTTCTTATTCTTTGGTTTCCATGGCAACGTCTTTAATAGCCCGACGACTTTTCTCGGCTACTTTTCTGAGTTCTTCCTCCCACTCTCTAGAGTGTTCCTGCACGAGTATTTGGTCTGGGAGGTTTACCTTGAGCTTTCGACCGAGTAGAGGCTGACTGAGCTGATTGTTGTGTGCTTATATGTCGAGAAAACGAAGAAGGTTTCAAAACCTCTTTCAGCCAATCAGAAGAAGAAACCTTTGAGGGTTTGCATTGAGGGCTCGATTTCTTCAACTGAGGAGCTGATGGGGGCTTCATCTTTTTCAGCTTTTTCTTCGTGGGTGAGAGAGAGAAAGTGTCACCGGTGGTTTCTGAAAAGAATGGGCGCGAACTTCGGCAGCAAGGGTGGTTGGAGAGAGCGTGGGGCTTGGCGGGAGCTTTAGGGCGAGAGAGACGTTGGAGAAGTTCAAGAGTTACTTGATCAGCGTCAAATCTTCCTCTATTTATATGTTTCAAACATCCCTTAAATGATTCAACGATTTAAATGTCGTCACTTTGGTCCTTCAAATTTTTCTGCAATTGTGCCTGCAAATGCATCGCAAATCACTGCCTGGAAAATTTTCCTTATTTAGCTCAAGGCGGATTTTGCGACTGCATTTACTTTGCAAATCCTTCCATTTCCTAGTCTCTTTTTCCTACAGCTTTACCTATCTTCTACACACTTATTCAAAATGATTAGAATATTCACACGGGTTAAGCGTACAAAATTGAAGAAGAACGATATAACTTTGAAGAATAATTTAAATAGAATTTTGACAAATCATGAAAATGCGAGTCTTGGTTTACAAAACTTGATTTTCTTGCCTTTCCACCACTCTAAACATTTATGCTCAATCGTTTTTAAATATTTTTGGATTTTAACAAAAGAAAAGAAAACGAAACAAGGAATAGATACAAAACAAAAAGAAAACAACAATAACCACAAGCTATCATACATATCTTACACAATCTCAATTCCGAATTACTTGGGATCAATGGAGGCCTTATCCTTGCTTAGGCCTTCTCTTTCAGGATTCTCTGTATTGCTTGGTCCCTAATGGTCTGTTCCTCATTTCCTTAGCCAGCTGCCCAATCTGAGATTCAAGACCTCTTAAGGAAGCTGTTTGACTTTGAATTACAAAATCATTCTTAGTCATTAGTTTCCTCATAAGATTCTCCAAGCTTGATGTCGATTGGGGTTGCACTTGCAATGACTATTGCAATTGCGGCTGCAAAGGTTGTGCAATCTTCAGTTGAGTTTGGTTATTAAATCTCGGTGGTCCTCCCTGCCTAGCATAAAAGGGGTTGTGTTAGATGTGCTTCCATTTTGTCCTCTCCAAGATAAGTTAGGGTGTTGTCTCCATCCTGGATTATATGTGTTGGAATAAGGATTTATTCTATTTTGTACACCTACAAAACAAATTGAAGCTGGATTTTGAGGATAGTCTTTTAATGAATGCTCTTCATTGCAAGTAGTACACATGGGGGTTGAAACTTGGCTCACGGCTACATCTTGAACTTGATTTCCTAAAGTTAGATTCATAAGCATATCGTTCATAGTTAACATCCGTTCTGAGAGTGTCTCGAGATGATTAACTTCTTGGACCTTGACACTACTCCTCGAAGGTGTTTCTTTATCTTCCCATTGAAATTGGTTTGCAACAATAGCATCCAAAATTTCATTTGCCTCATTGAAGGTCTTTTTAAGCAATGAACCATTAGTTGATGCGTTGAATACCGCTTTGGAAGCTTGAGCCAATCCATTGTAAAAATGCTCTACAAGAGGCAAGCGGGCAAGCCATGGTGTGGACATTTCCTTATCAATTTCTTGAAGCGTGTTCCCATGCTGTGTCTACCCCTTCTTGTGGCTCCTTGTTTAAAAGTGATAATTTCTCCTCGAATTTTTGCATTATTTGTGGGTGAAACATATTTCAAGAGAAACTTTTCAGCAAGATCATCCCATGTAGTGATGCGATCCGGTGGCAAAGAATCTAACCATGCTTTTGCGTTACCCTGTAAAGAAAATGGAAAAAGTTTCAAACGCAAAGTTTAATTGGATACTTCTTTGAGCTTGAACGAGTTGCATATTCTCAAGAATTGCTTCATATGTTTGTGAGGATCTTCAGTAGGAAGTCCTGAAAATTGGCCTATCGTTTGAAGCATTTGGAACATGATTGGCTTGAGCTTAAAATGATTGGCATCAATGACTGGCTCAACAATTCCTGTATTGAGATTGTAAAAGGTTGTGGCCGCATAATCCCTGATGGCTCTATTTCCTTCATCTGCAATAAATATTGGATTATTTGCTGGCACATCTTGTTGTTGCACATTGTTAGGTTGTGCTCCTCTTTGTTGCGCACCGAGAGGGTCTCCAACAGGTGGCTCCATGGCAATTTCCTGTAGAAAAATTTCTTCTAGGGTTTCTTGTTGTTGAACTTCTCGTAGTTCCTTTAACTTCCTTTTTTGCTCCTTACGGCGCTATTGGAAAGTCTTCTCTATCTCAGGGTCAAAATTGAATTCAGATCTTTTGAGCATACACCAATCAAATCGACAAAGAAATCCCTGTCAAAAGAATTAATGTCCTGTGACAAAGGATTTTGCAGTCGCAAACTGATCGCAATTCCTACTTTACAGAAACTAAAATTTGTGCTAACCAAACGTTTTACCAAAATCTCCCCGACAACGGCGCCAAAAACTTGACGGTGCGATGGCGCTGCTAATGTGCAACACTTACTCGAATGCAAGTATACACTATCAAGTAATAAAATGGAAAGTATTCCGGATATCGTACCCAAGGGAGATGGTGACTAGTTAGGAAACACATGATTCTGTAAAGTGGGAACCTCATCTAAATTTGCGGCCACAGTTGGTAACCAAGAAAAATAGTTTGATTGGGTTTTTGGTTTAAGGCAAAAATCGGAAATAAGCAAGTAAAAGAAAACAATAAAAACTCAATGAGATAAATTGGAGAATTCAAATAGCTTCAACCTTAAGCTTTATATTACACCCACCTTTATGCCCGCAAATTACTCAGGCATTGTAGTCGGCTGAGAAACACTATCTATGTTGCCCATGTTGGGTTTTATGCCCTAAAACTCGTAGATAGTGAATGTAAACAAATTGTATACTTGTTTCAATAAAGTGTTATTGAGTTTCTACAATAAAGTGTTATTGTTAAATATTGCACAATTTGACCCAAATCCAATAAACTAAGACCAAGGTTGTTTACATGTGACTTGAACTAGTATGTGGGGACATACGGGGATCGGTGTTCAAGTAACAACCTAAAAGGTCTATAGTACAAGGATAAGGTTGGGTACCTTATCCTGGTAACACTATGTGATACGGCCCGCTTTGTATTTGATACAGACGTATTGATCCAAAGCGTCCATGTAGTAGACATGCGAGCGGGGGTATACTATGCAATGAGTTTGCATAAGACCGGACCATGAAATGGTAAACCACTAGATATAACACCGTTAACTAGTTAGGTTACTGTTTCAATAGGATGACGTAGGTAACTCAGTCTTAATCCTGAGTGTGTCATGAACTCCTTCTCATGAGGGATTGTCCTTTGATTAGCATGGGTGAGAGTGGCCAATACGCCGACTCAATATGCCTTCCTTTTTGGGGACAAGACCGAGTGGGAGGCTGGGGACATGACAACACAAGAAGGAATTCACTCCTTCCCACTTCTAGGAGAAGTAGATGAGTGTTCCCTTAAGTGGTGACTCCGGGACTTGATCAAAGGGATCCCGCCCTCTCACTGGCCCGAGAGGGACTTTCTGTTTAATGGTTGGACCATAAACAGGTTGTTCATTAGAGGAGCGCTGGTACTTAAGGAGACATATGTAACACAGGGGTAAAACGGTAATTTGACCCAGCCGTGATTACAAACACTCGTGAAGGATTGACTTACCGGTATAGGTCTATATCCGTGGACACAGAAATGTTCTACAGTGAGAAGAGTTCAGCTATGGGTCTTTAGTGGAATGACCCACAGTTAATGAATATTGATTAACCTGATTAATGAGTTTAATCGGTTAACCTCATATCATTGGAGCTTCTGATCTGTAGGTCCATTAGGTCCCCCTGCTAGCTCGTAAAGAGTAATTAGGAACAATTATATCTTGAGAGAATTTGAATAGTTCAAATTCATATTGGGAATTAAGTTAATTGTATGAGATACAAATTAATATAATGTATAATGATACATTAAAATATAAAGTCTAATTTGAAATTAAACTTTATTATTATGAGAGAAATAAATATTTGAAGAAGTTCAAATATCAATATGAATTTAATTCATATTAAATTTATAGGATATAAGAGAATTGGAAGGAGTTCCAATTTTAATATGAATTTGATTCATATTATAGAATTAATTAATTGAAGGCTTGAAATTAAATATATGATATTTAATTGGGTAATTAATTAATTAACTAATAGAAGGTCTGAAATTAAATATATGATATTTAATTGGTGATTAATTAATTTAAAGAATTAATTAATTGGAAATTAATCAATTATGAAAATGATTAATTACTTATGGAAGTAATTAATCATTTATGGAAATGATTTAATCACTTATGGAAGTGATCAATCATTTATGGAAAAGATTAATCAATTATGGAATTGATTGGTTATGGAATTGATTAATTATGGAAAAGATTAAATCAATTATGGAAATAATTGATTTTAAATGAATATTTTATTCATGGCCTTTCTCCTATAAATAGAACACTAACCCTAGGGTTTATGTACTACAACTTATGGCCACCATAAGGCCTTCTCATATTCTCTAAACTCAAGAACTTTAGGGAGAATTTTCTCTCTAGAGTTTTTCCCATTCAAGATTAGGTAGTCCCACAACTACGTTCCTAATCTCAGAGTTATAGCGGGGAAGATCAAATGGTAGTGTTCTTCGTTGTTGCAGAGCAATCAAGAATCATTCGTTGAAGTATTCAGAGTCGTCAACGGAGGTATGTTTTTCACCGCTTAACCTTTTGCCAATGCATTGGTATTTGTAGAACAAAATTAATTTATGAACGGTCCAATTGCTTCCGCTGTAATGAAATTGGGGAATTCCAATCCTTCAGCCCACATAGACATGGTGTAGATATCATCTCTCAATTCCGCCTGCAATTGTCCGACAACTAGATTGTGAGTTAAGTCCGACTTCTATTAAGCTCCGCTGTAGGTGCCTTTAGAAGACTAAGCCAACTAGACATCTATTTCTAGGGCTAGTTGAAACTTAGATGAATAACGCTCACGATGTGGTTCAAGTCTTATTTCTAGGATGCAAGAAATAAAAGTCCTATTTCTAGGATTTTTCCACTATTGTTTTGCGAACCCGCGTCTTTAACTCCAACCTTTCGACCATCAACTAAATACAAACTATGCTAACCTAACTGATCAGTTTAAGCTAACAATAAACTTTAATTTCAACAAAATCAAACAATGCTAGAGGGAGCAAAGTTGCTTTTGCATAGACGAGGTTTTCTTCTACTCAAGGAATCCACATATTTGAACCCCCAAGTAGAAGCTTAGCTCATAATTGAAAATAAAGTGCTAAATATAAAAGAAAATAAACTCGACATTGAGAAAATATAACTTAAATTAATATGAAAGAATGAATTGAGTACAAGAGCTCAACTTACAACGGAAAAATAAAGGAAAATAATAACAAGACTTCTGGAAATAAAAGAATGTTAAACAAAAGATAAAGACAAGACTCTATTAAGGATCTCTCCCTCTCTATCTAGCTTGCTATTGCCCTTTTTCAAGGAGAGACAAGCATTTCTCTTTTTCTTCTTTCGAATAGAAGAGCCAATAGAGGATGAAAGACTCGGAACTCGGAGCGGTTACAAGATGAGAAGAGAAAAACTTAAAAATCTATCCTAAGGACGAAAACTCCAAGCTCTCTTTGCTTCTTGCATCATTTTCCCCTTTTATAGACCTTGGAAGGTGAGATTGGCTGCCGAGATCAGTGTGAGAAGGCCTTGGAATGTAAGAATCCACAATCTTCGGATATTTGATACCAGATTGGAGATTTTCAGACAATTCTGTGAAGATCCCGTGAATCTCGGTATTTTTTCGGAAAGCCCAGTTACGGCCGCATCTCGGGGCGCAATTCTTCCTGTGCATAGCTTTGACAAGTTTTTCTTCAGCATGGGGCTACTTTCCTTATATGGCTTGCGGGCGCATTTTAATCGCATATCCCACATCCTCAGGTCTATATGTAGGCACAATTCTTCAACTCCAACTCACTTGCTTCGCTACCTTTAATCTCCTCTTGCGAGCGCATCTTCCTCGCAAAGTCTTATGCACAAAAATATTAACTTGGATAAATTCTTACAAAAATAATCTCCTTTTTGAACATTTTAACCTTAAATTCTATAATTCTAAGATTTTCTTCATGATTCTACAAGTTTTGGTAAAATGACTTGAAATGATAAGATTTTCAACACAAAGTCTTTGCTTTCCAAACAATAACTTAGGTTTTTAAGGCTAAATAATGCATATAAATGAGCGTTATCAGAAAGGTACAGACCTTTAAAGCACGACTTGTGGCAAAAGGTTTTACCTAGTGGGAGAGGATTGACTATGAGAAAACCTTCTCCCCTGTTGCCATGTTGAAGTCAATCAAGATACTCTTATCCATTGCCACATTTTATGATTATGAAATATGGCAAATGGATGTCAAGTCTGCTTTTCTGAACGACAATCTTGAGGAAAGTATCTACATGTCTCAGCCAGTAGGGTTCATTGCTCAAGGTCAAGAGCAAAAGGTTTGCAAGCTTAAACGATCCATTTATGGATTGAAACAAGCGTCTAGATCCTGGAATATAAGATTTGATAATGCAATCAAGTCTTATGGCTTTGAACAGAACGTTGGTAAGCCTTGTGTTTATAAAAGGATCGTCAATAACTCAGTAGCTTTCTTAGTACTATATGTGGATGATATCCTACTCATCGGGAATGATATAGGTTATCTCACTGACATTAAACAATGGCTAGCGACTCAATTCCAAATGAAAGATTTGGGTGAGACGCAATATGTTCTAGGGATCCAAATTGTTCGGGATCGAAAGAACAAAACGCTAGCCCTATCTCAAGCATCTTATATTGACAAGTTGTTGGTTAGATATAAGATGCAAAATTCCAAGAAGGGTTTATTACCTTTCAGGCACGGAATTAATCTGTCTATGGAACAGTGTCTTAAGACGCCTCAAGAAGTTGAGGACATGAGATAGATTCCCTATGCCTCTGTAGTAGGCAGGCTAATGTACGTCATGTTGTGTATAGGGCTTAGCATATGTTATGCAGTAGGGATTGTCAGTAGATATCAATCAAATCTAGGATTCGATCACTGGACCACCGTTAACAATATCCTAAAGTATCTTCGGAGAACGAAGGATTATATGCTCGTGTATGGCGATAAGGATTTGATCCTTACAGGATACATTGATTTCGACTTTCAGACTAATAAAGATTCGAGGAAATCTACATCAGGGTCAGTATTCACTCTGAATGGAGGAGCAATAGTATGGCGTAGCATCAAGCATGGATGCATAGCAGACTCGACCATGGAGGCCGAATATGTAGCTGTTTGCGAAGCAACGAAAGAGGCAATATGGCTCAGAAAGTTCTTGACTAATTTGGAAGTCGTTCCAAATATGCATCTGCCCATCACCCTCTACGTTGATAATAGTAGAGCAGTTGCAAACTCGAAAGAACCTCACAGCCATAAAAGAGGCAAGCACATAGAAAGAAAATATCATCTCATCAGGGAGATCGTGCACCGAGGAGATGTGATCGTCACAAAGATAGCATTGGAGCACAACATTGTTGATCCATTCACGAAGGTTCTCACGGTTAAAGTGTTAGAGAGTCATCTAGAGGGTCTAGGTCTGCGAGATATGTACGAGAAATAATCTAGGGCAAGTGGGAGGATTGTAACCGATATTCAACACCGTGATGTACTAGGTATATTGATGCCCTAGTTTATTGTATTTGTACATTGTAATACTTTTTATGTAATATATATGTATTTATACACTCACTGCTGTTATAAATTATTGTACATCCCACTAAACTAGAGTTTTAGTGCAAGTGGGAGATTGTTGTGGTTGGTGTCCTAAAACTCGTAGATAATGAATGAAACAAATAATGTACTTGTTGGGTAAAGTAGTTATCCAGGTTTGTACACTTAAATTGTTAAATAAGTGAATTTCACGTTAAATAACTCAGATACAATAAACTAAGTCCCTTTGCTATAATATGAATACTTGGACTTTATGTGGAGACATAAAAGTGGATCAGGTTCAAGTAATAGCCAAAATGGTCTATAGCATACAGAATAAACCTTAGAATAGTGTGATGAAAGAATTTGAAACGTTCGAATTCAGTTTAGGGAATTGACGTTAATTATATGCGATATACTTAACGTATTATGAGTTTAATTGTGAATTAAGCTAGAGAGAGAATTGAAAATACTTAAATAGGATTTAAATATTGTAAATATGTATTGGATACATATTCCGATTTGAAATTGAATAAGGATTCATATTTAATTAACTGGGATTGAGAGAGATCGGGTTGGTGTATCATTTATTTTGTTTTAATATGAGATATTAAAAATTAAATAAATATAATACAATTAAATTTAGATTAATTTATTAATCATGAAATTAATTTAATTTATTGATTTCTTTAAGAAAGAAATTTAGGAGGTAAAATCTCATGTTAAGACACCTACCCTTGTGATTCATTCCATGCAAATTACCATAGAATGACACTTAAATGGTGAGTAATTCACTCCCATTTGGTTTTGTTCATTCATACTTAAGCTCAGTTTTGATTCAAGTATGAGGTTGGTGATTCAAAAGCTGAGAATTTGCATGATACTTCTGATACTCCTCTCAAAAACAACCATTTACAAAACTCTCTCAAAATTGTTCTTCTCTCCCTCTAAATTCATCACGATTGAGGCTCCCACAAGTCGTTCTAAGGTCGGAGGATAGCAGGGAAGACGCTAGCTATCGTCCATAGCTTGTTCGTGTCCAAAGAAACATCTCGGGGTAGCTCGAATTTGGTCCAAAAGGTTGGTAACAATGTTACTCTGTTTTCGGGTTCTTTGTGTGCATGCTTTTTTATCTCTAAAATTAAAGAAATTTGAGTGTCTTCGAACCAATGATGGATTATTAGTGATAGAAATCTGATAGACTTCATCAATGATAGAAGATTTTCTATCACTGATAGATTCTATCAAGTGATCAATTATAGAAATCTTCTATAATTGATACGGTGAAGAAGATTTTCTATCGCTCTATCAATGATAGAAAGATTTTCTATCACAGTGATAGAAATCTATCTTTCTATCACCTATAGAAGATTTCTATCATTGATAGAAATCTATCAATGATAGAAATCTTCTATAACTGATACGGTGATTTCTATAAATAATACCGTGATAGAAGATTCGATAGAATCTATCCGTCATAGAAGATTTTATATCAATCTATCAATGATAGAAAGATTTTTTGTCTTTTCTACCATTTTTCCTGTACATCCTGAAATTAATCTCAAAATCAATACACAACAACTCAAACAATAACTTATAATTAGCAATTCATAATAGAATCAGTACATTAGAATCAATAAAGTTTGTTCTCCAACGTGACGGTTCATTTTATGAATTTTCTGATTTCTTTGGTTTTTCAATAAATATCTATCAAAATCGAAATTTCCATAAAATTGAAAATTTCATCATTTCTGTCAACATACAATATTTTCCCACAAAAATGTTCAACTCTCATAGAAGCTCAAGAGGGTAAAAGTCCCATATTGACTTGCAGAACTTTCGAAATTGTCCCACTAAACTAAACCACCTGAGGCTGTGTTTTTCTATTTACATACCCTATTTTCACACGCTCTTTATTGGGCAACTTCACTCCACGGTGACGACGAAACATTTTCCACCAATGCAACTTCTTCACACCTTTCTTCTTCCCACAATTCAGCCCCCTAAGCTCTTTCTTCTTCATGGCTTTCGATCTCCATACATGGCTTCGAAGCCCTTCAGCAAGTGCCTGAAACTTCCCAACTTGGTTCTTGCGAGACACACTTCTGATTGCTGTTTTCTTTAGCATCCCATATCTTTCTACTTTACTTGTTAGTTTTCTGTTATCTGTGCGATGGAAGATCTTTCTTAGCTGCTTCCACATGAAGTTATTGCTGTTATGGTGGTGATGGTGGTGATGATGATGGTGGTGGTGGAAGATAAGGCCTAGTTTGTTTTTGAGTCTCTTGAACCGTCCTATTGCTCGCTCAGACTCTTTTTTCCCATGGTTGAATTTAAATGCTTTTGTTGAAATGCTGCTACTGCTGCTTCTGTACCGGCTACTTGCCTCTGAACCGGTTGCTGGTGAACCATCTTGGTGACTTGGGGAAGAAGCGTCATAAGTGGTTTCACTTTCACTGGTTTGTTGAGTTGTCCAACTTGAAGAAGAAGTTGATTCTGATTCTGAGTTTGTGAAGTTAGATTCTGAGTTTGTGAATTCTGATTCTTGCTGAGTGGCCAAATGGGTCTTGTTAGGAGTTTGTTCCTTTCTTACTTCTCTGGAGGGATGATCAAGCAAAGTTGGCCTCATTATCGTACGACCATATGAATGCTGAATCCTCCTTTCTTGTATCCGAGTTTGATTCAGTTTCAAACCGAACCTGACAGTTGCCTTGGATCCTACTGAACATCCAGATTTATCTATCAGAGTCATTGGGTTTACAAGTTTGTGTTGTTTAAATATGCGAGTTTCAACTGTTGGAGGTTTCATGGCCTCATCATTGTCTTGACGCAGAGGTATTCTAAATCCATGAACGAACTCAGAACAATGGTTTGTCACTATTAGCTTAACTTTCTGTCCACCAACAAGATGACTTCTTAACTGACTGCTCAAGTTATGGCCTTTAATCGACTCAGCAAAGCTGGTCCTTAAAGTTGAGTGATCTGTCCTTGACTGAACTTTCTGCTGTTTCAATGTCTCATTCCCTTGAAGGACAGACAGCCCACAGTAAGCTAAATTAGTTTCTCTGATATGGTTTCTTGTGTTTCTACTTTGACTTGTGCAACGTTGCAGAGATAAAATGTGGAGTTCAATTCTTCTAAGTGCGGAACTGATGTCATTTGATAAGTCATTTGTGGCAACATTTGAAGCTGAAGGTCTGGCCCTCTTGGCATTGTATTCAATCTCTGGATTTACCATCTTTCTTGCAGTTTGATTATGTTCCATCCATTCAGCAACTTTCTCGTCCAGTGGCTTTGTCTGTTTATCATCTTTGTGCAGAAAGTTGTAAAAAATGCCAGAGTTTGTTGCCAAGTTCTGTACAAACTCAAACAGGAATGTATGTTACTAGACATTCATGACGTGTAAACTTGAACAATTTTTCTGAATACGTATCTGTGTCCAATGGTTCTTTTGTTTAAAAAAAAAAAGTTTTATGCAGAATGAAATACAAACCTTTGAGTGAAACTCAAGAATTCCTGCAGTAGCATCATCAAGCAAATGCTTCAATAAAGTCTGTGCCCTTTCATCCAGCTGCTTTGACAATAAAAGCCGAACTACAATAGTGAAATATTCAAGTAGAAAACTCACTCAAACTGTCTTATCTCACAATCTCTATTATGCTAAATCCACATAAAAGTCACATTGCAGCAAAAAACTACTAATCTGCAAATTTGGTACAATTGTTTCATGCTTGATAAGATAAGGAGGGAATAAATCAACAACATTTACTGGGACAATCAGACTATTGAGTAATGATTGATCAGCTCAAGTTCTCTTGACTATGAGTAAACACTTATGGAATTGGAATGAAGTTTCTTAAATTATATTGACTAAACTTACTAATTCTCCAAAAAGAAAAAAAAAAAAAAATTACTGACTAAAATAACTCTGGGATTGGAATTTGAATGAAATAGATTTTCATTGATATTGTTTACCATTGTTTAAAGTGATAATGTAAATTAAAATTAAAAAAAAAAAAAAAAAAAAAGGAAGGACAAGAGTTAAAGAAAATTAGCAGAATCTCCAAAAAGAGGGAATGGGAATGACATTTCCTATTCTCATAGAAAATAATGAATGTTGATGACTCAATTAAGTGTGAATCTCACAAATTAAAGTATCCATTGTTTAGTAAAGTTAAAAACAATGAGAATGAGAACGAGAAGAGTAATCTCATAGAGGCTTACAAGTTCTGAATTTGCAACTCGCGAACAGCTCTTTAGGAGGAGGATGTATAGTTCCCTGAGTGCTAGGAGATCAAGATATAACTCGTCAACATCCATCTTGTCTGACAAATTACAAGGCCAACTAGTCAAGCTTCAGAATGAACTCAACTCATGTACCAACTAATCAAAACAATGTATATCAAAATGATAGTTTGTTCATCAAAAGCTCAGAATCCTACTAAATTAGTTGCCAACATTTTTAAATAGAAAGGTGTCTATATATCTTCAACCTTCAAAAACAAAGTAAAAAAACAAAAAAAACACAAAAAGATCAATTTAGTCAATTTTATCAAACTTTCGATCGCCTAAATTTACATATTTTTTTGCAATTAATACCTCTGCAAAGCTAAATCTGAAAAATGCCCATAAACCAACCAATAAATTAAACAAAATTCAACTAATGCAACAGGCAAAACATAACCTAGCCATAACAGATAAAAAGCTCTCAAGACTCAAACTTAACATCAAAATACCCGAATTCAACTGATCAAATGCATCTAGGTTACACATGGACAATTTAACAATTGAACTTTTCCTCCAAAAAGAAAAAATCCCCAATATGAACCCTTAAAAATGTACTCAAGACACTTAATTCAAGTCATCAATCATAAACAAAATTTATGACAGAGAAAATTATTCTCAGAGCGCATTACAACTACCCACTCTTTGAAAACTGATTTTATCAATCGTCAATTCACCTTTTGAATCAAAGGAGAACAAATAAATTTGTACAGAAAGAAGTGTGGATGAAGGGAATAAGAAATCCTAGAAAAAATCAGGGCAGAGTGAATCTGAAAAGCACATAAAGCGTTCATGAACATGATTTCAACGGAAATTACAGAAACGTTGTAGATTAACGACTCTATACCGATTCCGAAATTAAGGAGCAAAAAGAGCAAAGGAGTATGAAGGAAGCAATAAGAAAAATAAATACTTATAAATTTCCTTGTTTCTGGCATTTGCAAACTTCGATTCGTCCTTCTGGGTTTTCTTCCGTCATCCAGTTTTTCAGTTACTCATTTCGGAGTTGAACAGACGCTATATGTACGTGTAAGCGCCTTCTATAGTTCTATTGCTCAATTTTTCGCGGTTTTTTTTTTTTCGCTTTTTTCTATGGGTCCTTTTAATTCCCCTCTCCCCACTCCATTTTACCCTAATCTTAAATTTTAGTCAACATCTCAACATTTTCATTGAAATTTCTATGGTTTATAATGTTGACGTAGATGAGAGTTGAATCGATATTTTCATTATAGGATAGAAAAAGTGATAGAATATAACAAAAATATCAAAAAAAATATCAAAACACTAATAATGTGGCCAAAGCGAGCTTAGCTCATCGGTAATTGGCATGTACCCTCGACCATGAGGTCAGAGATTCGAATCCCCAACCACCAAATGTTGATGTACTAAAAAAAAAAGCCACTAATAATGTGAACCTAATACTCGTAATAAGAACTTTGAAATTATTTGAAAATGGTGAAATGCTTATTTGTTAATTTAAACATTTTTATGATTTTTTATATTTATAACTTTTCTAAAAATACTCACCTATGTCGACATTTTATCATATTTTCATTAATATTTTTGTAAAATTAAGACCTCGATATTTTTGTCCACATTGACATTTGAAACATTGCTTCTAATTCAAAATTTTAGAGAAATTTCCAAACTTTTACCCTTAAAATTGAGGTGTGCATGAATCTTTATTTTAAACCTTCAATTTCACATAATTATTTTTTTAAATCTGTCTTTAGACTTGCGTTGCTCTAGGTACTAGGGTGATGAGCTTGAGGATCAATCATCTCAGGGGGCGAAGGAGTCTCGACTAGGTGTTGGAGAGCACTTGCATGGGCGCTTCTAACGAAGATACCTTAGCAAGATCCTGAGTATTGTTTGGGAAAGTCAAGAGAGCTTTAAGTGTGTCCGAGGATTTGTCATCCAATCCGAATACACTCCAAATTTGAAAGGATAAGACACCAGTCCAAGCTGGAAACTAAGTCGTCACGAAGAAGCCAACTAGATCGCGTGTGGGAGAAAGAAAGCAGGGAAGCTATTCTTTGGGTCGTTGATTACCCAACTGTGCCAAAGAGCAAAGGTCGCTCTAGGAAAGGATGAGGAGCGACACATCTACAAGCCAACTATTGACCTTTCATTAATAGGGAAGTTACAACTCTTCAATGCACATAGGAAGGACAAGGCATCCACTTCCCAGGCTACTCCTCCACCCAGACTAACAACTGCTTCACCTCCATCATCCACTCCTGTTTCAGGGCCTACACCATCATCAAAGGCTCTTGGGTTCGCTCTCAAGCAACTAGACCAGATTCAGGATCGTTTGAAATCATATTGGGTCTACTCTAAGGAGAGAGATGAAGCCATTAAAGAGTTCTATCTCTCTATTGCCCTCAGTATCGCCCCCGTCTTTCTCGAGTTTCCACAGAACCTGCTGCCTCGAGACCCCACGAAATTTGAAGATGAAGAAGATGTTGATTCCTCCGAGAAGGAATAGGGGAGTTTTTCTGTTCCCCTTATGTTTTACATGCTTTGTTTTACTTGTGTTAGTTTATGTTTTTTATTTCCAACATGTTAGTTTACCGTTTTTAGATTAGTTTTGTCGTTTAGTTTGTTCTAGTTAGGTGTTAATTTGTTTAGTTTGATGTTTTGCATTAGTATTAGTGTTGGTTTGTTGCTAGTTTAGGTTTAGAATGACTTGGTTTAGAGTTTTTTAAAGAAAAAACTGCTCGCGATAATTTTGGCCAACTAGTGAAAATTTTCAAAAACCAACTTTTGCTTAAACTTTTTGCTTGGAAAAATGTTTTTGATAAGTATGTTGTCATTAGAGTTTTCTTTTAAGTCCTTAATGATGATAATTAGAGCATATTTCTATCTCAAAAGTGTCGTCGTCACAACGTATTTGTTTTCAAGTCATAGGTTTTCCATTAGTCTTTTTCTTTATAGAATTTTCCTAAGTCTAAACTTCCTCATGTTTAACCTTTCTAGCACACTAGGAGAGTTTAGCCTTCAAGCTTTGAAAACAAACGGCCTTATGTTTATCCCCATGTCCCGAAAACAAAGTCAATGAGGACATTGTCTATCTTAAGTTTTGGGGGGTGCTTATTTTGTAAGTTTGTTGCTAGAAAGAATATGAGCTCTAGAGAAAAGTTATTCAAAAAAAAAAAAAACCAGAAAACCGAGAGTTACTCCTCCTTCCTAGAGTTTACTAAGTAATCAGGGGCATTCATGACACCCATTTGCCACTGCATTGAAAGGTTGACTTAGGGAAGTGAGTATTAGTCTAAGTTTGTGATCTTTGCTCGTAGCTAAATATTTTCACCACAAAGTGTTACTAAGTAATCAGGGGCATTCATGACACCCATTTGCCACTGCATTGAAAGGTTGACTTAGGGAAGTGAGTATTAGTCTAAGTTTGTGATCTTTGCTCGTAGCTAAATATTTTCACCACAAAGTGTCGATAAGCTAGAACGAAGGTAAAAGTGACGAAAAAGATTCTCTCTAGGAAAAAGAAAAAATAAAGTTGAATAAAAGAGCCCTAGTAGTCAAACAAGTTTGGGCGAGATAGAAAAGAAAAGAAAAAATCACTCATGTATGTTCATTACCTCAAGTACAGTTTTCTTAACTAAAAGGATTACCCTAAGCTCTATGAATAGGAGTTAGGTAGTTTAAACATATTGGTTAGGATGGATTAGGGAGAGTTTTTCTTTGAGAAAGAAAAATAGAAACCTTTATGCCCATAAGACTTACAAGTTGTGACTGGCACTAGAGAAGAAACCTCTCCTGAAAGGTAACTTTTTAGAAAACTATCTTGAGAAACATGTTTACTTGATTTCATCTCTGACATTTTGATTTGCAAATATTTGATCTCTAACATTCTGATTTGCTATTTGCTTGAGGACATGCAATGAGTTAAGTTTGGGGGTATGATAAGTGCCAAAAATATGCATATTTTGTCCCTTATTCTTAGCTTATTTCTTGTTAAACTTGTATGTTTTTTTTATCAATTCACCTTATCCCGAACCTAAAAAGTGTCAAAGTTGGTAAGTGGAGTTTTAGAGAATCATGTTTGTAAAATCATGCTTATTTATGTTTAAATGAAATCATTTTATAGGAATTTGACTCAATTTTACATGTTGTAGGAAAACAGAGGAAAAACAGAGGAACAAAAGAAATACGACTGCATTTTTGCCAAGGCAAAATGGAATGCGACCACATTTCTGGGCAGAAACTATTTTCCAAAATCTTTGCGAGTCAGCATTGAACGAGCTTTCCACGCACAAACCCGATGATTTTGACTCTAAAACTGACTGGGCTACCTGCTAGCATTATTTTCGTGACTCCTCAACGACTCCCCAATTTATAAAAGACCAGAAATCAAAGGGAAAACAAGCAGAACTCTTTGGGAAGAAAGGGTGGTGAAAGAACCCTATAGTTCATACCCATGAGTGGTGATGCCCGCAGTCCCTGCTAGAAGACCAAATTCTACCCTTAGTTAGACATCAAACCTTGTGTTTGTAGAGATTTCACCCTATTCCCATCTTGTAAAAGGAAGTTTAGAGTATCGCGAGAACTCTTGAGGAATTGGATAAAGAGAAAAACCCTAGTTTTAGCTACTGCACATTAATTTTCAACATCTATTCTTTTCATTTATTTCTTTTATTTATGACTTGTTATTCAATGAAAAGTTATTCATATCAATTTTTATCCATCATGCGTAACTAAATTCCATTAAGGGGTTCGGTTTAGTGAATTCCCTTGTGGATGGCGTAGCTTGAATGTATGCTTGTTTGCTTAAGTTTTAGTTATATATGTCATCCTTTATTGATTTCAATGCTATCTTGTTCAATTTAAACTTATCACTTAGACTTAGCATGCAATGTGAGTTCGGTACTGAGAGGGTCGAATAATATCGGTTTTCATAAAGGTGATACAGGAGAAAGGCCTAGAGATAGGGTATTCGCTGTTATAGGGAAGGTCGCCTATAACAACTATACGGTTAAAGGTTGCATGCATGAATCATCTATGTTGGAGTCGAGTCACAGAAATGTGCATAACGGTATTCGCTTAGCCTTCAAACGGTACTTGGGAGCAAGGCCAAATAGAAGTTAAACCTGACCCAATGCATAAATAGACTTAGGTTAAACCAAGCTATTAATAGAGTTATTTGTACATGGATTGAAGCTTAAACTGAATTCCTTGTTTTTATTATTGCATCCTTATTCTTTATTATT
Organism: Luffa aegyptiaca; assembly: GCA_017139565.1. Taxonomy (NCBI): domain Eukaryota; kingdom Viridiplantae; phylum Streptophyta; class Magnoliopsida; order Cucurbitales; family Cucurbitaceae; genus Luffa; species Luffa aegyptiaca. The sequence continues at coordinate 35,431,371 of CM029400.1, forward strand.
TGCTTGTTATTTACATTATTTTCCAAAACCTACCAAATTGTTTTGTTACTTACCTTTGCACTTGAGAGCAGTTTCTTATTCATATCTGAGTTTAATTAGTCTGTGTGGGATCGATACTTTGGAATACACCATTGTTTTTATTACGACATGCGATACTGTATACTTGCACTAAGTTTGACTGAAATCATCTTTCAATCTTATTTTCCATCATATTTCTTACCACCTTCAGTCTACACTTGCATCAAGAGATTTTTCTTTAAAAACTCTAAACCAAGTCATTCTAAACCTAAACTAGCAACAAATCAACACTAAACTAATGCAAAACATCAAACTAAACAAATTAACACCTAACTAAAACAAACTAAACATCAAAATAATAATAAAAATAGAAACAATAAACTAACATGCTGGAAATATAAAAACAGCAACACAAGTAAACATGAATGCTAACAATCTAAATAAAGCATGTAAAGCATAAGGGGAACAAAAAAGCTCCCATATTCCTCCTCGGAGAAGTCATCTTCTTCTTCTTCTTCTTCAAATTTTGTGAGTTCTCGAGGCAGCAGGTTCTATGGAAACTCAGGAAAGGCAGGGGCGATGCTCGACACAATAGAGAGATAGAACTCTCTAATGGCTTCATCTCTCTCCTTAGCGTAGATCTAGTAGGATTTCAAACGATCCGTAATCTGGTCTAGTTGGCTTGAGAGCGAACCCAAGAGCCTCTGATGATGGTGTAGGTCTTGAAACACGAGTGGATAGCAAAGGTGAAGCGATTGTCAGTCCGGGTGAAGGATGTTGGGTTTAATGTCTTATAAACTCGTAGTTTGTAAATCATTAAACATATTCTATTTCCAATAAAGAAGTTATTGAGGTTATTCAGTAAAAGATGTTATTGAATATGTAAGTTGCGAATATTTAACCTAAATCCAATAAACTAAGATCTTTGGCTATAACATGAATACTCGAACTATATGTAGGGACATATCATAGGATCAAGTTCAAGTTTATAGCCAAAATAGTCTATAGTATAAGGATATGGTTGGGTACCTTATCTTGGGGACACTATGGACGCGGCCCACTTTGTATTAAGTACAAACGATGAGATCCTAAAACGTTCATGTAGAGACATGCGAGTGGGGTCGTCTTATGCAATGAGTTTGCACAAGACTGGAGCGCGAAATAAGTCACTTTCTCTTTATAACGTCGTTTACTGTAGAAACTGACTATTTCACAAGATGACCTAGGTAACTCGATCTTAATCCTGAACTAACTATGAACTCCTGTTTATACGAGATTATCCTTTGATCTGCATGGGTGAGAGTGGCCAGACATCGCCGACTCAACAAGCCTTCCATTTTGGGGATAAGATCAGATAGATATCTAGGGACATAGTCTCGCAAGACGGAATTCGCTCCTACCCATTTCTGGGATAGTAGAGAGGTTGTTCCCTTAAGTACTAACTCCAGGACTTGAACAAGGGGCCCCACCCTCTCCTTGGCACGAGAGGGACTCAGGTTTGATGGTTGGATCACAAATCGATTGTTCATTAGAGGATTGGTGGAACTTAAGGAACAAGAAGTACTATAGGGGTAAAACGGACATTTGACCCAGCTATAGCTACGAACAACTTGTGAAGGATCGACTTACTGAACATGGTTATATCAAGTGGACGGAAATATATCTACGGTGAGAGGAGTGCAGCTACTGGGCTATAGTGGACTGTCCTGGTAGTTAACGAATGTTGGTTAGCTTGGTTAATGAGTTTAGTCGGTTAACCTCGAATCGTTGGAGCCCATGATCTGTAGGTCCATTAGGTCCCCCTGCTAGCTCATATCGGAATAAAGCCTAGAGCAATTAGATAGGAAACTTTGAATCGTTCAAAATCGGGAAAGGGTATTATCGTTAATTGTGTTTGACACAATAATTTAATTATGAATTAAATTATTAAACGAGAGATAAAGTATTTAAAAATGTTTTAAATACTATATACATGAATAAGGATTCATGTATAATATATTGCACAAAGTTAGAATGATTAATTTGATTAATCATGTGTAATTGATTGGAAAAAGTTTCAAATTAATTACCAATATTAATTTCAATTTAGAATTGAAATTAAAATTAAAAATGCAAGGTTAAAATCTGATTTTAAAACATATGATAGTGGAAAATGTTGTAATTCCACTCTTGCATGAATATTGAAAGTGGAATTACACCACATACATGCAATCTTGCATGTTATGTTGATTCAAACCTAGTTTCCACTTACACCCAATTCACCACCATGTGTCTTGCATCTTGAGGCTCCTTCTTGCATGGATTCACTCTATAAGTAGAAGATGAATCAGATTAAGGAGTAGGAGAGCCATTTCCATACTGTTATGCTGCTCGATTTTGGTCTCAAACTCACTCATCTCCATATATCTCTCTAGAGATTGATCCTTCAAGCATTCCCTTCTCATTCCCTATCTCTATAGACTCCCACAAGTCGTTCTTGGCCTGGAGAATAGTAGGGAAGACACTAAGGGTTATCCTAAGTAGATTGGTGAAGAAAAGAATCCACGGAGGTCCACCTATTGAGCTAAAAAAAGGTTGGTACTTCTAATCTCTCTATTTCTGGATTCTTAGAACAAGCATGCTTTAGGAGTAAAATTGATGTAGTTAAGTGTTTTCGATCTTCAATTGCTTCCACATGTGTTATATGAACACCTTCAATTGGTATCAGAGCATGATAAAAGCACTTAATTTGCATTAATTTTACTGTGGTGGGTACCTTTCATAAGATGAATTTTCTGTGTGCTAAAGTGGATGTGTTCTGGTTTGGCATTTTATTAAGCTTCAATTTCTTTATGAAAATGTAATTTCTCGGTAATGTATGAGCTTTAATGTGTGTTCAAGGGTCTATAATTTTTATAGATTCAATAGAGTCCATATAGGCTGTAATTTTGAAGAAATTTGGAGAAGACGCAAGCTGGAAACGAAAGCAGTGGCTGCTGGTCGAGACAGCGTCGGGACGCTGTTCATCAAATTCATCCAGGCGCGTCCATTTCCAGATCCGATTCGGTCCAGGCGGTTCATTTGGGTCCGATTCGGTCTGAAGGCAGTTGATTCAACCCTTTTACACTCATTAGAAGTCCGGTTCAGTCCTTGGAGGGGCTGTTCGGGATGGTTCGTGAAGCTCGAGATCGTTTCAAGCATTTTTAATAATTATTATTGTAATAATTAGCTAATTGTTTGATTGAAAATGCCAAACCAATCCACTTTAGCTCAATTTTATTTATTTATGCATTATTGAATGTATGATTAAATTGAAATTAATATTGTATGTGCATTATGAGCATGCCATATAGTTTTAAAACTCCACCATAGGAAAGCATGATCATGCATTTATACAATTATTGTAAGAGTTATTAATAATTAGTAATGCATGATTGAAGTTTCATGACAATTAATATAAATGTTGTATTAATTTAGGGAGATGCATGCTTGAATGGTTATTTTCTAAATTGATTAATTGATATAATAGTTATATTAATTAAAAGAGAAAATTAACCAAGCATGAAGCATGAAACTTCTTTAGTTTGTTTATAAGTGTTATATTCAAATGAAAGTATGTTATAGATTAGATTTATAATTGTTATAAATCACATAGACTTCTAAAATCTATAACAAAGATAAGGTGCATGCTCACATAGGGTTAATTTGAATCCAACTTTCGATCAATTTCAATTAGATTCGAATAGGTCGATAAGCTTGTAAAACAAAGGTTACAAGAGAACTCACCCGACAAGTTGTTGTCTAAGGCTGAACGTATTTAAGTTGACGGTTTATGGAACACCTCCTACCAGGGCATCGAGTCGGTTCTTGAGTTAAGTTAACCCAGTTTTATGAGCATGCACGTGTGAGATGTGAGGTTATAAATCATTATCATCTAGACATTGTAAGTCAAAATGAACTTAGACTTAGGATTTATTCATTTAGTCGGAATACGCCTAAGTATAAGTATACCCAAAACCATTTAAAATACTTAGTGGGAGGAGGGAGATATATCAAATCCACTTTCCTCTCACGTTCTCCTTTTTTGTTCACAACGTGAGATTTATGCTTGGCCTCGTGTTGATTATACCTCAACTGTTCCATTCGAAAGGTGTTTGCATAAATCAATAACAAGGTGAATGGAGAAAGTACTTATAGTAAGTGAGTGAAGGAAGTGTGTCAACACATCCTGCGGTCTCCTCCGTTAGGTTGCACCGTGAGATTTCCATGTTCTGCCTGCTTGTATGCCCTGGAGCTACTAACCATTCGGAGGGTTGTAACATGGAGATCGGAATAACGCAAACTCCAGAAATGGATAGGCTTTCTTAGGACCATTTCCAACATTAGCTTTTCCATTCGGTAGCATTGTTGGGGCCGTCCTCTGGAATCTTAAAACGGCAAGTCACACTTATAAGGGTTACTAAGTGTTAGTATATTCCTGACCAAATGTAGCGATAACTAAACCACTATAGGAATAAGAGTTATTCTGGCATTAGTATTTAGTCAAGAACGTCTTGGTTTAGTGAAGGAGTAATTGACTGCCCCTCGGTAGCAGTTTCTCTAACTCACTAAAGTGTCGTTGCAAAATAATAATCTTGGGTACATTATTACTTTTTCTAAAACCTGATTGGATTTTTATCAAAAATCGTTAATAAGCAATTTACTAATAGTATTTGTTTAATTTTTTCAGCATGTCTAGCTCATTAGTTCAATTACTCGATTCCGAAAAACTAAACGGAGATAACTACGGGACTTGGAAATCGAATCTGAACACTATACTAGTAATCGATGATCTGAGATTCGTCTTAACCGAGGAGTGTCCACCTAATCCAGGCTCGTCAACGAACCGAAATGTTCGGGAAGCCTATGAAAAATGGACTCGTGCCAATGATAAGGCAGAAGTCTATATCTTAGCAAGCATATCAGATGTCTTGTCTAAGAAGCACGAGAGGATGGTCACCGCAAGGGAGAACATGACTTTGCTGAAAGGAATGTTTGGGCAACCGTCCTCACAATCTAAGCACGAAGCTCTCAAATATATTTACAACTCCCGTATGAAGGAAGGTACTTCTGTAAGGGAGCATGTTTTGAACATGATGGTCCATCTCAATGTGGCCGAAGTAAATGGTGCTACCATAGACGAGGGTAGTCAGGTTAGTTTTATAATGGAGTCTCTTCCGAAGAGCTTCATTCCGTTCAAGACAAATGCAGTCATGAACAAGATAGAATACAACCTAACTACTCTACTGAACGAGCTACAAACCTATCAAAGTATTACGAAGAAGGGACAAGAAGGTGAAGCAAATGTTGCGACTGCCAAAAGGTTCCACAAAGGATCGTCCTCAGGAACCAAATCTGGCACTTCCACTTCATAGAACAAAAATGTTCAAATGAAGAAAAAGAAGGGAAAGGGAAAAGGAAAAGCTCCGATGGCAGGCAAGGCAAAGACCAAAGTTGCAGACAAAGGAAAATGTTTCCACTGCAAAGTGGATGGACATTGGAAACACAATTGTCCAAAATACCTTGCAGAAAAGAAGGTAGAAAAAGAGAAACAAGGAAAATTTGATTTGCTCGTTATTGAAACATGTTTAGTTGAGCAAGATAGCTCTGCTTGGATATTAGATTCATAAGCAACTAACCATGTATGTTCTTCTTTACAGGAAATTAGTTCCTGGCACATGCTGGCAGATGGCGAGGTAACTCTCAGAGTTGGAACAGGAGAGGTTGTCTCAGCCAGAGCTACAGGAACTCTGAAGTTGTCTTTTGGAGATAGATTTATTTTACTTGAAAATGTCTTGTATGTTCCCAATATCAAAAGGAGCTTAATATCTATCTCTTGTTTAATTGAACAGATGTACCAAGTATCTTTTGATCTTAATGAAGTGTTTATTAACAAAAGAGGTATGCAAATATGTTCTGCAAAACTTGAAAGCAACTTATACGTGTTAAGACCAATTCAAGTTAAAGCTATATTAAATACGGAAATGTTTAAAGTAGCTGAGACTCAAAACAAAAGGCGGAAAGTTTCTCCCAATACCTATCTTTGGCACTTGAGATTAGGCCACATAAATCGCAATAGGATTGAAAGATTGGTAAAGAGTGGACTACTAAATCAGTTAGAAGATGACTCGTTGCCTCCATGTGAGTCCTGTCTCGAGGGAAAAATGAAAAAACGACATTTTTCTGAAAAAGGCTATAGAACCAAAGAACCCTTAGAACTCATGCATTCGGATCTTTGTGGTCCTATGAATGTCAAAGCACGATGAGGGTATGAATATTTCATCAGTTTCATTGATGATTATTCAAGGTATGGCTACCTTTACCTAATGCATCACAAGTCTGAAGCCCTTGAAAAATTCAAGGAGTACAAGACCGAGGTTGAGAACCACTAGGTAAAACGATTAAAACACTACAATCAGATCAAGGTGAAGAATATATGGACCTACGATTCCAGGACTATTTGATAGAACATGAAATCACGTCCCAACTCTCAGCCCCTGCTACACCACAAAAAAATGGTGTATCCGAGAGGATAAACTGAACCTTGTTGGACATGGTTCGATCAATGATGAGTTATGCTCAGTTGCCTGATTCGTTCTGGGGATATGCAGTAGAGACTGTTGTATACATTTTGAACATGGTTCCCTCTAAGAGTGTTCTTGAAACACCCTATGAGCTATGAAGAGGGCGTAAAGGTAGTTTACATCACTTCAGAATTCGGGGATGCCCGACACACGTGTTGGTGCAAAACCCAAAGAAACTAGAACGACGTTCAAAATTGTGCCTGTTTGTGGGACATCCTAAAGAAACGAAAGGTGGTCTATTTTAGGATCCTCAAGAAAATAAAGTGATTGTATCAACAAATGCTACATTCCTTGAGGAAGATCACATAAGAGAACATCGACCTCGCAGAAAACTAGTATTAGATGAGATTTCAGGAAAAACTACAAAAGAACCTACAAAAGTTGTCGATCAAGCTGGTCCATCAAAAGTTGTTGATCAAACACATCCATCTCAAGAAGTGAGAGAGCCTCGATGTAGTGGGAGGGTTATAATACAACCCGACCATTACATGGGTTTAACAGAAACTCAAACCATCATACCTGATTATGGTATAGAGGATCAATTGACCTTTAATCAGGCAATGAATGATGTATATAAGGACCAGTGGATTAAAGCCATGGATCTCGAAATGGAGTCAATGTACTTCAATTCAGTCTGGGAACTTGTAGAGCAGCCGGATGGGGTAAAACCTATTGGTTGCAAATGGATCTACAAAAGAAAACAAGACCAAGCCGGTAAGGTCCAAACCTTTAAGGCTCGACTTGTGGCAAAGGGTTTTACCCAGCGGGAAGGAGCGGATTTTGAAGAAACCTTTTCTCCTGTTGCCATGCTTAAGTCTATTAGAATACTCTTATCTATTGCCACATTTTATGATTATGAAATATGGCAAATGGATGTCAAGACGGCCTTTTTTAACGGCAATCTTGAAGAGACTATCTATATGGCTCAACCAGAGGGATTCATAGTCCAGGGTGATGAGCAAAAAGTTTGCAAACTTAAACGATCCATTTATGGGATAAAACAAGCATCAAGATCCTGGAATATATGTTTTGACACTGCGATCAAAACGTATGGATTTGAGCAGAATATTGACGAACCTTGTGTTTACAAGAAAATCGTCAGATCTACTGTAGCTTTTCTAATTTTGTATGTAAATGATATCCTACTTATTGGGAATAATGTAGGATTCCTGTCTGACGTAAAACAATGGCTAGCGACTCAATTCCAAATGAAAGATTTGGGTGAGGCTCAATTTGTTCTGGGCATTCAAATCATTAGAAATAGAAAGAACAAAACGCTAGCACTGTCTCAAGCATCATATATTGACAAAATGTTGGTACGATATTCGATGCAGAACTCCAAGAAAGGGTTATTACCTTTTAGGCACGAGGTTCACCTGTCAAAGGAACAAAGTCCTGAGACACCTCAAGAAGTTGAGGAAATGAGACTCATTCCCTATGCATCAGCAATTGGTAGTTTAATGTATGCCATGTTGTGTACTAGACCCGACATATGCTATGTCGTGGGAATTGTCAGCAAATACCAGTCCAATCCTGGACATACACATTGGACTGTCGTTAAAAATATCCTCAAGTATCTAAGGAGAACGAGGGATTTTTCGTTCGTGTATGGTGCTAAGGATCTGATCCTTATAGGATACACTGACTAAGATTTTCAGACCGATATAGATTCAAGGAAATCAACATCGGGATCTGTGTTCACTCTAAATGGAGGAGCAGTAGTATGGAGGAGTATTAAGCAAGGTTGCATTGCTGACTCTACCATGGAAGCAGAGTACGTAGCCGCCTGCGAAGCAGCAAAAGAGGCAGTATGGCTAAGAAAATTCCTAACAGGGTTGGAAATCGTTCCAAATATGCAACTGCCTATCACCCTCTATTGTGATAACAGTGGTGGAACCTCGAAGTCACAAGCGAGGAAAACATATTGAGCGCAAATATCATCTCATCAGGGAGATCGTGCAACGAGGAGATGTGATCGTCATGCAGATTACTTCGGAGAACAACATGGTTGATCCGTTTACAAAACCCCTCACGGCTAAAGCTTTTTAGGGTCACCTAGTAAATCTAGGACTACGAGCTTTGATAGACTAGGGCAAGTGGGAGAAATGTAAGGCTATGGTTGATGCCCTAGTTTATTGTCTTTATGTATATTATCTCTCACACCTAACTTCATGTACCCCACTAGAGTTTCTAGTCCAAGTGGGAGTTTGTTGGGTTTAATGTCCTATAAACTCGTAGTTTGTAAATCATTAAACATATTCTATTTCCAATAAAGACGTTATTGAGATTATTCAGTAAAAGATGTCATTGAATATGTAAGTTGCGAATATTTAACCTAAATCCAATAAACTAAGATCCTTGGCTATAACATGAATACTCGAACTATATGTAGGGGCATATCATAGGATCAAGTTCAAGTTTATAGCCAAAATAGTCTATAGTATAAGGATATGGTTGGGTACCTTATCTTGGGGACACTATGGACGCGGCCCACTTTGTATTAAGTACAAACGATGAGATCCTAAATCGTTCATGTAGAGTCATGCGAGTGGGGGCGTCCTATGCAATGAGTTTGCATAAGACTGGAGCGCGAAATAAGTCACTTTCTCTATATAACGTCGTTTACTGTAGAAACTGACTATTTCACAAGATGGCCTAGGTAACTCGATCTTAATCCTGAGCTAACTATGAACTCCTGTTTATACGAGATTATCCTTTAATCTGCATGGGTGAGAGTGGCTAGACATCACCGACTCAACAAGTCATCCATTTTGGGGATAAGATCGGATAAATAGCTAGGGACATAGTCTCGCAAGACAGAATTCGCTCCTACTCATTTCTGGGATAGTAGAGAGGTTGTTCCCTTAAGTACTAACTCCAGGACTTGAACAAGGGGCCCCACCCTCTCCTTGGCACGAGAGGGACTCAGGTTTGATGGTTGGACCACAAACCGATTGTTCATTAGAGGATTGGTGGAACTTAAGGAACAAGAAGTATTATAGGGGTAAAACAGACATTTGACCCAGCTATAGTTACGAACAACCTGTGAAGGATCGACTTACTAAACATGGTTATATCAAGTGGGCGGAAATATATCTACGGTGAGGGGAGAGCAGCTACTGGGCTATAGTGGAGTGTCCTGGTAGTTAACGAATGTTAGTTAGCTTGGTTAATGAGTTTAGTCGGTTAACCTCGAATCGTTGGAGCCCATGATCTGTAGGTCCATTAGATCCCCCTGCTAGCTCATATCGGAATAAAGCCTAGAACAATTAGATAGGAAATTTTGAATCGTTCAAAATCGGGAAAGGGTATTATCGTCAATTGTGTTTGACACAATAATTTAATTATGAATTAAATTATTAAATGAGAGATAAAGTATTTAAAAAAGTTTTAAATATTATATACATGAATAAGGATTCATGTATAATAGATTGCACAAAGTTAGAATGATTAATTTGATTAATCATGTGTAATTGATTGGAAAAAGTTTCAAATTAATTACCAATTTTAATTTCAATTTAGAATTGAAATTAAAATTAAAATTGCAAGGTTAAAATCTGATTTTAAAACATATGATAGTGGAAAATGTTGTAATTTCACTCTTGCATGAATATTGAAAGTGGAATTACACCACATGCATGCAATCTTGCATGTTATGTTGATTCAACACCTAGTTTCCACTTACACCCAATTCACCACCATGTGTCTTGCATCTTGAGGTTCCTTCTTGCATGGATTCACTCTATAAGTAGAAGATGAATCAGATTAAGGAGTAGGAGAGCCATTTCCATACTGTTATGCTGCTGGATTTTGGTCTCAAACTCACTCATCTCCATATATCTCTCTAGAGCTTGATCGTTTAAGTATTCCCTTCCCATTCCCTATCTTTATAGACTCCCACAAGTCGTTCTTGGCCCGGAGAATAGTAGGGAAGACACTAAGGGTTGTCCTAAGTAGATTGGAGAAGAAAAGAATCCACGGAGGTCCACCTATTGAGCTAAAAAAGGTTGGTACTTCTAATCTCTCTGTTTCTGGATTTTTAAAACATGCATGCTTTAGAAGAATTGATGTAGTTAACTACTTTCGATCTTCAATTGCTTTTGCATGTGTTATATGAACACATTCAAAGGATTAGCCTGGGAAGTGGATCCCTTGTCCTTCCTCTGTGCATTGAAGAGTTGTAACTTCCCTATTTAATGGAAGGCCAATGGTTGGCTTGTAGAAGTGTCACTCCTTATCCTTTCCTGGAGCAGTCTATGCTCTTTGGCACAATTGGGTAATCAACGACCTAAAGAATAGCTTTCCTGTTTTCTTTCTCTCGCACGAGAGAATCTCCTCACGGATGATGTTGCTGATGTTCAGCTCCAACCTCTTCATAATGTTGTAGAGAAGCATTACCCTCTCCACATAAATTGTGTAGTCATGGGTGGTCGACATTAGACAATTCTTGATGAAGTGGAGGCACACTGCTAATTCGGGCTTTAGGTAACTTGACACTAAGGATTTCACCTTCGTCTACGACTCCTTCCATTGCACTCCTTTCCTGGCCACCATTCTGAGTGCTTCCTTTAGTTGCTTGGTTGTAGGGTTCTGATTGCATCATTGCCCCTCGGGTTCAAAGGCGCTCTGACTCGATACACTCTGCTAATGTCCACCGAAGAGAATCTCACCATCTTCCCTCGCACCACCGATAGAATTTGAAGGAGTGTACGAGACACACGCGGTAGCGATTCGGATCAAAACACTCAAATTTCTTTTAATTTTAGTTATGAAAACATGCACAAGTGGAACCGAAAAAACAGAGAAATGTGTACTAACCTTTTGGAAGCTCAATTTCTCTCAATTTGATGGATGATTTTGAACACGATCTTGTTGTGGACAACCATCGTGATGTTGGGTTTTATGCCCTAAAACTCGTAGATAATGAATGTAAACAAATTTTATACTTGTATTTAATAAAGTGTTATTTAGTTTCTGCAATAAAATGTTATTGTTAAATATTGCACTATTTGACCCAAATCCAATAAACTAAGATCCAAGGTTGTTTATGTAACTTGAACTAGTATGTGGGGACATACGGGGATCGATGTTCAAGTAACAACCTAAAAGGTCTATAGTATAGGGATAAGGTTGGGTACCTTATCCTGGTGACACTATGGATATGGCCCGCTTTGTATTATGATACAAACGCTATGATCCAACGCGTTCATGTAGTTGACATGCGAGTGGGGGTATCCTATGCAATGAGTTTGCATAAGACCGGACCGCGAAATAGTTAACCACTAACTGTAACACCGTTAGTTGGCTTGGTTTCTATTTCACTAGGATGACCTAGACAACTCAGTCTCAATCCTGAGTGGATTATGGACTCCTGTTCACGAGGAGTTGTCCTTTGATTTGTATGGGTGAGAGTGGCCAGCACGCCGACTCAATAAGCCTACCATTTTGGGGACAATACCGAGTGGGGAGCTGGGAACATAATCACACAAGATGGAATTCACTCCTTCCCGATTCTAGGGTAAGTAGAGGTGTGTTCCCTTAAGTGGTGTCTCCGGGACTTGAACAATGGGTCCAACCCTCTCTATGGCACGAGAGGGACTTCTGTTTGTTGGTTGGACCTCAAACAGGTTGTTCACTAGAGGAGCACTGGGGACTTAAGGACAAAGATGTAAACCAGGGGTAAAACGGTAATTTGACCCAACTGGGATACAAACACACGTGAAGGACTGACTTGTAGTATTGGTCGATATCCGTGGACACAGAAATATTCTGCAGTGAGAAGAGTGCAGCTGAGGGTCTTTAGTGGAATGACCCACAGTTAACGAATGGAGACTAACTTGGTTAATGAGTTTAAGCCGATTAGTCTCGTATCGTTGGAGCTTCTGATCTGTAGGTCCATTAGGTCCCACTGGTAGCTCGTAAAAATACTTGAAGCAAACAAATATAAATTGTAAATTGAAAGTGTTCAATTTATTTGGGAAATCGTATAATGTATATTGATGCATTATAATATAAAGTTTATGAAACTTTATAATATAATTTTTGAATTAATTTCAAAAATTAATTCTTGAGAGAAAATGTTTGAAAGAGTTCAAATAAATTTAATATGAATTGGATTCATATTAATTTTAATAAAATCCCTAAGATTAAATATATGATATTTAATTGGGTAATTAATTAATCATGGAATTAATTAATTATTTATTAAAATTAGAGACCTTTTCCTATTAGGAAAGAAAATATTTGAAAGAGTTCAAATAAATTTAATATGAATTGGATTCATATTAATTTTAATTTTAATAAAATCCCTAAGATTAAATATGTGATATTTAATTGGGTAATTAATTAATTATGAAATTAATTAATTATTAAAATTAGATATTGTTCAGATAATAGATTTGAACTTATTCCTAGACCTTTTCCTATTAGGAAAAGGTCTTGGCCTTTACCTATATATAGGACCCCTGGGGTGGGGTGAAAGGTATCCCATTGTCTCTCATTCTCTCAGAGATCTCTCCCAAAAGACTCCCACAAGTCTCCTGCTTCAAGAAGTCTTAGAGATATACCTGTGTAGCCGATTGGTGGTGTTCGCACAAGAGGGTTGCTGCGTTTTCATTCTTATTGGCAAGAAAAGGCGAATTGATTAAGGCTTTCTACAAAAGTAAGTTTTCTATGAAATCCTTGATCACTAGGATCAATCTAGTTGATCTTTTTAGCATGTTTATAGCCTATGTACAGCCCATTAAATATAGATTTATTGCTGTAATATTTTGCAAATTGTATTGGTATTTCAATTAGAATCTAAGACTCTGAGTAGGTTCGGTAATACTTTCCGCTGCGTGGGGCTTTTATTCCTTCACGTGATCTTCCCCGCTATCCTCCGGCCTTAGAACAAGTTTTGGGACTCGAATTCGTGATGAACTTTTTAGGGAGAGAGAGACATGAGTTTGAGAGTGTTTTCTTTGGAAATTAAGTTCACAGCAAGCATCATCCTTTTCCATTCATTTCTTCTTCTTTTAAGGACCATCCTCATGTACTCAAATGCTTGGGGAAGACGACAGCAAATGAGGAGTGTATTTTGTCAGGTGTCAATCACCAATAATTTGCATGACAAACTTTAAGTTCAAAAACTCATTTTTATGAAATTCAATTATTGAATTTCATTTTAACCAACTTATATATATATATAAATAATTCAAAATCAATTTATATATATATGTTTTTAAATTGGTTTAAATTAAAAACTTTAATTTCATTTAATAATTATTTAATCCAATTAAATAATTATATAAAACCCATTGCCTCACAAAACCGAGCATTTGAAATCCCTATTCATATTCAATCCAAAATTTATGTATCGAATACATAATATACCGACAATATTTAAATCTTATTTAAATATACTCGACTCTCTCTAATATATATAGTTTAATTCGTAATTAAACTTTAACGTTAAATATATCGAACTTAATTTAACGACAACTTCCCTAATATGAGTTTGAACGTTTCAAACTTTCTCATCACATATGTTCTAAGGTTTATTCCGTATGAGCTAACAGGGAGACCAAATGGACCTACAGGTCATGGGCTCCAACGATCCAAGATTTAACTTATTAAACTCTTTTAACTCAGTTAATCAACATTCGTTAACTACTGGGACACTCTACCGGAACACTCCACTATAGCCTGATAGTTGAACTCCCCTCACTGTAGATATATTTTTGTCCACCCGATATAACCATGATTAGTAAGTCGACCCTTCACAGGTTGTTTGTAACTAGAGTTGGGTCAAATGTCTGTTTTACCCCTGAAGTTACATATTGTTCCTTAAGTCTCCACTGAATCCCTAATGAACAATTGGTTTGTGGTCCGACCACTAAACCTAAAACCTCTTGGGCCAATGAGAAGGCGGGATCCCTTTGTTCATGTCCCAGAGTCAGCACTTAAGGGAACAACCTCTCTACTATCCCTGAATCGGGTAGGAGTGAATTCCGTCTTGCAGAACTATGTCCCCAGCTATCTACCTGTTCCTATCCCTAAAATGGGGGGTTTATTGAGTCGGCGATGATGAGCCACTCGCACCCATGCAGATCTAAGGATAAGTCCGAATAAACAGGAGTTCATAGTTAGCTTAGGATTAAGATCGAGTTACCTAGCTCATCGCATTGAAATAGTCAGTCTTGTTAGTAAACGGCGTTATAAAGCAATAGTGACTTATTTCTTGGTCCTGGCCTTATGCAAAATCATTTGCATAGGACGCCCCCACTCGCATGTCTCTACATGAACGATTGAGGATCACATCGTTTGTATTAAAACAAAGTGGACCGCGTCACATAGTTTTTCCTAGGATCAAGGTACCCAGCCTTATCCCTATACTATAGACCGCTTAGGCTATTACTTGAACTTGATCCACTTTTATGTCACTACATATAGTTCAAGCATTCATATCATAGCCAAGGATTCTAGTTTATTGGATTTGGGTTATTTAACGTGCAATTCACTTATTTAATAACTTTAAGTGAACAGAAACTCAATAACGACTTTATCGAACTAGTATATAACTATTAGTTTCATTCACTATCAACAGGCTTAGGCTCTCCTCCCTCAATCCTCCATAATATTCACGTACTAGAGGCACCACAACCTCCGAAGGGTGAGCACATAACTCCTCCCTTTTGTATTGAGATATTACCTTCGTGACGAACTCCGATAGGCTACCGGCTCGATCTGATAATCCCTTCTCGTTTAAGAAGTCTCTTTTCTTCATTATCTCCATTTTGGCTTTGAAATCCACATCTTTGAAGACTTCGAGAAAATGATTCATTGGTAGTGAGGTAGTGGCTTGAGCGGGTGAGGCGTCCATAGACCTTGCCTCGACCTCTTTGCAAAAATAGGATCATTTTTGTTCTTTGTCCTCTGCTTGGCTTTTAGTTCTCTTCTTATCTTCCTCCTCAAGGCTGAAGAAATTGAAATTTGATCCTCATCCAATTCGTTAACCTCAGAATCTGTATCGTCATCACTGTTACTAGAGGTGCTAACCTCCTTGTCATCTTCTCTCTTCTCATCTTCTTTCTCTTCTAAAGAAGAGCTTCTAGCAGCAGGTGAAGTCCCTCTCGTGTCATACTCGAACAAAGGATCGAGGTCGGCTTCCCTTTGGTGGTCTTCAAAGGCAACTACCTTGCCTTTTGCAGAATGCTGTATAAATGCGGCCGCATTCTGGGTTGCTTCTTCTTCCTCTTTTCTTTCTTCACTTGGCCCTTTAGTGGCCTTGTTTTTCTATTCTTCCTGCTCTTCCCCCTCATTTTGAGCATTGTGGTGGGGCTTAAAACCTGCAAGAAACTCTTCAACTTCCTTCCTTCAGATTTCCTCCTCCTGAAGGACTTGTCTTCTCTTTTTTTCTTCTTCAAGGAGTTGGAGTTCAGCTGCCAATCTCCTTATTTCCTCTTCTTCTTTTCTGGCCCTCTCGGCCTCAGCTTGATTTTCTTCTTCTCTCTTGGCCTTCTTGACTCTTCCTTCTTCACTCTCTCTTTCTCTTCTTCTTTCTTTTTCTCATTGTCTTTCAAATCTCTTTTCTTGTTCAAACCTTCTTCTCTCTGCATACTCCTAATATCCCTCAACTGCTCTTGGATCTCACTCCGGAGAGCCAAATCTCTCCTCCATTCTTCCTCTAGCACTCTCTATTGACATGCACATTCGCCCAAAATCTTCTCTCTTCTTCTTCTTTGGCCTTCAAGTCAATTAAAGCCTCTTGCTCTACTCTGTACCCTTCAACAATGACTACCGCTTGAGCTACAATTGCTTGGATCATTTTCTCAAACACATTAGCCGGTATTGCCTTCATAATCAGTACACGGATAGGGGTTTTTTCTTCTCATTTTTATTGGTCAATTGTTTGGCACTTTTTTTCTTTGACTTGTAAGTCACCCACTGTTTTTCAGTCCTGCAAGAATCAGAACCAGTTAAAAAACTTCTTACCCTTGATCGATGAAGAATCGTCTTGCTTTAAACTTTCGCCTGTGGATTGGAATGGGATTTCAGGCTCACGGACCCATCTACCCTTTGCTTCTTCCTCAATGGTCGCACGTCTTTGAGCACACATTGCTCTGATCATGACGAACCATTTCTTCAACCTCTTCTTCATCGGCTTCTCCACAGATTTTTTTGTGCGATGTAGGTTGTCCACGGGCATGTTTTTCTCTTGTCGAGAAACACTCGACTTAGCTTCTATGGGTGTTGACATTTGGGCAGCAGAGGTTGGTTTCAGCGTGGGTTTTTGTTCTGCAGTGGTTCTTGAAGAACCCACGGGTTTTTCAATGTTCTTGTGCGAACTTTGGCCCTCTTCATGGTGTGGATCGTCTTGCACAGGTCGTGGATTCTTTGGATTACTCTAGGAGCGAGTAATCTTGCGAGGAACCGAAGATGATAGAGTGTTATTCATTGTTTTTCTTGTGGGTCTTTTCGAATTCAAGAGAGAATGGAGGGAGTTTGGTGGTTGACTTGATTGCAAAGGTAGGTCAAATGAGGTAAAGAAAAATAAGAGTGAAGTCCTCCTATTTATAGGTTTTCCAAAATAATGAGTCACGTGACAGTCTTTTAAATGACATCATTGCCCTAGGTCAACTAGAAAATGCGGCCGCATTTCCAGATGAACTGGAGAAATGCGATCGCATTTTCCCAATTCATTGCCTTCTTTATTTTTTCACTTCCCTTACTTTCTTTTCAGTTTTCTTTTTCGTTACAAGGAGATTAAAGTCATACTGGAAAAAACAGTGGACCCTTCTCGCTAGGATTGGTCACTTCTTATTGCTGAAGCTTCATGGGCACATAGAACCGCGTACAAAGCACCTTTGGGGATGTCTCCATACAGAATCGTATTTGGGAAAGTTTGTCACCTACCATAGGAGCTGGAGCACAAAGCATATTGGGCATTGAAGAAGTTCAATTTCAATCTGGAGAAGATCGGAATAAAGAGGAAATTGTAACTAAACGAGTTGGAATAACTTAGGCATTTCTCTTATGAGAATGCTAAGCTATTGATAGCATGCATAAATGCTACTATTTTATCCCTAAATTTTATAGTTTTTGTTGAGCTTTATTGTGTTTTTAATGATCAAATCCAATTAATTATGAATTTTTGTCCTTAGGAGCTATTTGTTGGATTTTTAGAGAAAAGTAAGGAAAAGAAGCCCAATTCATGAAGGTGTAATCTTGGAAATTCAATGTTGGGTCATTTGGAGGAGTCCAAGGCCATGAGAGAAGAAGAATTGGGCCAAAAATTGAAGGACAAACCCAAAAATCAACCAAAACGTGAATCTGAAATTTCCCAGCCGACGCTGTCCCTTAGCGTCTCGACGCTGGACGTCTTAGGCAACAAGTCAGTGACGTCACAGCGTCGCAACGCTATCGACCCTGGAGCACTATTTAAGGCGCGGTTGGCTCTCGATTTTTGGCATCAAGCATCATTTTCCTCCAGTTTTCTAAGGGCTCTTTGAGCCATTTTGAGGTTCGGGTTGAGAGCGAGTGAGCGGAGTGATAAAATATTGTTTCTGTGCATTTTTGGAGCGATCGGGAGCTTGTTTCACGGTGGATCCACGACATAAGCAAGGGGTTCATCGACGGTTTAGTTCCTATCCTCTTTATTTGTTCATTTATTGCTTTATACCATGTATAGACGGGAAATTTTGATACTTATAGCAACCATGTATAGCTAAAATCCTGGCTTACGGGTCTTAAATGAAGAAATAGAGTTTTAATGTTATTCTAGTTGCCTATTTTTGTGTCTGTGATGAAAACTAATGAACAAAAAACAGAAAACAAAATTAGAGAAAAGGGAAGAGAGAAGAACACACAAAATTATAGTGGTTCGATCATCTTTCGATGATCTACATCCACAGTAGTAAAGATAGGGGCAACTTGATCTTATTATCGAAAATGGGAGGAATTACACAAAGGAGATAAACTCCATACAGAAGCCTCACTTCCCGAAAGTATTCTTTCCCAGCCTCACCTCTCTTAATCACACACCCTTCACTCTTGCTCTCAATGGCCAACGAAAGAGATGTTAAATAGCCATTTTGTTACAACAAATTTTGCAAGGATTCAAGGGCCCATATATGAGAGATTTTACAGAGGAAAAAATACAAATACAACTCAGATTATAAATAACCATTGTTGTGCTGACGTGGGCCTTTTAATACATGTCACCATTCTTCACAAATCTCCCTCTTGACATGTATTTTTCACAAAAATGGATCAACTCTGCATGCTGCCTTTGTAGTCAATATTGTTTCAGCAAGTACTCAGCCAATCCCTACCTTCAGTAGAGACATCAGATGCAGTATTCTGTTGGCACTCAATGACTTTGTAAGCATATCCGCTGGATTATTCACCGAAGCTATTTTCTCCAAGTTAACTTCTTTGTTAATGACCTTCTCTCTAAGGTAATGATACCTTATGTCAATGTGTTTCGAACGGTCATGATACAAAGGATTCTTGGAGAGTGCTGTTGCACTTTGGCTGTCACAAAATATTGTAAGAGAGTCATCAGTTCCAAGTAATTCAGTAATCAAACCTCTCAACCATATACCTTCCTTTACCGATTCTGCCAGAGAGATGTATTCTGATTCTGTTGTTGATAAAGCTGTAATAGATTGGAGGTTAGATTTCCAGCTAACTGTATTTTGAAATACAGTAAACACATACCCGGAAGTAGATCTTCGTTTGTCTAAATCTATAGCAAAATCAGCATCTACAAAACCATTTAAACAACCATCATTGTGACTCCCTCTCGAATACATTAGACCGTCATTAAGACTGCCTTTTATGTACCTTATTATCCACTTTACTGCCTCCCAGTGAGGCTTACCCGGATCACACATAAAACGGCTTACTACACTCATTGCAAATGTTAAATCAGGTCGAGTGCAGGTCATTCCATACATCAAACTCCCCACAACATTAGAGTATGGAATATTCAACATTTCTTTTCTTTCCAGAACTGTTTTAGGGGATTGAGCCTTTGAAAGTTTAAAATGTTGAGCTAACGGTACATAGACAGCTTTTGCATTATCTAAATGGAACTTCCTAACAATCTTTTCCAGATATTCAGATTGATTGACTGTTAAAGTTCCAGCTTCACGGTTTCTTTTTGTTGGGATAGGTGTCCTAAAACTCGTAGATAGTGAATGATAAACGAATTATATACTTATTCGATAAAAGCGTTATCGAGACTAATTCAGTAAAGTTATTACTGAATAAGTAAATTGCACTTATAATTACCCAAATCCAATAAACTAAGATCCATGGCTATAGGATGAACTCTTGAGCTTTACGTAGAGACATAAAAGTGGATCAAGCTTGAGTAATAGCCAAAACGGTCTATAGTATAGGAATAGAGTTGGGTACCTTATTCTGGGGACACTATGAGACGCGGCCCACTTTATAGATGGTATAGACGATGTGATCCTAAATCGTCCATGTAGAGACATGCGAGTGGGGGCGTCCTATGCAATGAGTTTGCATAAGACCAGGACCAAGAAATAAGTCACTCTCGCTTTATAACACCGTTTACTGACGAGACTGACTATTTCATGTGATGACCTAGGTAACTCGATCTTAATCCTGAGCTAACTATGAACTCCTGTTTATTCGGGCTTATCCTTAGATCTGCATGGGTGAGAGTGGCTCAGTATCACCGACTCAATAAGCCTCCCATTTCAGGGATAGGAACGGGTAGATAGCTGGGGACATAGTCGTGCAAGAAGGAATTCACTCCTACCCGAATTAGGGATAGTAGAGAGGTTGTTCCCTTAAGTGCTGACTCCAGGGCTTGAACAAAGGGATCCCGCCCTCTCATTGGCCCGAGAGGGACTCGGTTTATTGGTTGGACCATAAACCAATTGTTCATTAGAGGATCAGTGGGACTTAAGGAACTAGAAGTACTATAGGGGTAAAACGGCTTATTGACCTAGCTATAGCTACGAACAACCTGTGAAGGATTGACTTACTAATCATGGTTAAATCAAGTGGACGGAAATATATCTATAGTGAGGGGAGTGCAACTATCG
Organism: Luffa aegyptiaca; assembly: GCA_017139565.1. NCBI lineage: Eukaryota > Viridiplantae > Streptophyta > Magnoliopsida > Cucurbitales > Cucurbitaceae > Luffa > Luffa aegyptiaca. The sequence continues at coordinate 35,452,057 of CM029400.1, forward strand.
GGCTATAGTGGAGTGTCCCGATAGTTAACGAATGTTGGCTAGCTTGGCAATGAGATTAGTCGGTTAGCCTTGAATCGTTGGAGCCCATGATCTATAGGTCCATTAGGTCCCCCTACTAGCTCATATCGGAATTAAGCCTAGAACAAAAGATAGGAAGCTTTGAATCGTTCAAAAATCGGGAAAAAGGATATTATCGTAAATTGTGTTTGACACAATAATTTAATTATGAATTAAATTAGAAAATGAGAGATGGAGTATTTAAAAGTGTTTTGAATACCATATATATGTATTAGGAATCATTTATGATTTATTGCACAAGATTAGAATGATTAATTGGATTAATCATAAGAAATCATTTTGTAATGCCTCAAAATCAATTACCTAATGTTAAATTCAATTTGGAATTGAAATGAACATTAAATTGCAAGCTTGAAATTAGATTTCAATTTGTATTTGGTGGATTTAGTTGGAAATCCACTTATGCATGAACATTCAAAGTGGAAAGACAACTCACTCATGCATTGTTGCATGTCTTGTGAGATGTACACCTAGAATCCACTTGAACTTTCAAATACACCATGTGTCTTGTGTCTTGAGGCTTGGCTTTGCATGGAGAATGTCTTTAAAAGGAGCTTGAATCAGATTCAAAGGTATGAGAGAGCCATTTCCTTAATGTTATGCTGTTGGAATTTGGACTCAAAGTTCTCTCATCTCTCATTCTTCTCCATTGCTTGATGCTTCAAGCATTCCCTTCCCATTCCCTATCTTATATAGACTCCCACAGGTCGTTCTTGGCCCGGAGTATAGTAGGGAAGACTCTAGAGGTTGTCCAAGGAGCATAGGAGAGGCAAACACCACAAGGAGTTCAACATAAGTGAGCTACAAAGGTTGGTGTTTTCTAAACTCTCTATTCTGTCTTTTCTAGAACATGCATGCTTTAGGAGTAAAATTGAATGTCTTAAGTGCTTTCGATCTTCAATTGCTTCCGCATGTGTAATATGTACACCTTCACTTTTAATATTCATACCAAGTATTTTAGTTGCAGCCCCTAAGTCTTTCATCTCAAATTTAGCTTTAAGTTGTGTTTTCAATTCTTCAATCTTACTAATGTTCTGAGAGGCAATAAGCATGTCCTCTACATAAAGTAGCAAATAAACCACAGCAATTTCCTTTTCTTTCTTGATGTACACACAACTATCATACATGCTTCGAATGAAACCACAACTCTTGATAAAACTATCGAACCTCTTATACCACTGACGGGGTGATTGTTTCAGACCATATAGATATTTCAACAATCTACATACTAAATGTTCTTTACCCTTTTCTTCGAAACCAAGCAGCTGAGTCATGTATATTTCTTCTTCTAGTTCCCCATGCAAGAAAGCAGTAGTTACATCCATTTGTTCTAGTTCCAAATTGAAATGAGCAACTAAAGATATCAATACACGAATTGAGGAATATCTTACAACTGGGGAGAAGATTTCAGTATAGTCTATACCAAATTTCTGAGTATATCCCTTGGCTACTAGTCTAGCCTTAAATCTTGGTGTTTCTTCTCCTTTGAGGCTTGGTTTTAATTTATATAACCATTTGCAGTCAACTAATTTTTGTGCCTCTGGTTGTTCTACTAACACCCAAGTATTATTCTTCTTCAGTGAATTTATTTCCTCAACCATTGCATCTTGCCACTGCTAACTTTGTTCAGAATTTATTGCTTGGCTGTAAGTTAGGGGCTCTAAATTTTCATCAGCCTCATTACAGATTAATGCATATGCAGCAGATTCAGGGACCTCAATTCCACAATCAGCATGTTCAAATCTTGTAGGTGGTCTAATCACTCTTCTTTGCCTATCTCGGGTCAGCTGATAATCAGTTAAGTTTTCTTCAAATTGTGTGGCTTGGATAGGTTGATTAAATGTACCTTCGTTATGAGGTTCAAAAACAGATTCTAGAATAATAATTGGTTGCTATGTTTCTTCACAGTTTGAACTTGATGTTTGATTGTTACTATCTGTTTCTTCATTTTCTAACAAAATGTCAAACGAATTTTCATCCTCTGGCCTCTCCTTTTGGTAGTTAAAACTACCCTTTTTTTCCCAAGGCATTTCCTATTCATTGAACTTAACATCTCAACTAATTATGCATCTTGTTTCCCCTTTAGTTAATGGCCATAATTTGTATCCTTTTACTCCACTAGGATACCCCAGAAAGATGCATTTTTGTGACCTTGGTTCTAATTTGTCTTGTTTTACATGTGCGTAGGTTGAACATCCGAATATTCTTAAATTTTTTAAATTCGGTGGTTTACTATTCCATAACTCTTGTGGTGTCTTCATATTCAAAGCTAGTGACGGGCTTCTATTAATCAAATATGCTGCAATATTAACGACCTCTCCCCAGAAAACTTTTGGAAGTTTTGCATTAGCAAGCATACACCTTACCCTCTCTAATATTGTTCTGTTGTATCTCTCAGCCAGGCCATTTTGTTGAGGAGTGTTTGGAACAGTTAGGTATCTCTTAATTCCAGATTTAACGCACATGTTCTTGAAGTTTTCATTCAAGTATTCTAGGTCATTGTCTGTTCTTAGCATTTTTATCCTCCTATTGTCTGATTTTCTACATATGTCTTCCAATTTTCAAAAGTTTCGAATACCTCTGTTTTGTTTCTAAGCAAGAATACCCAAAGTTTTCTTGAGTAGTCATCTATAATACTTAGAAAATATTTGGCCCCTCCCATAGTTGGAACTCTTTCTGGTCCCCATAAGTCGGAATGGATGTAATCTAAAATTCCCTTAGTTTTTTGAATTGATCAAGTGAACTGGACTCGTGTAGACTTGCATAGAGTACACTACTCACAGAAAGACAAACTTACAGATTTTATTTTACCCAACAGCCCCTGTTTCTATAGCTCCACCAGCCCTCGTTCACTTACATGAGCCATACGTTTGTGCCACAACAAAGTTTCCTTATTAGTTTATGTTGGTGCTATGTTTACAACACCATCATCTACACTTGATGAGCCATTTAGAGTGTACAGTCCATTTTTTAAGCTTCCAGTCATTATTAATAAGGACCCTTTCGAAATTTTCATGATTCCTCCCTCTGACTTGTATCTATAACTGGCCTTGTCTAAAGTTCCTAAAGAAATAAGGTTTCTTTTTAGGTCTGGGACATATCTAACCGATGGCAAAATTTTGTGTGTTCCATCTACTAATTTAAGCTTCACTGAACCAATACCTTTAATTTGGCATTATTGATTATTTCCCATTAAGACCTTTCCACCTTCTTGTTCTTTAAGATCAAGAAAATAATGTTTGTGAGGAGTCATGTGATACGAACAACCGGAATCTAATATCCACTCTTCTGTAGGGCTTAATTCTGACATGGTTAAGACTTCGGTCGATTCATAACTTTCGTGGACATTAGCTGAGTTCTGACCTTCCTTTTTGTTTTGATTTTTATTTTTGTATTGCAATTTCCTACAGTCCTTTATCAAGTGTCCAGGCTTGTGGCAATAGAAACATTCTCTTGTTTCTTTCCCCTTTGACTTAGATCTATTCTTTGTTTGATCCCTTTTAGTATTCTTAGGTTGGTTTGTTCTTGTTTCAGGTCTCCCTCTCACTGTTAATGCTTTGGTATCTTTCTTTTGAGTTCTTGTTTCCATATCTTTAGATCTGAGAGCGTCAAGAACTAACCTAAGAGTTAAGGAATCCCTTCCATATTTTATGGTTGCTTTGATTTCTTTATAGCTTTCGGGTAGGGAGTTCAAAAGTATTATGGTCTGATTTTCATCATCGATTTTCTCACCAATATTAGTTACATCCAGGAAAATTTTGACAAATTCATCTAGATTATCATCTAGGGATTTAGAGGGATCCATTCTATACCCAAACAGTCTTTCCTTCAGTAGTATTTTATTGGTCAAAGATTTCTTTAGGTACATAATTTCTAATTTCTTCCATAGCTCAACAGTAGTGGTAATCTCATCAACTTGACGCAAAACAGAGTCGAACAAATATAAAATCGTTGTGCTAATTGCGATTTCATCCATCTCTCGTTTTTTAGCTTCGGAAAGGGGTTCTAACAAATCCTCTGGTTTATCTAGAATTTTAGAAACTTTAAGTTGTACTGATATGGCTTTTAGTTTCTTTCGCCACAAGTTGAAATCCTCTTTCCCATCAAATTTTTCTAATTCAAATTTAGCTGACATGATTTCAGATTGCAAAATGAAAAACAGAGATGGCACAACAATTCTAATTTCAACACCAGAGATTCTCAGCCAGACACAATCGACAGATTCCTAAATCAGAAACCCTAATCAAATTTCCGATTGACTAACCTCGAAGTGGAGAGCCTTCGATTTATTCACTGTTGACTTATCCCCTGTTGTTCCTCTACTCAAGCTGCTGTTCTACCGACTTCATCAGCGAACGACTGCTCTGATACCATTTGTGATGAAAACTAATGAACAAAAAACAGCAAACAAAATTAGAGAAAATGGAAGAGAGAAGAACACACAAAATTATAGTGGTTCAATCATCTTTTGATGATCAACATCCACTATAGTAAAGGCAGAGGCAGCTTGATCTTATTATTGAAAATGGGAGCAATTACACAAAGGAGATAAACTCCATACAGAAGCCTCACTTCCCGAAAGTATTCTTTCCCAGCCTCACCTCTCTCAATCACACACCCTTCACTCTTGCTCTCAATGGCCAACGAAAGAGATGTTAAATAGTCATTCTGTTACAATGAATTTTGCAAGGATTCGGGGGCCCATATATGAGAGATTTTACAGAGGGAAAAATACAAATACAGCTCAGATTATAAATAACCATTGTTGTGCTGACGTGGGCCTTTTAATACATGTCACCATTCTTCACAGTGTCCAATTTACTGATTATTTGTGTGGGAGTTCTTAATGCTCTTTGGATTCTGGCCAAATTTATAGTGAATAGATACTTAGTGGAAACTCGACGGAGAGAAACTAAGTCAGATCATAACCCACTCAACTAGGCTTAATTGCTCGTAGTGACAGCGAGATTAGTTGATTAGGCTTAGAGATCAATAATGAATTAGGACTCATTAATTAGCCCATTTAATAGCGCTAAGGACACTTAGGTTGTTAAATTGTGTTAATTATAATTAGGGGAAACCGACAGGAGAACCTATGTGATTAACGGAGATTCTAGATCTATAATTAGTCGGTCACAATATTAAGTAATTAGAATAACTATTAAACTGTATTTAGGAATTCAAGACCCCGCCTCTTATTTGACTCAATCTCCCTCATTGTTCTTAAATTGCTTGATCGATTTTGTTTGATTTCCTTGTTTAAATTTTGTTTACATCTTTTACTATGTTGGGTTCCCTAAATAATAGGTGACCTTAGTATTTTTAGTGTTTAGAATATTGCCTTGCCTAAGTTCACTTCTTCCTGTGGATACGATATTCGGTATACTTGTTGTCTCTTTATTACTTGTCGACCCGTTCGCTTGCGGTCACCAACAGCTATACAAAAAGAAGGTAAAAAGATGGCACGACCAAAGAATCAACCCGAAAAAATTTCATGAAGGTCAACAAGTGATGCTCTTCAACTTGCGACTGAAGTTATTTCCTGGTAAGTTGAAATCACATTGGTCAAGACCCTTTAGAATTGTAAGAATTTTCGATTATGAAACTATGGAATTAGAAGATCATCAAGGTAATCACTTTAAAGTAAATGGGCAAAAAATCAAACCCTATTGGGAAAAAGGTTTAAGGGTTGATGAAGCCCATGTGTCAGTCGTTGAATTGGTATGACCTTTGTTTCTCTTAATCTTTTGTATATATTGTATGGATAGTTATGTTTTCAAATAAGATAAATAAGAAAATTTTCAAGTTAGAACTCAAAGATAGAATGACTTGGGCAAGAGGGAACTCTGTCTAGGAAAAGGTACTTAAGATGACTGTAGGGAACACCTTTTCTAGGGATTTACGTGGGAGTTGAATTGGCTAAGACACTTTAACTTGAGTTTTACTCAGGAAAATTTTCACCCAAAAAGAAGAATGTTTGAGTGTGTGAACTTTTTGATGATTTTACTAATGTTTCAGGTGTTTAAGAAAGGAAGAAAACAGAAAAGAAAGTAAGGAAGGAAAAATAAAGAAGGCATTGAATTGGGAAAATGTGATCACATTTCTCCCAGTTCATCTTAAAATGCGACTGCATTTTCTAGTTGACCTAGGGCAATGACGTCATTTAAAAGACTGTCACGTGACCCACTAATTTGGAAAACCTATAAATAGGGGGACTTCATTCTTATTTTTCTTTACCTCATTTGACCTACCTTTGCATTCAAGTCAACCACCAACTCTCTCTATTCTCTCTTGAATTCGAAAAGACCCACAAGAAAGACAATGAAGAACATTCCATCATCTTCGATTCCTCACAATTTTACTAACTCTTAGAGTAATCTAAAGAATCCACCACCTGCGCAAGAAGATCCACGCCATGAAGAGGGCTCAAGTTCGCTCATGCAAGCTAAATAATCTACGAGTTCTTCAAAAACCATTGCGGAATAGAGACCCACGCTGAAATCGACCCCTGCTGCCCAAATGTCGACACCCACAGACGTTAAACCGAGTGTTTCTCGACAAAGGAAGAACACACCCGTGGATAAATTCCATCACAAGCAAAAATCTATGGAGAAGCCGGTATAGAACTGTTGGGTACCCGAAAGAAACGAGATCGTTCTTGATTGCTTCCGCTGCCAAAGGAATTTTAATCCTTCAATTGGTATCAGAGCCATCTCGTTAATTGATTTCAATTTATGAAAATTGTGTTGGTTTTGGTGGGATTATGCATTATGAATGTGGTTTGCTGAAAAATTGTTTTGGTATATTTGGCCATAGATTTACTGTGTTTTGATTTGATCAAAATTGTAAGGCCGCTGCGTTTTTGGGCATTTAATTCAGTAAATCGAGTCTTGTATAGTCCGAGTCTAGATTAGGATTCATTTTGATGAAGATCGGGATGAATTTGGACGGAAAATCGATTGGAATCGGCTGCTGGAATCGAAATCAGTATGCTGTCCAGAGGCGTAGCGTCGCGACGCTGAAGAACAAATGCTGGAAAAAATCGGGACAGCGTCGGGACGCTTTGCCTACAGCGTCACGACGCTGATGGAAATTTTTCGGATTTGCAAACCGTTGAACGCGTCGTGCGGTACGTGGATGCTGGTGGTTGACTGAGCGGTTATAGATCAAATTAATTTTGCGTTCATTTTTATTCGAACTTGGGTGGTTGGACGAGATGGTGTGCACGCGTGCCTAGTGTCTGTGAGGTCCTGTGTTCGAATTTCATCGTGGCCGGTTAATAACAGTTTTTTTTTTCGCGTGCGGTTTTCTTCGTGGGCGGTCCGGTTTGAGCTGGTTTGGTCCGGTTCGTTGGAGTTTGGTCCGGTTCGAGTGATTTGGGCCCGGTTTGAAGCGGTTCAAGCTGGTTCGGGCCGGTTCTAGAGCGGTTCAAGACTCAGAAGGATAATTAAATTGAAATTATTGTAATTTTTGTTTATTTTCATTATCCTAGGGGCCAATATACCGGTTTTTCAGCTATTTATTGCTTTATGAATGTCATTTAGCTAGATCCCACCATAGGTTAAGCATGTTTTCATGCATTTTTATGTTATAAATGTTATAATTATGCATGAATTTAAATTTCATGAGTTATTTAGTATAATTGTTATATTAAATATATGAAATTGGAAAAGCATGATGCATGACATTAATTAGATAAATATAAATTGTTATATTTTATTAATGTAGCATGCATGCTTATATTTATTTTCATGAGTATTAATATAATAGTTATATTATGAATGGAAATAAATTTTCAATGCTTGTTTTCATGTATGATTTAATATAAAAAGTTATATTAATTTAATGAAAATGGAATAGCATTGAGCATGACATTAATTAGATTAATATAAGAGTTATATTATATTAATGTCTAATTTCATGTGATTTAATTTCATTGATGATTAATTAATATAATCGATATTAATTAAATGAAATTGAAATTGCATGAAGCATGACACCACCTTAGATATATATAATCGTTATATTATCGGCGTCATGAGCGTTATGGTGTTTAATAATTTGAATAAGATTGTTATTTGGAAACACCATAGAAGCATGTTATAGGGCTAATTATTAAAAATTTTATAATAGTTATAAAATTGATTAGAAACCGTCAACCTATAACAAAGAGTTGCATGCAAACATAGGACCTTAGGTTTAAATTGAATTAATTTTAAAATGTTTAAAATTAATTAGACCTAAGCTCATTTTAATTCTAATAGGATTAGAATTATTTTCTTACTTAGGATTAAAATAGTTTTAATGTACTAAGTAGGAAAAACATTACTATGGTTATAAGGGAACTCTCCCGGTGAAGTTCTGTCTAGGCTGGGGGTACTTAAGTTGACGGTTACGGAACACCTCCTACCTGGGAACTGACCCGGAACCTGAGTTGAATTAATCATAGTCTAATGTTAGCATGCAATGTCACTAGGTAATTAAAAGGGTTTAATTCACCTAGACATTAGAGTAAAGCCCTATTTATAAGAGTTATAATAGGCATAGACTTAGATAGATTGACTTAGCCGGGTTTATCTAAGTTTAATAACCCTAAAATACAGTAGGACATTTCAGTGGGAGGAAAAATATAAAAACAAGATTTTTCATATCGAGTTTTTACTCTCACGTCCCCCTGTGTTCACACCGTGAGATCCATGCTCGGCTTCGTGTCGTTTTAGCGCGGCCTCCCTTCGGAAAGTGTTTGCATGGGTCAATACCAAGGTGAATGGGGAGAATGTCTATAGTAAGTGGGAGCGGGACGCGTGTCAACGTATCCTTCGGTCTCCACCCCTAGGTCACAACGTGAGATTCCTATGATCCGCCTGCGTGTTGTCTCGGCGCAACCATCCCTTCGGAGGGCCTGATCATGGGATTCGGAACACCGTGAACTCCTGAATAGGATAGGATCGCTTAAGCTAATTACCAACAGTTGTCTTTCCTAACGGTAGCCTGTTGGTCCGTGCCTCTGAGATCTGAAAGTGGGAGGGTTACACTTACGGGGATGAGTTAAATGTGTTAATTAATCCTTGACCGAACAACGGTAACTAAATGCTAACGGAATATGAGTTATTCTAGTGTTAGGGTTTGGTTGAGATTGTCTCAATTCAGAGGAGGAGTAGCTGACCACCCTTCGGTGGCTGTTATTCTAAACCTCTGAAGTATCGTTGCAAAAACTAAATCAATAGTTTTATAGGGTTTCTTTGATTGCTTGTTTGTTTTTGCAGAATTTGATTGGATTATTTGTAATGGGTTAGTGCGATTAATAATACAAGTAATTTGTTACTTCAGCAATTATATAAATTATTATGTGCATTGTCTTACGCCATTTTATTAATAACGATTTAAGATACAACTAGCTTAGACGACAAACTTGTGGTAAATGATATTAGATTAGTCTTGAGTGAGAAATGTCCTCAGGCCCAAATGTCTAATTCATCTTGAATCGTTCATGATGATTATGACATTAACTGCCTAGCCAAAACCAACGATAATAAATGTGATTTATTGGTCATTGAAACATGCATAGTGGAAAATGAGGATACAACCTGAATTTTTTAATTTAGGTGCCACTTATCACGTTTGCTTTTTCTTTTAAGGAATAAGCTCATGGCAACTATTGCAAATAGGTGAGATGATTCTCAGATTTTGATCTGGAGAGTATATCTCGGTTTTGGCAGAGGGAACATTAAGTTATTTTATCCAGTGGGAGAAAATACACATTATTAGATAATGTATATGAATTTCCTAAAGATTAACAGAAATTTGATTTCTGTATCGTTTATGTTGGAACAATGTTACTCAATACCTTTCCCTGCTAACGCAGTTTTATTTTAAGAAAGGGAGTTGACATTTGTTCAGCATTACTGAAAATAACTTATGTGTTTTAAGACTAATCGAGAGTAAAGCAAGTCATGAGCACTGAGTTGTTTAAGATTGCTTATACTCGTAGAAATAAAGGCAAAGGATATCTCCTAAAGGAAATACCTTTCTTTGGTTCTTAAGGTGTTAGGCTATTTTTTTATCTCAATATGATTGGGAGCTTAGTCTAGAGTATACTTCTAAGTTAGTTAGAAGAACACTCTTTAATACCAATTAAGTCATGCCTTATGGGCAATATGACTGATAGATCTTTTACTGGAAAAGAGCTAAAAGAGCCAAAGAGCCCTTGGAGCTTGTACATTTGGATCCTTGTGGTCTAGTATGTTAAAGCAGTGGGAGGGTATGAATAGTTTATCTCTGTTATAGATGATTATTCAAAGGTATGAGTATCTCTACCTAATGCAATTTCAGTCTGAAGCTCTTGAGATATTCGAAGGGGCTTAAGACTGAAGTTGAAAACTTGTTAGGAGAGATAATAAAACCACTTTGATCTGATCAATGTGTTGAGTATAGGGACTTGAGATTCTAAGGCTATTTGATAGTTCATGGAATCACATCCTAAATCTCAGTTAGGAGTAACAGAACCCTATTGGATATGGTTCAATCCATAGCTATGCTCAATTGCCTGACTCGTTTTGGGGTCATGTAGTGTGACTACAGTGTGTATTTTGAATGACCCCAAAACGAGTCACACTGAATGACTACAAGTTTTTGATGGAACGTTGTTCAAAATACACACTGCAGTCACACTGCATGACCCCAAAACGAGTCAGGCAATTGAGCATAGCTATGGATTGAACCATATCCAATAGGGTTCTGTTACTCCTAACTGAGATTTAGGATGTGGTTCCATGAACTATCAAATAGCCTTAGAATCTCAAGTCCCTATACTCAACACATTGATCAGATCAAAGTGGTTTTATTATCTCTCCTAACAAGTTTTCAACTTCAGTCTTAGATCAAAGTGGAGTTATATAACTCCCCTTAGATCAAAGTGGTCTAAGGGGAGTTATATATTTGAAGGGGTTCAGATATTTTATTAAAGTATGAATATGATTCATAATAAAAACTATAGGTTATAATTAATGCTCATATGATGAATATTAATTCTATAGTTTTGTTGAGGGAAACATAATTAAATACATGATATTTAATTGAAATATTAATTAATTGGTGAATTAATTAATATTGATGTTTTAATTTAATATTAATTAAATTATGATTTAATTAAGTTATATTAAAACTATAGGTTATGTGGGATGTGTGCATGAAAGTGTTCATGTGTCAATAATTAAATTAAATACTTTTGATCATTTATTTAATTTAATTAACTGGTCAGTTAAAGAACTGACCAGTCAACCACTTCCCTAACCCTATACACGTGAATAGGAGGGATTTAAGGGAGTGGGAAGTTATTCTTCAGTGAATAACACACTAATCTCTTTCCCTCTCTCACGTATTCTCTCATACGCTCTGCAGAAAGATTTTTCTCTTTTTTTTGGTGAGTTCACAGAGGCTCAAGATTCTCCCAAAAGGCTTAGAAATTTTGGTTCCCACAAGCCTCTCAACACATAATCCTAGGAGGATACCGGTGTATCTCTTTTGGTGGTGTTCACAACAATTTTACAGCAAGATCAAGGTCCTTTTGGTTGCTGGATTTTTCTGCAAACATCAAGGGAAAAGGCGAAACACATCAAGAACGTCATACAAAGTAAGTGTTCTTGATCTAGGATCGATAGGGTCCAATTCTAGATTAGATCTAGAATTTTTTTTTTATCCTTGTACAGCATGTTTTATATATATATATTTCAGCATGTTTAAATTAGTTTAAATTGCTGTAAATTAATCGTTTTCAAATTGTATCGGTATTTTAATCTAAAGAAAATACAGTGTGGTTTTGTGATCGTTTCTGCTGCCAAGGGTTTTTCATCCCTTCAAGAACAGGTCGAAGGAGTGGTTTGCAATGATCAGGGCCATGGGTGCTTAGAGACGCACAGTGATTGAGGAAGAAGACAAAAGCTGATGGGACCGTGAGCCTGAACTCCCATTCTAATTGGCAGGCGAAAGTTCAAAACAAGGTGGTTCTTCATCGATTAAGGGTAAGAACGTTTTAACTAGTTCTGATTCTTGCAGGACTGAAAAACAGTGGGTGACTTACAAGTCAAAGAAAAAGAGTGCCAAGCAATCGGCTAGTAAAATCGAGAAGGAAAAGCCGCAAACCATTCTACCAATTATGAAGACAATGTCGGCTGATGTGTTTGAGAAAATGATTCGAGCAACTGTAGCTCAAGCAGTAGTCATTGCTGAAGGGTACAAAGCAGAGCAAGAGGCTTTGAATAACTTGAAGGCCAAAGAAGAAGAAGAGAAAAAAATTTGGACGAATGTAGCACGTCAACAAAGAGTGTTAGAGGAAAAACAGAAGAGAGATTTGGCGCTCCCTTCTGAGGTCCAAGAACAGTTGAGAGATATTAGGACTATGCAAACAGAGGACGAGTTGAGTAAGAAAAGAGATTTAGAGGATGAAGAGAAAAAGAAAGAGAGTGAGAAAGAAAGAAAATGAGAAAAAGAAAAAAAAAGAGAAAGTGAAGAAGAAATAGGCTAAGAGGGCCAAGAGAGAAGAAGAAAATAAAATTGATGCCGAAAAAGCCAGAAAAGAAGAAAAAGAAATAAGGAGGTTGGCAGCTGAACTCCAACTCCATGAAGAAGAAAATGAGAGAAGACAGATCCTTCGGGAGGAAGAAATCCGAAGGAAAGAAGCTGAACAGTTCCTTGCAACTTTTGAGCCCCTCCACAATGCTCAAAATGAGGAGGAAAAGCAGCAAGAAGAGAAAAACAAGGTCGTTGAAGGGCCAATTGAAGAAAGAAAAGAGGAAGAAGAAGTAGGCCTGAATGTGACAGCATTTGTGCAACATTCTGCAAAAGGCAAGGCAGTTGCCTTTGAAGACCAGCAAGGGGAAGCCGACCTCGATCCTTTTTTTTAAGTATGACACGAGAGAGACTTCACCAGCTGCTGGATGTTCTTCTTCAGAGGAGAAAGATGATGAAAATATAGAAGATGAAAAGGAGGTCAATACCTCCAATGACAGTGATGACAATACAGATACGAAGGTTAAGGAATTGGATGAGGCTCAAATTCCAATTTCTTCAACCTTGAGGAGGAAGAGAAGAAGATAATTGAAGGCTGAGCAAAGGACAAAGAAAAAAATGATATTATTTTTGCAAAGAGGCCGAGGACAAGGTCTATGGACACCTCACCCGCTCAAGCCACTACATCACCGCCAAAGAATCCTTTTCTCGAAGTCTTCAAAGATGTGGATTTCAAAAGCCAAAATGGAGATAATGAAGAAAAAAGACTTCTTAAATGAGAAAGGATCCTCAGATCGAGCCGGTAGCCTACCAGAGTTCGTCACAAAGGTAATATCTCAATACAAATGACAGGAGTTATGTGCTCACCCTCAAGAGGTCGTGGTGCCTCTTGTACCTGAATTCTATGCAAGATTGAGGGAGGAGAGCCTGAGTCTATCGGTGGTGCAAGGGAAGATGGTCAACTTCTCTTCGAAGGATATTAACAGGGTATATCGGGTCAAAGCACCTTTGAACCCGATGGGCAATGATGCAATCAAGAACCCCACGACCAAGCAACTAAAGGAAGCACTCAAAATGGTGGCCAGGAAAGGAGTGCAATGGAAAGAGTCACAGACGAAGGTGAAATCCTTGGTGCCAAGTGACCTAAAGCCCGAACCAATAGTGTGGCTCCACTTCATCAAGAATCATCTGATGTTGACCACTCATGACAACTCAATTTCTGTGGAGAGGGTAATGCTTCTCTACAGTATTATGAAGGGGTTGGAGCTAAACATCGGCAGCATCATCCGTGAGCAGATTCTCTCGTGTGGGAGAACGAAAACAGGGAAGCTATTCTTTGGGTTGTTGATTACCCAACTGTGCCAAAGAGCAAAGATCGCTCCAAAAAAGGATAAGGAACGACACTTCTACAAGCCAACTATTGACCTTCCATTAATAGGGAAGTTTCAGCTCTTCAATGCACAGAGGAAGGACAAGGCATTCACTTCCCAGGCTACTCCTTCACCCAGACTAACAGTCGTTTCACCTCTGCCATCCATTCCTGTTTCAAGGCCTACACCATCATCAAAGGCTCTTGGGTTCTCTTTCAAGCAACTAGACCGGATTGAGGATAGTTTGAAATCATACTGGGCCTACGCTAAGGAGAGAGATGAAGCCATTAGAGAGTTCTATCTCTTTATTGCCTCAAGCATCTCCCCTGTCTTTCCCGAATTTCCACATAACATGTGATAACTCATAGAAATAAGAGTTATTTGCCATGATTTTGGGCCTTTAAGGCTTAATTTTGCTTTGAGAATTTATTTGAGTTGGAATTAGTTGAATTTAATGTTGATTAGTAAGAATGCTGATTAGGAGCTTTGGGGCATTATTTTCACGCTAATTGCACAGCTAAGCTTACCTGGAGTTTTATTTTGTGCAGATAATACTATAGCATGAGCTGGCAGAGGCAGATTGGTGGCTGGAGTTGTTTTCAACGTGGAAGGCTTCATTAAATGAGGTGTCATTCTCAACTGGTGTAAAAAGCTATTCTCATCTTTTAGTGGGTATTCCATGTGGGCTTGGCTTGTCTAATCAGCCCTGAATCCCACGTTTGAGGCTGGGTATTTAAAGAAAGTGACCCTAATTTGGAAAAGAAAGCTGGAGAGGAAGAGAATCCACAATTGGGAGCTGGTTTTTAGCACAAGAACAGAGGAAAAGCAGAGGGGAGTTGCCGTGGAGACCTTATTCAGCTTGGCAAAGCTGGATTTGAGCTTGGGAGCTTCTTCCTTAACCTCTTCTTCTTCTCTTTTATCTTCCTATTGATATTAGTTGTGTAAGAAGTTGAAAAGTATGTTGAGTATGTGCATTTTCTGCTGTATTGAACTTATTTTCTCTTTGAACATGAACTAATCCTCTTTAGGTGAGGATTAGGGATCCTATATTGTAACAAGGGGTTGTTTATAGTTGAACCGTGCTATTTTCATCTTAAAGTAAAGTGTTCTTCATTGTTTAAGCTGGAATTTCGATTGGCCATCCATTTTCTAGCATTGTTATTGGGTGTTTGGGAAAACATTTAGTAGCCGATTACTTTACTTTACCGTAGTCTTTAATGATCATGAAAATGAGTGGGTATTTAGGGATAAATCACCACCTAGGGCACTAATCAGATTGAGCTAATAATAAGGGGTTAAATGGGAGTTTAATCGCTTTAATCTTTGGAGAATTGGAAAATTCCCGTTGAAAATCTCGGTGAGATGAATTCACACAGTTTTTGCTATAGCAATCCCTGGAAACAATACAGAACATCCCTAATCCGAGCCTTACTTCTCCTCTGCTTTCAGACGTTTTTCTTGCGTTATTTGCTTTTAATACTCTTTAAATTTACCCAAATTTATTTACATTTATGCACTTTAGTTAGTACATGATATTTTGTCCTTGGTTACTTGAATTTCGCCGAAAATCACGCTTAGAAGTAGTAAATTTCCCTATTCAATCCCTGTGGAGAACGATATAAAAATACTTATCACTTGCTGTCATGATGTGTATACTTGCACGTTTTTTAGCTATTTGTGAAGAACTCTTGCATATTGTAAATCACATTGCACAAGGCAACAACATGCTGCCTCGAGACCCCATAGAATTTGAAGATGAAGAAGATTATGATTCCTCCAAGGAAGAATAAGGGAGTTTTTCTGTTTCCCTTATGTTTTACATGTTTTTTTATTTATTTATTTTCAGCATGTTAGTTTATTGTTTTTAGATTAGTTTGTCGTTTAGTTTGTTCTAGTTAGGTGTTAACTTTTTTAGTTTGATGTCTTGCATTAGTATTAGTGTTGGTTTTCTGCTAGTTTAGGTTTAGAATGACTTGGTTTAGAGTTTTTTAAAGAAAAAAAACTGCTTGCTGTAAATTTTTGGCCAACTAGTGAAAATTTTCAAAAACCAACTTTTGCTTAAACTTTTTGCTTGGAAAAATGTTTTTGATAAGCATGCTGTCATTAGAGTTTTCTTTTAAGTCCTTAATGATGATAATTAGAGCATATTTCTATCTCAAAAGTGATGTCATCACAACCTATTTGTTTTCAAGTCATAGGCTTTCCATTAGTCTTTCTCTTTATAGAATTTTCCTAAGTCTAAACTTCCTCATGTTGAACCTTTCTAGCACACTAGGAGAGTTTAGCCTTGAAACTTTGAAACCAAAATGCCTTATGTTTATCCCTATGTCCCGAAAACAAAGTCAATGAGGACATTGTCTATCATAAGTTTTGGGGGTGTTTATTTTGTAAGTTTGCTGCTAGAAAGAATATGAGCTCTAGAGAAAATGTATTCATTAAAAAAAATCAGAAAATCAAGAGTTACTCCTCCTTCCTAGAGTTTACTGAGTAACCAGGGGCATTCATGACACCCATGGTTTGTCACTGGATGAAAGGTTGACTTATGGAAGTGAGTATTAGTCTAAGTTTGTGATCTTTGCTCGTAGCTAAATATCTTCACCACAAAGTGTCGATAAGCTAGAACGAAGGTAAATGTGACGACAAAGATTCTCTCTGGGAAAAAGAAAAAAGAAAGTTGAATAAAAGAGCCCTAGCAGTCAAACAAGTTTGGGGGAGATAGAAAAGTAAAGAAAAAAGACTCATGTATGCTCATTACCTCAAGTATAGTTTTCTTAACTAAAAGGATATTACCCTAAGCTCTATGAATAGGAGTTAGGTAGTTTAAACATATTGGTTAGGATGGATTAGGGAGAGTTTTGCTTGGAGAAAGAAAAATAGAAACCCTTATGTCTAGAAGACTTAGAATTTGTGACTGACACTAGAGTAGAAACCTCTCCTGAAAGGCAACTTTTTAGAAAACTATCTTGAGAAGCATGTTTACTTGATTTCATCTCTGACATTTTGATTTGCAAATATTTGATCTCTAACATTCTGATTTGCTATATGCTTAACGACAAAAAATGAGTTAAGTTTTGGGGTATGATAAGTGCCAAACATATACATATTTTGCCCCTTATTCTTAGCTTATTTCTTGTTAAACTTGTATGTTTTTTTATCAATTTACCTTATTCCGAGCCTAAAAAGTGTCAAAGTTCGTAAGTTGAGTCTTAGAGAGTCATGTTTGTCAAATCATGCTTATTTATGTTTAAATGAAATCATTTTATAGGAATTTGACTCAATTTTACATGCTGCAAGAAATTAGGGGAAAAACAGACTAACAAGAGAAATGCAACCTCATTTCTACCAAGGCAAAATGAAATGCGACCACATTTCTGGGTAGAAACTGTTTTCCAAAATCTTCACGAGTCAACGTTGAACGAGCTTTCCACGCACCTACCTAACGAATTTGACTCTGAAACTTATTGGGCTACCTGCTAGCATGATTTTCGTGACTCCTCAACGACTCCCCACTCTATAACAGGCCAGCAATCAAAGGGAAACACAAGTAGAACTCACTGGGAAGAAAGCTATGGTGGTGACAGAACCCTAGTTCATATCCATGAGTTGTGATGCTTGCAGTCCCTGCTAGAAGGCAAATTCTAACCTTAGTTAGACATCACAACCTTGTGTTTGTAGAGATTTCACCCCATTCCCACCTTGTAAAAGGAAGTTTAGAGTGTCGTGAGAACTCTTGAGGGATTGGATAAAGAGAAAAACCCTAGTTTTAGCTACTGCACATTAATTTCCAACATCTATTCTTTTCATTTATTTCTTTTATTTATGACTTGTTATTCAATGAAAAGTTATTCATATCAATTTTTATCCATCATGCGTAACTAAATTCCATTAAGGGGTTCGGTTTAGTGAATTCCCTTGTGGATGGCGTAGCTTGAAAGTAAGCTTGTTTGCTTAAGTTTTAGTTATGTATGTCATCCTTTATTGATTTCAATGCTATCTTGTTTAGTTTAAACTTATCACTTAGACTTAGCATGCAATGTGAGTCCGATACCGAGAGGGTTGAATAATATCGGTTTTCATAAAGGTGATACAGAAGAAAGGCCTAAAGATAGGGTATTCGCTGTTATAGGGAAGATCGTCTATAACAACTATAGGGTTAAAGGTTGCATGCATGAATCATCTATGTCGGAGTCGAGTCATAGAAATGTGCATAACGGTTCTCGTTTAGCCTTCTAATGGTACTTGGGAGCATGGCCAAATAGAAATTAAACCTGACCCAATGCATAAATAGACTCAGGTTAAAACAAGCTATTAATAGAGTTATTCCTACTTGGGTTGAAACTTAAACTGAATTCCTTGTTTTTATTATTGCATCCTTATTCTTTATTATTTGCAAGATTTACATTATTTTTCAAAACCTACCAAATTGTTTTGTTACTTACCTTTGCACTTGAGAGTCGTTTCTTCTTCAAATCTGAGTTTAATTAGTCCTTGTGGGATCGATACTTTGGAATACTCCATTGTTTTTATTACTACATTCGACAGTGTATACTTGCACTAAGTTTGACTGAAATCATCTTTAAATCTTATTTTTCATCATATTTTCTACCACCTTCAGTCTACACACTCATCACCTCCTATCCTCGGGTGTCACAAAAATAGTGGTCAGAGTAGAGTACAAGGAAAAGGAAAAAACATAGTGGCGTAATAAGAGGAAAAGTTTGGAGCCATTGTAAAGAACCAAGAAGAAAAGAGTTTGTCAACTGGATTGGGTCCATCAAAGGATTGGAACAAGGATGGGCTGGTGGGAAAAAAGGTCGAAGCCAAGGACACCAGAGAACAAAATCAAGTAGGAAAATACAAGACGACAAACTTCAAAGATGGGCCCGAATACAAAAATAAGAAAGGGATATCCTTAGAAATGGCCAAAAATTACAGGGTATTTTTGAAAAATGGCCAAACCGGATTTTTTAATGAAAAATGGCCAAACCGGTTTTCTAACCTATTTTCGTGGGATTGGAACTTCCATTTTTACCCTTGAGTCATTCCCCACGTCTCTTCTATACTTGTGCAGCCTTATCTGATGATATTTAAAAAAAAATGAAAATATGTAACCTCCAATTCCATGAATCAAGGAATGATAGTTATAGAATCAATCCTTTGCCTTCCCAAAATATACGTTTTTTGGCTTTGGTTTTCCAGAATTTACCGCATCAATTCTCTCTCTTCATTTTCTTATTAAATGGTGGGTCCTAGCTTCGGTCAGATTGTCCTATTTGTAAGGAAAATATAGTTTATATCTATATAAACCAAAAAGTTAGAAGAGAATCGAAGCATGCATACCCTGGAATGTCGACACAACCTCTTCGAGCTTCTGAATGTTCCCTCGAATGTCTGTGTAAATACAGTGTAAATCTGTGAGTGTCTGTGTAAATATAGTGTAAATCTGTCGAGGGTTTGAATTTCTGTGTAAATACAGTGTAAATCTGTCGAGGGGTTTGAGAATCGGGTTAGGAGAAGAAGCTTGAAGGAGAATGAGTTTATTTGCCGAGAAGAATCAATTGAAGCTTGGAGGAGATTGATGGGTTTTCGAAGAAGGGTTTCAAAGAAGAAGCTCAATCGGTTTGGGTTTTTTTTTCGCCAAACGGTAAGCGCTCCTTTTTTGGTTTGGAGTGGGGTTTTCGAATGAGGGTTTTCCAAGAAAAATGTGAAGAGTTTGAGCCTTTTCTTTTTTCTTTTTTGAAATAGGATGCGAAAAAGTCAGGTGATGGATGTCAAATGCAACTGAGATTCATTTTCATCTAAATTTCTTTAAATTAATTTTCATCTAAATTTTTTTTAATTCATTTTCATATATAGTGATATTATTGTTTTCAAATTATACTTTATTTTGATTTGATGTTTTAGGTGCAAATCAAAATGATGGATGCCAAATAATGATAGATATTACTGGCATTTTAAAATAGATGCATGAGGTTGTTCTTCCATTTCTTCATTTTGCATATGAATCCTAGTTGCAACAGGTCAGTTCTTTATTTTTTCCAATATACTGTGTTTTTTGTTTTCTCCTATTTTTTCTCTCTGATTTGAATTTAAATCTTTTGTTTTAAATTTAAGTTCCCAGATTTATATATATATTTTTTTTTTTTTGAAAGTTTGTTATTGATTTACCCGTTGAATTAATCTCTAACAAAACTAGATTTTCTCCATTGTTTATAGTGTATTTTATTTTTTTTCCAATATATTGTGTTTTTTGTTCTCTCCTATTTTTTCTCTCTGATTTGAATTTAAATCTTTTGTTTTAAATTTAAGTTCCCAGATTTATATTTTTTTTATTTTGAAAGTTTGTTATTGATTTACCCATTGAATTAATTTGTAACAAAGCTAGATTTTCTCCCTGTTTATAGTGTATTTTGGTTTAATTTATTTATGAATTAAGATTTGGGGCAGGGGTATTTTCGTCCATTTTGTTGTCAAAAAAATTTACTAAAATTAGCTTTTGCCCATTTTTCAGATTGTAAACACGAATGGCCTGTTTTCAAAACAGCTAATTTTAAATGGTCATTTATCTGGTTGCCCCAATAAAAAATTGGAAGGGAAGAAAGGGGAAAGCCAAATCGGAAAGAGCTCTGAAACAAGTGGAAAAAATGAAACCGCCTAGCTAGAACTGAACCAATGAAGCAATCGGATGATCAACTGAACGAAGGAGAATCAGAGGGGAAAGGAAAACTAAGAAATAAGTGGGGAAAGAGGAAGGAAAGAAATAGAGATGTGATGGAAAACAATACTCTGGTGAAACTGGAGGGATATCAGAGGAGGTTGAAAGTCAGTCCCGCCGGACATCATGAAAATCTTATGCTGGAACGTTCAGGGATTAGAGAACCCTCAAAAGTTCCAAGCGCTCCACCACGTGGTTAGGAGCTCAAACCCTCAAATGGTTTTTTTTATCAGAGACTAAAGATAGCAAAAGAATTGAAGACAAGTTGAAAATAGAGTTAAATTACAGTGGTTGTTTTAGTGTGCCTAGTTAGGGAAATAGTGGCAGCCTTGTTTTATTATGGGAGGAAGAAGTTAAGGTAGAAATCAATTCCTTTTCTATAGGCCACATAGATACTTTTATTAAAGATGAAGCGGGATGGCGGAGATTCACAAGGTTTTATGGCAATCCCATGGTTAATAAAAGGGTGGAGTCATGAAGCTTATCGAGAGGTTAAATGGTCAAATGGATCTCCCATAGATTATTAATTGGAGGAGACTTTAGTGAGATTCTTTACTCGCACGAGAAGAAAGGAGGCCCCGATATAGTCAAAATCAAATGGATTTGTTTAGAGAAGCTATTGACAATAGCAGTCTAAAGGATTTGGGCTTCTCAGGGGATAGGTTACTTGGTAGAGGAAAATGGGCAAAAACAAGGTGATAAAGGAGAGGTTGGATAGATTTTTCGTCAATACCAAGCTGATCGGTATGTTCAGAAACATTAGGATTAACCATCTCAATTGGGCATTGCTCTGAGCATCGGCCTTTGTTGGTTGTTTTAGAATTTGTTTCGATTTTCAAGCATCATGATAGAAGGAAGAAGGTGATTAAGTTTGAGGAGGGTGAGCTGCTTTTGACAAGTGCAAAGAAATTGTTGATAGGCTTTAGAAAGAATCCAATAGACAAGGAATATTTGAAGGTTTCAATGATATGATAATAAGATTGTTTGAAAATGCTAAATAATTAGAATATCGCTAGGTTGGGAGGTTTGATGAAAGCGACAATAGTCAGAAAGGAAGAGGAGCTAAGAATTTTGTCTAGAAATATTGATAGGCCCTCAGATTCAAATTGCAAAAAAGCTGAAAATGAGCTAGAGATTCTGTTAGAGGAAGAAGAGAAGTATTGGAGGTTGAGATTGAGAGATGATTGGTTGAAATGAGGTGATCAGAATACAAAATGGTTCCACTCAAAAGCTTGCTCTCGAAAGAAGAAGAAAAAAAGAAAGGAAAAAAAAAAACTTGCTAAGGGCTTGGAGGATAAGGAAGGGCAGTGGATAGAAGACGAAGAGATGTTGGGGTAGTTGGCCTCAAACTATTTTAAAGATCTATTTTAAACTTCCTGCCCAAAAAATGAAAGCCATTGAAACTTCCCTAGAAGGCATATCATCTAAGATATCGGATTACCAAAGAACTCAGTTGGATAGGCCTTTCTGTAAAGCCAAAATGAAGTGGCTTTAAAGAGTATGAACCTTAGCAAAGTCGTGGAGTTAGATGGAGCTCATGCTATATTCTATAAATATATATATATATATATATATATACATAAATTTGTATCTCAAAAATTTAGATGATATATATATTCTATATGAATTAGGTCTCTCTCTATCAAAATTTTGCCTAAGGCCCTTATCATCTCGGGTCGTCCCAAACATCTAGGTTATATGTCAACTACCAAGTCAATTCCATTTTAGTTTTAACACTGAGCGCTAACAAAGATTTTTTAAAACAACTTAATGAGCTATAGTCAAAATTCCATTTTTTTTTTTTTTAATAGACCTCTTGGTTATTAATACAAGTTTCATGCCAGTTGAGCTATGTGTTTGCGTATCGTGGCAAACAACTTAGAAGCTTAATGATTAAAATAAACCTTTTGAAAAATGATAGGACATAATTAAGACTCACCCCTTAAGGATACTTTTTGTACAACTTAACCTAGTTTTTATCACCACATACTAGTTAAAACCCGCCGGCAGACATCCTAGAGAATTCCTCAAGCTCTTAGTCAATTTCTCAAACTCTTGGTCATCTACCTATCATGCTTAGCAAATTGTGCAAATATCAAGGGATTGCATTTCCATAAATATTTCTATGTAGGATTCAATTTTCCAACTTTCCTTTCATACATTTTAGTGTAATTTTACCTCAACCGATTTTTTATCTTTTTTTTTTTATTTGAAACATGCATTGTACATATTTCTAAGCATAGTTTCTCATTAAAGTGATGAAAATAACTACAGGCAAGAATTTTTTATTATTTATTTTATTATTATTATTATTATTTTGAGAAAACTAAAGGCAACAATTTGGAATGCAATAAAAACAAACAAATATAGCTCCTTAATTAAGGTGTATACCGCTTTTAAGGTGTTGCAAAAGTGAACCTCTACCCCATATTTATGATGAAATATTTTATAAAATATAGCTAGAATTCCTTTTACTACTACGATAATTTTTATAAGATATCTCAAAATATATATATAACATTTTTAAAGTGTTCTAAGTTACTTTGTACAGCCTTTTAAAATGCTACCGGTTTTTTTTTTTTTTTTTTTTTTTTTTTTTTTTTTTGAAACGTAAAATGCTATCAGTTAATATAGCATCTTGCAATCGTCATGGTAAACATTCTATAGCTTAGGCAAAATAACTTTAAATATTTCCCATAACATTTAATAATAATTCTGAAGCCTTATCTTATTGTTTTGTAGAAGTTTTATGTTTAATATTTTTAACATAAGAAATATGCTATTAAACTTTTTGTTTTTTTATTCCCAAAAGGAGTATATTTTGTTGCTATTTTCAAACTGGACATTTTTTATTAATATTATATTTTTTAAAACTTATTATTAAAATATAGTTATTTTGAAACTTATTATTAAAATATTGTTACTTTAAATTTTCAAGTATAGGTTGTCAGAGACGACGTGCAGATGTGGCATTAATTTTTTAAAAAAAAATCGTGTAGATACGACCTCCACGTCAATATGTTCAAAATGATTGATCGGTAGAGTGGGTATGTCCAGCGTCTTCTATACAACAATTCCAGGGTTCAAATCCAAGCAAGTGCAAATCTATTGTATTTATTTTTTTCTTTTTCTTTCCATCAGATTTTTTTCCTTTTTTCCTTTTTTTTTCACTTCTCTTTAAAATTTTTAAATTAATATAAGTAAATACCAACAATTTAATTTAATGTATAATGCCCATAGTTTATTTATATATTTTATTTTTTATTTTGAATTATATTATTATTATAAACAACTTTTTAATCTAATATACATACTTTCAATTTTTTGTTTTCGATTTTCTTAAAAAAAAATTGAAATTAGTATAGGTAAATACCAGAAATTTAATTTAATTTAAATTGCATAGATACCAACAATTTAATTTAATGTATAAAGCCCGTATTTTATTTATATATTTTATATTTTATTTTGAATTATATTATTATTATAAACAACTTTTTAATCTAATAATACACACTTTCAATTTAATTTTGAATTATATTATTATTATAAACAACTTCTTAATCTAATACACATACTTTCAATTTTTTTTTCAATTTTCTTAAAAAAATTGAAATTAGTATAGGTAAATACCATAAATTTAATTTAATGTATAAATTGCTTCGTTTCCTTATTTGAAATTAATAGAAGTATAATTTTTTTTGAAGAAAATTGAAAAAAAAAAATGAAAGTATGTGTATTAGATTAAAAAGTTGTTTATAATAATAATAGGAGTAAATACCAACAATTCTATTAATTTCAAATAAGGAAACATGCAATTTATACAATAAATTAAATTTCTAAATACCTATACTAATTTCAATTTCTTTTTTTGAAGAAAATTGAAAAAAAAAAATGAAAGTATGTATATTAGATTAAAAAGTTGTTTATAATAATAATATAATTCAAAATAAAATATAAAATATATAAATAAAATATGGGTTTTATACATTAAACTAAATTGTTGGTATTTACTTATATTAATTTAAATTTTTTAAAGAGAAGTGAAAAAAAAAAAAAAGGAATAAAGGAAAAATGTGAAGAAACAAAAAAAAGAAAAAAATAAATACAATATTTGCATATGCTTGAGCTCGAACCATGGAATAGGCGATTAGAAGACACAGAACTTAACCACTCTGCTAGTCCATGTTTTTGAACATAATGATGTGTGAAG
Source organism: Luffa aegyptiaca (assembly GCA_017139565.1). NCBI lineage: Eukaryota > Viridiplantae > Streptophyta > Magnoliopsida > Cucurbitales > Cucurbitaceae > Luffa > Luffa aegyptiaca. The sequence goes on from CM029400.1 coordinate 35,476,937, forward strand.
AGACGACCTACACGATTTTTTTTTTTTTTTAAATTAGTGCCACATCTGCACGTCGTCTGTTCAAGAGACGACATGTGGACGCGTGGGTCTAGGTCGTCTCTTCAAGAGACGACCTATATCTGAAAATTTAAAACAACAATATTTTAATAATAAGTTTCAAAACAGTAATATTTTAATAATAAGTTTTAAAAAATATAATATTAATAAAAATGTCCTTTTCAAACTATATCAGATATCATTATAGTTTTTTTTTTACATATTTGATTTTTATATATAATCAAATATATTCATGTTATCTTTACTAATTTAATCATATATATATATAGCATAAAAATTTAAGATTTCATATAAGCAATAATTAATAAGCCATGGTACAGCACAGGGAAGCACCAATATAGGCCCACAAATTCTCAACAAAATGTACCCAAACAATCATAACTAAACCAATTTAGATCCACAAAAAATGAAGAGTCCTATACTTGAAGTTAGAGTCAGCCATGTAATAATGAATTAGGGAACACCCATAAATATTCAAACACTAATAAAATCACCATAACCACCCTGTATGAACACTAACAAAACCACCCTGTTACGAACCACAAATACTGTAACCCCCTCAAATTTTAAACCGATTAGAAGACATTACTTACCCTCAACCCAAGTGCCAATTTTAATGCTCTGAAAATTTTGACAGCGACATATGTATAGCTACCCAAATTTTCTCAATACCTGAAAGCCAGTTTAAAGCACTTCTATAATTCATTCTAGTTCACTCCACCTCACTCCTGTACAGAAACAAACTACCACAACTCAAGAAAACGTACGAGTCAGATCTTGTATCAACCACTACCTAACAATGCCATAAAGCTTACTCAACAACGGATGTCACTCAAACTTTAAAATTTAACTTTATTAACATTAAGAAAGAAACAGAGTCTCAAAATAAGAATTAACAAACTTGAAGCCTAGATTTCCAGCAAAAATAAAACCTATGAACAAAAAGTAGCCAAAACCAACAAGAACGAAATAACTAACCAACCACCTAAACACATAAAGTTAATAGTAACAATTTGAGCAAACCTACTAAATGAAAGCTTTCAGGTTCAGACTTATAACAATATAACAAGCAGAGAATGAATGCAAGGTTAATCCCAAAAAATTAAAACGTGATTTAAAATTTGAAAAAAAAAACAAACAGAGAAAATATTAGGCCAAAATTTGATCAATCTAAGAATCAACCTACATTACTCTGTCTGCTATATTTTCTTTTGATATTCATTGTTCAGATACACTATGAAATGCTGAGACAAGACCACAAGGAAGGAAGAAATAAAACACAGAAGTTAGACCATTAATGATTGACTTGAAGAATCACCTGCTGCTGATGCCCAGCAATTGATTTGCAATGATCAGTGTTTTGTTTTCTTCTTAGGTTTCGCCATCTTGTTGTATGCCAGAAGCCTATTTTGTCCCAATTTAAATTGAGCTTGTCGTAGCTTCCTCTTAGCTTTCTTAGATAGATTGCTCTTATCACCATTTGAATCCTCAATTTGGACTTTGTCATTCTCTTTGTCATCCAAAACGTGCATGCCGGAGCCATTCTTCATCCTTTTCTTCACGTTATCTTTCTGTTCACCAAATTGTTTGTTGCCTCTAAGTAGCTCCTTGGTCCTCTTTTTCAGGCGCTGTCTAGTACTATTTGGCATCTTCCATTCTTCCTTATAAGGGGCCAGCTTTTTCAAAGAAACAAACTGATTCAACTCCTTGTCATCCAATGCTAGGATTTCAGTAGTACTGAGTCCATAACGGTTAGGTGGTATTTTGGCGTACTTAAACCTCGTCTTCAAGTCTCCAATTGTATCCTCATAATCTAATTTATAATATTCCTCCATAATGGCTTCTTTAGCTTTCTTGTACAGAGATAACTTACGCTTTCTCTTTCTTTTGCCTTTGTCATCCTCACTACCATGTTCTTCATCTTCTTCTTCATTATCCTCATTACCCATATCATTATCAATTTTATGGTTTAAACTCTTCTGCCTAGCTGCCAAGAAGCCATCACCTGACTCAGATGAAGCCCACCCTTTTGGCAATCCAAGCAACTCATCCTCTTTGTCAAAATCAGGTTTCTTAATCTCACCATCACCTTCATCATCCATATCGCTTCCAAACTCAGGATCAATGTCCTCTTTCTCATAATATTCTTCACCAAAAGTCACCTTCATCATCCTGTCATATTCTTCTGGATCAAAATCCTCATCTAAATCTTTAACATCCAATAAGCAATTTTCGTCCTCCCCAATTCCTGCTGTCTCCCTAATCTTCCTAAGCTTCTCTTTTACCTCCTCCTTCAAATTTTTTAAATGCTTCAACTCCTCCTCCCTCTCTAATCTTGCAATCTCCATCCGCTCTTCCTTACTCCTTCTCTTCTCCTTCCTCGTATTCTTCTTTTTCCTAACTGACCCCTCAACAGTTCTACTATGCCCCAAAATCGTATCTCCTACATTTTCTTGGAACCTGTATTCATATTCCTCTTGTTTTTCAATCTCTTCCTCATCCTCTGACAGCATGGCCAATTCCTCATCCCCAACCTTCCCATCTTCACTAAGCCACAGTTTATTCTTAAAATACGCCTTCAAGAATTTTGAATTTTCATCCAACCGGTCATCCTCATCCCCAAAATACTCATCCAACTTCCTCTCAAATTCTTCATCTTTTTCCTCTCCACCATACCTCTCTCCTTTACTTTTAAAAATTCTTCCTCATCATCTTCATCTTGCACTTCTGCTGCCTCCAAAAATGCCTTACGTATCTCCTCTTGCTCCTTATCATAAATCTTCACATTTTTAGTCTCCTCATCATCAAATTCGGGACCCTCTTCAATCAAATGTTTTGCTACCACGTCTTTCAAATACATACTGCTTTTTTTCTTCTCTGTTATACTACCTTTGACGTCATCATTTTCCTTGCCATGGTTGTCATCATCTGAATCGAAAAGTTTGGGATCTTTCTGTTTAAGGATTGGATCCTGCTTCTTGATCTTGATTAATGTTGAGAAAATGAAAGGTTTTCCATTTTCATTATTAAACTTTATTTGTGCATTTAGTGTGACTTTTGGTTTTTGTGACTTTTGGCTTTTGGTTTCTTGTAACCAATAGTGACTTTTGAGTTTTGGGAGTTAGGTGAGTTATGAGCATTTTATCACATTTAAAGTTATGAACCATTGGTATTCTATGGTTACTTTTGTAAGCCTATATAAAGGCATGCTTAGTTGAATGAAAAATGATCTCCATTCATACTTGTCTTCCACAATTTTCTAACAAAGTGGTATCAGAGCGAGTAGCAAAAAAATTGAGAGAAATGGCCAACGGTGGGATGGGTTCGCTTCAACTACCGATGCTTTCCAAGCTCAACTATGACAATTGGAGCATCAAGATAAAAGCGTTACTAGGAGCACAAGATGTGTGGGAGATCGTGGAGAATGGTTTCCAAGAGGCGGAAGCTGGAGCCGATCAAGCGCAAAGAGATGCGTTAAAGGAGACAAGAAAGAAGGACAAGAAGGCCCTCTATATCTTGTACCAATCGGTGGACGAAGACACGTTTGAGACCATCGCCAATGCCGAGACGTCAAAGGCGGCATGGGACAAGCTCCAATCAACTCATAGAGGAGTCGATCGTGTGAAAAAGGTACGGTTGCAAACTTTACGTGGTGAGTTTGAATCTTTACAAATGAAGGAGTCGGAGGTGATAGCGGAATATCACACAAGAGTAATGACCGTCGTCAACCAATTGAGACGGAACGGTGAAGAAATCGTCGATGTTCGTGTCATGGAAAAGGTTCTACGGAGCCTAAATACAAAGTTCGAGATTATTGCCACGACAATTGAGGAGACACAGGATCTCGAGATTATGACGATTGAACAATTTATAGGCTCGTTGCAAGCCTATGAGGAGAAAAAGAAAAAGAGGATGGAGCAAACAGAGACCATTGAACAACTTCTCCAACTCAAACTCAAGGAGGAGAATAGTCGTGGACGTGGAAGAGGACGTGGTGGTCGAGGCCGTGGTGGAAGAGGTGAAACCAACACCGATGTTTCTCAAAATTCGAGTGATTCCTCAAGAGGAAGAGGAGGTCGAGGTCGTGGAAGACGCGGTGGAAGATCTGGGAGAGATAAATCTCAGGTAAAATGTTATAACTGTAATAAGTATGGCCATTATGCAAATGAGTGTTACTCATCTCAATCAGAATCAAGTGATCGGAAGCATCAGGATCAGTCAGCCGCCAACACATCCAAAGCCCATCAAGGGCAATCTAATTATGCAGAGGAGAATGAAACTTTATTTATGGTTTCAAAGGGAGAAGAAGATAGTCAAGATAGTATGTGGTATCTTGACACCGGAGCCTCAAACCACATGTGTGGAAAACGCGAGATGTTTGCAGAGTTGAACGAGATGGAGAAAGGTAATATTGCCTTTGGAGACAATTCTTTGGCCGCCATCAAAGGAATAGGTAAAATTCTCATTCGGTTAAAAAATGAAGAAAATCAATATATTACAAATGTTTATTACATTCCCAGTATAAAAAATAATATATTGAGTGTAGGACAATTGTTAGAGAAAGGTTTTGAAGTTCAAATGAAAAACAATTGTTTGTATTTGAGGGATAATCATGAGAGACTTATTGCTAAAGTTTCCATGACAAAAAACCGAATGTTTCCCTTGAATATATGTAATGATGTTCCAAAATGCTTGAAGACGTGTTATGAGGATCTCTCCTGGTTATGGCATCTACGGTTCGGACACCTCAATTTTGGAAGTCTAGAAGACTTGTCGAAAAAGCAGATGGTGCGGGGTTTACCGCACATTCACAAGCCGAACCAAGTGTGTGAAGGATGTCTACTTGGCAAACATCATCGAAGTAGTTTTCCGAAGGAGTCTATGACAAGAGCCAAGAAGCCTCTAGAACTCATCCATGTCGATGTGTGTGGAATGATCAAACCGGAGTCTCATGGTAAAAGTAAATACTTCCTTCTGTTTATTGATGATTTTTCTAGAAAAACATGGGTGTACTTTTTGAAGGAAAAATCGGAAGTATTTGAAATCTTCAAGAGATTTAAGGCACGTGTGGAGAATGAAAGCAATCTTACAATCAAGGCCATGAGAACTGATCGAGGTGGTGAATTCACATCAAATGAGTTCAAACAGTTTTGTGATGAAAAAGGCATCCGACGTCCGTTAACAGTGCCAAGGACACCACAACAAAATGGCGTGGTGGAGAGGAAGAATCGGACAATCTTGAATATGGCAAGAAGCATGCTAAAGACAAAGAAAATGCCAAGGGAATTTTGGGCGGAGGCCGTAGCTTGTGCGGTCTATTTGACAAATCGAGCACCAACCAAAAGTGTGCTTGACAAGACGCCTCAAGAAGCATGGAATGGAAGAAAGCCCGGAATTGGTCACTTCAAGGTATTTGGGAGTATTGCATATGCTCATGTGTCAGAGGAAAAAAGGACCAAGCTCGACGATCGAAGCGAGAAACTCATCTTCATTGGCTATGATGCAAGTTCAAAGGGTTATCGCCTTTACAATCCTTTGAATGGGAAGGTAATTATTAGTCGTGATGTTGTTTTTGATGAACAAGCATCTTGGGATTGGAATACACAGGAGGAGGAGTATGATTTCCTTCCATATTTTGAAGAAGATGATGAAAATGAGCCAACCAGAGATGAAATGGGTGAAGTTTTGCCTAGTCCAGTGCCATCCCATTTGACCGATCGATCGTCATCTGAAGGTTCATCCAGTGATTCTGAGAATGAAATTGGTCCAAGAGGAACCCGAAGTCTGCAGGAACTTAATGAGGTAAATGAAAATCAAAATGACATAACTCTCTATTGTCTTTTTGGTGATTGTGAGCCTATTAGTTTCCAAGAAGTCATTGCAAGCAAGAAATGGAAGGATGCAATGGATGAAGAAATTCAAGCGATAGAGAAAAATGACACATGGGAGTTGACCAAGCTTCCAAAAGGGCACAAACCGATCGGAGTGAAGTGGTTATACAAGACAAAGAGAAAGGCCAATGGCGATGTTGAAAGACACAAGGCGAGACTAGTGGTGAAAGGGTATAGTCAACGACATGGCATCGACTATGATGAGGTATTTGCCCCCGTTGTTCGTCTTGAAACTATTCGTTTGATTATTGCTTTGGCAGCTCATAGTCATTGGAAAATACATCAAATGGATGTCAAATCGGCATTCTTGAATGGAATTCTTGAGGAAGAAGTTTATGTGGAGCAACCATTGGGTTATGAAGTCAAAGGTGAAGAAAACAAAGTGCTTCGATTGAAGAAGGCTCTTTACGGTTTGAAGCAAGCACCGAGAGCATGGAATTCGAAAATTGACAAGTATTTTCAAGAGAAGAAGTATATGAAGTGTCCTTATGAGCATGCCCTTTACATCAAAATGCAAGGTGAAAGCATACTAATCATTTGTTTATATGTTGATGATTTAGTATTTACCGGAAACAATCCTAGCATGTTTGATGAGTTCAAAAGAGAGATGGCAAAGGAGTTTGAAATGACGGACATTGGTCTCATGAGTTACTATCTTGGGATCGAGGTCAAACAAAGTGAAGATGGGATTTTTATATCCCAAGAGGGCTATGCTAAAGAAATGCTCAAAAAGTTCAACATGGATGATGCTAATCCAGTTGGAACACCGATGGAATGTGGAGTCAAAATCACCAAGCAAGGTGGAGGAGAAAAGGTACATTCTACATATTTCAAAAGTTTGGTTGGAAGTTTGAGATACTTGACATGCACAAGACCGGATATTCTTTATTCAGTTGGAATTATTAGTCGATTTATGGAGGAGCCGACAACTACGCATTGCAAAATGGCAAAAAGGATACTTCGCTACATCAAAGGGACGATTGGGTATAGTCTTTCCTATGTCTCTTCTAGTAATTTTGATATTGTTGGATATTGTGATAGTGATTGGAGTAGTGACTTGGATGATCGAAAGAGTACTACGGGGTTTGTGTTTTTTATTGGTGAAACGGCGTTCACATGGATGTCAAAAAAGCAACCCATAGTCACATTATCAACATGCGAGGCGGAGTACGTCGCGGCAACTTCATGTGTATGTCATGCAATTTGGCTAAGAAACTTAGTGAAGGAGTTGAAGTTTCAAATGGAAGGTCCGATGGAGATTTTTGTTGACAACAAATCGGCCATTGCCTTAGAGAAAAATCCGGTATTTCATGGGAGGAGCAAGCACATTGATACCCGATTTCACTACATTCGGGATTGCGTTGCGAATAAAGAAGTGGAACTCAAATATATCAAGTCACAAGACCAAGCGGCAGACATTTTCACAAAGCCCCTCAAGTTGGAGACTTTTATCAGAATGAGGAGTTTACTTGGTGTAACAAATCAAGTTTAAGGGGGGTGTTGAGAAAATGAAAGGTTTTCCATTTTCATTATTAAACTTTATTTGTGCATTTAGTGTGACTTTTGGTTTTTGTGACTTTTGGCTTTTGGTTTCTTGTAACCAATAGTGACTTTTGAGTTTTGAGAGTTAGGTGAGTTATGAGCATTTTATCACATTTAAAGTTATGAACCATTGGTATTCTATGGTTACTTTTGTAAGCCTATATAAAGGCATGCTTAGTTGAATGAAAAATGATCTCCATTCATACTTGTCTTCCACAATTTTCTAACTTGATTAATGCATTGAAGAACTCCAGGTCCTTCTTCAAATTTTTGCTGTCATCTTCTTCCTCTGAGGAAGATGATTCAGAATCTGAGCTTTCAGATTCAGAGTCTTCAATAAGACCCTTCTTCTTTAGCTCCTCTAAGCGCTGAAGATCCTCTCGCTTCTTATTATGCTCAAACTTTTTTGCATAATCCCGATTAATTTCTATCTTTGAGTCATCATTGTCAGAATCACTCCCATCAAATAGTCGTAGACCCATTGTTTCTGCAACAAGAAAACACTTCAAATTAGGATTTTCAAAATGTTCTTCACGTATATGCCAGAAAAGGGTGTAAATTAACTCAACTTGGTAGTTAGGGTTTAGGGTTCGGGTCAACCACGTTTTTTTTTTCAACTTCTATAATGAACCCTTTCTTTAAATACCATTTGTGATTTTACAACAGCTAGACAAATTAATGGGAGCATATTGACAATCAATTGATAAAACCACCCTTTTGTATAAATTTCTGCTAACTTCAGTAAATAACTTAAGAGAAAGAGAGTGCTATCTTCCTTATAATACATCAATATAGAAAAATATAAACAAATTATTAAGGATATGCCTTAATTTATCTATTCCTCTAGAAAAAATTTATGCTACTGTATGACTCTAGAAATATGACAGTCAATACCAAATTTCTCTTATATAATATATAGTATCTACAATAAGGACAAAAACCAGACCATGAACAAAAAATTATGAAAATGGTTTCTTGAGATTAATGATATTTGCACCAGAAAGAAGGAATAGGAATTAGAAATCTCAATAAGAAGTCTTCAATAAGAAGTCTTCCACCTAAGGGAATGAATCAAATACATCTATACTTGAGTTAAAATCGCTATTTTACTGAAAAAAAAATTTGAATGCTGTATTTTCTCAGAGAGACATTGTGATATCAAAACTGAAACAATCCCTTTATAAATTATTTTAAACCTCTTCTTGCCCTACCTTTCGCCAAGTTGCTCTAGATGCTTTCCAGCATACTAAGCTTCTTGATTGAGGTTCAAGTCTCCTGCACAAAATGTAAAAAAATCATAAGAGAAGAAAGAAGTGTAGGAATTTGGAAGTCAATAAAGTTAAGCAGGTGCACATCAAGACCAATTAATAAACTCAGCTTACAAAAAGTGTAGAAACCAAAAAATGGAAATAGATTCTGTTTGACTATGAGAAATCCACCACACCACATGTGCTAACTGGTTTCCATACCCTTAGCAATTCTGGGTAGTGAAAAAGCATCCACATTAGCTTCAATATAACCATATAAGCCACTCAGGGTATGCTTAGCAATTAGTAGTTCTCTGTTGTACCTAAAACTATAAGATCATAACCACTTGGCCTTTGGAAAATGTGAGAAATCATGGAACTAAATTATAAAAGCAGAGAATGATGGCTGGAAACAATCTGTCCCCAACAATGGCAAAGCAGCCCTGATGGCTGCACCAGTCTCTACTGTGCCTTCTTGATCTCAACAAGCATTGAATAAATTTACATATTTTTAATTCCTTGCTTTTCCCAGAAGCCAAACAAGCACAAAAAACATACAACATGCAATTCCAACTTCAAAGTTGAACCGATAAACAAAAGCAAAACACAATCAAGAATACCCGCTCCAAACCCTCCACTCCAGAATCAAGCAAAACTGGAGACGGGGTAACCACGGTTCCTACCCACACCATCCTACTAAGTGGATCCACATACATACACATACACACATACACATCCTCATCCACATCCACATGCACATTATCTATTTATATCTATATCTATCTATTCATATATATATATATATATACTTATATATATATATACTTATACTTATATATATAAAAGTGGCTATAGAGAGAAACTTTATCTCCTCATTTTGCCCTCCCAATTTGAAACATATGCCTATTTTACCTAATTCTATTGAATAAATTGGAATTTAAGACAAAATGCAAGATGGAAAAGAGAAAGTGGGTTGGGTCAAGATAGTTGCCCCACAACCCCACCAAGCTGGCTTTTCAATTTGCTATACATTATTAATTAATGAACTCTTTTATTTTTATTACACAAAAACCTATGAACTCTACATATTCCAAGCACCATTCATTAGAGAATTTCAAGAGACGACTTCAATTTGAAAAAAAAAAAAAAGACGACTCATTGGCTTCCTACAAAATAATCAACATCTATTATAATCTTATTTTTATAACACAAAAACCTATGGACACTTCTCATTCCAAGCACCATTCCTTAGAGAATTTGAAGAGACGACCACAATTTTCAAAAAATGACTCATTGGCTTCCTACAAAATATTTTAATTCAATAACTCATCAACATCTATTACAATTTTATTTTTATTACACACAAGCCTATGGACTCTTCTGATTCCAAGCACCATTCATTAGAGAATTTCAAGAGACGACTTCAATTTTCAAAAAACAACTCATTAGCTTCCTACAAAATAATCAACATCTAGTATAATCTTATTTTTATTAGACAAAAACCTATGGACTCTTCTCATGCCAAACAACCATTCATTAGAGAAGTTCAAGAGACGATTTCAATTTTCAAAAAACGACTCATTAGCTCCCTACAAAAAAATATTAATTCAATAACTCATCAACATTTATTACAATCTTATTTTTATTACACAAAAACCTATGGACTCTTCTCATTCCAAGCACCATTCATTAGAGAATTTAAAGAGACGACTTCAGTTTTCAAAAAACGACCCATTGACTTCCTACAAAAGAATCAACATTTATTATAATCTTATTTTTAGTACACAAAAACCTATGAACTCTTCTCATTCCAAGCACCACACATTAGAGAATTTCAAGAGACAACTTCAATTTTCAAAACCGACTCATTTGCTTCCTACAAAATATTTTAATCCAATAACTCACCAACACCTATTACAATCTACCATCCAACTAAGTCTTAATTTGAGTTGCCTGATGGAAGGGAGAACAATTCACAACAAATGCAATACCTTCGATCTGGCTTGGTTTCTTTTCAATCCAATTCCTTTTCTCTCTGCCAAGAATGCAGTGTCTCATGTTGTCAAAAAAAATAAAAAATAAAAATGGGGTGTCTCAAAACCACTTTTCCATCGTAAATGTACCAATTGTGCCCTCGAGAACAGTCTCCCGTTTTTGTACTCACATCTTTTTTACTATTCGGCTATTGTTATTATGAAAAAGAAAAACAAACAACTCCTCTATTCTTTCATTAGACAAGTTCTAATTTGTGTTTTTCAAGTAAGCAGAAAGACATAGATGAAGATTGGGAAAATACCAGTAACAGCAAGGGAGTAGATAATCGAGGGAGGCTACGGCGGCACGAACGGAAGAAAGACGACGGTGGCGGCGGCACGAGCGGAAGAAAGACGACGGCTGCGGCTGCAGCTAACGGGAGAGACGCGGCGGCGACACTGACCTGCTGAAACGGAGGAGGAAAGAGCGTGGAGAAGAAGAAGAAGTGGCGTGAGCAGTTAGGTTTCCCTTTTCTTTTATTCATTTTTATTTTATTTTACAGAGTATGCTAAAAAGTAAAAAAATTAAAAAAAAAAAAAAAAAAAAAAAAAAAAAAAAAAAAAGAAAAACAGCCGTGAAATCTATCGGGGTTTGATAGATTTTCTTGTTTGTTCCTGGCTTTTTTTATTTTTTATTTTTTTTATTTGTGTTAATTTTTAATAATATGTATACATTTAATCATAATTGAATTTTTTAAAAAACAAAATCATAATTGAAAATTTAATTTCGTTATAAAAGAAAACCTCTCCCTATTTTGTCCAGCCTTTTTAATTCCTTTAAAATTGTTTTATTTTTTATTTTTTATTTTTTAAAATTAAATATAAATTTTATGTTTTCATTTTGTACCTCAACTTAATTTGATATATTTTATTTTTTTTCTTTGAAAAGACACAACTTTTTTCCTATTAAAAGAATAATAAGGAGAAACTTTTTGTGCAAGGTTTATCCCTTCATTATGAATTGTGTATCTTTTTTGTCTTAATTTCTAAAATTATATTAAGTTGAATTTTCGATTATTGAAGAAAAATAATCTACATTCATAGAACAGAGTGAATGATTTTGTCTTAATTAGTTATCATTGTTCTATTCAAAATCTAAATCTAGTTTTTTTTTTTATTTTTGAAAGAAAATCCATTTTTTTTCTTTTAAATGATGTAATAAATTTATTGTATGAAGAGAGGGATTTACAAAACCAAATAATAGTCATGTAGGTTACAAAAAAGAGAAATTGATGGTTTGCAGGAAAAAGGAGAGAAAAATTCATAACATTTTTTGTTGGAGATGAGTAAATGGTTAAATAAAAAATCAACAGTTGAGTAATTATTATAACAAATTAAGGAATCTTTTTCATGATGTGATGGCGACGATGACGCCTAAGAGTGGCTAATATGGGTGGTTAGTAGCTGAGACAAATATAATTCGTGGAAAAGTAAATTAGAAACATGTGTCTCAAAAAATTTAAAAAAACATAAGAGAAGATATAAAGAAAAATTGGGTAGTAAGTGGCGACTAGAAAGAATGAAGAAAAACATGTGATTTAAAGTTTTGAGGAAAAATTAAAATTAATTATCATTTCATTTTAAATTATAATTAAAATAAAAATTGAAACTCAAATAATTTCAAGCAAATAGGATATTGTGATATTTATCAATGGTCATTTTCAACCAAAAATATACAAATATCTTTTATATATTTGAAATTATAGTGAATATCTTCTTTTTTAGAAAATTAAATGATATTTTAATTTCTAATTATTGTTTTCTTTTTTTTTCTTATTTTTGTACTTTAAATTAGAACTAAAATTTTTCGCGTGCATCGTGTTTTCTACTAGTCTAAAATATAAAAGAGACTTAAACAGAGAAAAGCTTTTGATTTTCTTATTTATTCCTTCTTAATTTAAGAGTTTCCCTTTTTGGCTTTTTAATTTAAACTAGATTCTTAGCACGTGTCTTGCACCTAGTATTTCAATTTTATTTTATAGTATATTAAATTCAATTTTTTTAAAAAAAAAATGTTGGGTACATATTATATAATAGACTCGTTTAAATTTACAAGAAAACAAACTATTTACCAAGTAATAAATGACATTTTTTCCTATTCAATTTATAATACTCTTAAAAGAAAATTACACTTTTGGTCCCTGAGGTTTGGATTTGGTTGCATTTTGGTCATTGAGTTTTCAATCTCAACAATTTTACCCCTGAGGTTTGGATTTCGTTACACTCTTGGTCCCTGTGTCCAAATTTATTTTAATTCTTAAAAGATTGTTGACGTGGCACTGAATTTTTATTAAAAAAAATATTTGGTTTTATTACAAGTTTAGTCCTTGAACATTTAGGGTTGTATCAATCAGGTCTCTGAATTTTAAGAAGTTTCTAAAAGGTCTCTAAACTTTCAATTTTGTTTCTAATAGGTCCCTGAATTTTAAAAATGTCTAATAGGTCCTTGATATATTTGATATTTTAAAAATTAACCAATCTAAAATATATAAAATTGAATTTTGAACTTTATGGTTTTTTTTTTTTTTTTGGGGGGGGGGGGGGGGGGTAGTTTTGTTGTTTATACTATTTTGTATGTTGCCATTTGCTAGAGCTAAAAAAAAAAAGAGTAGAAAAACAAAGGAGATACTCCTCCATCTTGACCAAACTGAGTAACCAGGAGTGATCATGACACTCATGATTTCCATTGCATGAAAAGTAAGTCTGGGAAGTCGGTATGTGTTACGGTTTCAATAGTGAGCTAGGCTCGTAGTTAGCTACTTTCCCCATAAAGTGTTAGTATGTTGAAACGAAGGTGTAGATGACTATGAGACTCTCCTAGAAGAAAAAAGAGAAGAAAAAGAAAAAGAAAAAAAAAAAAGAATAAAGCTAGCAGCAACATATCATAAGTTTGGGGGAGGGAAGTTTAAATTTTCTTTTCCAACTCAAGAGTTAGGATAACTTGTGAAAGAGAGACTACTCTAAGCTTGAGGAATAAGGGCTAGGTGGAAGAACAAGTGAAAGAGTTGGGAATGCATAAGAATGTTTTATCTTGAAAGGAACGAGTGAGGGTCTAATTTGAGAAAATCTTGTTGTTGTCTAAAAGTGTTAGGAGTTGAGATCTTTTTTGAAAGGCAGCCTTACGACTAAAACTTACCTATGAAATGCATACTTTCTTTCATGTTTTGTTGTTTTGTCTAGATTGCTTGAGGACAAGCAATGAGCTAAGTTTGGGAGTGTGATAACGCTCATTTATGTGCATTATTTAATTTTATAAACTTAGTTTATTGTGAGGAAAGCAAGGACTTAGTGTGTAATCTTATCATTTGAAGTAAAATTAGTCAAAAGTCAGCAGATCACGATTGAAATCTTATAATATAGAATTTATGCTTAATTGATATAAAAAAGGGTATTTTATTAAGAATTTGTTGAAGTTTAATGATTTTGTGCAGGAGTCCAAAATTGCGTTCAAAGTGCATCCACATTTGGAAAAGGAAATTTTTAGCGGAGCATGAATAGAAGATTTGCGCCCACATCTGGAAAGAAGAAATCTTGCAGAGTATGTGATAGTTAGAAGATGTGGAAAAATGCGCCAAATATGCGCTCGCAAACTGATAAGGAAAAAGGCCCCAACTTATAGTAGAATGTTGACAGGCGTGCACTGTGACATTGCTCGAGTGCAAGTATACACTATCAAGTAATAAAGTGGAGAGTATTTTGGATATCGTACCCAAGGGAGATGGTGACTAGTTGGGAAACACACGATTCTGTAAAATGGGAACCTCCTCTAAATTTGCTGTCACGGTTGGTAACCAAGAAAAATAGTTTGATTGAGGTTTTGATTTAAGACAAAAATTGGAAATAAGGAAGAAAACGGTAAAAATTCTATGAGATAAACTAGAGAATTCAAATAGTTTCAACCTTAAGCTTTAGATTACACCCACCAATGCGTCCGCAAATTACTTAGACATTGCAGTCGGCTGAGAAACACTATCTATGTTGTCCACATAGACATGGTGCAGATAGCATCTCTCAGTTGCGCCTGCAATTACCTTAACAACTAGATTGTGAGTTAAGCCCAACTTATATTCAGCTCCACTGTAGGTGCCTTTGGAAGACTAGGCCAACTAGACATCTTTTTCTAGGGCTAGTTGAAACTTAGATAAATAACACTCATGACTCTTAAAACCCTAGTGGTTCCAGTCTTATTTCTAGGATGCAAGAAAACAAAGTCCTATTTCTAGGATCTTTTCCACTATTGTTTTGCGAACCCGTGTCTTTAACTCCAACCTTTCGGCCATAAGCTAAATACAAACTATGCTAACCTAAGTGATCAGTTTAAGCTAACAATAAACTTTAATCTCAACAAAAACAAAGAATGCTAGAGGGAACAAAGTTGCTTTTGCATAGGCGAGACTTTCTTCTACTCAAGGAATCCACATATTAGAATCCCCAAGTAGAAGCTTATTTTCCGCTGCCAAAGGGATTTCAACCCTTCAATTGGTATTAGAGTCATCTCGTTATTTAATTTCAATTTTATGAAAATTGCGTTGGTTTTTGGTGGGATTAATTCTGCATTTTGAATGGGAATTTTGCTGATAAATTGTTTAGGTATTTGGCATTAGCTTTACTGCATTTGATTTGATCAAATTGTAAAGGCTCTAGCGTTTTTAGGCATTTAATTCAGTAAATCGAGTCTCTGTAAGTCCGTGTCTTAGATTAGGCTTCAATAGGATTGAAAATCGATGAAGATCGGGACCTAATTTGGCCAAAATCGACGAAAAATCGAAGAAATCAAGGGCTGGAATCGTGAACACTATGCTGGAATCGAAAAATCGAAAAAAAAAAAATTGAACTGCGGTGCTGGGAGGCGAAGGATGACGCACGATTAACGTCAACCCTACACGCGATCCAGGGTGGTTCGCGCGGTCGGCTCCGGTCCAACTCAATCTCGGCTCCGGTTTCCATTGGTTCACGCGCGGTTCAGCCTGGTTCGTCCGGTTCGTTGACTAGTTCGTGGTTTCTGACCGGTTCGTTGACTTTTCCAGTGGTTTTGACTTGGTTCAGCTGTTTCTGGTCTGGTTCGATTGGTTTTGACCCAATTCGAACATTTTTGGCACGATTCAGCAGAAGTTCAAGGCTATTTTAGGATAATTTTTATACAAAATTATTGTAATTTTATTATTTTTTATTATCCTAGGGGCCAATTTACCGGTTTATCTAGCTGTTTATCGCTTTATGAATGTCATTTAGCTGAATCCCACCATAGGTTAAGCATGAATCATGCATATTTTATAATTATAAGTGTTATAATGTATGATAAATATGTATGATTGCAATTTCATGAGTTATTTAGCATAAATGTTATATTAAATATATGAAATTGGAAAAGCATTGAGCATGACATTAATTTAGATTAATATAAAAGTTATATTATATTAATGTCGACAATCATGTAATTTAATTTCGAGGATATTTAATTGGTATAATCGATATTAATTAAATGGAAATTTAAATTGCAAGAAACATGACACCACTTTAGATTAATATAATCGTTATATTAATTAATAATAATGGGTGTCATGAATAATGGTGTTTAAGTATAACTTGAATTAGATTGTTATTAGGAAACACCGTAGGAGCATGTTATAGGGCTATTCATTAAAACTTGGAGAAGTTATAAAAATAATTAGAAACCATCAACCTATAACAAAGAGTTGCATGCAAACATAGGACCTTAGGTTAAAATTGAATTAATTTTAAAATGTTTAAAATTAATTAGACCTAAGCTCACTTTAATTCTAATAGGATTATAATTATTTTCTTACTTAGAATTAAAATAGTTTTAATCAACTAAGTAGGAAAAACATTACTATGGTTATAAGGGAACTCTCCCGGTGAAGTTCTGTCTAGGCTGGGGGTATTTAAGTTGACGGTTTACGGAACACCTCCTACCTGGGAACAGATCCGGAACCTGAGTTGAATTAATCATAGTTTAATGTTAGCATGCAATGTCACTAGGTAATTAAAAGGGTTTAATTCACCTAGACATTAGTGTAAAGACCTATATATAAGAGTTATATAAAGGCATAGACTTAGATAGATTCACTTAGCTAGAATTTACCTAAGTAATAGACCCTAAAATTATACAAATGCTTAGTGGGAGGAAATATATCAAAACAAGATTTTCATTAATCAAGTTTTGCTCTCACGTCCTCAAGAGTTCACAACGTGAGGTCCATGTTTGGCCTCGAGTCACCCTAGGAGTGACCCCCTACGGATGGTGTTTGCATGGATCAATATCAAGGTGAATGAGAGAGTATTTTATAGTAAGTGGGAGCAGGACACGTGTCAACGTATCCTTCGGTCTCTTCCATAGTTGTACCGTGAGATTTCCATGATCTGCCTGCTAGTCGCCCTGGGAGCGATCACCCTACGGAGGGCTTGATCATGAAAGTCGAAACTACGCAAACTTCAGAAATGGATAGGTTCCATTTCCAACTTTGACTTTTCCTACGGTAGCATTGTTGGGGCCGACCTTTGAGATCTGAAAATGGAGGGTCACACTTACGGGAAATTGTTAAGGTGTTAATAATTTCTTGACCGAAAAACGGTAGCTAAGAACTATTGGAATATGAGTTATTATGGGAATAGGGATTGACTGAGATTGTCTCAATTCAGGGGAGGAGTAGCTGACTTCCCTACGGTAGTTGTTGCTCTAAACCTCTGAAGTATTGTTGCAAAATGAATGTTTATTCTATGGGTCGATCATGACTTTTGCTAAATTGATTGGATAAAAATAATACTATTTTATGTAATGGGTTAATGCAACAACACTAATTAAATTAATTTGTTTGTTTTCAGCATGAATCGTTCTATAAATGCCTTAAATAACGCCAATTGTAAAACTGGTATATCTAATACAACTAAGAAATTGGACTTAAACACTAATTGCGTGGAATTGGTCTTAATTGAGGATTGTCCTCAGGCCCACATGTCTAATTCATCTAAAATTGTTCATGATGAATATGACATAAACGGCTTAGCACATCTCAATGAAAATAAATGTGATTCATTGGTCATTGAAACGTGTATAGTGGAAAATGATGATACAACCTGGATCCTTGATTCAGGTGCCACTCATCACGTATGCTCTTCCTTGAGGGAATGAGCTCCTGTCAACAATTAGATGCTGGGGAAATGACTCTTAGAGTTGGGACTGGGGAGTTCATTTCAGCTAAAGCAGTGGGAGATATTAAAATGTTCTTCTCTAGGGAACACTATATGTTATTAGATAATGTATATATAGTTCCTAAAATAAAAAGAAATTTGATTTCAATTTCTTGTTTGCTTGAACAAGGATATTCAGTGTCTTTTTCTGTAAATGAAGCTTTCATTACTAAAAGGGGTGCTGATATCTGTTCTGCAAAAATGGAGAACAATTTATATGTTTTAAGACCAATAGAGTCTAGGGCCATTTTGAACAATGAGATGTTTAAAACAGCTGAGACTCAACCAAAGAGGTATCAAGTTTCTCAAAGTACCTATCTTTGGCACTTGAGACTTGACCACATAAATCTCAATAGGATTGGGAGATTGGTTAAGAACGAACTTCTAAGCCAGTTAGAAGATGGTACTTTACCTCCGTGTGAGTCATGTCTCGAAGGTAAAATGACCAAACGACCTTTTACTGGAAAAGGTTATCATGTCAAGGAGCCCTTAGAGCTCGTACATACGGATCTCTATGGTCCAATGAATGTTAGGGCTCGAGGAGGGTATGAATATTTCATCTCTTTCCTAGATGATTATTCAAGGTATGGTTATTTATACCTAATGAGTCAAAAGTCTGAAGCTCTTGAAAAGTTTGTTGGGATTGGTGCCCTAAAACTCATAGATAGTGAATGTTATACGAATTATATACTTGATCGATAAAGTCATTGTTGAGATTCATTCAGTAAAGTCGTTACTGAATAAGTAAATTGCACGTTAAATAACCAAAATCCAATAAACTAATATCCCTGGCTATAGGATGAACACTTGAGCTTTATGTAGAGACATAAAAGTGGATCAGGCTCGAGTAATAGCCAAAACGGTCTATACTATAGGGATAGGGCTGGGTACCTTATCCTGGGGACACTATGAGACGCGACCCACTTTGTAGATAGTATAGACGATGTGATCCTAAATCGTCCATATAGAGACATGCGAGTGGGGGCGGCCTATGCAATGAGTTTGCATAAGACCAGGACCGAGAAATAAGTCATTATTGCTTTATAACGCCGTTTACTGACAAGACTGACTATTTCATGTGATGACCTAGGTAACTCGATCTTAATCCTAAGCTAACTATGAACTCCTGTTTATTCGGACTTATCCTTAGATCTGCATGGGTGAGAGTGGCTCAGCATCGCCGACTCAATAAGCCTACCATTTTAGGGATAGGAACAGGTAGATAGCTGGGGACATAGTTCTGCAAGAAGGAATTCGCTCCTACCCGAATTAGGGATAGTAGAGAGGTTGTTCCCTTAAGTGCTGTATCCGGGGCTTGAACAAAGGGATCCCGCCCTCTCATTGGCCCGAGAGAGACTCGGTTTGTTGGTTGGACCATAAACCAATTGTTCATTAGAGGATCAGTGGGACTTAAGGAACAAGAAGTACTATAGGGGTAAAACAGACATTTGACCCAGCTATAGTTATGAACAACCTGTGAAGGATCGACTTACTAATCATGGTTATATCAGGTGGACAGAAATATATCTACAGTGAGGGGAGTGCAACTACAAGGCTATAGTGGAGTGTCCCGATAGTTAACGAATGTTGGTTAGCTAGGTTAATGAGATTAGCCGGTTAACCTCGAATCGTTGGAGCCCAAGATCTGTAGGTCCATTAGGTCCCCCTGCTAGCTCATACGGATTATACCTTAGAACTTAGTGATAGGAAAGTTTGAATCGTTCGAAATCGGTTTAGGGAATTAGTGTCGACTATATACGATATTATCGACAAAATAGTTTAATTATGAATTAAACTATTAATTGAGAGAGTAAAGTATTTAAATATGATTTAAATACAATATATATGAATAGGGATTCATATTGGGTGCATAATATTAATTTGGTATATGATATTAAATCAATATTACATAATTGATTAAATTGTTTAATTAATTATTGTCTTAATTTAAAAATGATCATGAATTGTTTTTAATTAAAATTTGAGATAGAGATTTCAATATTGAATTTATGGAAATTCAAGATTAGTGAATTTAATTAGGTGATATGAATTAATTTGATTAATGTCATATGATTAATTGAAATTGTTCAATTAAATTGTAATTTGAAAGACAGTTGAGAATTGCATATTAAATTAAATCCAAGAGTAGAATTTCACTCTTGCATGGATGGAGATAGTGGAATTACACAACTATAAATCCACTCTTGCATGGATGAAGAAAGTGGAATAACACCTCAATCATGCAAAGATGCATGTATTCTCCATTGCACACCTAGAATCCACTATGGACATTTTCCTCTCCATGTGTCTTACATTGATGAATCTAAGATACATGAAAATCCTCTATAAATAGGGGATTAGAAGATGGAGAAGTATGGAAATTTTGGAGTAATGTTATGCTGCCAAAATTCACTCTCAACCTCACTCTCTCAATTCTCTCTAAAAGCTTGTAGTGTTCAAGCATATCCCTTCCAATCCCTATCACCATAGACTCCCACAAGTCGTTCTAAGGCCGGAGGATAGTGGTGAAGACACTAGAGGTGGTCCACACACCGTTCATGATCAAAGGAATCAAAAGGAGTAGCTGAATCGGTCGCCAAAAGGTTGGTACAAATTCTGCTATCTGTTAACGGTATTTGGACAGCATGCTTTCATTTTCTAAAATTGATGTAGTTAAGTGCCTCCGATCCTAAAATTGCTTCCACATGTGTTATATGAACACCTTCAAAGTTCAAGGAGTATAAGGCTGAAGTTGAGAACTTGTTAGGTAAGACCATTAAAACACTTCGATCTGACGAGGTGGAGAGTATATGGACTTAGAATTCCAGAACTATTTGATGGAACATGGAATCTCGTCCCAACTCTCAGCACTTGGTACACCTCAGCAAAATGGTGTATCAGAAAGGAGAAACAGAACCTTGTTGGACATGGTTCGATCTATGATGAGCGCTCAACTGCCTAGTTCTTTTTGGGGTTATGTAGTAGAGACTGTAGTATATATTTTGAATGTTGTACCTTCAAAAAGTGTTTCTGAAACACCATTTGAGCTCTGAAGAGGGCGTAAAGCTAGTTTACGTCATTTTGGAATTTGGGGCTGCCCTACACATGTGCTAGTGGCAAACCCAAAGAAATTGGATTCACGTTCAAAATTATGCCTATTCATAGGCTACCCAAAAGAAACAAGAGGTGGATACTTCTTCGATCCACAAGAAAATAAACTGTTTTGTATCGACAAATGCTACTTTCTTGGAAGAAGACCACGTTAGAGAACATAAGTTACCAGTAAGATGGTGTTAAGTGAACTTTCTGGTGAAGCTACAAATTCATCACCAAGAGCTGTTGATGAGGCTGGACCTTCAATAAGAGTTGTTGATAAACCTAGTACATCTGGTCAAGCCCATCCTTCTCAAGAGTTGAGAATGCCTCGACGTAGTGGGAGGGTTATTACTCAACCTGAACGCTATTTGGTTTAGCAGAAACTCCAGCTGTCATACCTGATGATGGAGTTGAGGATCCATTGACTTTCAGACAGACAATGAATGATGTGGACCATGACCAATGGGTCAAAGCTATGGACCTAGAGATGGAGTCTATGTACTTCAATCAAGTCTGGGATCTTGTAGACCAACCTGAAGGGGTTAAACCCATAGGGTGCAAATGGATCTACAAGAGGAAACAAGACGCAGCTGGGAAAGTACAGACTTTCAAAGTTCAACTTGTGGCAAAGGGTTATACCCAAAAGGAAGGGGTGGACTATGAAGAAACCTTTTCTCTAGTTGCCATGTTAAAGTCAATAAGGATTCTCTTGTCCATTGCCACATTTTATGATTATGAAATTTGACAAATGGATGTCAAGACTGCTTTTCTGAATGGCAATCTTGATGAGAACGTCTTTATGTCTCAACCAGAGGGGTTCATTGCTCAAGGTCAGGAGCAAAAAGTTTGCAAGCTTAAACGATTCATTTATGGGTCGAAGCAAGCTTCCAGATCTTGGAATATAAGGCTTGATACTGCTATCAAATTTTATGGCTTTGACCAGAACCTTGATGAACCTTGTGTTTACAAAAGGATTATCAACAGTTTAGTAGTTTTTCTAATGTTGTATGTAGATGATATTCTACTTATTGGGAATGATGTAGAATATCTATGTAGAATATATAGCTGACATTAAAACCTGGCTATCGACTGAGTTTCAAATGAAAGATTTGGGTGAAGCTCAGTACGTTCGAGGGATTCAAATCAGAAGGAATCGTAAGAACAGAACGTTAGCTCTGTCCCAAGCATCCTATATAGGCAAGATGTTGTCTAGATATAAGATGCAGAATTCCAAGAGGGGTTTACTGCCCTTCAGGCATGGAGTTCATTTGTCTAAGGAATAGTGTCCTAAGACACCTCAAGAAATTGAAGATATGAGACGGATCCCTTATGAAGGGATTGGAATTCCGTAATTTTGTAAAGCGGAAGCGTGAATGGGACCGATTCGTAATTAATTTTGTTGAATCTAAAATACCAATACATGGCAATAAACTTAGAACTATTCTAGATTTATATTAAGGCTAAGCATCCAAAAATATTAGATCTAAATCTAATTTATATAGTAACAAGTTACTTACTCTCGTTGACGACTCAAATTAAATTCACCAACTGCTTGTGAAATAATCACGAACTATTGTGAACACTACCACTATGGCTACACCGGTATGACTCTGAGACTACTAGAGGCAGGAGACTGGTGGGAGCCTTTAGGAGAATTCTCTAAGAGTAGGAGAATGAATGGGATGCCTTTCACCCCACCCCAGGGGTCCTATTTATAGGAAAAGGTCATGAATAAGATCAAATCTATTATCTTATTCATATCTAATCTTAATAAATAAATAATTAATTCCATAATTAATTCATTACCCAATTAAATATTATATATTTAATTTTAGGGATTTTATTAAAAAAATTATTTTATTAATATGAATCCAATTCATATTAATTATTTGAACTCTTTCAAATATTTTCTCTCAAGAATTAATTTTTGAAATTAATTCAAAAACTATATTATAAAGTTTCATAAACTTTATACTATAATGTATCATCATACATTATATGATTCCTCTGAATAAATTAAATACTTTCAATTTACAATTTATACTTAATTGTCTCAAGTCTCTTTACGAGCTACCAGTGGGACCTAATGGACCTGCAAATTAGAAGCTCCAACGATATGAGATTTAATCGGTTATACTCATTAACCAATTAATCAATTTTCGTTAACTGTGGGTTCACTCCACTAAAGACCCACAGTTGCACTCTTCTCACTGCAGACATAATTCTGTGTCTACGGATATAGACCAATAACAGCAAGTTAGTCCTTCACGAGTGTTCGTAACTCCAACTGGGTCAAATTACCATTTTACCGCTAAGTTATCTCTACCTCCTTAAGTACCAGTGCTCTTGTAATGAACAACCTGTTTGTCGTCTAACCATCAAACAGAAACCCTTCTCAGGCTAGTTAGAGGGTAGGGCCCTTTGTTCAAGACTCGGAGACACCACTTAAGGGAACACTCATCTACTTCCTCAAAAGTCGGGAAGAAGTGAATTCCATCTTGTGTGATTATGTTCCCAGCTCCCCACTCAGTCTTGTCCCCAAAATGGTAGGCTTATTGAGTCGGCATACTGGCCACTCTCACCCATACAAATCAAAGGACAATCTTTCGTGAACAAGAGTCCATAATCCACTCAAGATTCAGACTAAGTTGTCTAGGTCATCCTAGTGAAATAGAAACATAACTAGTTAACGGTGTTACAGCTAGCAGTTACTATTTCGCGGTCCGGTCTTATGCAAACTCATTGCATAGGATACCCCCACTCGCATGTCCCCTACACGAATGTGTTGGATCATTGCGTTTGTATCAAATACAAAGTGGGTCGTATCCATAGTGTCGCCAGGATAAGGTACCCAGCCTTATCCCTATACTATTGACCATTCAGACTGTTTCTTGAACAATGATCCCCGTATGTCTCCACATACAGTTCAAGACTCATCCCACAGCCTAGGATGTTTAGTTTATTGGATTAGGGTTATTTAGGCAAGATGTACATAATATAGACAATAACTCTTTATTGAAAAAACATCAAACAATACTTTATTTATGTTCGGTCAATCATTACATTTACTATCTACGAGTTTTAGGGCATAAAACCCAACACCTTATACTTCAGCTGTGGGCAGTTTTATGTATGCCATGTTGTGTACTAGGCCTGACATATGCTATGCAGTTGGGATACTCAGTAAATACCAGTCTAATCCAGGGTTAGAACACTGAACTGTAGTGAAAAACATCCTCAAGTGTCTTCGGAGAACGAGGGACTATCAGCTTGTGTATGGCGCTAAGGATTTGATCCTTACAGGATACACAGACTCTGACTTTCAGACTGATAAGGATTCTAGAAAATCCACATCAGGGTCAGTGTTTACCCTCAATGGGGGAGCTGTAGTCTGGCGTAGCATCAAACAAGGATGCATTGCAGACTCCACCATGGAGGCCGAATATTTCGCTACTTGTGAAGCATCTAAGGAGGCTATATGGCTTAGGAAGTTCTTAATGGATTTGGAAGTTGTTCCAAATATGAACTTGTCAAACACCCTTTATTGTGATAATAGTGGTGCAATGGCAAATTCGAAAGAACCTCGCAGTCACAAAAGAGGCAAACACATAGAGCGCAAATATCATCTCATCAAGGAGATCGTGCAACGAGAGGACGTGATCGTCACAAAGATTGCTTCGGAGCACAACATTGCTGATCCATTTACGAAGGCTCTCACGGCTAAAGTGTTTGAGGGTCATCTAGAAAGTCTAGGTCTGCGAGATATGTACATAGAATAATCTAGGGCAAGTGGGAGAAATGTAATGGGTATTGTTGTGAATGTTCTAGTTTATTATATTTACCTGCATTTGTACTTTTCATGTATTATACAGTATTAATACAATCCATTATTCTTACTTCAATGATTGTTTAATTAATTATGATTAATGATGTACACTGCCCACTAGAGTTTTAGTTCAAGTGGGAGTTGTTGGGTTTTATGCTCTAAAAGTCGTAGATAGTAAATAAAACAAATTAATCGATCTCGATAAAGAGTTATTTGAGTGATTCAGTAATTTGGTTATTGAATAATCGAGTTTGCATTAATAAACCCTAAATCCAATAAACTAAGATCCAAGGTTGTTTAAAGGAAACTTGGACTAGTATGTGGGGGCATACAGGGATTGGTGTTCAAGTAACAACTTGAATGGTCTATAGTACAGGGATAAGGTTGGGTACCTTATCCTGGTGACACTATGTGATACGACCAACTTTGTATTCGATACAGATGCAATGATCCAAAGCATCTATGTAGGAGACATGTGAGTGGGGGTATCCTATGCAATGAGTTTGCATAAGACCGGACCGCGAAATAGTAACCACTAGATGTAACACCGTTAACTAGCTTAGGTTTCTATTTCAATAGGATGACTGATAACTCTCCAAAAGGGAGTTATTTAGGCCTTAATTCTATAGTGTTTTGTGTGTCATTTGTGCTAAATAGGGTTGCTTTTATATGAATATTATATGTTTTAACCCATTTGGAAGAATGGATGCCTTGGAAGTTATTTTGTGCAGAATATATTGCTGAGCGACTTGAGGGAGAAAAATCTGTGATCCAGCAAAGCAGGGAGCAAAACTGCCACGTCACAGCTCGTAATCTATTTTAATGAACTGAAGTTAGTTAAGCTATTTTCGGATCTAAGAAGATTTGAGAGCCCGCCACGTGTACAAATTGACCTAATTAGGGCTTGCTATCACTCAATAAAAGGGAAAAGTCGTCTCAAGTCAAATACATTCCATCCTTGGAGAAGAAAAGTCCTATTCCATTCGTGGAGGCTTACTTCCCATCTTTGGGAGCCGAATAGAGGAGGAAAGATTGGAGACTTCAAGAAGACCATCAATTACGGATTTGACCAAGGGAATTAATCTTTTCTTGTAATTATGGATGCACATACTCAGATTGTAGCGTGTGTAATCATGAGCTTTATGAACTAAATTTGCTTAGGTGTTGGTTAGGAGTCATGTAATTGTCGTGCTTATTCCTCTATGCAATATATGTTGATTTGAGCAACTTTAATTGTTGTGCATATCTTTATTTTGTGCCCGTCTGGCCAACCGATATGAATACCACGTCTTAGTTTCGGGGATGATTTGAGAAGTGATTGGCATTTAATCACACTAGGTCATTGTGTATTGGTGAACGCCACTGACTGAAGGGATAACCAGTTGCTTAGTGCTTGATCGGTAGAGCGTCATTGGAGTTGAAACACATTCCAAAAAAATCCAGAGTTCCGGGAGGATCCTGCTAATAAGACTGCAAGAGTTTTGCCTAATCAATAATATTGCTAGAGCATCTTTTAAAACAATTACTAAATCCTGACCAACGTCTGTTTCCAATCTGTCTACTTTATTTGTTTACTTTCTGTTCTGTCATTTCTTTTGCTTCAGCACTTTATCAAAATCAAACATTTTAACCACTTTTGAAACCAGTGAAAAGTTATACAAAATAGATAAAGTGAGAGCTATTCAGCCCCGTGGATACGATAAATTACTTATCACTTGCTGCGGATTGTGTATGCTTGCATAGTGTTCTAGAGTCTATTTTTACTATATTCTTACCCACTCTGGAAACCCAACAATGACCTAGGTAACTCAATCTCAATCCTGAGTCTGTTATGAACCCCTTTCAGGAGGGATTATCCTTAGATTTGCATGGATGAGAGTGGCTTGTTCGCCGACTTAATAATCCTACCATTTTAGGGGCAAGACCGAATGGGGGCTGGGAACATAACAGTACAAGATGGAATTCACTCCTTCCCCTATTGGGGTAAGTAGATGTGTGTTCCCTTAAGGGCTGATTCCAGAGCTTGAACAAAAGCGCGTTGTCCTTTCCTGGCCCGAGAGGAATTTCTGTTTAGTGGTTGGACCCTAAATAGGTTGTTCATTAGAGGGATCAGTGGTACTTAAGGATCTAGAGGTAACCCAGGGGTAAAACGGTAATTTGACCCAGCTGGCGTTACGAACACTCGTGAAGGATTGACTTACTGTATTGGTTGATATCCGTGGACACAGAAATATTCTACAGTGAGAAGAGTGCAGCTGTGGGTCTTTAGTGGAGTGACCCACAGTTAACGAATGTTGATTAACTTGGTTAATGAGTTTAGGCAGTTAATCTCGTATTGTTGGAGCTTCTGATTTGTAGGTCCATTACACCTACTAGCTCGTAACGGGTTCTGAAATTAATTAGTCTTGATATATAAGGGAATTTTAGTTAATTGTATTTGATACAATTAATATAATGTATGAAGATACATTATAATATAAGTTTAATTAGAGAATTAAACTTTATAATAAAAATTAATTTTGGATATGATTCGAAATTAATTAATGAGAGATTTAAAAATTTGAACGAGTTCAAATATTAAATATGAATTAGATTCATATTGAACTATAGATTAAAATTAATATGAATCGGGATTCATATTAAAACGATAGTATAAGAGAGAAAATGAAATTAATTACATATGTTATATTTAATTAATTTATGAATTAATTAATTTAATTTAATTTGGTTAAATATGATTTAATCGAGATTAAAACTATAGTTTATAATTAATGTACATTTGATGCACATTAAAACTATAGGTTAAATGATAGAGATAAACTTGAATATGATTCAATTGCAAAAATTGATTAAATATTTGATATTTAATTAATGTGGCGAACAGTTGATTGAGAATTAATTGAATGGCAAATTTAATTCAATTGAATATGATTTAAATTGAATTAAATACTTTATATTATAATTGATTTAATTAAATTAATTATAACTAATTAATTAATTAATTATTATTTGATAATAATTAACGGTCATGTTGATCCAATCAACGCCTAAGATTGATTAGGGAGTTATGGGTAACTCCCTTCCCATCTTTCACGTTAGTGGAGGTGGGGTGGTTTTGGTCAGTCGCATTTTTTGCTCTCTCTGATGCAAGAAACAGAAGATATTTCTCTCTAAAATTTCTTTCTCAACCAAAAAATACAGTAGCCTTACCTTGCTGAATTTTTTCCTTCCAAGATGGATTTGGTTCCCATAAGCCAAAATCTCAGTAATCCAAGAGAATAGTGGGTGATCCATTGTGGTGGTGTTCATTGGGAGAACAAAGTACGTGATTAGGAGCATTGTGCAATTTTCAGTCTTCAAATCATGTAAGTGTTCTTGAATCTAAATGGTTTAGATTGTATGAATTCGTCATGCTTAATTTGAAATTAGATCTAGAAATTTGTTTCTGTTTATGTTGCCAATGTATTGGTTTTTTGATATTGAAATTAAATTTGAGAATGCTCTTGATTGTTTCCACTGCCAAATGGATTTCACTTCACGACAAGCAAAGCATTCCACCCCCAAACTTAAAACATGCATTGTCCTCAATGTATATAAAAGTAAAGCATATTTAAGCATGAGAACAAAGAAGGGAATGGAAGGGGTGAACAATACTGCCCTGGAATGATGATGACCTTCTCGTGGATGCTAGCAAGCCAAGAGCCATGGGATCAAAAGACCTACAACACAAAAACAAAACGCAAATCAAACGCATAAAACAAAGATAAACTTACTTGGCTTGCCTCCCATAAGCACTTGTTTAACGTCTTTAGCTCGACATGTTGGCCGAATATGCATCATGGAGGTCTAATGTCAGGAGATCCATCAATGGTGCTCTTCCTTGCACCTTTCCTGTAACCCACTGTTGCCTTGTGCAATGTGATTATAATTATGCAAGAAATCTTCACAAATAGCTCAAAAACGTGCAAGTATACACATCATGGCAGCAAGTGATAAGTAATTCAAGATCGTCTCCACAGGGATTAAGTTAATGAAATTTACTACTTCTAAGCATGATTTTCGACGAAATTCGAGTAATCAAGGACAAAAATATCATTTACCAACTAAAGCGCACAAATGTAAACTAACTTAGATGAAATTAAAGAGTATTGAAAGCAAATGATGCAAGAAAAACGGCTGAAAGCAGAGAAGAGGTAAGGCTCGGATTAGGGATACTCTGTATTGTTCCAAGGATTGCTATAGCAAAAACTGTGCTAAATCATCTCACCCAGATTTTTCAACGGGAATTTTCCAATTCTCCAAAGATTGAGGCAATTAAACTCCCATCTTATTATTAGCTCAATCTGATTAGTGTCCTAGGTGGTGATTTATTCCTAAATACCCACTCATTTTCATGATCGTTAAAGACTAAGGTAAAGTAAAGTATTCGGTTACTAAGTGTTTTCCCAAACAATCAATAACAATGCTAGAAAATGGTTGGCCAAACGAAATTCCAGCTTTAACAATGAAACACACTCTACTTTAAGATGAAATTAGCATGGTTCAACTACAACAACCCCTCGTTACAATATAAGCTCCCTAATCCTCACCTCAAGAGGATTAGTTCATGATCAAAGAAGAAACAAGTTCAATATAGCAGAAAATGCTCATACACAACATGTTTTCAGCCTCTACCACAACTAATGTCAATAGGGAGATAAAAGATGAGAAGAAAAGTCTAAAGAAGAAGTGCCCAAGATAAAATCCAGCTTTCCCAAGCTGAATAATAGCTCCACGGCAGCCCTCCTCTTCTTTTCCTCTGTTTTTGCTCCAAAATCAGCTCCCAATGATCAGTCTCCCCTCTTTTTCGGCTCCCTTTCCAAATTAGGGCCTCTTTTCTTTTATACCCAGCCATATTTGTGGGATTCAGGGCTGATTAGACAAGCCTTGCCCACTTGGAAATCATTCTAATGGCTGAAAATAGCTTCAGCTTCCAGCTGGGAATGCCACATCAATTAATGAAGCCTTCCACGTGTAAATTAGCTCCAGCTGCTATTCTGCCTTTTCCAGCTCATGCTACAGCATAGTCTGCAAAGAAAACTGGAGCTCCAAGTCAGTTTAAATCCAAAATTAACGGAAAATTAAACACTTAAAGCCATCAATAAGCACTTTCATTAAACACCAAAAAAAATTCATCAATACCCAACTCAAATAGCATCAACTTAAGGCAAAATCAAGCCTAAAAGCCCTAAAAGAATGGCCAATAACTCTTATTTCTAAGAGTTATCACCCACCACCATAGCACTCGAATTATCCTTAGGGTCTACAAATTCTTTGAAAACTTTCTTCTCATGTAGGACCCTCACAGTCAGCTCCCTGCGCTCTATATCAATTATGACTTGCCCAGGCCAGGAATGATCTACCTAATATGAGTGGGACTGTAGGATTTTCCTTAACATCCATAATAAATAAATCAACAAGAAGAAAGAATATACCTAATTTAATAAGAACATTTTCAGCTATTCCATAGGGACTGACAACAGACTGATCAGCCAATTGGAGTTTCATAGAGGTAGATTTAATTTCTCCTATGTTTAATTTCTTATATAAAGATAAAGGCATGATATTTATGCTAGCACCTAAATCACATAAAGCTCGAGAAGGATAAGTACCAAAACTACAAGGAACAGAAAAACTCCCTGGATCAGTAAGTTTGTCAGGCACTTGCTGCTGTAGTTGAGCTTTGCAGGTGGAAGTGAGGTACACTGTTTCCATCTGCTTCTCCTTCTTTTTCTTGGCAAGCCACGCCTTCATGAACTTTTGGTAATTAGGCATCTGCTCCAGTGCTTATGAAAAGAAATGTTAACATTTAAACTCATAAAAGCATCTAAAAATTTTTCAAACTGAGCTTTTGAATTCTTCTTTTTCTTTTTCTTCAATTTTGAAACTAAAATAGTGGGAGAAGGGATAGAGGGCTCAGGATTAAGCTTTTCAACTTCATTTGAGGATGTGCCCTCTTCAGCTTCTCCATTGAGACCGTCTGATTCAGTAGTCTCCTGCTCCTCAGCTTCTTGAATTTCCTCCTCATGATGCACAGTGATGACTTTGCAGTACTCCATCTGAGATTTCTCCTGCTCAGCTGGTGCCTTACCCTTGTTCATGGTATTAACCACACTTACCAGTTGTCCCAACTGAGCCTCAATATTCTTTATTGCTGCACTGTGGCCAGTCACTATGGTGTTTATTGCAATCACGACCTCCTCCAGCTTGTTCATCCTGTTACCAGATTCTGCAATGAAGGCTCCAACAAGATCCTCTAAAGATTGTTTATTTTCTTGCTTAGGAGGGGCAAAACCAGGAGGATTTAAGACATTTTTATTATTAGCATACGAGAAGTTCTCATGATTTCTATTGCTAGGGTGATAATGTGTAGGTGTAGAATTATTACTATATCCCCTAAAATTTGAATTTGACACATACTGAACCTGTTCAATGGTCTCCTCCCGAGACTGAGATGCGAGGGCAGGTGCTGACTCGATAGATTGAGCACTCCCTATACCTGAAAATTTCAGAAAAGTATTAGCGAGGGTAGACATCTGGGCCTGGGGTGCACTTACGTTGTCTATTTCAAATACTCCGCAGTAATCTTTTTCGGTGTAGACTGCTCAGATGGCCACTGATAGCTATTGGTGGCCATGTCCTCCAGTAATGTGCGTGCGCTTTCCACGATCTTGGACAATAGAGTCCAACCTGCAGCTGCATCAACAATGGTTTTAGTACTGGGATTTATACCATTATAAAAGAGTTGGATTTGTAATCAGTCAGGATAACCATACTGAGGGCACTTCCTCAGCAACTCTTTGTAACGCTTCCATGCTTCGAACAGTTGCTCGTCAAATTGTTGCTGGAACGTCCCAATCTCGATCCTTAGCTTGACCGTCTTAGCAGGAGGGAAGAATTTCTTTAAGAATGCCTGGACCAAAGCATCCCAAGTGGTAATGCTCCCAGGTGGAATAGACTGTAACCAATCCCTCGCTTTATCCTACAAAAAAAAGGGAATTAAACGAAAGCGAATGGCATCTTCAGTAACACCATTGATTTTTACCGTCCCACAGATGTCTAGAAAAGATTTCAAGTGAGAGTTTGAATCCTCTGTGGGTGATCCTCTGTAAGCGCAGTCTCAAGCCATTTGAATGAGACCAGTTTTCAGCTCGAAATTGTTGGCATTAATCGGGACATAGACAATCCCCGACTGTTGCCCTTGGAAAACAGTCTGAAAGTAGTCCCTAATAGGCTTGGGCTCCTCCTGAGGATTTGGGTCGGCCATTAGGGTAGATTCTTTAAGCTCCCTTCGAATCCTACTAATTGTCCTCTCGATCTCGGGATCCAAAGGTACTAAGATCAAATCCTTATCCTTTCACATACAAGGTCTAACCTAACCTAAAAAGGAGACTAAAAGAAAAGGAAAGAAAACAAATAAGGAAAGAAACTAGAAAAGCAAAGAACTAGATCTAAATAAGGAAAATATATTCTTAGAAAAGGAAAAGACAAACAAATAAGGAAAGCAAGAAAACAAATATGGCAAAAACAATTTAGGAAACTAACAAATAAGGAAAAATTAATCAAATAAGGAAAGAACTAAAAAGGAAAATTACAACTATAGAAAATTTAAACAAATAAGGAAAAAACTACATATGAAAAGAAAGCAAATAAGGAAAAAAAATGCAATCTACCTAAAGTAACAATAAAAATAAAAATACACCCTAAATTAAGACCGGAAAATTTTTCCACGATATTAATTTGACTATGCCAATCCCCGACAACGACGCCAAAAACTTGATGCGCAATTTGCTTACCGCAAGTGTACGAGCCAAGTTATAATATAGTGATTTGTTAGATCAAATGTCGTCCTCTGGATTGGGTTTCTAATCAAATTAATTACCACAAATACTTATGTCCAATTTTATCTAGGGAACAAACTTTAGTGAGAATGAAATACAACAAAACACAAAGCTTAAAACTATGGAATTCAAATGATGGAAAACTCTTAGGGAGTTGATTTCACCAATTGAGATTATGAATTAATTAATGGATGATTAACATGCTATGTTTCATAAATCTAGGAATAACTTAAATCATATTTATCTCTCCCGAGCATAAATAATTCTCTCACATGCAATGAATTCAATATCCCTATCTAAACTCATTAACATGCAAGGCCTTAAGTCTAATCCTTTTTAACAATTTCTAAGATTATCTTCAATCTCCCGATCTTAAGACTATCCTAGTTATGCATGACAAGATCTAAGCTAAACCCCTTCTCCCAGGCAAGATTTAGAAAAAACATCATTCAATTCATGGCCAATAAATTGAAAGCATTAAGGGAAGTCTATGCATAAATGAAATCAGAACATACATCCAAAATCAATCCATAATGCCCAAAGGGCTACATCAATCCCTAAGATAATAAACTTAGCTACTCATACTCGGCGTTACGATATAAACTAAGTCTAAAACAACCATTGAAACAACTAAAGTTAAGAGAGAAAGGAGATTAAACACTATTGCCGCTGAAACCGCACGTCCACGTCACGATCTCCACGAGCCAAGCCTTGGATCTCGCTTCCTCAACTTGCTTAAGCTCCAACATAAAGTCTTTAGTCGAGTTTAGGGCTAAAATTGCACCAGAAGAAGTCCCCTTGGCCAGCCCTAATCGCATTCTATTTATAGAGAATCTGTCGACAACATCGAGACGCTATGGGCAGCTTTGCGACGCTGTCGCATTACCACCCATTCTGTATAAGGAAAAACCGAGAGCGTCGAGATGCTATGGTTACAGCGTCGCGATGCTGTGACCTTAGTCGCCTGTTTTAATTAAGTAAATTGCTAGCGTCGAGACGCCCAGAAAGCAACGTCGAGACACTAGCTCTCGGATAAGCCTCATTTGCAAGCCTCCAACTTTGATTTTTTTCGGTTCTTTGGCCTCTTTTCACGTCCCAAACACCCGATCAATCCCATTTTCCTAATTTAGCTCCAATAAATGATTCCTACAAATAGAACATTAAAATGCATAAATATGGCCAATTTAATATCAAAGACTAACTAAAATAGATAGGGAGAAATAGCTTGCTATGCTTGCTATCACCAGTCATTGATGCCAATCATTTCGAGCTCAAACCAATCATGTTCCAAGTGCTTCAGACCATAGGCCAATTTTCAGGACTTCCTAGTGAAGATCCTCACAAACACATGAAACAATTCTTGAGAATATGCAACTCATTCAAGCTTAATGGAGTATCCAATGAAACTTTGCGTTTGAAACTTTTTCCATTTTCTTTACAAGGTAATGCAAAAGCATGGTTAGATTCTTTTCCATCGGATAGCATCACCACATGCGATGAGCTTGCTGGAAAGTCTCTTTTGAAATACTTTCCACCCACAAAGAATGCACAAATTCGAGGGGAAATTATCACTTTTAAACAAGGACCACGAGAAGGAGTAGACACAACATGGGAGCGCTTCAAGAAGTTGATAAGGAAATGTCCACACCACAGTTTGCCTACTTGTCTTCTTTTAGAGCACTTTTAAAATGGATTGACTCAAGCTTCCAAAGAAATAGTTAATGCTTCAACTAATGGTTCGTTGCTTAAAAAGACTTTCAATGAGGCAAATGAAATTTTGGACGCTATTGTTTCAAATCATAGTCAATGGGGAGAGGAAGAAACACCATCTAGGAGCAATATCAAAGTCCAAGAACTCAATCATCTCAAGACACTCTCAGAGCAGATGTTAACTATGAACGACATGCTTATGAATCTCACTTTAGGAAATCAAGTTCAAGTTGCAGCCGTGACTCATGTCTCAACCCCCATGTGCACTACTTGCAATGAAGAACACTCATTTGAAGATTGTCCTCAAAATCCAGCTTCAGTATGTTTTGTAGGTGCGCATAATAGAATAAATCCTTATTCTAACACATATAATCCAGGATGGAGAAAACCCCTAACTTATCTTGGGGAGGATAAAATGCAAGTACATCCAATGCAACCCCTTTTGTTTAGCAGGGAGGACCAATCAGATTTAATGGCAAACTCAACTAAAGATTGCACAGCCTTTGCAGCGGCAATTGCAGCAGCAGCCAATGTAAGTGCAACCCCAATCAACAACAAATCTAGAGAAACCCTACCAAGCAATATAGAGAACCCGAAAAGAGAAGGCCTAAGCAAGGATAAGGCCTCCATTAACCCCAAGTAATTCAAAATCGAGATTGTGTAAATATGTATGTTATTTTTTGGTTGTTTTTGTTTTCTTTTTGTTATGTATCTTTTTATTGTTTTCTTTTCTTTCTCTTGTTAAAATCAAACATTTCAAAAAGATTGTGCAAAAATGTTTAGAGTGGTGGAAAAACAAGAAAATCAAGACTTGCATTTCCATGATTTGCCAAAATTCTATATTAGTTCTTCTTCAAAGTTATGAAATTCTTCTTCAAATTGGGACACTTAACTCATATGAACAACCTAAAATTTTTATTAAGTGTGCAGAAGATAGAAGAAGGTGCAGGAGAAAGCGATTGGAAAAGGGCAGGATTTGCGATGCAAAGGCGGTCACAAATCTACCTTGTGCTAAATAAGGAATTTTTTTTAGGTAGTAATTTGTGCTGCATTTGCGGACGCAATTCCAGGAAAAGCAGAGGGCCTAGAGTGACGTCATTTAAAATCGCCAAATCATTTAAGGAAAGTTCGAAACATATAAATAGCGAAGGATTTGACTTAGGTCAATTATTTTTTGAACTTCCTCAACGTCTCTCTCAAGCCGAAAGCACCTGCCAAGCCCCGACCATTCTCCGACCACCTACTCTGA
The DNA here is from genome assembly GCA_017139565.1 of Luffa aegyptiaca. Taxonomy (NCBI): domain Eukaryota; kingdom Viridiplantae; phylum Streptophyta; class Magnoliopsida; order Cucurbitales; family Cucurbitaceae; genus Luffa; species Luffa aegyptiaca. The sequence continues at coordinate 35,512,677 of CM029400.1, forward strand.
CCACCATTGCCACTGACAAGCACACCATTTTGTTCAGAAATCACCGGCGGTAGCTTCTGTCTCAAACCCACAAAGAAAAAGCGCTAAAAAGATGAAGCCTCACTCCACTTCTCAGTCGAAGAACCCTGCTTCAGTTCGAAAACTCCGACAGGTTCTTCTTCTGAGAGGTTGAAGGATGTTTCTCGCCCTTCTCCTCCTTCGGTCGTAAACTCAAGGTAAGCTTCCCCGACCATCAACTCGTGCAGGAACGCGCTCAAGAGAGTGGGAAGAATACTTGAGGAGGGATGCTAAGAAAATTCGCCAAGCCATTGAGGACGCTGTTATGGAAACTGAAGAGGAAGAAGAAGAAGAAACACCCTTAGTCCTTAAACTGAAAGCTGTGCGAATAAAGGAGAGGGAAAAAGCAGAGAAGAAGGTGGGATTGAAATATTTTAGAAGGAAGAGGAAGGATGAAACTGAACCATGCATCCAGGTTGCTGCCAAAAATGTGGAGCAACCTGTGAATCTGAATGCAGGTCGACCTGAAATTGCGACAACAAACACCAGGGAAGTAGAATAAGCAGTGCCAGTTCCTAAGGCACTAACCAGAAAGGATGCGCCCGCATCTGGGGCACAAATGCAAGTCCAGACTTCAAATTCAGCCACGGATCCCTTTAAGCTTAGAGCCTTATAGCAAGCATAAATGTTGCTATTTTATCCTTAAATATACTAGCTTTTGTGTGCTTTTATAGTATTTTTATCATACATATCCATTTAATTTTATAATTTTGTTCCTAGGAGAATTATATGGATAATTGGAGAAAAAGAGCCAAAGTTCATGGATTTCAAGCCTTAAATATCAAGTTGGGTCAAGAAGAAGAGCCCAAGATCCATCATATAAAGTGTTTGGGCAAAAAGAATGGAGGGAGACCCGAATTTCAGCTCAAATCCGCATCTAGAAGGTTCTGGAACTAGGACAGCGTCGCGACGCTGCCCCATTTTCAGGCCTATATAAGGCGCGCCTCACCTCCTCATTTCATCATCAATCACCACTCTAATTCCTTTCTTTAGTCTTTTTAAAGGCTCTTAGAGCCTCTTTGAGGGTCTTGTTATGAGGAAAGTGTGCAATCTTGTAACGAGCATTTTTGGAGGGCTCGAGAGCTTGTAACGGAGAGGATCCAAAGCGCAAGCAAGGGGTTCTCTACGGTTCATTCTCCTAACTCTTTATTTTGCTCTTTTATGCTTATTAATATGTACTCTTGGGAAGTTTTGACCATTATGTATAGCTAAATCCCCATTGCGGGTCTTGAAATAAAAGATTATAGTTGATTATTATCTTAATTACCTATCTTGTGTCCATATGCTGATTATTTGTGTGGATGGTCTTAATGCTCTATATAATCTGGCCAATTGTATGATAATTAGATTCTTAATGGAAACTCGATGGAAAGAAGTTAAGATAGATCATAATCCACTCAATTAGGCTTAACTGCTCGTAGTGACAGCGAGAGTAGTTGGTTAGGCTTAGAGATTGAAAATGAATTAGGGCTAATTAATTATCGAATTTAATAACGTTAAGGACACTTAGATTATTAATATGAGTTAATTATAATTAGGAGAAATCGAAAGGAGAACCTATGTGCTAAACGGTGATTCTAGGTTTATAATTAGTCGGGCATGAGATAGGATAATTAGGATAATCAATTAGCTATAATCCGACTTTCAAGACCCCGCCTCACAATAGATTCTTTCTCCACCTTTTACATTTGATTGATCACTTTAATTCATTGATTGCTTTATTTCTTGATTACTTTTATCATCATGCTTAGGTCCCTAGATAATATTCTGTTCTAGTATTTTTAGTGTTCGGTTTATTATCTTGCCTGATCGGCATCCTCCTTGTGGAATCGATACTCAGTATTACTGTACCGTTTTATATTACTTGGGCAACCGTACGCTTGCAGGAATAGCAACAAGTTTTTGCATACATTTATGCTATCTTTTTCCTAGTTATTTCGGCTAGTTTTGTGCGTTAATTGTGAGCTTTAATGTCTTTTTATGTTGATTTTGTAGAAAACCGAGTCCATGAAGCAAAACCAGGAATTTTACCAATTTCAAGATCAAAACGAAGACCTTGGACCATAAAAGAAGAAAAGAAAAGATTACATTTGAAGTGGAGGCCCAAAAAGCCCAAAATAAAGGAGAAAAATGGCTAAATCCGTGCATAAGGCTTCTAGAAGAACCAACGTCGAGACGCTGGTTGGAGAAGGCGACAAGAAATGATAACGTCATAGCGTCACGACGCTGTTGTATTGGACAGCAAGATAGTTGCGGATCTCCTCCTATAAAAAGCCCACTTCTCAATGGTTCAAATCATCCAATTTTGGGGGTTCTCCCCTAGCTCAATAGAGAGAAAAGTAAGTAGAATTGTGAGGAAAAGGGTGAAATTGATCGGGATTCCAAGGCTCGAGAATCGAAATGATCGTGATGGGAGCTTGGGATCAACACAACGGTTATTTCTTCCTTATGTCTTTGTAATTTCTTATTGTAGATTGAGTTAGGACCATGGGTCAAGATCCCTGGGTCAAAATTATTCCCATTTGTGAGTAGATCTTGAGACCTAGGGTCGTTAACTTAGCTAATTGGATATTGTAGCTTAATTTCTTGGATATTGTAACGAAATTCTTCATATTTCATCTATGCAATTCATGCTTAATGCTTTTAATCCCTTGATCACTGATTGATTGATGTGTTGGTCTAAATTGATACTCGACAGAGAGAAGTTAGATTAGATCCAAGTTTCATGGCTAACGATTGCTTGGAACACGAAAGTGAAAAAAAATTGTTAGAAATTTATGATGAAGTTGCTTAATGTCATACTATAATTAACTAAGGAAATGGACATATAAATTAGTTATGTTAGTATGAGATGTGGAGGAACTTGAAAAAGAAATCCATTGAATTCACTTCTAGATTTATGAAATTGGAGATTAGTAAGTACATTCATCCAGATAATTGAGCTACAATTCCAAAAAGCTAGTTAACACCCTAGGTCAATTCCCCTTAATAGGATATTTCCATTCTTTTGCATGATTTCTTTAAATTCTTGTTAGTTCTTTTACTCGTAGAGTTGATCTTCTAAATAAAATCAAACATGATGGTTCTTGGTAACTGATAACTCTCCAAAAGGGAGTTATTTAGGCCGTAGTTCTATAGTGTTTTGTGTGTCATTTGTGGTAAATAGGGTTGCTTTTAGATGAATATTATATGTTTTAGCTCATTTGGAAGAATGGATACCTTGGAAGTTATTTTGTGCAGAATATATTGCTGAGCGACTTGAGGGAGCAAAATCTGTGATCCAGCAAAGCAGGGAGCAAAACTGCCACATAACAGCTTGTAATTCATTTTAATGAACTAAAGTTAGTTGAGCTATTTTCGGATCTAAGAAGCTTGGAGAGCCTTCCACGTGTACAATTTGACCTAATTAGGGTTTGCTTTCACTCTATAAAAGGGAAGAGTCGTCTCAAGTAAAAAACATTCCATTTTTGGGGAGTAGTTCATTTCCAATTTTCATCTTTGGAAGCCGAATAGAGGAGGAAAGATTGAAGACTCAAGAAGACCATCAACTACGGATCTAACCAAGGGAATTAATATTTTCTTGTAATTTCTTGTAGTTATGGATGCACATACTCAGATTGTAGCGTGTGTTATGAACCTTATGAGCTAAATTTACTTAGGTGTTGGTTAGGAACCATGTAATTTTCGTGCTTAATTCTCTATGCAATATATGTTGACTTGAGCATCTTGATTACTTGTTGTGCATATTTCCATTTTATGCCCGCTTGGCCAGCCGGTATGAATATCACTTCTTAGTTTCAGGGATGATTTGAGAAGTGTGTGACATTTAATCACACTAGATCATTATGTATTGGTGAACGCCAGTGATTGAGTTAGGGATAACCAGTTGTCTAATGTTTGATCGGTAAAGCGTCATTGGAGTTGAAACACATTCCAAAAAATTCAGAGTTCCGGGAGGATCCTGCTAATAAGACTGCAAGAGATTTGTCTGATCAATAATATTGCTAGAGCATCTTTTAAAACAATTACTAAAATCTTGACCAACGTATGTTTCGAAACTGTCTGCTTTATTTGTTTACTTTATGTTCTGTCTTTTCTTTTGCTTCAGCATTTTATCAAAATCAATCAATTTAACCACCTTTGAAACCATTAAAGAGTTACACAAGATAGATAAAGTGAGAGCTCTTCAGCCCCGTGGATACGATAAATTACTTATCACTTGCTGCGGATTGTGTATGCTTGCACAGTGTTCTAGAGTCTATTTTTACCTACTCTGGAAACCCAACAGTAACCAATGGACTTAATTCAAATTCCTTGTGGAAATCGATACTCGGTATTACTTAACTGTTTTATATTACTTGGGCAACCGTACGCTTGCTGTAGCATAACAAGTTTTTGGCAGAGCCAAACGATCAACACGAATGAGTCTAGAGTTGGAGCAAACGTCCGAGCAAAAGAACTGGAATCAAGTGGTGGCCGACACTATCTGACTAGCAAAAGCCAAGGTCGCCCAAATTAGAGATGAGCTTGGGGTTGAAGAAAGAGAAAGAAGAAAGAGGTCAAGAAAAAGGAGAGAGAAGAAGAAGAACAAGCTGCTCTGGATTTTGCAGCTTCTTATTTGAAAGACTCAGTGGATGCCACTGAGAAAGAGGAAAAAGAAAAGATTGTGCCTACTTCTGAGAGCCAATCTACAGTTTATGTAGGGGAGTTTGTGGCCGCGAATGTGGCGCAAACAGAGCAAGAACCAGAGATTGCACCAGTTTCTGAGGTGCAATCTAATGAGCAAATCACATCACCACCAAATAAGGAAGAAAATATGCTTGAGGACCTGTTCGAGCACCAGAATGAAGCAATGTTCGAGGACCAGTTTGAGCATGAGCAAGAGATGGAGCAGAAGGCTTCAATTAACGAAGATGAGGTCCAAGAAATTTCTAGGGACCGAATGCCCAAGAGGGGCAGAGAAGGAAATGATAGTGAGGCCGAAGGGAAGGCTAAGAAGAAGAAAAAGACAAACATTTCCCTCAGGAGGCTGAGCACTAGGGGAGCGACTTTTGTGATTCCCCGAGCCTAGACACCATCACCACCACCTCTTGCAAGGAGAGAACCCTCCGTTCCTAGGCCAAAGAAGACTCCTACCAAGCAGCCAAGAGTGGAAGTACGTGTGGAGCCCCATCCAGACACTAAGGTCCATCTGGTCATTATGTAGAAACGGGTTCTGATGTGTGAGAAGGCGTTCTCCACTAAGACGGGATCTCTCCCAGCCTTCATCGAAAACATCTTGCGTAGGTGTGGCTAGGATCGACTGTGCAAGGAGCCAAAAGCAGCTTCTATCCCCCTGGTACGTGAATTTTATGCTCAAATAGAGGAAGAAATGCAAACAACAATGCTCTAGCGAAGCCGAGTGGTGGAGTTCTCGGTAAGGAAAATCAATTGGATTTTCCGATTGTCGTCCCTTAGATGTCTAGCTGGCAATGTGGCTATTGAAGAACTTACAACTTAGCAACTAATAGAGGCCCTATTTATGGTGACCCACGAGGGAGTGAAGTGGAAAGAGTTCAGAACTAAAGTAAGGACTCTATTATCTAGAGACTTACAGCCAGAGGCAACGGTCTGGCTTTATGTGATAAAAAACAGGATCATGCCAACAATGCATGACACCACCATCTCTCAGGAGCATGTCATGCTATTGTATAGGATGCACAAGGGGCTGGATCTCAATCTCGGATGGATCATATGGACAAAGATCCTCTCCTACGGGCACAAGAGCGTGGGAAGACTGTTCTTCCCAACATTGATCACCAAGCTTTGTCGGCTTCAGGAGTAGAGCCAGAAGCGAAAGAAGACAGAGAAGCTACCCGAACCTCAATTAATCTGAGCTTGATCAAGAAGCTCATTGCTAACTCCAAGCAGAAGGTGACTTATCCAGAGAAGAAGGCTCAATCAACCCCTTCCTGCAGCTCAAGTGCTAAAGCCTCCAGAAGAAGCCAGTATTGCAGAAGAAGATGCGACCGTGAACCCATCGCAAAATCCATCAAATGCGGTCGCAAATCAGCAACAACCTCCAGCTCCTCAGCCGCAACCTGAAAATAACTTGGTGGATTTGAGGAGAGACTTGGAGCGTATGAGGAGCCAGTATAGAGACTACCTGACTTATGCTAAAGCTCGAGACGGAGTGGTGATATGACAGAGGCTGAATGATGGATGTGAGAAATAGATGATAAATAATAATAAAGATAAATTCAGCCAACCTTAGTGCAAGTATACACTATCGCACGTAGTAATAAAAACCTTAGAAGTATTCCAAGGATATCGATCCCATGAGGACTAAATTGGAAATTCAGATTTGAAGAAGAAACTGCTCAACTGATTGCTTAAAATAGGTAACCAAAGAAATAATAGATGATTGATTTTTGGAAAATAAATAGCACAAGAAAATAAATAAAGAATAACAATAATAAATGAAATGAGGTATTGAACATGGATTCATCCCAAAGGCAATAACTTTAATCATGGACTATTCAACTTAAGCCTATTCAATGCATTGGGTCAGATTTTACTTCTATTTGGCCTTGCTCCCAAGAACCGTTAGAAGGCTAAGCAAGTACCGTTATGCACATTTATGTGACTCGACTCCGACATAGATAATTCACGAATGCAATCTATAACCCTATAATTGATATAGGGTGCCTTAGGCAGCTTGCCCTATACCACCGAACAGTCTCTTTCGAGCTTTTTCTCCTATATCACCTTTATGAGAACCGATATCGTCTGTCCCTTTCGAGATCAAACTCACATAGCATGCAAAGTCTAAGTGATCAATTTAAACTCAGCAAGATCAGAATGATAATCAATAAAGAATGACATGCATTGAACAATACTTAAGCAAATAAAATACTTTCAAGCTATTGAACCATAAGGGAATTCACCATATTGAACCCCTCAACGGAATTTAGCTACTCATGGTGAGATAAAGTGCAAATGAATACCTTTTCATTGAAAATAAGATCTAAAGAATACAGATAAATGAAAAGTAACACAATCTGGAAATAATGATAGTAGCTAAATACTAGAGTTTTTTTTCTATTTTATCCAATCCTTCTAGAGTTCGATCGACACTCCACTCTCTCGCTTTTACAAGTGGGAATGGGTGAAAAGCCCTACAAACCCTAAGGTTTGATGTCTAACTAAGGTTAGAATTTAGTCATCTAAGAAGGACCTCGGGCATCTCTACTCATAGGCGTCAACTAGGGTTCTGTCACCACCCTCTTCTTCCAAATGAGTTCTGCTTGCATTTGACTTCGAATCACGAGCTTATATAGTTGACGCCTATGAGTAGGGATGCCCAGTCGGTTCCGGGGTCAAAACAGCTGGTTAGGTGCGAAGAAGTCTCGTTCAAAATGACTCGCGAAAGACTCGAAACTGCCTCTGTTTTTCCAAAAATGCGATCACATTTTATTTTAGCCTTCCCAGAAATGCGGTCGCATTTCTTTCTGGGTAAATTCCAGCTTTTCCTCTGTTTTTCTGCACAACAACAAACTTAGTCAAATTTTCTTAAAATTGAGTCTTTTTAAGCACAAATGAGCATAATTTGACAAATGTGACTCTCAACACTCTAACTTATCAACTTTAACATATTTTGAGCTCGGGAATAGTAAATATGATCTAAACATGCAATATTTGACAAAGAAATGAGCTAAATATAAGGGTAAAATAGGTATATTTTTTACCCTTATCAAGTGGTCAGGGGTATCTTGGAGAATTTGGTGGAGGATCTCGACAACTACCTTCCACCATTCTCCAAAATAAAAGGGATCCAACCAAAGGCGATGGAGCAAGCCCTTCCAACGCCTAGGGGAGTTTTCTTTTCACCTTTTCGACTCTTTTATTGATTATTCTTTTTAGGTGATAAGATGTTGGGCTAAATTATCCTTTATTGCTTTCTTTTATTTGTTGTTTTTCTTTGTTTGGTTTAGTTTAATTAGTCTCTTTTATTTTTCTTTCTTGTATTTTACATTCTTAGATATGTTGCTTTTGTTTTTAAGTTTTGTTTTGAAAAAATTCTGAAAAAAGTTCATCCCTTTGAAACAAATATTCTAAAAGATTTTCGAAAGAGAAGCGTGCTTTAGTGGTTTGTTCGTTTTTTAGCGCCCTTAATGATGATAACTAAAGCTCTCTCGGTTCTTTAAATACTTTAGTAACTTCGAGTTTTTCAAAGCATGAAGTCTGAATAAAATTTTCTCTCCATAACACATTCAAATCCAAACTCACCTACCTTAGGCTTTGACTACCAACACGTTTAGAAAGTTTAGACTTGATCTTAGCTTGCCAATCCTTGTTAGTCTCTCCTATTATGTTCTTCACGTTTAGTTAATGGGGACATTGACTAGTTTAAGTTTGGGGGGGGACAACTTTTTCTTTGTCTTTTGTACTCTCTATTGTATCATGTTGCCTTTTGCTAGTGCTAACAAAAAGTAGAAAAAGCAAGGAGATAGTCCTCCTTCTCGATTAAACCAAGTAACCAGGGGCGGTCGTGACACCCACGATTTCCACTGCATGATAGGTTAATTTGGAAAGTGAGTATGCGCTACAATCTTAATAGTGAGCTATGATCGTAGTTAGTTACTTTCACCACAAAGTATTAGTATGTTGGAACGAAGGTATAGATGACTACGAGACTCTCCTATATATATATATATATATATATATATATATATATATATATATATATATATATAAAGAAAAGAGAAATGGACAAAAAGAAAAGATAAGCCTAACAGCAACTTACGTTTGGGGGAGGGAAGTTAAATTTTCTTTTCCATTTTTTAGAGTTAGGATAGCTTGTGAAAGAGATAGGCTACTCTGAATAAAGGCTAGGTGGAATAACATGCAATAGAGGTGGGAATGCACGCGAATGTTTTATCTTGAGAAGAGTGAGTAAAGGCCTAGTGTTAGAGAAATCTTGTTGTTAACTTAGAGTATTAGGAGCCGAGTTCTTTCCTGAAAGGCGCACTCACGAACTAAACTTCACTATGAAACACACATTTTTTTCTTTCTTAATTCTATTGTCTTGTTGATATTGCTTGAGGACAAACAATGGCTTAAGTTTTGGGGTGTGATTACACTCATTTATGTGTGTTATTTAGCCTTAAAAACCTAGGCTATTGTTTAGAAAGCAACTTTGTGTTTAAAATCTTATCATTTCAAGTCAATTTAGCAAAAGTAGTAGAATCTTGTGAAAATCTTAGAAATATAGAATTTATGTTTAAAATGTACAAAAAAAGATTACTTTTGTAAAGAATTTATCCAAGTTAATGTTTTTGTGCAGAGGACCTTACGAAGGAGATGCGCCCGCAAATAGAAGAATAAAGGTCAGAAGAGCAAAAGAGTTGAAGTGAAGGTTTGCGCCTGCATCTGGACCTGAGGATGTAGGATATGTGACCAATATGCACCTGCAACCTTATAAGGAAAGTAGCCCTAGCTCAAGACAAAATTGTCAAGGCAGTGCACACAGAGATTTTACGCCTGATATGCAGCCACAACTGGGCTTTCTGACAGAATACCGAGATTCGCGGGATCTTCACAGAATCGTTCGAAAATCCCAAATCTTGTATCAAATCTTTGAAGATTGTGGATTCTTACCTTCCAAGGCCTTCTCACACCGATCTCCGTAGCCAACCTCACCTTCCAAGGTCTATAAAAGGGGATCAAGATGCAAGAAGCAAAGGGAGCTCGAAATTTCTTCCTTAGAGTAGATTTTATGTTCATCTCTCTTCTCATCTTGTAACCACTCCGAGTTTCGAGTCTTTCAGCCTCTGTCGGCTCTTCCATTCGAAAGAAGAAGAAGAGAAAGACTTGTCTCTCCTTGAAAAAGGGTAAGAGCAAGCTAGATAGAGAAGGAAAGATCCTTAATAGAGTTTTGTCTTTCATTTTATGTTTCAGTTTATTATTTCCAGCATTCTTAAGTTTTTATTTTCTTTTATTTCAGTTGTAAGTTATAAGTCTTGTACTCAATTCGGTTATTTAATATAAATTCAATTTTTTTTCCATTCTGTGTTCTTTTTACTTATTGTCATGCACTTTCGTTCACGAGCTAAACTTCTTCTCAGGGGTTCAAATATGTGGATTCCTTGAGTAGAAGAAAGTCCCGCCTATGCAAAAGCAACTTTGCTCCCTCTTAGCATTGTTTGTTTTTGTTGAGTTTAATTGTCAGTGTTAGCTTAAACTGATCACTTAGGTTAGCATAGTTTGTATTTAGCTGATGGTCGAAAGGTTGGAGTTAAATGTGTGGGTTCACAAAACAATAGTGGAAAAGATCCTAGAAATAGGACTTTGTCTTCTTGCATCTTAGAAATAGGACTGGAACCACTAGGGTTTTAAGAGTCGTGAGCGTTATTTACCTAAGTTTCAACTAGCCCTAGAAATAGATGTCTAGTTGGCTTAGACTTCTAAAGGCACCTACAACGGAGCTGAATAGAAGTAGGACTTAACTCACAATCTCGTTGTCAGGGTAATTGCGGGCGCAACTGTAGGATGCTGTCTGCACAATGTCTATGTGGGCAATATAGATAGTAATATGTAGTCGTTTGTAGTGTCTGAGTAAGTTGCGAGCGCATAGGTGGGCGCAATCTAATGCGTAAAGTTGATACTATTTGAATTCCCTCGTTTATCTCATAGAGTTTATTCGCTTTCATTTACTTGCTTATTTCTACTTTGTCTTTAATCAAAACCCCATTCAATATATTTTTCTGGTTACCAATTTTGGTTGCGAACTTAGAGGAGGTTCCCGTTTTTACAGAATCTTGTGTTTTTCAACTAGTCATCATCTCCCTTGGATACGATATTCGGAACACTTTCCACTTTATTACTTGATAGTGTATACTTGCACTCGAGCAGGGTGTTGCGCTTGCAGCACGCACACGTCAATCACCTTTATGAAAACGAATATTATTTGACCCTCTCGGTACCGAACTCACATTTCATGCTAAGTCTAAGTGATCAAGTTAAACTTAACAAGTTAGCATTGAAATCAATAAAGGATGACATACATAAATAAAACTTAAGCAAACTGATGTGCGAATTGCTTACCGCAAGTGTACGGGTCAAGTTATAATATAGTGAATGTGAAATTCGAATGTCGTCCTATGGATTGGGTTTCTAATCAATTTTAATTACCGAAAATACTTTTATCCAATTTTATTTAGGGAACCAAACAAGGTGAGAATGAATGGAAATCTAACACAAAACAATAAAAAGTGTGACAATCAATTGACGACAAAGGTCTTAAGGGAGTTGATTTCACCAATTGGGATTATGGATTAATTAATGGATTTTTAACATGCTATGATTCATAAATCAAGGAAACAACAATCATACATATCTCTCCCGAGCATACATAATTTTCTCACATGCAATGAACCCGATATCCCTATCTAAATTCATTAAACATGCAAGGCATTAAGGTTAGTCTTTTTTACCGATTTCTAGAATTAACTATTATCTCCTGATCTCTAGCTAAATCCTAGTTATGCATAAAGATTTCTAAGTTAAATCCTCTCTCCGGAGTTAGATTCAAACACAAACAACATTCAATTCATGGCCGGTAAATTGAAAGCATTAAGAGTACATTATGCATAAATGAAATCAATAGCAAAAATCCATACAATCGATCCATAATTGCCCCAACGGCTACATCAATCCCTAAGAAATAAACTTAGCTACTCATAATCCGCATTACGATATAACTAAAGTCTAAAACAACCATTAAAACTAACTAAAGTAAGGGAAAAAAGAAATAAACGCTAGGTAGGCCGAGACCGCACGTCTCCGTCACGATCTCCACGAACAAAGCTTTGATTCCCGCTCTTCCTCCCCTTGGTTCAGCTTCCACAACCTCAATTATCTCTGTTTTACGGCTCCGAAATCCACCAAAAAAAGTCCCCAAATAGACCTAATCGCAATCTTTAAATAGGGCAAAAATTCGGCACAGCGTCGCGACGCTGTCGCGATATCACTGATTTTGGAATGGAAAATCTCACAGCGTCGAGACGCTATGGTCACAACGTCTCGATGCTGTGACCTGTTGCCGCCTAATCAAAAATGGGATGCTAGCGTCGAGACGCCCTAAACCAAGGGTCTCGACGCTGGTCCTCGGCAAGGCCTCTTTGGTGAGCTTCCAAATTCGATTCCCTTTGGTTCTTTAGCCTCTTTTCATGTCCCGAACACACGATTAACTCCGATATTTATTTCCTACAAATAAAACATGAAAATGCATAATTTTGGCCATTTAAATATAAAAGACTAGCTAAATTAATTAGGGAAAACTAGCTAGCTATGCTTGCTATCACAAACAAGCATACTTTCAAGTTACTCCATCCACAAGAGAATTCACTAAATTGAACCTCTCAATGGAATTTAGCTACGCATGATGGATAAAAATGTGAATGAATAACTTTTCATTGAATAACAATTCATAAATACAAGAAATAATGAAAAGAATAGAATGCTGGAAAATTGATGTGCAGTAGCTAAAACTAGGATTTTTCTCTTTATCCAATGCCTCAAGAGTTCTCACGACACTCTACTCTCCTTATGCAAGGTGAGAATAGGGTGAAATCTCTACAAACACAATGATTTGATGTCTAACTAGGGTTAGAATTTGGTCTTCTAGCAGGGACTGCGGGCATCACGACTCATGGGTATGAACTAGGGTTTTGTCACCACTCTTTCTTCCCAGTGAGTTATGCTTGTGTTTCTTTTCTATTACTGGCCTTTTATAGAGTGGAGAGTCGTTGAGGAGTCACGAAAATCATGCTAGCAGGTGGTCCAGTCAGTGTCGAAGTCAAAATCGTCAAGTAGGTGCGTGGAAAACTCGTTCAACACTGACTCGCGAAGATTCTAGAAAATAGTTTCTGCCCACGCATTTCTACTGTTCCTCTGTTTTCCTGCACAACTCGTGGGCACAACTCGATTGCATTCCTCTCATCCTCAGGTCCAGATGCAGACGCAATCTTGCAGCTTTTAATTCATTTTTCTCCACTAACCTTCATCTTCTCTTGCGGGCGCATTCTCCTGCAAAGACTCATGCACAAAAACATTGCTTGGATAAATTCTTTACAAAATAACCTCTTTTTGCACCAATTTAAGCTTGAATACTAGAATTCTAAGATTTCCTTCATGCTTCTACAACTTTTGCTAAAAAAACTAGAATGATAAGAGTTTAAGCATAAAGTCCTTGCTTTCCAAAAAATTACCTAAGCTTTTAAGGCTAAATACCGCACATAAATGAGCGTTGTCAATTTTCTTGCAAATTAGCATGTTTAATCTTGCCTAGGAGGAAAGAAAAGAATATATGCTTATCATGATCATAAAGAAAAATCATTCTTGTCTTTACATTTGAAAGAAAATAATGTCGGCTTGTGTACACAATATGCAATGTTTAATAATGCTTTAGGCAAAAAGAGCTACCCTTGTTGTGATCAGTTAGGCCAACCAAGGGTTAAACTCGGGTTATGGATCCCTGCAATAGATGTGTGAAAGCTAGTACCACTTTTAATTCCTTAATTTAATGGTAATTTAAAAAACACCTAGGTATGGATAAAAACAAACTAATTTGTTCCATTGGCTCATTAATAAATCCTTAGTGCCAGTGTAGAGGGAAGATGAGTTGGGAGTTTAATAATCCAATCTCGAGCTAGTATAGTCTAATTAATCTAATTAAGTTAGATCTCTCTTATGCAAGTTAATTTTGGAAAAATTTCGATTTGTCTCCTTCATTGGGTCTTATGTGCATGTCTCTTATTTGCTTAATTATTGAATTTTGAGCCTTGAGGATTGAGTCATGTTTGTTGCATCTATTTACAACCTATGCTTAATTTTTTAGTTTACTCGAGGACTAGCAAAAGCTTAAGTTTGGGGGTGTTTGATAGCGCGCATAGCGAGCTATTTTTCCTGGTTAATTATAGTTAGTTTTTTAGTATTATTTGGCCGAATTATGCACTTTAATGTTTATTTTGTAGGAATTTAATATTGAAGATAAATTGGTGAAATTGGAGTTTATCGGGCGTTCGAGACCTAAAGAAGAGCAAAGGAAGAGAAAAGAATCAAATTGGAAGCTTAATAAAAGAGGCAAACCCAAGAGGTAGCGTCGAGATGCTGCCTCCTTAGCGTCTCGACGCTACACAATTTTCTAATCTGAATATGGCGGTAAACAGGATAACGTCACGACGCTACCAACAAATTTCCTATAAATACATCTTATTCTTGCATGGTCAAAGGGGAGTCCAATTTTAGAGATTTTAGCCCTAATTTCGACTAGAGGCCTTCTGTGGGAGCTAAAACAAGGTTGAGGAGTGGGAACCAAGCTTGAAGACGTGGAGATCGTGACGGGGACGTGCTGTTTTCAACGGATTCAAGAGTTTATCCTTTCTTTTCCTTACCTCTAGTTAGCTTTTGTGGTTTTTTCATATCTAGCTTATATCGTAACACCATGTATGAGTAGCTAGACGTGTTTCTTAGGGATTGATGTAGTCGTTTATGTTTATGGATTTATTGTTGGGATATTTTGTGCATTTATTTTATGTATGCAATTATGTTTAAATGCTTTCAATTACTTGATCATTAATTGAATGATTTAAGTGTTGAATCTTGCTCGGGAGAGGGGATTTAGCGTAGACTTTATTAAAATTGCATAGCTAAAGTAGAATTCTAAGTTCGGAAGATCTAGAATAGCTTTAGAAGTTGCTAAAAGAACTAAAAGCCTTACATGTTAATGAACTTAGATAGGGATATCAAGTTAATTATATGTTTGAGAATCAATTATGTTCGGGAGAGATAGTTGTGATTAAAGGTTCTTAAACTTATAAAATAATTGCACGTTACAATTCATTCCCTTTAATTAATCCTAAACTAAACTGACGAAATCAATTCCCTAAGAATTCTTTCAATTGATTTCAACCTTTTAATTTGCATTGTCTTTTAATTCAAGATTTCACTACTTTTTGGTCCCTAAATAAAATTGAACAAAAGTTTCACAGTACTTAGTTTAACTCAAAAACCAATCCAGAGGACGACATTCGATTTCACAATCACTATAGTATTACTTGACCCGTACACTTACAGTAAGCAAATCGCGCATCAACTCCAACCATTTTTCTCATTATTCACAGCAGCTAGGATGCCTCCATGTCTATTGGAAATTAAACATATACCATCTCATTGGGTAATTAATGCACGTAAGGCACAAAAACCATGACCAACTAGAAGTATTCTCCTCTTCAACAACAACAAAGGCAAGAGGAAATTTATGTCCATTTGAGTCAACAAATGGAGATATTAATAATTTTCCTTTATGCTTGCCATAAAGGTTGTATCATCAATCTGAATCATCGGTCTACATTATTTAAAACCTTCTATTGCGGGACCAAACGACCAAAAAACTCTACCAAAAATTTGATTACCCGGTACCTCAGTTGGAATGAAGTCCCATAGAACCCGAGTTCTTGGATTGTAGTGTACAACAACCATCAACCAATACGGAAGTTCTTCATACAATGTCTACCAATCACCAAATATTTTAACCAATGCTTTCCGTTTAGCTTGCCATGCAAGCCTGTATTTAACACTATAACCATAGTCTTTTTTAATTGTTTCTTGCAATAATGCTATGGAAGCTCTAGGATCACTTCGAACAATATTTTGGATTACATTACACATAAAATTTGAGTGCAGTTGTGAATGATCTTGTGTGAGTTCTGGGTATAAACACGAATGTTTCCCTTCAAATTTCGTAATTTCAAACATTCCATGAGTTTTACACCAGCAGGCACAAAGCCTCCATTGCACCCCCCATCCCATTGTTTGCACTTCACATACCAAATATCCTAATTTGATTCTATCACAGTAATCTGATAATGGTATACAACACAATATTTTTTAATGGAAAGTTGTAGGATGTTGTTTAGTCTCAAATAATAATATCCTTTGGTGATTACACTTGGGTTCATTTCTACATACATTGCCCCTTCTTCCAATGTGGACCCTTCTTCACATATTGAATTAGTAATCTCCCAATTTATATGTGTGAAAATATCTGAAGGTGGCTCTTCAATTTGCTTTTTAGGAGGAGGATTAAGGGTGTGTTTGGTTTAACTTTTAAAGTGTTTAATTTTGGAAAAAAAATCATTTTGAAAAAATTTATAGTGTTTGACAACCACTAAAAATGACTTATTAGAAAATGAGATTGATAAATAAACCATTTTGAGAGAAACACTCCAAACCAACTTTTTAAAAAAGTCTTTAAGTATACAATAACTTGTGTATAAAAACACCTATGAGGAAGTACAACCAAACATATGAGTATTTAAATTCTAAACAATTTTTATACAAAATGTTTTTTAAAAAATGCATTCTTGAAAAACATTTAAATTAAAATGTATTCCAAACGGACCCTAAGATTAACATTCTCTCCAAATAATTCATTAACTTCTACCTCTATATCATTATCCCCACCATTTCCAGGTTCAAGTATCACTAGCTAACTCCTCACGAGGGCAATGACATATTTTACCAATTTGACTATAATTGTAAATATTTTCAAAAAATGTTAATTAAATATTTAATTTTTTCAACAACATGAGAAATAGGTCACATCAGTCCAAAAAGCCCAAAAATTGAATGAACCAGTCCAAAACATATACACCAGTCCAAAAAGGCCCAAAAAATATATATAAAAATCAAACAAAGTATTCACATAGACTAAAATAAATCGGTCCAAGAAAGGCCCAAAAAGTATGAATCAAATTATACAAATATAATTCAAATCAATCCAACACTAGATAAAACAGTCCAAAACTCAGAAAAGTTCAAAAAAATATATATAAAATCATAGAAAACAATTCAAAAGATCTATAAATCATACAAAGTGGCTCAAATCAGTCCAAAAATCATCCAAATCAGTTCAAAAACCATCCAAATCAGTACAAAACAGTCCATAAACCTAAAATAAGTCTAAAATATACCTAAAACTACATTAATCCATCAAAGACAAACTAAAATCTAAACCAAACATGAGTGAAATTTTTTCTATACAAAAAAAGAAAAAAATAAAGAAAATACCAACGAAATCAACGGACGACGACATGGCAGGTGATGTCGGCAAGGAAGTCGACACAGTGGCAAGAAATTCGAGGCAGGGAGACGCTGAAGATTCTACCTGAGGGGAGGCTATTTTCGGCGTGTGAGACAAAAGGAGTGGGGTAGGGTTTTGGGACCACCAAACTCGTGTACATGGTACACAAGTTTCTTAAAGAAAATCGTGTACCACGTACACGAGGTATGAGAGTTCGATGGCGCCACCGTGGCGCCTGATCAGCATGCAAACAAGTAAATTGTGTACTAGGTACGCGATTTACCCTTGTAACTATAGACCAAGCTTACGATTTAGGTACCCTAATTTTGGAATTAGTTTCAGAACTCTTCTCTATTTGTTTTTTTTTTTTTAAAAAAAAAGTTACATTATTTATAAAAAAAAAAAATCCCCATAGAGATGAACAAAAATAAGGGAACAAAATTTAAAAAGAATGGGAGTTAGGGAAGTGAATATTAATAGAACCGCAGTGTAGGGTTTAATCCGACTTGAAATTGTCGTTGAAGTGATGCGCTTCAAGGTCCAGTGGGCGGCAATGACAATCTCTCACACCCGCATAGACAATTATATCCTTTCATGTGTATCGTTCAAAATCTCCATTTATTGCTAATACATTTCATAAATTAAAATTTTACTGGACAATTGTTTTTTTTTTTTTTCCTTTGGTCATGATTAAAAATATTAAATTTGTAAAGTTTGATTATTAGAAAAAGTTATAACTGTTGGTTAAAAGCAAAGCGAACATAGCTAATTGACATGTACCTTCGACCAGGAGGTTAGAGGTTCAAATCCCTCACTCCCAAATATTGATGTATTAAAAACCCTCACCCCCAAATATTGATGTACTAAAAAAAACTGTTGGTTAAATGAGTTCAATGTTGATTAGTTTTTTTTTTTTATTTTCTAATAAACAAGTGGTTAATTAGTTCAGTTACAACTTACAAGTAATTTGATTCATTTTATTTTTTTAAATCTAAATAGCTAAATATAATAGAAATTTAATATTTTAGTTAACTATTTAAATTTTAAACGTAAAATTTTAAGAAAATGGAAGGAAATGTTTGTAATTTGTAAATTTTTACTTAAATTTTAAAGAATATGTTTGTTAAAAATTATTAGTTTATTGGATTTTTTATTTCTTTTATATATATAGTAATCGCTAAATATTGAATATTAAATAATTAATTCTAAGGCGTATTTGAAATTTATAGAGTTGGATATATGAAATTAATATAAATGATGTAATGCCATATTTGTAATTCATTAAAAATAAAAGGAGTAAAATAGTCTAAAAAGGTCAACAAGAGCATAGTTCAACCGCATAAAGTTGTATCGATAACCATAAGGTTTGTGATTCAAGTCCTCCTATCCCATATATTGTCAAAAAAAAAAATGACAATCACACACTAATCTAAATATAGATCAACTAATTAAGGCATATATATCCTCGACAAAGAGGTTAAAAATTCAAATCCTCACACTCACATGTTAAATCGTCTGTATCTTTTTGTCAAATCACGTTGGCTTTGGTAGCATGAAAATTGAAATGAATGAGCAGCCAATATTAACTATTCTTTTTTGAAAAGAGCCAATATTAAGTATTAAAGTTTGTCGCTATCCAAAATTTAATATTGAGAGACAAGACAGAGAAGGGTCCATTTTGCAAAAGAAAAAGGATGAAGTTCAAGTTCATTGACTTGGACAAAGAGGATCCATTGTGTATATTTCAAGACAAGAAAATTCCTATTTTAAAGGCTTGTACGCAATTTGCTGCTCAACTTGGCTCCCCCAAAATCAACCCTTTTACTTGTCTCTTCCTTATTAACCCTTCTAGAACAATGCTTCTAACGTTTATTTTTTTAACTTGCACCCAAATCCATACTCATAGACATTTCATGTTATATTAAGGTTCCGTTTGAAATACATTTTAATTTAAATGTTTTTCAAGAATGCATTTTTTATAAAAATTGTTTAGAATTTAAACACTAATATGTTTGGTTGTATTTTCTCATAGGTGTTTTTATACATAAGTTATTGTATACCTAACAATGTATTAAATTTCGGTCGACATACCGAAATTTCGGTCGAAGTTTCGGTATGTCGACCATATTGACATTTCGAGGGGGGGGAAATTTTGTTTTTCCCCCCTTTTCGACGAAATTTCGGGAAATCTCAAAATTTCGTCGAAATTTCGAGATTTCCACGATTTTTTTTTTTAAAATGAAGGTGTATTGGGACTTGGGAGGCGCGTCAGACATCTTACGCGCCTCCCTGTACAGCCGCCTGGCACTGCCAGGCGGTCTTTTCTTCTTCTTCTTCTTTTTTTTTTTTTATTTATTATTATTATTATATTTTAAGCCTTGTGAACCTGTGATTCGTAGTAAGGTTTTTTTTTTTTTTTTTTTTTTTTTTTTTTTTTTTTTTTACATTTTCAATTTTAATTTTTTTAACTTTCATTTTTAGCATGCCTTTTTTTTGTTTTTGTTTTCTTTTTTATTTACTTTTTTATTTATAGATTATTTATAATTACACCTATTTTAATTATTTTAACTTTTTAATACATAAAATGTTATATATTGCTATTAGTAATATAGTATTTTACATTTTATTTTATTGATGTGTATCTTTATAATATTTGCTTAAAATTAACTAATTGGTCTAAGTTTAATGTTTGGTCGTCCATTCAAATATAATTACAGATGTTAAATATCAATTAATTATAGTTTAATTAAGTCATTATAATTAAAATTTCATTCATTTAATAATTCAAACAATTTATATCGATTGTCATAATTTTTTCAAAATCTTTATTGATATCAACATTTTTATAGAAATTTCAATATGTCTGTTATATGTAACTTGAATAGATGGTTAAAAATGATTAATTGTAATATAATTAAACTATAATTAAATTTGAATTTAATAATTCAAACAATTTTCATCAATTTTTTTTTTTTTTTCAAAATTCCTGCACATATCGACATTTGAATCAACAATTCCATCTAAGTATTATCATACTTTTTAGATATGATTATAAAAAAGGGTCCATTATAGTCTAATTAAGCCACAATTAAAGTTTCATTAACTAATTCAAACAATTTCCATCAATTTCCACGATTTCCGTAAATTTTCCCGGAATGTCTCTCGACATTTCCATCGACATCGACATTTCCATAAAATCTGGACCTCGACATTTTTATCGACATCGACATTTTAAACCTTGATACCTAAAGACTCTTTTTAAAAAATTTCGTTCCAAGTGTTTCTCTCAAAATGATTTATTCATCAATCTCATTTTCTAATAAGTCATTTTTTGTGGTTGTCAAACACTATAAATTTTTTCAAAATGATTTTTTCTCAAAATTAAACACTTAAAAAGTTAAACCAAACACACCCTAAATTTACTCACTTTTTCTTTTTATCAAGAATATAGTATCTTAACTTGTCGAATTACGTTCAAATTGACTAAGTTTTATAGTTGTATTTTGAGGTTTATTATTCACTTTAGTTCTATGCTTTTAAAATAAATATAATTGAACTCGTACTCTTAATATAGTTGACAAACAAATGTTACTGATCCAACAAACATAGTATTTAATGGATAAAATACTTGTTACCAACAAAGAACGGACAGAAATATTGATACTTCCATTAAATAAAATTTGTGCAAATGAATGGGTAGAAATAAAAGGGAGAATTTGCTTAAACATAATACAAAAAGGAGCATGGGCTATTTACCAAATGTCAAAGATTAACATAATACCCAACATCCCAACATATATCAAGTTATTTATGGTTAGTACTTGAGAATCGGTAATAGAAATCTCTAATAAATAGACACTATCCATCAAAATTTTATAGATTAAACTTATAATTTAACTACATGTTATTCCATCCCGTAACTAATTGCACCAGATATAAGAGTTTCATTCCTTCTAGCTAAATGGCAAAAAACGTCTAATAAACTTTAATAAAAACATAAGAATGGCAATCAAACTTTTAAAAGTATAGAAACTAAATTTAAATGGTCTAAAATTTAGCTTGGACTCGAATAAGAATAATAATAGTTTACCAAATAAAGAAGCACTCCAAATTTCAAATTGTTTCTAGAATGAATTGATCAACTTTAAAAACTTTTAAAAACGTTGCTTAAAAAGGTGGAATTAAATATGTATGAATGTCGGAGTTCTTAACAAATTTGACAATTGAAGTTATTTTATAGTTTATTTCACATTCATCTCTCCAACCTTCTGGAGGCCGCCAAGCTTTCAGCCGACCACGTGAAACCCACGTGAATATGATTCTCCGCCTCTAGCTAGTCCCAAACTAAACTATGGTAATTTTGTCCATGTTTGAGATTTCTATTCAACTTATTTTTAAAAGGATTCAAAAGTACAGTTTATTGAAGATATGAACAATGTGGAATAGAAGTAAAGAAGATTTATGATATTTTGATTAAGGATAACTTCTTTCCCTAATATATTAGGTATTTTATGTTTGAGATTTAAAAGTAAAGTCACGTGTAGTTAAGCCATGGTGAACTAATATTGTGTGATGTTGTGGAAATTTAAAGATATTATTTATCCTTACTTAGTTTAGGGATTTGTATATATTAGCTAATCTAACTCTAGTCCAATAAATAAATAAATGAATAAAGTATTCAAATAAATAAATAAATTTTTAGCTTAGACACAAAACAGAGAAAGGGATGAAGATGAAGGCTCTCGATATATTTTGTATTTCACAATCTGATTATTACAATATACAAGCAATCGAATAAATAGGCAAGTTGGAATAACAATAAAGATTCCTTGCCCTTTAGAATACTGCCACGAATGTACACGGAAGAATAAAATAACAGAAAGGTAAAAGGTTATCACAATTTACATTTTACCATCAGGTAATTCTTCCAAAGATGCACCATAGACCTGTGCTCTAATATCCCCCCTCAAACGAGAGGGTGAGAGCTGCACACCGAGTTTGGATCTTAAAGTAGAGAACCGAGCTTCAAAGATTGGTTTAGTAAGAGCATCAACAAGCTGGTCGTATGAGGGAACATAACGAACGTCAATCAATTTCTGAAGAACCTTGTCTCGAACAAAATGGGCATCAAGCTCGACATGTTTGCTTCGAGAATGAAAAACACAGGATTCTGAGCCAAGGAGATGGCACTTGTGTTATCACACCAGATGATGGGTGTTAGAGAAGAGTAAAGCCGAATTTCTTGCAAAAAGGCTTGAATCCAAGAGATTTCAGCAGTGGTTTGAGCCAAGGAACGATATTCAGACTCAACACTCGATCTAGCAACCACACTCTGCTTCTTAGATGACCATGAAACCAGCGAGTTGCCTAAGAAAATACAATGAGCAACAATAGATCTACGGTCATCAACACAACAGGCCCAATCAGCATCAGTAAAAGCTACAAGAGATGAAGAAGAAGACTTAGGGAGGAAAAGACCTGTGACGCCCGAGGTTAGGAGGGGTACATGAATGAACCGAGATCACATCCGAATGAGAGGGATCCTGAGGACATGAGAGTATGGTCAAGATAAGCTTAAAAGAATTGATAGATACTACCTATACCAACAAGGTGCACCTTCCTTTTCGGTGGCCCAATCATAGGAACTTTGAAGTTAAGCGTGCTTGGCTTGGAGAAGTTCTATGTTGGGTGACCTCCTGGGAATTTTCCTAGGAAGCATGTGAGTGAGGAAAAAGCATGCTAAAAGGACCCCGTGTTGGTTTGTGGGGACAGTCTTCAATCTTAGAAGTAGATTTAGACAAGTATGGTGGCGTGGCTAGGTCGTAGGGGAATGCCGGGGTCGTTAAGGGCCGAATTCGGATTTCGAATCCTGAGCCTGGGGCGTTACAAGACCAAACTCCATCGTCCCCTTGAGATAGCATAGAATACGCTTAACACCCTGCCAATGAGTGGTTGTTGGTTGTTGAAGAAACTGACGGGACAGGAGTTGTCGAGGCTCCCAGTGTATCAAAGAAAATTTATAATCACCGATCACTAAACTACTTGCAGTAGTAGTGGTCGGGGTCTATCACAGGGAACAGTTGGTTTACTTCTAATCACTTTTGTGTTTGGTAACAGAAAGGGGGGTTGAGAAAGATGGTGAAAATTGCAAGGAAAAATAAAATTGCGGGAAAGTAAATTGACAGAAAATTAAATGGCAGAAAAGTAAATGTGGAGGTTGGCTAATCTAACCTTGCCGCTCGCTGTAGCTGGAGACACTTGGGATTAGTACATTTACTTTTTACTCATCGATTAGCAGATAATGATTTACATGCATGTTGTCTAATTAGTACTCTAAATCAATTGACTCGATCCCAACATCCATCGATTCAATTACTAGTTTTTGATTAATTAACCCCACGAACCCGTCAAAGTCAATTAATCAGGCAACTGCATTAAGAACAAGATACCCCTAGAGCGCTAACCCAACGGACCCGTTGGACCAACATGCAATTGATCAATAAACTAACCTAGCCACGATTAATAAATTAACTAATTGTTGCTCTAGACTAGAACACTCATAATCAACTAGAAGAAATCTAATCAATTACAAATATCGGTATAGATCCTAGATCTATCGTGTCAGCATCAAAGTCAGAGTCTGCTCTTGGGACCCGTGCCCACGAATCAATCTAATGTTAACTATTGAACTAACCATCCATTAGCTACGTGGAAATCAGTTCCTTAGCAAGTTATTAACATACGAGCTGCGAGTTAGGGCGTCAATCTAACCTACTGCGCATGCTAATTATAAAAGCGGGAATCTAAAGCCACAAACAACAAGTAAATCATGCATAAAGCTCAAGAATCTAAAGATACACAACCATTCAGTTCAGAAAGCTCCAAGAATCTCATAAAAGACAAATATACTTACAATCTCGAGGTTCCAACTACAACAAACGGTGCTTAGACGGCCATAGACAAGCCTAATCCAAGCCCAAGGCTCGAGAAACCAACCTAATCTAACTAGAAACTATAAAATACAAAGGGAGAATGAAAAAGATTGAACTAAGTCGAGAGAAACGACTGCTAAACACTCCAATTGAATCCCTCCCTCTTCCTCTCTTCTTTCTCCCCCTTTTGCCCTAATCGCAGCTGCTGTATTTTGGAGTGGCGTCGAGATGTCGTGGCCAGCGTCGAGGCGCCGACGGTGATTCAAGCGGTCCCTCGAATCCGAATCGTCGAGACACTGTGGGATGGCGTCGAGACGCCATCTCTCGGGTCTTCCTTGTTTGGCTGCTTCAAAACTTGATCCATTCGGCGTTGTTTTCGAGTCTCGAGTGCTCCACTTAGGTCTTTTCATCGTCTCGACATCCCATGGACTTCAAGATGGATCAAAACAATGTTAATTTCCTCGAATTAACGTCAATTCCGAATATGGGCTCCCTAGACGCACTTGATACCAAACCCCTACAAAATATAACTTTAAGCGAGATAATTGTCGTAAAACTAGCAAGATGAAGAACAAATAAACAGGGACAATTCGGTCCCATCAGAAACTGACTAAATTTATTTACAATATAAGAGATGTTCGGGCGAGTATGGGTGAGATATTGGAGAGCACCAATAACACTTCGGTATAAAGATGGATCAGACATAGGATCCCCCATCAAAAGCAGAAAACTTCTTACTAGCAACAGTTGGAGTTGAACACAATTTGAGGTGAAGCATCCCAACTCTAGACAAAAGATCTAAAATATATTTTTTCTGCAACAAATATATACCTTCTGGAGAACGAAACACCTCAACATCAAGATAGTAGTTCAATAAGCCAATGTCCTTTAGAGCAAACACAGTGTGTAACCGACTGACAAACTGATTAATAAACTCAAAACAGTCCCCAATCACAAGAATATCATCAACATATATTAGAATAATAACAACCAGCTGAGAATTAGAGAAAAAGAATACCGAATTGTCAGCTCGAGAGTTGGTGAAGCCCTAGTCCAGAAGAGTGACACGAAAACGATCATATCAAGCCCGTGGAGCCTTTTTAAGGCCATACAATGCCTTATCCAGCTTGCACACATAAGCAGGATGAGAAGCATCAACGAAACCATCTGGCTGTTTCATAAAGACATCCTCAATTAAGTGTCCATTCAGGAAAGCATTATTGATATCTAACTGACGAATAGGCCAATCTTTTGCAACAACTATAGCAAGAATAATTCGGATAGTAGGGGCTTTAACAACAGGAATGAAAGTTTTGTGGAAGTCGATGTCAGGGATTTGGTGAAAACCCTTGGCAACAAGCCTGGCCTTGCATCTATCAAAGATACCATCAGCATGACATTTGACTTTAAAGACCCATTTATTCCCAATGAGATTCGCATTCGGAGATGGAGGGACAAGATGCCAAGTGAGATTACGATGAAGAGCAACCAACTCATCATCCATGGCCTTCTTCCAATGAGGGCACGCTCAAGCTTCCTTAACCGAAAAAGGGCTCAGTGGAAGGTAGATCAACCGCCGAAGATGCAAGAAATGAGCCCCAATTCTTTGACCTAAACACACCACTCTTGGCCCGAGTTTGCATTGGATGGTTACTTTGAGCCACAGAAGGATGCACATGGGCAGAAACAAGCTTCTGACCTTAGGAGCTAGAGCTTTCTGAAGCAGCCAAGGATGGTTGTGAAGCTGAAGGTACATCAGCAGGTGGCTGTGAAGTTGCTGCAGGTGTTGGTATTTCATCCGTAGGACAAGCAGGAACATCAGTAGGTGGTGAATGAGGAACATCAGCCGAAGGGACACCATTCAAATCAGATGAGGCAGCAGGGAACTCAGAAGAATGATCCATGATAGAAGCAGGCACGGAAGACACAGAAGAGGGACAGGACGCAAAAGGAGATGTTGGAAAAGGAAGCCAATGAACAACTACTTTGTCTGGAGGAGACCGAGAGCAGAAGACATAAAACCATGTTTGAAAGGAAAGTCACTCTCATTGAAAATAACATGCCGGGAAATGTAAACTCTACCACTTGAATTGAGGCATTTGTAACCTTTGTGAGCAAAACTATAGCCAAGGAAACACACATTTGGAACTATGAAACTGAAATTTATGGGATTGATATGGACGAAGGCACGAAAAGCAGGCACAACCAAAGATTCTAAGAGAAGCAAGGTCAGGAAGTTGTTGAAAAGCTTTTTCCCATGGAGAGATGTTCCCAAGGATAGGGGTAGGAAGACAATTTATGATGAAAACAGCGGAGGAAAACACATCCCACCAATAGTGTAAAGGCATAGATGCTTGAGCAAGCATAGATAAACCCATCTCTACTATATGGCGATGTTTCCGCTCAACTATCCCATTTTGTTGACTCGTATGGGGACACAAATGACGAAACTCTATACCATAGCCTTTTAACAGAGACTCAAAGGATCTAAACTCACCACCCCAATCAGATTGTAGTATTTTGATTCGTTTGTCAAAGCGGTTTTCAACAAGAGCCTTATATTGACGAAAGGTAGGTAGAGCCTCATTCTTAGTTTTTAAAGGAAATATATATGTAAGGCGAGTAAAGTGATCCACAAAGCTAATATAAAACCGATATCCCAAAGTAGAAGGAACAGGGGAAGGACCCCAAAGATCACAAAATACTAATTCAAGTGGTTGTCGAGTTCTAGAGAAAGAGGTAGGAAAAGGTAAACGGTGGGATTTACCTAACTGACAAGCATCGCATAAAAAGGTTTTTTCATTACCAGAAATTCTCAAGTTACAAGCATGAATAACACTATTGACAAATCTTTCAGAAACATGACCAAGACGATGATGTAACAAAGATTTTGTCAATACATTAGACTTGGTAACATGATAAACAACAAGACATGATATAAACCATCAAAACTAGACAGTAAAGACTCAGAACATTCATTAACAGAACACAAAACAGCAGATTGAGACGCAACAGATGGCTTATTCGAAGCAGAGACAAGAAAAGAGTTGGGACTGACAGACGAAGAACTTTAAATTGAGGGTAGCTCCAGCTGGTAAAGTCCATCCTTAAGAGTTCCTTGCAGCATCACCTTCTTTGAGACCGTGTCCTTCACAAGACAAAAACCCGAATGAAACTCAACAAATACATTATTATTGGCAGTCAGACGAGCAATGCTAATAATATTTCTTCTTATATTTGGCATATGGAGCATATTTAACAGTTTTATAGATTTACTCACATTGGAACAAGGAACTAAGTTACCACCAATATGAGCAATGTTCAACTTGGTGCCATTACCAACAACCAAGGATTCTTTACCAGTATATTCATTTTTTAAAGACAAATTACCAGCATCCGCAGTAACATGGTTGGTTGCACCACTGTCCGCCAGTCATTTTGGGTCGTTTAGGATCTCAGGCGAAGCCATATACGCTGAAGAAGAGCCAGTACCAACACCAGTCCCTCCTTGGGCATTATTTCTGTTGGCAGCATGGGTGTTGTTAAAGCTTTCCTCAAAACGAAGATAGCAATACGGTGCTGAATAGTCGTATTTTCCACATAATTGACAAGTGGGCTTGTTGTTGTTCCTCTGAAAACCACTTCGACCACGTCCCCTGCCTCTGTTTGAGTTGTTTGAGCCTCGATTGTTCGAAAAATTTTGCTAAGTGATTAGGACTAAATGGCTTCTGTCCTGACGCATGATTGGGTAAATTATACACAAGATGAGCTACAAGATTAGGAAGCTCTCTGGTGTTGGTGATAACTCTGTATCGAGCAAGTGTTCCCTCAAACTGAATCAAAATAGACGATAACTCTGGCTAGGTGGTGATATCTTTATCTTCAATCGAGCACACAATTGGTACATAATCAGAGTCGAGACTCGCTAATACATACAAAATTAAATCGCTCAAGGAAATAGGATTACCTGCTGATTGCAGGTTTTCAGAAGCTTGCTTGACGATGGCAAGATACTCTATCATCTTCATAGTCCCTTTCTTCGTATTCTGAAGGACTCCACGAAGCTGGTTAACCCTAGCTTTGCTTGTTGAGCCATATACTTTCTCCAATGCTTTCCAGACCTCTCTGGAAGTCTTAAAACTTACCACATCGGCGGCGATTGCAGGGGTCATAGACCAAAAAAGCCAACCACATAATGCCTGGTCGACTGTAATCCACTCTTCATAGAGAGGGTTTGGTTTAAGCTTCTTCCCAGTTTCAGTTGTTACCTCATTAAATTCGCTCGACTGAGCTTTTGTTCCGAGAATGTAGCCATCAACCTTCTGGCCTCGAAGAATAGCCAAGACCATACCACGCCACAATAAGTAATTCTTGTCGTCGAGCTTCACAGTCAAAACAGTGCTCAACGGATGTCCGAACGAATTGCTAATAACATTGACAGCAGAGGAGAACGGGTCTGAGACTGCTACAGAGGAAGAGGCTGATGAATTTTCATCTCCCATGGCGTTTGCCTAGTTACTCTGATACCAAGACACAAAACAAAGAAAGGGATGAAGATGAAGGCTCTCGATATATTTTGTATTTCACAATATGATTATTACAGTATACAAGCAATCAAATATATAGGCAAGCTGGAATAACAATAAAGATTCCTTGCCCTCTAGAATACTACCACGAATGTACACGGAAGAATAAAATAACAGAAAGGTAAAAGGCTATCACAATTTACATTTTACCATAAGGTAATTCTTCCAAAGATGCACCATAGACTTGTGCTCTAATAAGTTTTGACTTTCTTTTGGTATCCATTGACTTTTTAGCTAGAGAGATGAAAGTTATGAAATAGAAAAATAAACCAAGTATACATAATAAAATTATTGGTCAATAAATCGAGTTCTTTGAGGAACAAACCTCAACACAAGTTAGAGGCAGACAAACCCAGAGGAATCATAATAACAACCCTGACAGACTCGAGAACGAAGCGGCCGTAGCACCACTAGACAGTCAATCTATTCCTTGGGAACCTCCATCTTCTCCATGCTACAAGCTCATTTCTTGGTTAAATATTGTATGTTGTGATCAATTTACTGTTCCCGAGCTCAAAATATGCTTACTTTGATAAGTTAGGGTGTTGAGGATCACTTTTGTCAAATTTAATGTATTTGTGCTTAAAAAGACTTGATTTTAAAAGAATTTGACTTAGTTTGCTGTTGTGCAGAAAAACAGAGGAAAAGCTGGAATTCCCCAGAAATGCGACTGCATTTCTTGGAAGGCAAAAATGAAATGCGACCGCATTTCTGGAAAAATCAGAGGCCGTTCCGAGTCGTCCGCAGGTCGTTGTTGACGAGTCTTCTTCGCACCTAACCGGCTGTTTTGACCCCGAAACTGACTGGGCAACCTTCCAACACCTATTTCGCAGCTCCTCAACCACTTTCTACACTATATAAGCTCGAGATTCGAAGTCAAATTCAAGCAGAACTCACTTGGAAGAAAATGGTGGTGACAGAACCCTGGCTCGACGCCAATGAGTAGAGATGCCCGAGGTCCTTCTTAGATGACCAAATTCTAACCTGAGTTAGACATCAAACCTTGTGGTTTGTAGAGAGTTTAACCCATTCCCATCTTGTTAAAGTGAGAGAGTGGAGTGTCTTAGCGAACTCTAGAAGGATTGAGTAAATAGAAAACCCATAATATTTAGCTATCTCCTTTATTTCCTACTCTTGAATCTTTTCATTATTCTGTATTATTTACATTCTTATTTCAATGAAAATGTGTTCATTTGCTTTTTATCCCATCATGAGTAGCTAAATCCCGTTGAGGGGTTCAATGTGGTGAATTCCCTTAGGGTTTAATGGCTTGAAAGTGCTTTATTTGCTTAAGTTGTGTTCAATGCATGTCATTCTTTATTGATTATCACTCTAATCTTGCTGAGTTTAATTTGATCACTTAGACTTTGCATGCTATGTGAGTTTGATCTTGAAAGGGACAAACGATATTAGTTCTCATAAAGGTGATATAGGAGAAAAAACTCGAAAGAGATTATTCGGCGGTATAGGGCAAGCTGCCTAAGATACCCTATATCGACTATAGGGTTATAGGTTGCATTCGTGAATTATCTATGTCGAAGTCGGGTCACAGAAATGTGCATAATGGTACTCGCTTAGCCTTCTAACGGTTTTTGGGAACAAGGGCCAAATAGGAGTTAAATCTGACCCAATGCATTGAATACACTTAAGTTAGGTACTGCATGAGTATGGTTATTGCTTTTGGGATGAATCCATGTTGAATACCTCGTTTATTTCTTATTGTTATTCTTTTAGTTATTTGCATGTTTTATCTATCTTTTCAAAAACTCAATCAATCAACTTATTTTCTTTGGTTACCTTTTTCAAAAGCAATCATTTGAGCAGTTTCTTCATCAAATCTGAATTTCCAATTTAGTTCTCGTGGGATCGATACCCTTGGAATACTTCTAAGGTTTTTTTATTACTACGTGCGACAGTGTATACTTGCACTTAAGTGTTAGCTGAATTATTCTTTATTCTTATTTCATTCATCTTATCTCACATTCCATCCATTCAGCTGACGACGCACCACTTACGCAGCAGAAATTATCATACATTTTCTCCACTTTTTAATAACGAACTAAAACACCAATACGTTGGAAATAATACAGTAAACATAACAATTATAATCTATTGCAAAATAAGATCAAACATGTTGGAAAATAAGTTTGAATCTAATTCTAAAACTAATTACAGAGAAGAAAATGCACATATGTTCGTTGACGACTCAGAAAATTTCTCCAACTCTCCTTGGGAAAATTTACGAATAATACTTCTCTGCAAATCACAGCAACACCACCAAAAGGTTGCACTGGTATCCTCTGGGATATGGAGGCTAAAGGTTGGTGGGAACCTTTCTGGGATTTTTGGGATTTTAGAGAGAATTCTTTCTGAGAGAATACACAGCAGGGATCAAAGAGTTTATGTGTTAGCCTCCCACGCCAGAAGAGAACTACATAGGTAACCTCTCCCTAGACTTGTAGGCTTCAATTAGGGAGAGTGAATGAGGGAAACATGCAGAACCATCCACGTATCATAACCTATCCACGTAACTGATATAAATTTAAATTTAAAATTAAATTAAATTTAAATTAATTTAATTTAATTGATAATTAATAATAATTAATTAATCAAATCAATTTTAATTCATTCATTCATTTAAATCATCATATTTAAATGAATATCCCTCACAAAACCTATAGTTTTAATTCAACCAATTTAATTAAAACAAATTAAATTAAATTAGATTAAACAATTAATTAATTCACCAATTAATTAATCACTAAATTAAATATCGCATATTTAATTTAACCTTATAATTGAATCATATTCAATTATATTTCTCTCATATCCTATAGTTTTAATGTGCATCCAATGCGCATTAATTTTAACCTATAGTTTTAATATGAACTCAATTCATATTAAAATTAATATTTGAACCTCTTCAAATATTTAATTCTCTCATAAATTAATTTTGAATCATATCCAAAATTAAATTTATATTATAAAGTTTATTTAATATATATACTTTATATTATAATGCATATCACCCTACATTATATTATTTCCCTTAGTAAATTTAAACATTTCAAATTACTTTCAAGATATAATTACCTCAATGCCCTTTACGAGCTACCAGTGGGACCTAATGGACCTACAGATCAGAAGCTCCAACGATATGAGATTAATTGGCTAAACTCATTAACTAAATTAATCAAAATTCGTTAACTGTGGGTACACTCCACTAAAGACCCACAACTACACTCTTTTCACTGCAGATATATTTCTGTGTCCACGGATAAAGACCAATAACAACAAGTTAGTCCTTCACAAGTGTTTGTAACATGGGTCAAATTATCGTTTTATCCCTATCTCCTTAAGCACCAGTGCTCCTATAATGAATAACATGTTTATGGTCTTACCATTAAACAGAAACCCCTTTCGGACCAGTGAGAGGGTAGGGCCTTTTGTTCAAGACCCAGAGACACCATTTAAGGGAACACTCATCTACTTACCCTAAAGTCGGGAAGGAGTGAATTCCATCTTGTGTGATTAAGTTCACAGCTCTCCACTCGATCTTGTCCCCAAAATGGTAGGCTTATTGAGTCGGTGTACTGGCCACTTTCACCCATACAAATCAAAGAACAATCCCTCACGAACAGGAGTCCGTAATACACTCAGGACTAAGATTAATTTACCTAGGTCATCCTATTGAAATAGAAACCTAACCAGTCAACGGAGTTACATCTAGCGGTTACTATTTCGCGGTCCGGTCTTATGCAAACTTTTTTAAGTTCCAAAACTATACCTATTTTGTCCCTTATTCTTAGCTTATTTCTTGTTAAACTTGTATGTTTTTTTTATCAAATTAACTCATCCCGAGCCTAAAAAGTGTCAAAGTTGGTAAGATGAGTCTTAGGAAGTCATGTTTGTTAAATTATGCATATTTGTGCTTAAAGAAGCTGATTTGATATGAATTTAACCTATTTTTGCATGCTGCAGGAAAACAAAGGAAAGCAGGATAACAACAGAAATGCCAAGCAAAAATGAAATGCAACCGCATTTTTGGGCAAAAATAGAAAAGTCTGAGTCCGTCGCGGGTTGTTTTGAACGAGCTTTTCACGCACCTAACTGACTGTTTTGACTCCAAAACTAAGTGGGTTACCTGCAAGCATCATTTTTGTGACTCCTCAACTACTCCCCACTCTATAAAAGCCCACCAATCAGAGGGAAACTAAAGCATAACTCACTGGGAAGAAGAGGGTGGTGACAGAACCCTAGTTCATACCCATGAGTCGTGATGCCTGCAGTCCTTGCTAGAAGACTAAATTTTAACCTTAGTTAAACATCAAAACATCGTGTTTGTAGAGATTTCACCCTATTTCTACCTTGTATAAGGAGAGTAGAGTGTCGTGAGAACTCTAGAGGGGATTAGATAAAGAGAAAAATCCTAATTTTAGCTACTGCACATTATTTTCTAGCATTTATTTCATGTATCTACGACTTATTATTCAATGAAAAGTTATTCTTTCACACTTTTATCCATCATGCTAAATTCTATTGAGGGGCTCGATTTATTGAATTCCCTTGTGGATGGAGTAGCTTGAAAGTATACTTGTTTGCTTAAGATTTGTTTATGCATGTCATCCTTTATTGATTGTCACGCTATCTTATTAAGTTTAACTTGATCACTTAGACTTAGTATGCAATGTGAGTTTGGTACCAAGAGGGTTGAATAATATCGGTTTTCATAAAGGTGATATAGGAGAAAAGTCTAGACATAGGGCATTAGTTGTTATAAGGGATGATCGCTTATAACAACTATAGGGTTATAGGTTATATAAATTATCTATGTCGGAGTCGAGTCACAGACATGTGCATAATGGTATTCGCTTAGCCTTCTAACAGTTCTTGGGAGTAAGGCCAAATAGAACTTAAACCTAACCCAATGGATAAATAGACTTAGGTTAAACAAGTTATTAATAGAGTTATTCCTACTTGGATTGAAGCTTGACTGAATTCCTTGTTTTTATTATTACATTTTTAATCTTTGTTATTTGTTTTGTTATTTTTATCTTTTCCAAAAACTCAATCAATTTTTTTGATTACCTACCTTGCAATTTAAAAGAAGTTTCTTCTTCAAATCTGTGTTTAACTAGTCCCTGTGGGATCGATACTTTGGAATACTCCATTGTTTTTATTACTACATGTGATAGTGTATACTTGCACTTAGCTTGACTGAAATCATCTTTAATTCTTATTTTCCATCATACTTCTTAACCATTTTCAGTCCACATCGCATCAAGTTTTTGGCACCGTTGCCGGGGACTAAAAGTGAAACCAGTTTTTGTTTGTTTGAAATTGCGATATAGTTGCGACCGCATCTCTGTCTTAAGGAAATCTAACTTTGATTTGTTGTTTCTCTTGCAGGTTGAATTTGGTGCATGAGCAAAGAGTATCATCTCTTCGAGCTAGATCTTGAGATAAAAATAACCTTTCGTCGTCGTCGTAGTGAACAAAGGCGAAAGAAGAAGGAACAACGGGAGTTGAGTGCACGGGAATATCTTGAAGAAGCCGCTCATATTCAAGAACTTCCAATGGATCCGCTCGGAGTTGACCCTCCTGTTGACCAACAAAATCATGGAGTGGAGCAAAATGTTGGGAGAATACCTCTAGCACCACCAGTTCCACCGGTGCCAGAAATGGAAAATACGATCTACATTGTATAAGATCGAAATAGAGCAATAAAGGATTATGCCTTACTAGTTTTTCAAACTCTAAATCCAGGAATACTTGAGCCACCAATTGAAGCACCACAATTTGAGTTGAAGCCTGTGATGTTTCAAATGCTCAATACTATGGGCCAGTTTTCAGGACTTCCGAGCGAAGATCCTCATAAGCATATTAAATAGTGTTTAAGAATTTGTAGTTCATTTAAAGTTACAGGAGTTCCAGAAGATACATTGAAACTTAAACATTTTCCTTTTTCATTACAGGAAGATGTTGAGGCATGGTTAGATTCATTTCCACCAAACTCCATCACATCCTGGAATGACTTAGCAGAAAAGTTTGTGGAGAAATTCTTTCTATCCAACAAGAATGCAAAATATAGAGTAGAGATCATTGCTTTTAGAAAATCCTATAATGAACCTCTAGATGCAGCATGGGAGAGATTCCAGAAGTTAGTCCGAAAGTGTCCTCATCATGGTTTGCCTGCTTGCATTATCATCGAGCATTTCTACAGTGGACTTGATTAAGCTTCAAAAGCTTTAGTCAACGCATCTGATAATGGATCCTTCCTGAAGAAGTCAGCAAATGAAGCACATGCTATTTTAGATACCGTTGCAACAAATAACCAACATTGTGGAGAGAATGAAATTACCATTGCAAAGAATCCAGTCAAAGCTGTGGACATGGAAGCAAATTCTACTATGCAAGCTCAGATCAATGTTATTCATAATATGATGAAGAACTTGACCATGGGAAATCAAGCGAATATTGCTCCTGCGAATGCTATCTCTACTCCTTGTTGTGACATTTGTAATGAAAAACATATTATAGATAATTGTCCATTAAATCCTGCTTCTGTTTTCTATGTAGGACAACAAGAAAATTAGAACTGTTATAATCCATATTCAACTACCTATAACCCAGGTTGGAGACAACATCCAAATTTCTCTTGGTGAGGTCAAGCCAGTTCCAGTAATGCCGGTGTAAACCAATTTGGAAAAGTTTCAACAGGATTCAATTCTTAGCCTACACAGCTGCAGAAACAGAAGAATTTTCAGCCAACACAAGTTCAAAATACTAATCAAGAGTCAAATCTAGAGGCTTTATTGAAGGAGTATATGTCAAGGAACGATGCCACTATTCAGAGTCAAGGAGCCACGCTAAGGAACTTGGAGATTCAAATAGGACAGTTAGCTCAAGAATTCTGGAATAGACCACAAGGAGCATTGCCAAGCA
This sequence comes from Luffa aegyptiaca, assembly GCA_017139565.1. NCBI lineage: Eukaryota > Viridiplantae > Streptophyta > Magnoliopsida > Cucurbitales > Cucurbitaceae > Luffa > Luffa aegyptiaca. Next base: position 35,548,322 of record CM029400.1, read on the forward strand.
AAACAGAGAATCCTCATTGTGAAGGGAAGGAGGAATGTAAAGCAGTGACCTTGAGGAGTGGATTAGAGTATGATGGACCAGTGTATCCGATTGATCAAGAGACCAGGAAAGTCTTAGAAGTTGTAGAAAAACCTAAAGAATAGGAGCCAAAAGCTAATAAAGAAGGTGATAGAAATGAAGAAGTTGCAGAAAAGACCAAGGAGCCTGAAGCCTTGGAAGAAGAAATTGAAAGTTCAAATAAAGAGAAAGAGCATAAAGATGCGACCGCAAATGCGACCACAAAGCCAAAGAAATTTATTATATATCCAAATTATAGACCACCACCACTGTAACCCCAAAGATTCAAGTATGCATCACAGGATACACAATTCAAGAATTTTTTAGATATTTTGAAGCAACTACACATCAACATCCCGTTGATGGAGGCACTTAAAAAAATGTCGAATTATGTGAAGTTTTTAAAAGACATCTTATCCAATAAGAGACATTTGGGTGAATATGAGACAGTTGCATTGATTGAATGCTCAAGTGCATTGGTTAAGAGCAAAGTTCCCCCAAAGTTGAAAGATCCAGGAAGTTTCACCATTCCTTCTTCTATAAATGGAAGGAATGCAGGCAGGGCGTTGTGTGATATTGGAGCAAGTATCAACCTGATGCCATACTCAGTTTTTAAGCAATTAGGAATTGGAGAAGCAAGATCGACAACTGTTACTTTGCAATTAGCGAATCGTTCGTTGACACATCCTATCGGCAAGATAGATGACGTGCTAGTCAAAGTAGACAAGTTTGTATTTCCAGCAGATTTCATTATATTAGATTGTGAAGCGGACAAGGAAGTACCGATCATCTTAGGTCGACCTTTCCTAACGACGGGTAAAACCTTGATTGATGATCAGAAGGGAGAACTGACTATGAGGGTCAATGATCAGCAAGTCACATTCAATGTCATGAATGAACTCAAGTATCCAGGTGATTTTGAGGAGTGTTCAGTCGTTGATGAGGTTGATGAACTCCCTTTGTCTACTTTGCAGGAACTATTGAAAGGTGAAACTCTGGAAGATTTGCTAGGAGACGAGAATCAGCAGGAAGTGTATGAACAAAAGATTGAAGAATTAGAGAAAATCAAGGAGGCACAAATCAAGATTGACCCTACAGTAGCAAGAGTAGAAGCGCTGAGGAATCCTTTGGAGTTGGATCAGGAACAATTCAAGCCATTGCAACCATCTGTGATTGAACCCCCAGATTTAGAACTTAAATCGTTGCCAACACATTTATAATATATTTACCTTGGACAAAACAAAACTTTACCAATTATCATTTCAGCCCACCTTATTGAAGAAAATTAGTTTGCTTTGTTGAAGATGTCATCAAGCCACAAAAAGACTATAGGTTGGACCGTTGCAGATATACAAGGAATCAGTCCTTCATTCTGTATGCACATAATCAATTTGTAGGATGGTGTTGGGGTAAAATCCCCACGCAACATAATCAAATTCAAAGATCCAACTCTACATTTACTTAGCGAATAAAATACCAGTACAGTTGGCAAATTATACAGCAAGAATTAACACTCAATCTACTGAAATTTGGGCTAGGAGCATGCATTGATCTATTTAGAATCTTATTCTAAATTAAAATCACAGAGAAGAATTTTTTTTTTTCAAACCTAGGTTGTGACTTGATCAAATTTTCCCAACACCTTGGATGAAATTCACGAACGTTCTTCTCTGCCAAATCTCCACGATTAGCACCAAATCCAAGCAACACCACCAAAAGAGATCCACCGATATGACTCTGAGGAAGCTTGAGGCTGTGAGAATTGTGGGATTCTCTGTATTTTGCAAGGGATTGGAGAATTCTAAAAGAGAGAGAGCTATTTTCTTTCAATTGCACTTCAGAGAAAAAACACTGAGAGAGCTTCATGCCAGAGAAAACTCCCTAGCGTATAGGTCGTGCGGTTATGGGGAGTGGACCAGAGACTTTCTCATCCATTGACACGTATATCAGTTAATATAACTGATTGTACATTTAATTTAATTTAAATAAAAAAATTAAATTTATTTTATTTTATTAATTAATCAAATAACCATTAATTGATTAATTAAATAAATAGAAAATAATTAAATCATCATTTAATTATTCATCTCATTTAAATCATATTTAAATGAGTATTTCCCACATAACCTATAGTTTAATTCAATCAATTAAATTAAATTAAATTAAATTAAATTAACTAATTAAGTAATTCTCCAATTAATTAATCATTCAATTAAACTATGATTAAGTTATATAAAGGCATGCTAACATTAGACTATGATTAATTCAACTCAAGTTCCGGGTCTGTTCCCAGGTAAGAGGTGTTCCGTAAACCGTCAACTTAAATACCCCCAGCCTAGACAGAACTTCACCGAGAAAGTTTCCTTATAACCATAGTAATGTTTTTCCTACTTAGTTCATTAAAACTATTTTAATTGTAAGTAAAAAAATAATTCTAATCCTATTAGAATTAATGCGAACTTAGGTCTAATTAATTTTAAACATTTTAAAATTAATTCAATTTGAACCTAAGATCCTATGTTTGCAATGCAACTATTTGTTATAGGTTGACGGTTTCTAATCATTTTTATAACTATTATAAGTTTTAATGATTAGCCCTATAACATGCTTCTATGGTGTTTCCTAATAACAATCTAATTCAAGTTATTTACACCATATATTAAGCATCCACGACATTTAATTAATATAACCTTTATACTAATCTAAGGTGGTGTCATGCTTCATGCAATTCAATTTCCGTTTAATCAATATCACAAATATTAATTAATCCATACATGAAAATCAAATCACATATTTATGACATTAATTAATATAACTCTTATATTAAACTAAATTAATGTCATGCTCAATGCTTTTCCATTTTCATTTAATTATATAACACTTATACTAAATTAACATGAAAATCATGCATTGAATTTATTTCCATCCATAACATAACTATTATATTATTACTCATGAAAATAAACTAAAGCATACCAACAACATTAATTAAATATAACTCTTATATTTTACTAAAGTAATGTCATGTTGCATGCTTCCCAGTTTTATATATTTAATATAACAATTATATTAAATTACTCATGAAATTAATAATCATACATAAGTATCATACATTATAACTCTTATAATATACTATTATGCATGATTCATGCTTAACCTATGGTGGGATTTAGCTAAATGACATTCATAAAGCAATTAAATAGCATATGAACCGGTTAATTGGCCCCTAGGATAAAATAAATGATAAAATTACATTAGTTTAGCCTATTTTATCCTAAAAAGGTCTTCAGCCGCTCAAAAAACGGACCAAAATTGCTCGAATCGGGTCAAACCCTCTCAAACCGGGTCAAAAAACTACTGAACCAACCAAGAATTGGTCAAAACACTCAAACCAGTCAACGAACCGATCAAAATACTCGAACTAGTCAACGAACCGGTCAAACTAACGATGAATCGCGCCTTAAACATTGGACCGGAGCCAAACCATTGACGAACCGGTGGACCAGACGCGAACCGCGCCTCCTCTTGGACCGAGCCGAGCACGCACTGAACCGCGCCTAGGGCTGACGTCAGCCCTGCGCCAACACTTGCGTGCTGCTGACGTCACCCGTCGCAGTTTTTTTTCTTTCGATTTCCAGCCTCTGGTCTGTTGTTCCAGCCTCCATTTTCCGCCATTCTTGGCCAAAATTGGTCCCGATCTTCATCGTTCTTCAACATAATTGTAGACCCGAACTTACAGACTCTTGATTTACACAAAAATGCCCAAAACGCAGGGGCCCTTACATGATCAAATCACATAAAATTCTGTAAATCTAAGGCCAATTAACCTCCAGTTCATAGCAAATTAACATTCATAATGTAACAATCCCACCTAAGAACCAACTGCAAATTTTAATAAAAAATTAAACACACAGAAATGGCTCTGATACCAATTGTTGGGGTAAAATCCCCACGCAGCGGAAGCAAATTCAAAGATCCAACTCTACATTTAATTAGCAAATAAAATACCAATACAGTTGGCAAATTATACAACAAGAATTAACAGTTAATCTACTGCAATTTGGGCTAGAAGCAGGCATTGATCTATTTAGAATGTTATTCTAAATTAAAATCACAGAGAAGAAAGTTTTTTTTTCAAACCTAGGTTGTGACTTGATCAAATTTTCCCAACACCTTGGATGAAATTCACGAAAGTTCTTCTCTGCCAAATCTCCACAATTAACACCAAATCCAAGCGACACCACCAAAAGAGATCCATTGATATGACTCTGAGAAAGCTTGAGGTTGTGAGAATTGTGGGATTCTCTGTATTTTGAAAGGGATTGGAGAATTCTAAAAGAGAGAGAGCTCTTTTCTTTTAGTTGCACTTCAGAGAAAAAAAACTGAGAGAGCTTCACGCCAAAGAAAACTCCCTAGCGTATAGGTCGTGCGGTTATGGGGAGTGGACCAGAGACTTTCTCATCCATTGACACGTATATCAGTTAATATAATTGATCGTACATTTAATTTAATTTAAATAAAAAAAATTAAATTAAATTTATTTTATTAATTAATCAAATAACCATTAATTGATTAATTAAATAAATAGAAAATAATTAAATCATCATTTAATTATTCATCTCATTTAAATCATATTTAAATGAGTATTTCCCGCATAACCTATAGTTTAATTCAATTAATTAAATTAAATTAAATTAAATTAAATTAACTAATTAATTAATTCTCCAATTAATTCATCATTAAATTAAATATCACATATTTAATTTAACCTATAATTGAATCATCTTTCTCTCATATAACCTATAGTTTTAATGTGCATCCCATGCACATAAATTTTAACCTATAGTTTTAATATGAATCTAATTCATATTAAATTTAATATTTGAACTCCTTCAAATATTTAATTCTCCCATAAATTAATTTTGAATCTATATTCAAAATAAATTTATATTATAAAGTTTAATTAAAATATAAAATTTATATTATAATGTATCGCCATACATTATATAGCCATACATTATATAGTTTTCCTTAGTAAATTTGAACATTTCAAATTACTTTATTTACCTCAATACCCTTTACGAGCTACCAGTGGGACCTAATGGACCTATAGATTAGAAGCTCCAACGGTATGAGATCAATTGGCTAAACTCATTAACCAAGTTAATCAATATTTGTTAACTGTGGGGCACTCCACTAAAGACCCACAACTGCACTCTTCTCACTGTAGAATATTTATGTGTCTACGGATATCGACCATAACGGTAAGTCAATCCTTCACGAGTGTTTGTAACGCCAGTTGAGTTAAATTACTGTTTTACCCTTGGGTTACCTCTGGATCCTTAAGTACCACTGATCCCTGTAATGAACAAGTTGTTTAGGGTCCAACCACTAAACAAGAGTTCCTCTCAGGCCAGGAGAGAACGACGTGCCTTTGTTCAAGCCCCGAAATCAGCCCTTAAGGGAACATACATCTACTTACCCCAATAAGGGAAGGAATGAATTCCATCTTGTACTGTTATGTTCACAGCCCCCATTCGGTCTTGCCCCTGAAATGGTAGGATTATTGAGTCAGCGAACTGGCCACTCTCACCCATACAAATCTAAGGATAATCCCTCCTGAAAAGGGGTTCATAACAGACTCGGGATTCAGATTGAGTTACCTAGGTCATCCTATTGAAATAGAAACCTAAACTAGTCAACGGTGTTACATTTAGTGGTTACTATTTCGCAGTTCGGTCTTATGCAAACTCATTGCATAGGATACCCCCACTTACATGTCTCCTACATGGATGCTTAGGATCATTGCATCTGTATCAAATACACAGTGGGTTATATCACATAGTGTCACCAGGATAAGGTACCCAGCCTTATCCCTATACTATAGACCATTTAGGTTGTTACTTAAACACTAATCTCGTATGTCCCCACATACTAGCCCAAGTTTCATTTAAACAACCTTGGATCTCAGTTTATTGGATTTAGGGTTTGTTACTGCAAACTCGATTATTCAATAAAAAATTACTGAATCACTCCAATAACGCTTTATTGAGATCGATTAATTTTTTTTATTTACTATATATATATATATATATATATATATGTTTGTGTGTGTATGTATATATATATATAAAAAAAAAGTACCTAAACTAGCACTCAAGAAGAATAATTTTAGTACTCCAATAGTACTTATTCCCTATGTTTATATTAGAAAATTTTCTTTATAAATAATTATTTAATGTTACTGAACTCCAAATCGTTATTAAAGATTATTGACGTGACAATCAATTAATAGAAGTAGTAGCCATACAGTTAGTAATATACGAAAAATTTTCCACTAAAACAAGGCAAGCACTCTAGAAGCGGACCAAATTGCAATATTCGAGTACCGAGGGACAAGGCCTCAAAGGAAGTCACACACCTCTCTCTCACCCATCTCCCCATTTCTTCTCTCCTCTCTTTCTCCTCTCTCTCTCACCATTAACATGAGTCACATTCTATCCTACTTTTCCACCATTGCAAAAAGGTAACAAAAATCAAATATAAAAACTCAAGAGTCAAATAATTGTCGTCTCTCGTAGACATGGGGCCAAAAATAGCCTTTATTGAAAACTTACTCACTACAAATATAACCCTAATAAGTCCTTTAATTTTGAAACTATTTAATAGGCTCTTAAAATTTTAATATTGTGCATTTAATTGGTACTTAAAAAAAACATGTAAGATGACGATGCCAACATGAGCATGACTCAATTGGCATAAAGCTTGTATTCCGATCAAGAGGTCGAAGGTTCAATCCCCCACCCCACATGTATATATATATATATATATAATAACTTAACTAGTTTCATTCTCAAGTTCATAATTTTTTAATTTAATACATCCCTGTAGTTTCAAACTAACTTATTACTCATTTTTTAAATTCAAAGATCATACATTTATTAGACATAAAATATTGAAAATCCTTTTAAAATTTCAAACATTTATTAGAGATATATTTCCATGAGAGATTTTGAGATGCTTATCCCCATGATATTAAATAATAAATCATATCATAGCTATCCAAAATACAAAGTGATATTTTTCAAAAAAAAAAAAAAAAAAAGAAAAAAAAAATACAAAGTGATAATTTCAGCAAGTTCCATGTTTACCCTTGCTTGATAGTGTACTCCCGGGCTAGACCCCATGGTAATTCTCCGGGACTCCATGGTAATTTCCATCACTATAAATCCATCCCGAACGCATCCCCTTTTTCCAATCTCACAAAAATGGAACTACGAGAAGAAGAAGAAGACGATTTCTCACCGTTAAAGCTCATCCAGCACCATCTTCTCCAAGACTCCGATTCCTTCTTCACTCTCCTAGATTTCGATTTCCAGTCGCCATCCGCCTTCTTCTCGCTCCCGCCGATCAAACTCGAATTCGACGATTTCGAGTACATGAAACCGTCGGAAGAGGAAGAGCCTCCGATTCAGAGTCCGAAGAGCCACCGGGCGGAACAGTCGCCGCAGGAGGTGTCGAGTTCGGACGGCGGGAGGAGGTACAGAGGCGTACGACGGCGGCCGTGGGGGAAGTTCGCGGCGGAGATCCGAGATCCGAGTAGGAAAGGGAGTAGAGTTTGGTTGGGGACTTTCGATTCGGATGTGGATGCGGCTAGGGCTTATGATTCTGCTGCGTTTAAGATGAGAGGAAGGAAGGCTAAGTTGAATTTTCCCTTGGATGCCGGAAAGTCCGACCCACCGCTGGGGAATGGCCGGAAGAAGAGGAGAGAGATGACAGTGAATTGAAAGAGGTAAAAAAATTACTGCCAAATTCCCCCCCAAATTGAAGCGGTTTCCTCGAGTTGGGATTTGAACCATAATGTTTAACTTCCGATCAATGTTCAGGTCGGCTAACGGTTGTATTTCTACTATTTTATTTTAGTTCATAAAAGTATACATATGCTTTTGAATAATTCAAATTTAGTAAGTTTTGAATTTCCAATTTTTCGTATTATCTAATATTGTTGAACTTAAGAGAGAAAAAGTTCAGTTATTAAATAAAAAAAGAACAAAGAAAATCAATTTAATATCTATAGACATCATTTATGTAAATATTCTCCATTTTTTTTTCACTTTAAATCTCACTTTTCTTTTTCTATTTTATAATTCCAATCTAACTAAATACAAAGGGCTTCTGAAAAATACAAACTTTAAATAAAAGAAAAATAGTGAGATTTTACGCCAAAAAGAGCATAATTCAACTGACATAAAGTTGTACTAGATTTTACAAAATCTAAACTACAAGAATCAAATTGAAAAATAATTGGTAAAATGCGACTCACAAAAACCAAATTGAAGCTATAAACTAAATTGAAATTAAATCTATACCATTATGGTAAATCATTGGGCTACATTTGTGATTTGACGACCTAAGTTATATAATTTCCAGTTCTCTTGCGTGTAATATTGAGAAATGTTTTAAATTGAGCAACAAAATATCTGCAGAACTGTAGCGCCCTGCGTTTCGAAATCGAGCCGTTTTGGAATTTATTGGGCGTTCTTATTCTAATTTGGGAAAATTAGAATTTAACTTTGGCTTCAGGTCGTTAAACTAAATTTCTAAAATTTAGGGGAAATAGATTTTTAATTAAATCTTTAAATTTCCTAAAGTTAGAGGTTTAATATTTGATATTTATTTTAAATATCAAAAGACCCAAACCTTTTATCAATCAGGTTATTTTCCCTCCCAAGTCTTTTAGGGATTAAGTTAGGGTTTTTAAATAAAATCCTAGATAAGACCTTATTCCTAATTAAATTGGGATTTCTTCTTAAGGAATAAGGAAATAAGGGAAAAAGAAACCCTAAAGCAAAAGAAAAAGAGGTCATCTCATCCTTTCCTTCTCCTTCCTCGTGTAGCCGCCGCCCCCCTCAGAAAAATCTCGTGTTCTTCTCCCCTGTGTAGCCGCCCAACCGCCGCGCCGCCGCCTGAGTCCCTGTCGCCGCCGTCGTCGTGCTCGTCGCGCTGTCCTAGTCGTGGTGTAGCGTCGCCGCCGTCTGAGTCGCGCAGCAGCCGTCGCGCGTCTCCCTCTTCGCGAATCTCTCTCTCTCTCGGTTCTTGGTTCGTGTGGAAGCCGTCGACGCCCAAGCCCACCGCTGCCGGAGCTTGTGCAGCGCCGTCATCGCGTGAGTCCTCTTTTCCGCGCCGTTTTTCAGCAAGAAACCTCGTGGGTAAGTCTCAAACTCACTCATGTGTATCCGTTAAGGCCCGATCTAACTCCTTCTTGCCCATATTGGTTAGATCTTGCGCGGTCAGCAGCTCGGAGTCTCCTTTCCTCGCGTTTTTGTCGCTGTCCAGCAGCGTCATTGGGCGTTTCCGGCGTCAGTTAGCGTGTCCGGTAAGTTTTGGCCCTTACCCATTCTTGTTTGGAGCCGTTGGTAGAATGCCCATTCATTTTAGGTGCTGAAAGCTAAATTGTGTTCAATATTCTGATCTGCAGCGCCGTCTAGGTGTTCGATTAAGTTCGAAACACTTCAACTTGGGTATCCACTGCTCAAAGAGCATTCTAGCTCATTGGTTGTGGTTGGTGTAACCCGTCTAGCGCAGAAGCGGGTCCGTTTGGGTAAGTTTCCTTGTTGTCCCTTTGCTTTTAGCGTTAAGGGTTGCTGCCCAATAGTTATCCAAGCCTTAAACCATGTTTTAATCGATACCCATTCGTTATCGGCCTTATAATTGCAGGATTTAAGTGTGTTCGGTTGCTGTTCATCGAGCATTTGATCTCAAAGGTCGTGTTCAGTGAGTATCCACAACCCGAAAGGCCTTGATTTTTGTTACCCATAACCCCGTGACTTGGGATCTTGGTTGTTGGGTCGTTTCGAACACAAGTCAGCTTGTTCTCAAGGTTGTTTGAGCACTAAGCGGTAAATTCCAGCATCCCTAGATCCTTTCCTCAAGTTTATTAGGTGCTCTAAGTTGTTTTCTAACCCTTGGTAATTGTTGCTTGTAGTTGGAGCTTTTTAGGCTCTTCCGGTTGTTTCCATTAGTCCTTTAGGATCGTTTAGGAGCGTTAGAGCTTCCTGTAAGTAGTTCTTACTTGCTGAGGTCTGTTTGACTGTGTGATGCATCCTGAATGTTTTCTCGCTTTATAACCATTCTTTTATTTCTGTTTCTTGAATATATATATGTATGTATATGAAACCGTGGAAAAGCATGAACTGTTGTTGCGTGTTGATTTGATGTAAATCATGTTGGTCATGTTTTGCTTTAGTGAGTTAAGCATGAGTCGAGAGCATGTCGTTGCATGGTTATGCTTAGTGGGCATGATTCATGAGTCTAGAAGCATGTTGCAGGGCATATGCATTCTAGTAGATGTGAGATATAGGTCAGGGACCTAAAGTGTGAAAGAAAGGAAAGTTGGGTGAGTGTCAGTGCACCTCGGGTACAAATGGTCGAGGGGTGGCACGTCACCATTGGTTTTAAGAGGAGCATCGAGGCCTTGGGTACAAATGGTCAAGGGTCGGTGTGATGAGTCTAGAAAGCGAGTGTTGGGCGCCTGGGGAAGGGCCAATACTTTGCTAAGTCATCGGTGCGCCTTGGGTACAAATGGTTAAGGGGCGATGCACAGTTTGAGGCCTTGGGTACAAATGGTCAAGGGTCGAACGCCGAGCTCCGTAGAGAGCATTGTGGCCCTGGGTACAAATGGTCAGGGGACAGTGCGACTCGAAGGATCAGTCTTGGAGAGCCATGTGAGGGCTAAATATGAGCGTTGAGTGAGCTCGTGGAGCTTGAATGGTTAGCAAGTTGCATATAGGAAGATGCATGAGTTATGGCTTAGGAGAGTCATTCGTTTTACTAGCTTTTGAGCATAATGTTGTGTTTACCGCTTTGAAAAGCATGTTGTTTGTGCATGAAAAGCATGTTGTTTGTTGTTTGCTGTTTGATGGCTTCTCAGGTAGGGGCTGCTTACCAGTACCTTAGTGTATCTCCTCTCTCCCCCCAACTACCAGATTTTGCAGGTTATGACGACTGCGTGGACCATGGTGATGCGGAGGAGACCTATGAGGAGGAACCATAGCTTGTAGCTTGTTCTTGTCCATTTATTTCTCTTGGTTTAGTTAGGGTAGATGTGCTTGTCGCTTTTGAAAGATGTTGGATTTGGTTAATTCTGATTTACTTTTGTTAGTCTCTAGGTTTAGTTGCATTGTTTTAATGAACCCTATTATTTCATTCAGTTAGCGATCAATAAGTTGAATTCAAGTGATTAATGTCATAAGCTCCGTTAACGTTATGTTTCTGATTAGTTATTAGTTGTGATGCGTGGCCTGTCTGGCTGTTAGTTTTTGCGAAGCTCTGTTGTGTTGTAGCTGATGGAGTTGTTGAATTATGTTGTTTAGAACTGTTTTATGCTTAGCAGGTTAAAGTAAATTTTGGGTTAGTCCTATGTACGTCGTTATGCTACCGAAATTTTCGGTGCACACGGTTAGCTTGGGTTTTCGAGTTAGTAATGTCGCTAGGATAGTTATTGGAATCCTGGGGCGTTACAAGAACTATGACAAAGGTTTTAATTGTTGATTTCATTATAGGTCGAAATCTCAATTCAATGGAGATTGTCGATGGATATTCCTAAACAACTCATAAAAATCGCTGTCACTTTTGTCTCTAGTGAAAATTGATGGAAAATTAACTTTAATGAGGGTTTTTTTTTGGAAAAGTAGAAAAGAAATTAAAAAAAATTAGAGAAAAGGAGGCATTCTAAAAGTATTTGGGGATCTAAGCTACCTATGCGACATGTAAGGTCGCGTCTGTCAAAGAGACGCGACCTCGCAGCAGACGAACTAGACGGCAACGAGGAGAGCGGTTGAGTCGCGTCTCTACAAGAGACGCGACACCATCGGAAAGCCAAATCTAGAGATGTCGTCAGATGAGTCGCGTCAGGAACGAAAAAAAAAGGAAAGTGATGAAGAAATCCTGAGGTGGATGAATTCTGCTCTCCCAGGCAGACCCCACCACCACGTTCCTCTTCGTCGCCGCCCTTCGCCAGCTAAAATCCATCGCCGTTGTTGCCGCCCACCGGAACCCAAAAAAAAAAAACAATCTCAAGCTCTAAAAATAGCGGTCAAAGCAAATTTGAGGAAGAAGAAGAAGAAAAAGCAAAATCCCACTTCCCGCTGCGTGTGAGGAAGGAACTCCAAGTTTGGGAGCAAAGCAACAATGGTGGACAGAAGAAAAATTGGGTAAAGAAGAAGAAGAGAGAGTTTTTTGTTTGTGATGCCAAATTGAAAGTGGGAAGTTGAGGAGGAGGTGGGACTGATTCTCGAATTTTGGTTTTGATTTTTTTTTTCTTTTCCTTTGAAATCTGAAGGGAAAGTGATAGGAAATTTGGGGGAAATGAAAATGGAAATGATTTTGGATATTATTAATTTATTATTATATTAAAGAGGGTTTTTATTTTTGATTTTTTTCAACCCGCGTTTAAAAAAAAAAAAGATCATCTGGTCGCGTCTCTGTAGAGACGCGACCTACACCACACAAAGGTGTCGCGTCTCTAAGTACTTTCAAAACACTCCTTTTTCTCTAATTTTTTTTTAATTTTTTTTCCTACTTTTCCAAAAAAATCCCTTTAATGAAGTAGTCACATTTCAAAGATTGGTAAAATGTGAACGTAATATAATTTTATTTTTTTTTTATAAAAAAGAAGTAATATAATTTTATTTTCTACCAATTTTTTTATACTGGTGAAACTTTAAGACCCGTTTGATAATCATTTTATGTTTTGATTTTCATCTTTGTCAATGAAACATTTGAATTCTTAACCAAAATTTAAAAACAAAAACAAGTTTTTGAAAACTTTTTTTTTTTTGGAAAAATACAGTTTTGGTCCCTGAGGTTTGGGTTAGGTTTCATTTTGGTTTCTAAGTCTTCAAACTCGACATTTTAGCCTCTGAGGTTTGGATTTTATTTCATTTTGGTCTCCCCATCCATTTTTCCATTAATAACAAACGGTTTGCTGATGTGACACCTATTTTTTATTTAAAAAATAATTTTGAAAATTTTATAATAAAAATAATATTAAATTAATAAAAAAACATTATTTTTATTCTTTCTTTCTCTCTCTCCTCCTCCTCTTCTTCTTCTTCCTATTGCTGCCGTCGGGAAACTTTTTTTTTTCTTCTTCTCCTTCATTTTTTCTTCTTTTTTTTTTTCTGTTTTTATTTTTAAAAAATTAAGAATTGAAATGAAGGAGCTTTCCCTTTAGCTTTAGATCGGAATAAAGGACCCACGCCACAAGAATTCACCCGAAATAGAGAAGATGAAATACCCACTATTGTCGAACCTAACTCATGCTGAAACACCCGAAAATGAACACCCTGTTACTCCAGATCTAAAATGCTAAAAAATCTAAGAACCTACAGTGTCCCGAAAATGAACCCCTATTGTTGACCCACGCTGAAACCGAGAACCATGCTCGAAAATTCCAGATCTAACCCACGCTGAAACTGAGAACCACCTGCTACTTGTCGGAGACAGTTGAATGCTTGAAGGTCCCCTGTTGCTCTAGATCTAACCCACGCTGAAACGCCCGAAGAACCCCTATTGGTCGTCCGAGACACCACTAAACGCTGCAGTCGTCGCTGATCGAGGGAGACGAATCTCAATTTAAAAAAAAAAAAAGAAAAGAAGGAAGAAGGAAGGAGAAGAAAAAGAGAAGAAGAAGAAAAAAAAAGTTTGTCAGTGGCCGGTGGCAGCAATTGGAAGAAGAAGAAGGAAGAAGATTGAAGAAGAATAAATAATAATTTTTTATTAATTAATTTAACATTATTTTTATTATAAAAAATTAAAAAAAAAAATTTTTAAATAAAAAATAGATGTCACGTCAGCAAACCGTTAGTTATTAACGAAAAAATGGATGGTGGGACCAAAATGAAACGGAATCCAAACCTCAGGGGCTAAAATGTCGAGTTTGAAAACTCACGAACCAAAATGAAACCTAATCCAAATCTTAGGAACCCAAAGTGTATTTTTTCCTTTTTTTTTTTTTTTTTAGTTTTCAAAACTTGACTTGAATTTTGAAAACATGGGAGGAAGATAGATAACAAAACAAAGAAACTTATGAGTGAAAGTAGAGCTTAGGGAAAAATACACTTTTAGTCCCTAAGGTTTGGGTTAGGTTTCATTTTGGTCCCTGAGTTTTGAAACTCAACAATTTAGCCCCTGAGGTTTGGTTTTAGTTTTATTTTAGTCCCTCCATCCATTTTTCCGTTAAAAACTAACGGACGGATGACGTGACACTATTTTTTTATTTTAAAAAATTATTTTTTAATTAAAAATATATTAAAATATAAAAAATATTATATTTTAATTATTTTTAATTATTTTTATTCCTTCTCTCTCTTCTTCCTTCTCTCTCTTCTTCCTTCTTCTTCCTCCTCCTCTTTTTTCTTCTACTACTTCTTCTCCAACACCTTCTACCATGGTCGGCAGTCGGCGGCCGGCGACCATCGCTCGCCAGCGACTTTTTGTTTTCCTCCTTCTCTTTTTCCTTTTTCTCCAACTTTTTTTTAAAAAACAATAATAACCGAGGAGGGAGGGAGGGAGGTCCCTCTTCGGTTTTTTCGATATGTTATCATTTAAACTCAACTTCTCCCCCTTTCACTTTGCAGAGTAGGTGTGGAATCTACTTACAAAGCGTAAAAAGAGGACAAGGAACTGCCATTTTCACATCAGAATGCTCCCACTCCTTTCACTTTCCTTGCATCTCTGCTCACATCAAGAAGCATCGGGTCGTGGCGTGTCCTGTTTGCAGCCTGATAACTGCCCAAAAGGTAGTTATTTAGGCCTCATTTCTATATTGATTTGTGTGTCTTTTGTGCTTAATAGGGTTGGTTGTGGATAGATATTACATGTTTTAACCCATTTGGAAGAATGGAAGCTTTGGAAATCATTTTGTGCAGAATCTGTTGCTGGGCGACTTGAGGGAGCGAATTTTATGCTGGAGCAAACCCGGAGGCAAAACTGCCACGTCACAACTCGTTATCCAATGTAGTAAACCGACTTCTGTTGAGTTACTTTCGGGATAAAGGAGCAAGGAGAGCCTTACACGTGTCCAAGTTGACCTAATTCAAGCCTCCTACCACCCCTATAAAAGGAGATAGCCGCCCAAGTCAAATCCATTCCAACTTTCCTTGGAAGCCAAGTAGTATAGAGAGATTGGAGATTACCAAGAACACCATCATCCGCAAGCTGATTAAGGAGATTATTATTTTCTTTATTATCTTGTGTAAATGGACATGCCTACTCAGATTGTAATTCGTGTTTCCATGCTTATTATGAACTAAGTAGCTTTAGGCGTTGGTTAAGGAATATGTAGTTGCCGTGCTCAAACTCTAATAATATTTATTGATTATTGCATCTTGGTTAATTGTTGTGCTTGTTTCTATTTTATGCCCGCTTGGCCAGCCGGTATGAATACCTCTCTCTAGTTTCAGGGATGATTTAGAGAGTGTGTGGCGATTAACCACACTACGATCATTGTGTATTGGTGAACGCCAGTGACTGAGCTAGGGATAGCCAGTTGCCTAGTGCTTGATCGGTCGCACTTCATTGGGGTTGAAACACATTCCAAAAGATCCGGAGTTCCGGGAGGAATCCGCTAATAATACTGCGAGAGTTTGCATGATCAATGATATTGCTAGAGCATCTTTTAAAACAATTACTAAACTTAACCAGCGCCTGCCTCTAATCTATCTGCCTATTTGTTTATTCTTTGTTCTGTCGTTTATTTTGATTCAGCATTATTCTTACAAAACCAAATCATTTTTATTACCTTGAAACCATTAGAAAGTTACATAAAATAGGTAAAGTGGAAGCTAGTTCAGGACTCGGATTGATAATATTACTTGCTGCCGACTGTGTATACTTGCACAGGAATTCTAGAGTCCTTTATACCATATTTCTACTCACTCTAGGAACCCAACAAGTTTTTGGCGCCGTTGCCGGGGACTTGAATAAGTTTTTATCTGATCTGTTTTGTGTATGTGTTTTAGTGGTTTGGTGCTAGAACTTTTTGATTGTTTCTTTTGTTTTTGCAGGTGTGAGTTTGGTGCATGAGCGATCCGCCTGGGGTAAAGTTCGAGCTTGATCCAGAAATCGAGAGGACATTCAGGATAAGACGAAGAGAGCAGCGTAGACAGCAGAATCAAATGGCTGACATACCGCATCTACCGCAGGGTCCTGAAGGTCTAGCGAACCCCCAGCAGAATCGTGTGCTGCAGCAAAACCCGCCGCTGGAGCAAAATGAGCAGCAAAATAATCAGGCTGAGAATCCTATCTTGGTAGCGAACGATAGGACCAGAGCCATTCGAGCTCAGTGGCGGATCCAGGATTTTATGTTAGGGGGGGCACAAGTTCATATTAGGTTAAATTACAAGCTTAGTCCTAAGCTTTTAGATTTGTGTTTATATAGTCTCTAAACTTTAAAAAATGTCTAATAGGTCCGTGAATTTTCAATTTTGTGTCCAGTAGATCTATAAAGTTTTAATTTTGTATTTAATAAGTCATTGACTCATACATTCGACATAAAAAAAAAATAAAATAAAAATAAAACCTTGCAAGTCTTTAACTCATTCAACATTTAAAAAAAAAAATTAATGTAATTACTAGTTACACAATTGAAAGTTTAAGGTTCAATTGATACAAAATTAAATTTTATGTCAAATTATATAAAAAATAGTATATTTAAGACCTATTAGATGCATAATTGAAACTTCATGGATCTATGAGACATTTTTAAAGTTAAAAGACTTATTAAACAAAAATTGAAAGTTTTTTTTTAAAAGAACAAAAATTGACAGTTTAAGGACCCATCAGACACAAATTTTAACATTCAGGAACTAAACTTATAATTTAGCATTCATATAAATATAATTTTAAATGCATTGATATATTTTTTTTAAAAAAATGCATTGGTATAATATTTATATTAAGTAATATTATTTACAAAATTATAATGAAAAGATAAACTAAATTCTAACCTATTTTTTATTAATATATATTCTAATTTAAAAAACGAAAATTGAAACAAAAACCAAAAAAGAAAAAAGGTTAAGGATTTTTAAAATCAAATTGAAAATTGAAACAAAAAAAACAAAAGAAAAAACGTTCAGGCCTTTTAGAAAATTTTGAAAATTGAAAAAAAAAAGAAAAAAACGTTAAGGCCGTAGTCTCGAACCTAAGACCTCGCATTTCAAAAAAAAAAAAAAAAAACAGAAATGCTAAAAACTGCGCGTGTTTAGTTTCGAACCTAGGACTTCGTAGGGGGCACGCGTGCTTGGGGTTCCCCTTTAACCAACGATCTACAGGTTAAATACCATACCAAAATCGAAATACATTATACATATATATGTTTTCTATAGTTTCAGGGGGGGCACGTGCCCCCCGTGGCCCCAATGTAGATCCGCCCCTGTTCGAGCTTATGCTTTTCCGATGTTTGATGAGTTGAATCCAGGGATTGCACGTCCTCGAATTCAAGCGACGAATTTTGAAATGAAACCGGTAATGTTTCAGATGTTGCAAACCGTGGGGCAATTCCATGGTTTGTCATCTGAAGACCCTCATTTGCATCTTAAGTCTTTCCTAGGAGTTAGTGATTCTTTTGTAATTCAAGGAGTGCCTAGAGATGCTCTTAGATTAACTTTGTTCCCGTATTCTCTTAGGGATGGAGCAAAGGCGTGGTTAAATTCTTTTGCTCCAGGGTCAATTAGGACATGGGATGAGTTAGCTGAAAATTTTTTGAGTAAATATTTCCCACCTAATAGAAATGCTAAATTACGGAGTGAAATAGTAGGGTTTAGGCAACTTGAAGATGAGACTTTTAGTGAGGCTTGGGAGAGGTTTAAGGAGCTTTTGCGAAAGTGTCCCCACCATGGCCTACCACATTGTATCCAAATGGAAACATTTTACAATGGATTGAACGCAGTAACTCAAGGTATGGTTGATGCTTCGGCTAGAGGGGCCCTTTTGGCAAATACTTTTAACGAAGCCTATGAAATTTTGGAAAGAATATCTACTAATAGTTGTCAGTGGTCGGATGTTAGAGGCACAAATAAAAAGGTTAAGAGTGTGTTAGAGGTTGATGGTGTGTCCACCATTAGGGCTGATCTTGCTATGATTGCTAACGCTCTTAAGAATGTGACAGTGATTAGTCATCAGCAGCCGCCAGCTGTGGAGCCTGCTGCAGTGGTAAACCAAGTTGCAGAGGAAGCTTGTGTCTATTGTGGTGAAAATCACAACTACGAGTTTTGCCCCAGCAATCCAGCTTCTGTGTTTTTTGTAGGTAATCAGAGGAACAACCCGTATTCTATCTTTTATAATCCAGGTTGGCGCAACCACCCCAACTTCGCGTGGGGGGGACAAGGAAGTAATGTGCAAGCACAGCAAAAGGTGAACCAGCCGGGATTTGCTAAAGCGCAGGTATTGCCCCAGCAAAATAAGCAGGCTTTGCCCGAGCAAAATTCGGGGAATTCTCTTGAGGCAATGATGAAAGAATTTATGGCTCGTACAGACGCTGCAATTCAAAGTAATCAAGCTTCAATGAGAGCCCTGGAATTGCAAGTGGGTCAGCTAGCTAATGAGCTGAAAGCAAGGCCTCAAGGGAAACTTCCTTCAGATACTGAACACCCTAGAAGGGAAGGTAAGGAGCAGGTAAAGGCAGTGACTCTTAGGAGTGGTAAACCCCTAGAAGAAAGAAAAGAGCCTAGTAAAACCCAGGATATAGATAATAATTGTGATAGGAATGTTGTTGTTGAGAAAGAGTTGGAGTCTGGTCAGGGTGCTGGAGGCAGCAATAAAGATGCTGGAGCATCTGGTTCTGTTCCAGATGTGGAACCACCTTATGTGCCGCCCCCACCTTTTCCACAAAGGCAAAAGCCTAAGAATCAGGATGGTCAATTTAAAAAATTTTTAGAGATTCTTAAGCAATTGCATATAAATATCCCTTTAGTAGAAGCTATAGAGCAAATGCCTAATTATGCTAAATTTCTTAAGGATATTTTAACTAAAAAGAAGAGGTTAGGTGAGTTTGAAACTGTATCTCTTACTGAGGAATGTAGTGCTATTCTTAAGAATGGGCTACCAACCAAGGCTAAGGATCCAGGATCATTCACTATACCTGTGTCTATAGGTGGAAAAGAGTTAGGTAGAGCGCTCTGTGATTTAGGTGCAAGCATTAACCTTATGCCTCTTTCGGTCTATCGAAAGTTAGGTATTGGTGAAGCTAGACCTACCACAGTTACACTCCAACTAGCTGATAGGTCTATCACATATCCAGAGGGTAAGATTGAGGATGTCTTAGTAAAGGTAGATAAATTCATATTTCCTGTTGATTTCATTATTTTAGACTATGAGGCTGATAAAGATGTCCCAATTATTCTAGGACGTCCATTTTTGGCTACTGGTAGGGCATTAATAGATGTTCAAAAAGGGGAATTAACAATGAGAGTCTGTAATGAGGAAGTAAAATTTAATGTGTTTAAAGCCATGAAGTATCCAGACGAGATGGAAGATTGCTCTTTCATTAGGATTCTGGAGAACACAATTGTTGAGACAGCAATTCGGGATTCGGCTAATAAAAATTTGGAAAATCATGGAGAGGTGAGTGTAGAGGATTTAGAAGCTTGTTCTTTAGGAAGAAAAAATGAAAAAGAATTGTTTAGGTGTGAGGATGTTTTTGAGTCTTTAGATTTAGATCAAAGGAAGGCTCCCCCGATTAAGCCATCCCTGATTGAGGCACCTACTTTAGATTTGAAGCCCTTGCCGGATCATCTAAAGTATGTGTATCTTGGGGAAGGTGAGACGTTGCCCATTATTGTTGCATCAGATTTAATGCCGGAGCATGAGGAGGCCTTAATAAAGTTGCTGCAGCAGTACCGCAAGGCTATTGGTTGGACATTGGCTGACATACAGGGGATTAGCCCATCTTTTTGTATGCATAAAATCACTCTAGAGGAGGGATCCTTTAGGAGTATTGAGCAACAAAGAAGGCTTAACCCTGCAATGAAATAAGTGGTTAAAAAGGAGGTGATTAAATGGTTGGATGCTGGCATCATTTATCCAATTGCAGACAGCAATTGGGTGAGCCCTGTCCAATGTGTTCCTAAGAAAGGAGGTGTCACTGTGGTAAGCAGTAAAGATAATGAATTGATCCCAACCAGGACAGTAACTGGTTGGAGGGTTTGCATGGATTACAGGAGGCTTAACAAAGCCACCCGTAAGGACCACTTCCCTCTGCCATTTATTGACCAAATGTTGGATAGATTGGCTGGTCAGGCCTACTACTGTTTCTTGGATGGTTATTCTGGGTATAACCAGATTACTATTGCTCCTGAAGATCAGGAAAAAACCACTTTCACCTGCCCTTATGGGACATTTGCTTTCAGGCGGATGCCTTTTGGCCTTTGCAATGCTCCAGCAACATTTCAGCGGTGTATGTTAGCAATTTTTTCTGATATGATTGAGTCCACTGTTGAGGTCTTTATGGACGATTTTTCAGTCTTTGGAGGGTCTTTTCAGAATTGTTTAGATAATTTAGGTCAGGTGTTAAAGAGATGTGAGGATACCCATCTAGTTCTTAATTGGGAGAAATGTCACTTCATGGTGAAGGAGGGCATAGTGTTAGGTCATAGGATTTCTAAGAATGGTCTAGAAGTTGATAGAGCAAAAGTTGAGGTTATTGAGAGATTAGAACCACCGAATTCAGTGAAGGGGATTCGGAGTTTTTTAGGACATGCTGGATTTTATAGAAGGTTCATAAAGGATTTTTCCAAAATCAGTAAACCTCTTTGTAACTTATTGTGCACTGATCATGTTTTTGACTTTGATGCAGCGTGTAGGAAGGCTTTTGAGACATTGAAGGTTGCTTTAATCTCAGCACCTATTCTTTGTGCACCTAATTGGAATTTACCGTTTGAGGTAATGTGCGATGCGAGTGATGCTGCAGTAGGTGCAATGGGGCAAAAGCAGGGCATATTTATCCATCCTATATATTATGCAAGCAGGATTTTAAATGAGGCACAGGTCAACTACACAACTACTGAAAAGGAGTTGTTAGCTGTTGTGTTTGCCTTTGAGAAATTCTGGCCATATTTGTTTGGATCCAAAGTCACGGTGTTCACTGATCATGCAGCAATAAGGTATTTAATGACAAAGAAAGATACAAAGCCTAGACTAATTCGTTGGGTTTTATTATTGCAGGAGTTCGACTTGGAGATAAAGGATAAGAAGGGATCAGAGAATGTCATTGCAGATCATTTGTCTCGTCTTGATCCATCATCATCTTTGCCAGAGCAATCTGCTATTTCCGATTCTTTTCCAGATGAACAGCTCTTTGCTGTTCAGGTAAAGGTAGTCAGGGATGTCCCTTGGTATGCTGATATTGCCAACTTTTTAGTGAAGGGAGTCACCCCTGTTGACATGGATTGGAGGCAGAAGAAAAAGTTTAAGCATGATGCAAAATTTTTCTATTGGGATGAGCCATTTATGTATAAGCAATGCTCTGACGGTATTATTCGTAGGTGTGTTTCAGGTGCTGAAGCAAAGGAAATCCTGGAGCAATGTCACTCTTCGCCGTATGGAGGCCATTTCAGCGGTCAGAGGACAACTATGAGAATTTTGCATTGCGGATTCTTTTGGCCTACCTTGTTTAAAGATGCCCACTGGTTCTACAAGCAATGTGATGCTTGCCAAAGGAGAGGAAACTTGGGGCCTAGAGATGAAATGCCTCTTACTTACATTTTAGAAGTCGAATTATTCGATGTATGGGGTATTGATTTTATGGGGTCATTTCCCCCTTCTAATGGCAATGTTTTTATCTTATTGGCAGTAGATTATGTGTCCAAGTGGGTGGAGGCCATTGCATGCCATCAGAGTGATGCCAAGACAGTTTCAAAATTTCTCCAATCGCACATTTTTGCGCGGTTTGGGACACCTAGAGCTCTAATAAGTGATGAGGGTACACATTTTGTTAATAATATCTTAACTAAGCTTTTAGCTAAGTATGGAATCAAGCATAGGATAGCTACCCCCTATCACCCACAGGCTAATGGTCAAGCTGAAATAAGTAATAGGGGAATTAAATCAATTCTAGAAAAAGTAGTCCATCCATCTAGAAAAGATTGGTCTTTTAGGTTGGATGAGGCTCTTTGGGCTTATAGGACAGCCTATAAGACTCCTCTAGGTATGTCTCCCTATCGGTTAGTATATGGGAAAGCTTGTCATTTACCATTAGAGCTGGAGCATAAGACGTTTTGGGCTTTGAAAAAGTTAAATTTTGATCTGAGTAGTGCAGGAGCAATGCGAATGCTGCAGCTTAACGAATTGGAGGAATTTCGCCAATTTTCTTATGAGAATGCGAAAATATATAAAGAAAAGACTAAGTTGTGGCATGACAAGAAAATTAGGCCTAAAGAATTTGTCAAAGGTCAAAAAGTTTTGCTTTATAATTCTAGATTAAAATTGTTTCCTGGGAAACTAAAGTCCAAGTGGTCAGGTCCGTTTGTGGTGATTGAGGTTTTCCCCCATGGAGCAGTGACTTTGCAAGACGAGAAGGATGGGAGAATGTTCAAAGTGAATGGACAGCGTGTCAAACATTATTGGGGAGAGGAGTTCCAGATGAAATATCCTTCCCTAAAGTTGGTTGATGATTGAGAGAGCAGGATTTTTACGGGAGCATTTCACAGAGCAAAATTTTGAGCTCCCAGAGTTTGTATTAATTCTATTTTTCGCTGATTTATTTTAATTTCGATTAGGTTAGATTTAATGTTGCATGGTTTGTTAGATTTTATCATTAAGTATTTTTGTTCATTTTTGGTAGTTCAGATTTTGTCTATTTCATTTTTTAAGTTGATTTTATTTTATTTTCGGGTTATTTATTTAAATTATTTTTGAATTATCTTTTAATTAGATAGATTAGATTTTGTCTAGATTTTATTTTCAGTTATTTGAATTCTAGTTTAGATTAGATTTTCTCTAATTTATTCGGTTTCGCTTGAAAAGAATTAGATCTGATTTGATTGGTTAATTCAAATTTGAATTTGAAAATTTTTTTGATCTTCCTATTTTGAAATTTAAAATTCCGTATCTAAGATTCTGCAGGATCAGAAGGTTGTTGCGGCAAGGTGATGGCTGGAGCAGAATCATCCGAACTACGAAGGGATTTCGTTGAGAATTTATTAGTTTTACCGTTGGGATTTTCTTTGAATTTTCGCAGGTAAATTTGCAAGTGTCATTTGATGAAGCCACGTGTCACGCAGTAATCATCCGAGGGCTTTAATAGAGGACAGCGCATAGTAATTTACCGTGGGCGATTGAACTTCACGATTTTACCGTTGTGGGTTTAAAATTTTCCGGTTGCATGCAATTAAAACGGTAATATTATTTAATGCAGAGCAAATCTTTTCGATTAAGATTACATTCTGCTGGAGCCTTATTTATTCACAGACATTGGTGAGTTTCTTCTCATTTCGACTTCTTGTTTCAATCTTTCTGTATTCTTTTTTCTTTTTCCCTTTCATTCTCTGGAAAAATCCTTGAATCCTTCATGGCAAAAACACGAGCAAGGAAAGAAAGAGAAAGTGAGGAGGAGGAGGTGCCCGTTACCCCTGAAGTTCGGAAAGCTAAAACCAAGAAGGAGAAAACGCCAGAAGAGAAAGAAGCCAAACGGAGAAGAAGGCAGCAGAGGGTTGTGGAGCAAGAAGCTATCCAAGAAGGACCAGTGAATGACCCAGATACGGAAGGAATTCAGAATCCTGAGGTAGAACCAGTAGTCCAAGAGTCGGTGCAAAAGGAGAATGTTGAGAAGAATCAAGAAACACAGGCTGAAGAAGTTCGAGACGAACAGACCGCGGTTGTGCCTGAGGAAGGGGATGAACAGGAAACGGTGCAGGAGGCTCATGTTGAGGTCATAATGCCTGAACCACCAAAGCGCCGCCGCATCAAGCGGAAGGCTGGGTGCGTTCGGGTGATTCGGACTGATACCCCGTCACCACCATCGTCGGATTCTGAGAAAGAGAAGGCAGAGCGAGAGGAACGAGAGAAAAAAGAAGCTGAGGAAAGAGTGCGAGAAGAAGGAATGAAGGCTGAGGAAGAGATTTTGCAGAAGCGAAGAGAAGACAAGGGCAAAGGTATAGCCGAGGCATCAGGTGCGGCTGACGAGGTTGAGGCACAAGGGTTACCTTTTATTCGCTTCGTCAACAACCTTGCTCGAGCAAAATACCAGGAGATGCTGAAACGGGACTTTCTGTTCGAACGAGGATTTGGTAATGAGTTGCCACGGTTCTTGAGGACTGGAATAGAAAACCTCGGTTGGAGCCAATTTTGTGCGAAACCAGAGCCTGTGAATTCCAACTTTGTTCGGGAATTTTACGCAAATCTTGACGATAAGGAAGAATTTAAGGTTATAGTTCGAGGAGTTCCAGTGGATTGGAGCCCAGAAGCTGTTAATGAATTGTTTGATCTCCAGGATTTTCCGCATGCAGTCTTCAATGAGATGGTGGTTGCCCCATCTAACGATCAGTTAAGTGCGGCTGTCCGAGAGGTTGGCATTGAGGGGGCCCAATGGAGGTTGTCGCAGATGCGGAAGCGCACATTTCAGGCAGCTTATTTGAAAAGCGAGGCCAACACCTGGATGGGTTTTATTAAGTTGCGCTTACTACCAACTACGCATGACTCCACAGTATCTCGAGACAGGGTATTGCTTGCCTTTGTTATTCTTCGCTCAATGAGTATTGATGTAGGAAAAATAATTTCGTCTGAGATTCTTGACTGCTGGCGGAAAAAGGTGGGGAAGCTGTTTTTCCCCAACACTATTACGATGCTATGCCGAAGGGCAGGGGTGCCAGAGAGTGAGGATGATATGATATTACCAGATAAGGGAATAATTGACACGCCAAATTTGGCTAGACTTCAGAGAACACAGGAAGCACGCCAAGGGGGTTTGGTTTGCGGCATCCAACAAATTCAGGAGCTGTTGCAATTGCATTCCAGCAGAATGGAATTCGCTGAAAGGCAATTTCAGACTTTCTGGGACTATGTGAAGAGAAGGGATGCCGCCTTAAGGGTGGCCTTGCAATCAAATTTTTCCGAACCATACCCGGCCTTACCCGTATTCCCTGAGGACCTATTGAACCCCTGGATTCCGCCCCCACCAATGGAAGGAGGAGAAGAGGAAGATGGAAATGAACCGGGCCAAGAGGACTGAAGGATGAAGTGGCCCTGAGCGAGCATGATTTTTGTTCTAACTTTTTGTTTGCTCGCGCATTTTCTACTTTCCTTTTCTGTTGATGTTTTGTTTGTTTCTTTTTAATATTTCTGCTTCTAAAAAATATATCTGCTGATGTAATTTCTTTTTCTATATTTTTAATGAAATTTCCAGATGTTTCTGTTCTGTAGCACTGAGTATTCTAACTTAACTAATTTTCTTCTGAATTTTTGAAGCTTGGACTGGTTAAGCTTTATTAGATCACGGTATTCTGATCTCCAGAAACCTTTTGCTTGAGCATTTCTTATAGCCTGGACTGTTGCTGCGGCAAAGACGAATTCTGGAGGTAGTGTTGACTTATATGATCCACTTTAAGCTTAAGTTCTAATCCCACGCTTAGGTTAAAAATTAAGATAGAAAAATTTAAGTTTGGGGGTATCATTTAAAATTTTAATGATTCATTGGGGACAATGAATAATTCAAGTTTGGGGGACTTTTTGCTACTCCACTTATTTTGCTCGAGCATTCCTCTCCTTCATTAAATAATTTGTTAGGTTATTGAGTAACCGGGGACATCTGTGATACCCACAGTTTGTCTTCGCGTCAAAAGGTGACCTAGGAAATATGAAAAATTAGGAAAAATTATTTGCTGAAAAAATGATTGTTGAAAATTTTGCTGAGAAAATTCATGGAGCAAAAGTTTTGAAGGATGAATGATGATCCAGCAGTTTTTCTGTCTCCCAGAACTTAGGTGAGTTTCATCATAAAATGTTGCCATTCTGAGGGGCAAAAGATGGAATAACTAAGGATTTTTTAGCTTAGTTGGTGATGAGTTTGAGGCAGGGGTATACTGCACCATAAAGTGGGTCATCCCGTGCTTAAGAGCTTATGACTGTAGGGCTGCTTTAAGTCTGAAAAACAAAAATTTAAACCCCTTGAAAATGTGTTTTGATATGTCTGATAATAGAGCTAAGCTGTGGCAAGTTCTTAGAATTGAGTTAAAAGTGGTGATTATTTGTCCATGCCGGAGGAATCATTTTGCTGCAGCAGAACTCGGTTGTGCAGAGTGCTCAGGTAAAGGTTAAAGGTAGTATTGGATTGACTGGTTTGATTAAGCTAATCTTTGTCTAATGTTTTGAATTCTTAAGGGAAGGTTGGTTAGCATTGCTCGGGACGCGCAATAGTTCAAGTTTGGGGTTGTGATACCTGCCCAAAAGGTATTTATTTAGGCCTCATTTCTATATTGATTTGTGTGTCTTTTGTGCTTAATAGGGTTGGTTGTGGATAGATATTACATGTTTTAACCCATTTGGAAGAATGGAAGCTTTGGAAATCATTTTGTGCAGAATCTGTTGCTGGGCGACTTGAGGGAGCGAATTTTATGCTGGAGCAAACCCGGAGGCAAAACTGCCACGTCACAACTCGTTATCCAATGTAGTAAACCGACTTCTGTTGAGTTACTTTCGGGATAAAGGAGCAAGGAGAGCCTTACACGTGTCCAAGTTGACCTAATTCAAGCCTCCTACCACCCCTATAAAAGGAGATAGCCGCCCAAGTCAAATCCATTCCAACTTTCCTTGGAAGCCAAGTAGTATAGAGAGATTGGAGATTACCAAGAACACCATCATCCGCAAGCTGATTAAGGAGATTATTATTTTCTTTATTATCTTGTGTAAATGGACATGCCTACTCAGATTGTAATTCGTGTTTCCATGCTTATTATGAACTAAGTAGCTTTAGGCGTTGGTTAAGGAATATGTAGTTGCCGTGCTCAAACTCTAATAATATTTATTGATTATTGCATCTTGGTTAATTGTTGTGCTTGTTTCTATTTTATGCCCGCTTGGCCAGCCGGTATGAATACCTCTCTCTAGTTTCAGGGATGATTTAGAGAGTGTGTGGCGATTAACCACACTACGATCATTGTGTATTGGTGAACGCCAGTGACTGAGCTAGGGATAGCCAGTTGCCTAGTGCTTGATCGGTCGCACTTCATTGGGGTTGAAACACATTCCAAAAGATCCGGAGTTCCGGGAGGAATCCGCTAATAATACTGCGAGAGTTTGCATGATCAATGATATTGCTAGAGCATCTTTTAAAACAATTACTAAACTTAACCAGCGCCTGCCTCTAATCTATCTGCCTATTTGTTTATTCTTTGTTCTGTCGTTTATTTTGATTCAGCATTATTCTTACAAAACCAAATCATTTTTATTACCTTGAAACCATTAGAAAGTTACACAAAATAGGTAAAGTGGAAGCTAGTACAGGACTCGGATTGATAATATTACTTGCTGCCGACTATGTATACTTGCACAGGAATTCTAGAGTCTTTTATACCATATTTCTACTCACTCTAGGAACCCAACATAGCCCCGTCTGGAATGAAGCTCCGTTGCTCGATGCCCAAAACCCTCAGAAGCATCCAATCCAGACGGATAACACGAGAGGAGTCGATTCGATAAAACTCGGAGAACTGAAATCAAAGCCGCTGAAAGTTTACAACGATGACGAACCTTTGATGTCCCCAACTTTCGGTGCCTGTTTCAATCCAATACCGGAATCCGACGAAAACGAAGACGATGAAGAACAGGATAGCGCAGTAGAGTTTCAAGGTTTCTTCGCTACATCTGCACCATTATTTTCTCCGAGGTTACCTAACATTATAAAAAATGAAGAAGTGAGTCTATTGGATGTGAGTGCGAGCGCGAATGGCGCCAAACTCCAGATGGTGAAACGCACTATGCAATTGGTCATTTCTATCAAGGAGAACACTCAGCCCTGCCATCTCAGCATCAGTAACACAGTCAGCTAATTCATATAGAAAGAATTCCAGAAGGTTCCAACATACAATTCTGTTATTCATTTATTCTCTTAAGATCTTTGTCTCTTGTAATATTTAGCCACCTGTCCTATTCCTTGCATTATTTTATTCATTTGTCTATTTGCCCTAAAAGGGATCTGATGTATAAATTGGCACCTTGGCCATCATTGAATGATCATCAAATACAGAAGAGAAATAATCTCTATATTGTGCCCATGCTCTCAGAAATTAACTTGGTATCAGAGCCAATCATGACCAACGTCTCGATCACCGGAGCTACATCCTTCTCTACTGGAAGCTTACCCGCATTCAACTCCCCACCATTGAATTAATTATTGAATCAGATTACTACAATCAAGCTAGACAGAGGAAATTTCCTATTATGGAAAAATTTAGCCCTACCAATGCTGAGGAGTTACAAGTTGGAGGGTCATCTTCTTGGGTCGAAACCATGCCCATCGAAGTATCTCACACAGAGTACTGGGGAAGCAACTAACGCTGCAATGACAGCGCCTGCTGGAGGTGAAGCATCAAGCTCAGAACCACCTGCAAGTAGAGCATCGTCTAGCTCACCTACTGAAGCACCCATTAATCCACTCTTCGAAGCATGGATTACCACTGATCAACTGTTATTAGGTTGGTTATATAACTCCATGAGACCTGAAATTGCTACACAAGTTATGGGGTTTGATAATGCAAAAGACCTATGGGATGCAATTAAAAATTTGTTCGGAATTTAATCTAGAGCAGAGGAAGATTTTCTCAGACAAACGTTTCAGCAAACCAGAAAAGGTACGTCTAAAATGTCTGATTACTTGCGCCTAATGAAATCTCATGCTGATAACCTAGGGCAAGCTGGGAGTCCAGTTTATTCGCGAAATTTAATCTCTCAAGTTTTGTTGGGACTCGATGAGGAGTACAACCCAGTGGTGGCCATGATCCATGGACGAGGAGACATTTCATGGTCTAAAATGCAGGTAGAACTCCTAGTATTCGAGAAGCGGCTGGAATTACAGAATGCTCACAAGGCTGTGGTCTCTTTCAATCACACTTCATCTGTTAACATGGCAAACAATAGGAACAATGTGAATTAAGGCAACAACAAAGGATGAAACTATAATCATAATAATGGCCAGAAAGGACATTTCTCTACCAATAATTAGCGTGGTGGTTCAAACTTCAACAATGGTAGAGGTTGTGGGGGCAGAGGCAGAGGCTATGGAGGATACGGAAATTCTAATAATAGCCAAGTCTGCCATGTATGTGGAAGGTCATGTCATTCAGCCCTAGTATGTTATCACAGATTCTATAAAGAATTCAGTCCAAATGTTAATAGAGGAGGAAATCAAAATCAGAATCAGAACAACTTACCAAATTCAGGAAACAATCAAACACCATTTGCCTTTGTTGCTAATACAAACAATTAGTATGCTGGCCCTGAAACAGTGATTGACTCCAACTGGTATGCTGACAGTGGAGCCTCGAATCATGTCACGGGAGATTTCAATAATCTTGCCAATACCAAAGAATATGGAGGTAATGATCAAGTAGTCATAGGTAATGGTACTACTCTCTCTATTACTTTCACTGATGATGCGTATTTATCTAATGGTGAAGCTGTTCTTAGCCTTGAAAACATCTTGTGTGTCCCTGACATAGCAAAAAATTTGGTTAGTGTGTCGAAGTTAGCCCAGGATAATGACATATATTTTGAATTTCATGGTGATTATTGTGTTATTAAGGACAAGCGTTCGGGGCAGGAGGTGCTGAAAGGAGTTCTTAGAGATGGACTCTATCAACTTGAAAATGTGAAGAGGTTGCCAAACAATGAAGCAAAATCATCCAGCTCAGTTTCTCAGCTTACTACGCATAATAATCATTCCTCAGTTTTTGTTGTTACTTGTAACCCAATGAGTGTTAATACTGATGTGTCTAAGAATGTATGGCACAAACGCCTTGGTCATCCAGCGTCTCGAGTATTAGAGTCTATTATCAAATATTGTAATCTTTCAGTTAAAGAGAATGAAATGCTTAGAATGAAATGCTTAGTTTTTGTGAATCATGTCAGTTTGGGAAGTCGCATAATTTACCATTCTCTTTATCTACAAGTTAAGCTAAGTCTCCTTTTGAGCTGGTTCATTCAGACCTTTGGGGTCCTGCTCCAGTGCTCTCTACAGCTGGTTTTCGATACTACATTCTGTTTCTAGATGACTACAGTAGGTTCCTATGGTTATATCCACTGAAAAAGAAGAATGATGCATTTTTAGCATTTCAGCACTTCCTCATCATGGTTGGTAATCAATTTGGTTGTCAATTAAAGGCTTTTCAATCCGACAATGGTGGGGAATACACTCGTATTCATCAGGAATGCTATCGACTTGGCATTACCTCTAGATATTCTTGTCCTTACACGTCTGCACAGAATGGTAGAGCAGAGCGAAAGCATAGACATGTTATTGAAACTGGTCTCACATTGCTAGCTCAGGCCTCAATGCCTCTTCAGTTTTGGTGGGATGCATTTCTGGTAGCTGTTCAGTTGATAAATGGCATGCCCACCTCAGTACTTAAAGGCAAGTCACCGATGGAAGTATTACATCACAAGAAACTTAATTTTTCTGCCCTGCGGTCGTTCAGATGTGCTTGTTATCCGTGTCTAAGGTCGTATCATGCTCACAAATTTCAATATCATTCGGAGAGGTGCGTATATCTTGGTTTTAGTCCTTCTCATAAAGGACACAAATGCCTCAGTGAATCTGGTCGTGTGTTCATTTCAAGTCATGTGCAGTTTAATGAGTTGGTGCTTCCATTTGCTCTTAACTTTGGTAAATCCTCAGGTCTTGTGTCAACCTCACCCTCACACTGTCCATCCATACTCACCTGGTTTCCATCTCCTTTGACCAATATTACTCTCCAATCCTCACAAACCACCACATCAGTATCTGCACACTCTCAACCTACACCCTTTACTCAGCCTATGTCACCAGCCAACCATTCCACGTTGTGTCAACCTTCATCTTCACCTGTATGTCCTTCCCCAGTGTTACTACCAACTGCTACATCTTTTGATCAACCTATAAATTCAGCCTCGCCCAACACTACTGCTCTAGTACAACCTATAATCCCAGCCTCACCAATCTTGCCCACCCCCAATTCTCCTAACCTTCCCTTGTTAGATGAACCTCCACCAACTGTCCAACCACCTCAACCCTCTCATCCTATGACTACACGTGCAAAGGCAGGTATTTTCAAACCCAAAGCATGGCTAACACACAGTAAAACTGATTGGACCAAAACAGAACCAACAAGGGTGAAGGATGCGTTATCTACACCTCAATGGAAGCAAGCTATGGACTTGGAACATGAGGCACTGCTGAAAAACAAGACTTGGCACCTTGTTCCATCTTCACCCTCTCTGAATATAGTAGGAAATAAGTGGATTTTTAGAATCAAAAGAAATACAGATGGCTCCGTCCAACGTTACAAAGCAAGGTTGGTTGCCAAGGGCTTCCATCAAAGTCCTGGGGTTGACTTCTTTGAGACTTTCAGCCCGGTGGTGAAGGCCTCCACTATTCGAATTGTCCTCAGTATAGCAATTTCAAAGGGTTGGTCTATGCGTCAGTTGGACTTCAACAATGCTTTTCTTAATGGCCGCCTGCATGAGGATGTTTACATGAGTCAACCGTCGGGTTATGAAGACAAATCGCACCCTGATTATGTTTGTAAACTTGACAAAGCGATCTATGGACTTAAGCAAGCTCCTAAAGAATGGAGCGATACGTTAATGACCACCTTGCTATCTTGGGGCTTCAAAACGTCCAGGTCTTACACCTCTTTATACATCTTTATGAATGGTGCTGATATCCTTTTACTCTTAGTGTATGTGGATGATGTGATATTGACAGACAATAATACTTGGCTTATGAGTCGACTAGTTGATATGCTTGATCGACGGTTTGCCTTAAAAGACTTAGGACGACTGAGTTACTTTCTTAGATT
Source organism: Luffa aegyptiaca (assembly GCA_017139565.1). NCBI lineage: Eukaryota > Viridiplantae > Streptophyta > Magnoliopsida > Cucurbitales > Cucurbitaceae > Luffa > Luffa aegyptiaca. The sequence goes on from CM029400.1 coordinate 35,580,427, forward strand.
CCAGGTTCATTACTTAGATTCTGGTATTCTGATAAACCAAGAAAAGTATGTAACTGATCTCCTACATAAGCTGAAATTAGAAGATCTGAAACCAGCTCCTTCTCCATGTGTTACGGGTTAGCACTTGTCTATTGATGAAGGATCTCCTCTAGCTGATCCGTATATATACAGAAGTGCAATTGGGGCTCTTCAATACCTTACCAAGACACGACCGGATATAGCATACATTGTTAATCACCTCAGTCAGTTTCTCAAGCGACCAACTAATGTTCACTGGGCAGCAGTGAAACATGTTCTTCGTTATATCAGTGGAACGAAACATGTCGAGTTATTCCTTCAGCCGAGTATTGATCTCTCTATCACAGCCTATTCTGATGCAGATTGGGTAGCAAACATCGATGATAAGCGCTCTATTGCAGCCTACTGTGTTTTTCTTGGTGACAACTTGATATCCTGGTCCTCGAAGAAGCAAACAACGATTGCTAGATCCAGCACTGAGTCTGAATACAGAGCAGTTGCTCATACTACTGCAGAAATCATGTGGCTGCAACAACTACTGCAAGAAATTGGTGTTGTGTCATCCATCAAACCGATTATCTGGTGCGACAATCTTGGAGCAGGGGCATTGACAGCTAACCCAGTATTCCATGCAAGGACGAAACACATTGAAATAGATGTCACTTTCGTTCGGGATCAAGTTCTTCGAGGTGCTTTGGAAATACGGTACGTTCCTTCGGTAAATCAGATAGCGGACTATCTTACTAAGCCTCTCACTCACTCTCAGTTCTCCTATCTCTGTTCCAAACTTGGTGTCGTTGAACTCCCCATGCGTTTGAGGGGGGATATTTAGGAGAACACTCAGCCCTGCCATCTCAGCATCAACAACACAGTCAGCTAATTCATATAGAAAGAATTCTAGAAGGTTCTAGCATACAATTCTGTTATTCATTTATTCTCTTAAGATCTTTGTCTCCTGTAATATTTAGCCACCTGTCCTATTCCTTGCATTATTTTATTCATTTGTCTATTTGCCCTAAAAGGGATCTGATGTATAAATTGGCACCTTGGCCATCATTGAGGGGCTGTTTGGGGCGCTGAATTGGTTATAATATCTAGTGGTTATAATAATCTGGGGATTATAATAGTCTGGGGGTTATAATAATCTGTGTTTGGGGTGCTGATTATTATAGTCTGGGATAAAATAATCTGTGTTTGGGGTGCAGATTATTTTAGTCTAGGATCAAATAATCTGTGTTTGGGATGCAGATTATTTTAGTCTGGGATAAAATAGTCTGTGTTTGGAGTGCTGATCTGTTTTAACATGGGGTTCTGAATCAAAGGTTCAAACTGACTGTTTTCTTTTTCTAGTTTTTTTTTTTTTTTTTACGATATACGATTCACTTTGATTTGGGGTTATGTTTTTTTTTTTTTACAAAACAAAAAAGTTTAGGATTTGGTATAGAAAAATCATATTAGTTAACTTTTAGTATTGCCAAAATAAAAATTGTAAATGTTTAGTTCAAAAATCATATTAGTTTTTTTTTTTTAATCAATAAAATCATTTGAAATAAACTTAAGTGTGGTAAATACAATTTCGTTTGAATGTTCTTTTTTTTTTTAAGTTGGTTAACCTTTGATGTTGTCAACGACTTTTCCGGCAACCTTATATGTTTTTTTTTTCTTTATTTTCATTTTTTATATTTTTCAAAATGAAAATGAGAAGAAATATGAAAAAAATGAAAAAAAAATCGGTGGCCGGAAAAGTCATCGGCGATCGCCGGAAAAGTCGTCGACGGCCGTCGAAAAAGTTTCCAGAAACTTTGCCGGCCGACGACTGCCGACGGTCGTCGGAAAAGTCAAGGAATCGCATGGAAGAAAAGATGAGAGAGTTACTGTAGAAAGTGGATAGAATAATCGGGTGGGTTGAATGATGGTTACTGTAGAGAATGGATAAAATAATCGGGGGTAAAAATAACCCACCTCACCATTTATTTTTGTTGATGCCCCAAACACTGAATAGGTTATAATAAAGGGGGTTATTATAACCTATTCAGTGCCCCAAACACCCCCTGAATGATCATCAAATACATAAGAGAAATAATCTCTATATTGTGCCTCTGCTCTCAGAAATTAACTATTTCTTCGCTCTGTTGCTCAGATCGCCTCTTGATCGTGGCGTTCTCTGCCAGTTCCAAAAGGTAATTGTCTTTACGGAGAATGACCACCAATGGCCGCCGATCGGCGCGTCGAATCATCGATTTGCTCTGCGAAGTTGGCCAAGGAGCATGTGTTAACGACGCAATCAAGAAGGCCGCGAATGTTCTAGAATCAAGAATGGAGCTCCCTCCTTCGTTTTTCCAGCGAAAAACCGAGGAGGGAGCTGCTTCCCTCCCTCCTCTGTTATTATTATTATTTTTTTTTTTAAAAAAAAGCTGGAGAAGAAGGGAAAAGAGAAGGAGAAGAGAAGGAGAAAGAAAAAAAAACAAAAAAGTCACCGGCGAGCGGTGGTCGCCGGCCACCGGCCATGGCTGAAGGTGTTGGAGAAGAAGTAGTAGAAGAAGAAGGAAGAAGAGAGAAGGAATAAAAAGAAATAAAAATAATTTAAAATAATAATATTTTTATTATTTTAATATATTTTTAATTAAAAAATTAAAAAATAATTTTTTTAAATAAAAAATAGTGTCACTTCCTCCGTCCATTAGTTTTTAATGGAAAAATGGATGGAGGGACTAAAATGAACCTAAAACCAAACATCAGGGGCTAAATTGTTGAGTTTGAAAATTCAGGGACCAAAATGAAACCTAACCCAAACCTCAGGGACTAAAAGTGTATTTTTCCCTAGAGTTTATAAGCTTAATTTTCAAAAAATGAAAAACGAAAAACCAAATGGTTATGAAAAGGGTCTAAAATTTTGAATTTTGAATGTAATTTTTTTTTTCCAATTTTGGATGTGAATTCCATTTTGAAAGATAGGTTAAGATATTAGTGACACTTCGAGGTTAATTCACGACTGAATGAAATTATAGTTAAATAAAGTTTTCAATAGTTATTGGTTATTATTAAATGATAACTCTTGTTTATAAGGCTTATTTAACTCTAAATTTGATGCTATTTATGCTTAATCCACTTAAATCATGCAAGAATGAGAACGACATATGTTCTTATCCTTGTTGTGCTAAATGAAATCATCTTAGTGTAAAAAGAATGATTTTTAGGAAAAATCTAAACAATTTGTATATTTTTTTAGGTGACTAAGTAATTAAACACACATGTTTATGGCTAATTGAACTTAGATAGAAGTAGCATGCAATTCATAGACAATATAGGTTTTTCCCCATGTCTAGGGTCAAAAGTAAGGTCCTATGGCTATGCCCCTTTTCTATATTGCCCTTATAAAAATCGAGCTTAACCCAACTTTTTTAGTATTGAACTTCACACATTGTTTGTTAACGTGAGTGATCAAGTTAGATTAACAACGAAACTGGAACTCAATAAGATAAAGTGAAGCTAAGCGTTGAGTAAGGTTGCTTATTCACAAGGTGGAACTTCATTCTTATATTTGAGTATCTACATTCTTTGAATCCCCAAGTAAGAACTTAGTTCATCTTAGATAAAGAAATAAAAATAAAAGAAAGGGAAATAATCAAAAGTAAAAGAACAACAATAAACTTCATATTATCAAAATTGGATTACATCGAGGTTTGAAATCAATTAAAACAACTAAATTGGATAGAGAATTATAACTTGATTCTAACTTGATTCAACCTTTTTAAGGCGAATCAAGTGTTTGCACTTTTCTTCTTTTGAACAAAATGCCCGAAGGAGAATTACTACAAGAAGATAAAACTCGAAGTAGCAACTACAAAACTAAAGAATAAAAACAACAACTTGAAAGCTTGAATACAACTTTGCTAGAGTGGATGCTCGTTCAAGTTTGTGTTTTTTGGTACTTTGATCACCTTTTATAGACCTTTTAAGTCTAAGGTTTCTGTCGAGATCAGTGTGCTGAGGTGATTTGGCCATAAAATTTGTGATTGTAGAGGATTGAAAGAGATCTGATTTGCAAATCTGTCAATCTTGAGAATCATGCATGTCCATCAAACTGCCTAGTTGCAGCCGCAACTTGAACACAACTTGGGTTCAAACGTGACCTCTTCCAGATGCAGCCTTTAAGCTTTGGTTGATTTGTGGCCACTGTTATGGGAATTATATCAGTATATATTGTAAAGGAATATTTTCTGTTATTTCCTATTCCTTTTGTTATTTATTTTATTCTTTGATTTTTGTGTATAAATAGAGCCTATGGCTTCCTCATTCTTTCATCAATATACATTTTGAAATACAGAAATCACATGGTATCAGAGTCTTGGAAGTGACTCACGTCTTTCCACGCGTCTTGTCACTAATAGTGATTCTACCTGAATATCTGTTTCAGGGCCCACTAATCACGTATGTTCTTTTCAAGGAATGAGTTCCTGGCACTAGCTGTGAACTAGTGATGATGACTCTTAGAATTGAACTGGAAGAGTTCATCTCGGCTATGGCAGTGGGAGACATAATGTTATTCTTCTCCAAGGAACGGTACATATTATTCGATGTATATAGTTCCTAAAGTTAAAAGAAGATTTGATTTCTATATGTCATTTGCTAGAACAAGGCTATTTTGTTACCTTTTTAAATATGAACCGTTCATTTCAAAAGGATGTCAATATTTGTTCTGCAAACATGAAGAATAACATATATGTTTTAAGACCGATAGAGTCTAGAGAAATTTTAAATTATGAGATATTTTAACTGCTGAGACTCAACCAAAAGGCAACATGTTTCTTGAAAGTACGTGTCTTTGGCATTTGAGGTTAGGCCATGTTAAAACTTAATAGGATTGAGAGGTTGGCCTAAAATGAACTTCTAAACAGGTTAGAAGACGACTCATTACCTCCCATAAGTCATGCCTTAAGGGTGAAATGACTTAAATAACCTTTATAAGAAAAAGGTTATCATGCCAAAGAAACCTTAGAGCTAATACATTCTGATTTTTGAATCAATGAATGTTAAAGATCAAATAGGGGATGAACAATTCATTAGTTTTAATTGATTGTTCTAGGTGCACCATCTCTACCTAATACGTCGTAAGTCCGAACTCTTGAAAAGTTCAAGAAATATAAGGCTGAGGTTAAGAACCAAATTAGGTAAAACGATAACGACACTTCGATCTGATCGAGGTGGAAAGTATATGGACTTGAGATTCCAAGTCTATTTGATAGAACATGGAATTATGTCCTAACTCTCAACACCTAGTACATCATAGTAGAATGGTGTATCTGAAAGGAGAAACAAAACCTTGTTAGACATGGTTCACTTAAGGATGAGCTATGCTAAGTTGCCTAAACTCGTTTTGGGTTATGCAGTATACACTGCAGTTTAAAACACGAATATGGTTCTCTCAAAAGAATGTTTCTTGAAACATTGTTTGAACTCTGAGAAGAAGTATAAAACAAGTTTATGTTGTTTTAGAACTTAGGGATGTCATGCATAGATGACAAACCCGAACGAACTAGAACCTTATTCGAAAGTATACCTATTTGTAGGTTATCCCAAAAGAAACAAGATATGGAAACTTCTTTGTTCAAAAGAAAGTTTTTGTATGGACAATTGCATTTTTCTTAAAAGAAGATCACGTTAGAAATCACAACCACGCAGTTAATAGTGTTAAGTAAATTACATAGTAAAGCTACAAATGTATCAACAAAGAGTTGTTGATAAGATTTGTTCTTCAACAAGGACTGTTCATCAAACTATTTCTTCAACAAGGGTTGTTGATCAAACTAATCCTTCAACAAAGGGTTGTTGATGGACAAATGCATTTTTCTTAAAAGAAGACCACGTTAAAAATCACAACCACACAGTTAATAGTGTTAAGTAAATTACATAGTAAAGCTACAAATGTATCAACAAAGAGTTGTTCTTCAACAAGGGTTGTTGATCAAACTAGTTCTTCAACAAGGACTGTTGATCCGATTTGTTCTTGCGTGGTTGATAAGATTTGTCCTTGATAAGATTTGTTCTTCAACAAGGACTGTTGATCAAACTAGTTCTTCAACAAGGGTTGTTGATCAAACTAATCCTTCAACAAAGGGTTGTTGATCGAGTTGGCACATTAAGTTAATCTTGTCATTCTCAATTGTTGAGAGAACCTCAACACAGTGGGAGGGTTGTTAATCAACCTAATGAATACTATTTGAGTTTTACTGAAAATCCCATTGTCATACCTGATGACAATATCGAGGATCCACTGACCTTTAATCAGGTGATGAATGACGTGGAAAAAGACAAATGAGTCAAAACTATGAACCATGAAATGGAGTATGTGTACTTCAATTCAGTCTGGTATTGACCAGAAGAGTTCATAGTCCAGGATCTAGAGTAAAAGGTTTGCGACCTTAACCAATTCATCTATGGATTGAATTGAAAGTTCTCGATCTTGGAACATAAGGTTTAACGCACGATTAAATCTTATAGTTTTGACCAGAATATTAATGAGCCTTGTGTCGACAAGACTGTCGTCATTTGGTGTCGTAGTTTTTCTTAGTATTATATGTGATTGATATCCTACTCATTGGGAATGACGTAGTTTATCAAAACCGACATTAGAAGTTAGCTAAGAGCACAGTTCCAAATAATAGGTTTGGAAAGGCTTATTTTGTTCTTAAAATCCAACATCTTCGGAATCACAAGAACAAAGATCGCTAGCTCTGTCTCAAATATCTTATATGGACAAAAGTGTTGGCTAGATATAAGATTAGAATTCCAGGAATGGTTTGTTACCTATCCGACATGGAATTCATTAGTCACAGGAGCAGTGTCCTGAGACGTCTTATGATGGAAGAGATTGTCGAGGTCTCTTATCAAATAAATTTCTAATCCTCAACCTCTAAAGCTAACTTGTAGCAGTAGCGGCCGGGGTCGATCACAGGGAGTCTATGCAAACAAATCTTAATTTCCTTATTTGTTTTAAGTAACCAAAAGGGGGGAATTTTATATATGGAAGGAAAACAAATATGGAAAGAAAACCAATTAAGGAAAATGTTGTAAAAGGAAAGTAGAAAAATCAAATTAAGGAAAGATAACAATACCTCAAAAATCATGCAACCGGGTTAGTCTCGGTAAGTTCAATTCAATTAAATCATCAATTTCACTAATAAGTCAAAACAAGTTTAAGCCCGACGTATTCCGGCAACAAACCGAGAATCATGATCCACTATCACAAACATGCAAACACTAAGTTTGATTCTAGTTTAAACTAATTAATTGGCCGATTAATTAACCTAAACCGCAATGGGATCCAGCCGAGTTAATTTACATGCAACGGGCAACAAACCACAATTACAATTAATTAAATCATTTAGTTCAAGGGACGCATGCGTAAAAACATAACGTTGGCCTATATGCTACTAAGATTTAGCAAGTAAATTTAGAAAGGGCGCGGTCAAGGTTGTCAATCTTTCCTACCACGATCTAAACTTATAGAAAAAGAACTAAAATCACATAAACATGCTTTGATGATTCAAACAAGAAATTTCATTAAAAGAATATGAACTTACTCTTGACAACCCGGTTACATGAATGAAGAGCTTAGCCTCTCATGGAATAAGAGCAAGCTTGCTTCTTCATGGAATACATCAAAGAAAGCAATAAAAACTAAAACTAAGAAGTGAAGGAATGAAAATCCTACGCAGCGGAAGCGTATATCAGATCATTTCGTTCTTAATTGGGTTAAAACGAAAACACCGATACATTAGCGGAAGCGTATATCAGATCATTTCGTTCTTAATTGGGTTAAAACGAAAACACTGATACATTGGCCAATAATTTCAGAACAATTCTCAAATTAATCCTAGATTAAGCATGCAATTCTAAACAATTTAGAGATTTGGAGACTTACTTGTTGAAGAACGAATTTCTTCACTGCACAATGCTCCACAACGAACAGTTCATCAACAATCTCCCCAACGAACACAACCATTAACGAGCACCTACTATACTCTGAGTTCTTGAAGTAGAGATTGTGGGATCTCAACTTTGATCTTGGGAATCATTAACCGCAAAAAACTTTTGCTGTGTTTTTCCTTGAGAGGAAAAACTTTTGAGAGAGCAACTTGCAAGAGAGAGCCACCACAGAGCATGGAGAATCTCTGATGGTTGAAGGAGGGTGAGGGGAAGTTACACGATTAACTCCCCACACCTGGCAACTTCTTATTTCTCAGCATAACTGCTGGGGAATTTAATTTAACCGTTAAATTACCAAAACTATATAATATAATATTAATTTAATCAAATTCTAAAATTCAATTAAATTAATTTTAAGATAAAGTTTTTTATTTAATTAATTCAATTAAATCATATTTAACTGAATTAAATAAATTAAACCAATCAATTATTTAAATATCATATATCCAATTAATTTTATATTTGAATCATATTCAAACATGTCTCTCTCTTTTAATCTATAGTTTTAATGTGCATCTAATGTACATTAAATATGAACTATAGTATTAATTTAATTAAATCATATTTAATCAAATTAAATTAAACTAATTAATTAATTCTCCAATTAATTAATTCTTTAATTAAATATCAAATATTTAATTAATTTTCTATTTGAATCAAATTCAAATAATTCTCTCACTAATTAATTTTGAATCACATCCAAAATTAATTTTATAACATAAAGTTTAATTCACCAATTAAACTTATACCATAATGTATCTACATACATTATCTTAATTGTATCATATACAATATAATTCCCTTAACGAATTTGAACACACTTCAAATTCTATTCAAGACTATTTAACCTCAGAATCCTTTACGAGCTAGCAGGTGGACCTAATGGACCTAAAGATCAGAAGCTCCAACGATACGAGACTAATTGGCTAAACTCATTAACCAAGTTAGTCAACATTCGTTAACTGTGAGTCACTCCACTAAAGACCCACAGCTGCACTCTTCTCACTGTAGAATATTTCTGTGTCCACAGATATCGACCAATAACAGTAAGTCAATCCTTCACGAGTGTTCGTAACGCCAGCTGGGTCAAATTATCGTTTTACCCCTGGGTTACCTCTGGATCCTTAAGTACCACTGATTCCTCTAATGAACAATCTGTTTATGATCCAATCAATAAACAACAGTTCCTCTCGGGCCAGGAGAGGATGGGCGCCCTTGTTCAAGACCCGGAATCAGCACTTAAGGGAACACACATCTACTTGCCCCAATAGGGGAAGGAGTGAATTCCATCTTGTACTGTTATGTTCCCAGCCCCCATTCGATCTTGCCCCTGAAATGGTAGGCTTATTGAGTCGGCGAACTGGCCACTCTCACCCATACAGATCTAAGGACAATCCCTCCTGAAAAGGAGTTCATAACAGACTCAGGATTGAGATTGAGTTACCTAGGTCATCCTATTGAAATAGAAACCTAAACTAGTTAACGGTGTTACATCTAGTGGTTATTATTTCGCAGTCTGGTCTTATGCAAACTCATTGCACAGGAAACCCCCACTCGCATGTCTCCTACATGGATGCTTTGGATCATTGCATCTGTATCGAATACAAAGTGGGCCGTATCACATAGTGTTACCAGGATAAGGCACCCAGCCTTATCCCTATACTATAGACCATTTAGGTTGTTACTTGAACACTGATCCCTGTATGTCCCCACATACTAGTCCAAGTTTCATCTAAACAACCTAGGATCTTAGTTTATTGGATTTGGGTCAAATTGTGCAATTTTAGTGACAATAACTCTTTATTGTACAAACCTCAATAACAACGTATTGAGACAAGTGAACAATTTGTCACCATTCACAATCTACGAGTTTTAGGGCATAAAACCCAACAAGAAGAATGGTGGAAAAGGGGGAGAGAGATGGACTACAAAGTTGTAGTGAATTGTGTATTGAGGGATGATTCTAAACCTACACCAAAGGCCTCTATTTATAGGGATTCTTGGCCTTCAATTCGTGGAAGAATGGTGTTGAATTGGGTCTTCAAACATGGAAAATTTCAGCCAAATGTGGAAAATTTCAATTCTGGAAAACTGCCTAGCGTCGAGACGCTAGGACACAGCGTCGCGACGCTAGGCCTTCAACTATGGAAAAGATCTACGGATTTGTTGGGTTTTATGCCCTAAAACTCGTAGATACATAAATGTAAAAGCAAGAAGCACTTTACATATATGAGTATAGAAGAAATAAGCAAGAAACAAGAGAATATTTATAAGGCGAGTAAACAAACAATGTGCATTATGCAATTAAACAGACTTCAACAGGTAAGAACTTCTTACATATAATGCTCCTAAGATATCCTAAAAGACCGACAGACGAACCGGAAGAGCCTAAGGAGCCCGAACTACAAACAACAACTTCTAAGGGTTAGGAATTAATTTAAGGCACCTAAAAGACTTAATAAAGGAATTAAGGTGTGCTGGAATTTACCGTTCAGCAAACGAATAACCCCGAATACGTGTTGTCCAGCAAACAAAGAGGTTTAAAACCACTTGCTTAGAGTCCCTAAACAGTGGGTGTTTGAGTTTAAGGCCAAACGGATGATGGGTCACGAGGCACGGTTGATTTCGAGTCCAAGACAGCACTGCACAGTGTTGGAAAATCAAGAAATCAATCCTAAAACCCAATTCTAAGGTTGAACAAGAATAGGTAAGCTGAATTTGAATTTAACAAAGCATGGGTAACGACGAAAACTTACCAAAGAACCCGAACACGCCAAAACAGACCTTAAATCAGCCCAAACGCGCCCAAAACGCCAGAAAAATGAAGATTTAGCCTTCTACTCACTAATCTAGCTGAAAACAGGAGGAAGAAAAGGATATTAACACGTTGCCCGCTGAACTCAAATGAAATAGAGGGAAAAAGGAAGTCTTATGCACGAAACAGAGGGGAAAATCGAGACTCACCCGCTGAGGCTGACGGAAACATGAGAGGAGAAGACGACTGCCGGCGAGTGCAAGGGAGAACGAACCGACGCCGGAGGAGGAAGAGCTCTGACGAAAACCCACGGCCGCGACACCTACCCGCGCGAAAGAGAGAACGAAAATTGGAGGAGTGACAGCGCGCGGGAGACGAGCTTCACGAATCTCTGACTGTCGACGGAGAAGACGAACAAGGGAGGAAGAGAGAGCTGCGAACGCCGGAGAAGACGAGGACCTTTGGGTGGTTGGCGGCGCAAGTGAAAAAGAGAAAAAAAAAACGGGAACTTGAGATGGGGGCGGCGGCTGACAACGTAAAGAGAGGGAGAAAGAATTTTTTAGGGCTTTCCTTCTCTTTTTCTTGATTTAAATTTTGAATTAAAATATTAACCTAATCTCACATCTAAAGACTCAATCAAGGCTAAGTCCAAATCAACTCTTAGAATATCTATAAGGATTTAGGCCAAATTTTAAATTTAATTTTCGAAGGAAAAAGAAATTCTTGACTTAAATAAAATTAACTCACTCCAAGAAACCGCCAAAAAAATAATTAAAATGAAAGCACCCAACCACGAACAAAAACTCCAAATTTCAAATTAAATTTAACGAAGTTATTCGTACCTTAAAATGCAGGGCGTTACACTCATCCTCATAAAATCATAACAATACTCATTCTATAGAGTAAGCGTCTTAAAAGTACATTGCAATTTTTTTTAATGAACCGAGCTTTCATTGAGAAAAAAAAAAATGAAAGAATACAAGGGCATCCAAAAAAAACCAAGCCCCAAAGAAGGAACCCAACTAAAGAAAGGGTTTCCAATCGATCAAAATAAGACTTAGCAGGTAATTACAAAAAGCCTTGGCAACCGAGACCCATAAAGAAATAGAAAATCTAATATTAGCCCAAACCTCACAAGGATGTCTCTCAGTCCCTCTAAAAATACTATTATGTTTTCTCCCCATAAACCACACAAAATAGCACAAATGTCAGCATACTAAAGAAACTCTCTTCTCCCAAAACGGCGAATGGAGGAAGAACTCCTCGATCATCTCCCTACAACACTGTTGGCCAACAATCTGAAACTCGAAAACCTGAAAGAAAAGGCTCCAGATTGAACAAGTAAAATCACAACCCTACAACAAATGATCAAGATCTTCTTCTGCCCTTTCGAGTTTCGACAAAGAATGTGACAGAGAGGGCCAACCATAGGGGCCTTCACTCTCGATAGCCTCTCAAAAGTGTTAACACGACCCAGGATGACCTATCAAACGAAGAACAAAACTTTTTTTTGGAGCTTTAACCTTCCACAGATGCGAAAAAACAGACTCTCTAACTGAGGTGGGATTAACCAAAAACTGAAAGAATGAGCTGCAAGAAAAGCACCTAGAGGGGGCTGAGACTCCAAAAGTGAACATCACTTCTTTCCGGTCTAAGGCTACCCCCCTCTAGCAAAGGCCAAGATGTTCGTGGTCTTTCTATTAGATAACGGACGATGAAAACCAAAAGAAAACGAAGTGGAGCTTCCCACAAAGCCAATGACGTCAACCACAATGTGATTTTTCATCTAAAAGTGCATTACAACTATTCAGTGAAAAAGGACAATATAAACAACTAGAATAAGTCAACAATCATCTCTAATAGACTTTTAAGAACAATTCAAACTTCTAGCAACTCCAATATCTTTTAAAGCTAAGTTCAAATCAAACTTAAATAATGAATTAAGAAGATTCAGATAAAACTTCTAGCAACTAGATTTTTGTGTTGAAACTTCAAGATGACTTTTGTTTTGTTCTTGAAATTCTACGTGTGTTTGACTTCGTTTGTCGGTAGCCTTTTCAATATTATTTCCTCACCAACTATTACCCATTAGCTTTCTCTATATTCATTTTATGAAAAATAAATGAAACTATTGTTGTATACAAGTTCTAATAATTTTTAAATATTAATAAGAACAAAATCATGTATAAAACTTTTGAATAATTAATCTTATAAACTGGACCAAACCCACAGTCTTATAAACACTTCTTATTCTTATCACTTCACTAACATACACAAGTAGAGAGAGAAAAAAGGAAATAATATATATACATATATATGTTGTTTTCTCACACTTATCTTTTTTACACCTTTTAAAAGAGAACTCGATTTCAAAGTTTATTTTCATCTGGTATTGTATTGCACACAACGTTTATAAGCAAAGTTTTGCATTAGTTTTCATGGAGGAAGAATTTACGGTGAGAGGAGGAAAAAAGAAAAAGCATTTTTCAATAAGGGTATTTTTGAAATTGAAACTTTAACGGTTTCCAGTAAAAAAATTAACGGCAAGAGTATTTTTTAAACAATTTTTAAAATTCAAAGGTATTTTTGAAACTTTTCAAAGTTCATAGACATTTTTGAAAAAAAAAAAAAATCCATAACTGAAGAGTATTTTTTTTATATATAATTTAGCCTAAAAAATGATCAAAATGAGGGGGAGAGGGCTGACACTATTCATGCTAGTCCACTTCCCCACGAATTTGGGGTTTCTGTCAAAAAAAAAAAAAAAGGGTTCGTCTCTCTCACATCCCTCACGCTCTCACTCTCTCACTCGCTCCTCTGCTCTTCCTCTCACTCACGAACCTGCAACTCATGTCGCTGTCCAGCCACCACTGCAACGTCGTCGCCGTTTCACAGCTTGCCGCCACCGGAGATCGAGCCCAACCCTAGCCGTGAGCTGCTACCGTGGATCTCTTCCCCTCTCTCAGAACGCAGCTGGCTCCTTCCTCGCGTCGCCATCCCTCTAGCCAGAACAGTTGCAGCCCCGATTCCTACCTGCACGTTTAGCTGTGTCGTTGTGGTTCGTCTCTCGCCGTTGATCGTGAAGGGTCGTAGTTCGTAGTCGCATTTGGTTGTCGTTTGGGTAAGCTTCAGTGAATTTCAAGTTCGATTCAAGTTTCTTTTTCAGCAAATATCTTAGGGTTAGAATAACCTATAGATTTCCCAATTCGATTCCAGGTTTGATAGCACGTTTATGCCATTCGAATTTGAGTACCTGACCATTAAAGTTGCTATCTAGTTGAGGGGTTTATCAATTTTGGAGTTGCCCACTCGGTATTAGCCTCGACTTCACAAAATTTCGCTAATTTAAAGTACTGTCCAACAAGCTTTTGAGTGGTTGGTATTGGATTTTGTAGGTAAGAGTTATTCTAGAATTCCTCTAATTTGTAAGTGAAGTTTTTGGAGTCTTAAATAAAGAGTTGATGGGTTAAATTTTTCGGTCTCAATTGGGTAAGTGAGCCATTTAGCCTAAAGTTTTATTTGTCGAATTGAGAATTGACTATCTAAGAAATTATGGTTATATGTTGGGCAGAGGACCGATTTAAAAAGGGATTAGGCAATTGGGTTCTTTAACCCATAAGTTAGGTAAGTGGCTCCCCTATCAGAATGTTGGAAAATTAAATGCTTATATGTTATATTACTTGTAAAATTGTTGAGTGTTGGCATGTTTTCAATATGATGGATGTATTGGAAATTGTTCATGCATGCTCTATGTGATCTTGGGAACTTTTTGTGTAGTTTTGCCTAAGGTCTTGGAGTTGAGAAATTTGATTAAAGATTTTTCAAGCTCTTCGCTAGGCTGGGCTACTTAGTATGAACTGTTACATGCTTTTTGAATGTCATAAAACAGGAGGCACTGATTTTGTATGGTTGGAATATGGAATGTTGGATATTGTGTGTTGTGGCAATACTGAACCTTTTGGTTATGTGCGTTTGACTATATTGATAATCTGAATAGTGTTGGTTTAAAAAGTATCAAACGCTCTGATTATGAGGAGTAGTCTACATTTGTTGAATGCTCTTAATGCTCTAAGTGCTTTGTGTTGGTAAGTATAGAATATTATGTTTGGATAAACCTTGAATGCTCTGTGTTGGAGAAAATAGGATGTTTTGTATTGGTTGAATCTCGAATGCTTGGATTGTCTTGTGTAACGCCCCAGGTTCTCTAACCACTAGCCTAGCGGCGCTACTACCTACTCTAGACTCTTAAGCATTTAGGACAACTCTTTAGACCGAATGTACCGAAAATTTCGGCAGCATAACGGCGTAAAACAAATTATCCCAAATTTTTTTAAACACATGATAAAGAACAATAACACTTCTAAATAAGCATCCAACCAAGCTCCACCAAACTACAGTCAGATTGCACAAGCCTATCTCCTCTAGACAAGACATACCTCAAGGCAACATACCTTAACCAAAACTCATGCAGCGGAAATCATAAAGACATTCTATTAGCAAAGAGCTAGACCACTAGCTAAAGCATTTATTACACTTAATCAAAATAACAAGTCTACTTCATAACTCGAAAATAAACCTTTCTCAGGTGAATCCCTCACCATCACAGAAAGAAAATTGGTGGGACCAACTTCTTTTCCTTTATATTTTTTTTCTTTCTTCCAATTTATCTATTCTTTTTTTTATTTGCTCAAAGAGCATTTTTTTTAATTTAAAGTTTTAAGTGTTTTTCTTTTATTTCCTCTTTGATTTTATAAAAAAATTATGAGTTTGAATTGGAAAATTACTTCCAAAACTTCAATTGAAATTTTCCCAAATCAACTTCAATTATGTTTTAACTTTCATTTTCTAATTAGAAATTTAAATTGATTTATTTTAGAATTACTAAAGAACTTTTAATTGGATATTAGTTGAAAGTTTTTTTAAATATAATTTTAATTAGATTTTAATTGGGAGTTTCCAAACTAATTTTAATTGGCTTTAAATTGAATTGCTATTACCAATTTCAATTGGATTTTAATATGGCATTTTCAACTTTAATTGTCTTTCTTATTAATTTTAGTTGGATTCTAACATTAAATTTCTAATTTGAATTTGAATTTGTATTTTCCTAATAAATTTTCATTGGTTTGTAATTAGAAAATTCAATTTTCTTTAAATAGGAAATTTTATTGTTTTCAATTTTATTCTAATTTGAATTGTTCAAATGAATTTCAAAGGGATTGAAATGCTCAAATGAATTTCAAAGGTATTGATTTTCACTTGATTTTTTTAAAGAAGATTTTAAACTTTCCTTCCATTGGTTTCAATAATTAATTTGGAATCTTATAATAAATTTTTCATTGGATTTAATTTGGGATTTCAACTTTTGTTTGTTTTTAATTTGATTTCATTTTGACATTTACAAATAAATTTCAATTTGGAATTGTCCAAATGAATTTCAATTGAAATTTTATTTGAATTTTCACCTTCTCCTCAATTGGTTTTAATCTCGAATTCAATGAGTTTCAAAGTGATTTGGAATTTTTCAATAAATGTCAATTTGGTTCTAAATTAAAGTTTCCAAGTCAATGTCTTTTGGTTTTATATTGAAAATCAATTTCAATTTTAAACTGAATTGGAAATCAATTTCAATTTTGGAAAGGTTAAATCAAATTTCAAAAACATTATTTAATACTTTGAATGGTTAAAATAGATTGATTATGAAAACTTTAATGCTAATTTTGTCTAAATACGGGTATATAAGTTGACCGAAAGGGAACACCCTGCCTGGAAATTAGCCTAAAGTTTAACTAGTCAATTATTTTGGCAATCAAAATTTCAATTGGATCTTAATTTACAAAATTTTCAAATCAACTTCAATTTGATTCTAAATTGGATTTTCCAAATGAATTTCAAAATAGTTTTACTTTAGTAATTCCAAATGAATTTCTAATTGAATTTGATTTAAAAATGAAAAAATATTTTTTCCATTGAATGGTGTCATACCACTCATGATTATTACTTCATATTTTATTTTTGAAATGTGAAATAATAGATGTGAGACAAATTAGCTCATGTACAACCTATGACGGAGTTGAGATAACTTATCAAATTCTTGAGGTGACAAATTTTCATTTAATTAAAAGAAGATTTCAACATACAAACAATTATTGGGTATAACTCCATTCACTACATCAAAACCTTACTTTAATTTTTAAAGCTAAGGTAAGATCAAGTGGGACATTTGATTATTTTTTTTTTCTTTTCTTCAAAATAAAGGACCCTTTCATGTTATAAAAGGATAATTTTAAAATAAAATGTGGTAACCGTTTTTAAACGGGTGTTGTAGGGGTGCTAACACCTTTCCTACACTCAATCGACTCTCGAACTTAATCTTTGGTTTTCAAAGACCGTTTCTTTTTCTTTAAAGCGGGTGACCAATCACACCCCAAGATGATTGGTGACGACTCCAAACCTTTAACCTCGAAAGAGACCCTTAGGAAAGGACGTCAGTCGCTCCGCGTCGCGATGACGTTGCGACATGTATCACATACACATTTATAATATTTAAATCATATTTAAATATTTCCAACCCTCTCAAATTATAGTCTAATTCATAATTAAACTATTACACATTATGTATATCGCATATAATTAACGTTTATTCCCTAAACTGAATTTGAACGATTCAAATTCTTTCATCACATTGTTCTAAGGTTTAGTCCATATGAGCTAGAAGGGGGACTGATATACGTTGTCGAGGGTCATATCAAATAAATTTATAATTCCATGGCACTACAACTATTTTTGCAGAAATAGTGACTGGGGTCGAACGGAGGGAGCAACCGAATTAATTAAATTAACCTAAGATTTAGATTTGAGGATGAAAAATTAAAATACAAGAAAATAAATTTCCAAAATTTAAAATAACAGAAAAATAAAAGGATGGACTGACTAATCTTACCTCGGGATCGTGCAATTGGTTATCTGTATTCAGATTGACAATTCCAAATCATAGACTCTCTTTATTAACGAATTACTAGCTAATTGTCTAACCTCCCACTGAAAAAGCCAACAAGGTTAATGATCCCAATTATTTCTAACCCGACCAATACATCAAGGCCAGGACCTAATTAAAAATCTAACTAATAACGTCTCACTAATTAGATTTTAATCACATTAAGAACAATGGATTGTTAGATAGAATGCATAAACTAGGAAAAGCCTAAATTCATACAATTCTAAGCCTTAACTCCTAAATCTATCATGCAATTTTGATCAATTGGGATAAAACGTCTTTTAATCAAGATTAACAATATATTTATTTGCTACAAATTCTAGCAAAACAATTGATTCAAACAAAATAGGTTGTCAATCAATAGATTCAAGCCAATTGTGATACAAACTGGAATTAAGAATACAATTAGACAATAATTCTATGAAATCTAAAATATGCAAGCACTACAAGAAAAAACACTTTCAGTCGCGCACAAAACATGTCGCTGAAACGAAAAAACGTCGGTAAAACTTTCACCGACGCGCATGACTTTGTCGCTGCATCCGTCGCTGTTTCTACGTAGTCGTAAGTATTTGCGACATCTACTATAGACGTTGCTGAAAGTGATCTTCAGTGATGTCTACACGTCGGTGTAAGCGGACGTGGGGACACGTCACTTAAGATTACTTTCAGCAATGTCTGGCTCGTTGTCGCTGAAAAAGATTTTCAGTGACACTGCCAGCACGTCACTAAAACCTTATGTTCAGTGACACGGTCCACATGTCACAAAAAATGAGTTTTTAGTGACGTGGACAACGCTGCTAAAGCACACAAACTTGTAAAAAATAAGATATTTTGCAACATCTGTGTATGTTGGTAAAAGTAATATTACGCGTCACTAAAAACTCAATGCTAGTTTTTTTTTTTGGTATGCTTTCCATCTTGTGGAAACGCACCGTACCATGATTGTTTATCGACATTATATAAAACTAAACTTTCAAAAACACAACAACTCGTTAAAAGAACCAAGTGCAACAAGGTATTGACTCCCCTAAATAGACTAGGTGTTATTGGATAGATCAAAGGTGAAGGGATAGATCAAAACCTACCAACCAGCTAGAACAGTGAGATAAGCTAGTTAGGTTAGATTAGTTTAGGTTGGGCCAAAGAGTATCATATAGTTAGTCTCAAAGCCAACATAACTCAAGTCTAAATGGTTATGCCCAACTAACACGAACATAGATCAATTGACATAAAACTTATACTAACGACCAAGAGGTATGTGGTTCAAATCTCCCCACTCCACATGTTGTCAAAATAATAATAATAATAATAATAATAAATGGTTGTGCCCAAAAGTCCATCTTTGGGTCATTTACAACAATCCCCACATGGCTTTATCTCCTAATTCGTGCATTATGGGTAAAAGCAATACAAAGACTCGACCATCTTTCCTTTGCTTATATTATATTACCTGCTTGTAGTGCAAGCAAAGATGGAAATTCATTGCAAAACCCATCTATTTGCTGTTGTACTCAAATTTCCATCTCTACCTGCACTCAAAGCTGGTAACAATGCAAAACCCATCTATTTGTTGTTTACTCAAAAATAAATAAATAAATAAATAAAATTGAAAGAATACAAAACATACAAAACTAAAATCTACAAAAGGGAACCAAACTACAAAAAGGAGCTCCAATCAACTAAAATAAGCCTTAGAGGGTAATTACGAAAAGATCTTGTCATCGAAACCTAAAGAGAAATATAGAATTTGACGAGAGACTAAACGTTGCCAGAAGATCTCTCATGTCCCTTAAAGATTCTATTATTTCTCTCGTTCCAAAGACCCCACAAAGTAGCACAAATCCTGACCTGTCCAAAAACTTTTAGATGATGATGCTCCCTACATTTGGCTACCAACCTAGAGGAAAAGTAAACTATATATTGTTGCAGATCAATAGGGCATTGACTTTATCGACTGAAAAAAACAATAGTAGTTTCAACTGCATAGATTTGTAGACACAATTCTTCCTCATGATCTAAAATGGTGAAAACGTTGCTTGCCCTTCACAAATTACAAATTAGTGTATTTTTTGGCTAATTGGAAGGCTCTTATGTAACTTATATTAGCATGAGGTTTTTTCCACTTCAATTAAATATGTTGTTTCCTATGCCAAACTCACCCCACACCAACTCTAACTTGGCATTGTTTATTTCCAATAGGAATCTACATGATTTCTTCCTGCAATTCATGTTTTTTTCCACATGAGAGATGTATGAATCTATATACTTTAGGCCCCGTTTGATAACCATTTGATTTTTAGTTTTTGGTTTTTGGTTTTTTAAGCTTATAAACACTACTACTAACTCTAAATTTCTATGTTTTTCTATCTACCTTCTTTCCATGTTTTCAAAAACCAAGCCAATTTTTGAAAACCAAAAAAAGTAGTTTTCAAAATCTTGTTTTTGTTTTTAGAATTTGGTTAGGAATTCAAGCATGTTTTTAACAAAAATGAAAACCATAGTTAGGAAATTTAAAGAAAACAAGCCTAGTTTTCAAAAACCAAAAACCAAAAACCAAATGGTTATCAAACGGGGCCTTAATAATCTGAAAAACAATAGAAATATGTTTTCTTACAATCAAAAGCAAAAAAATCACAT
This sequence comes from Luffa aegyptiaca, assembly GCA_017139565.1. NCBI lineage: Eukaryota > Viridiplantae > Streptophyta > Magnoliopsida > Cucurbitales > Cucurbitaceae > Luffa > Luffa aegyptiaca. Next base: position 35,600,826 of record CM029400.1, read on the forward strand.
GAAGAAACAACGAATAGTGTTTATTCCAGTCATCAAAGCACCACAAAAGTATATTCGTTAACCTTAATACTTCGATTGCTTCTCCACCATACCCATTCATTTCGTTGAAATAACTTATAATACTATATTCCCAAAATCAGAAGTTAATATAATGCATAGAAAGAAGCAACAAAAGGATAGACTGTGCCAGTTGCCAAAGCACAAAAGCATAATCATTGAAAACTATAGTTTGATTGCTTCCCACCATAGTGCTTTTTTGAATAGGCATAGTTCATAGACTAAAAAAGACAAACCTATAACAGAAGGCAGAAATTTAGCTTAGTTGTTGATGGTGGAGGTAATCGCATCCATGCAAGTCACTTACTTCCTTATTCGCCAGTTACCTGTGATGTTATATGTTTGGCAAAGAAAGATGGAGTGGATATGAATAACACGAAATTTTATGTTAAAAGGAAGCAATAATACAAACATAAAAAATTGTAAATCAACTTTTGAGGAGATGCGGGCAAACCAAATATGTTTGCAACGAATTTCTATGACTCTGTAGGTTAAAACACATAACAGACTCATTGAAGAGAGCTTAGACCTCAAAACGATTTTTTCCATCTCCTGAAGAAAATTTTAGGCTTGTTTTAGAAATTCCTTTGTTTCTTTTTTTCTCTTGATTTTCTGGTTTAAATATAAGAAATGAACCACGACTAAAAATCTCTACAACCAAGAAAACTACGCATTCATGAAACTTATTGCTAGCAAACGTATTTAACCACTGAGTAACCAAATCTGAACAAATCTGAACAAATAATTACCTGAGATTCGGCGACGAGATGAGCTTCAGCGGCAGGACTCGACGGAGAGATTCGGCGGCAAGATTCGACGATGAGATTCGGCGGCGAACCGAAATCGTGAGGCAGTAGAAATCGAGGGAGAGTAGAAATAAAGAGGGAACTGGAGGCGCCGATTGAAAAGGGAAGTGGGGAAAAAAACCCTAACTTATTTTACATGTTGGTAAAAACGTGATAAAAATTAATTTTTTAGTGGCGCCGAATACATCCTTTAGCAGCGTGACAAACATGTTGCTAAAATAAAACTTTTTGTGGCACGAGTTTATGCGTCTCTGAAACTATTAGCGATATCTAATTTTATTGCGTCACTGAAAATATGTAATTGTGACATTTGGTTTACGATGCCACTGAAAGTCATCTTTAGCGACTTATTTTTGCTGCGTCACTAAAAACTTGTCGCTGAAAAACATATTTTCTTGTAGTGAAGGTCTCAAAGGAATGCCAAACTTACATTCGGAGTCCCCAATTACGACGATCTACACTTAGCCAGACATTGCAATGCTCCAACTAAGCGTCGTGACTCGATTAGCCATTCCTATATCTAAAAAGTAATCTAATCTAATGTAAATACAATGAAAACTGGAAAAATACAGAGAAAGACGAGGTGGTGCGACAAAAATCGGATGAAAAACGAGCATGAATGACTTAAAATGCGAAAAGGTTCCTTTTATAAAAACGCGACAACGTTAAGACACCGTGGCCAGCGTTTTGACGCTGATGCTAAATTGGTCGCGTCTTGCATTTATAACGTCGAGACGCCGTGAGGTAGCGTCTCGACTCTACCTCTCGGGAAAATTTTGTGAATTCTTTTCTCCTGTTGACTTTTTGGTTGACTTTCGAGAAAGGCGCAAAGAATGTCGAGACCTTAAAAGAGTACGCTCAGAGATGGAGAGAAAGGCACAACCTAAGTGCAACCCTCATTGGCAGATAGAGAAATGTCGGCAATGCTCATAAACAAGCAAAAAGCTCCATATTATGGCGAGATGATTGGAAATGCTTCAACGAACTTCTCTGACATTATATCAATCAGAGAGAGAATTGAACATGGAGTTAAATTGGGGGGGGGGATTACATATGCAGACGAAAATGCAAAGGCCACCACCCTAAAAAGTATGGAAAAATAAGGAGTGGATGAGATTATTATGGGGCAAATTAAGAATTATTAGCCATCTTTCATCACCAATATTTGAACTAGTGAGCTACACTCAAAGTCCTCGGCAAGATGGACAAAATCAATCAAATGCACCAAAGAATTATTAGCCACCTTTCATCACCAATATTTGAACAAGGTGCTAAGAATAGCTGGAGATTGAATGCAATTTAATCTCATGGCATGCATTGATCTCTTGACATAATTGCTAGAGGAAGATCCCATACAACCTCCATATCCTAAGTGGAGATACAAACACGCAATGTGAGCACCATGCAGGGGCATTGGAAAACTCTACAAAGATTTGCCTCCCACTGAATTTTGAGGTGCAAAGTTTAATCAAAGCAGGATGGTTGAAGACTGAAAAAGCAAAGGAAGAGCATAATATATAATTTTTTTAAATGATGAGAATTCTGCTATAAATTTGATTGAAGTAGATCATTGAAGAACTTCAAGAATAATTATACTTTGGTTATGCCTAAGACCCTAAAGATGTCTTTGTAACAGGGGCAGTTGAATCTTGGTGGAGCATTAATTCCTTATACATAATTTGTGGAGTGAAATGGATTGATGCCTTTCATTATTCAATTATACTCATGATTACATTTCTCCTCTTCTATTTATCCATCATAAAGGATAACACATGAATAGTAAGGAGGATATTAAGAATGAAAATTATTTTAAGAGTTGGTTCCAATGTTCCACATTCAATCTTGAGCAAGGTATGATTTTTTGGACCATTTAGTCCTACTTCATTACTATACGGATGCTTTTTGATAGCGAGCATAGCTAGCTATTTTTCCCTAATTAATTAAGCTAGTCTTTTATATTTAATTGGCCAAAATTATGCATTTTTTTGTTTTATTTGTAGGTGTTCACACGTAACTTCGAAGATGGAGACACGTGGAATAAACAATATAATTGTATTAATATTTGTATGCGTGTGGATGTACAATCTCTAACTTTAATCCTCTGATTCTCTCTCTTGTGTGTGGATGTGTTTCACTTGAGGGCTGGAATGCTTGATCTCGAGTCTGAAGCTTTAATGGATTCTTGGAGCTTGAAGTCTTCCGATCTTGAAGGAGTCTTCAGTCTTCAAGAAGTGTTCAGCACTTTGAAACTTATGGATTTCAAGGAGTCTTCGGTCTTCAGTCTTCAATCTTGATGAAGTTTCTCTGAATTCTCTGACTCTGGCTTGGAGCTTCAAAATTCTGACCCTTAAAATGGTAGAGAACGCCTCTATTTATAGAGTTATCACTGGATGGGCCCTGGGGACTTTTGGGCCAACAACTTGGGCTTGGGCTTTATTGGTCTTGGGCTCAATCATTTAGTCTTGGGTCTGGTTCATATTTGACCAAAAACCCTATGACCCAAATATTTAAAAGACCCAAATTTGATCCAAATAATTATTATATTTTTTTTAATTAATTGGTCAAATTAATTAATTTGATCAAAACAATTTAATTTTAATTAATTGATCAAATTAATTGGCCAACTTTGTCTTCAAATTAAATTTGGGACACATGTCAATTTATAATTGGTCCCAAATTTAATTAATTATAATTTCTCCATTAATTTCGTGTAATGACGTGGCAATTTGTGATTAGTCAAAATTTCTCCTTCAACAAATGCCCCTTTTCGAGATTTAGGCACAAATTATGTGTGGATGAATCTCGAAAAGAAATTATTTGGAATCAATTTTTTTTTTTACTCCGCTTGATGCAACAAATTACAATTTGAACCTCAATTGGATTTTAATTCCATATTGAATTTCAGTCGTGTCCAAATTCTATGTAACTTTGAATTTGGAATGATTTCTCTCTATTTTGAATTTGACTCGAGTTTAACTTGGAGCTGAATTATGGCTAGGCCCAAATTATCTTAAGATAATCCCAACCTTAAATACCTTGAATTTCAAATAAGGCTTGAAAAATTTTAGTTGGAGTAATGCTAAATTCTATCCAAAATTTGGTTTGAGGAATAGAATTCTAAAAATATGTCTCTTTGATTTAGATTTAGCTAAAAATTTAGCTATATGATTTTAATTTAATTTAAATCTAATCAAATTCGAAATTTATCCAACTTATCTAACTTTAAAATTGGACCAATTCGAATTTTTATTCAAAATTGATTTAAATCAAATTTCCCACTTGGATTACGATTTGAATTGACACTCCTAATTTGATAAGGATATAATTAGAGATAAAATTCAATTTAAAATCAAATCTCATAATACCTTTTCCTTATGGGTTTGACCTAATCCCTTTCTTTATAAATGGAAGAGGTTGCATAGGTCAAGACACAAAGCCATTAAAGCAAGAAGTCTAGGTATTTGAGAAAAATTCTTCTCTTTTCTTTCTTTCATTTGACTTCAAATACTCATGTATTTTCTTCTTTGTGTAGGTTTTGAGCTCGAGCAATAATCTCCCTTCGTGCCTCTTCGCCGCACAATTGGTAAGTCAAAATCCATCTTGCATATATACCTTCTTTGTCCATAAGCTATTGCCGTCTTTCCCACATATATGTATATTCACCTAGTTGCTGCCTCTGGAACAATTTTCTTTTTTTTAATATTATTAGTTTTAAACTTTTAAAATCCATGAGCTTTAAACTGAAGCTGGAAAAACCTTGCAAAAAAAATTTTTAGCTCCATTTTAATGGGCGGGTTCACAGCACACACGCAATTTTAAGAAAGCTTTTCTTTTTTTTTTCCGCATCGCCACAAAACCTAAATGATTTGACTCTTTTTTTCTTTTTCTGTGTTATATAGTGTCGCCGGATTTTTTTTTTTACACTGCCGTATTCAATCTTCTTCTTCCTCTCTTTTTTAGCACCAAAACATGCTTCAATGTGCACACTAAACTCATACATTTTTTTCAATTACTACTGTCGCTTAAATTCTCTTCAAGAAAACTTAATTCCATGAATGTAAATTGATCTTGCCACCAACTATTGTGCACAACCTTCCCGCAACTTCATTCCATGAATGTAAGAAATCAATCTTGCCGGCAACTATTGTGCACTCACACATGAATGCAAATTGATTTTGATTTTTTTTTTTTAAATACTTTGCCGTATACACATGACCTTCAGCAAGTTTTACAATTTTTTCTTCATGTGTGTATACCTCGTGCCGCAACTGCCAACCACGAACCAAGTCATAACTTTTTTTTTTTTACTTTTCGAATAAATGCTCAGATATGGACTTGAATTTGAATTGGGGTAAAACTTAGATTAAATCCAAATTGAAGAAATTTAAATTTCATCCAATTTTGATTTGATTTTAAATGGATTATAACTCAAATTTGGCCTCCAATTGACTTAAATCCAATATCACAATTATCCAAAATCTAATTGAGCAGTAACTTAATCCTAAATTCAAATCACGACTTTTATCTTTGGATAATATTTGATTCAAATGAAATTTAGTTTCTAATTCCATTTAGTTCAAAATATCATAAAAGATTGCAATCGAAGATAGAATTTGAAATCAAGCTAAATAAAGATCCTCCAAATTCACCTTCTATAAATAGGGTGCACTTCCAATCCTTTTGTTTATTTCCAATAGCCGGCCACTTGGTTTCAACTTTTTTTTTTTTTGCTAAAGTTCTTTTGCCATCAACAACAGGTTCCATACTTGGCCAATATTCCTTTAAATTTTTTTCTCTAATTACCCTTCTTTCTTTATAGGTCTTGGAATTAACAAACTTATTTGAGGGTCTCCTTGGACACAACATCAATCTTTATCCACCACCTGAAAGGTATATACATATTCAAACTCTTTTCCTTTTCTTGCTTTTTTTTTTTTTTTTTTTGCTTGTCAATTTTCGAATATGCATATATATTCCATTGGTGTCCTTATTGGATATGTACATATGAACTGCTTTGATTGCCATAGACTTTCTTGTCTCCTTATTTTTTTTTTTTTGCACATATATTATTGCAATTTGTTTCTTTCTTGCTTGAAAGTGTAAGCTTCGTGCAACAGTCGTCACCATATTCACCTGCAGTGATTTCACCACCTATCTAGACCAGTCACTTTGATGACTGTAGTTTCCTGCAGGGGTGGTCATCACGGTCGACATCAGCTTCACTTGCAGTGATTTCACCACCTGTCTAGACTAGTTACTTTGATGACTGTAGTTTCCTGCAGGGGTGGTCACCACGGTCGTCATCAGCTTCACTTGCAGTGATTTCACCACCTGTCTAGACCAGTCGCTTTGATGACTGTAGTTTCCTGCAGGGGTGGTCACCACGGTCGTCATCAGCTTCAATTGCAGTGATTTCACCACCTGTCTAGACCAGTCACTTTGATGATTGTAGTTTCCTGCAGGGGTGGTCACCTCGGTCGTCATCAGCTTCACTTGCAGTGATTTCACCACCATGGAGAATGCAAACTTGAGGAAACAAGGCGCCATACTTGAAGGGGTGAGACGCCAAACTTTGAAGAAGCAAAACACCGAACTTGAGACGAGATGCCAAACTTGGAGTGAGTGAATTGCCAAACTTGAAGAACGAAGCCCTCTTTTATGCACTCAATTCATAACATTTCATTCATAACAATGTACGTCTTCAACTCATTGTGTTGCCCCCAGTAGGGATGAACTTCTTCAATTTGTTTTATCATGCTCCAATATTTGTGGCACTTTGTTTTTTTGTTTGCAGGGATTGAACTTAAAGTTTTCTTTAAGCTGCCTACATACCCTTGAAGAAAAGGGATCAAGTCATAACGTAGTTCAAGGTACAAATTTGATTTTTTTTTGGTCGTTCACCTTTTTAACTCATGCGGGCCAAGAGTATCATGCAGTTTAGGCTCTTGCGATATGGAGCGTTACATTTCACGCATAAAACGTTTTAAGAAATTTGCCATTTATCGGGCCTATTCTTAATCCGTCTTTATCCACGATCTTGTACGCTCCATTTGTGTAGACTTCTTTGACGACATAGGGTCCATCCCATTTAGGTGTGAACTTGTTCCCTGTGTGTCGTGTCGTGATGATGGGTCTTCGAACAGCTAGCACAAGATCACCAACTTGAAATGATCGAAGCTTCACATTCTTGTCAAAGGCTTTAGACATCCGTGCTTGGTAGCATTCCAAAGCTTGCTGAGCCTCTAACCTTCTTTCATCAGCATTATCTTCCGTTGTCAACCCTTCTTGGACAGCCATCCTTAATGAGGGAATCTCTCTTTCTAACGGGAGCACAGCTTCTACCCCATAGACGAGGGAATAAGGTGTGACCCCTGTAGGAGTGCGATGAGTAGTTCGGTAAGCCCACAACACTTCACCGATCTTTTCTTGCCAATCTCTCTTTGTCTTGGAGACTACTTTCTTCAATAAGTTACACAACGTCTTATTGAATACCTCTGCCAACCCATTTGCCGCGGCATTGTACATAGAGGACTTGTATTGCTTGAAGTTAAACTTCTCACACAACTTGTCCATTAGGCCGTTGGAGAATTGCCTTCCATTATCTGTCACAATGCGATGAGGGATACCGTACCGATAGATTATATGAGTTCGAATGAAATCCCCAACATTTTCTTTCTTGGCTTCTTTCAATGCGACAGCTTCAGCCCATCTCTAGAAGTAATCCGTCCCTGCAAGAATGTCCTACTGAAGACTTAGGTGTTATAGGGCCAACAAGGTCAAGTCCCCAAGCTTCAAAAGGCCATAAAGCTACAGTAGGATGAAGAGGCTCCAGTGGCTAATGTATGAAGTTTGCATGGAATTGATAGGCTTCACACTTCTTTGCATATTCAATTGAGTCTCGAATCATTGTAGGCCAATAATAACCCATCCTTTTTAATTGAAACTGGAGCTTTGGACCCGACTGGTGGGCACCACAAACACCTGAATGTGCCTCATCTAATGCCTTTGTTGCTTCTTCCTTTCCAAGGCATCGAAGGAAGAGTCCCTCATAAGAACGACGATAAAGGGTCTCCTTGTAGTAAATAAATCGAGCTCCTCTTCTCCGTATATCAGCCCTACGTCTGGGATTTGTGGGAAGTCTTCCATGTTGAAGATAATCTATAATAGGTTGTCGCCAGTCCTCTTCGTCAATTGCATAAACAGAGATCATATTCACCTCTTGACCTTCATCTTCTATTGGCGGCACAATCCACTTCTGACAAAGTGAGATGTTCATTGACATATCCTCTGAGATTGTTAGGGCAGTCGCCAAATTAGCTAGAGCATCTGCCTTTTTATTTTCTGATCTCGGGACATGCTCTAGTACTATACTGTCAAACCTTTCTAGCAGTTGTTTTGCATAGATGAAATAAGGCTTCAGGTCTTTATGCTTCACTTCATACTGGAGTAAGAGTTGGCTAACGACCAACTTTGAATCACCATAGACCTCAATATATGCTATGCCAATCTCCAAGGCCATTTGGAGGCCAATTATCAGTGCTTGATATTCAGCGACATTGTTTGAACACAATTCACCAAGCACAAAGCTATAGGGGAGCATGTGTTTCTCAGGCGAAATAAAGACGATTCCTGCCCCCGCTCCACTTCTTCGTGCTGCACCATCAAAGTACATAGTCCAGGGCTCCGTGATTTCAACATAGAAGACTTCTTCATCAGGTAGGTCCTCACATAACTTCCAATCTGAAGGAATTGGATGATTCGCCAAGAAGTCTAACGACCCAGCTTCTCATACCTAGATCCTAGGGCCGTTACTACATACATTTCATTCTACTTCTAAGAACAGCGAGGAAATATCATTTAAAGAAAACATACTTAGAAAATTTTATTATAACTTTTCAGCCTGGGATCCCAGTTAAAAATAGAACAAAAGAGTCTTTAGTCATACAAGCAAAAACGTAAAGCGGAATGAACCATAAAACATTGCAACGCAAGTTCAGAAAAAAGAAGAATTTCGAAACATAAAATGCGGAAGACTATCCTAGGGGAAATCCATGGCACAGCAGCACTCCGTCACGCGTTCTATACACCCTTGCCTTTACCTGCAATTACATGTTAGGGAAAAGAATGAGTATTTAAGAAAAATACTCAGTAAGTAGCAATACTGCTAGACACTTGCAACAACCAAGGTTTTAACATTTTATTCGAGTTAAGGGCCTAAGGGTTAGGTCATCTCATTCTCATTCATTTCATTTCATTTAGCTGTAGTTCGGGCCTCGTGATCGATTGACTCACCTACATATAGATTTGCCAACTCACTGGTAGTGTGCAGGCGGGTGTTTTGGGAGATCTCTACTCCCACTGATGGTAGAAGGCACACAGTCAGTGGAGCCGAGTCTCGTCCCTCAAGGCACTAATGGGCGCGTAGCGCTCGAACTACCATTTCGCTGGTGGGGCGTTCATGGGTTTAAGTCAGAAATTAACTTCCACAGTTAGTAAATGGCACCTAGTCTGCGAAGCCAAGTCCCGCCCATTATGCCCCTCATTTCAGTCTAATACATTTCAGTCCTAGGTGTTTAATCGACACGACCCTTAGTCAAGGCAACTAGTCTATCCTTCTCCCTTTCTTAATCCTTTACCCATTAGGACCCCTTAACACCTACCAATTTCAACTGCAACCCCGTTAACCAGATTCTTTTCCTTCACAGAGAATACTGACAAGCTAAACTATTACGCACCATCACGACTCAAACAAACTCAAGAACAAGAAACGAAGGCGGCAACAACACTCCTAAATAGAGATAAAACACAACTCCCCGTTGTCCACTAACAATACCAGTCAACTTATAATATACAACAATCCAGCACTTTCACCCATTACATAGCACAAGTACACAACAACCATATTCCTGAAGACAACCGCATTCATAACATCTCCATCTCAATCCAAATATTTAATATCAGTTCATGCTAGGAGCAAACAGTCTTTTCAATGCTTAAACATTTCTTTCTAACGCAATAAGTTACTTACCTTTAAAGCCCAAGCTCAATATAGAACAAAACAACTTGCCCACGAGTTTTCCTAGTAATCCACAGCTCCTAATGAATTAATAATAAAAATTAGGCTCTCCACAGTATTGCCAAGAGTAAAAACACTGAGGTTTAAGGCCTAAAATTACTTACCCAACCGAGATCTTGGGAAAGCTTTCACTCCGCCTTTGGATTAAATCGGTTCGCCACAAAAAGTCTTAGCTCACTCAAACCACCTGCCCATAATCTGTCATTCAATTCCATTTAAACAGAGAACGTTGAAATCGAAGACCCAACCAATCCTTACCCAACAAATTTTTAAATGACTAGGCTGAAAATTTCGAACGACGACGATGAACAGATCTGAAAGGCGACGATAACGGCTCGTGGTGGCTGCAGCAACTTGCACAGTAGCGGCGGTGACTTGCAGATCTGTCACAGAGAGAGAGGGTGTGCTGAGAGCAAAGAAACGCTAGAGAAAAAGAAACACCCCAACTCGAAATAAAGCTCACTGACGGCAGCTCGTGTGTGGCGGCGATGAGTCGACGACTCGCGGTGAAAACCAACGAGGCTGCGACGCGCGGCGTGTGGGTTACGAGCGGCGGCATTCGGCGTGAGGGTTGCAGATGGCGGCGCTCGGCGTGTGGAGGGAGAGAGGACCGAGAGGGAACGAGATTTACCGGCAGCGGTTCGCGGCGGCGGCGTCGGATGGGGGCGGCGGCGCGATGGATCTGCTACAAAAGAGAGAGAGTGGCTGTGAGAGAGAGAAAGAGAGAGAGAGAGAGAGAGGGAGACGAGAGAGAGAAAAACGAGAGAGAGAGGGAGAGAAACAATACCGGCGGCGGCGGCTTGCGGAGGACGACGACGGCGTGCGGGCTGCGGCGATGTCGACGGTCGGCGTGCGGGCTGCGGCGGCGTCGACAGTCGGCGTGCGGCGGAGGAAGACGAGGCCGAGAGGGAGCGAGAGAGAGAGAACCGAAAGGGAGAGAGATTCCTATTTTTTTAAAAAAAAAATCGGTCAATTGACCGAATTTGGGGGGAAGTTTCCCCCCATTTTCTCTTTTTCCCTTTTTGACCGGGCCTTTAATGCCCACTTTTTTTTTTCCAATGCTTGCCGTTACAAAGTCGGCTAATGTCTGCCCCTTGACCGCCTTTTGAGGTACGTACACGATGTCATATTGTTGGAGTAAGATGGCCCACTTAGCTAAGCGTCCAGAAATAACCGGTCTCGATAGAACGTATTTAACAGGATCAGCCTTCGCGACCAAGTGCACTGTGAAAGCTTGCATGTAATGCCTTAACTTGTCAATAGCGAAGAAAAGAGCAAGACACATTTTCTCAATGGGTGAGTAATTTATCTCAGCACCACTCAGAGTCCTACTTAAGTAATAAAGGGCTCGTTCTTTTCCTTTCTCTCCCTCTTGTGCCAATAGCGCTCCCAGTGACCTTTCTTGAGCAGCGATATATAGAATCAATGGCTTTCCAGATATGGGGGCTCCTAAGACAGGAGGGTTAAGCAAATATTTCTTAATGCTTTCGAAAGCGTTTTGACATGCTTCATCCCACACGAATTTTTCTCCTTTCCTCATTAGCCTTTGAAAAGGTTGGCATCGACCGGCTAAGTTAGAGATGAATCTTCGAATGTAGGCCAAACGACCCTACAAGCTTCTCAACTCATGTAAGTTTTTAGGCCTTGGCATCTTTTGAATGGCGTCAATCTTTGACTGGTCTATTTCGATTCCTCGATGTCTAACAACAAATCCAAGGAATTTCCCAGAAGTAACACCGAATGCACATTTGAGAGGGTTCATCCTCAATTGATACTTTCTCAAACGATCAAATACCACTTTTAGATCCTTCAAGTGATCTTGTCGTCTCTTTGACTTAACAACAAGATCATCGACATAGCACTCGACATATTTATGCAGCATATCGTCGAAGACCTTTTGCATAGCACGTTGATAAGTAGCACCAACATTCTTTAATCCAAAGGGCATCACTTTGTAACAGTATATCCCTTTTGGAGTTCGAAAGGCTGTCATTTCTTCATCTGCAAGAGCCATTCGAATCTGGTTATAGCCCGATGATCCATCCATAAAAGACAAAGCTTCATGTCCTGTGGTGGCATCCACCATGATTTCTGTGATTGGTAGTGGAAAATCGTCTTTCGGACATGCGTTATTCAAATCGCGAAAGTCAACACAAACACAAAGCTGTCCATTCTTCTTTCTAACAGGAACAATGTTGGCTATCCACGTAGGGTATTTCACCTCACGGATGAATCCCGCTTCTATCAACTTGTTGACCTCTATTTCAATTTGAGGGATAAGTTCCGGGCGAAAGCGTCGCTGAGCTTGTTTGACCGGCCGATACCCCTCTTTAATTGCGAGATGATGGACAGCTACTTTTGGGTCAAGTCCAGGCATCTCTTTATATGACCAGGCGAAGATATCTTTATATGAAGTGAATAAACTCATATATTCACCTTCTTCTTCGGGAGTAAGTGACATGCTTATAAAAGTTGGGCGTGGCTCTTCTGGCGTACCCAGGTTTACTTCTTTAAGCTCATCCACTGTAGATTCGTTGTCGTCTTCAAGTGATAAAGGTGTTTCATCCTCCTCTGCTTCAGACATTTCGACCTCTGTTTCTTCTTCAACAGTAATATGAAGGCAAGAGGTTAGTTCTTCTTCCTGGTCACTATCTTCTTCTGAAGGATTGGTGATGACAACATCACGTCTCTTTATCTTCAAAGAACCATCCGTATCGACAGTAACAAGGGTTTTTCTTTTCATTCGTGAAGGAACTGCACTACGAATTTCTCCATTGGCCTTAGTGATTGTTGCAATTCTGAAGTGGTTAAAATTATAGATAGAATTCACCTCAAAATACTGTGCAAGTATACACAATCAGCAGCAAGTGATAAGTATTTATCGTATCCACAGGGTCTTGAATTGCCTACCTCTATGGATTTAATTTGCCTTTTTAGTGATTTCAAAATGTTGGTTAAATTGATTGGGTTTTAAAAATGCTGAAACAAAAGATATGCGAAAGCAGTAAATGATTACGACTAGAGAAAACAGTATGGAAACAGACACAGGTTAAGACTTCTGTAATTGTTAAAAAATGCTCCAGCAATTCTTTTGATCCGCCAATCTCTCGCAGTATTATCAGCGGGATCCTCCCGGAACTCCGGATTTTTTGGAATATGTTTCAAAACCAATGAAGCTCTACCGATCAAGCACTAGGCAACTGGCTATCCCTAACTCAGTCACTGGCGTTCACCAGTACACAATGATCTAGCGTGAATTATCGCCACACAACTCCTAAATCATCCCTGAAACTAGGAGAAGCTATACATACCGGCTAGCTAGGCGGGCACATAATGAAATTAAAGATCAACAATAATTCAAGACGATCATGATCAAATAGAATTTCCAGATTTATAAATATAACAATCACATAATTCTTAACCTATGCCTACAAAGCAATTAGTTCATGATTGAAAACATAAAATACGTTACAATCTCGATAAGCACATCCATAATGCGAAATAAACAAGAAATACTAATCCTTTTAGTAATTAGGGAGATGAAACGGCTGCTCCAAAACCACCAAGAACATGGAAGAACTTCGTCTCCTTGAGTGGAATCGCAAATGGTCTTCTTAGATCTCCATTCCGCCGTCAATTCGGCCTCCGGCCGATTGATTCGGTCTCCAAATCGTGAATGCCTTTAACTTTGACGGCTCCTCCTTTTATAAGATGAGGTTTAGGTTAAATTGGACACATGGCAGGCTCTCCAAGCTTCTTAGATCCGAAAATAATTCAGCTAACGCCACTTTATTAAAATGGATAACGAGCTGTGACGTGGCAGTTTCGCTCCCAGTTTTGCTGTAGCACAGAATTTGCTCCAGCACAGAATTTGCTCCTTCAAGTCGCTCAGCAATATTTTCTGCACAAAATAACTTCCAAAGCCTCCATTCTTCCAAATGGGTTAAAACATATAATATTCATCTAAAAGCAACCCTATTTAGCACAAATGACACACAGATCATTATAAAACTAAGGCCTAATTAACTCCCTTTTGGAGAGTTATCAGTGATCTTTTCATTTTTCATCGCATCTTCATTTTGAAGCCGGTGAGATATCGATGAAGCAGACTGTTCCTTTTTTTCTCTTCTCGTGGTAACACTTAACCTCTGAAAAACTGATGGTCGAGTCACATCCGGAGTTGAAAATGTACTCTCTTCTTTCACAATGGGCATATTTAACCTTTGAAAAGCTGAAGATCGAGTGACATTCGGAGTTGAAAATGTACTCTCTTCCTCCCCAATGGGCATACTTAACCTTCGAAAAACTAAAGGTCGAGTGGAGCTATTAGTAGGTTGTGTGCTCTCTTCTTCCATTTCATTGACACTTAATCTCTGAAAGACTAAAGCACGAGCAACTGGTGGCCTGATGCGCCTAAAAACAGAAGTTCGTTGGTCGACACTTTCTTTTTATTTTGAATCATCAACCTCTTCTACTGTTATATGATTTGTGTCTGCCACTTTCCCCTTCCCTCTTCTTGTTATGCGAACCGGTTCTGGCGACTTATATCCAAGCCCTTTTCTCGTTGTAGGCAGACTATAACCTTCCTTTAGAAGCTTCTTCTGTGTTGCAGAGAGCTCAGATCTTCCATCAAAAGCCCTTAGACTTTTAAACTCAGTGTGAGTTGTGAAGTCATAACCTGCGTTCGCTAGAAGTTTGTATGCCTTGGGGTCAAACCCGTCTTTAGTTCGTTTGTCAGGCAGAATCATTTTTATCTGGTCATCCTCAGGTTTCTTAACCTCTTGCTTTGTGATCTTTGTAAGAGGCGTAGTGAAACTTTCCTTCAGTATTTCAACGTCACCGACCTTTATGCTTTTTGGACATTCAGTGAAAGGTGATTCACCCTTTTTACGTCGAGATAAAGGGATGTATCGTAGGACAGGTGAACACTTCTCATCTTTTACAACTTTAGGTTTCACAAGATTTGTAGACGTTTCACCCTTTTTCAGATCAGAAGCCTCCACATCTTCAACAGCTTCCTTTCTTGTATCAGCTTGGGGTTCTAAATTGAGTTTCTCATTCTTTTTTATCAAGGGGATTTCTGCAGGTATAGTCTCCCCAGTGTTGTCGCTCTTCATATAAAATTTTGCATCAGCGAAATGAGATTCAGCTTCTGAAAATGGGTTAGTGTCAGCGTCAACTTTCTTAATGCCATCCTGATAGAATTTGAAGCACTGGTGCAATGTAGAAGTTATCACTCCATTGCCATGGATCCAAGGACGTTATAAGTGGTCTTGGAATCTATCACATGAAACAAAGTATCGGCTTTCAAATCCCCAATGATGAGCTCGAGACGTATCATGCCAATCGCTCGTTGTCCGCCTTGATTGAAACCTTGAATCACCAATTTACTGTTTGATAATTCTTCCATCGAGATGCCTAACTGCTTCATGGTTGACTTAGGCATTATGTTGACAGCTGATCCATCATCAATGAGGATCCGACTAACCTTCTGTTCTCGGATGTATCCTGAGACGAATAAAGGTCTATTGTGAGGCTTCGACCCTAACAACAAATCTTCATCAGAAAATCCTATAGACATACAACACGAAGCGCATGTGAGTGCCTTAGAGGTCGGGATGTTTGAACTATCAAACTCGATCAATGCATCAATAAGGACACTTTTAGCTTCCTATGGAAGTGACAATAAGTCCTTTATGCTGAAGGAGGATAAGTCTCCTGGACTTGCCATCATTTCCGAGGAACTAGCAGGGACATCATCATCTTCCACCACGTCCACAATGTGACACGTGACGACTTCAAGTGCTTCTCCTTGACTATCATCGAGAAAGCGCCTTGGGAAGTATTCTGCCAAAGTTATGGGTGGTGGAGGGTAAAAGAAATCTTCACTTTCCTCCACCACAGGCTTTGACCTCCTCGACTTCTTTTTTCCTTTCTTCCTTTGAGACTTAACCTTTCTTTTACTATCTCGAAATAGGCGGGACTCTTTCTGTGCGTAACTTTGCCTTTGCTTTTTGCGACGAACGACAAGGGTCCAGCCTTCGTTCTCATCTTCAATGGAATTATATTTTTCTTGGGACCCCTTCATTGTGGCTTCTTTTCGAAATCGAACCATTACGAGATCAAGGGTCCCAAATTGAATCAGCCTCTCTTCATAATCACATGAGGAGATTAGGGGATTTTCATTCCCTACATTTGCCATTACGGCTGCATGATTTTTTTGAGCCACCTCATCAAGGTCCAACTCAATTTTCTTTTCACGAGCCAACTTAAGGATTAGCTCCTTCAATACAAAACATTTCTCCACTGGATGGCTAACAACTCGGTGATACTTGCAGTAGTTAGGATCATTGACTTTCCCTAACTCTTCCAGTCGTTTGCATTCGGGGAGTTCAATTAATTGCTTCTCCAACAATTGTTCCAACATATCTGGGACGTCGGAGTCTGGAAACGGATACACTTTTTCTTGTCCTTCTTTTAAAGTTTGGTGACGTCTCTCGCCTGTCTCTATTTGCTTATTGGATTTACTTTCTCTTCCTTTGGAGGAAAATTTCAACGGGGTCGTGTTGACGACCATGGATTCTTTCGTGGCACTCTTCGTAACTTTCTCAGTGCCCTTGACTTCCTTCTTTTCTTTCCTCATGTCTGGGACTACGGGGTCTTTGTTCCCTCTACTAGCGATGCTCAACTCCATGTCATGAGCGCGAGTCACTAATTCTTCAAAGGTTCGGGGTTTTATCCCCTGCAAGATATAAAGAAGTCCCCAGTGCATACCTTGGGTACACATCTCAACAGAGGACACCTCAGAGAGTCTATCTTTACAGTCGAGACTCAAGGCTCTCCAACGGTTGATGTAGTCAATGACTGGCTCACCCTTTCGCTGCATCGTGTTCGTGAGTTCTGTCATACTAACTGTCCGCCTCGTACTGTAGAAGCGATTCAGAAACTCTCTCTCCATCTGTTCCCAACTGTCCATTGTATCAGGCTCCAGGTCTGTGTACCAATCGAACGCGTTTCCTTTTAGTGTTCGGACAAATTGCTTAACAAGTAAATCTCCCCGAGTACCAGCGTTCTCACAGGTTTCAACAAAGTGGGCGATGTGCTGCTTTGGGTTGCCCTTTCCATCAAACTGTTGGAACTTGGGAGGCTGATATCCAATGGGCAGTCTGAGATTGTCAATCCTCTTTGTATAAGGTTTAGAATACCAGAGGGAACTTTGAGTGGGTCCACCATACTGAGCCCTGATGGAATTCATGATCATGTCTTGCAGTTGTTGGACAGACAAAGAGGCAACTGATGCAGAGTGTTGCGGCTGATCCTCGTGCACGACAACCTTCCCTTTATCATTCTTTCCTGCAGCAGTGGTCTGGCTAGACTCAGCCACTTCTCGATTCTGCAGCTGGTTCTTCAAATAGGCAATCTCAAGATCTCTCTCATCAACTGCTTTCATTAAGAGATTGAGTTTCCTTTCCATCTCTGCCATTCTTTCATCCTGGTCTACATCAGCCATCATGACGGACATCACATCAGGATTTAGTGTATCCTTTGGCTGCTTAGATGTTGGAACGACAGATTCGAACAGTGGGTTGTCTTTGACTGCAACCTTATCCTTAGAGGATTCTTCGATCAGCTTTGAGATCCTTCTTGCAACAGCAAGAGGAGTATGATCCTCCTTGATCTCAATTCCTTGGGAACGACTACGAGTGACAGGACCAGTGTAAGAGTCGCTTGATGTGGTAATCTTCGCGGGAGCTTTCTTTGGTGCCATCACGTTAGTTGGATCTTTAAACAAGAGAGAGAGATGAGAGGTAGAGATGGTCCCACCAGGCGTGCCAATTTGTTCACACCTAACTTCGAAGATGGAGACACGTGGAATAAACAATATACTTGTATTAATATTTGTATGCGTGTGGATGTACAATCTCTAACTTTAATCCTCTGATTCTCTCTCTTGTGTGTGGATGTGTTTCACTCGAGGGCTGGAATGCTTGATCTCGAGTCTGAAGCTTTAATGGATTCTTGGAGCTTGAAGTCTTCCGATCTTGAAGGAGTTTTCAGTCTTCAAGAAGTGTTCAGCACTTTGAAACTTATGGATTTCAAGGAGTCTTCGGTCTTCAGTCTTCAATCTTGATGAAGTTTCTCTAAATTCTCTGACTCTGGCTTGGAGCTTCAAAATTCTGATCCTTAAAATGGTAGAGAACGCCTCTATTTATAGAGTTATCGCTGGATGGGCCCTGGGGACTTTTGGGCCAACAACTTGGGCTTGGGCTTCATTGGTCTTGAACTCAATCATTTAGTCTTGGGTCTGGTTCATATTTGACCCAAAACCCTATGACCCAAATATTTAAAAGACCCAAATTTGATCCAAATAATTATTATATTTTTTTTAATTAATTGGTCAAATTAATTAATTTGATCAAAACAATTTAATTTTAATTAATTGATCAAATTAATTGGCCAACTTTGTCCTCAAATTAAATTTGGGACACATGTCAATTTATAATTGGTCCCAAATTTAATTAATTATAATTTCGTCATTAATTTCGTGTAATGATGTGGCAATTTGTGATTGGTCAAAATTTCTCCTTCAACAGTAGGAATCATGTTTTGGAGTTAAATCGAGAAATTGGAGCTAAATATGTGTTTGATTGCTTGCGAAATGCAAGTTATTTGCTCTCTAAATTTAGGCTAAAAGAAGGCAAAAAGAGCCTCCAATGCGTTATCTTAGCGCATAAAGAAAAGGGAAAGTGCTTTGATATAAGCGGAAGGCTATATTCATGTATGCGATAAGAAATTATAAACACAGAGCGCTAACGCAACTAATCTAGACATTTTAAGTATCTTTTCAGCGCAGGCACACTTTCCAAGATGATCAAAAGACAGAAAAAGATGGGTGAAAAGACAAGCGCCGGCGCAGCCAGAACAAGTAGGCGATAAAGGAGGTTTAAAAAAGGGCGCAAGTGGCCTAAATGATGATTAAAGCTAACACAACTAGCGCAAGTGGACTTGCAAGTTGACCGTTGGTGACTTGAAGAAGTTTGCTCCCCTCACCTATAAATAGAACTCACTTATTCAAAGGAAGGGGGTGAGAAAAGAGAGGAGAAGAACCTTAGAGAGGAGCTGCAGAAATCTGTAAAGGGGAATACACTTGTGTGTAATGTATCTTTTCAAGTTTATCTGTTTTGCTTTCATGAGCTAAATCTTCTCATCAAGGCTTAGCGCAAACGCCTCATGCGGCGATAAGCATCACTTGTAAGCGCATATTTTTGGTTTAATAGAAACATTGTTTGCTTTCTACTTAGTTGTGTTAATTCTTTTATTGCTAAGTCCTGCTTGGCCAGCTGGATGCGGTATCAGTATGATAAATCCTTGACAGGTAATGCATATGGATCTCTCTAAGTAGAACAAGCTAGCGCATGTCATGTAGTCTTGGTAACATTTAATTATTACCACTAAAAGATATTGCATGTTTGAGCTTTGATTGCATTATGACTAACGCAATCCCTTGTAAGTATTACGAGAACTGAACTTCACGCATAAAACTAGGCACAGAGTCATTTGCTAGTTTATTGTTAAAATGCATAAGGAGCACGGGAAGGAAAGCTTAATGATTTCTTCTCTTACTTAAGCATTAATGGATCAATTAATCAAAAATTAGCGCTACAAGTCTCTTATGAACGCATGAGGTTGCCACTGCAATAGCCTTGATATTTTTCGCATTTAAGTCCTTTCCTCAAATTATATTATTTTCTTTCCGCAATACATCTATTTTTTTAAACTACACCACTCAATTTTCTTTACTTACCTAGCATGTGGAGAGATTAAATCAGTGAATATATAATTTTATTTTTTTTTTTGTTCCATTTCCCTGTGGATTCGACCCTGAACTCATCAGGTACTACTTGATTTAATCAGTTTATACTTGGATTGATTTAAATCTGCGACTATTCTACCAACTATACTGATATTCAATCAAGTTTTTGGCGCCGTTGCCGGGGATCTGGCAACAAAAGTTTACTCCAGCTTTCACTGAATTAATACTCACAGTGCCTCCTGTTGAGTCATTTTCTCCAGGAACAGAGATATTGCATGCGTGCCGCCCGAGGGATTGAATTCGAGGTAGATCCTGAAATCGATAGAACATACCACAGAAGAAGAAGGAATCAAAGACCCCGAAGGGAAACAAAGGAAATGGCAGCACCAAACCAACCAAATAGACAATTAAACCCCATCCAAATGGCCGATGATAGGGCCAGAGGAATTAGAGATTACGCAGCTCCTGCAAATTGCAATTTCAATCCAGGGATAATTCAACCCACTCTAGAAACAGAGAGGTTTGAACTAAAACCTGTTATGTTTCAAATGTTGACAGCTGCAGGACAATTCGGAGGAAGTCCATCAGAAGATCCTCACTCTCACCTCAAGTCATTCCTTGACATTTGCAACAAATTTATCATCCCAGGAGTTACACCAGAACAGCTTCAGGTCATATTATTTCCTTACTCTCTGAGAGATGCGGCGAAAGTATGGTTAAATCAACAGCCAGCAAACTCCATCGCAACATGGAACGTTTTGGCAGAAAAATTCCTAGAAAAATATTTTCCACCTACCGCAAACTCCAGATTAAGAAAGGAAATAATGACATTTGCGCAACAAGATGATGAAACATTGAGCGAAGCTTGGGAACGATTCAAGAGCCTGCTACAAAGATGCCCGCATCATGGTTTACCACTGTGCATTCAGCTAGAAACTTTCTACGTGGGTCTTAACAAGAATTCACAAATCTTGGTAGACTCATCCGCAAATGGTGCACTACTCAGAAAAACATATGATGAAGCCCATGAAATTCTAGATCGAATTGCACGGAATAATTATGAATGGGGATCTGCGGAAGATAGGCGACGAAGACCATTTAAGGCTAATTCAGGAAGTTTTGAAGTAGAGCCTATGACATCAGTAAACGCAAAAATTGAAGCGTTGACCTTAAAAATGGATGCGCTCACAGCCAGCACCGCACCCTTGATCGCACAACTCAACGCAGTAGGATGCGGAATTTGCGGAGAAGGACACACGCATGACCAATGTCCTTCAAACCCAGAAGCAGTTCTATATGTGGGAGCGCAAGGAGTGACGCGCAACAACCCATATTCAAGCACATACAACCCAGGATGGAGAAATTACCCTAATTTCTCATGGAATGGAAACGCGAATAAACAACAACAAGGTAATATAAATCATGTGCCAAGATTATTCAATTCTAACAATGGCCAATCTGTGCAGGAACATTTCCAGCACAACATGGAAGGAGGAGGAAGCTCCAGAGCATCAGCCTCAAACGCATTAGAAGGCATGATGAGGGAATTCATGACTAGTCAGAAAGAATATATGGCCAAGAATGACACAGTAGTTCAGAGCCAAGCCGCATCTCTCCGCAGCCTAGAGATTCAAGTTGGACAGCTTGCATCAGAACTTAGAAACAGGCCTGCAGGAACATTGCCCAGCAATACAGAGGATCCAAAAGGGAAAGAACACTGCCATGCGGTGACTCTACGAAGTGGAAGACAATTACAGGTGAATGAACCTCTACCAACACAAGATGACCCATGCAAAAGTGCAACCACAGAAGGGCACAGCCTGCCGCTTGAAGAAAGAGTGATGCAAGGAGATGTATCCGAAAAGAAAAAAACGCACGTAGAAGAAGAGCCTGACGCATACAAGCCCACGCTACCTTTCCCGCAAAGGTTGCGAAAGAAGAATGATGAGGCTCAGTTTAAGAAATTTTTGAATGTTTTGCGAGAATTGCATATCAATGTCCCACTTGTGGAAGCATTAGAAAAGATGCCAAGCTATGCTAAATTCTTGAAAGACATCTTGATGAACAAAAGGCCATGGAAGGAGTTTGAAACGGTTGCGTTAACCAGTGAATGTAGCGCAATACTTGCCAACAAGCTCCCCCCAAAATTGAAGGATCCTGGCAGTTTCACAATTCCTTGCTCGATAGGAGGAATTGATGTCGGCAAGGCATTATGCGATCTAGGCGCAAGCATCAATCTAATGCCATTATCTGTCTACAAACGCCTAGGGATCGGAGAAGCAAGACCAACCACTATTACACTTCAGTTAGCAGATAGATCTGTAGTCCACCCTGAGGGGAAGATCGAAGACGTATTAGTCAAAGTTGACAAATTTATTTTTCCTGCAGATTTCATCATTTTGGACTATGAAGCTGACAAAGAGATTCCCATTATTTTGGGAAGACCATTCCTTGCCACAGGACAGACTCTGATTGACGTACAAAAGGGAGAACTGACTATGCGCATGAATGATCAGAAGGTTGTCTTTAATGTTCTCTCTTCCCTAAAATATCCTGATGATCCTAAGGAATGCAACATGATAGCCCGCATGGATATATGCTCTCCGCAAGAGTTACTTTCAAATACGGCCAGTTCCCCAGAAGAAGGAGTCAAGGAAGATCAGGAAAGAGGAACCCGCATCTTGTCGCAACATGAGGAAGTGACCCACATATTAGACATGGAAGGAAGAGTTCCCGCCTTGCCTTCCATAATGCAACCTCCTGCGCTAGAGCTTAAACCCTTGCCAACGCATTTGAAGTATAAGTTCTTGGGGGAAAAAGAATCACTCCCAGTAATAATCTCATCGAAGCTTGACTCATCGCAAGAACATCTACTAATGGAAGTTCTCGCAAGACACAAAGAGGCCATTGGGTGGAGTTTAGCAGACATAAAAGGTATCAGTCCTGCTTATTGCATGCACAAAATTCGTTTGATAGATGAATCTAATGAATTCATTGAGAGACAAAGAAGGCTAAATCCCGCAATGATGGAAGTAGTACGAAAGGAGATAATTAAATGGCTCGACGCAGGTGTGATATATCCCATCGCAGATAGCAAATGGGTGAGCCCAATTCAGTGCGTGCCAAAGAAGGGAGGCATGACAGTGGTGGCAAACGCAAACAACGAGCTAATTCCATCCCGCACCACTACAGGTTGGCGCATCTGCATGGATTATCGCAAGCTGAATGCGATCACCAAAAAGGACCATTTTCCTCTTCCATTCATTGACCAAA
This sequence comes from Luffa aegyptiaca, assembly GCA_017139565.1. NCBI lineage: Eukaryota > Viridiplantae > Streptophyta > Magnoliopsida > Cucurbitales > Cucurbitaceae > Luffa > Luffa aegyptiaca. The sequence continues at coordinate 35,623,852 of CM029400.1, forward strand.
TGTTAGACAGACTTGCAGGACAAGCTTACTACTGTTTTCTAGATGGGTACTCAGGATATAATCAAATCACCATTGCACCAGAAGACCAAGAGAAGACAACATTCACTTGTCCATATGGCACCTTTGCATTCAGAAGGATGCCTTTTGGACTGTGTAATGCGCCTGGAACATTCCAGAGATGTATGATGGCGATTTTTTCCGAACTTCTAGAAAAATCCGTGGAAGTTTTTATGGATGACTTCTCAGTATATGGGAAGTCCTTCACAAGCTGTCTGAAGCAACTGGAGCAAGTACTAGAAAAATGCAAGGAAACCAACCTGGTGTTGAATTGGGAAAAATGCCATTTTATGGTAGAAGAAGGAATTGTCTTAGGCCACCACATATCAAGCACAGGTATTGAAGTAGATAAGGCAAAAATTGATGTTATTAAGAACTTACCACCGCCTACATCTGTTAAGGGAGTTCGCAGTTTTCTTGGGCATGCGGGTTTCTATCGCAGATTCATCAGGAACTTCTCACAAATCTCGAAACCACTCTGCACATTGCTGGAAGCTAATAGGAAATTTGAATTCTCCAACGAATGCGTTGAAGCATTTGGGAATCTTAAGCATGCGTTAGTGAGTGCACCTATCTTGGCAACCCCAAATTGGAAAGAGCCCTTTGTCGTAATGTGTGATGCTAGTGACGTGGCAGTAGGTGCAGTATTGGCACAGAAAAACGAAAGGAATTTTCACCCCATTTATTACGCTAGCCGAACATTAAATGAGGCGCAGACAAACTACACAACAACCGAGAAGGAATTATTGGCGGTTGTGTATGCGTTTGATAAATTTCGTGCCTATCTGATTGGCTCAAAAGTCATAGTTTTCACAGACCATGCGGCAATAAAATACCTCATCTCAAAGAAGGACGCAAAGCCTAGACTGATTAGATGGATTCTATTGCTGCAAGAATTCGATTTAGAGATCAAAGACAAAAAGGGAAGTGAAAATTTAATTGCTGACCACTTGTCGCGACTGGAAGATAATGGGAAAGATGCTGCACCAAGGGTCCCTATCGCAGAAGAATTTCCGGATGAAAAGCTGTTCGTCATCAACAAGGAAGAACCATGGTTTGCAGACATTGCAAATTATCTTGCCGCAGGAATTCTGCCAGAAGAATACTCAGCGCAGCACCGTAAGAAATTCTTTCACGAATTAAAATTTTATTTATGGGATGATCCTTGTCTTTATCGCAGAGGACCCGACCATATTCTCAGAAGGTGCGTTGGGCATAGCGATGCGTTGAAAATATTGAAAGACTGTCACGAAGCACCGTATGGAGGCCATTTCGGAGGTCAACGCACTGCGGCCAAAGTTCTTCAAAGTGGATATTGGTGGCCTACTTTGTTTCATGACGCTAGAAAACACGTCGAAAGTTGTGATAGATGTCAGCGCACTGGAAACATCAGCGCCAGAAATGAAATGCCTCAAAATTACATAATAGAAATAGAGCCATTCGATGTCTGGGGCATTGATTTCATGGGACCCTTCCCATCATCGCAAGGAAACCAATACATTCTCCTCGCAGTGGATTATGTGACAAAATGGATAGAAGCAATCGCCTGCGTTAGAAACGATGCGATAACCGTGACCAAATTCCTAAAAAGGAATATTTTCACAAGATTTGGAGTGCCGCGCAGGTTGATTAGTGATGAAGGAACCCACTTCATAAACAGAATTATGGAGAAGTTGTTGCGAAAATACAATGTCAAACACCATGTCGCAACAGCTTACCACCCGCAGAGCAATGGTCAGGCGGAAGTCTCAAATAGAGAGATAAAAAGAATTCTTGAGAAGGTTGTAAATATCAGTAGAAAAGATTGGGCGCATAACCTAGATGATGCGCTATGGGCATATCGCACTGCATTCAAAACACCCATAGGTGCATCTCTATATGCGCTGGTATATGGAAAAGCATGTCATCTACCATTGGAGTTGGAACATAAGGCGCATTGGGCAATGAAGCGCCTAAATTTTGACTTAGATGCTGCAGGGCAAGAACGATTGTGTCAACTGACTGAATTGGAAGAATTTACAAGAAATGCATATGAGAATGCCAAGATAAATAAGGAAAAACAAAAGCTATGGCACGACCGCAGGATACAAAAAAAGGATCTCAAGGCAGGTATGAAGGTGTTATTGTTTAACTCACGTTTACGACTCTTTCCAGGTAAACTGAAATCCAGATGGTCAAGACCCTACATAATTCATAAAGTTTATCCATATGGGGCAATAGACCTGCATTCCACAGATGGAAAGAGGATTTTCAAAGTCAACGGGCAAAGAGTAAAACCATATATCGAAGGAACTTTGAATAAAGAAGTTGAGTTAATCCTTCTGAAAGATCCACCTTGAAGAAGCCACACAAGATAGGTCCAGAACAGAAGTGCTCTCAAATGCGCCAGGACCTAGCGCATAGAGCACTAACAGGTCAGAAGTTGTAAATATTTCCTTTCCGCATAATCTAGTTCTTTTGATAAGTTGAGCTTTAAGGAGATAATCTCATCGCATGAGTTTTTGGTTTAAGTAAAAGTCGCTGCGTTAAGAAAATTTCGTGTCTAGAAGGAAATCCCACCGCTGGCCAACTCGCATCCGCATCTCCACCTCACACGATAATAATCATATTAGCATTTAATGAGGCGCACTAACCCCTGTTTTTCTCACATTACCCAAGGTAACCGCTCACATTCCTCCAAAACAATCATGATTTCCCACTCTAGTGGGATGCGAAAGGTTGTCAGTACCTAGGGACGCATGCCTTGCGTTAACTATAAGAAAGAGAAGCCCATGCTGGCTTCTTCCTCATTTCTGCGCCTCCCTCGTACCAGAAACCCTAAACCATTTTTGAATCTTCTCCTCTCCCTTCCCGAAGAAGCCATGTCGGACTCACAAAATCTCTCCATCGCCGGTTATGCGGATGATGCCATCTCTTCGCCGGAAGTCGAAGGACCAAACAGAGATGTGATCATTTCTTCGGATGAAGAAGAGGGCAGCCAAAACCTTGCACAAATGGAAGAAGAAGAACCGGAAGTGGTAGATGGAGAACCTCCTCAAACCAGCTCAAACGCACAAACCCCTGCCGCACCTTCAACCTCCGGTGGCAATGAGGCACTCAACATCGCCCCACTAGATACATCCACCTTCTCCATCCAACCTATCACTTTACAGCCAGCTTCAAGCATTCCCACCCCTCGAAACATCACTCCTTTTTCCTCTCCATTCCCATCTATTCCCCTGCTTCCAGCCGCAAACCCTCCCTCTACCGTAGCCCACTCCATTGAGCCTTCACCTTCCTGTTTCCCATCTAACACCACTTCCTCGCCTCTACATTTCTCAGAACAGCAAGTCGCTGCATGGAACGACTTGCTGCAAGAACTCGGTGAAGAAGGCGATGAAATTCGCCAAAGAGAAGAACGAGAACGTGCTGCCACAGAGTCCACCGCAGCAAATAAAGGCGAAGGACCGAGCAATGAGGAAGCAGCAGCCATCGCAGCGCATAACCTGGCGACTATCGCAGTGGCTATGGAAATGTCGGACTCAGAGGATGAAATCCCCCTCACACGTCGCCGCAACATCCAACCCACAGGGGTCGCCATCAGAGAACCAAGCGAGGAACTTGCGGCGACCCAAGGCAAGAAACGGAAAGCACCTACCTCAGCCAAAGACAAGGGAAAACAAAAAGTAGGCGTCGAGGCCGAAGCAAAGGACTGGGGAAAATTTCAGGAGGAGAGGGGATTCAGTTGCCCCCTACCGCAGACAATGACTGACCAGATTTCCCAACGCAAATGGGAAATAGTCTGCGAGAATCCGGGAACTTACGCTCCTGCGTTGGTCCATGAGTTCTTCCACGCACAATGGAGAGATGAAATTGACGAAGTCATTGTACGCGGCCACGCCATCGCATTCTCCTCAGCACACATCAATAGCGTCTATGAGCTGCAGGACATCCCCAGCGCAGAAGGGAATAGGCTGCTCGAATGCTTGGATGAAGACTTCCTCAACACAGTCCTTCTCGCGGTAGCCAGTCCTGGGGCTAAGTGGGATGGGCATGGCGCAAAGAGGACCCTGAAATCGCAGTTGCTGGATTTCGAGGCAACTTTGTGGATGCACTGGATCAAAAACCGCATCATGCCAACAACGCACGATGCAACCCTCAGCCTCCAACGCGTGATCCTCGTGTACTGCATCATGAAGGGCACGCCAATTGACTTAGGGAAAGTCCTTGTGGACACCTTGCGCCACACTGCCACTAAGCCCAGAGGCGCGCTCTTTTGTCCTGGCCTAGTCACCTCGTTATGTCGCGCATCAAACCTCCTTCCCGCAGCAGATGAAGAAGTAAGAACAATGCGGAAGGATTTTGACGAGCAATGGTGGACACGTGTGACGGGCACGCGAGACAGACGCCTGCAAGGTGTCAGCCGCAGACCTTTAGCCCCCGCAGCGGAATCAATTGCACCAGCGCCTGAGAAGCAGAAAACGAAAAGGCGCAAGGTCACCGCAGGAAGATACCCTCGCCAGACGGCGCAAGGCCATCAACACAAATCCCCAGCACAGGAAAACACTGTCTGCGATGAGCCTCAAAATGCGCCACCGCCTCCACCACCAGCGCAGCACTCACCGCCCTGCTTTGAAACTCATGCTGAAGAAGTTGCTGTCGAAGAAACCCAGCCCAGTCCTCCTCACATCAATGACATCCCTGACCAAACTCCTGAAACCACAACATCAGGCGAAGGCGCATCTGCTCGACCACTCGATGTAGACATAGCCCTCATCTTCTCAGAGCTGCGGCAAATGTTCAAAGAAGTCACGGAACCTCTGCGTCTGCAACAAGAAAGACTGTGTCAGCAGCAGGCATCACTGCAAAGGCAACAAGAGGAGTTGTCGCAAAGAGTCAATGCTTTGCTCCTCTTCCTCACACATTGGACCAACTCTTTCCACCGCCTGCCTATCGCACCAAACCTTTTCACGCAAAGACCAGCTGGCGCAGGGCCTTCTCAGATGCGTCCACAAAACATTCCTCCGGTTCCGAGGTTCCCTAGACCACCACCTCCACCACCGCAGGATTAAATTATCTTTCCTTTCTTTCTTTTGTTTTCCCTTCATGTATGCGCCGTGTTTTAATTGCATTATCATAATACATAAATATATCTCAACGCATGTTTCTTATCACTTTTCTCTGCCTTAATAATGACTCTTTATCTCTTAAAATCTTTGCGTTAACTCCTTTTGTCTTAATCAACGCATCTGACTTCTAATTTGTCTTGTCCGCATTACCTCGCTTGATTTAACCTTTGTCTTAATTTTCCTTAGAACATAAGGCAAATTCCTTCGCAGTTTCAACCTTGCTGCAACTCCACGTCTATTTTCCTCTGTCAAATGCGCGCCATAGTAAGTTTGGGGGACAATAGGGACATTGTCCATCTTAAGTTTGGGGGAGTCGGCGCATAAGTATTAAATAAATGACATATGCGTTCCTCTAGGAATGCGGCATGTTTGTAGCCAGGGGCATTTATGACACCCATAGTTTGCCACTGCGCGAAGACAAACGCATCCTATGAGCGTTAAGGGCAGTAAAAAAATGTAATACCCGTAGTTGGATACCCTTCATCACAAATGTGGGTAAGCCAAAACGAAAGTATACGTTTTGATGTCCATTTGATATCCATTGTTTGCTTTCTAAAAAAAAAAAAAAAAAAAAAAAGAAAAAAAAAAAAAAAGATGAGAGTTGAACGTATGCGCCCAGAACAGGCAAAGAATGGTTGAGTTATGGCAAGGAAGAATCTAAGCGCAAGGAACCTGCTTTAAGCAATGAAGAAAATTTGACAAAAGTCAAAACTACTGGAGTAATGCTTACAAGAAAAAGAAGTAGAAGGATGCCAAGATCGCAAGCAATAGAAGAGTTAAGTAATTCACGCAAAGTAGATAATAGGCATTGCTTGGGGACAAACAATAGTTTAAGTTTGGGGGTTTGATTGCTTGCGAAATGCAAGTTATTTGCTCTCTAAATTTAGGCTAAAAGAAGGCAAAAAGAGCCTCCAATGCGTTATCTTAGCGCATAAAGAAAAGGGAAAGTGCTTTGATATAAGCGGAAGGCTATATTCATGTATGCGATAAGAAATTATAAACACAGAGCGCTAACGCAACTAATCTAGACATTTTAAGTATCTTTTCAGCGCAGGCACACTTTCCAAGATGATCAAAAGACAGAAAAAGATGGGTGAAAAGACAAGCGCCGGCGCAGCCAGAACAAGTAGGCGATAAAGGAGGTTTAAAAAAGGGCGCAAGTGGCCTAAATGATGATTAAAGCTAACACAACTAGCGCAAGTGGACTTGCAAGTTGACCGTTGGTGACTTGAAGAAGTTTGCTCCCCTCACCTATAAATAGAACTCACTTATTCAAAGGAAGGGGGTGAGAAAAGAGAGGAGAAGAACCTTAGAGAGGAGCTGCAGAAATCTGTAAAGGGGAATACACTTGTGTGTAATGTATCTTTTCAAGTTTATCTGTTTTGCTTTCATGAGCTAAATCTTCTCATCAAGGCTTAGCGCAAGCGCCTCATGCGACGATAAGCATCACTTGTAAGCGCATATTTTTGGTTTAATAGAAACATTGTTTGCTTTCTACTTAGTTGTGTTAATTCTTTTATTGCTAAGTCCCGCTTGGCCAGCTGGATGCGGTATCAGTATGATAAATCCTTGACAGGTAATGCATATGGATTTCTCTAAGTAGAACAAGCTAGCGCTTGTCATGTAGTCTTGGTAACATTTAATTATTACCACTAAAAGATATTGCATGTTTGAGCTTTGATTGCATTATGACTAACGCAATCCCTTGTAAGTATTACGAGAACTGAACTTCACGCATAAAACTAGGCACAGAGTCATTTGCTAGTTTATTGTTAAAATGCATAAGGAGCACGGGAAGGAAAGCTTAATGATTTCTTCTCTTACTTAAGCATTAATGGATCAATTAATCAAAAATTAGCGCTACAAGTCTCTTATGAACGCATGAGGTTGCCACTGCAATAGCCTTGATATTTTTCGCATTTAAGTCCTTTCCTCAAATTATATTATTTTCTTTCCGCAATACATCTACTTTTTTAAACTACACCACTCAATTTTCTTTACTTACCTAGCATGTGGAGAGATTAAATCAGTGAATATATAATTTTTTTTTTTTTTTTTGTTCCATTTCCCTGTGGATTCGACCCTGAACTCATCAGGTACTACTTGATTTAATCAGTTTATACTTGGATTGATTTAAATCTGCGACTATTCTACCAACTATACTGATATTCAATCAGTGTTCGGGACATGAAAATTGGCTAAAGAACAAAAAAGATTCAAGTTAGAAGAAGTCAAAAGAGAGCCATCCGTAGACCAGCGTCGGGACGCCGCTCTTGGAGCGTCTCGACACTGCCTTTCCTTTTCTGAATTAGGCGGCAACAGAGACAGCGTCTCGACGCTGTCTCCTTAGCGTCTCGACGCTATCGACAGATTTCCTATTTAATCTTCTTTTCATGCTACGGATTGGGGGAGTCCAATTGGTTAGATTTTAGCCATAATTTGAACTAGAGACCTTTGGTGGGAGCTAAAGCAAGGCCAAGGAGTGGGAATCAAGCGAGAAGATGGGGAGATCGTGACGGGGACGTACCGGTTTCGACGGATTGGAGTTTTCCTTTCTCTTTCCCTTAACTCTTGTAGTTTTTATGGCTTTTCTTGCAATTAGTGTTTGTGGTTTAAAGACTATGAATTGCTAGTTGTTTGTCTTAGGGTTTGATGTAATTGTTTTAGTTGTTGGATTGATTTTAGGTATGAATGTGTTTTTATTTTATTCATGCAATTTTACTTAATGCTTTCAATTACTTGATCACTAATTGAATGATTTGAGTGTTGAATCTAACTCGAGAGAGAGGATTTGGTTTAAGACTTACCTTGTTTAATTGCATGACTAGAGTAGAAATTCTAAGTTTGTGACGGGATTTGGAATATCTCTAGAAGTATAACAAGGACTAAACCGAATAATGCCTTGCATGGTAATGAACTTAGATAGGGATATCAAGTTAGTTATATGCATGATGATCAATTATACTCGGGAGAGGTAATCGTGATTGATAGCGAGCATAGCTAGCTATTTTTCCCTATTTAATTTGGTTAGTCTTTGAGTAATTTTTGGCCATTTTAATGCACTTTAATGTTTATTTTGTAGGAATTGGTTTATTGGAGCTAAAAAGTGAAATTGAAGTTAATCGGGTGCTCAGAATGCTAAAAAGAGGCAAAGGAAATGAATTAGAAAGGAATTAGAAGCTGTCCAATCCGAGAAGGCAGTATGCTCGAATTTGGCGTAGCGTCGCGACGCTGCCTGTAGCGTCTCGAAGCTGTGACAAGAGCGTCTCGACGCTATCGATATTTTCCTAAACAGAATGGCGGCAAATTGGGATAGCGTCTCGACGCTGTCCATAGCGTCTCGACGCTGTCGGCAGATTTTCTATAAATTCATCCTTTTCTTGCACGGCCAAGGGGAGTCCAATTGGTGAGATTTTAGCCCTAATTTCGACTAGAGACCTTTTGTGGGAGCTAAAGGCAAGGCCAAGGAGCGGGAATCAAGCGAGAAGACGTGGAGATCGTGACGGGGACGTGCGGTGTCGGCGGATTCGAGTTTTCCTTTCTCTTTCCCTTAACTCTTGTAGTTTTTATGGCTTTTCTTTCAATTAGTGTTTGTAGTTTAAAGACTATGAATTGCTAGTTGTTTGTCTTAGGGATTGATGTAGTTGCTTAAGTTGTTGGATTGAATTTTGGGTATGAATGTGTTCTTATTCTATTCATGCAATTTTATGTGTAATGTTTTCAATTACTTGATCACTAATTGAATGATTTAAGTGTTGAATCTAACTCAGGAGAGAGGATTTGGCCTAAGACTTGCTTTGTTCAATTGCATGACTAGAGTAGAAATTCTAAGTTTGTGACGGGATTTAGAATATCTCTAGAAGTATAACAAGGACCGAACCGAATAATGCCTTGCATGTTAATGAACTTAGATAGGGATATCAAGTTAGTTATATGCATGAGAATCAATTATACTCGGGAGAGGTAATCGTGATAAATGTTTCCTTGGCTTGTAGAATAATTGCACGGTCAATTCATTCCTATTAATCAATCCTCAATCTTAATCAACGAAATCAATTCCCTAAGAGTCTTTCCATTTGAGTCTCCGCCTTTATTTTATGCTTTTTGTCTTTAGATTTATCTTTTATCATTGAGTTTTGCTCACTAAATAAAATTGGACAAGATTATTCACGGTACTTAATTTGCTAGAAAACCAATCCAGAGGACGACACTCGTTTTACACGAAAACACTATATTATTACTTGACCCGTACACTTGCGGTAAGCAAATTGCGCATCAAGTTTTTGGCGCCGTTGCTGGGGATTGGCATATTTAGTTAAATTAATATTGTGGAAAAATTGTTCGGTCTTAATTTAGGGTGTATTTTTATTTTGTAGATAGATTGCATTTTTTTTTCCTTATTTGTTTTCTTTCCATATTTGTTAGTTTCCTATTTTAGTTCTTTCCTTATTTGTTTGATTTTTTTCCTTATTTGTCTTTCCCTTATTTGCTTTTGTTTTTTTTATTTTTCTTTCTTTCCTTTTTCGTTTGAGTCTTAGTCCTTTGTTCTTGTTGGGTTATTATTTGATCGAAAGCCTAATTATCATTGTTGCTTTAATTGATTTGAATGGCTTTTTATTCAACACCATACTCCAATTTTTCATCTTCAAGTTATACCCCTTTAAAAGAAAATTCTTCCTTGGAAAGCATAGTTCAAAATTATATTGAGGAGTCTAGAGCGAGGAGTTTAAAATTTGATGAAATTATAAAAGGACTTCAAATCCCAAAGGAAGTTAGTGAGGTGGGATCCACTTCCATAGGATGTCTAGTGAGTCATGTGGCCGATGATTCATTGGCACCTATCCAGGAGCATAATTCTTTCGATTTTGCTATGGTTGAGCATTTAGGGGTGAGTTGCATGAATAGTGGGGAAGAATTGGAGAGTTGTAGCACCTATCAAGAGCATGTTTGTGAGGAAGAAAAAGAAAATGAGCTTGCAGTGACAGAGGAAGTTCAGGAGGTAGAGTTTGAGGTTGTAAAGCTTTCGTCTGTTTTATCTTCTTCATCCTTTGTAGATTTTGATTGTTCTTTTTTCTATTCTCACGAGTCAGTTATAGAGTCAGAGTCTCTTTATTTTGATATTTCTCCTTTTATGCTTCTGTTATTCAAAAATACCAAAAATAATTCTGTTTCAGGGGCCCATGAGAAGCTAGTAAGTTTACTAGTGATCGTGAGTTTTATTGATTCAAGAAAGAAGGGTCCAAAGAAATACGAGAATTTTTATGTGCCTTGACAGACTGAACGGGCACGTCGAGCTAAAGACGTTAAACAAGCGCTTATGGGAGGCAACCCAAGTCAGTTTGTTTTTTCTCTTTTATGTCTTTGATCTTTTTGTTGTTTTTGTTTTGTAGGTGTTCCCGTGTTCTCGCCTTTGCCAAGCATTCATGAAAAGGTCATCATTCCAGGGCAGTATTGTTCACCCCTTCCATTTTTTTCTTGTTCTCATGCTTATGTATGCTTTATTGATTTATACATTGAGGACAATGCATGTTTTAAGTTTGGGGGTGGAATATCATGTTTGTGGAGCCCTTGAGCATTTGAGTTCGGGCTATAGTTTTGAGCTTCTTTTGAATTGAGCATATGGTTGTTTTCTGGATGTTATTTTTGCATGAAATTGATTTCCTAGGATAGGCTTTCTTGTCAATCTTTAAGCTTTCGATGAGTTGTAAGCATGAGTGCCCAAAAAGGGAGATTTTTTAAACTTTTTCTAGGAGATGTCTTGCATGAGTAGAGTATTTGTCTTGGCTAGATTTGGATTCGAATGCTTAGGAGCGAATTATTAGATTCATATGCTTGTTGTCACCTCGATAGGTGTAGGGAAGAGCTAAAGAGTTAATTTTTTGCAAATTAGCATGTTTGATCTTGCTTAGGAGGAAAGAAAAGAATATATGCTTATTATGCTCATAAAAAAAAAATCATTCTTGTTGTTACAATTTGAAAAAGAAAGAAAGTCATGACTTATGCGCGCGATGCAATGATTAATAAAGTTTAGGCAAAAAGAGCTACCCCTGTTGTGATCAGTTAGGCCAACCAGAGAAAACTCAGGTTAAGGGTCCCTGCAATAGGTGTGTGAAAGCTAGTGCCACATATAAATGCTTGATTTAATTTTCAATTATAAGCACCTAAGTATGGAGGAAAACAAACTAATTTGTTCCATTGACTCGTTAGTGAATCCTTAGTGCCAGTGTAGAGGGAAGATGAGTTGAGAGTTTAGTAATCCAATCCCGGGCTAGTAGAGTCTGATCTCGTTGAGTTAGATCTCGCTTGTGCAAGTTAATTTTAGAAAACTTTTGATTTGTCTCCCTCATTGGTCCTTATGTGCATGTCTCTTGTTTGCTTGACTATTGACTTTTGAGCCTTGAGGATAGAGTCATGTTTGTGCATCAATTCTTCCACTGTATGCTTGATTTTTAGTTTGCTCGAGGACTAGCAAAAGCTTAAGTTTGGGGGTGTTTGATAGCGAGCATAGCTAGCTATTTTTCCCTATTTAATTTGGTTAGTCTTTGAGTAATTTTTGGCCATTTTAATGCACTTTAATGTTTATTTTGTAGGAATTGGTTTATTGGAGCTAAAAAGTGAAATTGAAGTTAATCGGGTGCTCAGAATGCTAAAAAGAGGCAAAGGAAATGAATTAGAAAGGAATTAGAAGCTGTCCAATCCGAGAAGGCAGTTTGCTGGAATTTGGCGTAGCGTCGCGACGCTGCCCTAGAGCGTCTCGACGCTGCCTGTAGCGTCTCGACGCTATCGATATTTTCCTAAACAGAATGGCGGCAAATTGGGATAGCGCCTCGATGCTGCCCATAGCGTCGCGATGCTGTCCATAGCGTCTCGACGTTGTCGACAGATTTTCTATAAATTCATCCTTTTCTTGCACGGCCAAGGGGAGTCCAATTGGTGAGATTTTAGCCCTAATTTCGACTAGAGACCTTTTGTGGGAGCTAAAGGCAAGGCCAAGGAGTGGGAATCAAGCGAGAAGACGTGGAGATCGTGATGGGGACGTGCGGTGTCGGCGGATTCTAGTTTTCCTTTCTCTTTCCCTTAACTCTTGTAGTTTTTATGGCTTTTCTTTCAATTAGTGTTTGTAGTTTAAAGACTATGAATTGCTAGTTGTTTGTCTTAGGGATTGATGTAGTTGCTTAAATTGTTGGATTGAATTTTGGGTATGAATGTGTTCTTATTCTATTCATGCAATTTTATGTGTAATGCTTTCAATTACTTGATCACTAATTGAATGATTTAAGTGTTGAATCTAACTCGGGAGAGAGGATTTGGCCTAAGACTTGCTTTGTCCAATTGCATGACTAGAGTAGAAATTCTAAGTTTGTTACGGGATTTAGAATATCTCTAGAAGTATAACAAGGACCGAACCGAATAATGCCTTGCATGTTAATGAACTTAGATAGGGATATCAAGTTAGTTATATGCATGAGAATCAATTATACTCGGGAGAGGTAATCGTGATAAATGTTTCCTTGGCTTGTAGAATAATTGCACGGTCAATTCATTCCTATTAATCAATCCTCAATCTTAATCAACGAAATCAATTCCCTAAGAGTCTTTCCATTTGAGTCTCCACCTTTATTTTATGCTTTTTGTCTTTAGATTTATCTTTTATCATTGAGTTTTGCTCCCTAAATAAAATTGGACAAGATTATTCACGGTACTTCATTTGCTAGAAAACCAATCCAGAGGACGACACTCGTTTTACACGAAAACACTATATTATTACTTGACCCGTACACTTGCGGTAAGCAAATTGCGCATCAAATCGTGATAAAAGTTTCCTTGGCTTGTAGAATAATTGCACGATCAATTCATTCCTATTAATCAATTCTCAATCTTAAATAATGAAATCAATTCCCTAAGAGTCTTTCCATTTGAGTCTCCACCCTTTTATTTTTATGCTTTTAGTCTTTACTTTTATCTTTATCATTGAGTTTTGCTCCCTAAATAAAATTGGACAAAAGTATTCACGGTACTTAATTTGCTAGAAAACCAATCCAGAGGACGACACTCGTTTAATCACAAAAACACTATATTATTACTTAACCCCTACACTTGCGGTAGGAAAATTCCACATCAAGTTTTTGGCGCCGTTGCCGGGGATTGGCATATTTAGTTAAATTAATATTGTGGAAAAATTGTTCGGTCTTAGTTTAGGGTGTATTTTTATTTTTTTTAGGTATAGTGCATTTTTTTTCTTTTTTTTTTTTGTTTTGTTTCCATATTTGTTGCTTTCCTATTTTAGTGTTTTCCTTATTTGTTTGATTTTTTCCCTTAATTGTTATTTTCCTTATTTTTTTCCTCTTTTTTTTTGTTTTTTTCTTTCCTTTTATGTTTGAGTCTTAGTCATTTGTTCTTGTTGGGTTATTATTTGATTGGAAGCCTAATTATCATTGTTGCTTTGATTGATTTGAATGGCTTTTTATTCAACACCATACTCCAATTTTTCATCTTCAAGTTATCCCCTTTTAAAAGAAAATTCTTCCTTGGAAAGCATAGTTCAAAATTACATTGAGGAGTCTAGAGAGAGGAGTTTAAAATTTGATGAAATTATAAAAGGACTTCAAACCCCAAAGGAAGTTAGTGAGGTGGGATCCACTTCCATAGGATGTCTAGTGAGTCATGTGGCCTATGATTCGTTGGCACCCATTCAAGAGCTTAGTTCTTTCGATCTTGCTAAGGATGAGCATTTAGGGGTGAGTTGCATAAATAGTGGAGAAGAATTGGAGAGTTGTAGCACCTTTCAAGAACATGTTTGTGAGGAAGAAAAAGAAAATGAGCTTGCAGTGACAGAGGAAGTTCGGGAGGGAGAGTTTGAGGTTGAAAAGCCCTCGTCTGATTTATCTCCTTCATCCTTTGTAGATTTTGATTGTTCCTTTTTCTATTCTCACGAGTCAGTTTTAGAGTCAGAGTCTCTTTATTTTGATATTTCTCCTTTTATGCTTCTTTTAGTAAAAAATACCAAAAATAATTCTGTTTCAGGGGCCCATGAGAAGCTAGTCAGTTTGCTAGCGATCGTTGGTTATATTGATTCAAGAAAGAAGGGCCCAAAGAAATACGAGAATTTTTATGTGCCTTGACAGACTGGACGAGCACGTCGAGCTATTGACGTTAAACAAGCGCTTATGGGAGGCAACCCAAGTAAGTTCAGTTGTGTTTTTCTTTTTCCTTTTGATTTATTGTTTGTTTTTGTTTTGTAGGTCTTGGTTCCAGTTTCTCCTTTGCTTGTAAGCTTCCATAAAAGAGGACACCATCATTCCAGGACAGTATTGTTCACTCCTCCTATTCTTTTATTGTTCTCATGCTTGTTTATGCCTTATTTTCTTTATACATTGAGGACAATGCATGTTTTAAGTTTGGGGGTGGAATATCATGTTTGTGGAGCCCTTGAGCATCTGACTTCGAGCTATAGTTTTGAGTTTCTTTGAATTGAGCATATGGTTGTTTTCTGGATGCTATTTTGCATGACTATGATTTCCTAGGATAGACTTTCTTGTCAATTTTCAAGCTTTCGATGAGTTGTAAGCATGAGTGCCCAAAAAGGGAGACTTTTTAAACTTTTTCTAGGAGATGTCTTGCATGAGTAGAGTATTTGTCTTGACTAGATTTGGATTTGAATGCTTAGGAGTGAATTATTAGGTTCATATGCTTGTTGTCACCTCGATAAGTGTAGGGAAGAGCTAAAGAGTCAATTTTTTGCAAATTAGCATGTTTGATCTTGCTTAGGAGGAAAGAAAAGAATATATGCTTATCTTGCTCATAAAGAAAAATCACTTTTGTCTTTACTTTTGAAAGAAAAGAAATTATTATGCCATGGCCTGTGCACAGTTTGCATTGAGTAATAAAGATTTAGGCAAAAAGAGTTACCCCTGTTGTGATCAGTTAGGCCAACCAGAGAAAACTCAGGTTAAGGGTCCCTGCAATAGGTGTGTGAAAGCTAGTGCCACATATAAATGCTTGATTTAATTTTCAATTATAAGCACCTAAGTATGGAGGAAAACAAACTAATTTGTTCCATTGACTCGTTAGTGAATCCTTAGTGCCAGTGTAGAGGGAAGATGAGTTGAGAGTTTAGTAATCCAATCCCGGGCTAGTAGAGTCTGATCTCGTTGAGTTAGATCTCGCTTGTGCAAGTTAATTTTGGAAAACTATTAATTTGTCTCCCTCATTGGTCCTTGTGTGCATGTCTCTTGCTTGCTTGACTATTGACTTTTGAGCCTTGAGGATTGAGTCATGTTTGTTGCATCCATTCTTCCACTGCATGCTTGATTTTTAGTTTGCCTGAGGACTAGCAAAAGCTTAAGTTTGGGGGTATTTGATAGCGAGCATAGCTAGCTATTTTTCCCTAATTAATTAAGCTAGTCTTTTATATTTAATTGGCCAAAATTATGCATTTTTGTGTTTTATTTGTAGGAATCATGTTTTGGAGTTAAATCGAGAAATTGGAGCTAAATATGTGTTCGGGACATGAAAATTGGCTAAAGAACAAAAAAGATTCAAGTTAGAAGAAGTCAAAAAAGAGCCATCCGCAGACCAGAGTCGGGACGCTGCTCTTGGAGTGTCTCGATGCTGTCTTTCCTTTTCTGAATTAGGCGGCAACAGAGACAGCGTCGAGATGCTGTCTCCTTAGCGTCTCGACGCTATCGACAGATTTTCTATTTAATCTTCTTTTCATGCTACGGATTGGGGGAGTCCAATTGGTTAGATTTTAGCCCTAATTTCGACTAGAGACCTTTGGTGGGAGCTAAACCAAGGCCAAGGAGCGGGAATCAAGCGAGAAGACGGGGAGATCGTGACGAGGACGTACTGGTTTCGACGGATTCGAGTTTTCCTTTCTCTTTCCCTTAACTCTTGTAGTTTTTATGGCTTTTCTTGCAATTAGTGTTTGTGGTTTAAAGACTATGAATTGCTAGTTGTTTGTCTTAGGGTTTGATGTAATTGTTTTAGTTGTTGGATTGATTTTAGGTATGAATGTGTTTTTATTTTATTAATGCAATTTTACTTAATGCTTTCAATTAATTGATCACTAATTGAATGATTTAAGTGTTGAATCTAACTCGGGAGAGAGGATTTGGCCTAAGACTTACCTTGTTTAATTGCATGACTAGAGTAGAAATTCTAAGTTTGTGACGGGATTTGGAATATCTCTAGAAGTATAACAAGGACTAAACCGAATAATGTCTTGCATGGTAATGAACTTAGATAGGGATATCAAGTTAGTTATATGAATGAGAATCAATTATACTCGGGAGAGGTAATCGTGATAAAAGTTTCCTTGGCTTGTAGAATAATTGCACGATCAATTCATTCCTATTAATCAATTCTCAATCTTAAATAATGAAATCAATTCCCTAAAAGTCTTTCCATTTGAGTCTCCACCCTTTTATTTTTATGCTTTTAGTCTTTACTTTTATCTTTATCATTGAGTTTTGCTCCCTAAATAAAATTGGACAAAAGTATTCACGGTACTTAATTTGGTAGAAAACCAATCCAAAGGACGACACTCGTTTCATCACGAAAACACTATATTATTACTTGACCCGTACACTTGCGGTAGGAAAATTCCACATCACTTTTGCACAATTATATCAAATGTGTTTGGCTCAGATACGTAGATTGTGACACATTGTCTATGACTTGAAGCTATGCAGTGTAGTGGAAGCTCCAAATGAAATATCAAGAGGATCATGACACTTTTTTTCATCCTCAAGCAGTCTTGGTAAACTAACACAAAATTTTGCCATTTGCTTACACATCAACTGGGGCAATCCTAGTTTCTTTAATATACAGCCTGAAGGTTATGTTGCCTGAAGCTAAAGTATCATCTTTTAGAGTATGGCTACACTAAGTAGGAGGAGAGAAAATTTTGTCATCATTTCTCGTGAGAAGGGAATTTAATATTAAAAAGGATCCTCCTGTAGGATTGGAATTCCCTAATTCCGTAAAATGGAAGCGAATTGAGACCGATTCGTAGTTAATATTGTTTCCACCAAAATACCAATACATTGGAAAAAATTTAGAAAACTATTCTAAATCAATTATTGAGGCTAAACATACAACCTTAGAACTAATTCTAATGGGGAGAAGCAAACATATTGTCATTGTCGTCTCTGAAATATCAAGAACGTCTTTCTTGCTTTTGGACCAAGCGTCAACAATTCGGACACCACCAATTGATCTTCCCCACTATAACTCTGAGATTAGGTACATAGTTGTGGGACTACCTAATCTTGAATGGGAAAAACTCTTAGAGAGAAAAAATCTCTCTAGAGTTCTTGAGTTGAGAGAATATGAAAGAGATGCTAGAATGAGACCTTAGGGTTAGGGTTCTCATAACCTTTCCTTTTATAAGAGAGGAAACCCTATGTGAGGTTAGGAAACAATCTTGACCGTTAGATCAAGATCAATTAATTAATCTCATGCACATTTAAATCTTATTTAAATGCAATTCCCTCACATAATATATAGTTTAATTAAACTTAATTAAATCACATTTAATTAATTCAATTAAACTAATCAATTAATTAATTCCAATGGACCTACTGGACCTACAGATCAAAAGCTCCAATGATATGAGGTTAACCGATTAAACTCATTAATCAGGTTAACCAATATTCATTAACTGTGGGTCATTCCACTAAAGACCCACAACTGAACTCTTCTCACTGTAGAATATTTCTGTGTCCATGGATATAGACCTATACTGGTAAGTCAATCCTTCACGAATGTCCGTAATCACAGTTGGGTCAAATTACCGTTTTACCCCTATGTTACATCTGTCTCCTTAAGTACCAATGCTCTTCTAATGAACAACATGTTTATGGTCCAACCAATAAACAGAAAGTCCCTCTCGGGCCAGTAAGAGGGCGGGATCCCTTTGTTCAAGTCCCGGAGTCACCACTTAAGGAAACACTCTTCTACTTCTCCTAGAAGTGGGAATGGGTGAATTCCTTCTTGTGTTGTCATGTCCCCAGCCTCCCACTCGGTCTTGTCCCCAAAAAGGAAGGCATATTGAGTCGGCGTATTGGCCACTCTCACCCATGCTAATCAAAGGACAATCCCTCATGAGAAGAAGTTCATGACACAGTCAAGATTAAGACTGAGTTACTTAGGTCATCCTATTGAAACAGTAACCTAACTAGTTAACAGTGTTATATCTAATGGTTTACTATTCCATGGTCCGGTCTTATGCAAACTCATTGCATAGGATACCCCCGCTTGCATGTCTACTACATGGACGCTTTGGATCAATACGTCTGTATCAAATACAAAGCGGGTCGTATCACATAGTGTTACCAGGATAAGGTACCGAACCTTATCCTTGTACTATAGACCTTTTAGGTTGTTACTCGAACATCGATCTCTGTATGTCCCCACATACTAGTTCAAGTTACATACAAACAACCTTGGATCTCAGTTTATTGGATTTGGGTCATCAAATTGTGCAATATTTAACAATCACTTTATTGTAGAAACTCAATAACACTTTATTGAAATAAATATACAATTTGTTTACATTCACTACCTACGAGTTTTAGGGCGTAAATCCCAACACCTTCTACTTTATAAGGCCCATCAATGAAAGTGGACACAATATTATGAAGAAGCCTATGTAAATAAATGGTCTCATTTGGTAGAATATTTACAAGGGAATGAATTATCCAACTTGACAAATGCAGAGCTTGTCAAGGAGTTATTATGAGGTTTTATGGATCAATTGACTTTCATTGCATCCACCGTTTTATCATCAGTTCCAAAGTCTTGAAATGACATTTATTTGGAAGTCGTGAGAATTCTTAAGAGATTTTGGGACTCCCAGTTGAAGCATTGCCATTAATTATAAGTCAAGACAAAATTCAGTTCATAGTTCAAAGATCATGGTACCTAACCAAGCTATATGAAGAAGTATCGATGAGTTGTTTTGTACACTTTAACCTTTTCTTCTTTCTGATAGCGCGCATAACGAGCTATGTTTCCTGGTACATTTTAGTTAGTCTTTGAGTAATTTGTGGCAATTTTAATGCACTTTAATGTTTATTTTGTAGAAATTGGTTTATTGGAGATAAAACGTGAAATTGGAGTTAATTGGGTGCTCGGAACGCTAAAAGGAGGCAAAGGAAATTAATTAGAAAGGAATTAGAAGCTGTCTAATCCGAGAAGGCAGTATGCTGGAATTTGGCATAGCGTCGCGACGCTGCCTGTAGCGTCTCGACGCTGTGACAAGAGCGTCTCGACGCTATCGATATTTTCCTAAACAGAATGGAGGCAAACTAGGATAGCGTATCGACTCTGTTCATAGCGTCTCGACGTTGCCCATAGTGTCGCAACACTGTCTATAGCGTCTCGACGCTGTCGGTAGATTTTCTATAAATTCATCTTTTTCTTACACGACCGAGAGGAGTCCAATTTGAGAGATTTTAGCCCTAATTTCGACTAGAGACCTTCTGTGGGAGCTGAATCAAGGACAAGGAGCGGGAATCTAACTTAGAGGCGTGGAGATCGTGACGGGGACGTGCCGGTTTCGACGACTTTGAGTGTTTCCTTTCCTTTTCCTTTTCTTTAGTTAGATTTAATGGCTTTTTCATGCTTAGTTGATCTTGTAACACCATGTATGAGTAGCTAAGCTTGTTACTTAGGGATTGATGTAGTCTTTTTAGTTTATGGATTGATTTATGGGATGATTTGTGCAACGGTTATTATGTTTGCAATCTTAATTTAATGCTTTCAATTAATTGGCCACTAGTTGAATGATCTAAGTGTTGAGTCTTGCTCGGGAGAGGGGATTTAGCATAGACTTATTTAAGATTGCATGACTAAAGTTTTATGTTCTAAGCTCGTGACAGAATTTAGAGTAACTTTAGAATTGGTCAAAAAGAACTAAATGCCTTGCATGTTAATAAACTTAGATAGGGATATCAAGTAGGTTAATTTGCATGAGAGTCAATTATACTCGGAAGAAGTAGTTGTGATTAAAGGTTCTTAGGCTCATAAATCCATTGTGCGTTAAAACTCATTTCCTAAAATCAATCCCAGACTAAATTGGCGAAATCAATTCCCTAAGTGTTCTTTCAATTGAATCTCCATTGTTTGTTTGCAGTGATCTAGTTTTCTATCATTCACCACTTTTCGATCCCTAAATACAATTGAGCAAGATTATTCATGGTAATTGATTTAACTTAAAAATCCAATCCAGAGGACGACACTCGATTTTACGATCACTTTATTATTACTTGACCCGTGCGCTTGCGGTAGGAAAATTCCACATCAAGTTTTTGGCGCCGTTGCCGGGGATTGGCACATTTAGTTAGATCAATACTGTGAAAAAATTGTTCGGTCTTAATTTAGGGTGTATTTTTACTTTCCTAGGTTGATTGCATTTTTTTCCTTATTTGTTTTTCTTTCCATATTTGTTTTTCTAGTTTAGTGTTTTTCGTAGTTGTGTAATTTTTTCCTTATTTGTTATTTGTTATTTTTCTTTGATTTTTCTTTTCTCTTTAGTTAGATATTTTCCTTGTTAGTAATTTGCCTTAATTGTAATTTTCCATATTTGTTTTTGTTTTCCTTAATTAGATAGTATTTTCCTTTTCTAGATTATATTTTCCATATTTAGATTAGTTGTTTTCTTTTCTTTGTTTCTTTCCATAATTGTTTTCTTTCCTTTTTAGGGTAGTTTAGGTTGTTTATGCGAAGGAATAGAGAATTGATTTTAGTACCTTTGGATCCCGAGATCGAGAGAACAATTCATAGGCTTCGAAGAGAGAATAGAGAAAATATTCAAATGGCTGACCCAAATCCACCTGAGGAGCCTAAGCCTATTAGAGACTACTTTCAGCCTATGTTGCAGGGGCAACAATCGGGGATTGTCTATGCCCCGATCAATGCCAACAACTTTGAGCTAAAGACCGATCTCATTCAGATGGCTCGAGATTGTGCTTATAGAGGATCGCCCACCGAGGACCCAAATTCTCATCTAAAATCATTTTTAGACATTTGTGGGACGGTAAAAATAAATGGAGTTTCTGAGGATGTCATTCGCTTACGCTTGTTACCTTTTTCTTTGTAGGATAAAGTACGAGATTGAACTAGTATGTGGGGACATACGGGGATTGGTGTTCAAGTAACAACCTAAAAGGTCTATAGTACAAGGATAAGGCTGGGTACCTTATCTTGGTAACACTATATGATACGACCCGCTTCGTATTCGATACAGATGTATTGATCCAAGGCGTCCATGTAGGAGACATGCGAGCGGGGGTATCCTATGCAATGAGTTTGCATAAGACCAGACCACAAAATAGTAAACCACTAAATGCAACACCGTTAATTAGTTAGGTTACTGTTTCAATAGGATGACCTAGGTGACTCAGTCTTAATCCTGAGTGTGTCATGAACTTCTTCTCACGAGGGATTGTCCTTTGATTAGTACGGGTGAGAGTGGCATGCATGCCGACTCAATAAGCCTACCTTCTTGGGGACAAGACCGAGTGGGGGGTTGGGGAGATGACAATACAAGATGGAATTCACTTCTTCCCCTATTAGGGCAAGTAGATGTGTGTTCCCTTAAGGGCTAATTTTGGGTCTTGAACAAAGGTGCGCCGTCCTCTCCTGGCCCGAGAGGAACTCCTGTTTAGTGGTTGGACCCTAAACAACTTGTTCATTAGAGGAATCAATGGTACTTAAGGATCCAGAGGTAACCTAGGGGTAAAACGGTAATTTGACCCAGCTGGTGTTACGAACACACGTGGAGGATTGACTTGCTGCATTGGCAGATATCCGTGGACACAGAAATATTCTACAGTGAGAAGAGTGTAGCTGTGGGTCTTTAGTGGAGTGATCCACAGTTAACGAATGTTGATTGACTCGGTTAATGAGTTTAGCTGATCAATCTCGTATCGTTGGAGCTTCTGATCTGTAGGTCCATTAGGTCCACCTGCTAGCTCATAATGGGTTCTGAGATTATATAGTCTTGATTATTAAAGGAAATTTAAGTTAATTGTATTTTGATGCAATTAATATAATGTATGGAGATACATTATAGTATAAGTTTAATTAATGAATTAAATTTTATAATACAATTAATTTTGGATATGATTCAAAATTAATTAATCAGAGAATTATGAATTTAATTAAATATATGATAGTTGATTAATTCATGAATTAATTAATTGGGAATTAATTAATTTAATTTGGTTAAATATGATTTAATCAAATTAATATTATAGTTAAGATTATTGTACATTTTGATGCACATTAAAACTATAGGTTAAATGAGAGAGATAAAATTGAATATGATTCAATTATAAAATCAATTAAATATTTGATATTGATGTGGATTCAATTAATAGAATTAATTGAATGACCAATTTAATTCAATTGAATATGATTCAAATTGAATTAAATACTTTATATTATAATTCATTTAGTTAATATTGATTTAATTAAATTAATTATAATTATTTATTTATTTATTTATTTATTATTTAATTAGTTAATGGCCGAAATCGTTTCGATTAAGATCTAACGGTCTAGATCAAGTAGGGTAATGTAACTCCCTCCCCACTTATCGTTGAGGGGAGAGGGAGTTCCCCAACTGATCCTCATTCTCTCATTCTCACGCAAAAATAGAGAGGGAGATCTCTCAGATTTTCTCTCTAGTCTTCTCTAAAAAATACAACAACTTGCTTTGCTAAAAAAATTCCCTTTCCAAGGTGAAACCGATCCCACAATCGAGTTCTCAAGATAACCCAAGAGGATAGCTGGTGAATTCGTGTGGTGGTGTCCATTGGAAGATCAAGAACATTATTTGGGAGCATAGTGCAGTTTTGATCGTCAAAACATGTAAGTTTTTGGATTCTAAAATAGTTTTAGATCTAAATTTCCAACATGCTTAATCTGGTTTTTAGAAATTAGTTTCTTATTTGATATTGCAAATGTATTGGTTTTTCGTAAACGAAATTGTGAAACGAATTGGTCTTGATTGTTTCCGCTGCCAAAGGGATTTTAACCCTTCACTTGACACCTTTGCTGTGATGGCGCTTGTTTATCCCTGGTCTCCAGGTTTTCATCTTTTTGCTGCAGTGACACTTTTTTATCTCTGGCCTTCAGCGTTCTCTTTCGTTATGTCATGTGGTACTTGTTTATCCCTAACCCTTGACACCTTTGTTGTGGTGGTGTTGTTTATCCCTGACCCCCAACATTTATCTTATCTCTATGAAGTCTAGTATTGGTTTTGTCCTTGATTTTCTAGAGACAACCCTTTTCTTGCACTTTTATAATTTGCTTGAGTTATTCAAATGCCTCTAAGCCTTAATCGAGCAAAATAGTGTCTATATCTTCGTCCACCTTCTATTTGTACAAGGATGTACAAAGGGGGGCATACGGTAGAGCCACCTATTTTTGCCCGGGTTATTAAATTAATTGCTAATTTAATCATTAAAATATATAATTATGTTTGCCAATTTGGTTTGATTTTTAATTGATTGTCTTTAATCTCCATTAAAATTTTCAAACTTCTTAGTTTGCTAGTGTAGTTGGAGGAATTAAATTGTTGGAGTAAAATTTAGAAGAAAAACAACCCCAAAAGAGTAAATTTTTGAATTTTTGAGTTGTTGGCAAAATATCTATTCCATTTTGGTGTTAGCTCCCATTTTTGGTATGATTTTCAAATTCAAAAAAATAGCCAATAATTTCATACCCAAAGAGGAGAAAAGGATTTTAGCTTATAAAAATCATTCTTGTTGAGAGAAAAAAGGGAGTTCTTCAAAAAAAAAAAAAAAAAAAAAGAAAAAAAAAAAAAAAAACTGAAAGAACATTCAACCTCATAAACCCTAGAGATACCATCAACCACATCAAAAAAAAAAAAAAAAAAAGCATCATAGTGAATCTTCCCATAAGAAAAATAGCCAAAAACAAGAAAACCTCTTCCAAATCAAAAAAAGAACACAAAGAAACTAAAACTTTGTTGGAGGTTGCACTTGGTAGGGGCATTTTCCCAAGGATTCGTACCTCGTTTAACAAGTTAGTTTAGTGTTTTTAACTTTTTTTTTTCTCTCTTTTCCCTTCTTTGAGCTCCCCTGAAAAAAGAAAGAAATTAGAGTAAGGTATTTGAAGTTGCTTATGTATTGTTTTTTCTTTCTACTTTTTTTTCTTTTACTTGCTATTATGTAGGTTATTGTTTATCTTTATTTATTTTCATGCTTCATTTTCAGATTTGTGTTCTTGTTTTCATCTCACCTTCTCTAGCGTTTTCTTTTCTAAGACTTCATAGTTATCTAAATAATAATAATAATAATAATGAAAAAGGTGAAAACAAGTTAGCATACCTTAGGTTTAGGATGAAGGAGCTTTGACTTTGTTCTTGAAAAAAATAGCAACAATGCAATGGTTGTGGGAGAGAAAAGTTAAAGAAAAAGAGAAGAAAACCAAAATGAACTTAGAAAAAGAGAAAGGCATGAGTATGAGAAGAGAAAGAAAAGAAGAGGGAAAATGAGGGGAAGGGAGAGGCTATTAGTTTTAAAAGAGTTTATTTTTTTAAAGGACAAATTGCAAAAAACCACCCCTAAACTATGTTGATTGTTTGGATTCCACCCTTCAACTTTTAATTATAAAAATTAGACCCTCCAACTTTCATATGGTTAAAAATTAGGTCCTTTTGTTAACCATGGTTCACAAATATGGATGATAGAGAAATGTTTTTAAAATTTTTATTTTTCTTTTTACTTTATCTCACACCATTCTCCTCCTTCTCACACCATCTCTTGCTTCTCAGAAATTATTTTTTTCTTCAAAAAAATCTATTCTCTCTAAAACTCTTCTCTCTTCCTTCTTTCTCTTCAAATTCAACAGGAATCCAAAAACAAAATTTGAACGACGAACAATTTCTGAAGCTTTTCTTGAAAGAAATCGTCGAAGAACTCCAATACATCGCAAAATTCGGGGCCAAATGTTCGGATCTTGTTCTTCATGAGTTTGAAAAATTCGTTAGAGACACATTGAAGAACGATTTTCGATTGGTTTGGTTGCCAGTACAGATGGAAGAAAATGGACAGAAGAGTGAATAAAATGCAGAGGTTTGTTGGGCTCACGACAGAGTTGTCGAGGGAAATGGAGATTCTGGCGGAGGTTGAACGGAATTTGAGCGGATGACGTCGATTTTTTCCTTCGCTGGTGGTGGCTGAAAATCTTTCAAGTATCGGAAGAAAATTTTGTGACACTGCCGCCATGTTCAGAGCTTGAAATTGATAACACCTTGGAACAAAACATTTGATTAGATTCTTAGACTTTTCATGAAGTGTTTGGAGTTAAGGAAATGTCGCGATAGAGAAAGAGGGAAGAGGGGAGGGTTTACTGGTGGAGAGAAGTGATTTTTGAAGAAAAAAAAAAAAGAATTCCTTGAGAAGGAAGATAAGGATGAGAGATAAAGTCAAAAGAAAGATAAAAATTTTAAAAACATTTCTCTCTCATCCATATTTGTGAACCATGGTCAACAAAAGGATCTAATTTTTACCCATATGAAAGTTGGAGGGTCTAATTTTTACAATTAAAAGTTGAAGGGTGGAATCCAAACAATCAACATAGTTTAGGGGTGGTTTTTTCTATTTGCCCTTTTTTAAAAGAATGGTTAGTTTAAAAAATTTTTAAAAAAATTAAAATAATTTTGGATGGGCCGCCCATCACATCTCTTTCTTTTCTTTTTTTTTTTTAATTATTTTATTGTGCTTATTTATCTTTTCTTTTATGTGTTGTCACTTCATGCAGGTGATTCATCTTTTTTCAAGTATTACCTTTACTTTTTTTTTCAGTTTTGTTTTCTAGTTTTGTTTTTTTTTTTAAAAATGTGTTGGTATTTAGTTGTTTATTTTAGGTTATTTCTTTTGTTTAGTTTTCTTCTTTTTTTTAGAAAGTGTTTGCTTTATTTTCCGAATTTGTTATTTATATTTACCTGTTTTTATCCACTTTATTCAAGAATTACATTCAATTATGCTATTTTACTAGTAGGTACTTCAATATTGTCTTTGCGTGATTTAAATGTTTTTTTTTTATCTAGCATGTCTCCAATTTGATATATTCCCATTATATTTATTGATTTTATGGTATTAATTTCTTTTTAATCTCATGCTTTGTTTTGTTAAAAACATCCGACAACGGAATCTAGAAATATTTGAGAGTCCGATTTTCTAGTTTTCCCGAGGTGAGAGGTCGATCTTTGGAAGTCCGAGATCGATTCCAATATGTTTTCTTAAATTTTAACATAACATACTATTGGTTGTTTATTTATTGCATTAATTATTATGTTAATTTACTTATTTCATAATTGCAATTTGTTGTTTATTGTGCTTGTATATAAATGTCGTATATTATATGTTTTTCTAAATGTTTTCAAATTCTTTTTTTTTTTTTTTCAAATTTTCCTTTTATTTATTTTAAATTCATTTCTAAACTTATTTTCTATTTTCTTTGCTCATTTGAGCTTATAAAGGTTTTATCATTAAAATGTTATTTTCAAAGGTTTTTATAATCTTTTCTTAAAAATAATTTTTTTTAAGACCATTTTTCCTAAAAAAATCATATGATGGAATCTAGAAATATTTGGAAGTCCAATTTTCTAGAATTCTTAAGCTGAGGGATCTTAATCTTTGGGAGTCCGAGATTTTGATCCCAAGAAAAATGAATTTAATTTAAAAAAAATGTTTTTTAAAAAAATATTTCCCTTTTGGAATGCTATCCTATGATGGAATTAGGAAATGGTAAAATTCTCTCATATTCTTGAGGTGAAGAATTTTACTTATAATATAGCAAAATCAATGGATAATTTTTCCACTTATTTTATGAGATCATTACTTCAAATATTGAGTAATCAGGGGTAAAATAAGACATTGTTTTAAAAATAATTTTTTTTTCTAAATACGTCATATTTTCTAATTTTTCTTCCATTCAAGATAAAATTTTGGCCACCGTTTTTAACAGGTGTTGTGGGGTGCTAACACCTTCCCCATACACAAACAACTCTCGAACCCAAATCTGATTTTCGTAGACCATTTTTTTTATTATTTTTCTTAAAATGACAGTTTTATCTTATTTTGGTATCCAATCACACCATAAAAAAGATTGGTGGCGACTCCTTTAATTTTACCCCTTTTCGAGGACGTCGGCCACTCCGCGTCGCATGCACGAGGCGACAACTTGACGACTCCACTGGGGAAGTGAGAATTCATCTCGAGAGTTTGGCCATTTTTGTTATCTTGAATTGTTTTTTTTATTATTATTGTTCTTATTATATATATGTTGCTTGGGTTATTTTATTATTTCACACACCCTCACAAGCCTCCTACCCAGGCTTTACCTATTAGGTTTAGATTTGAGGATGAAGTAGTGTCGACCTTCGAGAAGCTTATGCTTCCGTGTAGGCACACGAAAAAATCCTCACTCAATTTGGTCGTGTGATCGTATAGGATATATTGACCATTTTGAGGGTCTTTTTTATTTTTTATTTTTATTTTTATTTTTATTTGGATCTTATAACCAACTTCACTTGCTCTAAGCCTCTATATTGGTTATTTTATTAATTCACACACTATCACGAGCCTCCTGCCCGAGCTCTTCCCAATAGGACTAGAGTCGAGGACGAAGTAGTGTCGACCTTCAAAAAGCTTACTGCTTCTGTGCAGGCACACGAAAAATCCTCACTCAACTTGATCATTTCATCATATACGATTTTGTGACCAATATGAGGGCATTTTTCATTTAGGATCTTAGAATTAACCACACTAATTTAGAGCATTTATGTTACGTATCTTGTTAACAAGATCATTTTGGCTCTAGCTTTGTTTTCGTCTTTGATCTTTTGCTATTTATTTCATTCTTTGGTTTCGTTTTTATTATTTTTCTTAAAATGATAGTTTTATCTTATTTTGGTGTCCAATCACACCATAAAAAAGATTGGTGGTGACTCCTTTAATTTTACCCCTTTTCGAGGAGGTCAGCCACTCCGCGTCGCATGCACGTGGCGACAGGGGGTTATTTGATAACATCAAATTTTTTCATATTAGTTTCCCTAAATTTTGCTTGTCTTTATGTTATTATATGTGAAAAATGATGAATTGTAACTATGATATTGTTATAGGTCATTTCAGAGCCTCTAGAGTCAAAACCAAAGGTCAACTCAAAAAGTAAACTGTGGGCACAAAATCACGCTGGAAACCCGAGGCTTTAGTGTCGAGACGCTGCTCGACGCCACAAGATAGTAGTCTAGTGTCGAGACTGAAGGTGTTCATATAACACATGCGGAAGCAATTTTGGGATCGGAGGCACTTAACTACATCAATTTTAGAAAATGAAAGCATGTTGTCCAATTACCGTAAACAAAGAGCAGAATTTGTACCAACCTTTTTGGAGACCGATTCAACAACTCCCTTTGATTCCTTTGATCACGAACGGTGTGTGGACCACGTCTAGTGTCTTCCGTACTATTCTCCAGGCCAAGAACGACTTGTGGAAGTCTATAGAGATAGGGAATGGGAAGGGAATGCTTTAAGGTTCATGCTCTAGAGAGATATATGAAGGTAGGTGAGTTTGAGACCAAATTCCAGCAGCATAACAGTATGGAAATGGTTGTGTTCAGCTCTCAATCTGATTCTACCTCTAGTTATAGAGTGAATCCATGCATCAAGAAGCCTCAAGATGCAAGACACATGGTGGAGATGCAAGCAATAGTGGATTCTAGGTGTTCATGTAACATTACATGCAAGAGTGCATGGATGAGTTGTTTTTCCACTTTGAATCATCATGCATAAGTGGAATTCCAACAAAATCCATTATCCTTGATCCAAAATCTGATTTTAGCTTGCATTTTAATTTTAATTTCAATTCCAAATTGAAATTAACTTTTGGTAATTAATTTGAAACTTTTCCAATTAATTTCATATGATTAATCCAATTAATCATTCTAACCTTGTGCAATCCATTATATATGAATCCTTATTCATGTATATAGTATTTAAAACACTTTATCTCTCATTTAATAAATTGTGTCAAAAACAATTGACGGTAATACCCTTTCCCGATTTTGAACGATTCAAAGTTTTCTATCTAATTGTTCTAGGCTTTATTCCTATATGAGCTAGTAGGGGGACCTAATGGACCTACAGATCATGGGCTCCAACAATTCGAGGTTAACCGACTAAACTCATTAATCAAGCTAGCCAACATTCATTAACTATCGGGACACTCCACTATAGCCCAGTAGCTGCACTCCCCTCACCGTAGATATATTTCCGTCCACTTGATATAACCATGTTCAATAAGTCGATCCTTCACAGGTTGTTCGTAACTATAGCCGGGTGAAATGGTCGTTTTACCCCTATAGTACTTATTGTTCTTTAAGTTCCACTAATCCTCTAATGAACAATTGGTTTGTGGTCCAAACATTAAACCTGAGTTCCTCTCAGGCAAATGAGAGGGTGGGGCCCCTTGTTCAAGTCCTCTAGTCAGTACTTAAGGGAACAATCTTTCTACTATCCCTAAAATGGGTAGGAGCGAATTTCGTCTTGCGAGACTATGTCCCAAGCTATCTATCTGATCTTATCCCCAAAATGGTAGGCTTGTTGAGTCGGTGATGTCTGGCCACTCTCACCCATGCAGATCAAAGGATAATCTCGTATAAACAGGAGTTCATAGTTAGCTCAGGATTAAGATCGAGTTACCTAGGTCATCTTGTGAAATAGTCAGTTTCTTCAGTAAACAACGTTATAAAGAGAAAGTGACTAATTTCATAGTCCTGTCTTATGCAAACTCATTGCATAGGACGCCCCCACTCACATGTCTCTACACGAACGATTTAGGATCTCATCGTTTGTACTTAATACAAAGTGGGCTGCGTCCATAGTGTCCCCAAGATAAGGTACCCAACCCTATCCTTATACTATAGACAGTTTTGGCTATATACTTGAACTTTATCCTATGATATGTCTCTACATATAGTTCGAGTATTCATGTTATAGCCAAGGATCTTAGTTTATTAGATTTAGGTTAGATATTCCCAACATACATATTCAATAACATCTTTTACTGAATAACCTCAATAACGTCTTTATTGGAAATAAAATATGTTTAATGATTTACAAACTACAAGTTTATAGGACATTAAACCCAACAGAGACGCTGTGGGCCTAACATCTCGACGCTGGGCAGATTCCAAATCTGCAATTTCCTTATTTGCACAATGATTTTTCCTTGTTTGAGCCAATGATTCAGTGCCAAAATCACACGATTTCAAGGCCAAAGTGTTGGGTTTTATACCTTAAAACTCGTAGATAATGAATGTAAATAAATTGTATACTTGTTTCAATAAACTATTATTGAGTTTATACAATAAAGTGTTATTGTTAAGTATTGCACAATATGACTCAAATCCAATAAACTAAGATCCAATGTTGTTTGTATGTAACTTAAACTAGTATGTGGGGACATACGGGGATTGATGTTCAAGTAACAACCTAAAAGGTCTATAGTACAGGGATAAGGTTGGGTACCTTATCCTCGTAACACTATTTGATACGACCTGCTTTGTATTTGATACAGACGTATTAATCCAAAGCGTCCATGTAGTAGACATGCAAGCGGGGGTATCCTATGCAATGAATTTGCATAAGACTAGACCACGAAATAGTCAACCACTAGTTGTAACACCGTTAACTAGTTCAGTTACTATTTTAATAGGATGACCTAGGTAACTCTGTCTTAATCTTGAGTGTGTCATGAACTCCTTCTCATGAGGGATTGTCCTTTGATTAGCATGGGTGAGAATGGCCTGTACGCCGACTCAAAAAGCTTTCCTTTTTGGGGACAAGACCAAGTGGGAGGCTGGGGACATGACAACACAAGAAGGAATTCACTCATTCCCACTTCTAGGAGAAGTAGATGAACGTTCCCTTAAGTGGTGACTCCGGGACTTCAACAAAAGGATCTCACCCTCTTATTGGCTCGAGAGGGATTGATAACTTGCAATAAGAAAGTTATTTCTCCCTTAAATTTAAGCTAAATAAGGCTAAAAGAGCAATGTTGCGCTAATCTAGCTCATTAAGATAAGGGAATTGCGATAGTTTTCTGCGGGAGGCTATATTTATAGATGCGGTCAGAAATTATATGTTTTTAAGGCGCCAACACATTAAAAGTATAGTTGTTTTGTTGCCCAAGTTTTCTTCAGCACAGACGCAGATCCCAGTGCTATTTGTACAATGAAAGTTGGATGATAGGATCGTGATGACATATGACTGATGTACCAGCTGGCGAAAGATAACTAGGGCACGTGTTGGGTTTCAAGAGTGAGTAAAAATAATGTATAAAAATGCTCTAGAACTCTATGCAAGTATACACAGTCCGCAGCAAGTAATAAGTATTTATCAAATTCGTGGGCCTGAATAATTCTCACTTTCTCTATTTTATGTAACTCTTTAATGGTTTCAAGAATGGTTTAAATGATTGATTTTTATAGAATACTGAAGCAAAAGAAATGACAGAACAGAAAATAAACAAATAGGCAGACAGATTAGAAACAGGCGCTGGTCAGGATTTAGTAATTGTTTTGAAAGATGCTCTAGCAATATTATTGATCATGCAAAACTCTCGCAGTCTTATTAGCAGATTCCTCCCTGAACTCTGGATCTTTTAGAATGTGTTTCAACCCCAATGAAGTACTACCGATCAAGCACTAGGCAACTGGCTATCCCTAGCTCAGTCACTGGCGTTCACCAATACTCAATGATCTAGTGTGATTAACTGCCGCACACTCCCTAAATCATCCCTGAAACTAGAGAGAGGTATTCATACCGGCTGGCCAGGCGGGCACAAAATAGAAATGAGCACAACAATTAATCAAGATGCATCAATCAATATTTATTACTAGAGATTAAGCATGACAACTACATTATTTCCTAACCAACGCCTAAGCTACTTAGTTCATAAAATGCATGGAAACACACATTACAATCTGAGTAAGCATGTCCATAATCACAAGATAATAAAAGAAAATATTAATCTCCTCAATCAGCTTGCGAATGATGGTTTTCTTGTTGGTCTCCAATCTCTCTCCTCTATTCGGCTCCCAAAGGTGGAAGTAAACTTTCCAAAAGAGGAATGTTTCTCCCAAGGAAGGAATGCAATTGACTTGGGCGGCTATCTCCTTTTATAGAGTGGTAGGAGGCTTGAATTAGGTTGACCTAGACACGTTGATGGCTCTCCTTGCTCCTTTATCCCGAGAATAACTTAACAGAATTTGGTTTGTTAACTTGGCTAACGAGATGTGACGTGGCAGTTTTGCTACCAGCTTTGTTGCAGCACAGAATTTGCTCCCTCCAGTCGCTCAGCAATGCATTCTGCACAAAATAACTTCCAAAGCTTCCATTCTTCCAAATGGGTTAAAACATATAATATATATCTAAAAGCAACCCTATTAAGCACAAAAGACACACAAATCCCTATAGAAATAAGGCCTAAATAACTACCTTTTGGACACTTATCACACCCCCAAACTTGAACTATTGCGCGTCCCGAGCAATACTAACCAACCTTCCCTTAAGAATTCAAAACGTTAGACAAAGATTAGCTTAATCAAACCAGACAATCCAACACTACCTTCAACCTTTACCTGAGCACTCTGCAAAAACCAAGCTCTGCTGCAGCAAAATAATTCTTTCAGCATGGACAAATAATCACCACTTTTAACTCAATTCTAAGAACTTGCCACAGCCCAGCTCTATTATCAGACATATTAACACACATTTTCAAGGGGTTTATATTTTTGTTTTTCGGACTTAAAGCAGCCCTACAGTCATGAGCTCTTAAGCATGGGATGACCCACTTTATGGTGCAGTATACCCTTGCCTCAAACTCATCACCAATTAGGCTAAATACTCATTGTAAAACTCAAAAATCCTTAGTTATTTTATCTCTTGCCCCTTAGAATGGCAACATTTTATGATGAAGCTCACCTAAGTTCTGGGAGACAGAAAAACTGCTGGATCATCATTCATCCTTCAAAACTTTTGCTCCATGAATTTTCTCAGCAAAATTTTCAACAATCAATTTTTTCAGCAAATATTTTTTCATTTTCCTCATCTCCTAGGTCATCTATCACAAATGTCCCCGGTTACTCAATAACCTAGCAAATTTTTAATGAAGGAGAGGAATGCTCGAGCAAAACAATTGGAGTAGCAAAAAGTTCCCCAAACTTGAATTATTCATTGTCCCCAACGAATCATTAATTTTGCAATTATACCCCCAAACTTAAATTTTTCTATCTGAATTTTCAATCTAAGCGCGGGAGTAGAACTAAGCTTAAAGTGGATCATATATATCGACACTACCTCAGAATCTTCTTTGCCGCAGCAACGACCAGGCTAGAAGAAGTGCTCAAGCAAAAGGTTTCTGGAGATCAGAATACCTTGATCTAATTAAGCTCAACCAGTCCAAGCTTCAAAAATTCAGAAGAAAATTAGTTAAGTTAGAGTTACTCAGTGCTTATAGAACATAAACAACTTGGAAATTTCATTAAAACATAAAAAGAAATTACAAAAGCAGATATATTTTTCAGAAGTAGAAAAAAAAAACAACATATCAACAGAAAAAGGGGGTTAGAAAATGCGCGAGCAAACAAAAATTCAAGAACAAAAATTATGCTCGCTCAGGGCCACTTCATCCGTCAGTCCTCTTGGCCCTGCTCATTTTCATCATCCTCTTCTCCTCTTTCAATCGGTGGGGGCGGAATCCAGGGGTTCAATAAATCTTCAGGGAATGCTAGAAGGGCTGGATATGGCTTGGAAAAATTCTCCTGTAGCGCCTTCTTCAGATTGGCATCACGATTTTTAACATAGTTCCAGAAGGTCAAAGCTTGCCTCTCGACAAACTCTTGCCTACTAGCCGAAAGTGCCAGTTGTTCTAAAATCGTGTTGACACCGTAGACAAGTCCACCCTGACGCGCCTCTTGCATACGCTGAAGCCGTGCCAAGTTAGGCAAGTCGATAATTCCGTTGTCAAATAATATGACATCTCCTTCATTCTCTGGAACCCCTGCTTGCTTACAAAGCATGGTAATGGTATTCGGGAAAAACAGCTTCCCCACCTTCTTCTTCCAACATCCAGATATCTCATTCACAACAATCTTCCCTACATCGATACTGAGAGACCGCAAAATCGCGAAAGCCAGAAGAACCCGTTCCCTAGAGACCGTCGAGTCATGAGTCGTTGGAAGCAACCTCTGTCTGATAAATCTCATCCATGTATTTACTTCTCTCTTCAGATAGGCTGACTAAAACGTCCTCTTCTCTGTTTTTGAAAGCTGCCACCGTGCCCCTTCAATACCCACTTCCCGCACAGCATCGCTCAGCTGCTCATTAGATGGCGCCACAACCATCACATTATACGCTGCGTGGGGGAAATTTTGAAGGTTATACAGTGCGTTAATAGCACTAGGACTCCAGTCTACTTCGACTCCTCTAACAATCACTTGGAAACCGTCTTCTTTGTCAATATTTGCATAAAATTCGCGCACCACCTGTGCGTTTACAGACTCAGGCTTTGCACAAAACAATTCCCAGCCGTGGTCTGCAATGCCGGTCCTCAGAAAATGCGGAAGATCACCGCTAAATCCTCTCTCAAACAAGAAATCTCTTTTCAGCAGCTCAGCATATTTTGCTCTGGCAGAATTGTTGACGAAGCGATCATACGGCAACTGTGGCTCTTCTATCTCATCAGGTTCTTCCGATGCTTCAGCAACACTTTTGCCCTTTTCCGCCCTTCACTTGAGCAACCGCTCTTCCTCAGCCTTTTTCTCTGTTTCTTCTCTTACTTTTTCCTCGGCCTCTTTCTTCTCACGCTCTTCTTTCTCTGCATTTTCTCTTTCAGAATCAGTGGTTGGAGGCGAGGGGGTATCAGTTCGGACTACCCTGACGCGGCCCGCTTTTCGCTTAATGCGGCGACGTTTGGGTACCTCCGGCATGATCACCTCCACTCAAGCCTCCTGAACTGGCTCGTTACCTTCATCAGGTGCAACCTCTGCATGTTGTTCCTGCACCTCCTCAGCCTGTTTTTCTTGAATCTCCTCAGTATTCTCTTCTTAAACTTTTTCTGTATCCGCGACTATCGGTTCGACCTCCTCTGGGTTCTGCACTTCAGGTTCTTTCGGATTTCCTTCTTCCACTGTAGTAGTATCTTTTGTCGCCTTCTGGACAGCTTCTTGCTCCTCAGCCCGTTGTTGCCTTCTCCTTCTTTTGGCTTCTTTTTCCTCTGGTGTTTTCTTGTTCTTCGCTTTCTGTACTCAGGGGTAACAGGTACCTCATCTTCCTCATTCTCCCTTTCTTTTCTCGATCTTGTTTTCGCCATTTAGGGACTCAAGGGGTTTACAGAAAATAGCAACAAAGACAAAGGAATGCAAACGGCAAGATTGAAACAAGAAGACGAAGTGAAAAGAAACTTACCAAAGTCTGCGAATAAATAAGGCTCCAGCAAATTGAAATCTCAACCGAAAGGATTTTCTCTGCATTAAATAATATTACCGTTTTATTTTAATCCCATGCATTTTGAAAAATCAAAACCATCAACGGTAAAATCTTGCATGTTAATCGCCTACAGTAAATAATTGCGTGCTGTCAAATAGCCAGACCGTTGGATCATTCCTTCATGACACGCGACAGCATCCATGCAATCTACCTGCCCACAGAAAATTCAAAATCGAACGGTAAAAATAATTACTCCAACAAAACCCTTCCTATTCGGACAATTTGCTTCAGCCATAACTTTGCTACAACAACCGTCTGAACAAAAGATTACCTGAAGAATCTTGGGTACGGAATTTGAATTTCGAATCAGAAGAATCAGATCATTAAATTCAAATTTAAATTTAACCGATCAAATCAAATCCAATCCTTCCTTTCTATTTTCGAAGCCGAATTAATTAGAAAAAATCTTTATTAAACCGACTCTAAACAGAATAACCGAAATTAATCTAATCTAATAAAATATAACTCAAATTAATTAGAATAATTAAAAGATAATTACATAAATAAATAAACCGAAAATAAAATCCAACAAAATCAAATAAAATTCTAAGCGAAATAGATAAAATCTAAACAAAAATAAATTCTACTGAATTAAAAATAACAACGAACTTAAAATAAATCATGCAAAATTTAAACAAACCAAATCTAATCGAAAAAAACAAATCAGCAAGAAATAAAATCAAAACAAACACTGGGAGCTCAAAATATTGCTCTGCGAAATGCTCCCGCAAAAATCTTGCTCTCTCAATCATCAACCAACTTTAGGGAAGGATATTTCGTCTGGAACTCCTCTCCCCAATAATGCTTCACACGCTGTCCATCCACTTTGAACACTCTCCCATCTTTTTCATCCTGCAAAGTAATTGCTCCATGGGGAAAAGCCTCAATCACAATAAATGGCCCTGACCATTTAGATTTTAGCTTCCCAGGAAATAATTTCAATCTAGAATTATAAAGCAAAACTCTCCAACCCTTGACAAACTCTTTAGATTTAATTTTCTTGTCATGCCACATCTTAGTCTTTTCTTTATACATTTTCGCATTTTCATAAGAAAATTGGCGAAATTCCTCCAGTTCATTAAGCTGCAGCATTCTTATTTCTCCTGCACGACTCAAATCAAAATTTAATTTTTTCAAAGCCCAAAACGTTTTATGCTCAAGCTCTAATGGTAAATGACAAGCTTTCCCATATACTAACCTATAGGGAGACATACCTAGAGGAGTCTTATAGGCTGTCCTATAAGCCCAAAGAGCCTCATCCAACCTAAAAGACCAATCCTTTCTAGATGGATGGACTACTTTCTCTAGAATAGATTTAATTTCCCTATTGCTAATTTCAGCTTGACCATTTGCTTGTGGGTGATAAGGGGTAGCTATCCTATGCTTAATTCCATACATAGCTAACAGCTTAGTTAAGATATTATTAACCAAATGTGTACCCTCATCACTCACTAAAGCTCTAGGTGCCCCAAACCGCGCAAAGATGTGCGATTGCAGAAACCTTGCTACTGTCTTGGCATCATTCTGATGGCATGCAATGGCCTCCACCCACTTGGACACATAATCAACTGTCAATAAGATAAAAACATTACCATAAGAAGGGGAAATGGCCCCATAAAATCAATACCCCATACATCGAATAATTCAACTTCCAAAATGTAAGTAAGAGGCATTTCATCTCTAGGCCCTAAGTTTCCTCTCCTTTGGCAGGCATCACATTGCTTGTAGAACCAATGAGCATCCTTAAACAAGGAAGACCAAAAGAATCCACAATGCAAAATCCTCATAGCTGTCCTCTGACCGCTGAAATGGCCTCCATACGGCGAAGAGTGACATTGCTCCAGGATTTCCTTAGCTTCATCACCTGAAACACACCTACGAATAATACCGTCAGAGCATTGCTTATACATAATTGGCTCATCCCAATAGAAAAATTTTGCATCATGCTTAAACTTTTTCTTCAGCCTCCAATCCATGTCAATAGGAGTGACTCCCTTGACCAAAAAGTTGGCAATATCAGCATACCAAGGGACATCCCTGACTACCTTTACCTCAACAGCAAAAAGCTGTTCATCTGGAAAAGAATCTGAGATGGCAGATTGCTTCAGCAAAGATGATGATGGATCAAGACGAGACAAATGATCTGCAATGACATTTTCTGATCCCTTCTTATCCTTTATCTCCAAGTCGAATTCCTGCAATAATAGAACCCAACGAATTAGTCTAGGCTTTGCATGCTTTTTAGACATTAAATATCTTATTGCTGCATGATCCGTGAAAACCGTGACTTTGGATCCAACCAAATACGGCCGGAATTTCTTAAAGGCAAACACAACAGCTAACAACTCCTTTTTAGAAGTTGTATAGTTGACTTGTGCCTCATTCAAATCCCTGCTTGCATAATATATAGGATGGATAAATTTGCCCTGCTTTTGTCCCAGCATAGCACCTACTGCAGCATCACTCGCATCACACATTACCTCAAATGGTAAATTCCAGTTAGGTGCCCACAGAATGGGTGCTGAGATTAAAGCAGCCTTTAAAGTCTCAAAAGCCTTCCTACAATCTGCATTAAAGTCAAAAACATAATCAGTGCACAATAAGTTACAAAGAGGTTTACTGATTTTTGAAAAATCCTTTATGAACCTCCTATAAAATCCAGCATGACCTAAAAAACTCCGAATTCCCTTCACTGAATTCAGTGGTTCTAGTCTCTCAATAACCTCAATTTTTGCTCTATCAACTTCTAGACTATTCTTAGAAATCCTATGACCTAACACAATGCCCTCCTTCACCATGAACTGGCATTTCTCCCAATTAAGCACTAGATGGGTATAATCATATATTTTTAACACCTTACCTAAATTATCCAAACAACTCTGAAAAGACCCTCCAAAAACTGAAAAATCGTCCATAAATACCTCAACAGTGGACTCAATCATATCAAAAAAAATTGTTAACATACACTGCTGAAATGTTGTTGGAGCATTGCAAAGGCCAAAAGGCATTCGCCTAAAAGCAAACGTCCCATAAGGGCATGTGAAAGTGGTTTTGTCTGATCCTCAGGAGCAATGGTAATCTGGTTATACCCAGAATAACCATCTAAGAAACAGTAGTAGGCCTGACCAGCCAATCTGTCCAATATTTGGTCAATAAATGGTAAAGGGAAATGGTCCTTACGGGTAGCTTTATTAAGCTTCCTGTAATCCATGCAAACCCTCCAGCCAGTTACTGTCCTGGTTGGGATCAACTCATTATCTTTATTGCTCACCACAGTGACACCTCCTTTCTTAGGAACACATTGGACAGGGCTTACCCAATTGCTGTCTGCAATTGGATAAATAATCCCAACATCCAACCATTTAATCACTTCCTTTTTAACAACCTCTTTCATTGCAGGGTTAAGCCTTCTCTGTTGCTCAATACTCCTAAAGGATCCCTCCTCTAGAGTGATCTTGTGCATACAGAAAGATGGGCTAATTCCCTGAATGTCAGCCAATGTCCAACCTATTGCTTTGTGATATTGCTGCAACAATTTAATTAAGGCCTCTTCATGCTCCGACATTAAATCTGATGCAACAATAATGGGCAACGTCTCACCTTCCCCAAGATACACATACTTTAGATGATCCGGCAAAGGCTTCAAATCTAAAGTGGGTGCCTCAATCAGGGATGGTTTAAGAGGATGAGCCTTCCTTTGATCTACATCTAAAGACTCAAAAATATCCTCACACCTAAACACTTCTTTTTCATTTTTTCTTTCTAAAGAACAAACCTCTAAATCCTCTATACTAACCTCTCCATGATCTTCCAAATGCTTGCTAGCCGAATCCTGTATTGCAATCTCAACAATTGTGTTCTCCAGAATCCTAATGAAAGAGCAATCTTCTATTTCGTCTGGATACTTCATGGCCTTAAACACATTAAATTTCACTTCCTCATTACAGACTCTCATTGTTAATTCCCCTTTTTGAACATCTATTAATGCCCTACCAGTAGCCAAAAATGGGCGACCTAGAATAATTGGGACATCTTTATCAACCTCATAGTCTAAAATAATAAAATCAACAGGAAATATGAATTTATCTACTTTCACTAAGACATCCTCAATTTTACCCTCTGGATATGTGATAGACCTATCAGCTAGTTGGAGTGTGACTGTGGTAGGCCTAGCTTCACCAATACCTAGCTTTCGATAGACTGAAAGAGGCATAAGGTTAATGCTTGCACCTAAATCGCAGAGTGCTCTACCTAATTCTTTTCCACCAATAGACACAGGTATAGTAAATGACCCTGGATCCTTAGCCTTGGTTGGTAGCCCATTCTTAAGAATAGCACTACATTCCTCAGTAAGAGATACCGTTTCAAACTCTCCTAACCTCTTCTTTTTAGTTAAAATATCCTTAAGAAATTTAGCATAATTAGGCATTTGCTCAATAGCTTCTACTAAAGGGATATTTATATGCAATTGCTTAAGCATCTCTAAAAACTTTTTAAATTGACCATCCTGATTCTTAGGCCTTTGCCTTTGTGGAAAAGGTAGAGGTGGTACATAAGGTGGGGGCAGCACATAAGGTGGTTCCACATTTGGAACAGATCCAGATGCTCCAGCATCTTTATTGCTGCCTCCAGCACCCTGACCAGTCTCCAACTCTTTCTCAACAACAACATTTTTATCACAATTCTTTTCTATATGTTGGGGTTTACTAGGCTCTTTTCTTCCCTCTAGTAGCTTACCACTCCTAAGAGTTACTACCTTTACCTACTCCTTACCTTCCCTTCTAGGGTGTTCAGTATCTGATGGAAGTTTCCCTTGAGGCCTTGCCTTCAGCTCATTAGCTAGTTGACCCACTTGCAATTCCAGGGCTCTCATTGAAGCTTGATTACTTTGAATTGTGGCATCTGTTCGAGCCATGTATTCTTTCATCATTGCCTGATCAAGAGAAGTCCTCGAACTTTGTTGGGGCAAAGCCTGCTTATTTTGTTGGGGCAATACCTGTGCTTTCGCAAATTCCGACTGGTTCACCTTCTGTTGTGCTTGCACATTACTTCCTTGTCCTCCCCATGCAAAGTTGGGGTGGTTGCATCAACCTGGATTATAAAAGTTAGAATAAGGGTTATTCCTCTGATTACCTACAAAAAACACAGAAGCTGGATTGCTGGGGCAAAACTCGTAGTTGTGATCTTCACCACAATAGACACATGCTTCCTCTGCAACTTGGTTCACCAATGCAGCAGGCTCCATAGCTGGTGGCTGTTGATGACTAATCATTGTCACATTCTTAAGAGCGTTAGCTATCATTGCAAGATCAGTCCTAATGGTGGACACACCATCAACCTCTATTACACTCTTAACCTTTTTATTTGTGCCTCTAACATCCGACCACTGACAACTATTAGTAGATATTCTTTCTAAAATTTCATGGGCTTCATTAAAAGTTTTTGCCAAAAGGGCCCCTCCAGCTGAAGCATCAACCATACCTTGGGTTGCGCCATTTAACCCATTGTAAAATGTTTCCATTTGAATACAATGTGGTAAACCATGGTGGGGACACTTTCGCAAAAGCTCTTTAAACCTCTCCCAAGCCTCACCAAAAGTCTCATCTTCAAGTTGTCTAAACCCTACTATTTCACTCCTTAATTTAGCATTCCTATTTTGGTGGGAAATATTTACTCAAAATTTTTTCAGCTAACTCATTTCATGTCCTAATTGATCCTGGAGCAAAAGAATTTAACCATGCCTTTGCTCCATCTCTAAGAGAATACGGGAACAAAGTTAATCTAAGGGCATCCCTAGGCACTCCTTGAATTACAAAAGAATCACTAACTCCTAGAAAAGACTTAAGATGCAAATGAGGGTCTTCAGATGACAAACCATGGAATTGTCCCACGATTTGCAACATCTGAAACATTACCGACTTCATTTCAAAATTTGCTGCTTGAATTTGAGGACGTGCAATCCCTGGATTTAACTCATCAAACATTGGAAAAGCATGCGCTCGAATGGCTCTGGCCCTATCGTTCGCTACCAAGATAGGGTTCTCAACCTGATTATTTTGCTGCTCATTTTGCTCCAGCGGCTGGTTTTGCTGCAGCAAACGATTCTGGGGGTTCGCTGGATCTTCAGGACCCTACGGGAGACGCGACACGTTATCCATTTGATTCTAGTTTCTACGCTGCTCTCTCCTTCTTCTCCTGAATGTCCTCTCGATTTCTGGATCAAGCTCGAACCTTACCCCAGGCGGATCGCTCATGCACCAAACTCACGCCTGCAAAAACAAAAGAAACAATAAAAAAGTTCCAGCACCAAACCACTAAAACACATACACGAAACAGATCAGATATAAACGTATTCAAGTTTCCCCGGTAACGGCGCCAAAAACTTGTTGGGTTTCCAGAGTGAGTAAAAATAATGTATAAAAATGCTCTAGAACTCTGTGCAAGTATACACAGTCCGCAGCAATTAATAAGTACTTATCGAATTCGCGGGCCTGAATAATTCTCACTTTATCTATTTTATGTAACTCTTTAATGGTTTCAAGAATGGTTAAAATGATTGGTTTTTATAGAATGCTGAAGCAAAAGAAATGACAGAACAGAAAATAAACAAATAGGCAGACAGATTAGAAACAGGCGCTGGTCAGGATTTAGTAATTGTTTTGAAAGATGCTCCAGCAATATTATTGATCATGCAAAACTCTCGCAGTCTTATTAGCAGATTCCTCCCGGAACTCCGGATCTTTTGGAATGTGTTTCAACCCCAATGAAGTACTACCGATCAAGCACTAGGCAACTGGCTATCCCTAGCTCAGTCACTGGCGTTAACCAATACACAATGATCTAGTGTGATTAACCGCCACACACTCCCTAAATCATCCCTGAAACTAAAGAGAGGTATTCATATCGGCTGGCCAGGCGGGCACAAAATAGAAATGAGCACAACAATTAATCAAGATGCATCAATCAATATTTATTACTAGAGATTAAGCACAACAACTACATTGTTTCCTAACCAATGCCTAAGCTACTTAGTTCATAAAATGCATGGAAACACACATTACAATCTGAGTAAACATGTCCATAATCACAAGATAATAAAAGAAAATATTAATCTCCCCAATCAGCTTGCAAATGATGGTTTTCTTTTTGGTCTCCAATCTCTCTCCTCTATTCGGCTCCCAAAGGTGGAAGTAAACTTTCCAAAAGAGGAATGTTTCTCCCAAGGATGGAATGCAATTGACTTGGGCGGCTATCTCCTTTTATAGAGTGGTAGGAGGCTTGAATTAGGTTGACCTAGACACGTTGATGGCTCTCCTTGCTCCTTTATCCCGAGAATAACTTAACAGAATTTTGTTTGTTAACTTGGCTAACGAGCTGTGACGTGGCAGTTTTGCTACCAGCTTTCTTGCAGCACAGAATTTGCTCCCTCCAGTTGCTCAGCAATGCATTCTGCACAAAATAACTTCCAAAGCTTTCATTCTTCCAAATGGGTTAAAACATATAATATATATCTAAGAGCAACCCTATTAAGCACAAAAGACACACAAATCCAAATAGAAATAAGGCCTAAATAACTACCTTTTGGACAGTTATCAGCACGCATGCCAATTTCTTGGAGAAGTCAGCCTCCTCAGGCTATAAGAAGCAACCACCTGCCCAAGAAAAGGATACAGAGGAGAGAGAGGAGAATAGAGAGCAAAGAGAAAGAGAAGTCAGAAGAAAGTATACCAACGCAGGGTAGATCTGTATTGCGTTAGAATGTATTGTTCAGTGTATTTCCTTGTCAGCATGAGCTAATTTCCTTTTTTTCAAGGCTTAGTGTAGGCACTCATGCGGTGATAAGTTTATTTTGTATGCGTACATTTTGATTAAATGAAAAGTTAATGTCTTCTACTTTCATTACTAACTCCCACTTGGCCAGCCGAATGCGGTAGCAGCATGATAAATTCCTGACAGGTAACGCATGTGGAAATACCTAAGTAGAGCAAGCTAGCGCATTGCATGTAGTCTTGGTAGCATTAGACTCAATACTACCACTATAAGATAGTGCATGAATGAACTTCGACTATGTTAGGACTAACGCAGTCACTAGCAAGTTATTAGAGAACTGGACCAACGCATGAGCTAATTAAACAAAACAGTTGTTAGTTCTACGCCAAACGCATAAGTAGTACCGGAAGGGAATCTTGTGATTATTTCTCACTTAGGTATTAATGGATCAATTAGTTAAAGTATGCGCTACGAGGTTACTTATAAACGCATGAGGTCGCCGCAGCAAAAGCCTTGATAGCATTATCATTTGATATTTTCTTTACATCTCATTGCATATTTTATGTTTCATGCACTGTTTTATCAACCATCTCAAAACAAAATCTTTTTCAATTACCATGATACCATGCGTCCAAGAGTTTAGTCAGCAAGTTATTAAAAATCTTTAATCGCCCTTCCCAGTG
Source organism: Luffa aegyptiaca (assembly GCA_017139565.1). Classification (NCBI taxonomy): domain Eukaryota; kingdom Viridiplantae; phylum Streptophyta; class Magnoliopsida; order Cucurbitales; family Cucurbitaceae; genus Luffa; species Luffa aegyptiaca. Next base: position 35,668,063 of record CM029400.1, read on the forward strand.
GATTCGACCCTAGAACTCTCTAGGTACTACTTGATTGTGTTAATTTATACTTGGGTTAACGCATATCTGCGACAAATTCTGTATTAACTAATCGACCTTCTATCTAGCGATCAAGTTTTTGGCGCCGTTGCCGGGGAAGGCAACCAAGTTTTTAATATTCTTTTTGATATAACACTCCGTTTGGTATTATTCACCTTGTTTCTTGTTGAGTAGTTTTCTCCAGGCAAGCAAGATTGTATGCGTGCTGCTCGTCGGATCAATATTGAGATTGATTCCGAGATTGACCGAACTTATTACAGAAGGAGAAGAAATCGACGTGCTCGATGACCAATAATTGCGCAACCAAGAGAGATTGCGGCAACCAACCAACAAAATCTGCCAGTAAATCCCATTCAAATGGCTGATGACAGAGCTAGAGGAATTAGAGATTATGCAGCCCCTGCAAACTATAATTTTAATCCTGGAATAGTACAGCCAACCTTGGTAACTGAAAGGTTCGAGCTTAAACCAGTTATGTTTCAAATGTTAACTGTTGCAGGGCAATTTGGAGGAAGTGTAGCTGAAGACCCGCACTCACATTTAAAATCAGTCCTGGATATCTGCAACAAATTCATCATTCCAGGAGTAACCCAGGAACAACTACATGTCATCATTTTTCCTTATTCCTTGAGAGATGCTGCTAAAGTCTGGTTAATCCAACAACCAACAAATTCCATCGCTACATGGAATGATCTAGCTGAGAAGTTTCTAGAGAAATACTTCCCACCGACAACAAACTCGAGACTCAGAAAAGAAATTATGACTTTCGCTCAGATGGAGGATGGACACTCAGTGATGCATGGGAACGTTTTAAAATTTTTTTTTGCAAAGATGCCCACATCACGGACTACCACATTGTATTCAGTTGGAGACCTTCTATGTCGGACTCAACAAAAATTCACAAGTACTAGTGGATTCATCCACTAACGGTGCACTCCTTAGAAAAACTTATGATGAAGCGCACGCAATCCTTGATCGCATTGCGCCCAACAACTATGAGTGGGGCACCGCAGAAGACAAGAGAAAAAGACCAGTTCAGGAAGTTTTGAAGTTGACCCATTGACTTCAGTAAACGCAAAAATTGATGCGTTGACCACAAAGATGGATGCACTGACAGCAAACACAACACCTTTAATCGTGCAACTCAACGCAGTTGGATGCGGAATCTGCGGAGAAGGACACGCGCATGACAAGTGCCCTTCTAATCAAGAATCAGTGTTCTACGTGGGACCGCAAGGAGCCGTGCGCAGCAATCCTTTCTCAAACACATACAACCTTGGATGGAGGAATCACCCAAATTTTTCATGGAATAATGGCTCAAGCAAACAGCCGCAACAAGGTAATGCAACTTCTGCGCCAAGACAGTTTAATTCTAACAATGAGCAACCATCGCAGGGACAGTTCCAGCGCACCACCAACGCAAATAGTAGCAACCAAGGAGCATCATCTTCAAGTTCACTAGAGACAATGATGAAAGAGTTCACGGCAAGCTAGAAAGAATACATGGCCAAGAACGATGCGGTGGTTCAGAGCCAAGCCGCATCTTTACGAAATTTGGAAATCCAAGTGGGACAACTTGCGTCAGAACTTAAGAACAGACCTGCGAGAGCGCTGCCAAGCAACTCAGAAGCCCCTAAAGGGAAAGAGCATTGCCATGCATTGACTCTTCGCAGTGGGAAACAGCTGCCGCCAAGTGATCTTGCGCCAGCGTCGGAAGATTCAACCAAAGCTGTGACCAGATCAAGTAATGTTCAGGAGCAGGAAGAGAACGCAGCTGAAGCAGAACCCAAAAAGGAAGAAAAACAAGCTGAAAAAGAACCTGACGCATACAAGCCTACAATTCCCTTTCCACAAAGGCCAAGAAAGAAAAATGATGAGGCCTAGTTCAAGAAATTTCTGAATGTCCTGCAGGAACTTCACATTAACATCCCATTGGTGGGAGCATTGGAAAAAATGCTCAGCTATGCAAAGTTTTTGAAAGATATCTTGACAAACAAAAGGCCATGGAAGGAATTCGAGACGGTTGCGCTGACTAGCGAGTGCAGCGCAATACTAGTAAACAAGCTCCAACCCAAGATGAAGGATCCTGGAAGTTTCACCATCCCTTGTTCAATAGAAGGAATTGACGTCGGAAGAGCTTTGTGCGATCTCGACACAAACATCAACCTAATGGCCCTATCTAGAAGCGCTTAGGGATTGGAGAAGCACATCCGACCACTGTCATGCTTCAACTCGTAGATAGATCTGTCGTTCATCCTGAAGGAAAAATCGAAGACGTCCTGGTGAAGGTTGACAAATTTATTTTTCCAGCTGACTTCATGATTCTTGATTATGAAGCAAATAGGGAGGTGATAACTCTCCAAAAGGGAGTTATTTAGGCCTTATTTCTATAGTGTTTTGTGTGTCATTTGTGCTAAACAGGGTTGCTGTTAGATGAATAATATATGTTTTAACCCATTTGGAAGAATAGATGCTTTGGAAGTTATTTTGTGCAGAATATATTGCTGAGCGACTTGAGGAAGTAAAATCTGTGATCCAGCAAAGCAAGGAGCAAAACTGCCACGTCATAGCTCGTTAGCCATTTTAATGAGCCGAAGTTTGTTGAGCTATTCTCGGATTTAAGAAGCTTGGAAAACCTGCCATGTGTCCAATTTGACCTAATTAGAGCTTGTTATCACTCTATAAAAGGAGAAGTGATGTGTAAATTGCTTACCGCAAGTGTACGGGTCAAGTAATAATATAGTGAATGTGATATTTGAATGTCGTCCTCTGGATTGGTTTCTAATCAATCTTAATTACCGAAAATAGTCTTGCCCAATTTTATTTAGGGAACCAAAAGAAGTGAGAATGAAGGTAAAGGAAACACAAAACAATGCAAAAATTGACAATCCAATGGGAACAATAGTCTTAGGGATGTGATGTCACCAATTGGGATTATGGATTAATTAATGGATTGACAACATGCTACGATTCATAAATCTTGGTGAACTAAAATCACACATATCTCTCCCGAGCATACATGATTCTGCCACATGCAATTGAACTCGATATCCCTATCTAAATTCAATTAACATACAAGGCAATAAGGATAACCTTTTTAACGATTTCTAGAATTAACTATAATCTCCCGATTTCTAGCTAAATCCTAGTTATGCATAATGATTTCTAAGCTAAATCCTCTCTCCCGAGTTAGATTCAAGCACAAACATCAATCAATTTATGGCCAGTAAATTGACAGCATTAAGGACACAAATATGCATAAATGAAATCAATAGCATAAAACCGTACAATCAATCCATAACGTGCCCAACGGCTACATCAATCCCTAAGAATTCAACTTAGCTACACATAATCCTTATTACAACATAAACTAAGTATGAATCAGCCATAAAAACTAACTAAAATAAGGGATAAAGGAAATTAAACACTATGTAGGTCGGAACCGCACAAACAATGCCTTCAATTCCCTTTTGCTCCACTTGCGCCAGCCCTCAAATCAGTCTATTTCCTCTGTTTTACGGCTCTAGAGTGTCCAAAAAGAAGTCCCCAATCAGCCCTAATCGAAAATTATAAACTAGGGTCATAGAGTTGAGACGCTGTGACCTGTTCGCGCCTAATCAGATAAGGAAAGGCAGCGTCGAGACGCTCAAGGGTCTGCGGTTGACTTTAACTTGACTTCTTCTTCTTTGATCTCTTTTTCCTTCTTTAACCTCTTTTCGCCCCCCGAACATCCAATTGGCTCCAATATTAATTTCCTACAAATACAACATGAAAATGCATAAAATTTGGCCAATAAATCATTGGAGTTGAAACACATTCCAAAAAATCCAGAGTTTCGGGAGGATCCTGCTAATAAGACTACAAGAGTTGTGCCTAATCAATAATATTGCTAGAGCATCTTTTAAAACAATTACTAAATTCTGACCAACGCCTGTTTCCTATCTGTCTGCTTTATTTGTTTACTTTCTCTTCTGTCATTTCTTTTGCTTCAGCATTTTATCAAAATCAAATCATTTTAACCACTTTTGAAACCATTAAAGAATTATACAAAATAGATAAAGTGAGAGCTATTCAGACCCTGGATTCGATAAATACTTATTACTTGTTGCAGATTGTGTATGCTTGCACAGTGTTCTAGAGTCTATTTCTACTGCATTTTTACCCACTCTGGAAACCCAACAAGTTTTTGGCGTTGTTGCCGGGGACTTGAATAAGTTTTTATCTGATATGTTTTGTGTATGTGTTTTAGTGGTTTGGTGCTATAACTTTTTGATTATTTCTTTTGTTTTTGCAGGTGTGAGTTTGGTACATGAGCGATCCGCTTGGGGTAGGGTTCGAGCTTGATCCAGAAATTGAGAGGACATTCAGGAGAAGAAGGAGAGAGCAGCGTAGAAACCAAAACCCAATGGCTGACGTGTCGCGTCTCTCGGACGTTCCAGAAGATCCAGTGAACCCCTAGCAGAATTGTGTGTTGCAGCAAAATCCGCCGCTGGAGAAAAATGGACAGCAAAATAATCAGGCTGAGAATCCTATCTTGGTAGCAAACGATAGGGCCAGAGCCATTCGAGCTTATGCTTTTCCGATGTTTGATGAGTTAAATCCAGGAATTGCACGTCCTCAAATTGAGGCAGCAAATTTTGAAATGAAACAGGTAATGTTTCAGATGTTGCAAACCGTGGGTCAATTCCATGGTTTGTCATATGAAGATCCTCATTTACACCTTAAGTGTTTTCTAGGAGTTAGTGATTCTTTTGTAATTCAAGAAGTGTCTAGAGACGCCCTAAGATTAACTTTGTTCTCGTATTCCCTTAGAGACGGAGCAAATGTATGGTTAAATTCTTTTGCTCCAGGATAAATTAGGACATGGAATGAGTTAGCGGAAAAATTTCTTAGTAAGTTTTTTCCACCAACTAGGAATGCTAAATTGAGGAGTGAGATAGTAGGGTTTAGGCAACTTGAAGATGAAACTTTTAGTGAGGCTTGGGAGAGGTTTAAGGAGCTTTTGCGAAAGTGTCCCCACCATGGTTTACCTCATTGTATCCAAATGGAAACATTTTACATCGGGTTAAATGGAGCAACCCAAGGTATGGTTGATGTTTTGGCTGTAGGGGCCCTTTTGGCAAAAACTTTTAATGAAGCCCATGAAATTTTAGAAAGAATATCAACCAATAGTTGTCAGTGGTCGGATGTTAGAGGCTCAAATAAAAAAGTTAAGAGTGTGTTAGAGGTTGATGGTGTGTCCACCATTAGGGCTGATATTGCAATGTTAGCTAACGCTCTTAAAAATGTGACAGTGGTTAGTCATCAGCAGCCGCCAGCTGTGGAGCCTGCTGCAGTGGTGAACCAAGTTGCAGAGGAAGCATGTGTCTATTGTGGTGAAGAGCAAAACTACGAGTTTTGCCCCAACAATCCAGCTTCTGTGTTTTTCGTAGGTAATTAGAGGAATAACCCTTATTCTAACTTTTATAATCCAGGTTGGTGCAACCACCTCAACTTTGCGTGGGGAGGACAAGAAAGTAATATGCAAGCACATCAAAAGGTGAACCAATCGGGATTTGCTAAATCACAGTTATTGCCCCAGCAAAATAAGCAGGCTTTGCCCCAGCAAAATTCGGAGAGTTCTCTTGAGGCAATGATGAAAGAATATATGGCTCGAACAGATGCCGCAATTCAAAGTAATCAAGCTTCAATGAGAGCCCTGGAATTGCAAGTGGGCCAGCTAGCTAATGAGTTGAAGGAAAGGCCTCAAGGGAAACTTCCTTCGGATACTGAACACCCTAGAAGGGAAGGTAAGGAGCAGGTACAGGCAGTGACTTTAAGGAGTGGTAAGCCACTAGAAGAGAGAAAAGAGCCTAGTAAACTCCAGGATGTAGAGAAGAATTATGATAAAAATGTTGTTGTTGAAAAAGAGTTGATGTCTGGTAAAGGTGCTAGTGGCAGCAATAATGATGCTGGAGCAGCTGGTTTTGTTCCAGATGTGGAACCACCTTATGTGCCGCTCCCACCTTATGTACCACCTCTACCTTTTCCACAAAGACAAAGGCCTAAGAATCAGGATGGTCAATTTAAGAAGTTTTTAGAGAATCTTAAGCAATTGCATATAAATATCCCTTTGGTAGAAGCTATAGAACAAATGCCTAATTATGCTAAATTTCTTAAGGATATTTTAACTAAAAAGAAGAGGTTAGGTGAGTTCGAAATTGTATCTCTTACTGAGGAATGTAGTGTTAGTCTTAAGAATGGGCTACCAACCAAGGCTAAGGATCCAGGGTCATTTACTATTCTTATTTCAATAGGTGGAAAAGAGTTAGGTAGAGCACTTTGTGATTTAGGTGCAAGCATTAACCTTATGCCTCTTTCGGTCTATCGGAAGTTAGGTATTTGTGAAGCTAGGCCTACCACAGTCACACTCCAATTAGCTGATAGGTCTATCACATATCCAGAGGGTAAAATTGAGGATATCTTAGTGAAGGTAGATAAATTCATATTTCTTGTTGATTTTATTATCTTAGATTATGAAGCAGATAAAGATGTCCCAATTATTCTTGGTCGTCCATTTTTGGCTACTGGTAGGGCATTGATAGATGTTCAAAAAGGGGAACTAACAATGAGGGTTTATAATGAGGAAGTGAAATTTAATGTGTTTAAGGCCATGAAGTATCCAGACGAAATGGAAGATTGTTCTTTCATTAGGATTCTGGAGAACACAATTGTTGAGACAGCATTGCAGGATTTGGCAAACAAGCATTTGGAAGATCATGGAAAGGTTAGTGTAGAGGATTTAGAAGTTTGTTCTTTAGAAAGAAAAAGTGAAAAAGAAGTGTCTGGGTGTGAGGATGTTTTTTAGTCTTTAGATTTTGATGAAAGGAAAGCTCCTCCTATTAAGCCATCCCTGATTGAGGCACCCACTTTAGATTTGAAGCCCTTGCCGGATCATCTAAAGTATATGTATCTTGGGGAAGGTGAGACGTTGCCCATTATTGTTGCATCAGATTTAATGTCGAAGGATGAAGAGTCCTTAATAAAGTTGATGCAGCAATATCGCAAAGCAATAGGTTGGACATTGGCTGACATTCAGGGAATTAGCCCTTCTTTCTGTATGCATAAAATCACTCTGGAGGAAGGATCCTTTAGGGGTATTGAGCAACAGAGGAGGCTCAACCCTGCAACGAAAGAGGTTGTTAAGAAGGAGGTGATTAAATGGTTGGATGCTGGGATTATTTATCCAATTGCAGATAGCAATTGGGTAAGCCCTGTCCAATGTGTTCCTAAGAAAGGAGGTGTCACAGTAGTATCTAATAAAGATAATGAGTTGATCCCAACCAGGACAGTGACAGGCTGGAGGGTTTGCATGGATTATAGGAGGCTTAGCAAAGCTACCCGTAAGGACCATTTCCCTCTACCATTTATTGACCAAATGTTGGACAGATTGGCTGGTCAGGCCTACTACTGTTTCTTAGATGGTTATTCTGGGTATAACCAGATTAGCATTGCTCCTGATGATCAGGAAAAAACCACTTTCACCTGCCCTTATGGGACGTTTGCTTTTAGGCGAATGCCTTTTGGCCTTTCAATGCTCCAGCAACATTTCAGCGGTGTATGTTAGCAATTTTTTCTGATATGATTGAGTCCACTGTTGAGGTATTTATGGACGATTTTTCAGTTTTTGGAGGGTCTTTTCAAAGTTGTTTGGATAATTTAGGTAAGGTGTTAAAGAGATGTGAGGATACCCATCTAGTTCTTAATTGGGAGAAATGCCACTTCATGGTGAAGGAGGGCATAGTGTTAGGTCATAAGATCTCAAAGAAAGGTCTAGAAGTTGATCGAGCAAAAATAGAGGTTATTGAGAGATTAGAACCACCGAGTTTAGTGAAAGGGATTCGGAGCTTTTTAGGTCATGCTGGATTTTATAGAAGGTTCATAAAGGATTTTTCAAAAATTAGTAAACCTCTTTGTAACTTATTGTGCACTGATCATGTTTTTTACTTTAATGCAGATTGTAGGAAGGCTTTTGAAACTTTAAAGGCTGCTTTAATCTCAACGCCTATTTTGTGTGCACCTAATTGGAGTTTACCATTTTAGGTAATGTGTGAAGCTGAGTGATGTTGCAAGAGGTGCCATGCTGGGGCAAAAGCAGGGCAAATTTATCCATCCTATTTATTATGCAAGCAGGGTTTTAAATGAGGCACAAATCAACTATACAACTACTGATAAGGAGTTGTTAGTTGTTGTGTTTGCTTTTGAGAAATTCCGCCAATATTTGGTTGGATCCAAAGTCACGGTTTTCAAAAATCATGCAGCAATAAGGTACTTAATGTCTTAAAAATATGCAAAGCCTAGATTGATTCGTTGGGTTTTATTATTGCAGGAATTCGACTTGGAGATAAAGGATAAGAAGGGATCAGAGAATGTTATTGCAGATCATTTGTCTCGTCTTGATCCAACATCATCTTTGCTGAAGCAATCTGCCATTTCAGATTCTTTTCCTGACGAACAGCTCTTTGCTGTTGAGGTAAAGGTAGTCAAGGATTAGAGGCAGACGAAGAAGTTTAAGCATGATGCAAAATTTTTCCATTGGAATGAGCCATTTATGTATAAGCAATGCTCTGATGGTATTATTCGTAGGTGTGTTTCAGGTGATGAAGCAAAGGAAACCCTGGAGCAATGTCACTCTTCGCCGTATGGAGGCCATTTCAGCGGTCAGAGGACAGCTATGAGGATTTTGCATTGTGGGTTCTTCTGGCCTTCCTTATTTAAGGATGTCCATTGGTTCTACAAGCAACGTGATGCTTGCCAAAGGAGAGGAAACTTGGGACCTAGAGATGAAATGCCTCTTACTTACATTTTGGAAGTGGAATTATTTCATGTGTGGGGTATTGACTTTATGGGGCCATTTCCCCCTTCTAATGACAATGTTTTTATCTTATTGGCAGTTGATTATGTGTCCAAGTGGGTGGAGGCCATCGCATGCCATCAGAATGATGCCAAGACAGTATCAAGGTTTCTCCAATCGCACATCTTTGCGCGGTTTGGGACACCTAGAGCTCTAGTGAGTGATGAGGGTACCCATTTTGTTAATAATGTTTTGGCTAAACTTTTAGCGAAGTATGGAATTAAGCATAGGATATCTACTCCTTATCACCACAGCCAAATGGTCAAGCTGAAATTAGTAATAGGTAAATCAAATCTATTTTAGAGAAAGTAGTCCATCCATCTAGGAAAGATTGGTCTTTTCGATTAGATGAGGCTCTTTGGGCTTATAGGACAACCTATAAGACTCCCTTAGGTATGTCTCCCTATAGGTTAGTATATGGGAAAACTTGTCATTTACTGTTAGAGCTTGGGCATAAAACGTTTTGGGCTTTGAAGAAGTTGAATTTTGATCTGACTTGTGTAGGGGCAATAAGAATGCTGCAGCTTAACGAGTTAGAGGAATTTCGCCAATTTTCTTATGAAAATGCGAAAATGTATAAAGAAAAGACTAAGAGGTGACATGATAAGAAAATTAAGCCTAAAGAATTTGTTAAAGGTCAGAGAGTCTAGCTTTACAATTCTAGATTGAAATTGTTTCCTCGGAAGCTAAAATCCAAATGGTCTGGTCCGTTTGTGGTGATTGAAGTTTTTCCCCATGGAGCAATTACGTTGAGGGATGAAAAGGATGGGAGAGTGTTCAAAGTTAATGGACAGCGTGTGAAACATTATTGGGGTGAGGAGTTCCAGTCGAAATATCCTTCCCTAAAGTTGCTTGATGAATAAGTGAGAGAGATTTTTGCGGGAGCATTTTGTATAACAATATTTTTGAGCTCCTAGGATTTTGTTGTGATTTTATTTTTCGCTGATTTGGTTTGATTTTAATTCAAATTATTTTGAATTAGATTCAGTTTGTTTAAATCTTATCTGATTTATTTTAATTCATTGTTATTTTTAAAAAATCTCGTAGATTTTATTTTATTGTATTTTTATTTTCGCCAGTTTATCTTATGTTTAATTTAATACGATTAATTTAGAGTAGATGTAGTTTAGTTTTTTTATTTATTATTTATATTTCTGTTTAAATTAGGTTTAATAATATTTTTCCTGATTTATTCGGCTAAAGATGAAATAAAATTAGATTTGATTTTGGCGGTTTGAAATTGAATTTTCCCATGTGAAAAGATTCTTCTAGAAGGAGATTTTATTGTTCGGTTTGTTTTTGCAATCTTTTGGTTAGAGCAACCATATTGTCAGAATATTATAGATTTGGTTAAGAATTAAATATTTTACCATTTTGATTTAAATTTTTCGTGGGAAGTTAACTTGCATGTGAGATCTAGCGATTACACGTGTCTCGCAGGGAAATCAAACGGCAGCCAGCGTATCATTAAAATCAGATTTTACCATTTTAATCATTTAATTTCACCACGATTACATGCAAAATTAACGGTAATATTATTTAATTAGAGCAGATTTTTTCGGTTAGGATCATTAGTGCTGGAGCCCTATTTAATCAAATCAACGATACGTTTTCCTTCACTTCATCTTCACCCATGTTTTATTCTTTGCTTCAGTTTTTCTTTCCTTTCTTCCGATTACTGTAAAATTCTTCAAGTTCGAAATGGCTAAAACAAGAGGCCGTAAAGAGAGAGACAATGAGGAAGAAGAAGTGCCAGTTACCCCTGAGGCACCAAAGACAAAGGCGAAGAAAAGGAAAACACCGGAAGAGAGAGAGACTAAGAGAAGAAGACGACAACAGCGGACTGAGGTTGTAGAGATTGAAAAGGTTGTAAGGAAAGTCGTCGAGCACGTTGCTGCTGAAGTGGTTGAAGAGGAGCAACCGAAGGAACCTGAGGAAAACAATCCTGAGCAAGGTGAGCCGATTATTGAGAACCCACAGGAAGTTCAAGAGAATCTAGTAGAGGATACACAAGAAGAAGGAAATGGGCAGGAAGTGCAAGAGCAGCAGGTTCAGACTGAAGAGATTGTACCAGAGATTCCACGTCGCTGCCGTCGGAAGCAGAAGGCTGGGAGAATCAAGGTAATCCGAACAGACACCCCATCGCCGTCGTCGACGGAATCTAAAAAAGAAAACTCTGAGAAAGAGGACCAGGTGAGATAATAAGCTGAAAAGAAGGTCGAGGAAGAAATTTTGGCGAAACAAACTGAAGACAAGGGCAAAGGGATTGCTGAGGCACCGGGAGAGACAGAGAAGGTCGATCCTGAGGAACCAAGGTTGCCATATAATCGCTTCATCAACGATCTTGCCCGAGCAAAGTATCTGGAAATGCTGAAAAGGGACTTCTTATTTGAAAGAGGATAAGGTGATGACTTGCCTCATTTCCTACGTGCTGGTATTACCAATCATGGATGGGATCAGTTTTGTGCAAAGCCGGAGCCAGTGAATTCGAATATTGTTCGAGAATTTTATGCGAACATAGATGATCAAGAAGGATTCCAAGTCATGGTCCGAGGGGTGGCTGTTGATTGGAGCCCAGGAGCAATCAATCTCTTTTCAACCTCCAAGATTTTCCACATGCTGGGTTTAATGAGATGGTGGTGGCACCGTCTAACGATCAGCTGAATGCGGCTGTAAGGGAGGTTGGCATTGAAGGGGCCCAATAGAGGTTGTCGAAGACGGAGAAGCGCACTTTCCAAGCAGCTTATCTGAAGAGTGAGGCTAATACATGGTTGGGCTTCATCAAGCTGCGTTTGCTTCCGACAACCCACGACTCGACAGTGTCCCGAGACCGATTGCTTCTGGTATTTGCTATTCTGCGTTCTTTAAGTATTGATGTTGGAAAATTATCTCAAATGAAATTTATACTTACTGGCGAAAGAAGGTTGGTAAATTATTCTTCCCATATACAATCACGTTGCTGTGCAATAGGGCAGGGGTGCCCACGACCCAGATGATGTCATTTTGCTTGACAAGGGGATCATTGACACACCTAATCTAGCGAGGCTTCAGCGGACTCAAGAAGCTCGCCAAGGTGGATTGGTTTGCGGCATCCATCGGATTTTAAAGCGACTTCAACTGTCAGTCAGTAGGCAATAGTATGCTGAAAGACAAGCTCAAACCTACTGGACCTATGCTAAAAGAAGGGATGTCACACTTAGGAGGGCATTGCAATCTAACTTTTCAAAGCCTTACCAAGCCTTTTCAGTATTCCCCGATGACCTGTTCAATCCTTGGATTCCACCCCCGCGAGTTGAAAGAGAGGAAGAAAAGGAGGAAGATCAGGGTCAGGATGATTGACGAAGAAGTAGAGTTGGGTGAGCAATCATTTTGTTCTTATCTTTTTGTTTGCTCGCGTATTCCTGACCCCATTTTCTTTTGATATTATGTTTTTGCTTGTTTTTGCTTGTTTTTATTTTTTTGTTCCTAGGCCACCAGTTTATCTATTTCATGTAAATCTTTTTCTAATGAAATTTCCAAGCATTTCTGTTTTATAAGCACTGAGCATTCCTAACTTAACTAATTTTCTTCTGAATATTTGAAGCTTGGACTAGTTAGCTTAATTAGATCAAAGTGTTATGATCTCCAGAAACCTTTTGCTTGTGCATTTCTTCTAGCCTGGTCATCGTTGCGGCAAGAAGATTCTGAGGTAGTGTTGACTTATTTGATCCACCTTAAGCTTAATTCTAGTCCCACGCTTAGTTTAAAATTCAGATAGAAAAATTTAAGTTTGGGGGTATAATTTAAAATGTTAATGATTCATTGGGGATAATGAATAATTCAAGTTTGGGGGACTTTTAGCTACTCCAATTGTTTTGCTTGAGCATTCATCTCCTTCTCATAACCTCTTTCTCAAAAATCCATCTTTCAAGTTTACCATCCAATCTCCAAAAGGTTTCTTTCCAACAGAGGAATTGAGACATTTTTCTTTTGAGAACGCACTAAGCTTCCCAAGGAAAGAGCAAAAAATAATGCCATGACCAGAAAATTAAAGCCAAGCATCATGAAGTTGGACAGAAGGTGTTATTATTTAACTCCATACTCCAATTGTTTTCTGGCGAACCATTTCGCAATAATCAAAGGTTACTCTTACGGAGTTATGAATTTAAAGAGTAAGGATGAAGATCACATTCTTAAAGTAAATGGACAACAGTAGAAGCCTTACTTTGGAGAAGAGGTGTTAGCACAATAAAAATCAATTGAAGCTAAATTGTTCAAGGAGTATTCTTGACTGAAATTTCATTTGCATTTGTTGCTTTTAAGTTTTTCTTTGTTTAGGTTTTAATTCAGTTATTGTTCTTTGATATTTTGTTGTCTAGTGATGATGAAAATATCAAGGTCTCAATTATATATATATATATATATATATATAGATGGATGTATATATAGATAGATGGATAGAGGTGTTTTAAAAAGATTTCTAAAAATTATTGTTGAAATTACAAAATTAATTTTTAAACAAGTGTTTCACAGTTTTTTACAATTATTAGAAAGCAACTACAATTTTTGTTATACAGTTGTTGATTTGAATAGTTCTGGTAGAATTATATTTTTTGTGCCATGTTTTAACCTTAATTATAATTTGGCCTCCCTATATTTTTTAAAGTTTTACTATCATCTCTACCTTCTTTTAATTAAAATTTACTTGAAATTTTTATCATTAATCTATACATCCCAGAATATTGGATAAAGATATCTAACCACTTAAATTATGTTTAGATTGACAACAATTATTGTTGTAAAAAAAAACAATTATTGAACTTTTAGAAGCATATAGAGACCAAATTAAAAAGACTTTTAAGATAAATATATCATTATAACTTAACCGCTAAACAAATATAAATATATATATACCGCTAAACAAATATTGAAATTGTTAAATTTGAAATTTGACCTTGTAAGTTATATAGTCCAAATTTATTTCTAGAAAAAAAAAATCACGGTCTATGCAGTTCAAGAAATAATTTTTACGGGTCCATATCATTTAAATCATAGCAATTTGATTTTTGAAATATGAAGTTCAAACCAAGGAGTATGTTGATGGTCAAATTTGGTCGGGAGGAACTCACATGACCTTCACGTGCCACCAACGGTAAATTTGTTTGAAAGGGGGAAGACGTGACCTGCAAAAGACAGGGAAACCTGCACATCGGTGGGGTGCTTGCCCCACCGCCTCCGATTCTTAAGTCAGTAAGCTGAAGGAAGAGCTAGAGAGCAAGATGAGAAGTCGAGAATAGAGTTCGGGATCCCATCTTCAGTGATGTGGAAAGAAACAATGCTAACAAACAAAAGAGTATCAAGGGAGAGATAAATATGTGAAGGTGGAAAAAAATATTAACAAATAATAAGGGAAGAAATACGTAGAGGTAGAAAAAATAGTCCTAAGAAACCAAAATAAATGGTAACATGTGACATTAATTTAAATGAATTCCTACTATAATGTTCTTGCATATTCAACCATTAAAATATACCTAGAGATTTATGAAAAAATAGTGAAAATTCAATCTTAACAAACAATTAATGGATTGTTCAGTAACAATTAATAGATTAATCCTTCAAAATTTTGTGAATATTAGTAGAATTTAGCACAGAGAGAAACCTCGCTTGAAATTAAATCCCCATGTTTGTTCTCTTTTGTGATTTTGCAATTATAATTAAATCAATCTCAATTTACAAATAAGAGCTTCATTGAATATGGATTTTGTATTGTAATTTAGACTTTTAGATTGAGCAAATAAGACATGTCCAAATATGTTAACAAATATTAATTTAATATCAACTTTTTATGAACCATTTTTCTTTATTGGATAATTGGATTACTTCATTGAGAAATTTTATACATATTAAAGGTGTGAATTTAAAATTCACAACTTTTTAAGAGCAACAAAAATGATGGTGGATGGGTTCATTTTAACCCATTAATTTCAAATTTGTTTTAATCTTCTAAATTTATCCATGGTAAGATTTCAGGAATTAATTCAATTTATATTCTTCCCTAAATGTCCTTATTTAATTTGGTAACTCATATTTTATTAATTTATTTTAGTATTATATTTTTTTTGTCAATCGGTACGGGCAAATACGTGAATGAGCTTCTTAAACTCCTTTAATATTCGGTTGTGAGCTGACAAAAATGTAAGATTATAACAAAATAGATATTTTTGGAATAAATGGACTACTATTGACCTATTTGTATAAATACTCTTTTTTAGTTAGACTCATGTTGGTGCAAATTTAAAAATTACCTAAAACATTAGAGTTCATTTGTATATTTACCCAAAAAGTACACAAATAAAGTGATTATCCATGGAATGTTAAGGATTCTAAGCAAATAAAGACAATTTTTTTCTGGAACTGAAATTGCAATTCCCTCCATTTTTGTGGAATATTTCTTTTTTTGACAATATGTGGGGTGGGAGATTTGAACCGACCACTTGGTCATCAATACAATCTTATGTCTATGCTCATGTTGGCCATTTTTGTGGAATATTTCCCTTCATAAAAATTTCAAACTAATTACTTATGAATCAATCTAAAATTTGTTTCTGGTTCTATAAAGAAAGCTTCACATGATCCTGCATAGAGAGGATTTATAATTTAAATGCTAATATGCAAATCAAGTTTCTATAAATGAATCAACAACAAAAATTTCCAAGGACAAATGATACACAATATATCTCTAATCTCTAATCTCTAATCTCTAATATATAAAAAGTCAGGATCTTGAAAAAACATTTTTGGACATATTTACCCTCTCATTTTTTTACGTAATTACAAATGTGCCCTTGTGATTTATTTAACACCACAATAATTATATAACTATAAAAACCGATATTGCATTCAAATATTTAATAAAGTAATGGATAAATAGGAATTGATTATTAATTATTTAATAATTTTTTTTTATCTAAATGTGATGATTTTTTTTTAGTACATCTAAATGTGATAATTATATAACTATAAGAATCGATATTGCATTCAAATATTTAATAAAGTAATGGATAAATAGGAATTGATTATTAATTATTTAATAATTTTTTTTATCTAAATGTGATATTTAAACTAAAATGAATACTAAATGTACTAAAATGAATATTAAATGTTTTTATTTCACAAAATTTATATTGCCTTCTTTTTGTGATAAAATCATAGTAGGAAAAATTTTAACCATTGTTTTTTTTTTAAATAAAATTTTAACCATTGTTTTTTTTTTTAAATAAAATTTTAACCATTTTTAAAAGAAAACTATAATTTAAATAAATTCTACACCATCAAATTTTATATATAATAAATTAGTAGAATAATAGTTTTTTTTTAATGAATATATATAAGAATGTGAAAAGTTGGTAGGTTTAATAAAGTAATGGATAAATAGGAATTGATTATTAATTATTTAATAATTTTTTTTATCTAAATGTGATATTTAAACTAAAATGAATATTAAATGTACTAAAATGAATATTAAATGTTTTTATTTCACAAAATTTATATTGCCTTCTTTTTGTGATAAAATCATAGTAGGAAAAATTTTAACCATTGTTTTTTTTTTTAAAATAAAATTTTAACCATTTTTAAAAGAAAACTATAATTTAAATAAATTCTACACCATCAAATTTTATATATAATAAATTAGTAGAACAATAGTTTTTTTTTTTTTTAATGAATATATATAAGAATGTGAAAAGTTGGTAGGTGAAGAGCTTGAATATAAAAGGTTTTATTCATTAAATTTCTATGAATTAATTATAAACTTTATAACTTCAAATTTAATTACAATCAATCGTGGGATTTTAAAGGTTTTGGAATTGCAAGAGTTTTGTAACATTCTTCAACTCCATTATATAAAGAACTCTCTCCCTACTTTCTTCTACACAAATTTGGGTATCCTCTTTTTAGTTTTTTTTTTTCCTCTTCAATTTGTTCTCTATAAGTTTATTAGTTTATTTGAATTACAAAGTCGTGTTAACTACCAAAAAAGGATGAAGATACTTCAAAACGATCTTCAACACATGTATCTATTTCTAACATATATATGGCTTTCAAACAAACTATGGCTTTCAAATATAACCAAACAAACCCGATATGGCCCAAAGCAACACACGACTGGAAGGAGAAGACCAAAACGAGCCGACCCACTAAAAAGGAGCAGAAAAACGGCGGCGCACGCGCTCACACGCGTCGGCGCGTGAGGCTGTCGCAGAAGCTAGTGGCGGCGCGTGAGGGCCACGCGCTGGGATTTTCGGCTTCGGATTTTGAGGATCAATAGATCGGCGAGTGGGCTACGTTTTGAGCTGGGCGGTGACAAAAAAATCCTCCGGTGACAGACCAAAACGGCGGCGGTTTCAGGCGGCGGCGGCGGCGGAATCTGGTGGTGGCGGCGGCGGTTTCAAGCAGCAAACGTTTTGGGCAACCCAAAACTCTCAAAAGGTGTTCCAAACCAAAACCCTAACCGTTCACAAATTTCCAACGAGACAAAACCCTAACCGTTAACAAATCTCCAATGAGACAAAACCCTAATTGCCCTAACGCTCTGATACCATGTAAACTCTAAGGTTTGAGAGAATCTCAATCATCTATTCCATTCACATAAAGATATATATATATACAAGTGTACAAGGTTAACCCTAAGTAGGAGAATGTAAAAAGACAATAAAGGACAACTCTATACAATTACACTTATTATACTAATATAATAACTCTAACACTCCCCCTCAAGTTGGAGCATATATATTCGTCATGCCCAACTTGTTAGAGAGATAATCTATTCGAGCTCCATTTAGTGCCTTTGTGAAGATATCTCCTAATTGCTCTCCAGTCTTCACATATCCTGTTGACACCAAACCTTCTTGTATCTTTTCACGTACAAAGTGACAGTCAACCTCAATGTGTTTAGTCCGTTCATGAAATACAGGATTAGATGCAATATGAAGAGCGGCCTGATTATCACACCACAATTTTGTCGGTGTTGTGATATCAAATCCCAATTCAACAAGAAGTTGACGTATCCAGACTAATTCACATACAGACTGTGCCATTGCTCTATATTCTGATTCAGCACTTGAACGTGACACCACATTTTGTTTCTTACTTTTCCAAGAAACCAAATTACCACCCACAAATACACAGTATCCTGTAGTTGATCTTCTATCTTCTCTAGATCCTGCCCAATCCGCATCTGAGAAGCATTCAATGTTCATGTGTCCATAATCCTTATATAATAAACCACGTCCAGGAGCTGCCTTCAAATAACACAAAATGTGTTCCAATGCAGCCCAATGATCAACTGTAGGAGAAGACATAAACTGGCTCACAATACTCACTGAATAAGCTATGTCAGGCCGAGTCACCGTAAGATAATTGAGTTTTCCTACTAACCTTCTATACCTTTCAGGATCTTTAAGTAACTCTCCCTCTTTCGTAAGCTGTAAGTTCGGCATCATTGGGGTACTACATGGTTTAACCCCTAACTTCCCTGTTTCAGTCAACAAGTCAATTACATATTTTCGCTGTGATAACAGGATTCCCTTCTTGCTCCTTACTACCTTAATTCCCAGAAAGTATTTCAACGCTCCTAAATCTTTTGTATGGAATTGACTATGGAGAAAGGTTTTGAGTGCTTGGATACCTGATGTGTCATCGCCAGTAATAACAATATCATCAACATACACAACCAACAAGATAACACCATTTGCAGATCGCTTATAAAAAACAGAATGATCTGATTTACTTTTCCTCATTCCAAAATTTACAATCACCTGACTGAATTTTCCAAACCAAGCTCGGGGACTCTGTTTTAATCCATACAAGGATTTAAGAAGACGACATACCTTTCCATTCTCCCCCTGAGCAACAAACCCTGGTGGTTGCTCCATATACACCTCTTCTTCAAGATCACCATGAAGAAAGGCATTTTTAATATCAAGCTGATGCAGGGGCCAATGATGAATGGATGCCAACGAAATGAACAGCCGAACAGAAGCCAATTTAGCAACGGGAGAAAAGGTATCAGAATAGTCAACTCCATAGGTTTGTGCATAACCCTTAGCAACAAGGCGAGCTTTCAAGCGAGCCACAGATCCATCTGGATTGACCTTGACCGCAAATACCCACTTACAACCAATAGGCTTCTTTCCTGCAGGAAGAGAAACTAAATCCCAAGTACAATTGTCATCTAAGGCATTCATCTCCTCAACCATTGCAGCACACCAACCAGGATGAGACAAAGCTTCATGAACAGTCTTAGGAACAGATACCGATTGTAAGGATGCAATAAAAGAACAGGAAGAAGATGACAAATGATTATATGAAACAAAATTGGAAATAGGATAAGTGCATTGACGTTTACCTTTACGAAGAGCAATGGGAAGGTCATCGCTCGTTCCTGGATCCAATGACGAAGAAGCCTCTGGTTCAGGGCATGTAACTGAAGGGGGTGGTCGTCGAGAATAAACCTGAGTAATAGGTGGACGAGTAGAAACAGGCATAGATGGAGGTGAATCAGTAGAAGACTCACAAGAGGAGAGAATGGTATAGACAAGAAAATCATCATCCTCCTCATTACGCTCCCCCTTAGACTGATTGGAAGGTGAGGAAAAGAAAGAAGAATCTTCAAAGAAGGTGACATCAGGAGAGACAAAATAACGATCGAGACTAGGACAATAACATCGATACCCTTTTTGAACACGAGAATAACCAAGGAAGATACATTTTAAGGACTTGGGATCAAGTTTGGTGAGATGAGGACGAACATCCCGAACAAAGCAAATACAACCAAAGATTTTGGGAGGAAGAGAGAATGAAGGTTGTGTGGGACATAAAATACGATAAGGTATCTCACCCTTTAGAACTGAGGAGGGCATGCGATTTATTAAGAAACAAGCTGTGGATACAGCATCGGCCCAAAAATACTTTGGAACATGCATCTGGAACATTAAGGCTCTGGCTGTTTCGAGGAGATGACGATTCTTTCTTTCTGCAACCCCATTTTGAGATGGAGTATCAACACATGAGGATTGATGGAGGATGCCATGTTCATCTAAATAAGAATTAAGAGCATGAGAGAAGTATTCTTTAGCATTATCACTCCGTAGAACTTTAAGAGAACCGTTAAATTGAGTTCGGATTTCAGCATGGAAGTTACGGAAATGAGAAAGCAGCTCAGAGCGATTTTTCATTAAATATAACCAAGTTACACGAGAAAAATCATCGACAAAGGTAACAAAATATCTAAACCCTATCTTTGACTCAATAGGACACGGACCCCAAACATCAGAATGAACTAATTCAAATGGAGCATTAGCTCGTTTAGTTGCACGGGGATACAGACTCACACGATGGAACTTAGCAAACTGACATGACTCACAAGTTAAAGAAGACAAAGAATGAAACTGAGGACGAAGATTCTTCAATACGGAAATAGAAGGATGACCCAAACGACAATGATCTTCAAATGGAGATGACACTTTAGAACATGCAACGGCTGTTGATATTTCTGGTTCAAAGATGTAGAGACCTCTAGATTCACGCCCTTTACCAATAGTCCTCTTCGTCGTAAGATCCTGAAATAAGCAATAACCAGGAAAAAATGAGACACAACAATTAAGGTCACGAGTGAGCTTACTAACAGAAATCAAGTTAAAGGAAAACTGTGGTAAACTCAAAACGGAAGACAACGAAAGTGAGTTGGTAAGTCGAACATTGCCGATTCCTAAGACTGGAGAGGTGGTTCCATCAGCTATAGTGACACTAGGGGAAGATGTAGATGGATCAATGGTAGAGAATAAACGGGGATTACCTGTCATGTGATCGGAAGCGCCAGAGTCTATGACCCATTTCGCAGAGGAGGAAAGAAGACATGTAGATGTGTTACCTGTGTCGGCAATGGCAGTAACAGGAGTGGAGGATGAAGCCATCAGTGACTCTTGATACAGTCGGAATTTAGCAAACTCCTCAGCTGAGATCGAAACAGACTTGTCAGAATTATCAGGAGTAGAGGCAACATGTGCAGATGGAAACCTCTGGTTTCTATAAAGCAATCTCCGACAATCACGTTTTATATGCCCTGGCTTATGACAATAGCGGCAAACAATATCTCCTGAATTTGCTTTTGGAGCAGTAGAATTTCCTCTGGACATGTTCGATGCTACCCCTCGATTGCCTCTATATTCAGTGGTCTGTCCAACTAAAGCACTGTTAGATTCAGATGACACTATCACTGGCGACCGCTCTGTACGTAGTATCCGAGTGTAGGCATCTTCCAATGATGAGATGTCTGAACTCGAGAGAACTTGATCTTTAGCTGTGTCATATTTTGAAGCAAGACCAACTAGAAAACTCATGATAAACAGTTGTTCGCGTTGGACATTCTGAACCTTGATATCAGTACTCATGGGCAACACTTCATTAAATTCTGCATATGCTCTTTTGCATTCCATAAAATAATTCAACAAAGACTTCTCGCCTTGATCAGGTTGAAAGAGGGTTCTACATACATCAAATATCCGACTGATGTTTCCTTTCCCAGAGTAAAGAAAATCTAAATATTCCAAGAGCTCCTTGACAGAATTACAGTGATTAACGAGCCCAATGATGTCACTTTCAATAGAATTCTTGATTTGTAGAATAAGTCGAGACTCGTCCCGTAGCCAACTCTTCTTAGTATCATTGTTTGGCGGGGATTCTAAAGTCAGGTGGTCATCCATATCAAGACTACGAATATAATGGTGAATATTCGACCGCCAAGCATAAAAATTAGAACCATTCAACTTATGTTCCGTGATCTTGGATACCATTGGAATCATCTCGGACAGCACTAAAGCCTTCTTTTCAGCCATAACCTCAACAAAAACAGACCAAAAAATAGAGCTGAAATCTGAATCACACAAACCCTAAACCTCCAAACAAACTATGGCTTTCAAATATAACCAAACAAACCCGATATGGCCCAAAGCAACACACGACTGGAAGGAGAAGACCAAAACGAGCCGACCCACTAAAAAGGAGCAGAAAAACGGCGGCGCACGCGCTCACACGCGTCGGCGCGTGAGGCTGTCGCAGAAGCTAGTGGCGGCGCGTGAGGGCCACGCGCTGGGATTTTCGGCTTCGGATTTTGAGGATCAATAGATCGGCGAGTGGGCTACGTTTTGAGCTGGGCGGTGACAAAAAAATCCTCCGGTGACAGACCAAAACGGCGGCGGTTTCAGGCGGCGGCGGCGGCGGAATCTGGTGGTGGCGGCGGCGGTTTCAAGCAGCAAACGTTTTGGGCAACCCAAAACTCTCAAAAGGTGTTCCAAACCAAAACCCTAACCGTTCACAAATTTCCAACGAGACAAAACCCTAACCGTTAACAAATCTCCAATGAGACAAAACCCTAATTGCCCTAACGCTCTGATACCATGTAAACTCTAAGGTTTGAGAGAATCTCAATCATCTATTCCATTCACATAAAGATATATATATATACAAGTGTACAAGGTTAACCCTAAGTAGGAGAATGTAAAAAGACAATAAAGGACAACTCTATACAATTACACTTATTATACTAATATAATAACTCTAACAGTAGAAATCTGAAATTCAAGTGTAGGCAACAATGATTAACCACCTAAGAATGGGAGACAAGTTTTCCTGAATAAAGCAAAATAACTTTAGTACATGTAGTTCTTATATAAAAAAAAAAAAAATTAGTATATGCCGTGAAAGCTATCCAAACATCTACCAAAAGTTCCTAATAAGAATACACACTTCTACATGTCCAGGATAACCGATCAACAAACTCCACTCTTCAACTACAGAGAACTAAACTCATTGTAATGCCCAGGTTTTTTATAAACTACTAACCTGGCAACATTACTAACTCATTACGAAACTAACCGAGTGCTCCAAAAATTTCGACAACATAACGACATACAACGGACTAACCCAAATTTTTTTTAAACACTTGCTAGAACAAAAACAACACTTCTATATAACATTTTCAACTGCACCATCCTACTACAATACAACAAAACTCCACAGAACAAGCAGCGAGTCAGGTCTCGCATTATCAACTACTATCTAACCAAAAACACGACTTTAACAAAGCTTATAACATTAGTTTTATTCGGAACAAACTTAATTGTAATTAACTAAACGAGAAGATAAAGTTTATTAAAACCAACATAACTCAGCCTAAAGTTTCAACAAGAATAAATTCAGAACTTAAACAAGTAGGACAAATAACTGTCCAACAAATGAAATCAACACTACCCTATCCAAGATAAAAATGAAGGGAAAAGAACGCTATCTAGTTACGGTCCTTCCTCATGCGTCTCCTCTAAATCATCAGGCTCATAGCAGTCTTCATAACTTGCATAATCTAAAATGTTTGGGGAAAAGGAGGGAAGGGGGTCAGTACAACCACAGTACTGGTAAGCAGCCCTTACCTGAAAAGCCATCAACCACAACCAAGCAAAAAACATACTTTTCATGCGCAAACAACATGCTTCTTTAAGCGATAACATAACGACATGCTCAAAAGCTAATAAAGTGAGTGACTCTCCTAAGCCATAACTCATGCAACCCTCTATGCAACTCACAACTGCTCATCAAACATATTTAGCCCTCACTTGGCTCTCCAAGACTAACCCTTTGAACCGCACTGTCCCCTGACCATTTGTAGCCAGGGCCACAATGCTCTCTACGAAGCTCGGCGTTCAACCCTTGACCATTTGTTCCCAAGGCCTCGAACTGTGCATCGCCCCTTGGCCATTTGTACCCAAGGTGCACAGATGACTTAAACGTATTGGTCCTTCCCCAGGCGCCCAATACCTACTTTCTAGACTCATCACACCGACCTTTGACCATTTGTACCCAAGGCCTCGATGCCCCTCTTAAAACCACCCCTCGACCATTTGTACCCAAGGTGCAGTGACATTCACCCAACTTTCCTTTCTTTCACATTCAGGTCTCTGCCTCTGTCTTATAACTATCTAGAATGCATATGCCCTATAACATGCTTCTAGACTCACGTATTATGCCCTCCAAGCATATACATACAACAACATGCTCTCGACTCATGCTAACTCATGAATGCACAAGAAATCTAGCATGTTTAACAACCAATCGTCACACGAAAACAATTCATGCTATTCGGAGATTTCATATATACATAAATGTAAAAGCTAGAAGCACTTTACATGTATATGAGTATAGAAGAAATAAGTAAGAAACAAGAGAATAGTTATAAGGCGAGTAAACAAGCAACGTGCATTATGCAATTAAACAGACTTCAACAGGTAAGAACTTCTTACATATAATGCTCCTAAGATATCCTAAAAGACCGACAGACGAACCGGAAGAGCCTAAGGAGCCCGAACTACAAACAACAACTTCTAAGGGTTAGGAATTAATTTAAGGCACCTAAAAGACTTATTAAAGGAATTAAGGTGTGCTGGAATTTACCGTTCAGCAAACGAATAACCCCGAATATGTGTTTTCCAGCAAACAAAGAGGTTTAAAACCACTTGCTTAGAGTCCCTAAACAGTGGGTGTTTGAGTTTAAGGCCAAACGGATGATGGGTCACGAGGCACGGTTGATTTCGAGTCCAAGACAGCACTGCACAGTGTTGGAAAATCAAGAAATCAATCCTAAAACCCAATTCTAAGGTTGAACAAGAATAGGTAAGCTGAATTTGAATTTAACAAAGCATGGGTAACGACGAAAACTTACCAAAGAACCCGAACACGCCAAAACAGACCTTAAATCAGCCCGAACGCGCCCAAAACGAAAGAAAAACGAAGATTTAGCCTTCTACTCACTAATCTGGCCGAAAACAGGAGGAAGAAAAGGATATTAACACGTTGCCCGCTGAACTCGAATGAAATAGAGGGAAAAAGGAAGTCTTATGCACGAAACAGAGGGGAAAATCGAGACTCACCCGCTGAGGCTGACGGAAACATGAGAGGAGAAGACGACTGCCGGCGAGCGCAAGGGAGAACGAACCGACGCCGGAGGAGGAAGAGCTCTGACGAAAACCCACAGCGGCGACACCTACCCGTGCGAAAGAGAGAACGAAAATTGGAGGAGTGACGACGCGCGGGAGACGAGCTTCACGAATCTCTGACTGTCGACGGAGAAGACGAACAAGGGAGGAAGAGAGAGCTGCGAACGCCGGAGAAGACGAGGACCTTTGGGTGGCTGGCGGCGCAAGTGAAAAAGAGAAAAAAAAAACGGGAACTTGAGATGGGGGCGGCGGCTGACAACGTAAAGAGAGGGAGAAAGAATTTTTTAGGGCTTTCCTTCTCTTTTTCTTGATTTAAATTTTGAATTAAAATATTAACCTAATCTCACGTCTAAAGACTCAATCAAGGCTAAGTCCAAATCAACTCTTAGAATATCTATAAGGATTTAGGCCAAATTTTAAATTTAATTTTCGAAGGAAAAAGAAATTCTTGACTTAAATAAAATTAACTCACTCCAAGCAACCGCCAAAAAAATAATTAAAATGAAAGCACCCAACCACGAACAAAAACTCCAAATTTCAAATTAAATTTAACGAAGTTATTCGTACCTGAAAATGCAGGGCGTTACACTCATCCTCATAAAATCATAACAATACTCATTCTATAGAGTAAGCGTCTTAAAAGTACATTGCAATTTTTTTTAATGAACCGAGCTTTCATTGAGAAAAAAAAAATGAAAGAATACAAGGGCATCCAAAAAAAACCAAGCCCCAAAGAAGGAACCCAACTAAAGAAAGGGTTTCCAATCGATCAAAATAAGACTTAGCAGGTAATTACAAAAAGCCTTGGCAACCGAGACCCATAAAGAAATAGAAAATCTAATATTAGCCCAAACCTCACAAGGATGTCTCTCAGTCCCTCTAAAAATACTATTATGTTTTCCCCTCATAAACCACACAAAATAGCACAAATGTCAGCATACTAAAGAAACTATCTTCTCCCAAAACGACGAATGGAGGAAGAACTCCTCGATCATCTCCCTACAACACTGTTGGCCAACAATCTGAAACTTGAAAACCTGAAAGAAAAGGCTCCAGATTGAACAAGTAAAATCACAACCCTACAACAAATGATCAAGATCTTCTTCTGCCCTTTCGAGTTTCGACAAAGAATGTGACAGAGAGGGCCAACCACAGGGGCCTTCACTCTCGATAGCCTCTCAAAAGTGTTAACACGACCCAGGATGACCTATCAAACGAAGAACAAAACTTTTTTTTGGAGCTTTAACCTTCCACAGATGCGAAAAAACAGACTCTCTAACTGAGGTGGGATTAACCAAAAACTAAAAGAATGAGCTGCAAGAAAAGCACCTAGAGGGGGTTGAGACTCCAAAAGTGAACATCACTTCTTTCCGGTCTAAGGCTACCCCCCTCTAGCAAAAAGGCCAAG
The DNA here is from genome assembly GCA_017139565.1 of Luffa aegyptiaca. Lineage (NCBI taxonomy): Eukaryota > Viridiplantae > Streptophyta > Magnoliopsida > Cucurbitales > Cucurbitaceae > Luffa > Luffa aegyptiaca. Next base: position 35,694,425 of record CM029400.1, read on the forward strand.
ATGTTCGTGGTCTTTCTATTAGATAACGGACGATGAAAACCAAAAGAAAACGAAGTGGAGCTTCCCACAAAGCCAAGGACGTCAGCCACAATGTGATTTTTCATCTAAAAGTGCATTACAACTATTCAGTGAAAAAGGACAATATAACCAACTAGAATAAGTCAACAATCATCTCTAATAGACTTTTAAGAACAATTCAAACTTCTAGCAACTCCAATATCTTTTAAAGCTAAGTTCAAATCAAACTTAAATAATGAATTAAGAAGATTCAGATAACATCCAAACTCAACTACTAAAGGACAAGTATCGATTGAAAATAGAACAACTATCTAATGGTATTTCATTAGCCTCCTCACCACCGAGCTCTCCGAAGATTCTACAAAGCTCACACCTAGTGAGCCATCAAGCATCAAACAATTCAACTATCATGCTTCATGTGTTCGCAAGTTGATTCTCACACGCATCCAACATGTTTTTGAAACCAAAACACAAGCATTATATTTAACAGTCTCAACAGGCAAAACTATAAACTTGTTAACACATGAATTCACGCATGATGGTATCCCAAATATAAACTTGCCTTTTAGGATACTTTTGCTCCTTGAAGTTGGTCGAAAATTATACCTACAAGGAGAGAATACTTGTTCATTACTACCATTTATTATATGTCAACCAAAGCATAGTCACAGTGGATCCATCTTTGTTCTTATGAACCAAACTATTTGCCCCAGGCGAAATACTAGTTCCTATGAAGTCTTTGTCTTGTCATTCCTATGTCCGTGATTTGGGCTTCTTCAACTCTGCTGAGGCCACTCTATATGAGTTCTTATGAATGCGAGTTGTTCCCAACTCAAGCTTTATGACGAGATCTACCTCCTATGTCCATGGTAAACTTGGAAGGTCCAACCCACTTTATCCAATACTAGCAAATCTCTTCCATTCATTTCAAACTTGCTTAATTTCTCCGTCCAATCAAATTGATGGCTTCATTAGTTCCTTGTACTAATTTGATCCCAAAGTCAAATTCTCTCAAATCTTGTCAGCAAGTCTACCAATCTACATGTTCACCTATAAAGCCTCAGAGTTCCCTTTCAATAGTTCCTTGGCAACTATTGCTAATAGTCACACTTATTAAAAGTTGTTTCCTCCAACTCCTATGCAAATTTAAGATAGATGCTTGTCAAATAATTCTTCCAAGTTCCAATATCTAGTTTGTCCTAGCTTGATCCTTTGTTTTTGGAGGAAAATTCTCAAACTAAAGTTGAGTTTCATATCCAATGTCTCTTATACAATTGCTTTCAATCTAAACATACAAGGGTTCTAACTTTCTAATGGTAACAAGATTCCTTGTACCCATTTTAAGGACTCCTAAACACAAATCATATTATAAAAGTCAAGTCATACTCATGTATGTACTTGGAGTCTAAACATATTAATTTCTTTTGTCTCCCAGGATAGCAAAACTTTTTCATACTACTTTTCCTTTTCTCATATATATATACATATATAAAGTAATTAAACTTAAGATTTCATCCTTCACTTTTCAAGTGAGAAATACCTTCAACACCAAAAAACATGTCTCCACTTATAATATCTCAAAGATCTTTCATTTGGAGTTCCAAAATGAATCTATGGGGAGATTTTGCTTAATCATGTGGTCTTGCTTAAACTCCAAAAATTTTCTCTTGGTCCGATTGAACCAAGGTCTCTTTCATCATAACAACGGAATGACTAGAATCAACCAACTCGAAATACCTTGAAAAATGACTTTTCAACTCAAACCCACAAAACACTTTTCATTTTGAATCCCATGTCTTGTTCAAGCTATTTAACTTTCTTTGTCGATTTTCCTCTTAAAAAAAAATTCTTTGTCGACCACACCAACAAAACTAGGTAACCTAAAAGAATTCTTCATATTATCATTTATACTTCGTCTCTTCACTTTTCATTCTTTTAGGACTTAGGAGTGTCTCATAAACATCCAACAATACCTTACAAGTTCGCCAAACATTGAATTCCACAAGAGTAGTAATTATGTATTGCTCATTTTAAGGTTTTACTCAAGAGACACCATCTTAGATATTTAGTGACCTTTGAAAAGCTTTACTCTTTTAAGATTTTCTCTTCCTTGTCCATACTGACAACTTTAATCTCACACTTAAGCATATACTTCATGTTGGTAAAGCTTCCTTCAAGCACTAAACACTTTCATTTCCACAATAATACATAACATCAAACATTTAACAAAACATCACATTCATAAAGCCATGCATGAATCCTGCCTTTTTTCCTTACTACACATAACATAAACATTGACATATCTGGCGGTGACCAAATGCTTGCTGATAAGTCATAGACATACTTAAGGTTTACGATGTAAACCCAGTCTACAAAACCTATAACCTAGAGCTCTGATACCAACTGTGGCGACCCCACTTCTCGTGACTAATTCCTAGGACCGTTACACCATGCATATGCCTGATTACTTTTAGGAAAAAAATTGTTCATAAATAAAACATTAACACAAAAACATTTGACATTTTAAAGAAAGGAAGTCTTTTAGCCTGGGATCCCAAATAAAACAAGAAAACTTGCAAAAACTTCATTAAAACAAAGGTTTCCTAAGGACAACATAGACACATATTTAAAACCTTAAGAACCACCATTTACAAAACTGACTAAACAAAAAATGAGAAAGCTACACTACGCGAAAGTCATGATCACATGTTCTCATGGCTTATTGATGTGCAATTTGCTTACCGCAAGTGTACGGGTCAAGTAATAATATAGTGTTTTCGTGTAAAACAAGTGTCATCCTCTGGATTGGTTTTTAAGTTAAACTAAGTACCGTTAATACTTTTGTTCAATTTTATTTAGGGAGCAAAACTCAATGATAAGGATAAAATTAAAGACTAAAAGCATAAAAATAAAAGGTGGAGACTCAAATGGAAAGACTCTTAGGGAATTGATTTCATTGATTAGGATTGAGGATTGATTAATTGGAATGAAGCGTGCAATTATTTTACAAGCCAAGGAAACTTTTATCACAATTATCTCTCCCGAGTATAATTGATTCTCATGCATACAATAAACCCAATATCCCTATCTAAGTTTATTAGCATGCAAGGCATTATTTGGTTTCGTCCTTGTTATACTTCTAAAGGAAATCTAAATTCCGTCACAAACTTAAAAACTCAACTTTAGTCATGCAATTAGTAAAGTAAGTCTTAGGCTAAATCCTCTCTCCCGAGTTAGATTCAACACTCAAATTATCCAATTAGTGATCAAGTAATTGAAAGCATTAAACAAAATTGCATACATAAAATAAAAACACATTCATACCAAAAATCAATCCAACAAACTAAAACAATTACATCAAACCCTAAGACAAACAACTAGCAATTCATAGCCTTGAAACTACAAACACTAATTGAAAGAAAAGTCATAAAAACAACAAGAGGTAAGGGAAAGAGAAAGGAAAACTCTTGAATCCGTTGAAATCGACATGTCCCCGTCACGATCTCCACGTCTTCAAGCTTCGTTCTCACTCCTTGGCCTTGCTTCAGCTCCCACTTAAGGTCTCTAGTCGAAATTAGGGCTAAAATCTAACCAATTGGACTCCCCCAATCCGTAGCACAAAGTGAGGAATATATAGGAAAATTGTTTGTAGCGTCGCGACGCTATCCCTACTACCGCCAAAAACAGAAAAGGAAAATAAGCGTAGAGACGCCCAGAAAGCTGCGTCTCGATGCTAGCTCTCGGGTTTGACTCAAACTTAAGCCTCCAACTTTGATTCTTTTTGCTTATTTGGCCTCTTTTAGTGTCCCGAACACCCAATTGACTTCGATTTCTCCAATTAAGCTCCATTAATCAATTCCTACAAATAAACATTAAAGTGCATAAATTTGGCCAATTTACTCTCAAAGACTAAATGAAATAGATAGGGAACAATAGTTTGTTATGCTCGTTATCACTTATCAGCAACAATCCATCACACGCGCTGTCTGTCCTTGCTCGTACCTAAAAGGAAACATTTTGAAAATAACGAGTATTAAAAATACTCCGTAAGTAACGCTATTACTAGGAAGGGATTGACATGCATTATAGGGGTAAGTTGAGGTTAGTTGCTGTTAAAGAGTCTAATGGTCATTTCATTTCATTTATCATGTTGTATGGGTCACGTGGACAATTTAACCAACTGACATATGCTTGCCAACTCCTGGTGGTGCACAAGTGGGAATTCTATGAAATCTTTACTCCTACTAATGGTAGAAGGCACCCAATCAGTGGAGTCAAGTCTCACCCATCAAGGCACCTACATGTGCATAACACTCTAACTACCAACTCACTGGTGGGACATTGATGGATTTCTAATCGAAACTTTACTTCTACAGATAGTAGATGGCACCTAGTCTGCGAAGCCAAGTCTCGCCCATCTAGCTCCTCATCTCGATTCATAATATGTGCATATCACTCTAACTACCAACTCATTGGTGGGGCATCAATGGTTTCTAGTCAAAACTTTACTTCTACAGATAGTAGATGGATCCTAGTCTGCGAAGCTAAGTCCCACCCATCTAGCTTCTCATCTCAATTCATAGTCATTTCCATTCTAGGTGATTAATTGTCATGGCCCCTACTAGGATAAATAATCTACCCATTTTCTATGTTAGGTCATTTATTAACCTAATCTGGCTTAATATGTAACTAACCCACAAGACCCCTAATCTAAAATTGACTGGAATACACGCTCGAGTAATCCAACAGGTGATGACTACTCACTCTTCATTTCATACCCATCACAATGACCCTTCAACAACCTCATATTCAGAGTATTCAATCACCAAAACAGAACAGAACATGGCTCTCAAATCTAGTGCTCAAGATGTAACACCCCGTGCGCTTTGGACGTATTTAAATCCCGAGTTTAGAGTTGAAGGAAAAATATAAATTCTATTTTGGCTTGAACTTAGGGGTTTAATTTTAAACCAAAGTGTTTGAGAATTTAACGTTATTAAATAAAAATCCTTTCCTAAAGTTTGTTAAGCGTGGTTTGTGTTCAGTTGAGGAATCTCAGCCTTATAATTTAGTTATACGCTGAATAATGGGTTTTAGTTGAGGGAATTCCTATTTTCGGACTTAAGGTTATTTGGAAAAAGAAAACGAATTTTAAAAGAAAAGGATTAAGAGAAAAACCCTAGAGCTCTCCCTCTTCATCTCCTTTTCTCCTTCTTGCGTGAGGCAGCACACCCCCCAGCCGTTTGCTTCAGCCACCGACTAGAGCCCAGCCGCCGCCGTCGATGCGCCGTCGCTGACCTGCTCGTGGTTGTCGTGTTGCCGCCGTCTGAAGCCGCGCAGCAAGCCGCCGCGTGGTCCTTCTCCCCCGCGAGCTCTCTCTTTGCGGATCCCTCTCTCTGCGCCGTTCCCGTTCGGATCTAGCCGCCGCCAGCCCCGTTCAGATCGAGTCGCCGCCGTCCCCGTCCAGATCGCGTCGTCTCCACCCACGGACTCTCCCTCTCTTCGTGCCGTCACCTCCCTGTCTGTGTGTTGTTCGGCCAAGAAACCTCGTGGGTAAGCTTTTTCGCTTCCGTTCTTGTTGATTTAAGGCCGGTCTAAGACTCCTTCTTGACTATATTGGTTAGATCTAGCGCGGACAGCACCTCGAAGCACCGTCTCCTCCGCGTTTCAACCTTAAAAATCGTGGGTAAGCCTTTTTCCTTCCCTTTTCCATGTGGTTTAAGGTCGATCTAAGGTTTCTCTTGGTTGGGTGTTGATAGATCTTGCGTGCCTAGCGATTCGGAGTCCCGTCGACTTCGTTTCAGCCGATTCCGCCTCTGTCCAGAAGCTTTCTTGGTTGTTGTTGGCGTCGTTTGGCCTTAGGTCGCTCCGTTTGGTAAGTTTATGCTTTACCCACTCTTGGTTGAAGCTTAAATTTGATTACCCATTAGCTTTAGGTGCTGAAAAGTTTTTGGTGTTTGATTTTCTGATCTGCAGCGCCGTCTAGGTGTTCGATTAAGTTCGAAACACTTCGACTTGGATACCCGCTGCCCAAGGACTATTCTAGCGCATCGTTAGAGGTTTGTTAAACCCGTCTAGCGCGAAAGCAAGTCCGTTTGGTAAGGTTCCTTGTTGTCCCTTCGCTTTTAGCATTGTAGGTTGCTGTCCATTAGCCATTTTAGCCTTAGAATCATGATTTTATCATTTCCCATTGCATAGCTAGGTTCTTAGGTGTTGTCTCAACCCTTAAAGGTCCTAGAGCATGCATTTAAGTGAGTTATCATGGTTGTTTTGGCTAGAAGCTTGTAGTTTTTCAAATGCCCATTAAGTCTCGTTGCCTTAGAATGTTTCGGTTCCTTTATAGGTTCTTAAGCATGGTTTAAATGCGCTTTTCCTTGCTGTTTGTAGCATATAAAGCATGTTAGATTAGATCCCCATTAACTGTCTTAGTCTTGGTAGCGTGCCCGGTCCTTAGGAGTTCTTAGTGCACTTTAGGTGGGTCGTTTACTTGCTGTCCAGCGGCTGAAAAGCCTTATCTGGAGCCGTTTGGCGAATACCCATTGCCCGTTGTGCCTTAGACATGGTTGCCCATGGTCTAAAGGTTTTGGGTTTTCATTTTGGGGTACGTTTAAAGGCTGTCCAGCAAAGAAATGAGCTGGGTAAAGTGGTTTTGACCCCTAGTAGCTTGTTAGGTTGTTCTTTCTTAGTTTAGTCTTTGATGGTAGCGTTTTTGGTTGTAGTTCGAGGTGCTTGTGGAGCTTGGTGCAAGTGTCGCCTGGTTGGTAATTAGAAGTGATTTGTAAGAAGAGAGTTCATTGTAGAAGCTGTATTGAGTGCATTATAAGAGCTATTCTGCTCACTGAGTGTGTTGGGGTATTGAGAAGAAGCTGAGATTTGTTTCTTGTAGTCTGTTGATTACTGATTGAAGGAGTGGATAGCCTGAAAGTGGATATATACATGTTTATTGATTGAACCACTATACATTTGTGTGCCATTCTCTTTCTCCCTTACTCTCTGATTTTATTTTAGACTGGACTTGTTGTGTTTCAATATTTCTTCGATTGATATTCTCTTGTTTTGTTTCTGCTATGGCTTTGAAGTTCTCTGGGTAAGTTCGTTTGCTGTTTTGTTGGGCCAATTATTACATATACTCAAGCAATTAAGGCAGTTGATCAGTTTGGATAATTGTTGACTGTGATTTTGATTGGCTCATAATTTTTACTCAAGCAAGCTTCTTGGATCTTTTATATCCATGCCATGTAAATTTTAGCTTCTGTTTTTGTGAGCCATCAACATGTTTCACATTACCACAACCATTTGCTGTCATACTTGAGGACCAAGGCCATATACACCAAATCAAATTATTTGATTTTTTTTCTTCATAGAGGACATCTCTAATAAAAGCTGTATTGAGTGCATTATAAGAGCTATTTTGCTCACTGAGTGTGTTGGGGTATTGAGAAGAAGCTGAGATTTGTTTCTTGTAGTCTGTTGATTACTGATTGAAGGAGTGGATAGCCTGAAAGTGGATATATACATGTTTATTGATTGAACCACTATACATTTGTGTGCCATTCTCTTTCTCCCTTACTCTCTGATTTTATTTTAGACTGGACTTGTTGTGTTTCAATATTTCTTCGATTGATATTCTCTTGTTTTGTTTCTGCTATGGCTTTGAAGTTCTCTGGGTAAGTTCGTTTGCTGTTTTGTTGGGCCAATTATTACATATACTCAAGCAATTAAGGCAGTTGATCAGTTTGGATAATTGTTGACTGTGATTTTGATTGGCTCATAATTTTTACTCAAGCAAGCTTCTTGGATCTTTTATATCCATGCCATGTAAATTTTAGCTTCTGTTTTTGTGAGCCATCAACATGTTTCACATTACCACAACCATTTGCTGTCATACTTGAGGACCAAGGCCATATACACCAAATCAAATTATTTGATTTTTTTTCTTCATAGAGGACATCTCTAATAAAAGCACAATGTTATAGGATAAGTGCACTTACATGATGGAGATAGGTCAACAATAATACATTTTTACAGTTACCTTTAATTCGATTGTTCACTGCAATTTAAAACTTTGATAAGAACCATGGTACTTGGTTATTTAATCTAGTTAAGAGGTTTTAGATGTATAGCATTACTGCTTTGATATATATATAACTCTGAAATTGTTTAGATGTATAGCATTACTGGTTAGATTAAGTTAGAAATCTCTGTTGCTTTGTTCTAGAAACTAGGAAGGATTGATTTGAAGAAATTTCTCAAACTTTTTGTTGATAATTAATGGGAATTAGTTCTTTTTTGTCGAATCCAAGCTGAGTTTAGTTGAGAATTGTGAATGTAGTCATTCCTGAAGATAGGATTGTTGTTCTTGAGGCTGGTTGGTGACCCTCTTTTTGTTGTATATTAGGAGACAGATATGATTTCCTTTGTTAATGGACATGCTGCTGCTTTTGCTTGAGTAACCGAGCGAATTACGATACGCATTTGGATGATATAGTAGAACATATTTAGATGATAAAGCAGACGGGAAACTTGAGATATTGTAGGTTCTATGAAGTTTATGTCTCAACAGTTGGAGAATGTGCATCGCCACATGGAGAGGTATTTTGAAAGATTTATGTCTCAACAGCCAAGAACGAAGCCTCTAAATTCTCAATCCGCTTAAATGCAACTCAATTAGCATTGCTTTGATTCACATCGTTGATTCAACGAGCTTTGAGATCCTATTTTCTTTAATCTCTATTTGTAAAATTTGGTGAAATACAAATCTGAAAATGGTGTTTGTATTTAGGTTGCTTGAACATGGTGTTTGTATTTAGGTTGCTTGAACATGGTGTTTGTACTTTTGTATTCAGGGTGCTTGAAAATGGATTTGATTGGGAGAACTGGTGTTTGTATAAACAAAGCTTAAGATGAAAATGAACACTGGACTACCAGAGAGCGAGAGAGAGGATGAAAAAAAAAAAAAAAAAATCGCGCATGGGCCGACCCGACCCGAACCGGTTTGGGGTCAAAGCTGACCCGGGTCGGATTGGGTCGGGTCGGGCCGTTCGTTCAACCGACTCGAATTTTTTACACCCCTAGTATATGCTTGGAGGGCATAATACGTGAGTCTAGAAGCATGTTATAGGGCATATGCATTCTAGATAGTTATAAGCCAGAGGTCAGAGACCTGAATGTGAAAGAAAGGAAAGTTGGGTGAATGTCACTGCACCTTGGGTACAAATGGTCGAGGGTTGGTTTTAAGAGGGGCATCGAGGCCTTGGGTACAAATGGTCAAAGGTCGGTGTGATGAGTCTAGAAAGTAGGTATTGGGCACCTGGGGAAGGACCAATACGTTTAAGTCATTTGTGCACCTTGGGTACAAATGGCCAAGGGGCGATGCACAGTTCGAGGCTTTGGGAACAAATGGTCAAGGGTTGAACGCCGAGCTTCGTAGAGAGCATTGTGGCCCTGGCTACAAATGGTCAGGGGACAGTGCGGCTCAAAGGGTTAGTCTTGGAGAGCCAAGTGAGGGCTAAATAAGTTTGATGAGTAGTTGTGAGTTGCATAGAGGGTTGCATGAGTTATGGCTTAGGAGAGTCACTCACTTTATTAGCTTTTGAGCATGTCGTTATGTTATCGCTTAAAGAAGCATGTTGTTTGCGCATGAAAAGTATGTTTTTTGCTTGGTTGTGGTTGATGGCTTTTCAGGTAAGGGCTGCTTACCAGTACTGTGGTTGTACTGACCCCCTTCCCTCCTTTTCCCCAAACATTTTAAATTATGCAGGTTATGAAGACTGCTATGAGCCTGATGATTCAGAGGAGACGCATGAGGAAGGACCGTAGCTAGATAGCGTTCTTTTCCCTTCATTTTTATCTTGGATAGGGTAGTGTTGATTTCATTTGTTGGACAGTTATTTGTCCTACTTGTTTAAGTTCTGAATTTATTCTTGTTGAAACTTTAGGCTGAGTTATGTTGGTTTTAATAAACTTTATCTTCTCGTTTAGTTAATTATAATTAAGTTTGTTCCGAATAAAACTAATGTTATAAGCTTTGTTAAAGTCGTGTTTCTGGTTAGATAGTAGTTGATAATGCGAGACCTGACTCGCTGCTTGTTCTGTGGAGTTTTGTTGTATTGTAGTAGGATGGTGCAGTTGAAAATGTTATATAGAAGTGTTGTTTTTGTTCTAGCAAGTGTTTAAAAAAAATTTGGGTTAGTCCGTTGTATGTCGTTATGTTGTCGAAATTTTTGGAGCACTCAGTTAGTTTCGTAATGAGTTAGTAATGTTGCCAGGTTAGTAGTTTATAAAAAACCTGGGCATTACAATGAGTTTAGTTCTCTGTAGTTGAAGAGTGGAGTTTGTTGATCGGTTATCTTGGACATGTAGAAGTGTGTATTCTTATCAGGAACTTTTGGTAGATGTTTGGATAGCTTTCACGGCATATACTAATTTTTTTTTTATATAAGAACTACATGTACTAAAGTTATTTTGCTTTATTCAGGAAAACTTGTCTCCCATTCTTAGGTGGTTAATCATTGTTGCCTACACTTGAATTTCAGATTTCTACAAAAATTTCTCAACCTTTGCCATTCAGAAGCAGCCTTGTTTGTGGCCTAGTTTTGTCAGCCAATGAAGAATTTATCATTTGAGCAGTCTATGCCTGAAAGAATTATTCAGCAATTGTTTAGTGTATCAAACTGTTGCACTCTAGAAGCATCTTTAGAAACCCTTATTGAAGCTTCCAAAAGTATTGAGGGTCGATCAAATTTAGCTTCTAAGGATATCCTTCCTCGTGTGCTTGAGCTGATTCAATGTCTCATTTACACTTCTAGTGATACGCTTCTATTGTCATCCTTGAAACTCCTTAGAAACCTATGTGCTGGAGAAATTAGAAATCAGAATGGTTTCATTGAACAAAATGGAGTTGGAGTTGTTTCAAGCATTTTGCAATTTGCTATCCTTATGTATGATCCTGATTGCGTGATCATTAGACTAGGACTACAGGTTCTGGCAAATGTTTCACTTGCTGGAGAAGAGCATCAACAAGCAATTTGGAGTGAATTGTTCCCTGACAAGTTTGTTTTACTTGCTTGTATTCGGTACCGTCAGATTTCTGATCCTTTGAGTATGATTATCTACAATCTATGTAGTAGACATTCTGAGCTGGTCACATCACTTTGTGGTGACTCGGGTTTGCCTATAATTGAAGAGATTACGAGGACTGCATCTTCAGGTAAACTCTAAGATTTTCTTGAACTTTTTGGTATATCTTTTCTTTGGAACGCCTCGTGTGTTTCACACTCCTTTTTGGTGTTTTTACAGTTGGTTTTGACGAAGATTGGGTGAAGTTGCTTCTTTCAAGAATCTGCTTAGAAGAACGTTATTTTCCTCTTCTTTTCTCAAAATTACGCTTTATTGACACTTCTAAAGATGCAGACAAGGCTGAACATAAAGAAGTTTCTTTTTCATCAGAACAAGCATTTCTTTTGACAATCATATCAGAGATACTGAATGAGCGAATTGGAGATATTACTGTTCCCAAGGATTTTGCATGCTGTGTATATAGAATATTTCAGAGCTCCATTTCTATTACCGATTCCACCCCAATATGCAAGTGTGGTCTCCCGACAGGCACAATTGCAGTAGATGTTCTTGGGTACTCGCTCACTATTTTAAGAGATATTTGTGCACAGGATGGTAAAGGAGGACATAAAGATGTCTCTGAGGATGCAGTTAATGTGCTTCTCTCTCTTGGACTTATAGATTTGCTTTTGGGCATACTTCGTGATATTGAACCTCCAGCCATACTCAAGAAAACACTTCAACAAGCAGAGAACGAGGATAGAACAAGTCTTCCAAACTCATTAAAGCCATGTCCGTATAAAGGGTTTGGAAGAGATATTGTTGCTGTCATTGCAAATTGCTTATATAGAAGGAAGGATGTACAAGATGCACTTCAACAAGCAGAGAACGAGGATAGAACAAGTCTTCCAAACTCATTAAAGCCATGTCCGTATAAAGGGTTTGGAAGAGATATTGTTGCTGTCATTGCAAATTGCTTATATAGAAGGAAGGATGTACAAGATGACATTAGAAAGAAGAATGGTGTGTTTGTGTTGTTGCAGCAGTGTGTTGCTGATGAAAACAATCCCTTTTTGAGGGAATGGGGCATCTGGGCTGTGAGGAACTTACTGGAAGGGAACTTAGAAAATAAAAAATTAGTTGCTGAATTGGAGGTTCAAGGTTCTGCAGATGTGCCTGAGATTGCTGAACTTGGTCTTCGAGTTGAGGTGGATCCAAAAACTCGACAGGCTAAGCTTGTAAATGCCTCTCGACCATTTAGAGATAATTAATGTAATTGTGTTACAAGAACTTGCTAGTATATAGATTTTGGATAGTGTAGTGATTTTTGAATATGTATGCGGAGGAATCTAACTGGCTTTGAGATGATACAAGCCATTTGTTGATTTAAGATTTTGTAATATAGAGATTTTTCTTATCAAAGCTCATTCGATGTACTGTAGAGGAGTTAAATGTAGAGATACAAACTAGGATGTCATTATTTGTCAAAAATAAATAAATATAGAGGATGTCTTTCAGCTGTCATTTTGTAACTTGGGTAGAAATTTTTTGAAAGAAGTGATACTTTATTTGAACTAGTGTTTTACCACGTGCATTGCACGTGTAATTTTTTAAAATTTAAAAATATTTATAATTATATATAATTTGGATAAAATATTATTCAATACAATATTTTTTTTTAAAAATTACTTAATATAAGTTTTATGTAGTCTTATTTTTATTTTGTATAAAATGTTTTGTTTTAGTAATTTATGTTTTTATATTTTTTAATTTATCTTTAACAAAAAAATAATGGCAATTTGAATTTTAAACGATTTAGTTTAGCTTGAATGAATCAACATGATTAAATGACCGTACTTACTCAATTGATTTGATTCGGTTTATCAGTTTGACTCAATTTTTTATAATTTTCATGGAAATTATAAAGTTGAGTTTTTTAAACGTGTTAAAAATCAATTGATAATTAATTTTAAAACTAACTATACTTAATATCAAATTGTCATTTTTGTGTTTTTGATTCATTGGATAAAAAATTGTGTAGGAAATATTTTTTTTTTAAAAAAAATCATACATAAACAACAAATACAATAAGAGGGTTAATTATAAAATAATATAAAAACATCTAAAAGATATTGATACCTCTTCATACGATTATCTGATAATAGGTTCACCTTTGATTGGTATTTGAGATCAAACCATTTTTCAAGATACAACGACGACATCTAATACAAACAACTGCGTTGCAATTCTCATAACATAGTTTGTTATACCAATATGCAATGCAATCTTCTAAATCTAAAAATATATGAAGGAACTAATAGATGAAGAAAAACAAATCAAAATGAGAACGCTAAATTGTTCTAGAAAAAAAATGAAAAAAAATACTTTTACATCATACAACTTTTATTAATACTAAATAAAACTAAATTTCATTTTAAAACTATCAAAAATTACCTTAAAAAAATTTAAAATTAAGGATAATAGTGTTACCTCTAGTTATTAGGATTATTTGATTAGAATAAAAGAAAATCAATGAATAATAGTGTTAGAATGATTTTTTTTTTTTTTTTTTTAAAAAAGTGTTAGAATGAAAACATATATATGTTAGAAATAGATACATGTGTTGAAGATCGTTTTGAAGTATCTTCATCCTTTTTTGGTAGTTAACACGACTTTGTAATTCAAATAAACTAATAAACTTATAGAGAACAAATTGAAGAGGAAAAAAAAAAACTAAAAAGAGGATACCCAAATTTGTGTAGAAGAAAGTAGGGAGAGAGTTCTTTATATAATGGAGTTGAAGAATGTTACAAAACTCTTGCAATTCCAAAACCTTTAAAATCCCACGATTGATTGTAATTAAATTTGAAGTTATAAAGTTTATAATTAATTCATAGAAATTTAATGAATAAAACCTTTTATATTCAAGCTCTTCACCTACCAACTTTTCACATTCTTATATATATTCATTAAAAAAAAAAAAAACTATTGTTCTACTAATTTATTATATATAAAATTTGATGGTGTAGAATTTATTTAAATTATAGTTTTCTTTTAAAAATGGTTAAAATTTTATTTAAAAAAAAAAAACAATGGTTAAAATTTTTCCTACTATGATTTTATCACAAAAAGAAGGCAATATAAATTTTGTGAAATAAAAACATTTAATATTCATTTTAGTACATTTAATATTCATTTTAGTTTAAATATCACATTTAGATAAAAAAAATTATTAAATAATTAATAATCAATTCCTATTTATCCATTACTTTATTAAACCTACCAACTTTTCACATTCTTATATATATTCATTAAAAAAAAACTATTATTCTACTAATTTATTATATATAAAATTTGATGGTGTAGAATTTATTTAAATTATAGTTTTCTTTTAAAAATGGTTAAAATTTTATTTAAAAAAAAAAACAATGGTTAAAATTTTATTTAAAAAAAAAACAATGGTTAAAATTTTTCCTACTATGATTTTATCACAAAAAGAAGGCAATATAAATTTTGTGAAATAAAAACATTTAATATTCATTTTAGTACATTTAGTATTCATTTTAGTTTAAATATCACATTTAGATAAAAAAAATTATTAAATAATTAATAATCAATTCCTATTTATCCATTACTTTATTAAATATTTGAATGCAATATCGATTCTTATAGTTATATAATTATCACATTTAGATGTACTAAAAAAAAATCATCACATTTAGATAAAAAAAAATTATTAAATAATTAATAATCAATTCCTATTTATCCATTACTTTATTAAATATTTGAATGCAATATCGGTTTTTATAGTTATATAATTATTGTGGTGTTAAATAAATCACAAGGGCACATTTGTAATTACGTAAAAAAATGAGAGGGTAAATATGTCCAAAAATGTTTTTTCAAGATCCTGACTTTTTATATATTAGAGATTAGAGATTAGAGATTAGAGATATATTGTGTATCATTTGTCCTTGGAAATTTTTGTTGTTGATTCATTTATAGAAACTTGATTTGCATATTAGCATTTAAATTATAAATCCTCTCTATGCAGGATCATGTGAAGCTTTCTTTATAGAACCAGAAACAAATTTTAGATTGATTCATAAGTAATTAGTTTGAAATTTTTATGAAGGGAAATATTCCACAAAAATGGCCAACATGAGCATAGACATAAGATTGTATTGATGACCAAGTGGTCGGTTCAAATCTCCCACCCCACATATTGTCAAAAAAAGAAATATTCCACAAAAATGGAGGGAATTGCAATTTCAGTTCCAGAAAAAAATTGTCTTTATTTGCTTAGAATCCTTAACATTCCATGGATAATCACTTTATTTGTGTACTTTTTGGGTAAATATACAAATGAACTCTAATGTTTTAGGTAATTTTTAAATTTGCACCAACATGAGTCTAACTAAAAAAGAGTATTTATACAAATAGGTCAATAGTAGTCCATTTATTCCAAAAATATCTATTTTGTTATAATCTTACATTTTTGTCAGCTCACAACCGAATATTAAAGGAGTTTAAGAAGCTCATTCACGTATTTGCCCGTACCGATTGACAAAAAAAATATAATACTAAAATAAATTAATAAAATATGAGTTACCAAATTAAATAAGGACATTTAGGGAAGAATATAAATTGAATTAATTCCTGAAATCTTACCATGGATAAATTTAGAAGATTAAAACAAATTTGAAATTAATGGGTTAAAATGAACCCATCCACCATCATTTTTGTTGCTCTTAAAAAGTTGTGAATTTTAAATTCACACCTTTAATATGTATAAAATTTCTCAATGAAGTAATCCAATTATCCAATAAAGAAAAATGGTTCATAAAAAGTTGATATTAAATTAATATTTGTTAACATATTTGGACATGTCTTATTTGCTCAATCTAAAAGTCTAAATTACAATACAAAATCCATATTCAATGAAGCTCTTATTTGTAAATTGAGATTGATTTAATTATAATTGCAAAATCACAAAAGAGAACAAACATGGGGATTTAATTTCAAGCGAGGTTTCTCTCTGTGCTAAATTCTACTAATATTCACAAAATTTTGAAGGATTAATCTATTAATTGTTACTGAACAATCCATTAATTGTTTGTTAAGATTGAATTTTCACTATTTTTTCATAAATCTCTAGGTATATTTTAATGGTTGAATATGCAAGAACATTATAGTAGGAATTCATTTAAATTAATGTCACATGTTACCATTTATTTTGGTTTCTTAGGACTATTTTTTCTACCTCTACGTATTTCTTCCCTTATTATTTGTTAATATTTTTTTCCACCTTCACATATTTATCTCTCCCTTGATACTCTTTTGTTTGTTAGCATTGTTTCTTTCCACATCACTGAAGATGGGATCCCGAACTCTATTCTCGACTTCTCATCTTGCTCTCTAGCTCTTCCTTCAGCTTACTGACTTAAGAATCGGAGGCGGTGGGGCAAGCACCCCACCGATGTGCAGGTTTCCCTGTCTTTTGCAGGTCACGTCTTCCCCCTTTCAAACAAATTTACCGTTGGTGGCACGTGAAGGTCATGTGAGTTCCTCCCGACCAAATTTGACCATCAACATACTCCTTGGTTTGAACTTCATATTTCAAAAATCAAATTGCTATGATTTAAATGATATGGACCCGTAAAAATTATTTCTTGAACTGCATAGACCGTGATTTTTTTTTTCTAGAAATAAATTTGGACTATATAACTTACAAGGTCAAATTTCAAATTTAACAATTTCAATATTTGTTTAGCGGTATATATATATTTATATTTGTTTAGCGGTTAAGTTATAATGATATATTTATCTTAAAAGTCTTTTTAATTTGGTCTCTATATGCTTCTAAAAGTTCAATAATTGTTTTTTTTTACAACAATAATTGTTGTCAATCTAAACATAATTTAAGTGGTTAGATATCTTTATCCAATATTCTGGGATGTATAGATTAATGATAAAAATTTCAAGTAAATTTTAATTAAAAGAAGGTAGAGATGATAGTAAAACTTTAAAAAATATAGGGAGGCCAAATTATAATTAAGGTTAAAACATGGCACAAAAAATATAATTCTACCAGAACTATTCAAATCAACAACTGTATAACAAAAATTGTAGTTGCTTTCTAATAATTGTAAAAAACTGTGAAACACTTGTTTAAAAATTAATTTTGTAATTTCAACAATAATTTTTAGAAATCTTTTTAAAACACCTCTATCCATCTATCTATATATACATCCATCTATATATATATATATATATATATATATAATTGAGACCTTGATATTTTCATCATCACTAGACAACAAAATATCAAAGAACAATAACTGAATTAAAACCTAAACAAAGAAAAACTTAAAAGCAACAAATGCAAATGAAATTTCAGTCAAGAATACTCCTTGAACAATTTAGCTTCAATTGATTTTTATTGTGCTAACACCTCTTCTCCAAAGTAAGGCTTCTACTGTTGTCCATTTACTTTAAGAATGTGATCTTCATCCTTACTCTTTAAATTCATAACTCCGTAAGAGTAACCTTTGATTATTGCGAAATGGTTCGCCAGAAAACAATTGGAGTATGGAGTTAAATAATAACACCTTCTGTCCAACTTCATGATGCTTGGCTTTAATTTTCTGGTCATGGCATTATTTTTTGCTCTTTCCTTGGGAAGCTTAGTGCGTTCTCAAAAGAAAAATGTCTCAATTCCTCTGTTGGAAAGAAACCTTTTGGAGATTGGATGGTAAACTTGAAAGATGGATTTTTGAGAAAGAGGTTATGAGAAGGAGATGAATGCTCAAGCAAAACAATTGGAGTAGCTAAAAGTCCCCCAAACTTGAATTATTCATTATCCCCAATGAATCATTAACATTTTAAATTATACCCCCAAACTTAAATTTTTCTATCTGAATTTTAAACTAAGCGTGGGACTAGAATTAAGCTTAAGGTGGATCAAATAAGTCAACACTACCTCAGAATCTTCTTGCCGCAACGATGACCAGGCTAGAAGAAATGCACAAGCAAAAGGTTTCTGGAGATCATAACACTTTGATCTAATTAAGCTAACTAGTCCAAGCTTCAAATATTCAGAAGAAAATTAGTTAAGTTAGGAATGCTCAGTGCTTATAAAACAGAAATGCTTGGAAATTTCATTAGAAAAAGATTTACATGAAATAGATAAACTGGTGGCCTAGGAACAAAAAAATAAAAACAAGCAAAAACAAGCAAAAACATAATATCAAAAGAAAATGGGGTCAGGAATACGCGAGCAAACAAAAAGATAAGAACAAAATGATTGCTCACCCAACTCTACTTCTTCGTCAATCATCCTGACCCTGATCTTCCTCCTTTTCTTCCTCTCTTTCAACTCGCGGGGGTGGAATCCAAGGATTGAACAGGTCATCGGGGAATACTGAAAAGGCTTGGTAAGGCTTTGAAAAGTTAGATTGCAATGCCCTCCTAAGTGTGACATCCCTTCTTTTAGCATAGGTCCAGTAGGTTTGAGCTTGTCTTTCAGCATACTATTGCCTACTGACTGACAGTTGAAGTCGCTTTAAAATCCGATGGATGCCGCAAACCAATCCACCTTGGCGAGCTTCTTGAGTCCGCTGAAGCCTCGCTAGATTAGGTGTGTCAATGATCCCCTTGTCAAGCAAAATGACATCATCTGGGTCGTGGGCACCCCTGCCCTATTGCACAGCAACGTGATTGTATATGGGAAGAATAATTTACCAACCTTCTTTCGCCAGTAAGTATAAATTTCATTTGAGATAATTTTCCAACATCAATACTTAAAGAACGCAGAATAGCAAATACCAGAAGCAATCGGTCTCGGGACACTGTCGAGTCGTGGGTTGTCGGAAGCAAACGCAGCTTGATGAAGCCCAACCATGTATTAGCCTCACTCTTCAGATAAGCTGCTTGGAAAGTGCGCTTCTCCGTCTTCGACAACCTCTATTGGGCCCCTTCAATGCCAACCTCCCTTACAGCCGCATTCAGCTGATCGTTAGACGGTGCCACCACCATCTCATTAAACCCAGCATGTGGAAAATCTTGGAGGTTGAAAAGAGAGTTGATTGCTCCTGGGCTCCAATCAATAGCCACCCCTCGGACCATGACTTGGAATCCTTCTTGATCATCTATGTTCGCATAAAATTCTCGAACAATATTCGAATTCACTGGCTCCGGCTTTGCACAAAACTGATCCCATCCATGATTGGTAATACCAGCACGTAGGAAATGAGGCAAGTCATCACCTTATCCTCTTTCAAATAAGAAGTCCCTTTTCAGCATTTCCAGATACTTTGCTCGGGCAAGATCGTTGATGAAGCGATTATATGGCAACCTTGGTTCCTCAGGATCGACCTCCTCTGTCTCTCCCGGTGCCTCAGCAATCCCTTTGCCCTTGTCTTCAGTTTGTTTCGCCAAAATTTCTTCCTCGACCTTCTTTTCAGCTTATTCTCTCACCTGGTCCTCTTTCTCAGAGTTTTCGTTTTTAGATTCCGTCGACGACGGCGATGGGGTGTCTGTTCGGATTACCTTGATTCTCCCAGCCTTCTGCTTCTGACGGCAGCGACGTGGAATCTCTGGTACAATCTCTTCAGTCTGAACCTGCTGCTCTTGCACTTCCTGCCCATTTCCTTGGAGGGTAAACTTGAAAGATGGATTTTTGAGAAAGAGGTTATGAGAAGGAGGCTACTTGTGTTATTACTCAATTCTAGCTTTTTGGCTTGATACAAAAACTTTAAGACACCACTCCTATTTATACTAGTTTCCACCTCCTCAATTTATGGTTAGGATTTTGCCAACACATATTTATAATCTTGTGGCTACAAATGATTCTCTACAACAATTTTCTCTAATATTCTAGAGATTTCTACATCATACTATAAAGATCTTCTTAAGGGATTTGTCTAGATTTTTCCTCTACTTACATTTCTAGAATTTGGACTAGGCTCAAATACTACTTATCCAAAATCAAGTTTATTTTTCAACATCCTCATGCTCGTTAAGCTATAGGGTTCTTGCTGTTGGGAGTGCGACCAAAGTCCCACATTGGCTAGATAAGGGAAGGATCATGGGTATATAAGGGAGGACAATATCTCCATTGGTATGAGGCCTTTTGGGGTGAACCAAAAGCAAAACCATGAGAGCTTATGCCTAAAGTGGACAATATCATACCATTGTGGAGATATGTGTCGTATTCGGTAGTGCCTTACACTTGCCTCTCACCTAACCCTAGTGAGCTTTATGCTCTAATTCAAGTGGAATGTGACGTGTTTTTCCAAGCATCATTTGATACGATGATATTTCTAGAGCTAAAACTTACCTAATCTTTTCCAAAATAGATTTTACTTCTCGATTTGAAATTTCAGCCTAGCCATTTGTCTGAGAGTTGATAAGCTATTGCAACCTTATGCTTGATGTTGTACATAACCATCAACTTTTTCATCAATTTGTTTGCAAAAGTAACTTCCCACTCTTATTGTTGATTATTGGCAAGGTCCTAAACCTTGTGAATATGTTCTTTTGAGGAACTTTGAGACCATTAATGCATTGACACGACTTGGCCCAACAGAATCCTAAAATATCAAAAGTATGATTTTCAAACCCACCCCCAAAATCTGACTTAATTAGTTTATGGTCAAGAAACTTCCATTAAAATACATCGAGAGAAATTAGAATACACAACAAACTGAAAATTTTCAAATTTAGAATATCAGCAGCTTTTTCCCCACAACAATTTGCAAAACAATAATACACAATGATTATTAATGACATTTTTTTACACCTCATGATTTAGTTTTGGAAATAATAATCTATTCTCGTGAAGAATTACAAATGAGAGATTGCCCCTCAAATAGATGAGCTCGCACAGAGAGCAAATAAATAAAAGATTACAGGGCACTTAATCTTACCTAACCCAAGTGAATTAAGGGAGGTTCAATCCATTCTAATAAATGATAAGTAAACATATACAAGTAATTAGAGAAACAAGATAAAGCATCCTAACAGAGAGTACAGCAGCAATCAAATCTTAACATATATTACTGCTACATATACGGATGGTGTAATATTCACAGTTTCTCTCAAAAAGTGTTATTTGCTTCTTCTTCTTCTAAAA
This sequence comes from Luffa aegyptiaca, assembly GCA_017139565.1. NCBI lineage: Eukaryota > Viridiplantae > Streptophyta > Magnoliopsida > Cucurbitales > Cucurbitaceae > Luffa > Luffa aegyptiaca. The sequence goes on from CM029400.1 coordinate 35,715,636, forward strand.
AAAATCAACCTACCAACTAAATTTCTTTTACAAAAAAAGAGAGAAAAATTACAAGTAAACTTAAAAATTTTATAACACGTACCTATAATGATGAATCCTACCAATACAAACGCCTTCCTCCAAGTAAATCTAACAATAGTAATGCTGAAAACTCAAGAAAAAATCGTGTAAATGACAAAAAAAAAAAAAAATTTGAAGTAACTAAAGAAAAAACTTAACAAAGGAAACCCACGGCGATATATTGTGAATGCAGCCGCCCCTCAAGTCTTTTGCCCCACTATCTCAGCATGAAATGGGAAGAACACTTCCCAAGGTTGGTCTGAACAGAATGGGCAAGCTGAAAATACGATTCCGGCGATTCCAACGAAAAGCAAACGGTGGGTTTTATCATTTTGATCTAGCTATTCACACGTCCATTTTGATCTAACTACCTTGAAACATTTTCCATACTTAATCATTTCAGTGAAAGAAAAGCAGAAGATTAATTAGTCTCAATCATACATAAAAAAAGATATTTGAATCAACTAACGGAGAAGATTGAAATGATAACCACCATTACCAGAAGATGAATAAATCCATACGCTCTACAATTACAAATATTCAATCTTAAAAAAAATATTATGAAGACTTAAAACTAACACAAAAATAGTTGAATATCTAGTCGTTTCAGTACCAAACCCTATAATACAAGAATAATGTAGCACTAGCAACTCTGCACAATTTCTAGTTTCTAGAAAATCAACAAGAAAACTAAAAAAAACAAGAAAGTATTACTGCACTAAATCTAGAAATTATTACTGTTCTTCCATCTAGCTCTCAGAAACACTACAGCCTTTTCTTTTCCTTGACTAACTAAAAACCAGTAGATAAAGAAATATAAAAATGAACAGATTGAAGTGGTGAAAAAGAAAGTAGAATTGAGAGAAAAGAAGAGAAGATGCAATTTACAGAGAGAATCTCACAATTCTCGCATTTACGGTGTTTTTACCCATTTTGGACGGCTTCCTCGTGACCGGCGGCTCAGAAATTGTCTTACCGTGTTTACTGTGTCGTTGAAATGAGATTTGAGAGGGAGGAATTTACAAGATTTGGAAGGAGGTTTTGAGAGGAGAGATTTGGGGGAGATGGAGCGGCACAATGAAAATGAAAAGACCTACTTTTTTGGGGAGGGAGATTTAGGAGGGAGAATGAGAAGTAAGATATTTTTAAAAACTTATCTAATCAATTTTAAAAAGTATGTTGATTTTTAATCATTTTTTTTATTTAAAAAAATATTAAACTTTATTGTTAAGTTTGTTCAACTCCAAATCTAAGATTAATTACTAATTTAGTCCATATAATTTGAACTCATTTTTAATTTTGTTACAGTAATTTTAAAAAATTCAAAATTGGTTCATATATGTTTTGACTTTAATTATAATTTAATCTATACTAGTAACTAATACCTGTCATGCACGTGAAATTTCTTGTTTAGTTTAAAATATAAATAAACATAAACGTAAATTAAAAAAAAAACTATATTATTTAATTTAATAAATACAAATAACTGATTTCAGCATCTTATTTTTGTTTATTTGGATAAATTAGAAATTGGTTTTATGTTATACATAATTTTTAGTTGACATTTCAATTAACAAATAACATTGAATTAATCATAACTCTTTACAATTCAATTTACTAAAATTTAAAGTGAACCAAAATAAATCATAACATACACTTAAATTAAAAATTGCAAATAAAAAAATATTTAAATTATGAAAGAAAAAAAAAAGAGAAATCAAAAGTTTCTTCCCTTAAGTCATAGTATAGAATAAATATATTTAAATATAGATAGATTAGTAGAGAATTTAAAACCATTCAAATATTGTTTAGTATCATCTTTATTCAAATATTTTATAGATCCTATCAATTGGAAGATTAGAGATATACCTAGAGATTTTAGAACATCATTCAAATATTATTTAAAATATATATAGATGATTTGAAAGTTTGAAAATTTTATAAAAAACACCCTAGAGGTTATTAAAAATTGTACCCTTGAATATCTGATTTGATCAGTCTACTTCTAAACTTATGAAATGTTGCAATTAACCGTTTAATTGTAAAATTTCATAAGTTTAAGGGAGGTGATTGATGAGATTGAAAATTTGTTGATTGTGTGATTTTAACACAACTCTATAGTTTAGTGGTGATTCTTGTAATTTTCCATGAAAGTAGCTTTATTTTTATAGGTTTGGTCAAATCTCACAAATCATCTCTCATGATATTGAAAATATACCCAACCAGATATGTAATTTAAGCTCAATTTAGATAACTCTTGCCATGGTTACAAAATTTCTTTTGTAACTTGTTGCTATACAAATAATTACAACGATTAAGTTCAAAAAAAAAAAAATTCAACGATTTTTTAAAATGTTGCAATATAACCGTTGCAATTGTATTAAACTATTGCTACAGTATCACAAGTGTTGCAACTTAATTGTTGTAACACGTTCTTTTGTGGCCGTTACGAAAAGTGTTGCAAGTTAATCTCTGCAAGAGACATATTCGCAACATTTTGTAAATATGTTGCTAAAAAATTGTTGCAAATATACATAGACTTGCAACAATTTTTAAATTGTTGCAATACATACATTTGCAACAATTTGTTTATATGTTGTAAGAAATCGTTGCGATTTTACAAATCCTTGCCGCACTTTCTAAACCGCTACAAAAAAAACCGCTGCAATAGACTGATTTTTCTGTAGTGAAATGGGCGATGAACAATTCCGGCGAGAGAAAACGGTGAATAATTCCGGCGAGAAGACGGTGAACGGTGAACGGAAATAGGAATGGGGAGAGAAGACGGTGAACGGAACGGTGGGTTTAAATGAAAACGGAAATAAGAGTGGAGAGAGAAGACGGTGAACGATTCCGTTGAAGCTCTCCGTTCCGGCGACAAGTCTCCGTCGAAGCTCTCTCTGTTCCAAGGAGTGTGGGAGCCGTCTGTTCAAATGAAAAATGGAAGGCACAATGTACAAATGAAAAGAAACGGTGGGTTTAAATGGGCCTGTGACGAAAATCAATTTTTGGTCGCAAACCTTCGGCGAAAAGCACCAAAACGTCGCAAATTTCTGCGACCAAAAATAAAACTCGTCGCTAACGTCATTATGGGGCACACTGCACAAGGGTATGCGACTGAACAAGGGTCATGGTCGCACGCCTCTTGCCACGTAAAGAGCTAAATCGTTGCACGTGGGAAATCAGTGGGCGCGCACTTGGAAATTTTGGCGGCATGGAATCAGCCTATGCGACAAAAGTAATTTTTCAACGCAAGGCGAGCGACGAAATTATCCGTTTCGACGCAGACGTGCGACTATTTTAGTCGTTTCGACGCAAGAATGCGACGAATCATGACTTTAGTCGCAACGTTGCGACTATTTTTTCGTTTTCGTCGCAATCCATGCGACGTTTACTTTTTCATCGCAAGACTTTCGTCGCTAAATCCTTTCTTTCTTGTAGTGATTGTTGCTAGTGCAAGTTGTTGCTTCAATCCACTTCGACACATAGCCTACTGCAAGGAGAATGGTTCCATAAAATCAATTCCCCACATGTCAAACAACTCAATTTCTAAGACACATTAAAGTGACATCTCATTCTTAGAAGAAATATTGTCTATGCGTTGGCAACTGTTGTAGCCTTGAGCGACCTCTGCACGTCTCTAAACAAAGTAGACCAGAAATACTTTGGAAGCAGTCCTCTATCCTCCAAAGTGACCCCATATGATGTCGCATGGAATTGCTCTAAGATTTCTGGTACCTCTGTTGTGCAAAATGTTTACCGCAAGTGTACGGATCAAGTTTTAATATAGTGTCCGTGAAAAACGAGGGTCGCCCTCTGGATTGGTTTTCTAATCAATGAATTACCGTGATTACTCTTGGTTGATTTTATTTAGAGATTAAACCGTAGTGAGAATAATGAATCCAACAATGAAAGTTAAAAAGATGGAAATTCAATTGGAGATGATTCTTAGGGAGTTGATTTCATCAATTGAGCTTTAGGATTAATTCATGGGATATGGTTTTGACGTGCGATTATTGTATAAGTCAAGGAAACTTAATTCACAATTATCTCTCCTGAGCGTAATCAATTCTCGTGCATAAATAAAAACCCAATATTCCTATCTAGATTCAAATATATGCAAGACCCTAAGTCTAGTCCTTTTTACAACTTCTAAAGTTATCCTAAATCTCTCGATCTTAGAATTACTTTAGTTATGCAATTAAGTTCTAATCCAAACCCCCTCTCCCGAGTAAGATTTAGAACAATATCATTTAATTTATGGCCGACAGACTAAAAGCATTAAGCCAATAATTACATGAATAAAATAAAAGCACAACCATTCCATAAATCAATCCATAAATTCAAAAAACTACATCAATCCCTAAAATAATCAAGCTAGCTACTCATAGTCATAGAACTACAAACACAACTTGAAAGAAAATCCATAAAAACAACAAGAGATAAGGGAAAGAAAGGGAAAAACTCGAATCTATAGAAACCACACGTCCCCGTCATGATCTCCACGAGCTCTAGCCTTGAATCCCACTCATTGTCCTTGCTCAAGCTCCCACAAGAGGTCTCTAGACGAAATTAGGACTAAAAGGTCTCCAAAAGAACTCTCTTTGGTTGTGTGAAATCACTAAGTATATATAGAAAATATGTCGCAACATTGAGACACTTTCTCTTGTTTCTCTGAGTTGTTTAGGATACTTAGGGTAATTTATATGTATTTGATTGGATTTGTATTGTTGTTTTCTTACATTATGAGTGGCTAAATTCCGTTGTACCGTTGGATTGAGATTTGTTTTGAATAGTTTCTACTAATCTTGGTTGAGTTTGCTGATATTTTCTTTGAATTTCATGAAGTTTGATTGTTGCTTTTCATGTAATCTTGTTTAAACCAATGTGTATGATTGAATTATTTTGAATTGACGCCTCTTGGAATTTAGTTATATATGCATTCAATTAGTTATTTGGAGATAGCCGCCACTAGGTTTAGGCAAGTCCATCGCTAATTTTTGTATAATTAGTATAGATTCTTGATATGCCTAAGATGCATGAAGAAATTTTCTTGATTGAATTCGAATGTTTATCCAATTTAATTATTTCAATTTCGGACTCTTGCACATTAAGCGATTAGTTTAGGTAGACAATTGTGAGACCTCGGACTTTTTGTTTGAATTAATTAGAGATAGTTTTGATGTTCATCGAGCTATGAATGAGTGGTAGCGAACTTACTTTAAATTAATTAATTAGATTAATCACGGAATCCCAAGTTAAATAATTAATTAAACATAGATTAGTTAGGAGGATCCTCCGGGTAACCAAGAAGTATTACCGGGCTCAATTTGAATTCCATGAAATTAATTTTTAGAGTAAACTAGGAAGTCAAGTAGCAATTATTCCCAATCCAGCGACTTTTCTCTATTGTTTTCGAACCCAAATTTCCGTTTGTTGCATGTTTTATTTGTTTCGACATCTTTACCATTCCTGTTTTATTTTATTTTGTGACAATAATTCTTTCCAAATCCCTCCTTTTGTGTTCTTGCATAAAAACCTAAATTCTACTAGGAAACTCCCTTCCCTATGGACGACCCAACCAATACTACTGCAGAGTAGCTAGGCGCCAGAGTTTATAAATTTTATTTGGTCGAAAGGCCTCAACAACGTCTTCGTCAGCTCTGAACCGGAATTTATAAATTTTATTTGGTCGCTAGCCCAAGAAAAGAAGGAGAAGGTAGGGAAAAAAAATTCCGACCGGCGACAGAGACTGCAGTCCATGGCGGAACTTGAACTAAGGCTAGAGAAAAAGATGGGAAGGAAGAAGATGAAGAAAAAAGAAAAAGAAAAGAAAAAAAAAATAAAATATTTAACATATTTTTTTTTATTTCAATAAAAAATAATTGTTTTAATAAAAAGCTAGTGTCACGTCAGCATCCCGTTAATATCTCACGAAAAACTGGATAGAGGGACTAAAATGAAACAAAATCCAACCCTCAGAGATTAAAGTGTCGAGTTTGAACAAAATGAAACCTAACTTAAACCTGAGGGAGAAAAGTGTATATTCCTTATTATTATTATTGTTTTTTCTTTTTACAACAATGACCAATGCGTGATTGGAATTGTCTTTTCATTAATTGATTTCCTTTTTCTCTTAATGTCTTTATACATAAACCTTGAATCAATGAAATTGCCTTCTTTAAAAAAAAAAAATCAAGAGAAAAATACACTTTTATTCTCTGAGGTTTGGGTTAAGTTACACACTGGTCCCTGAGTTTTCAAACTTAACAAAAATACTTCTGAGGTTTGAGATAATGAGCACTTTGGTCTCCACCGTCCATTTTTCTGTTAAACTCTAACAGTTTGCTGACGTGACACCATTATTTTAATAAAAAAATTATTTTTTAATTTTTAAAAATAAAAATATATTAAAATAATATAAATATTATTATTTTATTAATTTTTTTTAATTCTTTCCCTCTTTCTTCTCCCTCTCCTTCTTCCTTCCCCATCCTTCCCCATCTCCTTCTTCTTCAACTCCGAAGGCCGGTCGCAGCCCGGCCACCGCCCCGGCTGCCGTATTTTTTTTTCTTTCTTCTTCTTCCCTTCTTCCCTTCTTCTCCTTTCTTTTCTTTCTTCTATTTTTTTCTTCTTCCTTCTCCTCCCCTTTTTTCTTCTTCTTCCCTCTTCCTTCCTTCCCTTTCTTCTTCCACTTTTTTTTTTTTTTTAAAAAAACAGAGCGCCCAGATATGGAAAGCTCGTCCCAGTCGCCCACAGATTCAATAGAAAAATCACACAACAAACAGAAAAAACACAATTAAGAAACATACCTCTAAAACCCCATAAATTCTTAATCATTCATCCTTAAATCGAAAACCCATTCAACAACTACACAATTTAAGAAGGCAAACCCAGCTCGCATACATCACAAAAAGAAAAACAAACGCTAAGAGAGGGAAATGGGAGTTGAATAGAACCAAAAGAACTCAAAGATTCAAGAAGATCCAAGACAAGGCATCGAAATAGGCAGCACCTTCAGCAAGGGAGATCGAAACGTCACCGTTGCCAGATCTGGAACGCCGCTGGCTGGAGCCTTTTCCCTTCTCTTCAGATCTGAAGCGTCGCCGTCGAACCTAGACGAGAACAGTGTTGGGTTATTTCCACTTTTGTGGAGAAAGCCCAGGCCCATTAGGGCCAAAGTTTTTTTAACTTTATGAAAAGCAGCCGCCGGTCTATGATGCACGGTGAGAAAGATGTTGGAATTAATTTTAATCATTAATTCATATGTGGGTAACAAATTATATAACAATTATATTTGGGCTATTCAATGGGCATATTATGTGGTCTTGATTATGAGCCCATGACTTCTCATGAAGAGGTGTGGCCTGTTGAGCAGAAACCAGCCCGTTGATCCTAGGGGATTATGGGAAACCTGGTTATGGTCCCCAATATACTATGCCTCTTTAGTCTCCTATTCCCCATCTGATAGAGAGAATTGCCCATTCAAGGTCAAAGTTGCATAGTTGAGGATGACCTAAACCACGCATGTTCTACAATGGAGTATTTCATAGATCCAGGTATTTATACATCTCTAATTAAGTTTATTTTGGCTTGCTTCCATGCGTAGATCCTATTATAACTCTATTATGATTGTTCTTGTTGAATATAATTATTTATTCTTGAATAATCATGAATGGATGAATTTAGTGAATAAAATCCAACAAGTGGTATCAGAGCGGTTTATGCATGGTTGTTTGCTAAAATATTAGTTTTCTTGGCATGTTGTTTATAAATTTATGGGTTGTTTTGCCTTATTACATGCTATCAAAATTACTTGGATCAATTAGATTCGTCGATCAATTTTTGCATGATGATTTTGCATAAGTGATTTGATCGAATTCAGTATTGTTCAGTTTTTTTTTTCCTTTTTTCTTTTTCTCTCATCGGTTTGATTCTCTCAATTTACCGTTCGGCTATTCAAGGAAAGAAAGAAGAGAAAAGATGAAATAATAAAAAAAAAAAAATTAAAAGATGAAGCATGCGGCGGCACTATGCTGCCGCCACTCCACATCAAAGTTGGTGCTAGGGCACCGTAAGGACTAAGGAGGAGGAATTGCAGTGGGCCTAGCCCACTGCAATTCATAAGGTTATACATAAATTTAAATTATATACATATATTAATTTGTTTATTATTTATATATATAATTTTATTATTATTTCAATAATAGTATTATTATATATCTCCAGTATTTTATTTTTGGCATAATAAAGTATGTAGGACGGTTTAATTTTTCTCTTTGTTGTGCTAATTTAAAGAATAATTGTCATGATTAGTTAATTGACAATTTATTAAAGTATATGACACAATTTGTCTAATTTCTTTAAATGCTTTGACAAATAAAATATGCTACCAAAGTAGTCTCTGTTTTATAAATTGGAATATTTAAAGTTGTTAGATGTAGTGTATTTGTTGCTTATGCGAATTGTGATCGGCCCAAAGGAAGCTTACAATTTGGCCAAATAACAAATACACATGCAATAATATTTGACTATTGCACTGAGAGTATCGTTTGTAAATTAACCTTTTTGTCCAAAGACTAAATGTTAATGTTCCATTAGATATCTCACTTTGTCCTCATAAAGTTTATTTCCAATGTCATAAATATTTGTATATTGTTTATGACATTACTTATGACCAAACAACAATAATAAATATGAATAACATAAAGATGTGCTCTTCAAGTTGTTAGTCGATCCAAAGAAAGACTATCATCTAAAAGAGATAAGTTATTAATATTTAATTATTGGATTTCAAATTGGTGTCCCAGTGTCTATGTTAGGTTGTCAAGTGGGTTAAAACCCAATAAAGTATTTGGGGCACGCTCGTTTTTATTTTAGAGGACGTTTTCCCATTACTAAACTATGCAGGTAAAGATATTATTATTGATTTTGAAAATGATTTTAGTAATTTCATTTTCATAAAGATAAAATTAATAATAATTAAGAATAACTGTTTTGCATAAATAATCTAATTTTCTTTGATGGTGTTGGTTTGATAGATCATGCTGCCAAAGTAGCCTCTGATTTCTGATATTGACATCTTCATAATTAATTAAATGTTTATGGACTTGTTATTTATGCATTCTGTTATCGGCCCAAAGGAAGATTTCAGTTTGGCCAAATAACAAGTTCACCTATGGTTAACTAGTGATGAACATGGATAATATAAAGTTATGCCATGTAAGTGATTGTCGGCCCAAAGGAAGGCTTTCACTAGACAGGATTGGTTATCAATGTTCCATCACCATGTTGAGAGTACCGTTTACAAGTTGATAGTCGGCCCAAAGGAAGGCTGTCAATGTTGTGTTTGGTATCTTGTTGTCCTCATTAAGTTCATATAATGTATTTTTGTATAAATACTAATGTCATTTCTGAGCATGTTTTGTTATTGGTTGTGTTGTATTATTGCATTGCCTAGTTTTAAATTTTTAGAACATTTTTGTTTAAATTGCTTTTTTCTTAGAACTTGTGATAAGGAAAGAAACACTTCTATTTTTCATTCAGTCATCTCTTTAAGATCAAATGGGACTTTGAAAAATAGAATAATCTTAATTGCATAGGTTTTATGGTGATAAATTGCAACATTCAAGGGAATCATGTTTGATGAGGAAATAATTAAGAAGTTCCTTTAGAAGGATAAAGATTGTTCTAAAATGAACCTAAAGGAAGAGACATTTAAACTTTTGATTGAATGTTTCTTAATGAGGAACAAAGGAACATAAGGGAGTACACTAAAGGATTAAATGCACCAAATTTGATTAAAATATTTGAGGTTTGACTTGTGCATTTGATGCTCATTTTAGAAATATATATTCTACATGCGATTGATTATGATATTCGAAAGAGTATGTGAACTCTTAATGAGCATCGTTAACAGTATGTTTGTGTGTTAAGCATGAAAAGAAAAGGTACTCAATTCGTTATTTCCTTACATGAAGAAATTAAAGTTGACATAAAGCTGCATTTTGGAACATATTAGTCCAAATCACTCAGAATTAGGATCCAGGCTTTTCCTAATACTTTTCAGAAATTTTGGACACGAAGAAAAATATGTTCCTATTACGTCATTACATGATGTATAAAGAAAATATATGACTTCTCACTTTGAATTCAAACAAAGTTAGTTTGGCTCTTATATGACCAACCTTACTATGGTTGTATTTCTACTCATTGATAATTAGCTCTTTTGATTGAATAGATCTTTGAGTCTATATTAGGTATGATCAGGGAGATAATAATGAAATAGTCAAATTAAGTGCCTTTGAGAGCTTCAACATCTTGGAAACTATTTTTAATTTCACAGCCTATTCCCTATGGCTTCTTGAAATGCTTAACAACATTATATGATGCTCTAAGAAATAGACTCTCATTGAAGGCAACCATATTTGATATAGAAGAAATATTTAGTTCTGGATATCCTAAAAGTCATTGGTTGGTAGTGGTGAAACACTATGACAATATGGATGGATTAGGAAGAAAAGATCCAAAGCATTTTGCTAACTCGTTTGAGAATATACAAAGCCATTAAGTTAATACAAATTTTTGAAAAACTTGAGAAGTGTATTGCTTATAGAGTGATTCAAAGCTCATAAAGATTAGGTGAGTGCAAATTATCATTCTTCTTTGCACTTAATGCCTATTGGGAAAAGCACTCAAGATTTCAGCATAAGGCTTAAGTGGTGTACCATATAGAGCAACAACTAAATCTCTTGCAATTCAAGGTTAAGCAAATGCTTAACATTAGGTTTGCATTTAGGAATGTTCAAGTAATATTTGGTTTTGAAGGCCAATAAGAAAAACTTGGACTTACAGATTATTAGTTGTTACTTTAGGTGCACTGGTCATTTTCATGTTTTCTAAAATTTTTTCCCACTTTAAAGTTAATGAGATCTTAAAGTTTCTTAAGGATGTTGAGTTTGAGGGGGAAGATAAAATGAGGAATGTTGTCCTTGAGAAAAGAAATTTGAGTTCCTTTTTTGTAATAACATTAGTAAAGGTTCTCCTATTTAAGTAAAACAAACTCAACATTATCAAAAGTGTTATTGAAGCAATCAAAAGGAGTAGGAGAAATACAAGTATAAGGTTTTAAGTTTGACTTAAAAGTAAAAGGAAGACGTTTCAATTACCTTTCCTTATATAAGGTGGAATGATAAACAACGATTTTATTATTATTATTAATTTTTTGGTAACTTGTCATATTGTCTTTAAAAGGTAATGTTTGAGACACATATAGTTTGTCTGGTTATTATGGGTGTCATTACTTATTAAGAGACGTTCCTTTAAATAAATGACAAGTATTTTAGAGCTATGTTGAGTGGTTATAAAGATTGATTTTTCAATTGCATGATTTATTAAATCATCAAGCTTGTAAAGTTTAGAAACTTTTGATCCAGTATCACAAAAGTTTCAAGAGTTTAAATTCATTTGTGACGATCTCAATAAGGAACTTATTTATAATTTCACAAGTTCCATTCATAATTATCACATTTAGGGTCTTAAGGTAAATAAGAGTGATAATTATGAATTACAGGTTTAGTGGGAGTAAATCCAATTTCCTAGTGTAATATGTCTATGACATAGTAAGGCTATGATATAAGTTGAAAACTTATATGGACATCTCTTTTATATTGTGAAATGATATTGTGAGATCAATCTCAAGTAACATTGAGATTTCACAAAAGAGTTATGTCAGAAAGTTTTTTCAAGTTTTCTAGCATAAAGATTCATGCACTAGGGAAATCATTAAAGAAAACAAACTTAGTCTAAAAACAATCCCTTGAATAAAGAAATGAAGAATTTCATGCTTAAAGTTTAGATGCTTCCGCTTCAATGTTCATATCTAGGATAAAAGGCAATAATTTTGATAACTCTTAATTGGATCTAAGAGTTTAAGGTTCTTAACAAAAGGATACATGCTCACTTATCAAAATCAAATAAAGTAGAGATCATAAGTCAAATTGATTTTGATAATATGAGTTGCCAACAAGATCCACTTTCGAGATTGTTCACCAGTTTGTGTTCATAGCATTTTTCGTTTGGCAATAAACTCATCAAATTTTGAATCTTGTCATTAGGTTGTCTTGACAAGAATTTGTTATTCATATAGCAACTAAAGCTTGCAACAAAAGCTTTTATAGAAGAATTATAAGCTTTAGTTGATGAAGAAAATTCAGAGTTTTTCCTCGTGTCTAGTGGAATACAACTCCATCATTGCGGATCCGCTCATTAAGAACTTTCACACAATATTTTTGGAGCATAATGCTCATACAGGTGTGAAAATTATGGTATATCAGTTGAGTGGGAGTTTGTGCTTTCTTAAAGTAGACACAATTTTGTTTTCTGCAGAATAAGGAAGATGAATTATCTTTTTGTTACTCTGAATTACTTTCTTTCTAACGGTAGTTTAACCTAAGGATAGAAAGAGTAAAGTTTGATCTCTCTAAAGAATAAAGTTGGACCAGTTGGAAATAGACATGTTTAGATCACATTACATGTAATTTCCATGCTGCTTTTCCACACTTGATCCATGTCATTGAGTATATTTGGTGTGGTGATCATTGAAGGTTGAGTTACGACTTTACATGTGACAAAAGCCGCTTTGGTTCCTCATTGGTATACAAAATGGACCGGATTGTGATTAAAGGGAAGTTTATTTTAGAATAGCATTAAGTTGTGCACTAAAGAATAAATTGATAATTGTTAATAAGGAAATTGTTACCCAAGTGGGAGATTGTTGGAATTAATTTTAATATTTAATTCATATGTGGGTAACAAATTATATAACAATTATATTTGGGCTATTCAATGGGCATATTATGTGGTCTTGATTATGAGCCCATGACTTCCCATGAAGAGGTGTGGCCTGCTGAGCAGAAACCAGCCCGTTGATCCTAGGGGATTATGGGAAACCCTAGAATCAACATATAAATACAAGGTTATGGTCCCCAATATACTATGCCTCTTTAGTCTCCTATTCCCCATCTGATAGAGAGAATTGCCCATTCAAGGTCAAAGTTGCATAGTTGAGGATGACCTTAACCACGCATGTTCTACAATGGAGTATTTCATAGATCCAGGTATTTATACATCTCTAATTAAGTTTATTTTGGCTTGCTTCCATGCGTAGATCCTATTATAACTCTATTATGACTGTTCTTGTTGAATATAATTATTTATTCTTGAATAATCATGAATGGATGAATTTAGTGAATAAAATCCAACAAAAGAGAATTGGCAGTGAGAAAAATAGAAAGAAAAAGGAGAAAAGAAAAGCATCCGTACAGTGCCGTCTTTCAGCCTTTTGGAGGTCGATCCGTGGTCCGATCGAGCTAAAACTTTGACAGCGTGTTCCTGACATGAGGGTTTTCAAACTGAAAGGTGGAGATTTCTTTTGGTGCTACCTACAGTCAGATTGCAGTGGGTAGTTGGTTTCCACTTGGGTGAGATCTTTCTTATTTGTTCTCTTGTCGTTTGTTGCCGAGATTGTTATCTTGAGATATATTTTATTGTATGCCTCTAGTTTTATCTAGAGAGAACTCGTTGTAACCCATTATTGATTATAGTGGAGATTTTGACTTCGGTCCGTGGTTTTTTACTCCTCGCCTTGGGGAGGTTTTTCCACGTTAAAAATTGTTGGTGTCCTGTGATTGTGCATGATTAATTTTTCCGCTTCTACTTTGCTAATTTCCTATTAGGTTCACACAAGAGGGGATAATTGATCATTATAATATAGTGTTTATCCCAACAAAGTGGTATCAGAGAGAGGTTGTGTTTAGTTAAGTGCCTTGTGTTGAACATGGAAACTAGTACAGGTAAGATGGTTACTTTGAATGGCTCAAATTATCAAGTTTGGAAAAGGAAGATGGAAGATATTTTATATGTGAAGGATTTTTATCTTCCTGTTTTTTCACTTGAGAAGCCTGAAGATTTAGCTGACTTAGAATGGGAAATATGTCATAAGAAAGTGTGTGGAATTATTAGACATTGGGTAGAAGAAAATATTCTAAAGTCTTATTGATGAAGAAAATCATGCACGGACACTTTGGAATAAGCTTTAGTCTTTATATGCCCCGAAAACTGGTAATAATAAATTGTTTTTGATTAAGCAAATGATGGCTTTGAAGTACCAAGACGGAACATCTATGTTAGATCACTTGAATACATTTCAAGGTATTATTAATCAGTTAGCTAGAATGAATATCAAGTTTGATGAAGAGATACATGGATTATGGCTTCTTGGTTCGTTGCCGGACTCATGGGAGACATTTAAAACCTCCTTATCTAACTCAGCCCATGGAGTACTAAGTATGAACTTAGTAAAAAGTAGTGTCTAGAACGAAGAGATGAGAATAAAGTCGCAGGGCTCTTCTTCACAGTCAGATGTTCTTGTTACTGAAAGAAGGGGGAGGAGTAAGAGCAAAGGTCCGAAGGATAGAGATAGAAGCAAAAGCAAGAGTGGTCGGTTAGCAAATGCTGAGTGTTTTCATTGTGGTGTGAAAGGGCATATAAATAAGCATTGTCGAAAGTTTAAAAGAGAAAATAAAAATGACAAAGGTAAGGAAAAGAAGAATGACGATGGTAATGATGTAGATAGAGTTGCTGCAGCCACCGAAGAGTTTCTTATTTTATTCGACGGTGATGTGATTAATCTTACTACTCAACAGAGCAGTTGGGTGATTGACAGTGGCGCCTCAATTCATGCTACATCTAGAAGGGATTTCTTTGCATCCTACACATCTGGTGATTTTGGAAGTGTTAGGATGGGTAATGATGGATCAACAAAAGCAGTTGGTATGGGAGATGTGCACCTGGATACCAAGAATGGTTCTATGCTGATTTTGAAGAATGTGAAACATATCCCTGATATCCGTATGAATTTAATCTCCACAGGTAAGCTTGATGATGAAGGTTTCTGCAATACCTTCTATGACGGTAAATGGAAGCTTACTAAAGGCTCTATGGTGGTAGCTAAGGGAGAAAAGTGTTCATCACTGTATTTGGTGCAGGCAAAGATTACTGATTGCGATATAAATACAGTGGATAATGATGAGAGTGTTGAGCTTTGGCATAAGAGACTTAGTCACATCAGTGAGAAGAGTTTGATGATTTTGGCCAAGAAAAACCAGTTGCCTGGTATGAAGAATGCACCTCTGAAAAGATGTGCTCATTGTTTGGCAGGAAAGCAAACCAGAGTTTCTTTTAAGGCATCTCAGCATTCAAGGAAGCCAAATATACTTGACTTAGTATATTCTGATGTATGTGGTCCTATGAAAACAAAAACACTTGGAGGTGCGTCATATTTTGTGACGTTTATAGATGATCATTCGAGGAAAACATGGGTGTATACCTTGAAGACCAAAGATCAAGTGTTGCAAGTGTTTAAACAGTTTCATGCTCTTGTTGAAAGAGAAACTGGTGAAAAGTTGAAGTGTATTAGGACTGATAATGGCGGTGAGTATTGTGGACCTTTTGATGAGTATTGTAGAGATCATGGTATTAGGCATCAAAAGACACCTCCTAAGACTCCTCAGTTAAATGGGTTGGCTGAGAGAATGAACAGAACACTAGTTGAAAGGGTGAGATGTTTGCTTTCACAGTCACACTTACTGAGATCATTTTGGGGTGAAGCATTAAGTACAGTTGTACATGTTTTGAATCTCACACCATGTGTTCCTTTGGCATTTGAAGTTCCAAACAGAATCTGGTCAAAGAAAGATATATCTTATAATCACCTGCGTGTCTTTGGTTGTAAAGCTTTCGTTCATGTTCCTAAAGATGAGAGATCGAAGCTTGATGCAAAGACAAGACCATGTGTGTTCCTTGACTATGGTCAAGATGAGTTTGGTTACAGATTGTATGATCCAGTGCAGAGGAAGCTCATTAGAAGTCGAGATGTTGTGTTTATAGAAGGCCAAACCATACAAGATATCGAGAAGACAGATAAAACAGAGTATGAACATAATGATGATCTGATTGATTTAGATTCAGTTCCTTTGACACAGCTTTCTACACAGATTGAAAACGAGGTCCAAAATGATCAGCTTGATGATACAGTTGAGGTAGAGGGTTTTGAACAGGTTGAGGAAAATGATGATGTTTATGAACAGTTGTTAGAGACAGAGGTTCCCACAGATGTTTCACTCAGGAGATCTGTCAGAGATCGACGTCTGTCAACAAGATATTCAGCTAATGAATATGTGTTATTGACTGATGGGGGAGAACCTGAGAGTTATGAAGAGGCCATAGAAGATGAGCACAAAAGAGAGTGGATTGATGCAATGAAAGATGAGATGAAGTCTTTACATGAAAACCATTCTTTTGAGCTTGTTAAGTTGCCTAAAGGGAAAACTGCACTGAAAAATAAGTGGGTTTATCGAGTGAAACAAGAAGAACATACCTCAAGACCGCGCTTCAAAGCGAGACTAGTTGTCAAAGGGTTCAGTCAGAAGAGGTGTTGACTTTGATGAAATTTTTGCTCCTGTTGTTAAGATGTCTTCTATACGTGTAGTTATGGGTTTAGCAGCTAGCCTTGACTTAGAGGTTGAGCAGATGGATGTTAAGACTGCATTCCTTCATGGAGACTTGGACAAAGAAATTTATATGGAACAGCTAGAGGGTTTTGAGGAGAAAGACAAGGAAGATCTTGTATGCAAGCTGAAGAAAAGTCTTTACAGGTTGAAACAGGCACCAAGACAGTGGTATAAGAAGTTTGAGTCAGTTATGGTGGAGCAAGGCTACAAGAAGACTACTTTTGATCACTGCGTTTTTGTGCAAAATTTTTCTAACGATGATTTTATTATATTATTGCTCTATGTTGATGACATTTTGATTGTTGGCAGGAATGTTTCGAGAATTGACATGTTGAAGAAACAGTTGAGCAAATCCTTTGCCATGAAGGATTTGGGGCCAGCAAAGAAAATTCTTGGAATTCGAATTGTACGAGACAGAACATCCAAGAAGTTGTATATGTCACAAGAGCAATACTTGGAGAAGGTGCTTGAAAGATTCAACATGAGTAAAGCTAAAGCAGTAAGTTCTCCTTTATCCAGTCACTTTAAACTGAGTAGCAAACAAAGTCCGTCTACAGATGAAGAGAAGGAAGAGATGAGAAAGGTCCCATATGCTTCAGCAGTTGGGAGCTTGATGTATGCCATGGTATGTACTAGACCAGATATTGCTCATGCTGTTGGTGTTGTTAGTCGTTTTATGTCTAATCCAGGAAAACAGCATTGGGAGGCAGTCAAGTGCATCATGAGATATTTGCGAGGCACCTCCAGTTTGAAGCTCACCTTTGGAAGTGGAAAGCCAGTGCTTGTCGGTTACACTGATTCAGATATGGCAGGTGATCTAGATAACTGAAAGTCCACTTCTGGCTATTTGATGACGTTTGCAGGTGGTGCAGTGTCTTGGCAGTCAAGACTACAGAAGTGTGTTGCACTTTCTACAACTGAAGCAGAATATATTGCAGCAGCAGAAGCTTGCAAAGAGATGTTGTGGATGAAGCGGTTTATACAGGAGCTTGGCTTCAAGCAGCAACGGTATGTGATATTCTGCAATAACCAGAGTGCTATTCATCTTGGTAAGAACTCTACATTTCATTCCAGAACTAAACATATAGATGTGAGGTATCACTGAATGAGAGACGCATTGAATGATGGTTTGTTTGAGCTTGAGAAGATACATACTGATTATAATGGATCTGATATGTTGACCAAGAATCTACCAAGAGAAAAGCTTGAGTTTTGTCGTTCCGCTGCTGGAATGGCAAGTTCCTCCACACAGTGAAAAGGGGGAGATTTGTTGGGTTATTTCCACTTTTGTGGAGAAAGCCCATGCCCATTAGGGCCAAAGTTTTTTTAACTTTATGAAAAGCAGCCGCCAGTCTATGATGCACGGTGAGAAAGAGAATTGGCAGTGAGAAAAATAGAAAGAAAAAGGAGAAAAGAAAAGCATCCGTACAGTGCTGTCTTTCAGCCTTTTGGAGGTCGATCCGTGGTCCGATCGAGCTAAAACTTTGACAGCGTGTTCCTGACACGAGGGTCTTCAAACTGAACGGTGGAGATTTCTTTTGGTGCTACCTACAGTCAGATTGCAGTGGGTAGTTGGTTTCCACTTGGGTGAGATCTTTCTTATTTGTTCTCTTGTCGTTTGTTGCCGAGATTGTTATCTTGAGATATATTTTATTGTATGCCTCTAGTTTTATCTAGAGAGAACTCGTTGTAACCCATTATTGATTATAGTGGAGATTTTGACTTCGGTCCGTGGTTTTTTACTCCTCGCCTTGGGGAGGTTTTTCCACGTTAAAAATTGTTGGTGTCCTGTGATTGTGCATGATTAATTTTTCCGCTTCTACTTTGCTAATTTCCTATTAGGTTCACACAAGAGGGGATAATTGATCATTATAATATAGTGTTTATCCCAACAAACAGCTCACGGACGAGAACGCACAAGTCGCTGGATCTAGAACGCCGCTGGAGTCTTTTCCCTTCTCTTCAGATCTGAAACGCCGCCGTTGAACATGGACGAGAACGACCCACGGACGAGAATGCACGAACTTGCTGGATCTGGAACGCCGCTTGAGTTTTTTCCCTTCTCCTCAGATCTAGAGTGCCGTCGTCGAGCCTGGACGAGAACGACTCACGAACTCGTTGAAGGAAACGGGGCCACGAACTCGCTGTTGAATCTAGAAAACCCACGAACTCGCTGGAAAAAACAGATCGAATGGATGCGGCGAGCGATGACAGCGACGACCGGCTCCGACGGTGGTGGTCTGAAGAAGAAGAGAAAGAAGAAGAAAGAGAAGAAGGAGAAGGAGAAGAAAGGAGAGAGAAAAAAAGGAATAAAAAATAATAATATTTTTATTATTTCAATATTATTTTATTTTAAAAATTAAAAAAAATTATTTTTTAAATAAAAAAATAGGTGTCACTTCAGCAATCTGTTAAAATCTAACGGAAAAATGGATGGAGGGACCAAAATGAAACAAAATCCAAACCTTAGGGATTAAAATGCCGAGTTTGAAAGCTCATGGACTAAAATGAAACCTAACACAAACTTCAGGGACCAAAAATGTATTTTTCTAAAAATGAATGAAATTACCTTTACAATTTTAGTAATTGGAATTATCTTTTCATTAATTGATTTTATTTTTCTGTCAATACCTCTATAAATAAATGAATTTTATAGGCGGTTTGTTTTCAACTCTGCTTCTATATTTCAAACGCAAACGTGAGTGGCCTTTAAAGAATGCCTGTAACTCTCTCCCAGAAAAAAGAGGAACAGAGACAGCAAAATACGTTAGTTAATATGCATAAATTCGTATGTAGCGTAAGAAAACAGTGTGGATGTGAGTTATTAAATATAAAGTGAATTTCAAAAGCTAAAATCGAAGAGTGAAAGGAAATACCTAGATTTTGAAAAAGGATGAATATGCATAAGTTTGTTTTGATTTCTCTCACCACAATGGCTATGCTTTCCGCTTTAGTCTATGCTGGTATACTCTTCAATCTCACTAATGATCACCAAATGCTTTTCCCTTTTAGTTTGCTGTTGTATTTTCTCTCTCTGTTTTAGTATGGTAATGCTAGTGTAACCTTTTGTTTAAACTAGTTAAAAGACCCGTGCATTGCACGTGGTTAAAAATCTTTAAAACACAATTTTTCATAGAGAAATTTAAATGTTGAATGAATATATTTTTCATTCAGTTTAAATGATAAATATTTCATTTATAATATCTTTCAATCAAAAAAGGAAAACATTGAACTTTTTTTTCTCCACGGACTATGAAGTTCTAATTTTAACATTTATGTGATTTTTAGTAAATGGGTTTGTAATATACTTACAACTTTAAAAAAATCCATCAAAACGATTTTTTTTAAGGTTCATTTAATTTTTTTTTAAAAAAAACCTTCGTCTATGAAATATTATTAAAAGTAAAGAAATTTGAAGAATGTAATTTGTTTTTTCAAAGATTTTGTAGAATCTCTATTTTGAATAATTATTTAAAATATTTTGTTATATTTTAGAAACATGTTTTCTTTATCTCTTTTTTTATACTTCCATCTATTTTATCATTTGTTTCTATATTCTTTACTAATTCACAAATGTAAAACAAATATTGTGTCCATGATCCACCTCCATGAACACTTAGAGAGGCTTAAAAGATACTGTCTTAAATTGTTAAATTTTCATTCAGTTTCCAAAACCATACATATCTATCTTTATTAACTATGACAACCCATCACTCCCGTTATAAATTAACCACGTTTGAACTAAGGCTATCTAAGTCGTACATGGGTGGGTGGGTGGTAAAAAACATATATGAGAGATAATCAAGCAATTAATATATATATAAAAAAAGAAGTAGAATTAATAAAATCTAAGAAAATTGTGACATATACTATTTTTAATATTTCATAATTGTGAACAATAGATTTTGGTTAAATTGATGACAATCAAAACAGTCACCATTTTCTATTTTAAAAGTTGATTTAAAAAGTCAATAATAATTATTCAATACCAGTTCTAAATCCCAACTAACAAGTGGAGATAAAGTTGTAGTGTGTTTTGGGTAACAAACACAATAGTAAAAGACAAAAATTAATTACAATCTTCAATTTTATGGTAAAGCACTTACAATTTTTACCCATTGAAAGAAGCATAATTCTATTGCAGATGAATGATGAAAAGTGTAGTGCAATTTCTAAACATTTTAACTTTCAATTTTGAACTACAATTTTTTAGAGAGAAATTTACTGCAATTTCATACACAATCTTTAAATAAAATCAAATAACCAACCACATGAAAATAAAGAGACAATGAAATATGATAATTAACTAACCTTTCACCATTTTGAAATAGGTGATTGGAGCCCATCAATGGAACCGATTGTCTGAGTGAAAAAAAAAAAAAACACAGAAATAAAGGATACTATATATAACTACTAAATAAAGGAAATTCATGAAATAACAACCCTGGAATCTAAAGATACAAATAATATAACTACGAAATTTATGAATCTCAACAACATGTTTTTCACAAAATCAATTATCTATGAACAACACATGGAAAACAATAAAGGAAGAATTAAATGTAAAAGAAGTATATTATATGGTTCAATGTCTTTTATACATGGATCGTATGCATCTATTTGATGCATAACTACCTTCACCAATAGTCGTGTCTCGTGAATATTAATTGTGTCCATTGGAGTGAACAGACATACACTTGAAGAGTCACATCGCATCAAGAAAGGTTAAAATAGGAATTTACTAAAATAAAGTTGTAGTGTGTTTTGGGTAACAAACACAATAGTAAAAGACAAAAATTAATTACAATCTTCAATTTTATGGTAAAGCACTTACAATTTTTACCCATTGAAAGAAGCATAATTCTATTGCAGATGAATGATGAAAATTGTAGTGCAATTTCTAAACATTTTAACTTTCAATTTCGAACTACAATTTTTTAGAGAGAAATTTACTGCAATTTCATACACAATCTTTAAATAAAATCAAATAACCAACCACGTGAAAATAAAGAGACAATGAAATATGATAATTAACTAACCTTTCACCATTTTGAAATAGGTGATTGGAGCCCATCAATGGAACCGATTGTCTGAGTGAAAAAAAAAAACACAGAAATAAAGGATACTATATATAACTACTAAATAAAGGAAATTCATGAAATAACAACCCTGGAATCTAAAGATACAAATAATATAACTACGAAATTTATGAATCTCAACAACATGTTTTTCACAAAATCAATTATCTATGAACAACACATGGAAAACAATAAAGGAAGAATTAAATGTAAAAGAAGTATATTATATGGTTCAATGTCTTTTATACATGGATCGTATGCATCTATTTGATGCATAACTACCTTCACCAATAGTCGTGTCTCGTGAATATTAATTGTGTCCATTGGAGTGAACAGACATACACTTGAAGAGTCACATCGCATCAAGAAAGGTTAAAATAGGAATTTACTAAAAAAGTAGGGGCAAAAGAGGAAACAAAAGATTCTTCCCTCTTAGCCCCATTTATATATAGTATAGATATAGATTTGATGTAGATATGGGAGTGAAGGTGGGACATTTGGTTCCATTAACTTGTGATAATACATTTTGCTCAAACACGAGTGAAGCCCAAAACCAACAATGCAAAAATTTATGTTGTCGTAGAAGCTTTAGAATTGGAATGTGCATTCCAAATCCAAATGTTGTACTATGTTGTTGTAGTCATGAATATCAAATAACATGCGTTTCCATCTCAAAACCAATTGGTAATGAGTGGGGTGACCCTTGTAGCTTATAAATTATGAGGTCTCCACTAATATTTTCAATGTAGGATCATCAACATGCCCCTCAAGGTGGTGTCTCTTTGGGTTCACCATTCTTGGATTGGATCCCAATTTTTTTCTCGTAAACTTTATTTTAAATAATCTATTAAAATTTCTCGATTTAGGTAGTTTTGTACCAAAAAAAAAAAAATGTTAACAAAAACTTATGTGTACGTCATTGTTTAATCAATGTTCAATAACATATTTGGAACATTACTTATACTACTTGAATGTTACTCGCCGCACGAAACTTGATTTGTTTATTAGTAAAAGCCCTTCCTTGTACTTCAACAATACACAAATTTCCTTCAAATGACCGATTTTTAAGTCACATGTTCACGTGTTCAAATACGTTATTAATAAAATAACAACTCGATTTTAACAACTTTTTTTCATGGAAAACATAATTTTCATTTTTTAATATATTAAAAGTAAAATTGACAATTTTAAAAGCTTAAATTAAATGCGCAAATTTGACAATTACTTAAAACATTATGGACTATTTTGTATATTTAGCTTTCTTTCCAATTGTATTAATGAATGGGTTGACCCTTATATCTTAAGGATTGTGAGATCTCCATTAATCAATTTTTTTTGTTGGACCGAATACCCGTTTGGATTTAATGGACTCTGATACTATATTAGATAATATGGGGTTTCATCTCAAAACCAATTAGTTAGGAGAGGAGTAACCCATCTATCTTATAAATTGTGAGGTCTCCACTTATCTTTTCAATGTGGGATCCTCACCATGCCCACCAAAATGGTGCCACTTTGACAATGAATTCATCGAAGAGAGTATCTACTTACGTTTGTCTTTTCCAAAATTTATTACAATTTATCTTTGAATTCCAAGTAAACTCCTCACCTTAAGAAGTCTGCATCTTAAGAACTTTCTAATTTTCAACGTAAGAATTTTTGGAGAAGAAAAAAAACTTACTTTTTTTTATAGAGAACAAATTTATTCGAATACTATGGTATAAAAATAAATTTTTTAATATATACATAGTCACTTTATTATAGTTTTTTTTTTTTGAAATGCACTTTATTATAGTTTTAGATTTTAGAATCAACTAACATTTAAAGAGATTCTTTAATTTCTAAGAGGATTGAAGAGTTGACATCTCAAATAACTTGAACTCATTATTGTTGTTGGTTTTTTTTATCATTATTTTTAAGGACTTATTTTTTTTTTTTTTTTTTTTTTTAATATCAAATGAAATTTAAGATTTTGATAAAATAATATTTCAATATTATATGAGATATCGCAGATGGTAGTTTATTATTTTTATAACATATAAAAATAAATAAGAGTTAATGAACATGATTTTTTTTTGTACAAAGGAAATTATTAAGGGTTTTTTCTTTGGGAGAATAACATAGAATCGTAACTTGGCCTTCTAAGCACACTAGAATTCTAACATCGTCCCAAATATTTTTGGACCGATTGCATATATATTATAAAGAGAAATTTTGGTGGATGACCGGTTTTAGATTCGCATTTTCATATATGTCCATAGATTTGAAGATTTACAAGATTTTTTTTGTCATTATCTCTCTTCCATTTAAATTATAAGAGAAAAATTTTGTAAGATATTATCTAAACAAATTTCTTAAATTTAGGGAAATATGATTGTAGAGATTTTATTTCATGCCATAATGAATCCATCTAATTTGGTGCTTCACGATTTTTCCTTTCCTTTCATTATTTCCTCTCATTTCGTTCTTTGGTTGGTGTTGGTTCTATTTTTTGTTCTCCGTTTTTTTTCCGACAGCCATTTTCTCGACGGTCTTTCACGATTTTTTATTCACGACAGCAACTTTGGGTTTCGATTGTTCCGGCAACAGCTTTGCGTTCATTTTTTTCTTCATTCCCGACAACAGAAATCAGTCTCATTTTCCATTTTTCACGGTTTTTCCAGATTTTCTGCTTGCCGCTTTTTCATTTCCGGCAACTATTTCTATTTTCGAGATTAGTACGTTTTCATATATATGTTGGTTTTATGCGATAGATTTCATTTTCATTTCCCCATGAAATGTGTTACTGTATATCGTGAAGGAATACATAATACCATCTCAAGTCATTTTCTCATGTATATATATATCTTTAAAATGTGTATATATTCACATTAATATTCAATTTCCTGACGTAACTATTCTGGTTATCATATATTCTCAGTAATATACAAGTTATAATCACGGTATATATTTCATTGATTATTATATATTCTCATTAATATACAATTTATAATAACTTAGTATTTATATCCGCTTATCATATATTCTCAAAGAACAAATGTCGATATTTGTTTATAATTTCATATATACATTATATAATCTCATATATATCATGTGTGTGTATATATATACAATACATTTTTCTTAAATGTCTCACAATCTTAGCATTGATTTTGTATCATATACTTTTTTTTTTTTCCAGATTTTTGCATTTTGAGGAAAAACATTTATATTCATATATATCAGTTTATATATAGTATGTACATAAGTTTTTATTTTTTTAATCATTATTGTAGCCACATATACCTGAGTTATATATATATATATATATATATATATATATATATATATATATACCTCTATATTTAAAAAATATATATATATATACCACCTACATTAATATTGGAAAAACCAATATACAACCATAAAAACTCTACTGTTTTATATATGACCGTCAATTACTTTGTATTGTACATTCTAATATGATCAACCTAAAAAAAAACATAAAAATATTATTTGAAAAATATCAAAGTATCACAATAGGTTTCTTTAGTGATAGAATCTATCACCTATCAGTAATAGAAAGATATATTTTTATGAGTGGTAGAAACATATCACTGACAGATTTATATCTTTCTACTGCTGGTAGAATCGATAGGAGATTCCTGCATTTTGTTTGGAAGTTGCTATTGTTTTCTATCAGTGATAGAAGGTTTTCTGTCAGTGATAGATTTCTATCAATGATAGAAGATTTCTATCACTGATAGACCTATCAATGTTAGATTTTTTTCAGTGATAGAAATCTTCTATCACGGATAGAAATCTATAAGTGATGGTTTCTATCAGTGATAGAAAACTATCTTTCTATCACTGATAGAAAGTTAGATTTCTAACACTGATAGAAAACTATCATTTTTGTTTCTAAAATCTATGTCTCTGATTTTGTTTTGATTTTGTTTTTATAGATGTCGAAAAAAAACAACGTGGAAATTGAATCGAAAGAAAAGAAAAACACAAAGTGGAAGTTGAAATTTAATGAAGGAGAAACCTCAACAAAACAAAAAAAGAAAATAAAAAAAGATATGTACAAAATTATCACGTAATCAAATACACTATTGATTTCTATTAGCGATTATTTTCTATCATTTATCACTGGATTTCTATCACTGTGATTCTATCAGCGATAGATTTCTATTAGTGATAGATTCTATCATTGATAGCAATCTATCATTGATAGAAATCAAAACAGGGGAAAAACGGGAATTAAAAAAACGATTTAGGAATTTTGCTATATTTGTATTTTTTTTTATAAAACTTGCTATATCTGCAATTAACCATTAGAATTTAATCATCCATTACAATTTTCCAATATTTTAAGGAAAGAAGTTTTTTTTTTCTTCGCCAATTAATGACAAACATGAAATATCTTATAAATTATTTTATTTAATAATATAAATTAAAATCCTACCAAAATTTACGAAAAATACTAGAGATTTATATAAAAAATAATAACTAAAGGCTAATTAATGAAAAGAAAAAAAAAAGATTAAAAAAAATGTGAGAGAAGAGAAAGAAATAATCGAAGGGTTGAGAAACTACTTTTTTTGTAAAGGAGATGAGTGTAGGAAGGGGGAGAGAGAAATATGGATAAAACATGGAAAAAACAAAAACAAAAGGTGTTTTCAATTTTTCCCTTTTTTAGAAACAAGAAATAGGATAGATTATCATCAAACACATCTCTATAGATTATCATCAAACACATCTCTATTTCTTAAAAAGTGAGAAATAGGAACAATAAACAGAAAAGAAGAACGTTACCTTTAGGGGGTGTTTGGGGGAAGGGTTTTGGTTTTGGAAGTGGGGGTTTTGGAAATAGGGTGATTTGTAAAATCTGTGGGTTTTGGAAGTCTGTGTTTGGGGTGCTGATTTCTGAAGTCTGATTTAGGAAGTTTGTGTTTGGGGTGCTGATTTCTGAAATCTGAGTTGGGAAGTCTGTGTTTGAGGTGCTGATTTCTGAAGTCTGAGTTAGGAAGTCTGTGTTTGGGGTGCTGATTTCTGAAGTCTGACTTTCTTATTTTTTTTTTATTTTTTTATTTATTTATTTTTTTTATTATGAATGTTATACAATTGTTGTAAACTTAATAAATTAATATTTTCTTTCCATTAATTGTAGATTTGAGATTTTAACTCAACATTTTTGAGCAAAAATCCAAAGAACAATAAAATGAAATTAAAAAAAAAAACATTTTCCATTCTTCAATTTCTCTCCACAATGTTACATTACCTACCTTTGTTGTAAGCATGGTTCTGAAGAACAATATAAATTTATGACAAAGAACTCATTAAATTAAATAAAATGCATGTAGATATTTTTTAAAAAAATAATAATAATATATGTTCATTATTGAACTTCTTTTTTTGACAATATATGGGGAAGGGGATTCGAACCACAGACCTTGTGATTATTAGTACAACTTTATGCCAGTTGAGATAAGCTCTTGTTGACATTAATTATTGAAACTTTTAAGATGGTGTATCGTAAATTTTAAGAGAATAACCCATATACTAGTGATTTATTTTATTTTATTTTATTTTGTGTTGGATAGGTTTTCAAAATTAAATGCTTAATAAATTATTAGATTTTTAATATTCATGGCAGATAGCCCACCCCTACTATTATTGAACCAAAAAATAACCCAAATATTTAGGGAAAAAAAATACCAAATTGCAATTAAATGTCTAAATTGATTTTTTTTTCCGAGTACATCAATATTTGGATAGGGGATTCGAACCTCAACCTCTGACCTTTAGGTCGAAGTACATGCTAATTACCGCTAAATTAGGCTCGCTTTGGTAGTTCTAAATTGATTTCATTATCAAAGTTTTTGGTAAATGTGCCAACCAAAACATAACCTGGACCTTAACCCATTAACACATGAGATAATTGTCAACCTTGAACATCAAGAGGTATTTGGTTCGAATTCTCCACTTCATATGTGGAAAAAAAATAAAAATAAATAAATAAACAAATAAAAAAAGAGCCCAATATAATTAAAAAAGATTGTATATTTAAAAATAAAAATTGAACTTTTTGATGTTCAAAAGGATCAAAATTTACAGTCCCCATTCCCCAACCAAGAACTCAAAAACTGAGAAAATTTCATAGTTCAACTTCATCCCATTGATTCTTCACAACTAAATCTTGGAAGAAGAAGATGAAAAACTGATGATGGAACACACAACAAACACACAAAATGCCTTCCACTTTCATCCCTCAAAAAAAAAAAAAAAAAGGACAGTGGAAACAATATCAATGGAAATCCAAATCAAAATTAAAATCAAAATCATAACCAAAAGCCATTTCAATCCAGAGAAGACGAGACGGAGGAAGAGAAGAGGTCATCGGATACGGCGAGATCGGCGGTCTAGAAGACTTCGGATTCGTGGAACTCATCGGATCTGGAGACAACGGCGGAGGGCGGCGGCGGCGGAGAAGAGAAGAGGTCGAGGAAGTGGTAGCTGGAAGAAGAGGAGTGCCGGAGAGGAGAGAGAGAGCGATCGCCACAGGGAAGACGAGACGGAGGAAGGAAAACCGAGGGAGGGAAGTGCGAAGTCGGAGGGAGAGGAAAAGGAAAACGACGCCCCACAAATTCCCAATTAAGGAGGGTTAGAAAACCCTAATCCCGTTTTTAGAAAAACAGGAGCCAAATGCAGGGTTGCCCGTTTTTCTAAAAACGGGCTTCCCACTTCGGGGGCCAAACGACCCCTTAGTTTCTTCTAAAATTTGGTGAAATTTTGGTACAATCAAACATGTTTTAGCTATATGAGAAATGCTATTTTTAGAAAATTTTATTAGTAATTCCCTTGAAGAATAAGATTGAAAAGAAAAAAAAGCTTTTGTTTTTTATTTATTAATTAAAGAACATGAAATGAAAGGAAAACAAATCATTATTTAAACAAATTTATTTATTTAGTTTTCTTTCGATGATAATTCTAAATTAGGGTGAAAAGACCAAAAATTATTAATCAAAGACTAAATTGTGAAATCAAATTTAGGTTCTACATTTAAAATTTCTAATTCATAGACGGAAACTTTGAGTTTTCATCTTTAAATGATATTTTTTCCCTTCATACCCACAAAGTTGAACTTAGTATTATGTTGTGGGGGTTTATCATCAACCAATTTTAACTTTTCACCCACGATAAGCGACAAAATTGAAAAACAATGTTAATAAAGGATAAGAGACTAATAATGCAAACTTTTTAAACACAAAATACTCGAAACTTAGGGTGTGTTTGGTTTAACTTTTCAAATGTTTAATTTTGAAAATAAATCATTTTGAAAAAATATCTAGTGTTTGGCAACCACTAAAAATGACTTATTAGAATATGAGATTGACAAATAAACCATTTTGAGAGAAACACTTGAAACCAACATTTTAAAAAAGACTTCTTAAGTAAACAAAAACTTGTGTATAAAAACATTTGTGAGGAAATGCAACCAAACATATGAGTGTTTAATTTCTAAACAATTTTTATGCAAAATGTAATTTAAAAAATGCATTCTTGAAAAACATTTAAATTAAAATGTATTCCAAACGGACCCTTAAACTTGTGTTAGGACTAATGTGTATGAGGCCAATTCAAATGTTTTATCCGTTATGTAATTCAGTGTTGTTGGGCTTTCTTGGGCTTCTTGGGCCTCTTTTTCTCTTAGTGTATATTTGTTATTCTTTCCTGTGTACGTGGCTGAATATAAGAGGCAAAGTATCTTTCTGTAATAAGCCTTAGAGAAAGTATATGGGGCAACAAGCAAGGCAAGAGTGAACCAGCTTCGCGGTGTCCTTCAGAACACGAAAAAAGGTTCAATGAAGATGGTGGAATTTCTGGCGATAATGAAACAAGCCTCCGAAAACCTTCAATTAGCTGGTAATGCAATCTCTCTCAGCGATCTCACTTCATATGTTTTAGCAGGTCTGGATTCCGATTATGTTCCTATTGTCTGTACAATCGAAGACAAGGATATTAGCACATGACAGGAACTATCCTCAATTCTTATTACCTTTGAAGGGACTCTGGCACGTTATGCTGTTCCAACAAATGTCACTGAGCTCCCAGACCTTGCTGCTCACCTGACTTTTAATCACCAAAATCAGAATGGTTTCTCCCGACAGTATAATCATGGCAGAGGTGCTCAAAATCAGAATCAAGGAGGATATCAGAATTAGTCAGGTTTTTCGAACAACAGAGGTAACAGTCGTGGTAGGGGGCGTGGTAGAAACAATTTCCAAAGAGGTGGTAACTCAAAACCAACTTGCCAATTATGTGGCAAGTATGGTCATTCAGCCCCTTATTGCTATCTTCGTTTTGAGGAATCTTTTAATAATCCTCATGCCCCAGGCAGCAGCAACAATCAAGGAGGCAACCAAGGCAGTTCTGCAGCTTATATCGCTACTCCAGAATTTTTGAACGACCCAAAGTGGCTGGCGGACGATGGTGCCACGAATCATGTCACTGCCGATGGTGGAAATTTATCTATAAAATTTGGTTATACTGGTAATCGGTCTTTATCTGTTGGAAATGGAACTAAACTTGCTATTGCTAATACTGGAAGTAGTAAAGTACCTAGTTTATGTGATGGAAAGTTCATCCACCTTAACAACATGTTTCATGTTCCACATATCAAGAGGAATCTAGTTAGCATAGCTCGTCTTACTCCTGACAATGATGTATATGTTGAATTTCACCCGTGTTTTTGTCTTGTGAAGGACAAGGTCTCAAAGAAGGTGATGCTGCAAGGAACACTTAAGGATGGCTTGTATCAGTTAGAGCTGCCTTCAATTCAAACTCCTTCTACTGTCAGTTCATCCTCGTTTCCTGTTGCTGGTTCTTCATTAAATAAGCCATGTTTTGGTGTTGTTGCTAAATGTTCTAGTGTCTATCATGTTGAGAGTTCTGAGTCTATTCCTATGTCTAAGCTGTTGTGGCATCGTTGCTTAGGCCATGCTTCTGAAAAAGTTGTTCTGAATGTGCTCAAATCATGTAATCTGAAAGTTTCTCTTAATGAAAAATTTCCTTTCTGTGATGCTTGCCAACTAGGAAAGTCACATCGATTACCTTTTGATTCTTCTATGTTTCGTGCTTCACAACCACTTGAACTCGTATATAGTGATCTTTGGGGACCTTCCCCTGTTGCTTCCTCTCTTGGCTATCGATATTATATTAGCTTTGTTGATAGCTTTACTCGGTTGACCCATATTTATCCCCTCAAACTAAAAAGTGATGCTCTCTCGTGTTTCTATCAATATATGGCCTTAGTAGAAAATCGTTTTAATACAACTATTAAGGCTTTTCAAACCGATTGGGGGGTGAGTTTCGATCCTTTGTTTCTCATCTTAAATCCTTTGGGATAGAGTTTAGACATTCTTGTCCTCATACTAGTGAACAAAATGGTGTGGTTGAGCGAAAACATAGGCATATTGTTGAGATGGGTCTTTCCATGCTAGCTCAATCATCTTTACCTTTACGTTTCTGGTGGGAAGCTTTTTCTAGTGCTGTTTTTAGTTTGTTTTTCTAGTGCCGTTTTTACCTCCTGACTTTTCTTTCTTTCGAACCTTTGGTTGTGCTTGTTTCCCTTGCCTTCGCCCTTATCAAACTAACAAATTCCAATATCATAGCACAAAATGTGTATTTCTTGGTTACAGTTTTAGCCACAAAGGTTATAAATGTATGAGTTCAAGTGGCCGTATATATATCTCCCACCAGGTTATTTTTAATGAGTCTGAATTCCCTTTCAAATTTGATTTTTTGGCCCCTTCTTCTCCTCTGTCATCATCATCTTCTGCTGTGCACCTTGTGCCTTTCCCTGTCTCTTCTTCTCAGCCAAATTCTTCCCCTAGCCTCGGTTCCAATGCTCAGTCTTTAGATACAAGCAATCCTTTTGTGCTCTACCCTGCATCACCTGCTTTGGACACCTTGTCTGATCATTGCAACACTGGACCATCGACTGATTCACTGCCTATCTGTCCTGAAAAATTCTCCTGCTGCTTCTCGAGATTCCTCTCCTGCTGCTGTGGCTCCCTAATGTTTTTGTTCCAGGTTCTAATCAGTGTTCTGAGGCAGCTCCTATTGTTTCTGTTCATGAGCCTCATCCCATGCAGACTCGTTCTAAGAGTGGAATATTTAAACCGAAAAACTGGGGTGCTTTTCTAGCTTCTACATCTATTGACTCTCCTCTATTTGAACCATCTTCAGTTAAGGATGCTCTTGGTTCTACTCACTGGAAGGCTGCCATGGATGCTGAAATCTCTGCCCTTCATCGTAACAAGACTTGGCATTTGGTTCCACCTCCTCCAAATGTAAATCTCATTGGTTGTAAGTGGGTCTTCAAGGTAAAAAGGCTCTCAGATGGCTCCTTTGATCTCTGCAAGGCTCGGTTGGTGGCAAAGGGATTTAATCAAATTCCTGGTATTGACTTTCATGAAACCTTTAGCCCTGTGGTTAAAGCTCCCACAGTTCGTGTTATTCTTGCCTTAGCAGTAGCTAAACGGTGGTCTGTTCGACAACTCGATGTGAATAATGCTTTCTTAAATGGGCATTTGGATATGTCTTGAGGGTTATATTGATATGCCTTGTCCTTCCTTTGTATGTAAACTTGATAAAGCTCTCTATGATTTGAAACAGGCACCTCGTGCGTGGTATGACAAATTCCGTTCTACCTTATTGGACTGGGGCTTCTCAAATTCTCGTGCTGACAGTTCGGTATTTTTCTTCTCCAATGATAGCATGGTTGTTCTTATTTTAATATATGTCGATGACATCTTAGTCACTGGAGACTGTCCTAAGTTTATTGATAAGTTTGTGCTTCGTTTGAATGCTGTTTTTGCCCTTAAAGATATGGGATTACTTAGTTATTATCTTGGAGTTGAAGTCTGTCGTACTCCTGATGGCATGTTCCTGCTGCAAACGAAATATATCTCTTTGGTTTCTTGGTCTTCAAAGAAACAAAATGTAGTTGCTCGTTCCAGTGCTGAATCAGAGTATCGGTCCCTTGCTCAAACAACTGCTGAAGTTACTTGGTTTAATGCTTTTCTTCGTGAGTTTCGTCTACCTCCTGCCTCCACACCTATTATTTGGTGTGACAACATGAGTGTCATCTCCGTAGCTCACAATCTTGTGTTTCATTCTCGGAGCAAGCATGTGGAGCTTGATGTCCACTTTGTTCGTGATAAAGTCCTTGAAAAAGCTGTTGAGGTTCGGTATGTCCCTTCTTCAGATCAACTTGTTGATGCCCTCACTAAACCTTTGTCTGAATCCTTGTTCTCGGCTATGCGCTCCAAACTCGGTGTTCTCATGTCACCCTCTCGTTTGAGGGGGGATGTTAGGACTAATGTGTATGAGGCCAATTCAAATGTTTTATCCGTTATGTAATTCAGTGTTGTTGGGCTTTCTTGGGCTTCTTGGGCCTCTCTTTCTTTTAGTGTATATTTGTTATTCTTTCCTCTATACGTGGCTGAATATAAGAGGCAAAGTATCTTTCTGTTATGCCTCACTAGCCCTATTTATTCTGGGTTGTATTACTGTAATAATTCAAGTTGAGAATAATACAAATCTCAGAGAATTTCTTCCAATTCTGTGCTCTTTGTTTTCTTAAGTACTTGTCATCTTTGATTATGGAAATATTGATAGAAAAAGAAATGGATGTTCAATCAGCAATCGAGGATGGTGTGTTGTTTTGTAAGAGTTGTTTCTTAAAATGCAATTGGGATATCTCAATTCAAATTTCAAATTTCCAGTGATTCATCACTGTAACCAATGTTGAGTAAGATGGATTAGTATCAGAAAAATTTAAAATTCTAAACTCCTTTCTTTTTTCAACTATCTACCACCACATATCTAAGTAACCATAGGTCAGTAGGCCAAAATCATAGTAATTTATCCTTTTAATGTTATTATCTTAGTTTCGTCAATCTTCTTAACTAATATAACCTCCAAATATTACACCAATGCTAAATGTAAGAAGAACATTTCTGCCTTTTTATGTTGTAGTTGCTGGATTTTATTGAAATTTGTGAAAGAAAGTAATTGGTTGAATGTCAAGAGGTTCAAGTTGGTTGTTTAATTCATGGATTTACTGTCAAGAGATTACATCCGTAACTTGTATGAACTTTAATAGTTTGTGCTTTTTTTTGTGTTCTGCAACTATTATAATTGCTCATAGTTACAAAGTAAACGAATGACCTTCTGTATTCTGTATCTGCTGTAAATACACATAAATATATTGTGATTAACATAATTATACAAGTATTTATTGTTTGTCTTTTCGTTTGTTCAGAGAGTTACTATTTGTACAACTATAAATAGTAGTTGGTTTCTTTATTTCAAATTCATTCCATTTTTTAGGTTTCTCTTATCCTTTCTTCTTTTTAGTTTGGTTTTGTTGAGAGCGAGTATACAAGAGTTCTGCCAGATCCAAGTAGTTTGAGGTTGCTGTTCTATCGGAGTTAGTCGTTTTATCCTGCTGATCTTGTCAATTGCTCTCTATATGTATCTCTTCAGAAAGGGACACTACAAGAAGTGTGGTCTGGTACTCTGTCAATTATTTAGATTTAATGGTAGTTGGTTGTCTTGGTGATGCTCATGTGAATAATAGTAAACTTGAACTAAGATCTTTGAATACACATCTTTAATTGGTTATAAGCAGGGTGGTATTAAGAAATATAAGTTATGATGCCCCAAGACTGAAAAGGTAATTATTAGTAGAGATGTTATTTTTTATGAATCTTCCATGTTGAATAGGTAATCTTCTGAAGAAGATTCTTCAGATAAGATTCAACAGAGTTCTCGTGTTCAAGTAGAGTTTGTGTTAAAATATATCATCTTCAGAGTGAAATCAAGATGATGCTTATACTTTTAATACTTCTACTTCTGGTGCTTCTTTAGAGATCATTCGTCATGGTGGTGAGACTTCTTCACCTTTACAAGCACCACCGCTATATACAATTGCTAAAGACATATCTAGAAGAGAAACTAGACCTCCACAGAAATATATGTTGAGGTTGATCTAGTTACCTATGCTCTAAATGTTGCTGAAGACATTGATTTCAGTGAGGAATGACCATGTACATTTACAAAGGCAGTAAATGGCAACTACTTCCAAGGTGGATGGTTGCAATGCAAGAAGAAATTGAGTCTCCACACAAGAATAGTATATGGTATCTTGGGAAACTTCCTCAAGATAAGAAAGTTGTTCGTTGCAAATTGGTATTTAAAAGAAAGGAAGGTATTCCAAAAGTTGAGAAAGCTAGAGATAAAGCAAGATTAGTTATTAAAGGCTACAATCAAATCTTTGATGTTGATTATACTGATGTGTTTTCTCCAATTATGAAACATAGCTCAATTTGTGCACTGTTTAGTATTGTAGCTATATATATTCATGATCTTAAACTTGAGTAGTTCGATGTTAAAACTGCATTTCTATATGGAGAACTTGAAGAAGATATTTATATGCATCAGTCAAAGGGTTTTATGGTTTCAGGAAAAGAGAACTATGTTTGTTTGTTAAATAAGTCTCTTTATGAACTGAAACAATCACCAAGACAAATGGTACAAGAAATTTGGCCCTTTTATGACTACTCATGATTTCAAGAGGAGCAGTTATGATAGTTGTGTGTAGTTCAAAAAGAATCATGATGGATCTTTTGTGTATGTTCTCTTATATTATGATGACATATTGATAGCTGCTAAAGATATAAGAGAAATTAGAGAGAATTCAAAATAGAGCTTAGTGTGAAGTTTGATTTGAAAGATTTGAGAGTAGCAAAAAAAAAAAAAAAAAAATACTGGGTATGGAGATTAATCGAGAAAGTTTTGTCCAAGTTTAATATGCACAATGTCAAATTGGGTAGTACTCCTTTGACATTACAATTCAGACTATCATCTGTTTTGTCTCCACAGTTAGATGATGAGGTTGATTATATGTCTCAAGTTCCTTATGATCATTTTTGCTGATTCGTGATTTTAATTGCCATTGGCTTCGTAAGCAACTGTGGCTATGAGCATCTCATTTAGCAAGTTTGTAATTTGTCTTTCAGATATGCCATCTATGTTCCAGACATATATGGAAGTTCCATCGTACTGAGTATTTCTCATAAATTTATAGTTTTGTTCGGGCATGGTAGGTCTGTAGTACCCGTTTATTTTTTCATTAGGGTTGGTAAAATTTCTTATTCTGTTTAATTCTTGGGGTTCTTCAGCTTGTAGAGCTGAAAATTGTGTTCTTATTATTGAATCTACGTCGATATCGTTAAGGACATTTATTTGATTTGAGGGTTCTCCTAAGTTTAAAGCTTTTAACTTCTTATCTATTTCTTCTAAAATTAGAGTTTTTGGTGTTTTTAGTTTGATCTTGTCTAGAAGGCCAAACAATGGTTTTATTATTGGTTTCGGAGGATCTATTAATTCCTCTAACTTATATACTTGTTCTGCTATTAAAGTTAACATCCTATTTGAATAGTTATTCTGAACTTGTATAATTTTAATTTCTCTATTTATTGGAGGCTTATTTTCTCCTGCCTCTTTTATTAATTGAAAGGGTTTAGCTATAATTTTCTCATTGTAGAAAGTATCGAATTCAACATCTTCCATTGGAGGAAAATTACATTGAATTTCTTCTCTTCTTATTGTTTTCCACTTTTCTCTTTCTTTAATGGTACAAATATGAGAATATTCTTCTCTTTGATTGAACCATCTGAAGTATGTTCCTAGAGTTTTTCTAAAGTTTTAAAGTATTATTCTTTAAAATTTTTTCTTTATTCTTCTGTGTATAATTTAAAGAAGCGTTTTCTATCTTCCTTTTTTTCTTGAGCCATAAATTCCTTTTGTAGGGCTTGTTTGTCTATTTTAAATTCATTTTCTGAAATTATGACATTCAATTGGCTTTTAAATATTAATTTTGTTTTCATATCAGTTTGGGTTGGAGATGGTGGTTTTTCTTCTTCATATTGAAGATTTGGGATTCCGTGTTCTAATTTTACTGACTTAATTCTTAATGAATTTGTCCTATTTAAATTTTGATAAGATTCTAGCCTTATTCCAGAAGTACTTCGTCTTGAACTCATGAATTCTTTTTTACTCATGTTTTCTTTTACCACAGGAAATTGAGGTATTTCTTCTTCAAATTTTATTTCTTCTCTCCCATCTGGATGTTCTATTATATGGGAAAGTTCTTTTTCTCTTTTTTGAGGGACAAAGTATTATTGATTGTCCATTTTGGATTTTTTGTTACATCATCCCATGAAAGCATTTTTGGAATACTAAAAGAGGATTTATTGATATTTGTTTCTATAAGCATGGTTTTACCCTTTGGGGATGAGACCAATGTCTTTGGTTCCATTGAAGATGTTAATGTTTTATACGTTATTTTGTATAAAAGTGTCATCTTTTTAACACCTTCTTCAAAGTTTAATCCTTGTCCTGTAATGTCAAGACTTAAGGTTTTGAGGATATGGGGGTCATCTAGAGCCACCAATAAAGTTTGGATAGCAGGTGAAATATACTGGTTCATCTTCTAAATTTGATTCTATTATTCCTAATAGGGAATTAGTAAATTCTTTATGACGTCTGTCTCTAAGGATTGCTAGGACAGGAGTATCTAATCTTGTTCTTAACATTGATCTAAGAGCAACTTGAACTGCTCCTATATGTAAAAATTGGAAATCTTTCCTATGTTTTAGGATATCATCTTTTGGAAATAATTGAATTGAATCAATGTTTCCATAAACAAGAATTTTCTTTCAACAATTTTTATACATTGTTGTTCTCTAAAATTGAACTTATTATGCATATAAATTGTTTTGTTGTCTAGTCTAGGAAGTCCCCATCTTTGAAGGTTATTTTCTATCTTTGCTATATGCAAAGCTTCATTTCAAATTTCTCTAGAGTTTGAAGAGCCATATGTTGGTCCTCTACCTCATTTTGAGTTAATTCTTTTGAAGAAACATTTTTAAAAAGTATCTTTCTTAAGAGAGACATTGATTAGTTTTCGAAGATCATCTAAATAGATTTTACTCAATTAATTTTTAATCTAATAAAACTACTTTTCTCTAAATAGATTATCAAAAGATCTTTACCTCTGATCGCTGTCTTGGCAAGAAGGCAAGATAGGCTTACCAACAGATTTACTGCGCCTTAATGCGTCTTACGACCTGGAACACCAACCACAACAGTCCTTCACAACAGTTCGTTTTGGCGATTGAGCATAAAAATTTTTGACGTATCTATTTTTTGAAAGATAGCTCTATTGGATTTGCCAACGAATTGAATATCATCTAATTTGAATGATATTCCTCTAATCTCTTTCTCCCCCGAGAAAAATTTGAAATCAACAATTGAGAATAGGAGAATTTTATTGAGAATATGGCTCTGATACCAAGTTGAGATACAGCTTGATGGTTATTCCCAAATTAGGATCGACTAGCTAATGGAATAAAGGATGGCAAGAGAGAATTTCAAGCTTTACAAGAGTAGGATAGCTTGAAAGATTTCTGACTCTGCCTTAGCATTACAACTTAGAAGTCTTTTATAGACTCCGGACTTCAAACACTAATTGAAAACACTGTAAATACATTTCTGCTAGTTAATAGTTTTGGAAGATGAAGCAACAGTACTATCAAGGTAAAAGACTTCGATGTCTTGAAGACTAAGATTTTAGGTAATTTTCCTAGTTTGTAAGGACCTAGTTTGGTGTTCCAGGCAGTAAGTCCCGTTGAGTAGGCCAGTGAGTCCGTTGGTAAGCCAGTAATCAGTCTAGGGTGATCAAGCGAAGAGAAGAGCCAATAATTTAGCCGTCAAGATAAAGAATCTTATCTTCTGAAAAGAGATAAAGCTGTAGAATCTTATCAGCTGTAAAGAGACAGACAAACAACTTTTTCTTTATTACTTTTCTTATTAAGTCTTTTGTAATATTTATATCTTTAATAATTTTACTTTAGTCATCTCTATCCGTTTAGGGGTCCTGTCCTGTCGGAATAGTACTTTACTTTTGCTTTTTCAATTTTGTCGTTTTTACTTTTCATAAAGACGAATCTATCAGGGGTCCTGTCCTGATGATTCGATTTTATCTTTTAGTTTTGTGTTTTCAATTAGTGTTTGAAGTCCGGAGTCTATAAAAGACTTCTAAGTTGAAATGCTAAGGCAGAGTCAGAAATCTTTCAAGTTATCCTACTCTTGTAAAGCTTGAAGTTCTCTCTTGCCATCCTCTATTTCATCAGCTAGTCGATCCTAATTTGGGATTAAGCCATCAAGCTGTATCTCAAGTGAATTTTATCCAGAGGAA
Organism: Luffa aegyptiaca; assembly: GCA_017139565.1. NCBI lineage: Eukaryota > Viridiplantae > Streptophyta > Magnoliopsida > Cucurbitales > Cucurbitaceae > Luffa > Luffa aegyptiaca. The sequence goes on from CM029400.1 coordinate 35,754,659, forward strand.
ATGTTATTATCCATTTTTTTTAAATAAGAATAATATCATTAAATCATAAACGCAAACCAGAATAACAACTACCCTCAATAAATGGAGGGAGAAGACGGTTGGGGATCTTAGGGGCCTAGAAAACACTCCCTTCTTCCCGATCGACCAAAAACCTAACATCAGAATCGTTTCCAAAATAATCCTTACAAGCCAAATTGGCAACACAGTGCGCTACTGTGTTCAAAAGCCTACCACAGTGCCGATAAGAGACTCCCGGAAGCTTCGAGGCCATGGCAGAGATAGAACTCGTAATCGATTTCAGGTCCGAGAGGTCCTTAGTGATTCCATTCAGCACGCTCACGACTTCAAGAGCATCAGATTCGATCTCCAGATGGATGCCCCTGCATATATGATAACTGCCCAAAAGGTAGTTATTTAGGCCTCATTTCTATATTGATTTGTGTGTCTTTTGTGCTTAATGGGGTTGGTTTTAGATAAATATTACATGTGTTAACCCATTTGGAAGAATGGAAGCTTTGGAAATCATCTTGTGCAGAATCTGTTGCTGGGCGACTGGAGGGAGCAAATTCTGTGCTGCAGCAAAACTGGGAGCAGAACTGCCACGTCACAGCTCGTTAGCCAACTTCATGAACCGACTTCTGTTGAATTATTTTCGGGATAAAGGAGCAAGGAGAGCCCTACACGTGTCCATGTTGACCTAATTCAAGCCTCCTACCACCTCTATAAAAGGAGATAGCCGCCCAAGTCAAAGGCATTCCAACTTTCCTTGGAAGCCGAGTAGTATAGAGAGATTGGAGATTACCAAGAACACCATCATCCGCAAGCTGATTAAGGAGATTATTATTTTCTTATCTTGTGATAATGGACATGCCTACTCAGATTGTAATTCATGTTTCCATGCTTATTATGAACTAAGTAGCCTTAGGCGTTGGTTAGGGAATATGTAGTTGCCGTGCTTCGTCTCTAATAATATTTATTGATTATTGTACCTTGGTTAATTGTTGTGCTTGTTTCTATTTTATGCCCTCTTGGCCAGCCGGTGTGAATACCTCTCTCTAGTCTCAGGGATGATTTAGAGAGTGTGTGGCAATTAATCACACTACGATCATTGTGTATTGGTGAACGCCAGTGACTGAGCTAGGGATAGCCAGTTGCCTAGTGCTTGATCGGTCGCACTTCATTGGGGTTGAAACACATTCCAAAAGATCCGGAGTTCCGGGAGGAATCCGCTAATAATACTGCGAGAGTTTGCATGATCAATAATATTGCTAGAGCATCTTTTAAAACAATTACTAAACCTAACCAGCGCCTGCCTCTAATCTGTCTGTCTATTTGTTTACTTGTTGTTCTGTCATTTACTTTGCTTCAGCATAATTCTTATAAAACCCAATCATTTTTATTACCTTGAAACCATTAAAAGATTCATACAAAATAGATAGAGTGGAAGCTAGTTCAGGCCTTGGATTGACAAATACTTATTACTTGCTGCAGACTGTGTATACTTGCACAGGAATTCTAGAGTCTTTTCAGATCGTAATTTTACTCACTCTAGGAACCCAACAATATACAAGTATCGATAACATTCCTCAATCCTTCCAAAATCGCTTCTGCCTCCAACATATGGTTATTATCCTTAGTTTTTAAAGAAATTAGTTTTTCATATATTCCTAGATGTTGTAATAAAGTGGCCGATGGTATTGCTTCATAGGCAAGAGTGTCAAATACCAGTGGGACCTAGATAGGGAGTGTCCCAGATTGGATCTATAATCTGGTCGAGAATGATCGCCATTCATTTTCCCTTGAAGTGTATTGTTAATAAAAGTATTTATAATTAAAAAAAAACATAAGAATCAATAAAGTTATATGTTTTTTTTTTTGGTACAAATAAAATGACTATGGCTTTTTCCCAGAAAACATATTAGAATTGAATCTTGACTTCTGAAAATATTCATCTTTCATTTCAAAAACTCAAGAATAATATGGCAACATCCCAAATATTTTAAGTTTCTGTTATGTTTTGATAGCTAAATATACATTAAGCTCTTAAATCAACAGGTTAATCAATTCCTTTAGAATTCAGCTGGAGATGCTTGGTTGGTTCGTGCTCAGCACGTGAGTTTGTTACTGGGTAACTAACTTCTCACTTGTCCTTACCTGATAGCGCGCCAGGTGTCTGGGAGGAGCAAAAAGCCTTCAAAATAGTTGAAGCATCGTTCTAGGGATTAATTCTTCTCTTCTTCTTCGTCTCGACGGCTTCTGAGAGTAAGATAGAGAGAGCTGAGTGTGTGAGATGGGTGAGAGGTAAAATGGTGAGGTTTGGGTGTGCGATTGCTCTGTAAAGATGAGTATTCCCATCTGGGTTGAGTGTGAGAGTTGTTGATCCCTGTAATACCTGAAGAGCTGCTAAATCGATCGAGAAAGATAGAGGACTTGTTATTGTCTTCGGTGGAGGTTCTTTTTCTCTTTTGTTTTGACAAAATTCTTGTGTTGATGTACCTCTGTAAGCTCTGCTGATACATTGATAATAATAGTGGCTAAGAGTGGATGTAGACCTTGTTTTTGGTCGAACCACTATAAAAGACTGTGTGTCTTGTTTTTCCTTCCCTTCTCTCATTTACCTTCTAGTTATAGTGATTGTGTTTTGTTTATTGTTGCTGTCTGAGGAAGTCTCTGGTATTTGAGTCATTTGTTAGCTTGATTTTCTGGCGATTTTCACAACAGTTGGTATTATAGCCACTGCGATTGACCTTCTGTTTTACGCTGAGTTCATTGTGAGGATTCAATGACGACAAAGTTTGAGGTTGAGAGATTCGATGGCATGGGTGAATTTTTTGTATTGAAAAAGAAAATGTATGCCCTGTTAGTACAACAGAAGGTAGCTAAAGCCTTAGCAGTAGATGAAACCTTGGCCAAAATCTATGTCAGAAGAACAGTATAATGACATGAAAGAAATTGCTTACAGCACTATAATTCTATATTTAGCTGACAATGTCCTTAGACAAGTAAATGAACAGACCACTGCTAAACAAGTTTGGGCAAAGTTAGATGCAATCTATCTTAAGAAATCTTTGACCAATAAGCTATACCTTAAGGAGAGATTCTTTGGTTTTAAGATGGATGCCTCAAAGGATCTAGAGCAAAACTTAGATGAGTTCAATAGGATTACTATTGGCTTGATGAATATAGGAGAAAAATTGGATGATGAGAATAAGGCCATAATTCTCCTAAATTCACTGCCTGAATCGTATAATGAAATTAAAAATGCGATTTGATATAGTCGTGATAGCTTAACTATGGAAATAGTTGTTAATGCATTGAGATCCAGAGAGCTGGAAGTTCAGAAAACAGGTGTAAGAGAAGGGGAAGCTCACTATACAAGGGGTAGGTCCGAAAAGAAAGGAAATAAGGGAAGTAGCTCAAGAGGAAAATCTGAAACCAGCAGAGGTAGATCGAAGTCTCAAGGCAAGAGCAGAAAGTGCTATTATTGTCAGAAGGAGGGTCACATTAGAAGAAATTGTTATGAGCTGAAAAATAAAAGAAAGGCTGAAAATAAAAAGGAGAAGAAACCAACAATGCTAATGTGACAGAAGGCTACGATTCTGCCGATGTTTTGATGGTTGCTGAGTGTATGTCAACCATCGATACATCAGAGTGGATTTTGGATTCTGGGTATTCATTTCATATGACACCGAATAGAGACTGGTTTCAGGACTTTGAATCACTTAATGAAGGTACTGTTTTACTTGGAAATCATCATGAATGCAAGGTTAAAGGCATTGGATCTATCCAAGTAAAGATGTTTGATAACCAAACAAGAATTATTCTAAAAGTTAGATATGTTCCTGATCTTAAAAGGAGTTTACTTTCTTTGGGAGTCTTTGATAGGTCAGGATATGTCTGTAAAACTGAGAATGAAATAATGAAAATCATCAAAGGGGCTGTGGTTAAATTGAAGGGAAGATTGACCAATGGCTTATACGTACTTGATGGAACTACTATAGTTGGAACAACAGCTTTGGCTTCATTAATTGATCAGGAGAACGCTAGATTATGGCATGGAAGATTGGGCCATGTTTCAGAGAAAGGTCTAATCAAACTTAATAAGCAAGGTTTGCTTGGAAAGAAACCACTAGGCTCACTAGGTACTTGTGAGCACTGTATTGTAAGTAAGGCTACAAGAGTCTCTTTCGGTAAGGGAAAACACACCTCAACTGGGATATTAGACTATGTCCATGCGGATTTATGGCGACCTACAAATACAGCCACTCTAGGAGGGGCTAGATACTTCTTATCAATTGTGGATGATTATTCCAGACGTGTTTGGGTCTATACCATGAAAGCCAAGGAGGAAACATTTAAGTACTTTGAAAACTGGAGAGTTTTAGTAGAAAGAAGTACTGAAATGAAAGGAAACTGAAATGCTTGTGCACTGATAATGGTCTTGAATTTTTAAGCCAAAAATTTATAGAGATGTGCAAGAGAGAAGGTATAGATCGACATTTCACAGTTAGAGGGACACCTCAACAGAATGGTCTTGCTGAACGGATGAACAGGACCCTTTTGGGACGTGTGAGGTGTCTATTGTCTAATGCTAATTTAGACAAACGGTTTTGGGGAGAAGCAGTGATGACTACTACATATCTTATCAATAGATGTCCTTCATCAGCCATAAAATTCAAGACTCCAATTGAAATGTGGACAGGAAAAGCCCCAGACTTGTCAAACTTAAGGCTTTTCGGGTGTGTGGCTTATGCACATCAAAGACAGGGAAAACTAGATAACAGAGCTCAAAAATGCATTTTTTGGGTTATCCACATGGAGTGAAGGGATATAGGCTATGGAGCTTAGAAAAGGGCAAAGAGAAATGCTTCATCAGCTGAGATATGGTGTTTGATGAGACAAAAATGGCTATGAATCCAAGGGCAAGTGATACTTCACAGAGTACTGAAAATATTCAACCTTTTGAATTGGAACTTGAAAAATTGTCTGCTGAAAGTTCAGGAAATGGTAGTACTGAAGAGGTATCTCATCAAGGTGGAGTTGTAGATCAAGCATATGCAGATCAGCAGTCTGTGGAGCAACCTGATGTAGAAGAAACTCCTGAAGCTGCATCAGAAAGTGTAACACAGCAGACTGGCCTTCAGTCGTATCAGCTAGCAAGAGACAAGCAAAGAAGGGAAATTAAACCTCCATCAAGGTATGCATCTGCTAATCTAGTATATTATGCTTTAAGTGCTGAAATAAATCAGATAGATAATGAACATTTGACTTATAAAGAGGCTGTTAACTCTCCTGACAGTAAAAAATGGAAAATGGCCATGGATGAAGAAATGGAATCACTATATAAGAATAATACGTGGACCTTAGTTGAAAAACCCTCTAAACAAAAACTAGTCGGCTGTAAATGGATATTTAAATTGAAACATGGAGTTGATAAAAGGGAACCTATAAGGTACAAGGCTAGGCTTGTTGCAAAAGGGTTTACTCAAACTCAAGGTGTTGATTATGAAGAGATATTCTCCCCGGTGGTTAGGCATACTTCAATTAGAGTTTTGTTATCTCTAACTATTGCCTTTGATATGGAATTAGAATAGCTTGATGTCAAGACAGCCTTCTTGCATGGAGATCTAGAAGAAACAATATATATGCAACAACCAGTGGGCTATGTCAAAAAAGGGGAAAAGCAAAAGGTATGTTTGCTTAACAAATCTTTATACGGTTTGAAACATTCCCCAAGACGCTGGTATTTGAAGTTTGATTCATTCATAATCTCATGTGGGTTTTCTAGAAGTAAATTAGACCACTGTGTTTATTTCAAGAATGTTGAAAATGCATCACCAATTTACTTGCTTTTATACGTCGATGATATGCTCCTTGCGAGTAGCGATAAAAATGAGATAGAAAAACTAAAGTATCAGCTGAAAGGTAAATTTGACATGAAAGAGTTAGGTCCAACAAGAAGAATTTTGGGAATTGACATTAAAAGAAACAGAACAAAGGGTTGTCTGATGCTGTCCCAAGTAATCTATTCATCTAAAATGCTAGCAAAGTTTAATATGCAGACTTGTAAGGTTGTGTCTATCCCTTTAGCTAGGCATTTTAGGCTATCCTCAAGTCAATCACCTCAGTCTGAAGAAGAAAAACAAACCATGTTTAATATTCCTTATGCTAGTGCAGTTGGGAGCCTAATGTACTTAATGGTGTGCACCCCCCTGACTTAGCATATGCAATGAGTGTAGTGAGCAAATTCATGGCAAATCCGGACAAAGAGCATTGGCATGCTGTCAAGTGGATTATGCAGTATGTAAAAGGAACTGTCTCACGAGGTTTGTTGTTTACACAGTCAAAAGTCCAAAGTAATGTTTTAGGATACGTAGATGCTGATTATGCAGCAGATGTAGACAAAAGGAGGTCACTTACCGGGTATGCATTTATGTTTTTGGGAAACTTAGTGAGTTGGAAGACCTCGTTACAGTCAGTGGTGGCTTTGTCTACAATCGAGTCAGAATATATTGCTGCTACAGAAGCTTTAAAGGAAGCTATTTGGTTGAAAGAATTAACCAATGAACTGATTTATGATGAAAGTGTGGTTGTGATTTACTGTGATAGCCAGAATGTTGTGTACTTATCAAGAAATCAAACTTTTCATGATAGGTCGAAGCATATAGATATCCGATATCATTTTCTCAGGGATGTCGTGAATGAGGGAAAGTTTAAGCTTGAGAAAATTAGTACTTTCGACAATCCAGCTGATGCTTTTACTAAATCCTTAGCTATGAGTAAATTGGAGAGTTGTATGAAAACTTTCAAAGTCTGTTCTGTGTAAGTTCTTGAAGAAAACGACCACTATTATATGTTGATAAAGCAGATGTTATAGGTTTGTATGTTTATGTATCAAGGTGGAGATTTGTTATGTTTTGATAGCTAAATATACATTAAGCTCTTAAATCAGCAGGTTAATCAATTCCTTTAGAATTCAGCTGGAGATGGTTGGCTGGTTCGTGCTCAGCAAGTGAGTTTGTTAATGGGTAACTAACTTTTCACTTGTCCCTACCTGATAGAGCGCCAGGTGTCTGGGAGGAGCAAAAAGCCTTAAAAATAGCTGAAGCATCGTTCTAGGGATTGATTCTTCTCTTCTTCTTCGTCTCGACGGCTTCTGAGAGTAAGATAGAAAGAGCTGAGTGTGTGAGCTTGGGTGAGAGGTAAAATGGTGAAGTTTGGGTGTGCGATTGCTCTATAAAGATGAGTATTCTCATCTGGGTTTAGTGTGAGAGTTGCCGATCCCTGTTGTTATAGGTAATTTTGGACCACCATGATATGCAAGGAGCTGACGAGGACAACCGGGCGAGGATAGGACCAGGAAGCGACCCAGAGGAAGACCAACCAATGGGCCGGGCCAAAATGGCCCTGACCACTCAGCCCGCTTGCGCGAGCCGAGTTCGTTTGTCTCCGCTCGGTCCCTGCTGCCTCTAGCTGCCCCGGTCCAGCCTGGTTCGTCCCAAAACGCCTCCGAATTCCTAAAAACCCTAGGAGCATGAGCAGGTATTTATACTCCTCTTCGCCACTGAAGAAGGGGACCCAGATTCTATCCCAAAACTCTACTCTCTATTCTCTACTTTCTCCTCTTGCTCTTACTTCCTTGCTTCCCATCGTTTTGCTTGCTGACAAGCATCGGAGCCGGTGTGGCAAGCACCACACCGGTGTGCAGGTTTACCGTCTTGCAGGCCACGTCTTCCCCCCTCACAAACAAATTTACCATTGGTGGCACGTGAAGGTCAGGTGAGTTCCTCTGACCAAATTTGACCATCAACACCTGTAATACCTGAAGAGCTGCTAAATCGATCGAGAAAGACAGAGGACTTGTTATTGTCTTCGGTGGAGGTTCTTTTTCTCTTTTGTTTCGACAGAATTCTTGTGTTGATGTACCTCTATAAGCTCTGCTGATACATTGATAATAATAGTGGCTAAAAGTGGATGTAGGCCTTGTTTTTGGTCGAACCACTATAAAGGACTGTGTGTCTTGTTTTTCCTTCCCTTCTCTCGTTTACCTTCTGGTTATAGTGATTGTGTTTTGTTTATTGTTGCTGTCTGAGGAAGTCTATGGTATTTGAGTCATTTGTTAGCTTGATTTTCTGGCGATTTATGTAAAAGATTTCTCAAAGATTTAAAACATAATTATTATTGGAACTTAGCAAAAATACACCAATAAATTAGGTGGAAGTTTTGGCTTAAAATATACGCAATTATCAAACCAATAAACAAAATACAAAAATTATAACAGAATCAAATGAAGAAAAAAAGAATTTAAAATATTATTTAAGAAACTTCAATACTTCAAACAACTCAGATAAATATAATTCATAAAACAAAATAAGCATGGAATAAAAATAGCAAGAAAATATGCTAAAATAATTTTCGAAAACCTAATTTTCAATATATTTATTTGAGTTGCATTCACAATATTGGGCCAAAGTGAGCATGTGAATGGTAATGAAAGACTAAATTGATGATATAAAATATTGGATAAATTTAGAGGTCTACAAAATAATTTTAAAAGAGGAAATTTTCTAATTAATATGCTAAAATTTTAAGAAACAAGTTAAAAAAAATTGAGTTTTCATCTTTTAAATTACTTTCCCTCTTTTCTTCCATCAATTGACTAAGTATCACTATGTAATTTACTATCAGTCAATTTTAAATAACTATTCAGGAAATGTTAATATATAACAGGGACAAAATCAAAACAGGGACAAAATTGAAAAAAATACCCTAACATTAGAGACTAAAACCTAAAATGAATGCCCGATCAACAATCCACGATAGGTTTTTTTTTTTTTTTTTTTTTTTTTTTTTTTTTTTTTTTTTTGAGAAGAATCCACGATAGGGTTCTTTTGTGAGAGTTTCTTTACTAAACATTTTATGAAAAATAAATATGCTTTTGGAAATATCCCAATTGAAATTTCCAGATCAGATCCGTAGATCAATACGAGTAAGAGTGAGTTACTATTAGAATTTTTAAAATTCTAAACTCGTAAGTTTGGATTAGTATCAGGTTCCGTTTGGGATTGCAGTAGCTTTTAAAATAATTACTAGTAGTTGTGCTTTCATGAAAAGCAACTGTTATATGAAGCAAATTAGCGTTTGGTAAATTTCAATTTTAAACACAAAAAAACAGTTCATAGTGTTTGGTAAATTCAAATGAAATTATTGTGATTTAGTTATATTGACCAAAGTAGACATATTATTTTAGTTGTTTGTATTTAGATTTTCAATATATGAATTTTAATAAGTTAATTATTTATAATTTTTTTAAATTACAAATTATATTTTCTTATTACTTTTTTTAAAATAATTTTCTTATTACTTTAAATCATACGATTAAAGGCTAAAGAGAATAGTTGTTCTTTTTTTTTTTTTTTTTTTTGAAGTAAGAGAATAGTTGTTCTATACTATTATAATAAACAAATGTTATTCCAATTTAATTAAGTACCAACAAAATGTAAGACAAAAATAAAAAAAATATTATTTATTTTGTTCTCATAAAACTTGTAGCTGTATTGTACCTTAGAGCATACAAATCTTGAATATGAAAATAATTATTGATATGATCAAACCCTACATATTTGCTAACCATAGTAATTTGTCCTGAGTAATAAATCCAAAATCATATTTTTTTTGCAACCAAATACCATCTATCTATTAAGAAGAATATTTTGGCATGGATGAATTTCCTGCCATGAGCAATGTTGAGGATAAAATTTCTGTTAGGTCTGACGTTGAGTCCATTAGAGACTCTAAGTCAAGAAACAGGTCAAGAGGTCAAAGAAACCCGAAGAACCAATCATTGATCCCAAAACAACCCAAAAATATCAATGGACCACAAGACCAAAGCTCATCAAGTCAGGCAAGGGTCATGGAAGCCAATCCCCAAAGGGGTCAACCAAGGCCATAAGGCCTATGGCCAACCCCCAAAGGAGATTTGCCAAGGTCCCATGGCAGACCCCATGGGGTCGGTCAAAGGCCATGGGGTCAACCAAAGGCCCTATGGTTGACTCTCATGGGGTCGGCCAAGGCATGAAGGCTAACCCTAAGAGCGTCGGGCATATTCATGAAAGTCTTGATGATGGAGATGGAACCCGCAACCATCAATTGTATGTTAAAGGCTCAAGTGTCTGGACCTCTTGTGGGTCTTACGAGATAAGATATTGGTCACCACCAAGTCCAACGACGATTACATATTCATAACCATCAATTGAAGAGGTCCAGGAATCAAGGCAAAATTCTCAGGCTAATTAATGCTAGTCGTTTTACTATTCTACTATAAATGGAATTTGTGAAAAGGAAGGGAGGTACGTCAAACATTCTCACTTATTTACTGCGATCTAAGCTCTCTTATTGCTCTAGAACCCTATTCTAAATTGAGCATCAGAGTGCGTGTGGCTTAGCATCGTATCGGTGTTCAAATATTTCTAATTGCAGGCACTTATTTGGTTCCCTCACAATTACAAATTCACTATTGACCTGACGATCTAAATTATGGTATCAACAAACAAAACACACATCTTTACCATAAGTGTTCTTTGTTACTTCCTCTCCCTAACATTATACTATATTAGGGCAAAACTTTGAGAAAAAAAAAACCCCTCCAACTGAAATTAAAATAAACAAAAATTAAGCATTAAAGAATCTAATTTGATCGCAACAAAGTGTGGCGTGAGATTTGAATTTGGTTTAATAAGATTGTTAAGAAACCAAGACAAACAATGGGAGCCTCCAATCCACAATTACAAGCATTGCCATAGTTCATCAGCCGACTTTATTGTCCTCTTAGCGCATTTCAGAATGTCACTTGTAGTTCAGTGGATAAGACACGTGTCACCTTTCTTAAGATTGAAGGTCAAACCCTATCCACATTGGTGTTGATGATAAAAAAAAATGGTCTCTATAAGTATTTCCAAGTAAAGCATTTAAGCCTCAACCATTGGACCACTAGTCTATTCTCCTAGAGATGTTTGTCAAATCTAAAGCTAAGAGCAGTAGTGCTAGCAAGACCTTGGATGGATAAAATTTGAGGAATGCATAGATATCATAAAGGAATTTTCAAAAAAAAAAAAAAAAAAAAGATATCATAAAGGAATCTTGGCAGTCAATGCAAAAATTCAATAAAAGGAGGCTAGAAGATTCCCTTAAATGTCCTATAGGGAGAACCCAAAGTGAAATTGAAGATCTTCAAGGAAGGCTCCAGGGGTGTGAGGAATAAGGGAGCTGATTGGCTTAGAGAATAAGCTTGATGAGCCTTTTGAAGAGGACAAGACATATTGGAAGATTAGATCAAGAGAAAAATGACTAAAATGAGGTGATAGAAACACGAAATGGTTTCATGCAAACGCATCCTAGCGCAAGGAGATTAACAAAATTAAGGGAAATTTCAACAAACAAGGAACATGGGTTGAAGAGGTGGAAGACATTAGCTTTACTGCTATAGAGTATTTTAAGGACATATTTTTTGACATTAACGAGACAACAAGCATTATCTCTAGGAAAATAACAGAAGATCAAAGGAATTGGTTAGACAAAGAATTTTCTAAGGAGGAGATCGAGCTTGCTTTAAAGTTCATGAGTCCAACTAAAGCTCCAAGTCCTGATGGAGCTCACACCATGTTCTTTTAGAGGTATTGGAAGCTGATTGGAGACAACATTGTGTCCATTTGTCTTGGAGTTCTTAACAGAGAAAATGATGTGAGGCCTTTGACCAAAACTTTAATATGCCACATTCCAAAATGCGAAGATCCAATGTATATGTTAGAGTTTAGGCCTATAAGCCCATGCAATGTTATATACAAAATCATAGCTAAGGTCATCGCTGACAGGTTAAAGAAAGTGCTCAACTCAGTGATCTCCCCAAATCAATCGACTTTTGTTTCGGGGAGGCTTATAACAGATAACGTGGTGCTAGACTTTGAATGAATTCATGCTGCCAATAACAAAAGGTGTGGGAAGAAAGGTTCCATAACGATGAAGCTGGATATGAGTAAAGCTTATGATAGAGTGGAATGACCCTATCTGAACAGAGTTATGGAGTAAATGAGATTTAGCCAAAAGTGGAAAAGGCTTGTTATGGGTTGTGTGGTATCGGTGGAACACGCTGTGCTTATAAATGGTAAGCCAAGAGATGCATTTCATCCTAGCAGAGAGCTTAGACAAGGAGATTCGCTATCTCCATATCTCTTTCTCCTCTGTGCTAAAGGTTTCTCGACTCTCCTATTTAGGGAATGATCTTTAGCTAATCTTAAAGGTTTTCGAATTTCTAAATCTTGTCCATCTCTAATTCATTTATGTTTTTGCAGACGAAAGTCTTATTTTTTCCAAGCATCGGAAAAGGAATGTGCTACTATCAAAAAGGTGTTGCATTACTATCAAAGAGCATCTGACCAAACAATGAACTTAAACAAATCATCTTTCATGCTCAATCCTAATATGCAACAATCAATAATAGACAGATGTGCCAACATCTTGGGACTCACCTACACGAAATCTCTAAACCATTACCTTGGCATGTCATCTCAATCTAGGAGAAATAAGAATGTTTTATTTAAAAGAGTTAGGGATAGGAGTTGGAAAGCCTTGTTGTAACGACCCGTCTAAAAGGAAGTTAAAAACATGCAAGGGTCGCTACTACATGCATGAAAACGTAAAATTTTGAAGTTTAAAGCAGAAGAGATCATAAGTAAAAATCTTTATTAATTAAACGGGGCCCAAAACCATAAGTCATTTTACAATATCAGACTAGTCAAAACACGATAGACAATTTTCATAAAATTGAACATTAAAAACATTTGAAAACATGAGACTAGGAAACTCGATCCTAGACTTCTAGAGACATGATTTGCAGCTGCACCCCATAGCCTAGCCAAGTCACTGCTCTTGTCGCCCGCCGATGTCATCAAGTATCACCTGAAAAGGAAAGTTATGTAGCATGGGTGAGTATATAAGAATATACTAAGTAGCCCACTTAAGAGCTGGAACTGAAACCATGAGATCTGATAACATGAAATGTAATAACATGAAACTTAAATTTGTGTCTAAACATCAGAGGGACCTAACTAGAACAGTCATTAGGGTTCTAACCCTGGGCCATAACTAGGTTCATGAAATGTTCTGTCTAGGGTGACTACCTATCCCCAACCTGTGCCAACTAGAGTGTTGTGTGGGTTAGTCGGGTAAGACAAATAAACTAGAGACTAGCTGGCAACCTCTAGCAAAACTACACTTATCCCAATACAACACCCCTGAATCATGAAATACGGTGGAGCAGTCTGGTGCATGAAAACATGCATGAGTGTCATCTGGCGCACGATCCCGTGTCTGGGCTCAACACCGTCCTGAGACTGATAGAGCGCACGATCTCGTGCCTAAAAATTGGGCTCTAATAGTCAACTGATGGAATGCACGACCCCGTGCATGAAAACTGGAATCTACCAGTCAATGATAAAATGCACGATCTCGTGCCTGAAAACTGATTCCATCAGTCCTGAGATGGGGAAAGAAATAACCATAGCTAACATAAGACTTAAGGATCCTTTAAGTCTACTTGAGGCCCTAAAACATGATTAAGGTCCTTATTCAGAGTCTATTCTCATTCATTCGTATGGTTATCTCAATAAGTCATACTAAAGCATGTCTGGAGAACTCGTGGTCTAAACTAATCAGCCAGCCAATTTCAACCTTTCACTGCCCAAGGGATACTTCCAAACTTAGCCTTTTTACTCATTGTAGTGCTACCGAAAATTCGATAGCATAACGACATATGAATAGAAAAACCCAATTTTTTCTTATCACCTGGAAAGAAGATAATACACTCCTATAACCAATGCGAGTTAGATCTCGCATCCCCAATTCAACCACAACTTCAACAGACAATCAACCCATCCTCCAATATCATAAACAGACGCCTAGCCTAAACCATAGGCTATCCAACCCAAACATGCTTTAAAATAAACCCAAAGATACTAGTCCAGTTAAAAGCAGTCTCATCATGCTACCATTAACTAAAACAATTCTCATTTAGACATCATGCTTCACAATGAAACTCAACAAGCTTATTTAAATCCAAAAGCAAAACTCAAGGCTTAAATTCGATTCATGCTAGCATATATTAAATTTCTAATTTAAATGTGTCCAAATACATGGGAACTTAATCTAAATAGCTACTTACATAAAGGCTAACTCAACATGCTACAATTAACCAATTGTGCTTGAATAGATCCAAGGGCAAAACTTAGAGCTTTAATCCGAATGGCTACTTACCTTAGCATATCAAATACTTCATACAATCCAAAATAACTCCTTAGCTCTCAAAGCCTTTAACCAAGCTACACAAAAGGGAAAAACATTCTTAAAATCCATAGACTTACAACGATTAGGGCCAAATAATTTTGGGATAAATTTCACCCAACTTACCCCAAAACAGAAACTAATATTTTGCTGTCCGGGCTTTCAATTCCGCTCCAAATTGACGATTAAGCCTCCAAATGCTAAGAGTACCTTGAATCCAACAACAAGAATCAATGGGTAATTGATTAAACATCAAAATCAACCTCAATACTTGATGTAAAACACTTATCCAATGCCGAAATTGCTCAAAGATGCTGAAACTCGAAGACCGACGGCTTGAATCGCCAGAATTTAAAAGAAGAGCTTGCTGAACAAACCCAAAAGTTAGTGGGTATTCGATTAAATGCTATAATCAACCAAAATAACCTTAAATCCAACTTACCAAGGACAAATTCGCTCAAAACCCCGCTAAAACGCCCAAAAACATGATGTTCGCACCGCCACTCGCCGGAGAAACTCACTGAACGCCCAGCCCGCGAACCAGAGATTTTGCTTGCGAAAACAACCTGAAATTGAGTGTGAGAGAGAGGAAAAAAATCCACAGAGAGAGGGAAACTGAGCGGGCACGAAGAAGCAAAACCCACGCTGCCAAACACGCCGACTAGAGGCTGCTGCAATTCGTCGGAGAAGGAGACGTCGTGGCCTACTGCTACTTGCCGTAGGAGCATTACAATGCTGTAGTTGCTGTCGCCGGTGATGGCTAGAGGCACGAGGGAATGGAGTTAATCGGTCGGAGACGTTTTCCAGAGGTTAAGGGAGACGACGGCAGCGACAAGGGAGGTGGTGTTGGCCGACGTTCCTATTGCTCGACAATGGGGAGGAATGAACGAAAATAAAAATAGGAAAAAAAATGAAGAAGAGGAAGAAAACGGCTCAACCATGAGAGAGGAAGGAGATGAGAAAAACATATTGGGCTGCTACAGGACTAATTAAAAAATTAGGGTTGGTTTGGCTCAAAGTTTCTCTTATTTACGAAACTATCATTCCAGCTTTAAATTTAGGAAAACCCATCAAAGACCTACTCAAATATAGATATATTTTTTTCCCCACAAATTAACTCCAATTAAACTTATACTTAGAGAGATTGAGATTCACTAGAAAAACCATTACCTTGGCATGCCATCTCAATCTAGGAGAAATAAGAATGTTTTATTTAAAAGAGTTAGGGATAGGAGTTGGAAAGCCTTGCAAGGTTGGAAAGAGAAGCTTTATTCTATAGGAAAGAAAGATCAAGTGCTTATTAAATCTATAGCTCAGGTCATCCTCACATACACAATGAATTGTTTCAAGCTCCCGAGAGTATTTGTGAAGAAATCAATCGAATGTGTGCAAGGCTCTGGTGGGTATCTAGTTAGGACCAATGATCGAAATGTTGATGTCGATGGAAATGTCAAGGTTTCGATGTCATTGGACATTTCAGGAAAATTTATGGAAATCATGGAAATTGAAGGAAATTGTTTGGGTTAGTCAATGTAATTTTAAATGTGACTTAATTAGACAATAATTGATCAACTTTAATCATCATATCTCAAAACTAAAATAATATTTAGATGGAAATGTCTATTGAAATGTCGATGCACGCAAAAAAAAAAAAAAAATATGTAGAAATTGATGAAAATTGTTTGAATTATTAAATGAAACTTTAATTTTGATTTAATTACATTATATTGGTCATTTTAATAATCATATCTAAAATATATGTATAACATTTATATTAAAACGTCGATGTTAACAAAAATTTTGAAAAATTATGTCAATTGATAGAAATTATATGAATTATCAAATGAATGAAACTTTTATTATGATGACTTAATTAAACTATAATTAACCTATATTTAATCACTAGAATTATATTTGAATCGACAACTAAAACACTAAATTTGGATAAATTAAGAACAAAAATAATATTTTAATTTTAAATAAATAATGCAAGGTGTATATACGTCAATAAGCATACACGACAATAAATATATAATGCCAATAAATAATGCAAAGTAACTATACAATTAATAATGAACTATAAATAAATTTGTAATATAAATAAAATAGAAAATAAAATGAAATGGAATAGAAGAGTTTTTTTTTTTTTTTTTTGTCCCACATCCACAAAGGAGGCAAAAAAAATGAGTGTATTTGCATCCCTCTAAGGGCTAACGACAAGAATGGCAAAAATTAAATAAGCGTTTTGAAAAATGGCAACCTAGCTCATTTTTTAGATAAATGACCAATTCGAGTTTATGCATTAATTAATCTGAATTAACGATTTACCAAAATACCCCCAAACACTAAAATAACAAATACCACAGAAATACAAGGTACATCTATCAGACTACATGATTTAATTTAAATAAAACCAAATTCAAATACAGAAACCTAAAATTAAGGAATCCAAACTTAATGATAAAAAGAGATTTGAAATTCAAATTTTAGTTAAATCTAGTGATTAGAAAAATCGATGATACAAAAAAAAAAAATCATACCCAAAAATTCATAATATTTTCACAGAATTTGCCAATATGAATACTGATGAAGTGAACTAAACACAAACACTGAGTAAGAACTACAATGCTAGAATAAATTTGCCTACAAAATGATATTAAACCATTAATTAAAGCATAGAATAATTGAAATGTCAAATCAATAAATGAAGAAGAATTCAAAAACTTAAAACAACAGGAATAACAAAAAAAAAACCCACGAATTTGGTTAATTACCTAGGGTTTTACCAACAGCCTTCACCCACCTTCACATTTGAAATTACCCCTTCAACCTTTTTCACTTCAGCTTCTTCACGTTTGAGAGCAAAAAAACCCTTCAGCTTCTTCACGCTTGAGAGAAAAAAAAAAATCCTTCAGCTTTTTCATGTTTTTTCATCGATATCACTCATGCTCTAATCTTCTTCTTCTTATTCTTCTTCATCCATCTTGGTGTTTGACTACTAGTGAAGAACTTTGGTTCGGTTCATTGATCTCACGTATGAACATCTAACTCAAATTGTAGTTCAACGATTTCAAAGGCGAGGGCAAGAATACTCGAAGTAGACCTCGACGCTCAGGAACAAGGACACTTGCTTCGATTCAAGGTCATTGTATCTTGCATGTACGATTCTTCCTTTTTATCTTACTTAGAACGTTGGGGTCATTCAATCCTTTTGGTTCGGGATTTAAAATGTAATAGGAAAACAGAAAAGGGAAGAAGGGTTGGGGAACAAGGAGACGGGAAAAGGGGAGATTTAAAAAAGACTTCGAAGAAAAAAGTGACTTGGTAAAAAAGTGGTTCGGTTGTACTCAAATCTTTAAGATTCTCCCCTTTTTTTAGGAAGTAATGAGAAGCTAGGAGATTTATTAAAGTTGTTAGGAGGTTTCCTCCTTAATAAATATTAAATTTTTGGGATAAAAAATCTAGAATCTAACTTGGGGTCCGAATATGTCGTACTACTTTTCTGGTTTTCGAAGCTCGATTGATTTTTTTTTTTTGGTAAAGTGAAGATATGGTAAAAGCAAACACAGCTTCCAAGGAAAGGACACGGACTAGTCAAAGACTTTTGGCCGTGGGGATAGGTAAACGATAACTTTTCAGTGTTTCAAAATCATTAATGAGTCTGACGCTATGTTTTAATTTTGATATAGGAGTCAGCTGATACAATGACAAGAGGATTAGAATCTAAAAAGTGGGAGCAAACAAAAGAAAAGACAAGGCAAAACATTGAAAAAAAGAGACAAAGGGAAGAGGAAAATGCTGAATCTAAGTCCACCAAGAAGAAAAGGGCAAAAAGCACAAAAAAGGTAAAGTTAAGTAGCTTGAAATTTTAAATTCTGGAAAGTGTGAAATATATGGTTGAGATTAAACTACTATGATGTAGGATGAAAATAAAACAAAGTGTGAAAAAAAAAAAAAGGAGAAGTGCATGGACGAAGTAGAATCAACAGAGGAAGAGATTGATAAACACTCTGATGATGAGGTATGCCCAATAACACAACACTTGAATACATATAAATATATTGTAATTCTGAAAATAAATTGATTAAACAGGAAGAGGTAGAATCAAAAGAAGAAAACATCCATTCTGAAGAAGGAGAAGAAAACTCACAATATGATGAGGAAGAATAATCAGGGGATGATAAAGAAGACCAAACCGAATCAGAATCAAACCATCAAGATAGAAAAGGAACAAAGAATCAAAGAAAAAGGTAATCTGAAACATGCACATTGGTTGAATGCATAAATTTTAACTACCATTTTACTTTCTCATAATAGGTGAGTGTTAAGAAAGAACACATGACAAAGAAGCGGGTGGCTAAATTCGGATCTAAAAAGATCACCAAAAGGAAAAGTACTGCCAACGAGTCAATGGAGGTAGATAAATGATTTATATACAATGTATTTGTGTATGCTGTTTTGAATATTCTTAAAATTTATTCATTGTCTTATAGGATGATATGTATCTTATGAGTAAAACAAAGAGATGCCAAGCTCTAAAAATCAACCTGCAAACCAAGATAGATGTTATAGAGCGAATAAAGAGCTTTTTACCTGATACAGTACTTGAACGATTTAGGAAAATGTGTTTTGGGCACTATTTGGACTTCCCCACAACCAACCAATCTTCCCAATTGTTGTTGCATCTCATACAACGACAATGCAAGCTCAGTAGTACTTTAGAGATTAACTTCTTACTAGGGGGAAGGTAGTGAAATTTGGATTGAGAGAATTCGCCCTGATAACTGGATTGAACTGTGGAGAAATACCTAAAATAGAAACAGAAAGGATTAAGGGAGATGAACACATAAGGAAACAGTATTTCTATGGGGAAAAAACGGTAAGAAGAATGGATATAAATATGGCATTTGTCATAAGAAAGAGTGCCATAGAGGATGACAAATTAAAGATGGTCTTACTGTATTTCTTGGAAAGTTTCCTACTCCCTCGACAGAACACAGTTCACGTAGACATGAACCATATAATCATGGTTGATGATGAGGAATTATTCAATGGGTATCCATGGGGAAGGTTAGCATTTGACATGTTGGTTGAGTTCATGAAAAAAGCCTTACAGAGCAAGGAGGTGAGGAGAATATCTATGTGGGGCTTCATATTTCCCATATTAGCATGGGCTTATGAAGTTATGCCTATACTAAACAGCCCACAGAGTTTCTTTGCAAGGAAAATGACAGATACAGTTCCAAGGATTGTCAATTGGCTGGCAGACACACAGCCGAAATGGAAGGACCTCGAAAGAAGAGTATTTGAGTCAAGAGAGGTAAATAATTCAATAATTATGTTCATTAATTAGTAATTTAAAAAAAGTAGTTTACTGACGTTTCTTTATTGTGCAAACTAACAACTTGAAGTAATTCCAATGATAGCTACTGATGTGGAAATGGAAATGGATTATTTCCAACCATTTGTGGAGGAAGGAAAAAAATTTATTCATGAGAACGAGATGGAGTTGCGAAAGCAAAAGACAGGAAAGAGCATAATTGATATAACCCTCAATAAAGGAGCACCTTCTATTGTGGACCAAGTTTACATAAGGGAGAAGTTGGAAGTGATAGAAAGAAATCAAGAAATATTGACCAAACGGATGGATGAATTGGTTGGAGCCATTAACTTAATGATAGACTATGTGAAGGGCACAAGAGTGGAAGGCCAAGGATTGCAACAAGGAGAAGGGGACAAGATTAACCAGGTGGTTGCAGCTTTCAATCAAATATTTAAGGTATGATTACAATTACATGGTATCTGCATTCATTAATTTGAATATCTAATTATATAACCTACAATAAAATAGAGTGCATCTGACTTCACCAAGGTGTTGGATCGTATTGGAGAAGAAGAGGAAAATGATGTGGATAAAGAAGAAACTCGTGATGCTGCAAATAATCCACAAATTCAAAGAAAAAGAGATGATGAAGAAGACGGAGCACCTGGACAAGGCCCAAACAATCAGTTAGTCAACATAACAATGACCACAAACATAACCTCACAAGGTGCTGATGGAAAAAAAACAGGATGGGAATGGATGGAGGCAACAAGACCACACAACAACAGGTACATTTTAGAAAATAATTTAATGAAGCCTTAATAACCTGACCACATATATATATATATATATATATATATATATATATATATATATATATATATATATATATATTACTAATTACAAATCTCACGTTTTTTATGACAAATAGAAAAATGTTGAATCCCAAGATTCAGAGGAGACAATGAACGAAGTAATTCGATCTATCGATGAAAATGAAGTTTATGAAAGCTTAAAGAGGGAGAGGAAAGACAAGGCTATTTTAGAGGTATTTATACTAAGAACAAAAACTTTTAATAGGAAGATAGTTTGCATCAATGAATTAACTAGAATTTTGCTGTTATAATAGAATGAACGTGCTAAATGGCCAACTGTTGGCACTATTATAGAGAATAGATCATTGCCTGTCAATCCCAAGTGGAGTGTTGTTAAACGGCCATTTGAGGTGCGTGGAATTTAACTATATTTGCACATTCAGATTTTGGTTTTTGTAACATATATCGAATTGTGAAGCAATTTATATGTACATATCTAATAATATTATATATGAAACAAATACAAGGTAAAGTGAAAATTGCAACTAGATGGGATTGTTGCAAATACATCAGCAAGCATGGTTGGTTTTACAAAAGAGGTATGGAAATCAAGTTTTGATAACATATGGGGTTAATTATGCTATTCAATGTATTATGGTATGTGTACATAACTAATCCAAATGAATTTGGATTCCTTAGACTCCAAGATCGAAGAAAACAATCAACGATGACAAAATAAAAACACAAGTACTTGGTAGGGGTTCGAGGGTGCTTAATGAGGTAGGTACTCAAAATAGGTATTTATTATTCACAGTTCAATGATTATATATAATGTAACTGATTCAGGTTTTTATATACTCAGATTAATTAGAATGTAAGAAGAAATACTGGAGCTAGTGGGAGTCTTTTACCTAAAATACCAGACAAGGAAGCGACAGTTACAGTAATAGGGGACTACATCAAAGCTATGAAAAGACTATATGAGCCAAAGAAGGTCTCCAAAACATCAACAATTGACTATGCACCGTCATTTGATCTTCATTTGACACAAAGCCAAGAATAGAAGTGTTTCACTCAAAGCCAAGAATATAGGTGTTTCTATAATAGACCATCATTCATAATGCTCTAGGAACGTTTTAGGACAATTTAGACATATGACTCTGCTAGTTTATGTTTTGGGCTTTTGGAATGTTTATGGCGATATAGTTTTGGTTTGCTAGTTGTGATTTCTGACAATATGCTTTTGGTTTGCTTAAAGTTATGATTACATTAGGCTTGATTGGAATGTCTTGGAAATACACACTTTTACACTTTTAGGAATGTGACAATATGCTTTTGGTTTTCTCAAATACACGCTTTTAGAAATGTGATTGGGATATCAACAAGGTTGATTGGAATGTCTTGGAAACATGATTAAAATTCAATTAAACTTGCATCGGGAAAAATAGACATGAAACATCGAAGTCCTGCATTTATCTTGGTTTACAATGCAAATACCATCTATTAAGAGACAAAAATAAACTACACTGAACAACTAAAAAAATATAAATCTTTTTAAATTATAAGGAAAAATACTACGTAATTCTTGGATACTCAAGACAACCGATTATAAGAAAAATATTATACTTATAAATACAATGTATTTGCTATGTTTATAAAATGCTCAGTTATCAGTTAAAAAGCGTTGTTATCAATTAGGAAGAAATTATGATGCTATTATGGGAAAAATTACCATGTATTTCTAATGTGTACAAGATGCATTATGCAAATACCGAAGACGATAAAAATAGCATAAATATTCAAACAACAAAAAAATACCATGTATCTATTATACCTATATGATGCATTATATGAACCAAACCTAGCCATTGGTTAAAAGAAAATTGTTAATGATTGCAAACAAGTTGATTATATTATAAGGAAATACCATTGATTTTTTATGACCAAGATGAATTGTGGAACAAAATAAACATGATAAACATATATGCTGAATTGGTAAAATAAATTTAAAACTAGAATGTTGAAAAATATAGGAAACCTAAAATTAAATGATTTGGAAAAAAAAATGCCATGAACCTGTTATATCTAGAAAAAACATGAGCATCCTTATTGAAGAACAAAAATGATGAGGATGATAACAAGAATAGCTGAAAAACAACAATATCTATGGAAATAATCATCTTAATCCTAAAATCCTAAAACAGAAAAAAGAAACATCATCTCAGAATCAAATTCTTGCACGATCTACGGTTATGACCAACTTGACCACAACGCCCGCACTTGAGGGACGCTGCCCTCTCAAAACGAGACAAAATTCGTTTTTTCTTTGGACGTCCAGCAGTTCGCTTAGTGCTTGGCGGGAGAATGCGGTCCTCCTCATCAACATTTGAGTTGGCAAATTGTTGAACACTTCCAATTGGATGTACATCGTTACCGTATAATTGCACTAAATTGGATGCTTGGAAAAACTCATGACAATATGAATGAAGCTCAAGGTTCCGATGACACAAAGCCAGGCATGCATGTGGGCATGGCATCAGATCCAAATTCCATCGTCGACATGAATAACTCTTGGTAAGAATGTTGACCTCAAATTGAATTGTGCGATCATGTACTTCAAATTCATGTAGTAGAATGAAACAAAACTCACATCCATTGTTCGACTTTCCTTTAGTATATACGAAGCACATCCTCAGCCCACGGCGAAAGGTGAGCACGTTGGAAACTAAAAAAACTTCGACGATCATAGAACCATTGTTGAATCAATCTTCGTATGGCCTCGAGAAAGGGGACAATAGGTAGCTCACGTGCCTCCAACAAAATTGCATTAAGACTCTCAGATGCATTTGTTTTCATTATGGTATATCTGTTCCTCACAAGAAATGTCCTCGTTCATTTAAAACGTGCTACTTCTTCTAATTCAGACCTAATGGAAGGAACTATATCCTCCAATTGCCTCATGTAATATTCATAATCCAAGGGTGTGTACGCTCGTGCACACATATGGAAGGGCTGGTCAATCAGTTTTGATTTGTATTTTTTTTAAGGTTCCTTGACAAGTGAAATGCACAAATCCCATGCTCCACATCATCATAAACACCATTTACACCCTTCCCTATACTGTTTTATCTATCAGATACTATAACTAACTCATTTGATTCCCCTAAAACAGATTTAACATTGGATCTTATCATTCATCTTCAAAATGGACTTGGCACACTCCCCTACGATAAAACCTGTGGCTTGCCTATGATCATTCTTAACTATATAAAGCGAGCAGTCATGGTGGTCAATGTATTTACGAACAACCCACAAATTACCATCTCGATAACGAGAAGACCTAAACAACCAATTACATAGGTCTTCCTTGCACTTAAGTACTAGGGATTTTTTATTCGACTTGACTGTGCGACATTGAAAGTTGTTCTTTAAGGCAACTAGGTAAATAGCCTTCTTCAACTCATCCTTATTTTGAAAAACGGACCCTTCTTTGACAAGAGATTCTGAGGATGGGGGATCAAAATGAACAAAATCAATGAATCTAAAATTTTTTTTGTTTCCTGAAATTTGTGGCTTTTTCTTACTAATACTGTTTTCCAATGACACTGTATTTGAAATATTAATGTCAACAATGTCACAAATGTCTACAACGACACAAATATCAGACGTCAGACCACTTGAAATAATTGATAAAAACCACAGAACATCCTTGTCCTCAGTAATTCTAATTATAATGGATTTATTAGACCCGTCCCTGTACACTTTCAAACGAGTGATAACTTGATTACCAGGAATATTGAGTTTGTTCCTAATGCAGTCAGTGAAGTGTTGAAATGTTGACTCCATTCCAACGGATATGGTGGTCACCTTGAAGTTCTGGTGCCGATTATGCTCATCCCATACACCATCATATAATATATTTACTGATTGAAGCGACATCTGCCTTTCAAAATTAAGAGAAATCATGGTCAATATAACATAAATGAAAAATAGAACAACAAGTAAATCAGAGGCGGTAAATACCTTTTTCTTTGTTGGATAGATAAAAATCGATTGCAAGAAAACTAGGCTTCCTTAATGGAGGTTTACACGATAAGGGTTGATTGAGAACCGATTGAACTACTAAAGTGTAGAGAAGAGTGAAAAAAAAATTGAATCTTTAGCAAACAGAAAAAAATCCAAATAAAAAAAGATAGGGAAAAATACACTTTTGGTCCCTGAGGTTTGGGTTAAGTTACACTTTGGTTCCTGAGTTTTCAAACTCAACAAAATTACCCCTGAGGTTTGAGATAAGGAGCAATTTAGTCACTGCCATCCATTTTGCCGTTAAATCTAACGGACTGCTGACGTGACACTATTACTTTAATTAAAAATTTAATTTTTAATTTTTTTTTAAAAAAATATATTAAAATAATAAAAAAATATATTATTATTTTATTATTTATTTTTATTCTTTCTCCCTCTCTCTCTTGTTCTTCTTCTTCTTCAACCATCTTCTTCATCTTCAACCTTTTCTTCTTCCCTTCTTCGTTAGTGGTGCGTCGTCAGCTGAATGGATGGAATGTGAGATAAGATGAATAATAATAATAAAGAATAATTCAGCTAACACTTAAGTGCAAGTATACACTGTCGCACGTAGTAATAAAAAACCTTAGAAGTACTCCAAGGGTATCGATCCCACGAGGACTAAATTGGAAATTCAGATTTGATGAAGAAACTGCTCAAATGATTGCTTTTGAAAAAGGTAACAAAAAAAAATAAGTTTGATTGATTGGGTTTTTGAAAAGATAAATAAAACATGCAAATAACTAATTAAGAATAACAATAATAAACAAACGAAGTATTCAACATGGATTCATCCCTAAGGCAATAACCATAATCATGCAATATCTAACTTGAGCATATTCAATGCATTGGGTCAGACTTAACTTCTATTTGGCACTTGTTCCCAAGAACCGTTAGAAGGCTAAGCGAGTACCGTTATGCACATTTCTGTGACTCGACTCCGACATAGATAATTCACGAATGCAACTTATAACCCTATAGTCGATATAGGGTGCCTTAGGCAGCTTGCCGTATACCGCCGAACAATCTCTTTCGAGCTTTTTCTCCTATATCACCTTTATGAGAACCGATATCGTTTGTCCCTTTCGAGATCAAACTCACATAGCATGCAAATGTTGGGTTTTATGCCCTAAAACTCGTAGATAGTGAATGTAAACAAATTGTATACTTGTTTCAATAAAGTGTTATTGAGTTTCTACAATAAAGTGTCATTGTTAAATATTGCACAATTTGACCCAAATCCAATAAACTAAGATCCAAGGTTGTTTACATGTGACTTGAACTAGTATGTGGGGACATACGGGGATTGGTGTTCAAGTAACAACCTAAAAGGTCTATAGTACAAGGATAATGTTGGGTACCTTATCCTGGTAACACTATGTGATACGGCCCGCTTTGTATTCGATACAGACGTATTAATCCAAGGCGTCCATGTAGGAGACATGCGAGCGGGGGTATCCTATGCAATGAGTTTGCATAAGACTGGACCACGAAATAGTAAACCACTAGATGTAACACCGTTAACTAGTTAGGTTACTGTTTCAATACGATGACCTAGGTAACTCAGTCTTAATCCTGAGTGTGTCATGAACTCCTTCTCATGAGGGATTGTCCTTTGATTAGCATGGGTGAGAATGGCCAATACGCCGACTCAATATGCCTTCCTTTTTGGGGACAAGACCGAGTGGGAGGCTGGGGACATGACAACACAAGAAGGAATTCACTCCTTCCCACTTCTAGGAGAAGTAGATGAGTGTTCCCTTAAGTGGTGACTCCGGGACTTGAACAAAGGGATCCCGTCCTCTCACTGGCCCGAGAGGAACTTTCTGTTTAATGGTTGGACCATAAATAGGTTGGTCATTAGAGGAGCGCTGGTACTTAAGGAGACAGATGTAACACAGGGGTAAAACGGTAATTTGACCCAACTGTAGTTACGAACACTTGTGAAGGATTGACTTACCGGTATAGGTCTATATCCGTGGACACAGAAATGTTCTACAGTGAGAAGAGTTCAGCTGTGGGTCTTTAGTGGAATGACCCACAGTTAATGAATATTGGTTAACTTGATTAATGAGTTTAATCGGTTAACCTCATATCATTAGAGCTTCTGATCTGTAGGTCCATTAGGTCCCCCTGCTAGCTCGTAAAGAGTAATTAGGAACAAATATATCTTGAGAGAATTTGAATAGTTCAAATTCATATTGGGAATTAAGTTAATTGTATGAGATACAAATTAATATAATGTATAGTGATGCATTAAAATATAAAGTCTAATTTGAGATTAAACTTTATTATATTGAGAGATTGATATATTTGAAAGAGTTCAAATATATGTCTAATTAAATATATGGTATTTAATTAGAAGATGAATTAATTAATTATTCAATTTAGTTTAAATTAAATGAGATTTAATTAAACTGTAGTCTATGAGAGAAATAAATATTTGAAGAAGTTCAAATATTAATATGAATTTGATTCATATTAAATTTATAGGATATAAGAGAATTTGAAGGAGTTCAAATTTTAATATGAATTTGATTCATATTATAGAATTAATTAATTGAAGGCCTGAAATTAAATATATGATATTTAATTGGGTAATTAATTAATTAACTAATAGAAGGTCAGAAATTAAATATATGATATTTAATTGGTGATTAATTAATTAAAGAATTAATTAATTGAAAATTAATCAATTATAGAAATGATTAATCACTTATGGAAGTGATCAATCATTTATGGAAAAGATTAATCAATTATGGAATTGATTGGTTATGGAGTTGATTGATTATGGAAAAGATTAAATCAGTTATGGAAATAATTGATTTTAAATGAATATTTTATTCATGGTCTTTCTCCTATAAATAGAACACTAACCCTAGGGTTTAGAAAGAATATACAACTTATGGCTACCATAAGGCCCTCTCATATTCTCTCAACTCAAGAACTCTAGGGAGAATTTTCTCTCTAGAGTTTTTCCCATTCAAGATTAGGTAGTCCCACAACTACGTTCCTAATCTCAGAGTTATAGCGGGGAAGATCAAATGGTGGTGTTCTTCGTTGTTGCAGAGCAATCAAGAATCATGTCCGTTGAAGTATTCAGAGTCGTCAACGGAGGTATGTTTTTCACCGCTTAACCTTTTGCCAATGTATTGGTATTTTGTAGAACAAAATTAATTTACGAACGGTCCAATTGCTTCCGCTGTAACGGAATTGGGAATTCCAATCCTACAGCAAAGTCTAAGTGATCAAATTAAACTCAGCAAGGTTAGAGTGATAATCAATAAAGAATGACATGCATTGAACACAACTTAAGCAAATAAGACACTTTCAAGTCATTAAACCATAAGGGAATTCACCACATTGAACCCCTCAACGGGATTTAGCTACTCATGATGAGATAAAAAGCAAATGAACACATTTTCATTGAAACAAGAATGTAAATAATACAGAATAATGAAAAGATTCAAGAGCTGGAAATAAATGAGATAGTTAAATATTATGGGTTTTTCTATTTACTCAATCCTTCTAGAGTTCGCTAAGACACTCCACTCTCTCACTTTTACAAGTGGGAATGGGTGAAACTCTCTACAAACAACAAGGTTTGATGTCTAACTCAGGTTAGAATTTGGTCATCTAAGAAGGACCTCGGGCATCCCTACTCATTGGCGTCGAGCCAGGGTTCTGTCACCATCATTTTCTTCCAAGTGAGTTCTGCTTGAATTTGACATGAATCTCGAGCTTATATAGTGTAGAAAATGGTTGAAGAGCTGCGAAATAGGTACTGGAAGGTTGCCCATTCAGTTTCAGGGTAAAAACAGCAAGTTAGGTGCGAAGAAGACTCGTCAACAACGACCCGCGGACGACTCGGAACGGCCTTAGATTTTTCCAGAAATGCGGTCGCATTTCATTTTTGCCTTCCCAGAAATGCGGTCACATTTCTGGGGAATTCCAGCTTTTCCTCTGTTTTTCTGCACAACAACAAACTAAGTCAAATTCTCTTAAAATCAAGTCTTTTTAAGCACAAATGAGTTAAATTTGACAAAAGTGATTCTCAACACCCTAACTTATCAAATGAAGCAAAATTTGAGCTCGGGAACAGTAAATTGATCACAACATACAACTTTTAACCAAGAAATGAGCTAAATATAAGGGTAAAATAGGTATATTTTTTACCTTTATCATACCCTCAAACTTAACTCATTGGTTGTCCTCAAGCAATTGCCAATCAAAATGTTAGAGATCAACTTCCTAATTGCAAATCAGAACATAAGAGCTCAATATTAATTGCAAATCAAAATGTTAGAGTTCATGTATAGTAATGAATCATGGTACTAGTATCAACTTTTCATTTCAAATCAAGTGACATGGAATCAAGTAAACATGTTTTTCAAGATCGTTTTCTAAAAAGTTTGCCTTTCAGGAGAGGGTTCTACTCTAGTGCCAGTCACAACGTTTGAGTTTCCTAGGCATGAAGATTTCTACTGTTCTTTTTTAAAGCAAAACTCTCTCTAATCCATCTTAACCAACCTACTTAAACTACCTAACTTCTACTCATAGAGCCTAGTGTAGTCCTTTTAGTCTAAGAAAACAATCTTTAGGAAAACAAAAGCATATATGAATTACTAAACCTTTTCCATCTCCCCCAAACTTATTTGACTGATGGTGCTCTTTTTATTCAACTTCTTTTCCTCCCAAGAGTATCCTTGTTGTCATCTTTACCTTCGTTCTAGCTTATCGACACTTTGTGGTGAAGATATCTAGCTACGAGCAAAGTTCACAAACTCGAAATGATACTCACTTCCCTAGGTAAACCTTTCATGCAGTGGCAAACCATGGGTGTCATGAATGCCCCTAGTTACTCAGTAACTCTAGGAAGGAGGAGTAACTCTCGGTTCTTTTTCTCCTTTTCATTTCTTTTCTTTCTTTTTTTTTTCAAATGTTGAGCACATCCTCTTTTTTTTTTTTCAGCAGTACACATTTACAAAAGATATTTACATAGTAAAGCATAAAACACCCCCCCAAACTTAAAGGTAGACAATGTCCTCATTGGCTTGTTTTTGAGGCATGGGCTTAACATGAGGCTTTTTGTTTTCAAAACATCAAGGCTAAACTCTCCTAGAGAATTAGAAAGGTTAAACACGAGGAAGTTTAGACTCCAAGAAAATTTTGTAAAGAAAAAGACAAATGGAAAGCCTATGACTAGAAAACAATTCAGTTGTGCCGGTGGCACTTTTGAGATAGAACAAAGCTCTAGTTTTCATCATCAAGGGCTTAAAAGAAAGCTCCTTTGAAAACACGTTTTTTCTTCCAAAACATTTTAAAGCAATTTTTTCTTAAAGTTGATTTTTTCTTCCAAAAAGTTCATAGGTTAAGCTCAAAAAAAGCAAAGCAGATTTTTTCAAGACAAGATTAAACCCAAGTTTATCTACCCTAACTATCCACAAACTAACTAAAACTACCCTATGATCAAAACTATTAACAACTAAACAATTTAAAGCAATCAAAACAACAACTAAATAACTAAAAACAGAATGTAAACATGCTAAAACTGAAAAAACAGCAAGCACAAAAACAGTAAACATTGTTCACAAAAATTTTCAGTCAAAGGGGATCAGAAAACTCCCCTATTTCTCGTCCGAGGACTTTCTCTTCATTCTCTTCATCTTCCTCTTCATCAGAATCCTCGTCTTCTTGGGGCAACAGCGACTGAGGGAAATTTGGAAAGACTGGAGCGATACTCGAGGCGATAGAGAGATAGAACTCTCTAATAGCTTCATCCCTCTCCTTTGCATATACCCAATACGTCTTCAGGTTCTCCCTGATTTGATCTAACTGGCGGTAGACCATGCTTAGGGCTTCCGATGCTGGTGAAGGCCCTGTGAAAGGAGTGTGCTGGGAAGGAGAAGCTACGTTTGGCCCTGTAAGTGCAGTAGTCTGAGATGTAGAGGCTTTGTCTTTCCTCTGGATACTGTTCTGCTGGAGCTTCCCGATCAAGGACAGTTCAATGGTCGGCTTGAAGAAGTGACGCTCCTCGTCCTTGCCCGGCACGATCTTCACCCTTTGGCAAAGATGGGTGATGAGTGATCCAAAGAAAAGCTTGCCTGCTCGCTTTCTCCCACAGGCTAAAATCTCATCCCTGATAATGCTCCCCACGTTGATCTCCAACCCCTTCATAAGGCAATAGAGTAGCATCACTCTATCCACTGAAATCGTGTTGTCGTGGGTGGTTGGCATAAAGCGGTTTTTGATGAAGTGAAGCCAAACTGCCGATTCTGGCTTTAGATCGCTTGGCATTAAAGACTTCACTTTCGTTTGCGATTCTTTCCATTGCACCCCCTTGTTGGCCACAAGCTTCAATGCTTCCTTCATCTGCTTGGCCGAAGGGTTCCTGATAACGTCATTCCCTCTTGGGTTCAAGGGTGCCTTGATTATGTACACCCTGTTAATATCGACTGAGGAGAAACTGACCATCTTCTCCTTCACCACCGCCATGCTAATGCTCTCCTCCCTCAGGCCGACGTAAAACTCTCGAACTAAAGGCACAACAGCCTCCTGAGGGTGAGTACAGAAGTCCTGCCACTTGTATTGGAAGATGACTCTTGTTACGAACTCTAGCAGTGCTCCTGCTCTGTTAGAGAATCCCTTCTCATTGCGGAAATCTCTCTTTCTCATTATCTCCATCCGTTCCTGAAAATTAACATCTCTAAATACTTCAGGGAATGGATTTCTGGGAGATGCAGCCTTGGGTGATTTGCCCTTTGGCTTGGTGGGTGAGATGGTAAGAGGAACTACAGGAGAGGCGTCCATGGACCTTGTCCTCGGCCTCTTGGCAAATATCGGGTCATTTTTGTTCTTTGTCCTCCTCTCAGCCTTGATCTCTCTCTTCCTCTTTCTTCTTAACGCTGCAGAGATAGGGACTTGGTCGCCATCGAGCTCCCTTATCTATGAATCGGATTCTGTTTCAGAGTCAGAATCACTGGAGGTCTCAACCTCATCGTCTTCTTTTTCCTATTCAACCCTCTTCTCTCCCGAAGAGGTGCTATCAGCTGCTGGTGGGTCATTTTTTAATAGAGGTTCAAAAACCTCTTCAGCTGGCTGATCAATGGTGGCCTCAGCTAGGCCTTCCTCAGAATGCGGCCCAGATGCGGTCGCATTCTGGCCTTCATTCTCCACTTCTCTTTCTTTTTCTTTTTCTAAAATTTCTTAAGTTGGCCCCTGTTGGGCCCCTTCTTCTACCCTCCCTTGCAGCGCTTCAGCCTCACTTTGAGCCTTGTGAAGTGGCTCAAAAGCTGCAAGGAAGTCTTCAGCTTCCTTCCTTCTTTTTTCATCTTCTTTTATTTCTTCCTTTCTCTTTTTCTCTTCCTCAAGGAGGTACAAATCCATGGCTGCTCTCCTGAGGTTTTCCTCATATTTTCTTTCTTCTTCAGCTTCTAAGGCCCTCTCTGAAGGAATTGAATCCCCTAGCGGAAGCGATTTTCACCGTTTGTGATTTAATTACAATTATATTGAATACTGGTACGTTGGGCAAAAATTCAGAAACTATTTCTAAACAAAATATAAGATTAAGCATGCTGTAAAAATGATCTAAACGATTTAGATTTGGATTACTTGCATGATTTGAAAACTGATAATCGCCTCTGCACTATCTCCAAACCACGTTCTTTGTACTCCTAATGAACACCACCACAATGGATCACCCACTATTCTCTTGGATTACTAAGATTTTGGCTTGTGGGAACCAAATCCTTCTTGGAAAGGGGAAAAATTCAGAAATCAAGCATTCTGGAATTCTGTGTTTTGTGAGAAAATCTTGAGAGAAAACTGATCTCTTTTTTCGTGAGTGAGAGACTGTCTTTAACCGTAGGGAACTCCCATTCAACATACGATAAGTGGGGAAGGGAAGTTATCTTCCCTACTCAATCTTGATCGTTGATTATTACCTAAACGGTCTTGGCCATCAATTAATTAAATAATAAATAAATAATTAATTAATTAATTATAATTAATTTAATTAAATCAATCATAATATAAAGTATTTAATTCAATTTAAATCATATTCAATTGAATTAAATTGGTCATTCAATTAATTCTCAATTAGTTGTTCCCCATATTAATTAAATATCAAATACTTAATTAATATTACAATTGAATCATATTCATGTTTATCTCTCTCATTTAACCTATAGTTTTAATGTGCATCATATGTACATTAATTATAAACTATAGTTTTAATTTCGATTAAATCATATTTAACCAAATAAAATTAAAATTAATTAATTCTTTGATTAATTAATTTTATGAATTAATCAAATATCACATATTTAATTAAATTCATAATTCTCTCCTAAATTAATTTTGAATCATATCCAAAATTAATTATAAAGTTTAATTCTCTAATTAAACTTTATACTATAACGTATCTCCATACATTATATTAATTCCCTTAATATTCAAGACTAAATAATCTCAGTACCCGTTACGAGCTAGCAGGTGGACCTAATGGACCTATAGATCAGAAGCTCCAACGATACAAGATTAACTGGCTAAACTCATTAACCAAGTTAATCAACATTCGTTAACTGTGGGTCACTCCACTAAAGACCCACAGCTGCAGTCTTCTCACTGTAGAATATTTCTGTGTCCACGGATATCGACCAATGTAGTAAGTCAATCCTTCACAAATGTTCGTAACTCCAGCTGGGTCAAATTACCGTTTTACCCTTGGGTTACCTCTGGATCCTTAAGTACCACTGATTCCTCTAATGAACAACCTGTTTAGGGTCCAACCACTAAACATAAATTCCTCTCGGGCCAGGAGAGGACAACGCGCTATTGTTCAAGCCCTGGAATCAACCCTTAAGGGAACACACATCTACTTACCCCAATAGGGGAAGGAGTGAATTCCATCTTGTACTGTTATGTTCCCAGCCCCCATTCGGTCTTGCCCCTGAAATGGTAGGAATATTGAGTCGGCGAGCAGGCCACTCTCACCCATACAAATCTAAGGACAATCCCTCCTGAAAAGAAGTTCATAACAGACTCAGGATTGAGATTGAGTTACCTAGGTCATCTTATTGAAATAGAAACCTAAACTAGTTAACAGCGTTACATCTAGTGGTTACTATTTCGTGGTCCGGTCTTATGCAAACTCATTGCATAGGATACCCCCACCTGCATGTCTCCTACATGGATGCTTTGGATCATTGCATCTGTATCAGATACAAGGTGGGTCGTATCACATAGTGTCTCTAGGATAAGATACCCAGCCTTATCCCTATACTGCGAAATAGGTGCTGGAGGTTGCCCAGTCAGTTTCGGGGTCAAAACAGCAAGTTAGGTGCGAAGAAGACTCGTCAACAACGACCCACGGACGACTCGGAACGGCCTCAGATTTTTCCAGAAATGCGATCGCATTTCATTTTTGCCTTCCCAGAAATGAGGTCGCATTTCTGGGGAATTCCAGCTTTTCCTCTGTTTTTCTACACAACAACAAACTAAGTCAAATTCTCTTAAAATCAAGTCTTTTTAAGCACAAATGAGTTAGAATTTGACAAAAGTGATTCTCAACACCCTAACTTATCAAATGAAGCAAAATTTGAGCTCGAGAACAGTAAATTGATCACAACATACAACTTTTAACCAAGAAATGAGCTAAATATAAGGGTAAAATAGGTATATTTTTTACACTTATCAGTCAGCAGGTCGCTGGCGGCCGCCGCCATCGGCAACTTTTTTTTTCTTCTCTTCTTCTTCCCTCATCTTTTCTTCTTCTTCGTCTCATTTTCACACCAATCCAATTTTTTTTTAAAGCCTTGCCGAAAATCGAAAGAAGGAGGGAAGGACCTCCCCCTCGATTTCTCGCTGGAAAATCAAGGGGGGAGGTCCCTCCCTCCCTCCCCGTTTCAGGAATCGAGGGAGGGAGGGACCTCCCCCTCGATTTTCCGGCGAGAAATCGAGGGGGAGGTCCTTCCCTCGCTCTTTCGATTTCCGGCAAGGCTTTAAAAAAATTGATTGGTGTGAAAATGAGAAGAAGAAGAAGAAACGATCAGGGAAGAATAAGAAAAGAAAAAAAAAGTAAAAAAATAAAGTTGCCGCCAGCAACCTGCTGAAGAAGAAGGGAAGAAGAAAAGGTTGAAGATGAAGAAGATGGTTGAAGAAGAAGAAGAAGAATAATAATAAGAGAGAGAGAGAAAAAAATAAAAAAAATAAAAAATAATAATATTTTATTATTTTTATATTTTTTATTTAAAAAATAATTTTTTTATTAAAATAATAGTGCCACGTCAGCAGCCCGTTAGGAATAAACGGTAAAATGGATGGCACTGACCAAATTGCTCCTTATCTCAAACTTCAGGGGTAATTTTGTTGAGCTTGAAAACTCAGGGACCAAAGTGTAACTTAACCCAAACCTCAAGGACCAAAAGTTTATTTTTCCCAAAAAGATAATATCTAATTTTCAAACTAAAGGATACATTTGAAAAGAAAATCTAGGGTAATTCTATTTGATACATTTAAAAATGCATTAATTAAAAGATAGTGAATCATCAAATACTAAGAGATAGAAAACGGTTGATAAAAGGAGAGGGAAGAAGATTACAACTACATTTTTCTTACTTTTAGGAAGCTGTAGAAAGACAGTTATAAAAAGGGCAAAAATTGAAGATCAGGTAACAAATACAGCCGTGTGGGTCCCACGATTTGGCCATTTTCCCCTTTTATTTTTTGTCTATCTATCTAAACCGTTTTTTTTTTTTTTTTTTTTTTTTTTTTTTTGGCTATTTCCAAGGATTTCCCTCCCTTTAAAGTACTGAATCAAAAGTAGTTTTGGGCCCCAAGAGTATAATGGGCTGTAATAGCTTTGGGCTTAATTTAGAAGAGAGTTGTTACTATTTAGGGGTATCTACAAGAATGGGCAAAAAGAAGCCCATATATTTCAGTTTTGTCCATAATCTTTGAAAGTCTCATTCATGTCCAGCCCGTTTGAATTAAATTAAGCCCATTTACCATTTTGACCCTCTGAAATTCAAGATAAAAAAAAAGACAGAAAAGGAAACAATCCATTCGGATTCAACGATTTCAAAATTACTCTTGTAACCGTGCACTTCCCTTCTCCAAACCGAGAACACCTTCTTCCTCTTCATGGTGTTTTTCTTCTCCATAGTAGGTAGTTAGGGTTTATTGTTCATCAGGGCGATGATATCTTCTTCAGCGTCGAGAACGACGAAAACTTCTAATTACCCTGGATTTAGAAGTGAAAAAAGGTATGTTTTTTTGGGTTTCTTTATGCAATTTGCATGTTCAACAGAGTTCATCTAAATGTTGAAGTAAATGTTGGGTTTTATGCCCTAAAACTCGTAGATAGTAAATGTACATTTGACCGAACATTAATAAAAGTAATGTATTATTCAATGTTTGTATTATATCTTGTCTTATCAACCCTAATCCAATAAACTAAACATCCAAGGCTAATAGAATGAGGCTTGAACTAGTATGTAGAGACATACGGGAATCAATGTTCAAGTTTTAGCCTAAAGGGTCTGTAGTATAGGGATAAGGCTGGGTACCTTATCCTGGTGACACTATGGATACGACCCGCTTTGTATAATGATACAAACGTAATGATCCAATGCGTTCATGTAGGTGACATGCGAGCGGGGGTATCCTGTGCAATGAGTTTGCACAAAGACCGGACCGCGAAATAGTTAACCACTAACTGTAACACCGTTAGTTAGCTCGGTTTCTATTTCACTAGGATGACCTAGGCAACTTGGCCTTAATCCTGAGTGGATTATGGACTCCTGTCCATGAGGGATTGTCCTTTGATTTGTACGGGTGAGAGTGGCCTATTCGCCGACTCAATAAGCCTACCATTTTGGGGACAAGACCGATTGGGGAGCTGGGAACATAGTCTTACAAGATGGAATTCACTCCTTCCTAACTTTAGGGTAAGTAGAGGTGTGTTCCCTTAAGTGGTGTCTCCGGGTCTTGAACAATGGGCCCTACCCTCTCTATGGCACGAGAGGGACTTCTGTTTGTTGGTTGGACCTCAAACAGATTGTTCATTAAAGGAGCACTGGTACTTAAGGATGAAGAGGTAGCCCAGGGGTAAAACGGTAATTTGACCTAGCTGGGGTACGAACACACGTGAAGG
Source organism: Luffa aegyptiaca (assembly GCA_017139565.1). Lineage (NCBI taxonomy): Eukaryota > Viridiplantae > Streptophyta > Magnoliopsida > Cucurbitales > Cucurbitaceae > Luffa > Luffa aegyptiaca. The sequence continues at coordinate 35,791,350 of CM029400.1, forward strand.
GCTAACTTGCTGTTGATGGTCGATATCCGTGGACACAGAAATATATTTGCAGTGAGAAGAGTGCAGCTGTGGTTCTATAGTGGAGTGAACCACAGTTAACAAATATTGAATAACTTGGTTAATGAGTTTAGCCAATTAATCTCACATCGTTGGAGCTTCTGATCTGTAGATCCATTAGGTCCCACCAGTAGCTCTATAAGGGCGTTGAGGTAAATTTCTAAGGGTGAATTGAAAATTCGAAGGGGTTCGAATATTAAGTTGAAATATGAATTTGATTCATATTAAAACTATAGGTTATAATTAATACACATATGATGTATATTAATTCTTTAGTTAATTTGAGAGAAATATAATTAAATATATGATATTTAATTATAATATTGATTAATTGGTGAATTAATTAATAATTTTTGTTTTAATTTAATTTAATTAAATTTTGATTTAATTAAGTTATATTAAAACTATAGGTTATGTGGAGTATTTGTATAAATATGTTTTATACAAATGGAATTAAATTAAAAGTTAATTTAATTAAAATAGTTAATTAATATTTGTTATAAGATATTAATTAATTGTTTTTCCCATCAGTTAGGTTAACTGATGGGAACGTGTCTTCAGCATAACCGTAGGCCAGTGTGAAACGTGAGAGAAGTTTAAGGGAGTTGGCTTCTTCTTCCGTAACTTATTCCATTCAGTTCGATCTCTCTGAGACTTACGCTAATCACACTCTCTCAATCCTAGAACTCTCTGCAATTCTCTTCCTAAGAATACAGAGACCAAAAATTCACCTAAACCCTTAGAAATCACGCTCCCACAAGCTCTTGACGCATTTTCCTTCAAGAGAATATCGGTGAAACCTTCGTGGTGGTGTTCGTGACGAATTTCCAACAAGGTATAGTTCCTTTTGGTGCTGGTTTTTGCGTGGATTCAAGGGAAATTTTGGCGAATCGATCAAGAACGACTCCTAGAGTAAGTATTTCTTGATCTAGGATCATTAGGATCCAATTTAGATTAGATCTAGATTTTTCCTAATGAATTTTAGCATGCTTTATTAAGTGTTGTACAACATGTTAAATTATGTTTACTGCTGTGGTTTTTATTTGCCAACGTGCGGTATTTTAGTTCCCATTAAAATCTGAGTTAAGGTTCTGTACGTTCCCGCTGCGAAAGGGCTTTTATCCCTTCAGTAAAAACATTCAAGGTTTTTTTTTTGTTTATATTATACATTCCCCAAAAGAAAGAAAAATGTATATATTGATTTCATTCTAAAACGAGAAACAGAGAAATGATTTTGGGGAAAAACCAGCCGCTGAGTAGTTTAGATTTTAATGTTCATACCCATAAAGAAAATCGATAAATCAGTAGAAGATTTCTTTGATTTACCGAACACGTCACTGGTTTAAGTAGATTAGGTTTTCTGATTTTTCCTATTTTCCAAGAATCAATTTAAGATGGTTAGGTTCTACCGAATGATGAACACTGATATTTAGTTTATAACAGTAGATATTTATACTAAAAATTGGGATTGATTTTCTTTTTGAAATATTTGCTTTTGCATTTTCTACGATTCCCTGTTAAACACCCGGTATGTATTTCTAAATATCGAGTATGAATTTTTAAATACCCGGTATGGATTTTGAAACTTCTCCGTAATTAGTTTTGTCTGCCTCAAATTTTAGTTTTTTAGATAAATTCTCACTCGCATAGTTATTCCATATTGGGTATTTTTATTTAGCTAACTGGCATATAGTTATTAAAATCTATCAAAGGAAAATTTAAACAAATAAAGAAAAACTAAATATGACAAGAAAGCAAATAAGGAAAAAAATGCAATCTACCTAAAAATAAGAAAAATAAAATAAAATAAAATAAAATACACCCTAAATTAAGACCGAACAATTTTTTCACAATATTAATCTAACTAAATGTGCCAATCCCCGGCAACGACGCCAAAAACTTGATGTGAAATTTTCCTACCGCAAGCGCACGAGTCAAGTAATAATAAAGTGATTTTGCAATCGAGTGTCGTCCTTTGGATTGGATTTTTAAGTTAGATTAACTACCATGAATATTCTTGTTCAATTTTATTTAGGGACCAAAACGTAGTGAATTTGAGAAACTAAGGTAATGCAAATTAAAGATGTGAAATTCAATTGAGAGAATACTTAGGCCCCGTTTGATAACCATTTGATTTTTGGTTTTTGGTTTTTGGTTTTTAAGCTTATAAACAACACTTTCAACTCTAAGTTTCGTAGATTTTTCACTTACCTTCTCCCCATGTTTTCAAAAACCAAGCCAATTTTTAAAAACTAAAAAAAGTAGTTTTCAAAAACTTGTTTTTGTTTTTAGAATTTGATTAGGAATTCAAGTGTGCCTTTAACAAAAATGAAAACCATGGTGATGAAATTTAAAGAAAACAAGCCTAATTTTCAAAAACCAAAAACCAAAAACCAAATGGTTATCAAACGGGGCCTTAGGGAATTGATTTCGTCAATTTAATCTAGGATTGATTTTAGGGAATGAATTATAACGCACAATGGTTTTATGAGTCTAAGAACCTTTAATCACAACTACCTCTCCCGAGTATAATTGATTCTCATGCAAATTAACTAACTTGATATCCCTATCTAAGTTTTTTAATATGCAAACCATTTAGTTCTTTTTGACCAATTCTAAAGTTACTCTAAATTCCATCACGATTTTAGAAATTCTACTTTAGTCATGCAACTTAATTAAGTCTACGCTAAATCCCCTCTCTCGAGCAAGACTCAACACTTAGATCATTCAACTAATGGCCAATTAATTGAAAGCATTAAAATAAGAATGCAAACATAAAACACTTGCACAATTCAACCCATAAATCAATCCGTAAACCAAAAAGACTACATGAATCCCTAAGTAACAAACTTAGCTACTCATACATGGCTTTAAAAGAGGGTTTTTCTCTCTGTTTTCTGCTCAAAATCTCCCAAAAGAAGTCCCCCAAAAAGCCCTAATCGCAAAGTATAAATAGGAAAAATTTGGATGTAGCGTCGCGATACCACGATTCTGGAAAATTCGCCGAGAGCGTCGCGATGCTAGTCCTAGCGTTGCGACGCTATGATTTTTTTTTTATTAAGATTGAAAACTCCAAATATAGAATGTCAGCGTCGAAACGCCCAGAGAGCAGCGTCTCGACACTAGTCTGCGGATGGGCCTATCTTCAATCTTCCAACTTTGATTCTTTTTTCATTCTTCGGCTTCTTTTCGCATCCCGAACATCCAATTGGCTCAACACTATATTTCCTACAAATACAACACATAAATGCATAATTTTGGCCAATAAATTATAAAAGACTGGCTAAATTAATTAGGGAAAACTAGCTAGCTATGCTCGCTATCACATATGGGGTATGAAATTCGTTTATTCATAATTCTAACACATACATTATAATATTGTACCGATATATACCACTTACAAGCACATATGAAGTTCATTTATTCATAATTATAATACATACATTTTAATTTTGTACCAATATATACCACTTACAAACAGGTATGAAATTCGTTTTTTCATAAGTCGTTTATATATACCACTTACAAACAGGTATATGAAATTCGTTTATTATCCAAAAGAAAAAAAAAGATACAAATATTAGTTGGAACTGTTGGGTTTTATGCCCTAAAACTCGTAGATAGTGAATGTAAACAAATTGTATACTTGTTTCAATAAAGTGTTAATTGAGTTTCTACAATAAAATGTTATTGTTAAATATTGCACAATTTGACCCAAATCCAATAAACTAAGATCCAAGGTTGTTTGTATGTAACTTGAACAAGTATGTGGGGACATACAGAGATCGATGTTCAAGTAACAACCTAAAAGGTCTATAGTACAAGGATAAAGTTGGGTACCTTATCCTGGTAACACTATGAGATACGACCCGCTTTGTATTTGATATAGACGTATTGATCCAAAACGTCCATATAGCAGACATGCGAGCGGGGGTATCCTATGCAATGAGTTTGCATAAGACTGTACCACGAAATAGTAAACCACTAGATGTAACACCGTTAACTAGTTAGGTTACTGTTTCAATAGGATGACCTAGGTAACTCAGTCTTAATCCTGAGTGTGTCATGAACTCCTTCTCGCGAGGGATTGTCCTTTGATTAGTATGGGTGAGAGTGGCACGCACGCCGACTCAATAAGCCTAGCTTCTTGGGGACAAGACCGAGTGGGGGGCTGGGGACATGACAACACAAGATGGGATTCACTCCTTCCCGCTTCTAGGAGAAGTAAATGAGTGTTCCCTTAAGTGGTGACTTCGGGTCTTGAACAAAGGGATCCCGCTCTCTCACTGGCCCGAAAGGGACTTTCTGTTTACTGGTTGGACCATAAACAGGTTGTTCATTAGAGGAGAACTGGTACTTAAGGAGCCAAATGTAACACAGGGGTAAAATGGTAATTTGACCCAACTGTAGTTACGAACACTCATGAAGGATTGACTTACCAATATAGGTTTATATCTGTGGACACAGAAATGTTCTACAGTGAGAAGAGTTCAGTTGTGGGTCTTTAGTGGAATGACCCACAGTTAATGAATATTGGTTAACCTGATTAATGAGTTTAATAAGTTAACCTCATATCATTGGAGTTTCTTATCTATAGGTCCATTAGGTCCCCCTACTAGCTCGTAAAGAGTAATTAGGAAAAAATTATATCTTGAGAGAATTTGAATAGTTCAAATTCATATTGGGAATTAAGTTAATTGTATGAGATACAAATTAATACAATGTATAGTGATGCATTAAAATATAAAGTCTAATTTGAGTTAAACTTTATTGAGAGATTAATATATTTGAAAGAGTTCAAATATATGTCTAATTAAATATATGGTATTTAATTAGAAGATGAATTAATTAATCAATTATTCAATTTAGTTTAAATTAAATGAGATTTAATTAAATTGTAGTCTATGAGGGAATTATTAGAATATGATTCTAATGAGTAATTAATTAAATATGGGTGATATTTAATTATGAAATTAATTAATTATTGGAATTCATTAATTGATTAGTTTAATTGAATTAATTAAATATGATTTAATTAAGTTAATTAAACTATATATATTATGTGAGGAAATTACATCTAAATAAGATTTAAATGTGCATGAGATTAATTAATTAATATGATTAATTAATTAACATTTAATTAATTGATTTAATCAATTAATTAATTGATCTTGATCTAATGGTCAAGATTGTTTCCTGGCCTCACATTAGGGTTTCCTCTCTTATAAAAGGAAAGGTTATGAGAACCCTAACCCTAAGGTCTCATTCTAGCCTCCCTCACATATTCTCTCAAGAACTCTAGAGAGAAATTTTTCTCTCCAAGAGTTTTTCTCAATCAAGATTAGGTAGTCCCACAACTACGTTCCTAATCTCAGAGAATAGCAGGGTAGCCTTGTGGTGGTGTCCGTTGAAGTATCCAGAGTCGTCGACGGAGGTATGTTTCTAATCGCTTAACTTTTTGCCAATGTATTGGTATTTTGTAGAACAAAATTAATTTACGAACGGTCCAATTGCTTCCGCTGTAACGGAATTGAGAATTCCAATCCTTCAGGAACAACTTATATATTATCGAATGAAAAACTGTTAAGATCTATGAAATTGATCACAATAAAATGAAAAGAAAACGGAGGAGACGCAAATTGACCACGACAACTTAAAGTTGAGGGACGAAAAAGCTCGAGAAACAGAAAAGTGACTACAACAAAATGAAAAGAAAAATGTAATTTTGAAACAAAACCCTACTATCTCGATTTTTGAAATTTGGTGAAAAGAAAAGAAAGTTATACAATTGTAGGCTTGAGCCGAATCTTCAGACGACGCCGGCAAACATCGGACGACGTGAAGCAGCGGCCAACATGAATCGGTGAAGTGTATTTTTGTCGGCTACATTTTTTGGTGTGGAGGACGAGCGATTCCTATTTTTAGGAAAAATGGTTGCAACAAACTAATAGGAGGGAGAGAATATTATTTGGCCAAAAGGAAAAAAATAAAGAAAATAATAATAATAATGATAACTAGAGCTTAAAATGGAAAATCCATACAAAATTAAAGAGAAAATCAAACATTAATTGCAAATTTGGTATTGGATCCGATTTTAGGACAAAAAAAGTAAATTCAAAATATTTCTTTACTTTAATGTTTATATTTAGTTTAAAATATAATATTAAATTAAATTTGATTACATTCATTAATGTGAGGGTATTTTGGTAAGAGAAATAAACTAATTAATGGATAAAAACCTACCAATAATAATTCTATTAATTATGAACATTTTTGAAATTTGGTCATCAAAAGAACCCATCTGCTATAATTTCTGTACTATTTATTGCCTTCGAACTACGATATTTTGTCGACAAAATAAACTCGACTTTTAACACACTGACTAGGACTAGGGGTGTTCGTGGTTTGGTCCGGTTCGGTTTTGGACACAGAACTCATAACCGAACCAAACATATCCGTTCTTAATTACTATCGACTAAACTGAATGCTCCCTGGAAGTCCGTTTCAAGTCAGTTTAGCTATAATCGATTTTTTCTCCTTTTTAACATTTTGTAAAAGGAAAAAAAAAAAGGAATAAGTCATGTGGGGGGGGGGGGGCGAAGGGTGAGATTAGACTGAGAGGAGGGAAATGTTGTTTGATGTTGATGAATCTGGAGCGAGGTGAAGTCAGCCTCTTGTAGTAATGATAGAAAATAGGGAAAAATACACTTTTGGTCCCTGAGGTTTGGGTTAAGTTACACTTTGGTCTCTGAGTTTTCAAACTCAACAAAAATACCCTTGAGGTTTGAGATAAGGAGCAATTTGGTCTCTGCCATCCATTTGGCCGTTAAATACTAAGAGAATGATGATGTGACACGATTATTTTAATTAAAAAATTAATTTTAAATTGTTTTAAATAAAAATATATTAAAAAAAATAACATATTATTATTTTATTCTTTTTTTAAAATTCTTTCTCTCTCTTTCTTTCTTCTCCATCTTCTTTCTCTCTTCATCTTCTTCCCTCTCCATCTTCTTCCCTCCATATCTCCTTCTTCTTCAGCTCCGGTGGTCGACCGCTGCCAGCTGCCGGCAAACGGCGGCGGCGGCCGCCAGAATTTTTTTTTTCCTTCTTTCCTTCTTCCCTTCTTCCCTTCTTCTCCTTTCTTTTCTTTATACTATTTTTTTTTAAAACAGAGTTTCGGGGAGGAGGAGCTCCTCCCCGAATCTCCCTTGTTTTAAAAAAAAAAAACAGAAGAAAGAAAAGAAAGGAGAAGAAGAGAAGAAGGGAAAAAGAAGAAAGAAGGGAAAAAAAAATTTCGGCCGCCGGCCACCGGAGCTGAAGAAGAAGGAGATGGGGTGGGAAGAAGATGGAGAGGAGAAAGAAGATGGGAGAAGAAAGAAAGAGAGGGAAAGAATTTAAAAAAATAAAATAATAATATTTATATTATTTTAATATATTTTTATTTAGAAAATTAAAAAAATTATTAAAATAATGGTTCCACGTCGGCAAACTGTTAGGTCTTAACATAAATATGGACGACAGGGACCCAAGTGCTCCTTATCTCAACCTCAGGGTTATTTTTGTTGAGTTTGAAAACTCAGGGACCAAAGTGTAACTTAACCCAAACCTGAGGGACTAAAAGTGTATTTTTCCCTAGAAAATAAACTAATAGAAAAAGATGGATTGTAACTTTAAATGGCTGAATCGAATTACTAAGTCTAAAGAAAATAAAATAAGGGCTATGTAGTTTTCGGCCGAAGGAAAGAAATGATGGACTAGACGATGAGCTAAATTGAGCGGTATAAATATGTTATATATATATATATATATATATATATATATATAGCGGTTCGGTTTGATTTTCTTCGATTTTTAACATAATCAACCGAGAACCAAATCAAAACCTTAGATTTTCTATACTACTGAACCGAACTAAAATCACTTTTTTTTTCGACTCGATTTTTGCACAGCCTTAGCTAGCTAGGAGTATTTTCCACTAATAAAAATCTCTTGATCCCACCAACATCGAAGATACTAAATTAAAAAATTATAAATATATAAAAGATTAATAATCGAAACTTTTTAAAGACAACATTGACTAAACTAAAAAAAAATACCCTAACATTATAGACTAAAACACAATGAGCAATGAAAATAAATCCATCTTTAATCATAGAAGCATTGCAAAATGAAATAAATGTTTGTCAATAGAAGTTATGCTTCTACCTCGACCAAGAGGTTAAAAGTTCGAATCCTCTACCCTCCACATGTTATAAAAAAAATAGATGTTTAATCAGCAATCCACGTTAGCGCGTTGTTTCGTAAGAGGATTTTTACCAAACATTTTCTCAACAAAGCTATTGGCGATATCCCAATTTAAATTGTCACCATAACCAATACGAGTAAAAGTGCATTAATTACCATAAAAAAATTTTGTTCAAAGTCCCCACCACCACACATTCTAAGTAACCATAGGTCAATAAGCCAATCATAGTAATTTATCCGTTTAATGTTATTATCTTAGCTTACTCAATTCTCTTAACTAATCCTAAACCAGCAAGTTTTGCAACCAAATAACCCCTATCTATCAAGAAGAATATTTTTCGAGTTATGTAGCAATCAATTTATATTTACCACCACGAATAGAAGCAACATATTTTGATGTACAATGTCTCCTTCTATACGGTGAAAATCCTTATTTATGTAAGCCACAATGAGTCCGTTATAATACAATCATGGAAACTTTTCCTGACATTATTCTAATTAAGAGAAAGGTTGAATACCTCTTTGCTAGAACTGTAACATTATTATACTATATCAGGGAATTACTTTGAAAATTAAGTACCCTTAAGTTAGTTGAAGCGAAAAAAAAATCTTGCCTAATTAAAATATATATATATATATGTGACAGTCACATATGTAGTGTGAGATTTGAATTTGGTTGGGTGAGATTACCAAGAAAATAGTGGCATGGCCACCTTTGCCAAAAGATGAATTATGAAAGCCACATTTAAGAGCATTGTTGATCGGCTGGATATTAGAATGTCACGTCTAATTCAGTGGATAAGACATCTCTTACCTTTTTTAAGATTGAAAGTTGACCCTCAACCCACGCACATTGACGTTTTTTTTTTTTTGAAAAATACCTCTTAATATTAAAATTAGATCAAGCCATCAAAGGCTTCCAAAGGGTTAACAACTGTGGGACAGGAACCCCCATCAATGTAATTAGAAACATCCAAATCAGCCTCATTAATAGAAACCAACCAATAAGGTAAATCCTCTACTCAACTACTTGATATATTAAATTTACACGCCTGTTGAGCCAAAGTGTGGGCCACCATGTTGTGTGTCTTCTCTGAACGTGAATGACAGCCTCAACATTTCTGGTGGAAATTAGGTTTTTGGCCTCCAAGATGAAATTCGCAATCTCTGATTCATCTTGATCTTTATCATTTAGAAGATTAACCACTTGTAAGGCATCCAACTCAATCCTCACCGGTGGGGCGTTGTCGAGTATCATTTTTAGGTCATCAATGGCGGCTTGCTAGGGGTATTCATCTTCAGACCGAAAACCGACACAACCGACCGAAACCGATCGAACCGACGGCGGTCGGTCAGTGTCGGTTCTTAAATTGGGGAGGTCGGTCGGTCGGTCGGTCGGCCAAACAATTTTACACATAACCGACCGACCGACTTTACACATAACCGACCGACCGCCCAATATATTTATATATAAAAAACCATTTTTTAAAAAAAAAACACATAACTTACAGACCGACCGACCGATTTTACACATAACCGACCGACCGCCATTCTTCATCTCAATTCTCATGATCTTAAAAAAAACCGACCGAACCGACCGACCGACATGGTCGGTCGGCTGGCAGCACCCATCGAAAGTCGTCGGTTTCTAGATTTTTGGAAAACCGACCCACCGACCGACCGATGAACACCAGATATTTTCCACTGATGGTGAATGATTCGGCAACTTGCAACCACCGGCGAACCATCCCCTTTTCAGATAATCCAGCCTATTCCTCCTCGTCGATTGGAGTTACACCATGAGGCATCACAGTTCATCTTCCAGTATCCTTCTGGGATTGGAAGCCAACCTCTCGGACTCGACATTGGAGCATCACGGTTTTCGCCACTCGGACTGAAATCTTTGTCCCTCAGCTAGGTGAGCATGTACCAATTCTTCAATATATTGCTTGATCTGCTGAGAGAGTCTTTGAGTGTTTGGCATCTGCTTGTTGTGGAGAATTGCATTTCTGTAATTTCATATCTGCCAGCATATAATTAGGCTCCTCTGTATATTTGTCTCCTCCATTTTGTCCATTGAACCTCCACTGTGCCCATTCCAAAGCCTCTCACAATAGTCCATGGTAGTCCATCCCTTCCTGTTAGAATCAAACAAACAATTGTTAGGGGGGAAGAATTTTATCCACAGACCTTTTGTTACCTTGCATTCCCGAAAGAGGTGAACACTGGACTCCGGTTTGCTCCTGCACAAGAGACAAAGATGGTTAACATCCAAACCTCGCGAGATTAAATTTGTATGTGTGGGAAGAATATCATTGAGAATCTTCCAACCACACAGTTTAATCTTGGGAGGTACCTTGGTTTTCCAGTAGTTCTTCCATCTCCTTTCCTTGAGGTCATTACTCGATCCCGAAGGTTCCTTATTATGAAGAAATTTAACCCCCAACCGGTAAGCACTCTTGACAGAGAACTTTCCTTTAGGGTCACAGTTCCAAATTATCTCATTCATCTTTTGTGTCTGCAAGGAACAAATTGGGATGTTTATAATAGCATTTGCGTCATCTTCCAAGAAAGAGGCTTTAATTAAAGGCTCATTCCAAGTCCCATTTGGTAATAGGAGTTGGTTTACAGTCGCTCTTTGTAAATGTGTCGGGACAATAATGGGTTTGCAAGAATTATCCTTAGGAATCAAAGGATCACTTGTTATGTCCACATTGATCCCATTACCAATACGCCACCGATAACCTTTTATAAAAAGCTCTCTACCCCATACGATACTCCACCAAGTATAGGATGGATTAGCCCCCAACCCAGCCTTTAGGAATTGACCGGTTTTAAAATATCTTCCTCGGAGCACTTTTGCTACAAGACTATCAGGGTTGCAAATGATTCTCCAGCTTTGCTTTGCGAGCATGGCTTGATTAAAAATTGTTATATCTCTAAATCTCATCCCTCCATGAGCTTTGTTAATACAGAGGCGTTTCCAACTTTGCCAATGGATTTTCCGACCCTGGTCGCCTGATCCCCACCAGAACCTAGCACAAATATATTTCAGATCATTACATAAAGAAATAGGGAACTTGAAACAACTCATGGCATAATTAGGAATGGCTTGTGCCACAGATTTAACTAGAGTCTCCCTTCCAGCCGCCGAGACGAATCTTCCTTTCCATCCTTGCAAAACTTTCCACACTCTGTCCTTGATGTTGTTGAATATCTCCTTTTTACTTCGAGCATTCTGGGATGGTAATCCAAGGTACTGACCCAAGTTGAGCGAGTGCTTAACTTGCAAAAGAGTTTGAATCTCTCTGACGAGATCATCGTTAGTATTTGGGCTAACCATAAAATTCGATTTCTCGAAGTTTATTGTTTGCCCCGAGGCTCGCTCGTAAACCCCCAGAAGATGTTTGATGTACCTGCAATCTTTATTAGAGGCTTTGAAAAACAAAAGGCAATCATCTGCATAGAACAAATGGGTTATAATAGGACAATACTTATTGATACTCAAACCTATTACCTCCTTCCTTATCGCAGCTTGATTCAAGAGGCCGGATAATCCTTCAGCACAGATCAGAAACAGATATGGGGATAGAGGGTCGCCTTGTCTCAGGCCTTGATTAGGTTTGAATTCCGTTCCAGGAACCCCATTTAACAAAACTTGGAAACTAACTGATTCCACACATTGCATAATCAGATTGATCCATCTACTGCAAAAGCCCATCTTTTCCATAACTTTCCTAATGAAAATCCATTCAACCCTATCGTATGTCTTGCTCATATCTAATTCTAGAGCAACCGTCCCATTTTTTCCTTTCCTCTTGCTTCTGACAGCATGAATGCATTCGAACCCAATGATTGCATTATCTGTTATAAGTCTTCCAGGAACAAAAGCGGATTGACTCGGGGAAATGATGGTATTCAACACCCCTTTAAGCCTATTAGCTATAACTTTGGCAATTATTTTGTAAAGAACCGTGCATAAGCTAATCGACCTAAAATCCTTCATTTCTTTTGGATCTTGTATCTTTGGAATTAATACAATATAAGTCCGGTTTATGTGCCCCATCAACTCATGCCCATTTAGGATCCAAAGGCAGAACTCACTAATATCCTCACCGGTGATGTCCCAGTATTTTTGATAAAAAATTGCTTGCAAATCGTCAGGCCCCGGCGCCTTGTTGGGTGCATACTGTTAACAACCCCTTTGATCTCTTCCCTAGTAAAAGGAACTGAGAGAATGGCGTTATGATTCCCATTAAGGCTTGTTGGCATATCTTCCAAAATTCGATCCATATCTGAAGTGTTTGGCTTAGAAGAGCAAAACAGATTTTGAAAGTATTGTATAACAACTCTTTCCATCCCTGAATTCTCCCCAATCCACTTCCCCTCAGCATTAAACAGACCCCGAATGTGGTTTACTTTCTTCCTCTTGTTAGCTTTTAAATGGAACTATTTTGTATTTTTGTCACCCCACGCCAACCACTCTTCCCGGGCCCTTTGCTTCCAGTAGATCTCATCATCCTCTAGTAAATTTTCCAGTTCTTTCTCCTTTTCCACAACCTCACTCATGTTAATTCCATTGGCCTCTTGATATAGAAGCTGAATTTCTTTTTCTTTCCTCGCTATCGCTCCACGAATAGAACCCTCGTAATGAGTTTTGCTCCAATTTGAAAGGTTGATCAGAACATCCTTGGATTTATCTAAAATATCACAAGGTTGCCTGCTGGAATCCATCTAAACTTGTTTCACTATGTCATGACAAATCCCATACTTGGTCCATACTTCCTCAAACCGTCTGGGTCATTTATGAAATCTACCTCTAGGCATAGGAGTATCTTTATTCCACTCAGCTAAAATAGGTCGGTGATAGGAAGCTAGTAAAGGTAAATGATGAACCTTAATCAGAGAGCAAGCACTCTGCATTTCCGTATTAATCATAAATTTGTCCAACCTTTCCCTTATCAAACCACTATTAAAATGCTTATTGCACCACGTAAATTTCGGCCCTATAAATCTAGGATCAATAAGACCGCACGAATCTATAACATCCCTAAACTCTTGCATAATCGCATCTGACCTATCCAAACCTCCACTTTTCTCATTATTACAAGTTATCTCATTAAAATCACCTCCCAAAATCCACGACCAATTTCCTTGATCACCCAATCTTTTCATAAGCTCTCAACTTTCATAGTGCTTGCTTCGAATTGGGTTACCATACATCCCTGTGAATCTCCATGTCCACTTGTCCTCCTTAATAATCGCATCAATATATCCTTTTGAGTATGATCGAATCACAACATATGTATCTTTACTCCAGAACAACATCAACCCACCACTCAAACCAGTGCTTGGCACAACAATTCCACAATCAAACTGAAGCTTGCATCTAATATCATCAACCTTGTTACTTTGAATTTTGGTTTCCATGAGGAAGACCAATTGGGGAGCGTGGCATTCTTAATGTCCGGGGGTTCCCCAACCCCTGGACATTCCAGCTTATGATTTTCATTGTGCCCGGCGAGGCTGTCCAGCAACCTCCACCGATATCGCATTAGTAGTGTTATCAGAAATCACATCTAATTTTTTAGGAATAGTCACCTCCTCTGTTTTAGTTCTGTGTTTTTTCCCAGCTAAAGCTTGAAAGTCCTTTTCTCTTATGACTCCTTGGGTTGAATCAATGAACTCCCGTTGTACCCTCTTCCATTTCTTACCATTTCCTTCCCGTTGACTCTCCGTTTTACTTGTGTCATTCCTCTGATTAAAAACTGCTTGACCTTTATTTTTACCCGTCTCCAAAAACATTTACCTTTTTCATCTTTTAGCATGCTGACCTCATTATCCACTTCCATAATTGAGCAATCAGAAATATAGCCGTTAGGGTCTTTATTTCCTTTAATCTATGTGGGAATCATGGGATTTAACTCACCAGATTTATTTCTCTTCTCATTGATAGAAATTACCGCAATATCCGCACTTCCTTTTTTGTGAGGAGTTACCGTTACTATTGCCGAAGGATGATCGGTCTTTTGGCAGGAATCCGGTACCGGAGATGTAGGATCCGCCGCTTAGACTGGTTCATCCTCCCTGAGGGTTCCTCTCTGCTTATCCAGCACCTCTTCCTCCTCATATTCCAAATGATATTGATTCCATTTACCTCTTCCACCATTCCAGCCCCGTCATCTGTCTCTTCCCTGCGAATAGTTTGGCATTGGTTCAGAGTTAGGCAGCTTGAGTTTTGTTGGTTCTCTGAGCCATCCCCCGTATGGTAAATCATCTTCATCCATTCCATTTTCAGCTTCACATTCTTTTATTGTATGCCCAAAATGCCCATAGCCATAACAAAAGTCAGGAAGCTTTTCATACGTGACTTTTATCCATTTATCTTCAGCCTTATTCCTCGATTTCAGGAAGATACCTCTCTTCAGCGTCTTATGAACATTGATTTGGACTTTCACCCGTAGTAAGCTTCCCCAGGTCGGTTCGTTATCATCATCAATGTCAACTTTTTCAACCTTCCCCAGGTCGGTTCGTTATCATCATCCATGTCAACTTTTTCAACCTTCCCCAATAGACTTCCAATCTCCATAACAGACGCCCTAGAAAAACAGGCATATGGCAATTTATGAAAATGAGTCCAGAAAGAGACATACCTAAACTCCTTGTCCTCCCCACAGCTGTCTCCTGTTGGCTCTTCAAAGAGAAGCAGTGCTCTATCATAAAACCAGGGGCCTGACTCCATTATAAACCCCTTGATTCTTGCATTCTTAAACTTGCACAGGAACATATTGAATCCCACATTCACTATTATGGTTTGTTCTTGATTCCAAATTCTTGGCATCATCGAACAAAAGACATCCAGGTTGATCTTTTTAGAAGTAAATATTTTACACATGATCGCATTAACTAACTTTTTCTCAGATCGATCTATTTCACTGTCTGGTAGCTTGATATCCCCTAATTGTCACCTTCATAAACCCTAATTGTTTTGCTAACAGGTCTTCATCCGTCAAACTTCCCATCGGATCAACCGTAGCTAGCCTCCATAGCAGAATTGAAAAGAAGAAAAGAAGATTGATCCTAATAGCATACAAAGCTACTCCAAACCAGCACTTAGGCTGCCAATTCCCACCGCTTTCTAGAGAGAAACCGAAGGACCTCTCTTTTCTAGTAGATTTTAAATACGCACATTGACGTTGAACACTCTCAAACAGAAAAAGAAATTATACCTATATGATGTATTTAAAAAGTTTCTACAACCAATATGTTAACTTGAAAATAGTTAAGCGTGGTTAGACATTATATTTGTTGAGGATCCCACATTGAAAAGATAAGTAGAGACCTCCCAATACATAAGATGTATGGGTTACTCCACTTATTGCCAATTGGTTTTGAGATGGAAGCCCATGTAATCTAATTATATTAAATCTCTACTCCTTATTTGTGAGAAGAAAGTCCTTTTTTTTCAATAAATGTAGGGGTGAGTTCATCACAAGAGATTTTATTTATTTTGTTAGAATAATATTACATCGAGGTGAAATCTTGAATGTATAACCTCTTAATAAGAAAGTATAAAGATAGCTAAGATAACTTTAGTTGTTACTCACGTTTGTGAAAAAAAAAAAAAAAAAAAACCGACAGGAGTAAAATGCAACCAATAATTTACTTGGAATTCTATGGACTAATGACAAGCCATCTAATAATTTTTTATTTAAAAAATAGAGGATAAATTATAATTAAAAGTTAAAAGATAGAGATAAAAATATAATTTTAAGTAGGATTATTAATCAAATTGAAGTGTATAACAAAAATGGTAAAGATATGTTTTAGAATTATTGTCAACAAGAGCATAGCTTCAATTAGCATAAAGTTCGTTCTCTCGATCAAGAGAGATCAAAGGTTCAAATCCCCTAGCTCACATGTTATAAAAAAAATGTTTCAATATCATTATTTAGGTATTTTTCATTATATTCCTAGTAGTTTAAAAAGTTTTCAATTTAAATCCCTTATGTTTTAATATTTTTCAATATGATTAGGTTTCTTCTCTAAATTTTTGTCAACTCTCTAACGTATCATGTCATATGAACTACCATAAATAGTAGTAGAGATAAAATGTGTAAGTGACTGGTTTAAAAAAAAATGTAAGTACCTAAATTAAAAGTCTTCAAGCAATAGAAACTAAATCAAAAGAATACTTAAATATTAATTAAACACTAAAACATACGTAACCGAAAAAAAAGTTCAAACCTATCTCAATGATTAAGGGTCTGTTTGGAATACATTTAATTTAAATTTTTTTCAAGAATGCATTTTTTAAAAAATATTTTGTATAAAAATTGTTTAAAACTTAAACACTCATATGTTTGGTTACATTTCTTCATAAGTGTTTTTATACACAAGTTATTATATACTTAAAAACTCTTTTTAGAAAAGTTGATTTCATGTTTCTCTCAAAATGGTTTATTTCTCAATCTCATTTTCTAATAAGTCATTTTTAATAGTTGCCAAACACTACAAATTTTTTCAAAATGATTATTTTTCAAAATTAAACACTTGAAAAGTTAAACCAAGCACACCCTATGTGTTGGCTTGGAATGAAGTGTAAAAAAAATGTTTTTAAAACACTAAATTTTGAAACTTGACCACAATATCAAAAGCAATTCCCATCTCTCTCTTCAAACTCTTTGAACATTCAACATGGAAGTCCAACAAATTCAGTCCAACAATTTGATTCTCCTCTCTCTCTCTCTCGTTTAGTGTTGATTCTGTTGGCATTATGATGATGAAGATTTTGAGCTTCGTTTTGATTTTTTCAATGATGTGTAATGAAAGTTTACTTGGAATTGTTGAAGCAAGGCCTCTCCATATGGACAGCGCAGTAGCTACAAATGATTTCTTGGCGGGATTATCTCTAGGAGCCATCAAGCAGTCTGGTCCAAGCCCCGGTGATGGCCACAAGTTCACCGATGTCGATACTCTTGGTGGTATCAAGGACTCCGGCCCGAACCCTGGCATCGGCCACAGCCTAATCATCGACCAACGCCCTTGACAACTCTAACTCCATGCATGCAAAACTATAGATTATACTACGACAATGTGGGAGCTGTGAGAATTCAAAAATTCGTAGAAAAATATTGTCAATATCTTAAACATTGATGACTAGGTCTATCAATAGATATTTATTTGTTTTTGTATCAACTTTAAAACAAACTTAGTTTTTTTTTTCCTTAAAAAAATCTAGGCAATAATGTGTTAAGTTAATTTCCATACTTTTGTTTATAAGATTGTATGTTTAGATTTTAAGATGTCGTTGAAGGTGACATCTGATATGTTTTATAATCTATAAAGGGCATCTAATATTAAATTATTTTAGTTATTGAATCTTCTCTTTTTTTTTTTCTTTTTTTTTTCTTTGATGTGTGCGTAATAATGATAGAACCAGGGCCGTCCTTTAGCATATGTAGGTTGTGATCTATCACATGGGCCCCAAAGAAAAAGTTGTTTAACCAAAAAAAAATCTTCAATGGTTGACGTGTGTGCCTGGGAAACAAATAGAAGTGACCAAACTTTTCTCTCTTATCAATTCCTTACCTTTTCATTTTTCTCTCCTCTTCAACTAAGAAAAGTTCTTCCAATTCCTCATTTTGTCAATTTTCATGGCTAAATTAAACATCAAACCTTTTAATTTTCTCCCTTATCATCTAAGAAATTCAATTGTAATCAATTATCCCTAAAAAACCACCAAATTTTTGGGGTTTAACGAAAAAAAACTTATTTATCCTCATTCTCGTTTCAATATTTCTTCAATCATACTAAATTCAACTAGTAGTATGTGATAAAATCATCTAAAAGCCAACAAAGAAGATTCCTACCCACTACTAACTATTCCTGTGACAGTTGCATCCGCACAAAGGAACTTTTCCAAATTGGAGTTGTTGAACACCTATATGTGCTCTACAATGTCACAAGAAAGGCTTAATGGATTAGTATTGATAGCGATTGAGAATAATATTTTGGAGAGAGTTGACTATAAAGAGTTGATTGACAATTTTGCTTCGAAGAAAGTTTGGAGGATGACTATAAAGAGTTGCTTGGTGACATTTTCTTAGTTTCATATATTTTGTTTTTTTGTAAGAATAATTGTACGATGAATTTTGATATTTTACAATTTAGTCTGTTATAAAATATTTTAGGGCCTCATTTTAAAAAATATCTGTTCACACGAGATTTCGACAGGGAAATTTGATTCGTGGAAATGAACTTGATTTTATTGAGTTTGTATGTAAGTGTTTTACAATCTCTAATATTTATCATCTAATGCTTTCTCTCAAAACGTAGGGTATGATCTGAAGGCTTGCGAGCTTGATCTCAGACGGAGGGAGGTTGAATCTTCAACTTGTATCTTGATGAAGAGACGGTTGATTCTTTGGAGTCTTCTAGTCGTTGGATCTTCTAAGTCTTAAGTTAGTCGAATTCTGAATCTTGGATCTTCTAAATTCTCTGGACTCTCTGACTTCTGAAGACTCTGGACTTTGGGAGAATGCTCTGGACTCTGCCTTCTCTGACTTTGTCTGAATGCCAAAAATGAATGGACTTTGCCTTATCTAGCCTAGTGACATTACTAAACTCCTAATCAAACTAACAGAGAGCTCCGAAAATTTCGGTAACATAACGACATACATAGGACAAACATAAATTTTAAATCACCTGATAAACACAAAACAACACTTCTATATTAATCAAATCCACCCCACAACTCCACAGAAACAACTCCATAATAAAATACGAGTCAGATCTCGTATCATAAACCAACAACAGAACCAAAATTCTTCTACTGTAAGCATGCTCTTAACTTTCTAGAAACAGTTCAACTTTATTTGTTACAGCCTTAAAAAAACAGGAAAAAGGTGGGAAGTGGGCTAGTGCCCGGTAAAAAGGGAGAAAGGGGGGAATTTTTCCCCCCAAAATTCGGTCAATTGACCAGTTTTTTTTTAAAAAAAAATCTGAAATTTAGTTCTTCTTCCCCGATACTCTCTCTCCCTCACCATTCTCTCTCTCTTCATCTCAGCTCTTTCTCTCGTTGCACGTCGCCGCCTACGCCGCCTCTCGCCGTCAATCCCGCCGCACACCGCCGCCGTCCGTTCGCCAAGCCACACTCCGTCCGCCACTCACGCCATTCGCTGTCGTGAACTCTCTCTCTCGGTTGCAGCACGTGAGCTTCGCGCCGCCGCCTCCTTCGTTGCACGTCATCCGCCGCACTCTGCCGCCAGCGTCGCCTACCGCTCGTCTCACGTCCCCGTCGTTTGCTGCCTCCGGTGAGTCTCCGTCGTTCTCTCCCTCAAATTCTCTCCCCGTCTCTCTCTCACTCTCGGATTACTCTCTCTCTCTCTGTGTAGCTCCGTCGCCGCCACGTTCAGCCGGTCAATCGCGCACCGCCGCCTCCGCGTTCAGTCGCTAAGTCGCGCGCTGCCAACACACAAATCTGTACGCTGCCGCCGTTCAGATCTGCTTGTTTCTGTCGCTCAGAATCGATCGCCGCTATCGCTGCCTTAAGACAAACAGCCACACGCCTCTTGAACGTTCGACGATTACAACTAGTGGGTAAGGAGTTTGTAGTTCAGATACATCGGTCTTTTGTGCCTTAAATGGGATACCAATTGATGTCATGTGTTAATCTAAGGTACCCAAGGTAGTTGTTGGTCGAATCTTTAAAGGCGGAGCGCAAAATTTGACATTGGCAGCAAGCATTAGTTTCGTTGGGTAAGTTTTCGATCTGCTTAAATCATGTGTCTTTAGGAAAATTATTGGAATTGGTGGCCTCTGATGTGAGAACCTTGTATGTATCTTATTAGATCACTTTTTCGCATAACGTGGTTGGCGATATATCAAATTGTTTGGTGTTTGCAATCAAGCTTTAGTTACCTCAAGGTAAGATAACTTGCTGAATTTTTATGAGATGATGTTTGGTGTGGAAATTGTGATCATGGCATATGTAATTACTACGTTTGTGTTGAGATTGAGATGTTATGAACACTTTATTTTCAAGAGTATGTCTGCTGTGTTGTTTGTGCTATGATTCAGATGCGAGAGCATGATAGTGATTCGTTATAGTTGGCTGGCAACGTATGTGAACAATGAGAAGTTTGTATTTTCCCCGTTTATAAGTGTTGGTTGTCGTTCTTGTTCTTGAAATTGACTGAGTTGGGATGGCGCATATCGGTTTAGCCTGTCAGTAATCTTTGAAAAAGAAAAGAATTTGGTTAACTGGGTTGCAGTTTAAACTAGCGAGTGCTAGGAGGCCTTAAAGGAAAAAGGAGTAAGAAAGGGAAAAGAATAAGCTAGTTGCTCTAGTAGGGGGTCGTGTCAATTAAACACCTAGGACTGAGATGTATTAGACTGAAATGAGGAGCTAAATGGGCGGGTTTTGGCTTCGTAGACTAGGGGCCATTTACTAACTGTGGAAGTTAATTTCCGACTTAAAACCCATGGACGCCCCACCAGTGAAATGGTAGTTAGTGCGCTTTGCGCACATTAGTGCCTTGATGGGTGAGACTTGGCTCCACTGACTGGGTGTCTTCTACCATCAGTAGGAGTAGAGATCTCCCAAAATATCCACCCGTGCACCTTCAGTGAGTTGACAAATTTATATATAGGTGAGTTAATTGATCACTAGACCCATACTACAAGATGAATGAAATGAAATGAATGGGAATGAGATGACATAACCTTTAGGCCCTTAGCCCATACAACCTTTTGAAACCTTGGTTGTTGCCTGTCTAGTAGTATAGTTACTTACTGAGTATTTTTCTTAAATACTCATTCTTTTCCCTAACATGTAATTGCAGGTAAAGGCAAAAGTGTACAGAACGCGTGACGGAGTGCTGCTGAACAAGTCATGGATTTCCTTAGGATAGTCTTCCGCATTTTATGTTTTCAAATTTCTTCCTTGAACTTGTTATGTGGTGTTTTAAGATTTATTCCGTTTAAAGACTTTTGCTTGAATGGCTAAAATTTCTTCTCGTTCTGTTTTAACTGGGATCCCAGGCTGAAAAGTTTCACATATCTTCTAAGCATGTTTTACTCTAAATGTCGTTCCTTCGTCTTTCTTTATAAGTGAAATGAAATGTTTTTGGTAATGACCCTAGGATCTAAGCACGAAATGTAGGGTTGTTACATTATTAATCAATGACATATTTACAACCTAACGGAAGCATGAAAATCTACACAAGCTTGACAACTAAAAACTAATCCAACCTATATGCAAGTTAAAGGTTCAACCTCTATATCATCAACTAACTAAGGACTATCTTATCCATCAAATGAAAGGAAACAAGCTAATAAATAAAACCATATGGTCATCCCTCGTGAACCTCCTCATCCACATCACCGGGCACAAAAAGCTCATCACATGCATAATTTGAAAATGTTGGGGGGAAGAAAGGGGGGTATCAGTACAACCACAATACTGGTAAATAGCTCACACCCGGTGAGCCACCAAACAACAGACAACCACATCAACACGCTATCCACACACATCATGCTTGTAAAGCGATAAACAATCCAACATGCTCTTAGACACGAAAACAACAATGCCAACACATGCTTCATGCAAAATGGATGACAACATGAATCCACGCATCATGCCATGCACACCCACATGGTTTCCGCGCCATGCCAGCACACTCACACGTGATTTTCGCATCACGCTCTGCATTCACACCCACACGTGATTTCCGTGTCACGCTCCGCACACACTCCCAACACATGATTTACGCGTCATGCTTCGCCTCTCCCCAATGAACACACACTATGCAGACACGACTCATATGCAGCATAGCCAACAACAACAGTATCTCATGCTCATGAATTAAACAAACAGCATACTTATGAATCAACAAAGCAACATGCTTAGGAATCAACAAGGCATCGTGCTTATTCTCATAGCGAGCTACATACAAATTAAACACAACATATAATAACAAAGCAAGTAAAGCAACAACATGCTCAAACAAACAAACAAACAAGCCCAACCAGATAGAAACTACTTACACAAGCTCAAAAGCGCTCCTAAACCCAACTATCGCTTGCTGGAAAATATTAGACTAGGCTCTAACGGACCTACGAACACAATAAAGACCTTCTAGAAGTTAGGGAATAACCTAACAATTTTCCCAACACTTAACATAGATTTAAAGGGCCCTAAGGTGCTGAAAACTTACCGAACAGGGGCGGGAACCTTGCTGAAAATTACCAATCAACACTGAAATACCTTATACAAGTGCTGTCCCGAGCCCGAATTGATACGAAACTGAAACTAGAGGATACCCATAGGTTAAAAAGCATTCTAAAGCTAACTAAGGAAGATTCTAAAGACTTTAAGGCCACTGGAACTTACCGAATAGAACTGAACAGTGATGAATACGTGTTGTACAATGTTCAAAATGGTCAGAACCTGCAATTTAGGAGGCGATAAAGAGTGGGTAACTCAGATTAACGCTTTTTGGGTCACGGGTAACTTAAATTCAATGCCAACAAGGAATGGGTTAGGCTAAAGCTTACTTAAATCGCCAAATAATGCTGAAAGAGGGCTGAAACCACACCCAAATCACACTAGACAGAGACCAAATCGCGAGAGAAACGAGATCCGAGATGCTGGACGAACGGGATCTAACCAAGACGAGAGAGAGGAAGGTCAGATCGAGCTTAATCAACTAAGAATGAGAGAAAAATAGAGACTTACACGCTTCTGGACGAAATCGAGGGGAAAACGACAGACTCACGCGTGATTTCAGATCTACTGTACCGAGAGGAAGGAATGGCGGCGACGACTCGGCTTGCTGGGTCGCTCGTGTGCTTGGCCGTCGGAGAGAGAACAGCGGCGATGGAAAAGGAAAAGGGACGGTGGCGGCGCAAGGAGAAAAACAGGGCAGTGGGCTAGGCGGCGCTTGCGGATTCCGTCCTCTGGAGGGAGAAAACAAAGGAGGAAGGCAGCGGCGTCGCGAGGAGGGACCGACGGCGTGTGAGGAGGGACCGACGGCGGTGCGAGGTGGCTGGGTGGCGCGAGGGCAGCAAGCGACGGCGGAGGAAAGCGGGGTGAAGGGCGGTAAGGCTGGGAGAAGAAAAAATGGAAGAAGAGATGGGGGAAGGGGGGTCTACACGCGAGAGAGAGAGAGATTTCCTAATCAACTGACTTCAGAACCACCCACTAACCAGGAGAAAAAACGCTTGACTAACTCCCCACTCAGCCTGCACGATTAACCGAATAAAATCTTAATGCACGGGGAAAAAATATCTTAATCAGCCTAACATATCGATTAATGAAAAAAATGCCCCCTTCTCGAAATTTATGCACCTATATGCGTGCAAGGATTTTTGAAAAGCATGATTTGTGAAGATATATATATATATATATATGACGTATAGGCGAAACTAATAAGAATATTAACTTATAATTCCGAATAATTTCTTTTCCGCTACAACATTAATTTTAGCCAAAATTGTGACAATTTTTTTTCTCTACCTTGGACATGAATTTGGATGTAGATAGGTACTTTGAACAAAAATTGGAGGTCTCTTGGCTTACCAATTTTATTAAGCCAATTTTTTTTCTACCTTAATAGCAATTGTAGAAAATTTCTTGCCATATTTGATTAGGCCAAAATTCCTTGACCAAGAATCAACTTTTCCTTATGTGTTTGACCTAATCCCTTTATAAATAGGAGAGGTTGCATAGGCCAAAACACAAAGTCATTCAAGCAAGAAGCGTAGGTAAGAAAAATTCTCCTCTTTAATTTCTTTTTTCTTTCTTTCATTTGACTTCAAATGCTCATATATTTTCTTCTTTGTGTAGGCCTTGAATTCGAGCGAAAATCTCCCTTTGTGCCTCTTTGTCGTGCCGTCGATAAGTAAAATAACCTTAAAAATTCTTTTATTATCTTCACAAATAGCTACTGTCATACTACTGCTATACATCATGGATTTTTCACGATATGAGGTGCATAATCCAAGACTCTATTGTGATGCGTGCACTGCAACTTTAATTTTTTTTTTCAATATATAATTGCGCATGATATGCATTGCCACAAACTTTATGAAAGTTTTTTTTAACCTATTGCCGCAACACATTAGAGTTTTTTTTATTTTTAAATTTTTTTTTATCCCAGCCGCAAGTCTTGACCTTTATTTTTTTAATTCAATTTCACCTTGCCTGTCGCACACATATTTAAGATTACATAGTTTTTTTTAAAAAAAACAATATAAGCTTAATAGTTATGCAGCCACAACTTCTTCTTTTTTTTTTAATTCTTTCCTTTTTTTTATTTTGCCGTCGGTTTGCTTTTTTTTTTTTATGGCTTTTAGTTTTTTTTTTTATTTTGTATGTATTTTTACTTTTCTTTGCAACCTTTTCTTTTTGTCACATGCCCCTTTTTTTAGTTACTTTTTTTTTTTGGTAGCCTGCAAGAGATTTTTTTTTTTTTCATACTCCCTTTTTTTTGTAAAGCACTTTGGTTTTGATTTTTTTTTTCGCCTACCTGCTCTCTCTTTTCTTTTTTTCTTTTTTTTTTTTTTTGAAAACTTGCTTTACCATTACTTTGTGTGTGTGTGTGTGTGTGTGTTTTTGTTTGCTAATTATCATCCTTTCTTTGTAGGATTTGGAATTAATAAATTTATTTAACGATTCCCTTGGATACAACATCAATCTTTGTCAACTATTTAAAAGGTATATACATATTCAAACTCCTTTTTTTTTCGAATATGCATATGTTCCATCAATGTCTTATTGATATCGCACATATGAATTGCTTTGATTGTGCCATAGATTTTCTTGTCTCCTACTTTTTTTTTTGCACATATATTATTGCAATTTATATCTTTCTTGCTTGAATGTGTAAGCATCGTGCAACAATCGTCACCAAATTCACTTATAGTGGTTTCACCCTTGCTAGACCAGTCCCCTATTTTATTGGGTGATCTGAGTAGCTTGCAGGGGTAGTCACCAAACTTGCCTTCAGTGATGCACTCCTGCTAGACCAGTCCCTATTTTATTGGGTGTTCTGAGTAGCCTGCAAGGGTAATCACCAGACTTGCCTTCAGTGGTTCACTCCTGCTAGATCGGTCCCCATTTTATTGGGTGATTGAGTAGCCTGCAGGGGTAATCACCAGACTTGTCTTCAATGGTTCACTCCTACTAGACTGGTCCCCATTTTATTGGGTGATCTGAGTAGCTTGCAGGGGTAGTCACCAGACTTGCCTATAGTGATCGTCATCAGATTCTTTTGTAGTGACTTATCTCCTGTATAGACCAGTCACTTTGATGACTGTAGTACCCTGCAGAGTTGATTACCGACTTTTTTTTAAACCATTTTGGTGTGTCGTCAGTTGAATAGATAGATGTGAGATAATAAAAATAAACTCAGCCAACCCTAATGCAAGTATACACTGTCGCACGTAGTAATAAAAAACCTTAGAAGTATTCCAAGGGTATCGATCCCACGAGGACTGACTAGAAATTCAGATTTGAAGAAGAAACTGCTCAAATGATTGCTTTTGAAAATGTAACCAAAGAAATAAGTTTGATGATTGGTTTTTAAAGAAATAAATAAAACAAGCAATAAATAAAAGAATAACAATAAGAGACAAACGAGGCATTCAACATGGATTGGGTCAGATTTAACTTCTATTTGGCCTTGCTCCCAAGAACCGTTAGAAGGCTAAGCGAGTACCGTTATGCACATTTCTGTGACTCGACTCCGACATAGATAATTCACGAATGCAACCTATAACCCTATAGTCGATATAGGGTGCCTTAGGTAGCTTGCCCTATACCGCCGAACAATCTATTTCGAGCTTTTTCTCCTATATCACCTTTATGAGAACCAATATCGTCTGTCCCTTTTGAGATCAAACTCACATAGCATGCAAAGTCTAAGTGATCAAGTTAAACTCAACAAGATTAGAATTATAATCAATAAAGAATGACATGCATTGAAAAAAACTTAAGCAAATAAAACATTCAAGCTATTGAACCATAAGGGAATTCACCACATTAAACCCCTCAACGGAATTTAGCTACTCATGGTGAGATAAAGTGCAAATGAATACATTTTCATTGAAATAAGAATGTAAAGAATACATAATAATGAAAAGTATCAAAAGCTGGAAATAGAGGAGATAGCTAAATATTATGGGTTTTCTATTTACTCAATCCTTCTAGAGTTCGCTAAGACACTCCACTCTTTCGCTTTTACAAGTAGGAATGGGTGAAAATCCCTACAAACCCTAAGGTTTGATGTCTAACTCAGGTTAGAATTCAGTCATCTAAGAAGGACCTTGGGCATCCCTACTCATAGGGGATCAACTAGGGTTATATCACCACCCTATTCTTCCAAATGAGTTATGCTTGAATTTGACTTCGAATCACGAGCTTATATAGTGTGGAAAATGGTTAAGGAAGCTGCGAAATAGGTGCTGGTAGGTAGCCCAGTCGGTTTCGGGGTCAAAACGGCCGGTTAGGTGCGAAGAAGACTCGTCAACAACGACCCGCGGACGACTCGGAATGGTCTCAGTTTTTCCAGAAATGCGGTCACATTTCATTTTGCCTTTCCAGAAATGTGGTCGCATTTCTAGGCAGATTCCAGCATTTCCTCTGTTTTTCTGCACAGGAACAAACTTAGTCAAATTCTCTTAAAATCAAGTCTTTTTAAGCACAAATGAGCATAATTTGACAAAAGTGAATCTCAGCACCCTAACTTATCAACTTTAGCATATTTTGAGCTCGGGAATAGTAAAATTGATCTAAACATGCAATATTTGACAAAGAAATGAGCTAAATGTAAGGGCAAAATAGGTATATTTTTTACCCTTATCACATTTGCACCTCATTTTCTTGCTCGCATAGTTTCTTAGAGAAGACTAACATCATTTTTTTTTACAGAAAAAAAAAACTACTTGTAGTAGTTTTTGAGTTTGACAAGTTTAGATCCTACTTAGTAGGATCTAAAGTCATAGTTCATACTGATCACCCAGCCCTTAAACACTTGCTATCCAAGAAAGATGTTAAACCTCAACTAATTCGTTGGATTTTACTCTTGCAAGAATTTGATATTGAAATCTAGGACAGGAAAGGAACAGAAAATCAAGTGGCAGATCATTTGTCAAGCCTTGGAGAGGAAGCGCAGGTGGAGAAGAGGCTGGACATTCAAGAATCATTTGCAGATGAACAAATACTGGCAATAAAGGCAATTGAAATTCCATGGTTTGCAGACTATGTAAACTACTTAGTTAGTGGACTAAAGCCTCCAGAAGCCACAGCTCAGCAATTGAAAAAGTTTCTGAAAAATGTCAAGGATTATTACTGGGATGAGTCGTATCTATACAAGCTAGGTCCCGATCAAATACTTAGACGATTTGTAACAGAAGAAGAGGTACCACTCATATTGGAAGCCTGTCACTCGGCTCCATACGGAGGGCACTTTGCCGGGCTACAAACTACAGCCAAAGTCCTTCAATCAGGATACTTTTGGTCGAGTCTCTTCAAGGATGCACATCTCTTTACCAAGAATTGCGATCAGTGCTAGAGAACTGGGAATTTAACAGCTAAGAGTGAAATGTCGCTAAACTTCATACTTGAAGTGGAAATCTTCGATGTATGGGGAATAGATTTATCATGGGCTCATTCCCTCCGTCCTTTGGAAATATTTATATTTTGCTTGCAGTTGATTATGTATCAAAGTGGATCGAGGCCATAGCAACATCAACCATTGATGCAAAGGTGGTAAAGAAATTCTTTATGAAGAATATTTTCACAAGATACAGGAAACTCCTCAGTTTTATCATAAGTGATGAATGATCACATTTCCTAAATAAGATGATAGCCAACATGTTTTCCAAATACAATATTAGGCATAGGGTAGCAACTGCTTACCATCCTCAAACAAATGGACAAGCAGAGCTCTCTAACCGAGAGATCAAAGTAATTTTGGAGAAAATAGTAGACCCTTCCAGGAAAGATTGGTCGCTGCGTCTTGACGAGGCATTATGGGCACACAGAACTGCATACAAAGTGCACTTAGGTATGTCTCCGTATCAAATCATATTTGGAAAAGCCTGTCACTTACCGCTTGAGTTGGAACACAAAGCTTACTGGGCATTGAAAAAGTTCAATTTCAATCTGGACAAAGCCAGAATCAAGAGGAAGTTACAACTAAATGAACTGGAAGAGCTCCGTCACTTCTCCTATGAGAATGCAAAATTATATAAGGAGAAGGTCAAAAGATGGCATGATAAAAGAATACATCCAAAGGAGTTTCATAAGGGTCAGCAAGTGTTACTCTTTAATTCCATACTTAAGTTGTTTCCAGGGAAGCTGAAATCAAGATGGTCGGGACCATTCAAGATCGTGAGAATTTTTTATTATGGAACTGTAGAGCTGATGGATCATCAAGGCATGCATTTCAAGGTGAATGGACAAAGAATTAAGCCATATTGGGGGAAGAATCTTGGGGCTGAAGAAGCCCTTGCATATGTAATTGATCTGGTATGACTTCTATTTTTGAGAACTTTTTGTACATTATGTGGATTTGTAATAAAGAAAAAAAAATAGATAGGATAACAAAAAATATGGACAAGAGTAAACTTTGTCTAGGAAAATCATGTCTAGGAAAAGTTATTTAAGCTGACCGTAGGGAACACCTTTTCCTGGGGATTTACCCGGGAGTTGAAAAGTCCAAGTTATTTTGTGTTTATCTAAGAAAAATGAGATGGATAATCATGTTTAAGTATGTGAACTTTCTAATAAGTTTGTTATTGTTTCAGCCAATAAAAGAAAGTAAGAAAAACCAAGGAAAACAAAAGGAGTGAGAAAAAATAAAGAAGGCAAAAAACTGGGGAAATGCAATCGTATTTCTTCCCAGTGCATTTGGAAATGCGATCGCATTTTCCAAATGGTCAAGGGCAGTGACGTCATTTAAATGATGGTCACGTGACCAAATTCTGAGAAACCTATAAATAGCTGACTTAAGTGTTTTCCTTCTTCACCAACACTCAGATTCTTTGCATTCAAGTCAACCCTACCAACCTTCCATATTCACTCACTTGGAAACTGAAAAACCCACTCCAAGAATCATGAAGAACACTCCCAAATCATCAATCCCTCGCAAGATTACTCGATCTCTGATTAATCGGAGTGCCCAAAATGCTGAACAAAGTGCTTGACACCAAGGGAAACACTCCGAACCAAGCATGCACGAGGAAAGAACCGTGAGACCCACGGGTTTTTCATCGACCATTGAGGAATGAAGAACCATTGTCCCTACTCCTTCATCCTCGACAATGTCGGCTGCTACAAGGGAGAATCCAAGCGGTTCTCAACAAAGGAGACCTATGCCCGCCGATTCTCTCCACCAAACGCAAAAACCCACGAAAAAACCACTTCGAAAACGCTCCAAGGAATGGTTTTCTATGATCTGTGAGATGGGAGCTAAGAGACGTGTGGCTCTTGAAGAAGAAGCACGGTTGCATGACGTTGAAGAATCTTCTAAGATGGGAGAGAGCTCTCAGCAAGTGGAGACTCCGATGGGTAAGGTTTTTAACCCTTCAACTAACCCAACTTCTTTGTGCAGGGACAAGCCCTTTGTGACTTACAGTGCAAAGAAGAAAGACTCCAAGAAACCTGAACATGAGAAGCCCCTAGTCATTGAGCCCCTTAAAGTGGCAAGAATGTCGGCAGATGTGTTCGAACACATGATCTGGCAAGCTGTTGCGCAAGCCCTCATAATTGCTGAAAGTTACAGGGTTGAATAGGATGCACTTAATGAAATAAGGGCTGAAAAAGAAAGGGAACTTCAGAGTATGAGGGATGAAGATGAGTTCGCGAGAAAAAGAGATGTGGAGGATGAGAGAAAAAAGGAAGAAGCTGAGAAAAATAAAGAAGAAGAAAAACAAGAGGTCGAGAGGGCCATTCAAGCTAAAAAAGAAAGAAAAGAAGACGAGGAATGAAGGAGGTTGGCCGCTGAACTCCAACTCCTTGAGGAAGAAAAAGACAGGAGAGAGATCCTTAAAGAAAAAGAAAAACGAAGAAAAGAGGCTGAGGATTTTCTTGCAGCCTTTGAGCCACTGCACAAGGTTCAAAGGGAAGCTGAACAACTGCAAGAAGTTGAAGAAGAGGCCCTTGAAGGGCCAAGAGAAGAAAAATCATAAAAATAAAAAGAGGAAGAAAGTGAAGGCCAGAATGCGATCGCATTTGGGTCGTATTCTAAGGAAGGCCAAGATAAGGCCATTGAAGATCAACAAGCTGATGAGGCCCTCGATCCTTTGTTCGAGTATGATATTAGGGGACCTCCACCAACTGCCGAAAGCACATCTTCAGGAGAGAAAGAGGTTGAAGAGAAAATGGAAGAAGAAGAGGCCGAGACCTCTAGGAATTGGATGACGACCAAATCCCGATTTCTACTGCTTTGAGGAAGAAGTAGGGTCGAGAGGAGGACAAAGAATAAAAATGATCCCATTTTTGCTAAGAGGTCGAGGACAAGGTCCATGGACGCCTCTCCAATGCCTCCTACAACCACCACACCCATCAAGCCTAAGATTAAATTGCCTAAGGCTCCATCACCAAAGAATCTATTTCCTGAAGTCTTCAAGGATGTTAATTTCCAAGAGAAGATGGAGATTATGAGAAAAAAAATGACTTCCTGATCGAGAAAGGATTCTAAGGCAGAGTAGGGACATTGCCAGACTTCGTGACCAGGGTCATTACACAGTATAAATGACAAGAATTCTGCACTCACCCTCAAGAGGTCGTGGTGCCTTTAGTTCGAGAGTTCTATGCTAGATTGAGGGAGGAAAGCATGAGCATGGCGGTGGTGAGAGGAAAAATGATGAGTTTCTCTTCGGTTGACATCAACAAGGTATATCATATCAAAGCTCCTTTGCATCCGAGAGGGAACGATGCCATCAAGAACCCTTTGGCCAAACAGTTAAAGGAAGCATTAAAGATGGTTGCCAGAAAAGGAGTCCAGTGGAAGGAGTCTCAAACCAAAGTGAAGACACTAGTGTCAAGTGATCTTAAGCCAGAACCGACAGTGTGGCTTCACTTCATCAAAAACAAGTTGATGCCTACAACCCACGATAGTACCATTTCAGTAGAGAGGGTTATGCTTCTCTATAGCATCATGAAGGGGTTGGAGATCAATATAGGGAGCATCATCAGAGAGGGGATCCTTTCATGTGGAAGGAAGAGAGCTGGGAAGTTGTTCTTTAGGGTCCCTCATAACCCAACTATGTTAGAGGGTGAAAATTGTTCTTGGAAAAGATGAGGAACGCCACTTTTTCAGGCCCACTATCGACTTGCCTCTGATAAGGAAGCTTCAACAGAACAATGCGCAGAGAAAGGAAAAGGCTTCCACATCCCAAGCTACTCCATCTCCGGGGCTGAATCCTGCTTCACCTCCTCAGCACACTCCTGTTTCAGGGCCTACACCATCATCAGAGGTCCTTGCATTTGTCTTCCGACAGCTAGACCGGATTGAAGACAAGCTGAAAACTTATTGGGTCTATGCGAAGGAAAGAGATGAAGCAATTAGAGAGTTCTACCTCTCTATCGCCCCAAGCATTGCTCCTGATTTCCCTCAAGCCCTGCTGCCTCAAGAAGAAAAAGAATCTGAAGATGAAGATGAAGATGAAGAAGATGAAGAGCATTCCTCGGATGAGGAATAGGGAGTTTTCTGATCCCCTTTTACATGTTTAAATCTGTTTTTTGTGAATAGTTTAATTGTTGGCTTTTAGTTTTTAGCATGTTTAGTTTCTGCTTTTTACTTGTGTTAGTTGCTGATTTTATTGTTTTAAATGTTTAGTTAGTTGTTAGTTATGTTTCTAGGTTAGTTTTATGATAGCTTGCTGTTAGGATAGTTTAGAATAACTTGGGTTTTTAAATTTTTTTGAAAAAAATCTGCATTGCTATTTTTTTGGCTAAATCTGTGAAACTTTTTAAAAACATCAACTTTATGCAAACTTTTTGCTTGAAAAATGTTTTGAAAAAACATGTTTTCATTTGAGTTTTCTTTTAAGTCCTTGATGATGATAGCTAGAGCTTATTTCTATCTCAAGAGTGTCGCCGTCACAACCAATTTGTTTTCTAGTCATAGGCTTTCCATTAGTCTTTTTCTTTACAAAATTCTCTTAAGCCTAAACTTCCTCATGTTTAACCTTTCTAGCACACTAGGAGAGTTTAGCCTTGATGTTTCGAAAAACAAAAGCCTCATGTTAAGCTCATGCCTCAAAAACAAAAGTCAATGAGGGCATTGTCTATCTTAAGTTTGAGGGGGGGGGGTGTTTTACTTTGTAAATATGCATTTTGTGTAAGTTTGAACTGCTGGAAAAGATATATGCTTAGTATATCTATATATATATATATATAAAAAAAGCCGAGAGTTACTCCTTCTTCCTAGAGTTTACTTAAGTAACCAGGGGCATTCATGACACTCATGGTTTGCCACTGCATGAAAGGTTTACTTAGGGAAGTGAGTATTAGTCCGAGTTTGTGATCTTTGCTCGTAGCTAGATATCTTCACCACAAAGTGTCGATAAGCTAGAACGAAGGTAAAGGTGACAACAAGGATTCTATTGGGAGAAAAAGAAGTTGAATAAAAAGAGCACCAACAGTCAATTAAGTTTGGGGGAGATAGAAAAGGTCTAGAAAACTCATGTATGCTCAAGGAACCTCAAGATTAGTTTTTCTTAACTTAAAGGACTACACTAGGCTCAATGAGTAGTAGTTAGGTAGTTTAAACATATTGGTTAGGATGGACTAGGGAGAGTTTTGCTTTGAAAAAGAAAAGTAGAAATCTTCATGCCTAGGAAACTTAGAAGTTGTGACTGGCACTAGAGTAGAAACATCTCCTCAAAGGCAACTTGTTAGAAAACGATCTTGAGAAACATGTTTACTTGATTCTATATGGTTTATTCATGACATTCTGATTTACAATTAAGTTAGATGCTAGTACCATGATTGGCAATTACATATGATCTATAACATTTTGGTTTAATTTGCAATTAAAATTGATCTCTAACAGTTCTGATTGGCTATTGCTTGAGGACAAGCAATGAGTTAAGTTTGGGGGTATGATAAGGGTAAAAAATATACCTATTTTACCCTTATATTTAGCTCATTATCTTGTCAAAGTTGTATGTTTTAGATCAAATTTACTATTCCCGAGCTCGAAAAGTGTTAAAGTTGATGAATTAGGGAGTTGAGAGTCATGCATGTCAAATTATGCTTATTTGTGCTTAAAAGGACCCATTTTGATAAGAATTTGACTTAGTTTGGTGTTTTGCAGAAAAACAGAGGATATCTGGAAAAATCCAGCATTTCTGGCAAGGCAAAAACCAAATGCGACCGCATTTCTGGGCAGATGTAGGCAGTTCCGAGTCATCGCAGGTCGTTTTGAACGAGTGTTTTGCGCACCTAACCGACTGTTTTGACTCCGAAACTGACTAGGCTACCTACCAGCACCATTTTCGTGAATCCTCAACCACTCCCCACACTATAAAAGGTCTCGATTCGAAGGGAAAACTTCAAGCAGAACTCATTGGGAAGAAGAGGATGGAGACAGAACCCTAGTAGACGCCCATGAGTAGGGATGCCTGAGGTCCTTCTTAGAAGAATGAATTCTAACATTTAGTTAGACATCAAACCCGAGTGTTTGTAGAGATTTTCACCCTATTCCCACTTGTAAAGGAGATTAGAGTGTCGAGCGAACTCTAGAAGGATTGGATAAAAGAAAAAAAACCCTAGTTTTAGCTACTGCACCTTATTTTCCAGCATTTGTTACTTTTCATTTCTGTGTATTCT
The DNA here is from genome assembly GCA_017139565.1 of Luffa aegyptiaca. NCBI lineage: Eukaryota > Viridiplantae > Streptophyta > Magnoliopsida > Cucurbitales > Cucurbitaceae > Luffa > Luffa aegyptiaca. The sequence continues at coordinate 35,825,500 of CM029400.1, forward strand.
TTATTCATTATTTCAATGAAAAGTTGTTCATTTGCACGATATTCCATCATGTGTAGCTAAATTCCATTGAGGTGTTCGATATAGTGAATTCCCTTATGGTTTAAATAGCTTGAAAGTGTTTGTTTGCCTAAGTTTTATTCATTGCATGTCACTCTTTACTGAATATCATTCTGAATCTTGCTGAGTTTAACTTGATCACTTAGACTTTGCATGCTATGTGAGTTTGATCCTGAAAGGGACAAGCAATATCAGTTTTCGTAAAGGTGATATAGGAGAAAAGGCTCGAAAGAGTGTATTCGGTGATATAGGGGAAGTTCGCCTTATAACAACTATAGGGTTATAGGTTGCATGCGTGAACTATCTATGTCGGAGTCGAGTCACAGAAATGTGCATAACGGTACTCGCTTAGCCTTCTAACGGTTCTTGGGAGCAAGGCCAAATAGAAGTTAAATCTGACCCAATGCATGAATAGACTTAGGTTAAATAAGCCATGATTAGAGTTATTTGCCTTAGGGTTGAAGCTATATTGAATACCTCGTTTATTTATTATTATTTTTCTTTACTTGTTTATTTCTTTGTTTTTCAAAACTCATCATCAATTATTTCTTTGGTTACCTTTCTTGTTAGCAATCTTTGAGCAGTTTCTTCTTCAAATCTGTGTTTCCAATTTAGTCTCTGTGGGATCGATACCTTTGGAATACTTTCAGAGATTTTATTTCTGCATGCGGTAGTGTATACTTGCACTAAGTTGGCTGAATTATTCTTAATCTTTATTTATCATCTTTTCCTACATCCATATTCAGTCCACTACTATACCAAGACCGCATCAACCACCTCTCGTTTCTTTTGGGTAACCAACAAATTGGCACATCCTTGAACAAGGTTCCAGTTTCTTAGGATTTTTCACGAGCACGTGTGCCGGACAACCCCAGATATGAAAGTGACGTAAACTAGATTTACACCCTCTTCATAGCTCGAAAGGCGTTTTAGAAACACTCTTTGAGGGAACGTTGTTCAGGATGTGTACTGCAGTCTCTACTACATACCCCCAAAACGAGCTAGGCAACAGAGCATAGCTCATTATTAAGCGAACCATGTCTAACAGGGTTCTATTTCTCATTTCTGATACACCATTTTGTTGAGGTGTACTAGGGGTTGAGAGTGGAGACTGGATTCTATGTTCTATCATGTAGTCTTTGAATCTCAGGTCCATATACTCTCCACCTTGACCAGATCGAAGTGTCTTAATTGTTTTACCTAACAGGTTTTCTACTTCGACCCTAAACTCCTTGAACTTTTCAAGGGTCTTAGACTTGTGTCCCATTAGGTATAAGTAATCATACCTTGAATAGTCATCTATAAAGGAGATGAAGTATTTGTACCCTCATCGAGCCTTTACATTCATCGGACCACAGAGATCCGAATGTATCAACTCTAAAGGTTCTTTGGCCCTGTAACCTTTTCCAGTAAAAGGTCTTCTGGTAATTTTTCCTTCAAGACATGATTCACAAGGTGGTAGTGAATCCATCTTCTAAATCACTTAGAAGTCCATTCTTTACCAAACGACCGATCCTATCGATGTTTATATGACCAAGTCTTAAGTGCCAAAGATAAGTATTGTTACTACAAGGAGAAATACGTCGCCTTTTTCTTTGAGTAGTAGCAGTCTTAAACAACTCGGTGTTCATGATTGCTTTACTCTCGATTGGTCTTAAAACATATAATTATTTTTCAGTTTTGCTGAACAAATATGAACTCCTTTTCTTGAAATGAATGATTCATTTACTGAGAAAGATATGGAGTAATATTGTTCAAGCATACAAGATATAGAAATCAAATTCCTTTTGATCTTTGGAACAACATACATATTATCTAATAATATGCATTTATTCTTACTAAAAAATAATTTGATGTTCCCCACTACTATAGCTGAGACGACCTCCCTTGTTCCTACTTTGAGAGTCATCTCACCAGCTTCAAGTTGTTGCTAGGAACTCATTCCTTTAAAAGGAAGAGCAAACATGGTTGGTGGCCCCTGAATCTAGTATCTAGGAAAAATCATCATTCTCCACTAAGTATGTTTCTAAGACAAGTAAATCATATTTACAGTCTCTAAAAATATTCCTTTTTACTAGGCAATGTTTTGTGTCATATTCATTATGAACATTTCTTAATGAATTAGAAATTGGGGAATGAGGGCATTCCTCAGTTAAGACTAATCTTAGATCATCTATAACCGAAATTGTATTCAGGTTAGATTTCCACATTGACTAAGTCTGTTCGGTTAATTTTTCGTTATTAAGCAGTGAGATAATAGAGGAAGACATTGTTGAAATTAAATTAACAACGATCGTATTAGTTATCTTTGTCTTAACCCATCACACGAGCAAACAATTGCATACAATCCAATCAATTTAGCAAAATAAGCAATCATAGAATCCTAAGAATTTTGATTTAGTTTTGCAACAATGTTTCAGAGGTTTAGAGCAACAGCCACCGAAGGGTGATCAGCTACTCCTCCTTTGAAATGAGACACTTCTCAGCTAATTCTAATTCCGGAATAACTCATATTCCTATAGACATTGGCCACCATTATTCGATCAAGGATTTGTTAACACACTTAACTCATCCTCGTAAGTGTAACCCTCCCACTTTTAGATCCTAGAGGTGCGCACCAACAGGCTATCGAAGGGTGAGACAAGTGTTGGTGATTAACCTAAGAGACCCTATCTCTTTTCAGGAGTTCACGGTGTTCCGAATCCTATGATCAGGCCCTCCAAAGGGATGGTCGCTCCAGGACGACACACAGGTGGATCATAAGAATCTCACGGTGTGACGTAGGGTTGGAGACCGAGGGATACGTTGACACGTGTCCCACTCCCACTTACTATAGACACTTTTCCCATTCACCCTGATATTAACCCATGCAAACACTTTTCAAAGGGAGGCCACGCCCAGGGGCGACATGAAGCCGAGCATGAATATCACGTTGTAAATATAGGAACGTAGGAGCAAAACTTGATCTCGTTTTGTAATTTTTCTCCCACTAAAATGTCCTACCGTATGTTTTAAGGGTTATTTAATTTAGATAGATTCAGGTAAGTCAATCTATCTAAATCTAATCCCATTATAACTCTTATGATGAGAATTTTACTGTAATGTTCTAGGTGAATTAAACTCTTTTAATTGACCTAGCAACATCGCATGCTACACATGACTATGGTTATTTCAACTCAGGTATCGAGTCTGTTCCTAGGTAATAGGTGTTCCGTAAACCGTCAGCTTAAATACCTCCAGCCTTAGACAGAACTTCACCAGGAGAGTTCCTTTTTAACCATAGTAATGTAAAGTCTTTACTCTAAAGATCTAGGTGTATTAAACTCTTTTAATTAACCTAGCGACATTGCATGCTAACATAACTATGGTTAATTCAACTCATGTTTCAGGTTAGTTCCCAAGTAGGAGGTGTTCCGTAAACCGTCATCTTAAGTACCTCAGCCTTAGACAGAACTTCATCGATAGAGTTCCCTTATAACCATAGTAATGTAAAGTCTTTACTCTAAAGATCTAGGTGAATTAAACTCTTTTAATTGACCTAGCGACATTGCATGCTAACATAACTGTGGTTAATTCAACTCAAGTTCCGGGTCAATTCCAGGTAGGAGGTGTTCTATAAACCATCATCTTAAGTACCTCCAGCCTTAGACAGAACTTCATCGGTAGAGTTCCCTTATAACCATAGTAATGTAAAGCCTTTACTCTAAAGATCTAGGTGAATTAAACTCTTTTAATTGACCTAGCGACATTGCAGGCTAACATAACTGTGGTTAATTGAACTCAAGTTCTGGGTCAGTTCCTAGGTAGGAGGTGTTCTGTAAACCGTCATCTTAAATACCTCCAGCCTTAGACAGAACTTCACCGGTAGAGTTCCTTTATAACCAATAGTTATGTTTGTCCTACTTAGTCATATTAAAACTATTTGAATACTAAGCAAGACTTAATTCTAATCCTATTAGATTCAACGTGATCTTAGGTCTAATTAATTTTATACATTTTAAAATTAATTCATTTACCTATGATCCTATGTTTGCATGCAATCTTTATTATAGGTTGACAGTTTCTAATCATTAATTTTTATAACTCTTATAAATTTTAATGATTATCCCTATAATAAACTTTATCGGTTTAATTAATTAACAATCAAATTCAAATTAATCAATTAACAATCAAATTCAAATTAATCAATAAACCATAACATTTGCATTTCACGACTTAATATAACAATTATATTAAACTATGGATGTGTCATGCTTAATGCAAATTGATTTTCATATTTTATTAATATAACTCCTTATATCATGCAAATCATCAAAATCACCCAAGCATCCATAAGACATTAAATTAAATATAACTTTTTATATTTAAGCTATGTAATGTCATGCCACATTCTTATTGTATTTCATATATTTAACATAACCATTATATTAAATTACTCATGAAATTCATCCATCATGCATTAATATCATACATTATAACATTTATAATATATTAAAATGCATGATCATGCTTAACCTAAGGTGGGATTTAATCTAAATGACATCCACAAAACATTAATATAGCAAATGAACCGATAATTTGACCCCTAAGATAAAATAAAGCAATAAATTACATTAATTTAGCATAATTTTATCCTAATAAGTCTTCCGCCGCTCCAAAACTGGACCAAAATACCTAAACCGACCCGAGCCATCTCGAATCGGCCTCCAAAAACTCGAACCAAGCCATCCTAGCACGAACCGGAGCCAACTTCTTGAACCGGACCGAACCGAAAAGTCTACACCACTTGAAAACCCTAGCACCGCCGCTAGAACTCAACGCAGCGTTAAGACGCTGCGAAGCCAACGTCGAGACGCCGTCGTGTTTCGCGTGTTGCTAGGATTTTGAGACAGAGTCTTGACGCTGATGAACCAGCGTCTCGACGCTGTTGCGTCTGAAGGAGAAATCTGGAGAACCCTGCGGCTGTTCTTTCGTTTTTAGCTAAATTTGGTCTAGATCTTCATCGATTTTTTAGCCTAATCTAGACCCAAACTTACAATTGACTCGAATTTACATATAATTGCCCAAAAACACAAGGGCCCTTACAATTTTTGATCATGTCAAAGAAGTAAATTCTAAGGCCAAATTTATCGAAAACATTCATTCACAAAATTACATCCACCATACAATTAATCCCACCGAACCAATGCAATTTTTAGAAAAAACAAGATTAGATCTACGATCGACTCTGGTACCAATTGAAGGGGTTGGAATTTCGTAATTCCATAAAGCGGAAGCGTGATTGGGACCGATTTGTAATTAATTTTGTTTAATCTAAAATACCAATACATTGACAATAAACTTAGAACTGTTCTAGATTTATATTAAGGCTAAGCATACAAAAATATTAGATCTAAATCTAATTTATATAGTAACAAGTTACTTACTCTCGTTGACGACTCAGATTAAATTCACCAACTGCTTGTGAAATAATCACGAACTATTGTAAACACTACCACTATGGCTACACCGGTATGACTCTGAAACTACTAGAGGCAGGAGACTAGTGGGAGCCTTTAGAAGAATTCTCTGAGAGTAGGAGAATGAATGGGATGTCTTTCACCCCACCCCAGGGATCCTATTTATAGGAAAAGGTCATGAATAAGATCTATTATCTTATTCATATCTAATTTTAATAAATAATTAATTAATTCCATAATTAATTAATTACTCAATTAAATATCATATATTTAATTTTAGGGATTTTATTAAAAAAATTATTTTATTAATATGAATCCAATTCATATTAATTATTTGAACTCTTTCAAATATTTTCTCTCAAAATTAATTTTTTGAAATTAATTCAAAAAATTATATTATAAAGTTTCATAAACTTTATTCTATAATGTATCATCATACATTATATGATTCCCATAAATAAATTGAACACTTTCAATTTACAATTTATACTTAATTGCCTCAAGTGTCTTTACGAGCTACCAGTGGGACCTAATGGACCTGCAGATCAGAAGCTCCAACGATATGAGATTTAATCAACTAAACTCATTAACCAATTAATCAATTTTTGTTAACTGTGGGTTCACTCCACTAAAGACCCACATTTGCACTATTCTCACTGCAGACATAATTATGTGTCCACGGATATAGACCAATAACAGCAAGTTAATCCTTCACGAGTGTTCGTAACTCCATCTGGGTAAAATTACTATTTTACCTCACAGTTACCTCTACCTCCTTAAGTACCAGTGCTCCTCTAATGAATAACCTGTTTGTGGTCCAACCATCAAACAGAAACCCCTCTCGGGCTAGTGATAGGGTAAGGCCCTTTGTTCAAGACCCGGAGATACCACTTAAGGGAACACTTATCTACTTCCTCAAAAGTCGGGAAGGAGTGAATTCCATCTTGTGTGATTATGTTCCCAGCTCCCCACTCGGTCTTGTCCCCAAAATGGTAGGCTTATTGAGTTGGCGAACTGGCCACTCTCACCCATACAAATCAAAGGACAATCCCTCATGAATAGGAGTCCATAATCCACTTAGGATTCATACTAAGTTGCCTAGGTCATCCTTGTGAAATATAAACCTAACTAGTTAACGGTGTTACAGCTAGCAGTTACTATTTCGCGGTCCGGTCTTATGCAAACTCATTGCATATGATACCCCCACTCGCATGTCCCCTACACGAACGCATTGGATCATTGCATTTATATCAAATACAAAGTGGGTCGTATCCATAGTGTCGCCAGGATAAGGTACCCAGCCTTATCCCTATACTTTAGACCCTTTAGGCTGTTTCTTGAATATTGATCCCTGTATGTCTCCACATACAGTTCAAGACTCATCCCACAACCTAGGATGTTTAGTTTATTGGATTAGGGTTATTTAGGCAAGATGTAAATAATATAGACAATAACTCTTTATTGAAAAAACATCAAACAATACTTTATTTATGTTCGGTCAATCGTTACATTTACTATCTACTAGTTTTAGGGCATAAAACCCAACAAAATGAACTTTTGGTGAGAACTTGTTGTGGGTTCAAGAGAGAAGATGAGGGGTTTGGGTGTGTTGTATGATGTTTTTTTCTTTTTTTGAAATTGTGTTTAGTTGGAGGGTTAGAAGTAATGAATTAATTATGTTTTGAGAAGGTTGGTGAAAAGTGGGTAAAAAACTTAATTACATTGGTATTTATTGCATTGAGAGTATACAAGTAATTTTAAGTTCATGCTTACATCATCTTTGTCATCAAAGGGTCTGGATAATTGTCAGAAATAACCCAAAAAGGTTTTGGGTTTATAAAATTGACCTAAATTTAAAAAACTAGTTTTTTTAACCCTCATGAGGTCATCAAAGGAGGTTAAATTACCCAAAAGGGCAGTTGCATAGATGGCAAATTGGACCAAATTAATAGCAAATATAGCACTATTGCAAACTAATTGCAAATATAGCAAAATTAATTGTACAAGACCAAAAAGCTGTTGTCAGATTCTATCCGTGTCTATCACTGATAGACTCTGATTATTCAAAGTATATCAGTGTCTATCGTTGATAGACTTCGATTAATCAAAATCTATCAGTGACTATCACTGATAGACTTTGATTAATCAGAGCCTATCAATGATAGTCATTGATAGATTTTGATTAACCAAAGTTTATCAGCAATAGACACTGATAGACTCTGAATAATCGGAGTCTATCAGTAGACTAATAGATCTGATTAATCAGAGTCTATAGCTGATTAACTCTGATAATCGAAGTCTATCAGATAGACTCATATAGATTTTGCTATATTTGCAATTTTTTTGACATGGTGCTATGTTTGCTATTAATTTGGTCCAATTTGCCACCCACTGCAATTTTCCCTTGCCCAAATGTCCATGGGTAAAAAAAAAACATTTTCTTTTCAAACCCACCCTTCTATGATTGTGGTACCTTCTTCTTCCCTCTGTTTTTTTTCTCCTTTTGTGGCTTCATCAACCTTGACCATCAAATCTTCTTTGATTGCGATACCTTCTTCTTCCCTCCATTTTTTTCTATCCCTTTGTCGCTTCATCAACGTTGGCCATTAAAAGCAAACCCCACTGGAATCTGTTGGAAGGACAAAAATCTCACTTACTCAATATCTGGGTTTTTCCCTTTTGGAACAAATATGAACCGTACTTAAAAAAACATTTTGGAGCTTTCCCTCTCTAGATTTTCTGGGTTAAGAAGAATCCCCAAATGAAAAAAAACCCATAGCCACTAAATAATGGAAAAAATTTGTGTTTTTGTTTGGACGATTAGAAAAAAGTAGAAAATAAGAGAATAGTGAGAACTTTGTGGTTAATTTACAAAGAAGATTTTCTTAAAACAAATTTATGAAGAAGATATTAAGCGAGGAAGGAGTTCTGTAATGTGTAACATCTATGGTGGCTTTTCAAGGAGGAGTTTGGTAATTTACGGGTGAAAAAGAAATCTTCTGAAAAAAAAAAAAAAAGACCTTTTGGAAAATTTCTTGGTCGGTTTCCCGACCAAGAAATCCCGGTCGGGATTCATAATTTCCCATCCGAGATTCCTAATTTCCCGATCGGGATTCATACTTTTTTCCCAGATTTTCGTAAAAATATCTTTTTTTTCATAATATTTCGTAACAATATCTTATACAAACTTCTTGTTATCTAAAACATGTAAAATCATCCTCAATTGTACATACTTCAAAAAAAACGTTGACAATAAGAAAATTTTGAAGTGGGTCTATCTGTGTGTTTGATTTTATTCTTTTAGAATACTTTGTGAGTCAAATGGTGTGTTGATGTTTGAAATTAGTTAGTTGGGTTGGTTGGTTGAGAAGTTTAATTCCTATCATTAATGGAAATTGAAGAATGATAAGGATGACTTTTCACATGGTGGGTCCCACAAAAAAGTAGCTAACTTTGTATAAAATGGGTTAAAAAAATAAATTTTTAGAAACTAAGTCAATTTGGAAAACCCAAAACTCATTTGGGTTAATTTTGACAATTTCTCCAAAAAAAAAAAAAAAAAAAACATTGTTTCTAAAGGGGTCATTTTTCCAAAACCAAAACTTAGGGGTCATTTTTGTGAATTTTCCAAGACAGTGCATTTGTGCTTTGAGTGGGTCAGCCGTACTAAATTCCCCACAATTATCATTCAGCCATGAAAAACTTCAATTTAACTCCACGCAGTCTTCTGACGGAATCAATGATCATCCTCAACCTCACAAACGAAGCTGCAGTACCCAAAATTAGGCCACAATCACGCCGCCGTGAAATTAGGGCATTTCCCATGCTCTGCTAACGGCGATTCATTCATCTCCTCCACCGACTATGGCTCGAATTCACTACTCATAGCATTTCAATGCCGAATATGGACGCTCTCTTTGTCCCCATCACCTTCTCCGAGCCTCCACACTCTTTACTAACCCACAGCACCAACGCCGGAGCTCAATTGAGGGTTGGACCTGTTTCCCGCTTCTCGCTGCGTTCTTCTGTAATTCAGCTCAAGCGCTTTCCTATTCGCTGTAAGAAGCTTTCCTGTTCTCGCTTTGGTCGCTTTCGTTGCGCCGCCGAGGCCTCCAATCACCGGCACGGTCACCATCACGGCCATCACCACCATCACCATTGCGGTGGTGACGGTGATGGAGTAGAGCTGACTGGAGCCCGGAAGGCGTTTGTTCGATTTGCCAAAGCTATTAGGTGGACGGACTTGGCGAATTATTTGAGGGAGCATCTACACTTGTGTTGCGGTTCTGCTGCTTTGTTTATCACTGCGGCTGCTACTCCTTATTTGGTGCCTAAACCTGCTGTGAAGCCTCTACAGAATGTTTTCATTGCTGTTGCTTTCCCTTTAGTCGGGGTACGAGTGGTTCAAACAACTCACCTTTTGAAACATGCTTACTGCGGTTTGACTGCCATTAATTTGATTAAATGCAAATCCACAATGAATTTTCTTAGTTGTAGTAGAATGATAAATGATTCTTGGTGACTTTTCAATATATTATACATTTGGATGTAAAAATGCTATCTTACTTCTTAGAGTAAGAGTATTTTAACGTGGTATCATGGAGCTGATTCTTAGCTTGGGTTCTCATAGTCATTATCAACTCGTTACTTAGAATTATCACTTCTTGAGAATTTTTACTTGAAATAATGTCAAAAACTACATTTGAGAGTAAATTTTGACAAACTTTATGTGACTTGAATAATTTATTTTTAATCTAGTAGTTTAAACTTCCTGAAACCAAGTAATGGATAACTCTAATAGAGGTTGATTCCAAGATATACTTTTTTATTAAAGCTAATTGCTATTTGACTATTTGAGAAAATCAATGATCTTAAGTATCATGTTGATGAGAAGGTTACTTCATTCAATTTATCCCTGGGATTTGAGAACTTTCCTTTTACCGCAGTTAGGATGCGTATACAATTGATTGTCAAATTGTCAATTCTCTGTTGCATTTGTCTTGAGCAAGCAAGATGAAACTTTCTCTTTATTATACTAGAAATATTAAAAGTCCATATCTCAAGTAGAGAGATTAATTTGACCCCTCTGTGTCTCACCATTAGGTTTACAGCTTCTCTAGTTGGCAGCTACGCACAAACATCCTCTTTTTCCCTTTAACTGTAAAGTTTTATTCAACGCTCGTCTCTGTCTAGCAGCCTATCAGAAATTATAGTTATTTAGGGAAATGCATTTTAATGGACCATGATTTTACTTAGTTTTGAAGATAACCACTGCAGGCCGTTGAGCATTTTCATCATTATAATTTGTAAAGTTGCTCAGTGATGTGCCACATCTAATTATAATGCCACTATATCAGTTCTCTGCTTCTCATGATGCTCTTACTGATATTAGTGGTGGGAAAGTAAACATCCATGTACTAATGGCCCTTGCAGCCTTTGCATCAATATTTATGGGGAACCCGGTAGAAGGAGGACTACTTCTTGTGATGTTTAATCTGGCGCATATTGGTAAGCAGATATGAAGAAATAAAATTGATAAAAATAACCTTTACTTGGAAGAATCTCATTTTCACTGGGACTGCAGCTGAAGAGTATTTCACAAAGCAATCAATGATTGATGTTAAGGAGTTGAAGGAAAGTCATCCAGATTTTGCTCTTGTTCTGGATGTGAATGATGATAACCTTCCTGATACTTCAGATCTGGAGCATAGAAGGGTGCCGGTGCGTGATGTTGAAGTGGGCTCATATATCTTGGTGGGAGCTGGTGAGGTATGTCAAAAAACACTTCCACCTCATTATTCTAAAAATGATCGTTTGTCATGTTAAAACCTGTGTACTAGTTACACTTTGACGCATGTCATGCCAACACAATAAGGAATTTTGTAATCTTGCCATATCTATTTAATGAAAACCTAATTTTGATATTTAGAGAGAGAACGGCTGATTTGAGATATTTAGAAAAATAGTTCCTTTCTTTTATTTGTTTACTCTGAGTACTCCGAGAGAAACAATATTCCTCTTGTGATTTTTTCATCATAGCAAAATCTGTAACCACTTGAATAACAGGGCTAGGCCCGAGTGACAGATTTACTTTATTTTGTTTTTTCCACTTTTGTTTGTTTATTATTATTATTCTAGGAATGTGATTAGGACATTTTAATCCATCTTAGATATATAGCGATTAATGGGTTTCCAGATCACTTAGTGTCAGTATTGGATTCGATTCATCAAACTTTACAATATTTATCTTCTCACGAGACAAATATCCCCCCGCCCCGCAAAAGAGAAATGTTCTTTACTATTTGATAGGAGTGCTATTAGGATAGAATTGGGAATGTTATTGGAGTATTAAGGGTATGTTAGTAATTAGAGAGAATGGGTTAGGAAGGAGGTGGGTATGGATTGACTAAGAAGCATTGACACAGTGACACATCATCTTTTAAAAATCTAGGACACGGACACGTTTAGTAAAATATATATCACTTTTATACAAAAAGGAAATTCAAAATCAACAAGTTTATGCATTTGCATGTTTAAAAAAATGAGTTTAATGTATTTCACTCTTAAAATTTATTATTTTTGCTCTTTAGTATTGTGCCGATTTCATATACTTAACAAATGTTCAATATAAATCTATATTGACTTTGTACCACTAATGCTTGTCACATATCAATTGTGCTAACAAGTGTTTGATATGTGTCCAACTAGTGTTGGAGTGTCCAAGTGTCCAACACGTGTCAGACATGGACACGCTAGCCAAACTAAAGTGTTTGTGCTTCTTAGTAGGGATTGATTTAGTTGGCTTAGGCTTGAGTGAAAGTGCTCAAGAGAGGGAGGGTCCAAGCACCTCAAATTACTTGATTATCTTGTAGTTCCGTTATCTTTGATATTTCAATATATTTTGGTTCTATCACTATTAAAAGATCCTTCCATAAGATTAAAAAAAAGGAAAAATCCTAACTATTAAAAGACATATATCTGCTTGTAGAATTCCTAAGATTTCTGCCGATTCCTACAAGATTTTCTATATAGTTGTTTTATTTAGTATCTCCTTAATTGTTCAATTGATTCTAGATGATGCATTTGTGTGTCATAATGAAGGCTGCTTTTGTATTAGTCTGTCCCTGTAGATTGTGAAGTTTATCGAGGTTGTGCTACAATCACTGTTGAGCACTTGACAGGAGAAGTCAAACCGTTGCAAATAAAGGTTGGGGAAAGAGTTCCTGGTGGAGCAAGAAACTTGGACGGTAGGATCATAGTGAAGGTATGTCAAGGCTGTTCGTATCTTAGTTTACCCCCTCTTAAATTGCCTGGTAATGTTCAGCATAGGATACCTTGTTCCTCTTAAATATATTTGCTTTTTAACCTTATACTCTCTGATATTAGTCATTATACGTCATAAAATCTCAATTTCAACATGGAAATTAATGCTAAATCTTATCATTTATTGGAATGGTTAATTATGGCCAGTGTTAACAAAGGTTTCAAGGCATTTGAATCCTTGTGACTTACCTTTAATTTTGATGGTTTAAGGTATTCCAAATGCTAATGAGTTAATAGAAGTTTAGGTTGATGTTCAATCATTGTTGCTGAACCTGTGAAGTATGGATTTGGTATAGGCTACAAAAACATGGGAAGAGTCAACACTTAGCAGGATTGTGCAGTTGACTGAAGAAGCACAACTTAATAAACCAAAGCTACAGAGGTGGCTCGATGAATTTGGTGAGAATTACAGCAAGGTTGTTGTAGTTTTATCTGTAGCTGTTGCCCTCATTGGACCATTATTGTTCAAGTGGCCATTCATATGTTCAGCAGGTACGCTATGCAACGTGCTTGTACTTGCACGTTTCTATTGGGAGAATTATTTCAATTTAGGACAAAACTAAGGTATTGTGCATTTTCAAACTAGATCAGCCTATTTCCTTTCATCCTTTGGGATAGTAGTAAACTGGACTTTAGTCGTCTACCAAACAAGAATATTTGACTTGAGCTGCCTACAGAAAATATATTTTTTAATTTACAATTTAATATACCAGCCAGTTTTTCTGTGCCTCCCCAAGTATATTGCCCTTCAAAAGTTGAGCTCAGCTCACCACTGTTTCCCTCTCTCTCTCTGGTGTCTATTTCACTTCTGATGTCCATATAATCTTTAGGTTTCAGAGGATCAGTTTATAGAGCACTTGGGCTTATGGTAGCCGCATCACCATGTGCACTGGCTGCTGCTCCATTGGCATACGCTATTGCAATAAGTTCCTGTGCAAGAAAGGTACTTATTACTTGGTGATATAATTATACAATAAGTTTTTGGTATGAGCATCAAAAGTAGGTGAAGACATGTGTATCAATTTGTTCATTTCACTGTTACTGAAACCAACAAAGAAATCCATTTTTTATGGATATTATACTCATCCAACTACCTTTTATGTCATTTAGAAAGTTTTCCTTTAAATCTCTTCAAATCTGATAACTTTGTTATTCTTTTTTTATGTTATCATTTGGGTTAAGCTTTGTCATGGTCAATAATTTTTGAATTTTCCCGTAGTAGTTTCTAAAAATAAGATGATAATAATAATTTTAGACTCAAATTACTGGTTTCACTGAACAGGTTCTGAGAATTATTCTTAACAATTATGTGTATATATAACTGAAATAGAAACTATATTATAAGCTGGTTGTTCTTGGTTAAATGAGGGAGTAATTTGTTAGCTCTTTCTCTATTAAAAAAAAAAGTTAGCTTTATACACTTGCTGACATAGAAAGAGAACTGAGAACATTTAACTCTAAACTCAGCGACAAGCTTGCTAAATCTAAATAGTGTCTTATGTGGATGCTTGCTTCTTTCTTTCAATTTTGGCTCGAAGATTTAGCTTAGGTATTTCTATCACGTAGAAAGATACTTTTATTTGTGAATGACATGAAGAGATGGACAATGTGCTTGATGTGGACATGTGCTTGATGCAACAGAGGATACTCCTGAAAGGTGGACATGTACTTGATGCTATGGCTTCTTGTCACACTGTTGCATTTGATAAAACCGGGACATTGACTATGGGAGGACTTGTATTTAAAGCTATAGAACCCATTTATGGGCATAAGATTGGAGGAGATAAATCACATTTAGCTTCCTGTTGCATACCCAGCTGTGAAAAAGAAGCCCTTGCAGTGGCAGCTGCCATGGAAAAGGGTACTACTCACCCAATTGGAAGGTAGTTGTCAATATCAATTATCTGCCTTGCATATTTTGTTTCTGTTGAGCTTTCTTTCCCTGACGAGGTGTAATATAGTAATCTACTACTATATTTCACTGAAAACTTGTTGATGTCATTTCCAAAAAGCTTGGTTGGCAAAGGGGGAAATTATAACTGTTTATTCCACGTTCATTGTTTACTTGGCTTCTTTACACTTGTGTCATATGGCATTGAACCCGGTAGAAAGTGATGGCGAACGAAGTGCCCTGTTTTGAGCTTCCCGACATTTGATGTTGTATCAACTTGATGATTTTTCCTACAGAACCAAAGAGTTCTACTTTTACTGCATGCTTAGATAGTCAATGTTAACGAGGTGGGAGCAATCTCATCCAGCGCATAAGATTGTTCTTATGGTTGAATATAAGAATATAATTTTACATACTTGCTTGAGAATTGGGACAGAGGGGAATTATATATTTAGAATAACATGCCTGGACACAGATAGCAACTTGATCCTTTTGGGAGTATATCAAGTAAGTAAACTCTTTCTTACACCGCAGTTACTTGTATAGGAAGACCTAGATTAGCATTATAATTTTTTAGTAAGAACAAAGAGTAACTATTTACATCTCTTGGGATCGATTGAATAATTAGTTTTTCATCACTCCTAGTAATAGTCCTCCGTATTATTAGGCCAAGTTCCATATATTTTTTTATTTTGGGTTGGGAGAAGGCTGGTTAATTGTGTCATCTTTTATTCTCCCTTAATTATGCAGTTAATGTATTTCAATTAACTCATGCCAATATCTCAAATGTTCTGGGTAGCTTTTTAATTATGCAGTTAATGTATTTCGATTAACTCATGCCAATATCTCAAATATGCTGGATAGCTTTTTCTGGATTATTTGCTTCTAATATCTGTTTTTCTAACTCCAAGAAGTTATAGCCTTTTTCTGTTTTTGGTTGTAGAGCCGTAGTAGATCATAGTGTGGGGAAAGACCTTCCTTCTATTTCTGTTGAAAGTTTTGAATATTTCCCTGGAAGAGGTCTCATTGCAACTCTGCATGGCATTAAGGTAGTATTTGCTTCATATTGCTGGATGTTTTAGTGACCTTTGGTTTCTTCTTCAACAGTAGACTTATGCACGGATACGGACACAAGACACGGATACGTTACAACATGGACACAATGACATTTTTTAAAAATCTAGGACATGGACAAGTTTATGCATTTGTATGCTTACAAAAATGAGTTTAATGTATTTCACTCTTAAAATTTATTATTTTTGTCATTTAGTATTGCGTCTATTTAGTATACTTGGCAAGTATTCGATATGGACCTACATTGACTTTGTACCACTAGTGTTTTCCACATATCAACTGTGCTAACAAGTGTCTGATAAGTGTCAAGTGTCCGGACTCGGACACATTAGCCAAACTAAAGTGTCCGTGCTTCTTAGGACTTCCTTAGGTTCCTTCCTCTTCGGAGTTCTGCAATAAAGTTCCTTCCTCTTCGGAGTTCTACATTGACTTTGTACCACTAGTGTTTTCCACATATCAACTGTGCTAACAAGTGTCTGATAAGTGTCCAAGTGTCCGGACTCGGACACATTAGCCAAACTAAAGTGTCCGTGCTTCTTAGGACTTCCTTAGGTTCCTTCCTCTTCGGAGTTCTGCAATAAAGTTCCTTTCTTGCTGCAGCGTTTCTATTATCATAATTCATATATATTAACCTTCTTCACCCATACGCCACAGGCCATAGGGTATCTGATTTTGCTGCTCTGATTAAAAATGTGCTATTATCAAGCAAAATCCAAGGATCACAGTGGTCAGTTATTCCAAAGAGCAACCCAGAAATTTCACCAAGCATCTCGTTTTCATTCTTTCTAAAGGATTGACTACGCTTCACTAGCAAGAATTACCATTACTTTCAGATTTCAAATTAGAACTGGTCTTTTTGTTGCAGAACAGTTGGTCAACTTTGATCAAAGTTGGATATTTCGTACAACTCACAAGATTTTGGAAATGTTTAGACTTTAGGTTGTAACCAAGACTAAGCACAAACTTCTATGCACGAACATCTGAAATTCTAGATTTATCTCTGCAAATCATGAGATCACATACAAGTCTAAAATGTAACCAATTACAAAGCTGTAGAAGATTAAATTAAACTTCTTTTACTTAAAAGGGATAATCATCCAACACTCTGCCAGATGTCAAATGACTGAACCATATATGAAATATCCTAGTTTGCCTCAAGTTAAGTCATTTGAGAAAGAGCCGAAGGAAAAACCTACCTTTATGGAATCTACACTATTCACAAATTGAAGAAAATAGTCTTGCGAATTCAAATAGTCTTCTCTGAAATTTATAACTGAATCATGTTTAAGACTTTGCTATTCTTTTTTTTTTTTTTTTCCTCTTTTACTTGTTTGAGAATTTAAAATTTTAAAATTCTTAGTTCAATAATTGCCTTTAGGTAGTTGGAGAAGAGTATTTACATTTATCTCTATCTTACAGTCAGGAATTGGAGGTAAATTACGGAAAGCATCCCTTGGTTCTGTGGATTTCATCACTTCCTTTTGCAAATCTGAAAATGAATCAAGGAAGATCAAGGAAGCTGTTAGAGGGTCATCATATGGCAGTGAATTTGTTCATGCTGCTCTTTCAGTTGATCAAAAGGTGTGAAATTTGACTTTGGGAGAATACTTTCAAATGCATAATCATATTTGCATAAATTATATAAATATTATTGTTAATCTCTAATTTTTTGAAATATTTTATAATATTGCTTTCAATATACTTGTTTTTATGTACATGGCTTAGCCCGTTTAGCAATTCTGGATACTTGAAAATAACTCTCAGATGGATACGTGGTTCCTCTAGTCCAGTCCGTCCATTAACTTTATGCACATATATTTTCTTGTGCAGTGCATTTTGATTTTACTACAATTTTGAAACTTTCATCTTGACAAAAACAATATGCAACTAGCTTCATTAGGAAGCTAGATTGAGTGATTCTTCTTTTCCATATTATTATTTGAATATCGTTCATCAGATTTTTAATCTGTAGGCTCATCATGCTTTGAGACCATGTATTGCACTTGTATTGTTGTCTTAATGATGTACACTGAAGGATAGTATGTTGAATTTCGCTGGATCAATGCAGGTAACACTGATTCACCTTGAGGATCAGCCTCGACCTGGAGTCTTAGATGCAATAGCTGAACTACAAGATCAGGCAAAACTCTGTGTCATGATGTTAACAGGTGATCATGATTCAAGTGCATGGAAAGTTGCGAATGCTGTGGGCATAAATGAAGTTTACTACAGTCTTAAGCCTGAGGACAAACTTGCTCATGTGAAGGAAATTTCAAGGGAGATGGGTGAGCATTTTTACTCGTCACTTCATGTTGTTTGCTTTCTGTTAAAACCAAACTTGATCTTAACTGCCAATATTCCTAAAGTCCCATCATATCTTAGTTTCCTGTTGAGATAAAAGTGCTCCCTAATAAATCTTCTTTGATCCAATATCGATTTCCACAAGTTGATCCTTGGTGAGATTTTTATTTACCCATTTGTTTCGAACCAGATTGTGGAGTCTGACATCAAGAAATTGCTCTGTAATGTTCATTTTTCCAATCAAGAAATTGCAGGAATTTATGTTTCTAGGCCTGTGAGATTTTACTTGGCATGTAGCGAAATGTAACTTCAGATTTAAACATCTGTTGAGACTTGATGCTATGCACGCTGCATATACTATTCTAGGCTAATGTGCCAATAACCACATCTTAATATATGAGCTTCATACTGGTTTTACGAATCTTGAGAGTATATGGTGCGGCATTATTAATCTGTTCTGCAATTTCTGCTCTGAATATCAACCATTTAACCTTATCATCCTAATATCTGCCCTAAATATCGGGATGATAAATAAGGCCAAGGGGTTGATCATCTCGATTGAATATATTTCTCTCAAATCCTAAGGCCCAAACTATGCGTTGGTTGTTAGAAAAACATTTTAAATTACTGGTTTCCGTGGAATGAACTTCCACCATTCCTTTTGTATGGATTGATTATTGAATGATGAGTACTCTATACCTCGTTTTATTCTAGGGGGTGGTCTGATCATGGTAGGCGAAGGTATAAATGATGCACCTGCACTGGCTGCAGCTACTGTGGGAATAGTTCTTGCCCATCGTGCAAGCGCTACTGCAACAGCTGTTGCAGATGTCCTGCTTCTTCAGGACAGTATTTCTGGTGTACCATTCTGTATTGCCAAATCTCGTCAGACGACTTCATTGGTATCTCTATTTACCATCTATTTTTTGTCACGATATTTAATTTCTTTTTCCTGTTTCACTGTTTTAATTTGTTTGGGTAATCTCCTTTCAGGTCAAGCAAAATGTGACCCTTGCCTTGTCATCTATCCTTCTAGCCTCTCTCCCATCTGTTTTGGGGTTCCTTCCCTTGTGGCTAACGGTATGAAGTTAAATGCTTACTGATTTATTTTGTGAGCATAATTGGCGCCGAATTATTAAGGGCCCGTTTGATAACCATTTCGTTTTCTGTTTTCTGTTTTTGTTTTTCATTTTAAAAAAACAGGGGTGTTTGATAACCATTTCTGTTTTCTGTTTTCTGTTTTTTGAAAACGTTTTTGAAATTATAAGTAAATTTCAAAAACCAAAAAAAGTAGTTTTTAAAAACAGATTTCTGTTTTTCAAAAACTCATTTTTCTTCTAATGCTTACTTTTCTCCTCTTTTACCTATCTCTCCAACAAATTTTTTTCTCTCTCTAAAATTTATTTCTCTCAAAACTTTTTTTTTCTCTATAACTTGTCTATTTCTAAAAACTTGTCAATACCTTTTCTCTCCTCAATAAACATGTTCTAATTGTTCTTTTGGAAAAAAAAGTCACCAAAATTTTCTATTGCTACAATAACTTTTCTTTATTTTTCTAATTTATCGTTAGTTCTTTAGCATATCTTTTACTCTTAACTTTACTATCTCTCTAAATTTTCTTTTTTTATTTAATTTTTTTAATCTAAAATTTATCGCTTTTACCCTAACTTGTTTTCTATTTTTTCTCTAACTAATATCTTTTCTCGAGTCTAACTAATATTCTTTCCCTAAACATTTTCTTTCATCTCTCTAAAATTTCTATGTTTAACTTTTCTCTCGTCTTTTCAAAAAAAAAAAAAAACTCTTGAAAACATTTATATTTGTATCTCTAAATTTTTGTTTCAATGTCTTTACACATTTTTCTCTCTCTAAAATATCTTTTTCATCTTTCTAATTTTTAAAAAACTGAAAACCAAAAACAGTTATCAAACAAGGTTGGTTTTCTGTTTTTTAAAAACAGAAAACAAAAAACAGTTATCAAACATATGTGGTTTTTGTTTTTTAAAAACAGGAAACCAAAAACCAAAAACCAAAAACAGAAAAACCAAAAACCAAAAACTGAAATGGTTATCAAACGGGCCCAATTATACCCCATGGATTTTGTGGGTGGTACAACGACCTAAAATCAGAAAGTTTTCAGCTGTTGAGAGCGCAAGGAATCTCCTCATAGGTTTCTGGCATGATTATTACTTAGATCATTTTGGTTTGTGAATTAGGCTGACGATATCGATATGTTACACAATTTCAAACGCCCCTATAATTCGCAAAACTTGCAAAAGAAAAAGACCACACCTTTTAAATTTTACTGTTATTTTCAACTGTACTTACACACATGGGCTTCTACTATTACTAAAAGAGTATGATTTGCAAATTTTGCAAACTACATAGGTGCTTGTTGAAATCTTTTCTCAATATGGTTCTCCATCTGCACAGTTAGTCCAGTCCATTTAACAAGTGATTCTCATTTCATGACTCTCTTCGTAAACGCAGGTAACTACACGAGGGTGGCACTCTCCTGGTTTGCCGGAACTCCATACGTGCTCTAAATCAGCCCTCATGGTCATGGAAGCAAGATTTTCACAATCTGATACACGACACCAGATCGAAACTGCACACGACACCAGAAACTAGCCCTCGTGCCATTCAAACTGCACCTTTGTAGTATAAAACTCTACTCCCTCGCCTAGGTGAAAGCCATGATCTTAACCAATACTCTCATTTATTTTTTCTCTCTTCATTGTTACCTACATCTGGATTTGTAAATTGTAATATATGTACGAATGCTATTGCACAAAGATGAGTTCTGTTGACCGTTGAAAATATAAAAAAATAAAGGGACTAAATTGGGATTTTGTTAAATTATAGAGATTAAATTGAAAAAAAAAAAAAAACTTTTAGCCTAACTTGTATTGTTTTCTTTTAGTCTCCAAATTTGAAAAAAGCTTCAAATTAAGTCCTTGCTTTTTTTTTTTAAATTTTTATTTTTATTCAAATAATCTTTGAACACTAAGGGGGACCATTTAGGTTCCTAGATTGGGTTGAGTTTTTTTTTTTTTTTTTTTACAACATGTGGGATGGGAGGACTCGAACCATAGACTTTTTGGTCGTTAGTATAAGAGTTATGTCAGTTGAGTTATGCTCATGTTGGTTGGATTGAGTTGGGTTGAGTTGAGTGAGTTATTATAGTCCACTCAATGTTTTGAACATTGGTTTAATTAAACGGGGATTGAGTTATTTTATCCCTCATTTTACTATAGTGCTTTCGTTTTGCTATTATAGCATACTCACGTTCTTTAAGTTCCATTGTCGTCGGTTACCTCATTGTCGTTAGAGACCACCTTCGGCAACTGCTGCTATTGCCTGTGACCACTTCTTTCGAACATTTTGATGATCGTCGCCAACCAAAATTTGTTCTTTGATTTCTTCTACCTCATTTCTTACATTTCTTTCTTTATTTTTGTTTTTTATTTTTCGAAATGAAAATAAGAAAAAAGAAGGGAAAAAAAAGTGAAAAATAATTTTTGGTCACCGATGGTGACGGCGGTCGTCGAAGGTTGTCGGGGGCGGTGAAAATCGCTGAAATGCCTCTGACGAAGGTGGCTGACCATTAGGGTTAGAGGGAGAAGATTAGAAAGAAAAAGGAACAAGATGATGATGAAAGAGAATAAATGAATAAAATGAAGAAGTGAAGGAAAAATGAAAAACATGGTACAATGGTGATTAATGAAGAGAGGAGTCGTGGGAATGTGAAGTCAATTTAGTGGTTGGAAAAATGGGAAAAATGGAAGAATGAAATATTATTATTTTATTATTTTAATGGAAGGAAAAAACAAATGGTACCTTGGTAACAAATAGAAGAGAGAGAATAATTTGAAATTTTGGGACCAATTGGGGATATTTAAGGGTGAAAAATTGGGACTTTTTTTTATTAAAATTGTACTTTTTAAAACTTATTACAATAATAAGATTATTTAGAAACTTATTATTACAATATTGTAGTTTTTTTTCCACGTCAATAGGTCGTCTCTTGAAGAGACGACCTGATGACGTGGCACGCCATCTGCCCAATAAATTAAAAAAAAAATAAAAAAATCAGTAGGTCGTCTCTTGAAGAGACGACCTACATTCAAATTAAAAAAAAAAAAAACGCTCCCAAAAGAGACGATCTATTAACTCGGGTTAACGCAGGTTGTCTCTTTAAGAGACGACCTGCACACATTTTACCATCATTTCATTTATGGCAAGTTGGTGAGTTAGCCACCCAGTCATGTGAGAGGTCCTGGTTCGAACCTGCTGATTGATTTTTTCTTTTCTTTTATTTTTTTTTTCAATCGTTTTTTTTTTCCGTTTTTCTCTCAGTTTTTTCCTTCCCATTTTTATTTTTTTTCCTTCCCATTTCAATTTTTTTTCAAAAAATAAAATAAACAAGCCTGCTAACCTTTTTTTTCTTCTTATTTTCTTATTTTCTTTTTGTTTCCAATCGTTTTTTGTTTTTTGTTTTTTTTTTTCGTTTTTCTCTCAATTTTTTCCCTTACCCTTTCAATTGTTTTTCAAAAAATAAAATAAACTTCAATCCTTTTCTTTTTATTTGTTTTTTTTATTATTTTTTTTCTTCTTTCTTTTTCGAGTCCAACCACTAGTTGTTGTCCGTCGATTAAGTATAAATTTAAGCAAACCACAGGTAATGTTAAATTGAAAAAAGAAACAAAAAATAAAAACATTTAAAAAACAACATATAAAAAGAAAAGGATTGAAGTTTATTTTATTTTTTGAAAAACAATTGAAAGGGTAAGGGAAAAAATTGAGAGAAAAACGAAAAAAAAAAACGATTGGAAACAAAAAGAAAATAAGAAAATAAGAAGAAAAAAAAGCTTAGCAGACTCGTTTATTTTATTTTTTGAAAAAAAAATTGAAATGGGAAGGAAAAAAACTGAGAGAAAAACGGAAAAAAAAAACGATTGAAAAAAAAATAAAAGAAAAGAAAAAACCAATCAGCAATCTCGAACCAGGGACCTCTCACATGACTGGGTGGCTAACTCACCAACTTGCCATAAATGAAATGATGGTAAAATGTGTGCAGATCGTCTCTTAAAGAGACGATCTGCGTTAACCCGAGTTAATAGATCGTCTCTTCAAGAGACGATCTATTTTCGGAGCGTTTTTTTTTTAATTTGAATGTAGGTCGTCTCTTCAAGAGACGACCTACTGATTTTTTTATTTTTTTTTTAATTTATTGGGCAGATGGCGTGCCACGTCATCAGGTCGTCTAGAGACGACCTATTGACGTGGAAAAAAAACTACAATATTGTAATAATAAGTTTCCAAATAATCTTATTATTGTAATAAGTTTTAAAAAGTACAATTTTAATAAAAAAAAAGTCCTAAAAAATTGGGTTGGTTGATATTTAATTGATGTTTAATTGGGTAATTGGTTTTCCAATTACATGATTTAATTTGGAGAATAATTTGTGTGTTGGTATGATTATGGAAATTTAAGGATAGAACTTATGATCCGAAGCATTGGCACCAATAGTTTAGTGAGTGGTTATTTTACCAAAATGTTTCATTATTCACTTATCATTATGAGAATCAAGAGTTCTATAATTATGGTTTTTTTAGAAAGAGGAGTTCTATAATTATGTTTGAGTTTTAGAGGAACTGTTATGGGATTTCCAAAGAGTTATGAATTTCCAATAATGTTGAGTTTGTTGGAATTGTTGTTTACAGATATTAGAGGTATTTTCAGATCTTTCGAGAATTCAAAAAATTGTTATAAATTTCAAGTGTTTTATGATTTTAGCTAGAATTATTTTTTAGAAATATGTGAAATATTTTAGGGTGATTTGAGTAATTAATGGTCTGTTTGGTAGGCAATCTGGATTCTGTTTTATGTTTTCAAATATATTGAATTTAGTGAATATGCGTTTGACAAATGTGTTTTTGAAAACTGATTTCGGATTTTGTGATCCAAATAGTGAAAATTTTGAAAACTTTTATTTTATTTTAATGTTTTGAATGTATCCAGATTTTGAATTTGAAAATTTTAAATGCAAAATTAAATTAAAAATGATAAAAACTTCAATAAATATAGTATTTCATGTTATAAATTCAATTCATTTTTGTGAAATTAAAATTTGTATAATATAATGTATTATAAATTATATGATATTGTAAAATAATAATTATACAAAATTTATAAGTTATAACATGTTTATAGATTAATTAATAATAATTTATATTCAACTTAGTATTTAGTTGATAACTACAAATAGTTTATGATTTATAAATATATATTATCAAACACATTTTGAATAATGGTTTAAATTGAGATCCGATTTTTGAATCTGCTACCAAACACATATCTGAAAACATGGAATACAACTCTGTTTTCATTGAATCCCTTTTTCAAATTTTTGTTTTCAGATCACCAACCAAACGCACCCTAAACATTTGTATTTTTGAGAAATCTCTCAAGTTTATGAAATGTTGTTTTAGAAAAAGAGAATGGTTTTAGAGCTATTGGATGATGTTGAGTTTTTATGTTAAAAGTGGTTTGAATTCATTAGATCTACGTACCCATGGTGAAGACCCGTATACTATGTGAATGTGTTTCTGTAGTATAGAGAGAGGTCTCCAGGACCCACTCTAGCACACATGTAGGCTTTGGACCGTGTGTTAGAGTGCTTAGTTCTTTAAGGGTTGCTCTACGTGCACGTATGTGTTTTTGCTGCGTGTATTGAAATTACTCTACGTCAGTATGACTAAAGATTTGGGCATATGTTTGGTGATAGTTCTTATTGGCTCGTGTTTGTATTTCCAGGAGCTACTCCTATATTTTTCTTTGCGTTTTGATTATCTCAAGAGTTATTAAATTTTTAATGATTTACATTATTTTCCAGAGCTATGGAATTTCGATTAAGAAGAGATTAGTTTTTCTGAAATTATTTTATTATGACCTTACGACTCACGAAGCTTTTTGAGCTCATTCTTTTATTTTTATTTTTCCACTAGGTTGTTTTTGAGTTCCAATTAGAGTTGACTAACCAAAGTTAGCTAACCAGAGTTTGCCACTAGTCTCTTCGAATCGAGGCATGTCATCTATTGTATGTAAAGAATGTAATTTTTGTTTTGTTGTGTTGTGTATAATCTAAAAGAGAGAGACCTGATGATAAATTCTATTGCACTCTCGGAGTCGGTGTTGTTGTCACAGCTCGTTCTGAGTTTGGTAGGATAATATGGAACGGAGTGTAACAAAACCAAAAAATTAAATAAATGGTAGTGCACATGAAAAGGTTGCACACATTGCAGCGCATTGTGACTCTTTTAAATTGAAAAGACATATTCCTACAATGTGCAGTGCAGTCTTTTTTCTTTTCCTTTCTTTTCACAAAATTGCACATTGTAGGATCCGTCTTTTCAATTTAAAAGAGTCATGTTGACTATTTTTAAATTATTTTTTTTCTCTCTTTTCATTTTCCCCATTTTCTCTTATATTTCCCTCTTCTTCACCCATTCCATTTTTTTTTCTCTTTCCTTTTTTTTTTTCTTTATCTTTCCCATTCTCTCTCTCCTCCTCTTCTTCACCTACCCCAATTTTTTCTTTCCCTCACCAACCCCATTTTTTTTCTCTCTTCTCTTCCCTTTCCCTCTCTTTTCCTTTCCTCTTCTTCATCAGCTTCCATTTTTTTCATTTCTCTTTCCCTTTTTTCTCTGGTCTCTTTTCTCCTCACCGAGCTTCAAATCTTCCTCTCTTCTCCCTCTAGCAACATCTCGTTTTACTTATTAACATTTCAAAATCAACAAAATTAACCGATCAATCATATATTCGATCGACCAATTTCATGAAACATCTTAAAATCACCAACCACGGACTCATCAAAACAGATAAGTTGGTTTTCACCCAAAATCGATGCAACTGACGGAACAACCCTAGGACTAATTTATGACATGATAAAATTTGATTGGATTAAATTCAAATTGCCATAAGATAGAAATATGACATTATTGATTTCCCAACTTATTGTCATTTAATGTAATTTGAGACTCATGTTAATTTGTAATTTATATCAAATTAAACTAAAAAAAAATCATTAGCTTAAAATAATAATATGGAGATTTGTGATTGGTCAAAATATTTGCTTCTACAATATGGTATATTGATTATTTATAATGTAGTATCCTATTCACAAATTATTGAGAAAAACCAAGAGGGACCATTTCAGTTTCTAATGAATTTCCTTTCTATTCAAAAATAAAAAAATAAAATAAAAACTAAGCTAAGATAGGAAAGAAAAAAATGTAAAGGAAAGGTTAGAAAGAAGAAAGAAACAATTGGACGCAAACTGACACAAAAAAAGTTTGTAGAAGGAAAAAGGAAGCTAACAAAAGGTTGAGGATTGATGGATGCAAACACACAAAAAAAAAAAAATAAAAAAAAGGAAAAAATTCATTTTTAACCCTAAACTTTGAGGGTTGTATCATTTTTACCCCTCATCTTTTAATTTCATCAAATTGAACCAAACTTTTAATTTTATCGAATTGAACCTCAAACTTATTAGATCGTATCGATTTTAATCCCAAACCTGCATGGTTAACTTTCCGTTTGAACCACCGTACGTAATTGATTATTTCTTCCATTTTTTTTTCTTAATTCACATTGCACCTGAATTGATTTCTTATAAATAAAATATTGGAGAATCTTTATTTTAGATGACTTTTTCTTGTATTTGAGAACTTTGTGAGGATTTTTTTACTGCTACCTAAGATTACGAAAGCAAAGAAACTTTGGAGGTTTTTTATCTTCAAATATTTGTTAGTTTTTTCTTGTTGCTAATTAGAAGAATATACAATTGTAGGAAACAAAAATAAAGAAATTTCGAGTTTTTTATTTCTCATATTTGTTGGATTTTTCTTGTTGCCAATAACTTTGTGATTTTTTTTTTTCGATAATAATGAGAAGAATAGTCTGGGATATTTGATTTCTTAAACAGTTTTTTCAACAAATTTCTTACAAAACACTAACTCAGGTGTAATGTGAATTATAAAAAAGAAAAAGAAATTGTCAATTACATGTTTTAATAGCAATTCAAATGAAAAGTTGACCAAAGGTCTACATTGCAACATTTATGCAAGTTTGAAGTTCAAATTGATACAGTTTGTTAAGTTTGGGGTTCAATTTAATGAAATTGAAAATTTAGGATTAAAATTGATACAACATGCTAAGTTCAGGGGTCAAAATTGATTTTTTTTCCAAAATGAATTGTTAGTCAATAGAAATAAGGGTACGGAGATGGAGAAGGCTGACACATCTTAAATAAATGAGAGAGAAGGAGATTCAGAAAATAGAACTAAAAAAAATAAAATAAAATAATTTAAAGGTTAAATTATCAAAAATACCCCTAAATTATGGTGTTGGTTTCAATTATATCCCTGAACTTTCAAAAGTTTCATATTAGTCCTTGAAGTCTGAAGTTGGTTTCAAAACAACCATTTGAGACATTTTTCATTAAGTTTATGCACGAAAAATGATGTGTTTGTATGTGTTTTTATTGTTTTTTTTTCCACGTATATATGTTCAAATATGATCACATAAGCAACAATACATATGCAAACACATCATTTTTCGTTCATAAATTTAACGAACAAAATGCTTTCAAGGGTTATTTTGGAACAAAATTCAAACTTCAAGGGCTAAAATGAAACTTTTGAAAGTTTAGGGGTATAATTGAAACCAACACCATAGTTCAATGGTATTTTTGATAATCTAACTCAATTTAAAATATAACAAATCTTACCCATCATCTTTAAGTTAAAGGTTAAAAATCACTTTTGGTCCTTGAACTTTCATGAAAGTAACAATTTTATTCCTGAACTTTGATTTGTAACCAATTTAGTCCCTGTACTTTCAATTTCGTAACGATTTAGTCTCTATATTTTCAATATTGTAACAATTTAGTTCTTGAATTTCAACAATTTTCAATTTAGTCCATGTACTTTCAAACTTTTAATGATTTAATTCCTATTGTGAAAATTAATATAAAGATTTAATGAAATTTCTTACATAGATAGATTAATAAGGTAATTTAGGACTCAATATGCTTATAAGCTACAAAGTTTAATCATTAAATAATAAAAGCCAATATTTAATTTTGATGATTTTTTTTTCGACAATGATTAAATTGTTACAAATTTGAAAATACAGGACTGAATTGTTATAAAATTGAAAATACAAGGACTAAATCATTACTTGTTCAATGACTAAATTGTTACAAAATTGAAAGTACAGAGATTAAATTGCTATAAATCAAAATTAAGGAACAAAATTGTTAGTTTTATGAAAGTTTAAGAACCAAAAATAATTTTTAACCGGAATAAAAAAGGAGGGAAGATGCCTCGTTGTTTTGGACCTCTAACTTGTCAACTTGGTTGGTTTCTTTAAACTCCAATGAGATGGTTGTACTTGTACCTAACTTGTATTTTTAATCAAATTTCTCTTTCAAAAAGACAAAAAGAGATTTCGTCAAATTTCATCGATGAATCTCCACCATGTGTTAAAACTACCTTCCCATCAACGCTCTCCTATGAGCTTCCCTTCAACATTCGACACTAATCATACAATACAAACTCTTTTTCTTTTTTTCTTTTTCTTTTTTGGAAACTATACAAAGCCTTTTCTTTTCCTCCACTCATTCCACATGGAGTTTTTCAACGTTTCTAGTTGGGTTTTCTTGTCATTACAATTAAAAAATTAAAAAAAAAAAAAATGTGCAACTTTTATCATACATTAAGAATAAATTCAATGAAGAAAACTATATTAAAACTTCCCAAACCATTTTGGCTTTCCCATCCTCTACCTACACTTGTCTCTCTCAACCTTCCATCTTCGCGTATGTTTGTGAGTGGTTTTGAAATGATTAAAATCACTTTTGTCAAATTCAAAATCACTCCGAAACATGCTTTTAATATTTCAAAATCAATTTTGATGATATGAAAAATTATCTTTAAAAGTGTAAAATTAAACATGAAATTGATTTTGAATAATTAAAGGTATGTTTCAAGATAATTTCGAACATGACGAAAGTGATTTTAGCCATTTTAAAATCACTCTCAAACATGCACTTCTTCCACTTTTTCACATATAAATGTTTGTTCTCTCCTTGCTTGTAATGATAAGGACATGCTTGTGAGTGATTTTGAAATGACTAAAATCACTTTTGTCATGTTCGAATTCACTCCAAAACATACTTTTAAGAGAAAGATACCTTTTTGATCCCTGAGTTTTGAGGAATAGATGCGTTTAGTCTCTGAGTTTTCAAAATGAACCTTTTTAGTCACTGAGTTTTGAGAAATAGGTTTAACATGTCTGTAAGTTTTTTAAATTGACCTTTTTAATCACTACGTTTTGAGAAATCATACTATCTTAAAAGTGTTTTATTTGGAGAATCATTTTTGGACGATTATGGCAAATGTTAATTTACTAATGACAAATATATCCCTTAATTCTATGTTGGACTATTATTTATAGTCCTTATTTAATTTCTAAATTTACAAATAGTGTCATTAACCAATAATTATCAACAATAAATAAAGAATTCACCCATGATTCAAAATTAATAAAAATTAGTTAAAAAAAATCATAAAACCTATTATAAGAATAAAAACAATATATTCATTTTTATTTTTAACAATTTATATGATAAAACTTACCTATTTTTTTTATTTTAATAGTACTAAACAAAATTCATTTAGTTCTAATTTTAATAAAAAATAAATATAATATAAATTTGACTGTATATAATTAATTTTGGAAAAGAGAATATATATATATGAGAGTGTTAATTTTTTTTAGATTGATAGTTCAATGATACTAAAAATAGTAATATATATATTAAAATTTTTAATAAAAAAATATAATTCACTTGGCAGTAAGTCGAAGGAGGTCAAAATAGAATTGTTTAAAGTTAAATTTTTAATAAAAAAAATATAATTCACTTGGCAGTAAGTCGAAGGAGGTCAAAATTTAAAGTTTGGTTTTGAGTAAATGTAAATTTAAATACACCATAAAATTGTGATAAATGTATGAAATTTAAAAAGTTTTTGGAATATGGAAAATTTAGATCCCGTTCGATAACCATTTGGTTTTTGGTTTTTAAGCTTATAAACACCACTTCCAACTCTAAGTTTCTTTGACTTTTCACCTACCTTTTTCCTATGTTTTCAAAAACCAAACCAATTTTTGAAAACTAAAAAAAGGAGTTTTCAACAACTTGTTTTTGTTTTTAGAATTTTGTTAAGAATTCAAGTATGTCCTTGACAAAAATGAAAACTATGATGAGGAAATTTAAAGAAAACAAGCCTAATTTTCAAAAAACCAAATGGTTATCAAACGGGGTCTTAGTCTTTTCATTTTATAAAACCTATTATAAGAATAAAAACAATATATTCATTTTTACTTTTAACAATTTATATGATAAAACTTGCTTATTTTTTATTTTAATAGTACTAAATAAAATAAATTTAGTTCTTATTTTAATAAAATATATATATATATATATATATATATATATATATATATATATATAAATTTGACCGTATATAATTAATTTTGGAAAAGAGAATATATATGAGAGTGTTAATTTTTTTTAGATTGATAGTTCAATATATTATACTAAAACCAGTAATATATATATTAAAATTTTTAGTAAATTACAAAATATAATTTATTAATTTTCTTAGCAGTAAGACAAAGAGGATAAAAATAGAATTGATTAAAGTTTGGTTTTGAGTAAATGTAAATTTAAATACACCATAAAGTTGTGATAAATGTATGGAATTTAAAAAGTTTTTGGAATATGGAAAATTTAGTCTTTTCATTTTCTAAAATATTTAAGATTTGACTTTTAATTATTAATTAATTATATGATTTAATGATTTAGAATCTCAAAAGGTTTTGTAACTTTTCCATCACCTTCAACTATAAAAATAGAGTTCCTCTCATCATTTTTATCATTACCAACTTAAAACTCCTTTTATTGTCACTAGTCTTTCAACACGTGCTTTGTGCATGATATTTCTTTTTATCAAATATTTGAATTAATTTTCTTTCTAAAAGTTATAAGTTTGAACAAAACAATGAAAGAAAAGAGTTAATTAAAAAAAAAAGATGACATTAAGTTTTTGTGGAAAAATAGTATGAGATAACTTTTTATATAATTGTAAAGATAAAGAGTTTACAAAACTTTGGAGACTTCGAACTTTTGAAATTTCATTATTAATTTTAACTAAAGATAAACTACTATATTTTTAGAATTAATTTATTAAAATAAAGGATACACTTTTTGTATTCTAAAACTCTTCATTTTTTTTAAGTTCAACCGTTCATGTTCTAACGGTTCACATTCTAACTTTTCTCATTATTAACTAATAATACTTTCTCTAGGGTTAATGAGAGAGAGAAACAATAAGAAGATTGAGTTTTTTTTTTTTTTTTTTTTTTAAAAAAAAAAAAAAAAAAAAAAGAGAGAAATCAATTTGAGAGAATGAGAGGTGGAGAGAGAGCAATCGAAACTCAAATTGAAGAATCTTGAGAGATAAGAGAGAGTGTTTAATTTAATTATTAGTATTTTTTAAAAGTTGAAATAAGGATATTTTAAGTTCAACCTGTTCTTGTTAATCTACCTGAACATATATTTAGAAAACCACATGTACAATTTTTTTTAAAAAAAAATCTAATTAATAAAAGTTAACAATAAAGACAAATTGATACGAAAAAATTACAAGGACAGAAAGAGAACCAAATGCACAATTTAATTTATCATAATAGACCTTTATATAACTCTACGAGAGCTTTAACCCGAGCTTCTTATTCTTTTTGCTGCATGGAGGTTGGCAAAAGAATTTTGAGAATTGTTCTCAAATGCATCTCAGAGAGAAACTAATTTGTGTTTGCTCTATTTCTTGGACGCAAGTGTACGGGTCAAGTAATAATATAGTGATATGAAAATCGAATGTCGTCCCCTGGATTGGTTCTCTAGTTAAACTAATTAACGTGAATACTTTTGCCCAATTTTATTTAGAGATGAAAAAGGAATGAAATATTGAAATCAAAGGTGGTGCAAATTAAAGGTTGGAAATTCAATTGGAAGAATTCTTAGGGAATTGATTTCGTCAATTTAGATTAGGATTAATTAAAGGGAATGAATTGTAACGTGCAATTATTTTATAAGTCTAAGAACCGTAATTTACAACTATCTCTCCCCAGCATAATTGATTCTCATGCATACAAACTTGATATCCATATCTAAGTTCATTAGCATGCAAGACTTTGAGTTTAGTTATTTTAACAACTGCTAAAACTATTCTAAATCTCCCGATCTTAGAATTCTACTTTAGTCATGCAATTAGTAAAGTCTACGTTAAATCTCCTCTCCTAAGCAAGATTCAACATTTAGATCATTCAACTAGTGGCCAATTAATTGAAAGCATTTAAACATAATTGCATAAATAGAATAAAAGCACAAAAAACATCCCGTTAATCAATCCATAATCTTAAAAGACTACATCAATCCCTAAGAAGCACGTTTAGCTACTCATACATGGCGTTATGGTGTAAGCTAAACATGAAAAAGCCATAAAAACTAACTAGAGATATGGTAAAGAAGGGAAAAACTCTTAAATCCATTGAAACCGCCACGTCCCCGTCACGATCTCCACGTCTTCAAGCTTGGTTCCCACTCCTAGGCCTTACTTCAGCTCTCACAGAAGGTCCCTTGTCGAAATTAGGGCTAAAATCTCCCATATTGAACTCCCTTTGGTCGTGCAAGATAAGGATGTATTTATAGAAAATCTGGCGACAGCATCGTGACGCTGTCCTATTTACTGCCTTATTCAAATTAGGAAATTGGGTAGCGTCGAGACGCTGAGGAGGCAGCGTCTCGATGCTACCTCTCGGGTCTGCCTAATTTGATAGGCTTCCACTTTGATTCTTTTTCGTTTCTTTTTTTCTTCTTTAAGTCCCAAGTACCCAATCAACTTCAATTTCTATATTTTATCTTTAAAACTCAATTTCCTACAAAATAAACATTAAAGTACACAATTTGACAAAATAATATTCAAAGACTAACTAAAATTAACTAGGAAAAATAGCTTGCTATGCGTGCTATCAAACACCCCCAAACTTAAGCTTTTGCTAGTCCTTGAGCAAACTAAAAATTGAGCATATGTTGTAAATAGATGCAACAAACATAACTCAATCCTCAAGGATCAAAAGTCAATAATTAAGCACTTAAGAGACATACACATAAGGCCCAATGAATGAGACAAATCGAAATTTTTCCAAAATTAACTTGCATAAGAGAGATCTAACTTAATTAGATTAGGCTCCACTAGCTTGGAATTGAATTATTAAACTCTCAACTCATCTTCCTTTCTACACTAGCACTAAGGATTTACTAATGAGCCAATGGAAAAAATTAGTTTGTTTTTATCCATACTTAGGTGCTTTAAACACTACAAGGAAAATTGCATTACTTGACACTTTTGGAATGTCAAATGTTAATACACTTGACGCTTTTAAAAGCGTCGAGAGAACCACTGTCAAGAATAAAGCATCGAAAATGTGACAAACGAGAAGCGTCAAGACATCTTTTCGTTGATATATTTTAAAGGTCAATAATATTAAATTTTTGACATTTATAAAGCGTCATGTATATAGATTTTTTGACAGTTATTACATATCATATTTGTTCAGACTTGATAGCTCTAACATGTCAAATGGTACTTTATCTTGACATTTTAGAAATGTCAATTGAAAAAGTTGTTGACACATTTTACATGTCAAGTTTGTTAGTAATTTTTTTTTCAATTATAATAGTTGTCCCCTATTATCTTGAATTTCCTGCATTGCATTCCAACAATTTGATATATTGATCAACCAAATAAAGAATACACATTCAATACCCATTGATGCGCAAATTGCTTACCACAAGTGTACGGGTCAAGTAATAATATAGTGTTTTCGTGATTGAACGAGTGTCGTCCTCTGGATTGGTTTTTAAGTTAAACTAAGTACCGTGAATACTTTTGTTCAATTTTATTTAGGGAGCAAAACTCAATGATAAAGATAAAAGTAAAGACAAAAAAACATGAAAATAAAAGGTGGAGACTCAAATGGAGAGACTCTTAGGGAATTGATTTCATTGATTAAGGTTGAGGATTGATTAATAGGAATGGATTGATCGTACAATTATTCTACAAGTCAAGGAAACTTTTATCACGATTACCTCTCCCGAGTACAATTGATTCTCATGCATATAACTAACTTGATATCCCTATCTAAGTTCATTAACATGCAAGACATTATTCGGTTTAGTCCTTGTTATACTTCTAGAGATATCTCAAATCCCGTCACAAACTTAGAATTTCTACTCTAGTCATGCAATTAAACAAGGTAAGTCTTAGGCCAAATCCTCTCTCCCGAGTTAGATTCAACACTTAAATCATTCAATTGGTGATCAAGTAATTGAAAGCATTACACAAAATTGCATGCATAAAATAACAACACATTCATACCAAAAATCAATCCAACAACTCAAACAACTACATCAAACCCTAAGACAAACAACTAGCAATTCATAGTCTTTAAACCACAAACACTAATTGCAAGAAAAGCCATAAGAACTACAAGAGTTAAGGGAAAGAGAAAGGAAAACTCGAATCTGCCGACACTGCACGTCCCCGTCACGATCTCCACGTCTTCTCGCATGATTCCCACTCTTTGGCCTTGCCTTTAGCTCCCACAGAAGGTCTCTAGTCGAAATTAGGGTTAAAATCTAACCAATTGGACTCCCCTTGGCCGTGCAAGAAAGTGTTGAATTTATAGAAAATCTGCCGACAGTGTCGAGACGCTATGGACAGCATCGCGACCCTACCCCAAAATCCAGTATTCTGTTTAGAAAAATATTGATAGCGTCGAGACACTCTTGTCACAGCGTCGCGACGCAACAAACAACGTCAAGACGCTATGGTCCTTTGCTGCGCGAATCAGATATGGAAAATTCCCAGCGTCGAGATGCCTAGATAACAACGTCTCGATGCTGGCTCTCGCATGGGCCTCAATTGCAAGCTTCCAACTTTGATTCTTTTCGGTTCTTTGGCCTCTTTTCACGCCCCGAACACTCAATCAACTTCATTTTCATGATTTAGCTCCAATAGTCAATTCCTACAAAAATAAACATTTAAGAACATTAAAATGGCCAAAATTACTCAAAGATTAACTATAATATATCGGGAAATAAAGCTCGCTATGCGCACTATCAAATACCCCCAAACTTAAGCTTTTGCTAGTCCTCGAGCAAACTAAAAATCAAGCAATGGTTGAAGAATAGATGCAACAAACATGACTCACTCCTCAAGGCTCAAAAGTCAATAAACAAGCAATCGAGAGACATGCACATAGGGCCCAATGAGGGAGACAAATCAAAAGTTTTCCAAAATTAACTTGCACAAGCGAGATCTAACTTAGCTAGATTAGACTCTAATAGCTCGAGATTGGATTATCAAACTCTAAACTCATCTTCCCTCTACACTGGCACTAAGGATTTACTAATGAGTCAATGAAAAAAATTAGTTTGTTTTCATTTATACTTAGATGCTTTAAATAGAAAATTAAATTAAGCATTTATAAGTGGCACTAGCTTTCACACACCTATTGTAGGGACCCATAACCCGAGTTTTACTCTTGGTTGTCCTAACTGTTCACAACAGAGGTAGCTCTTTTTGCCTAAACATTATTAAACATTGCATATTGTGCACAAGCCATGGCATAATTTTTCTTGAAAGTAAAGGCAAGAATGATTTTTCTTTTATTATCATGATAAGCATATGTTCTTTTCTTTCCTCCTAGGCAACATTAAACATGCTAATTTGCAAAAGATTAGCTCTTTAGCTCTTCCCTACACCTATCGAGATGACAACAAGCATATGGACCAAATAATTCGCTCCTAAGCATTCAAGTCATATTCTAACCAAGAAAAATACTCTACTCATGCAAGACATCTCCTAGAAAAAGTTTAAAAAGTCTCCCTTTTTGGGCACTCATGCTTACAACTCATCAAAAGCTTGAAAATTGACAAGAAAGCCTATCATAGGAAATCATAGACATGCAAAAATAGCATCCACAAAACAACCATATGCTCAAATCATAGAAAGTTAAAAAAAAATATAGCCCGAACTCAGATGCTCAAGGGCTCCACAAACATGACATTCCACCCCCAAACTTAAAACATGCATTGTCCTCAATGTATAAATCAATAAAGTATAATCAAACAAGAGAACAATAAAAGAATGAATGGCGTGAATAATACTATGCCCTGGAATGACGATGACCTTCTCATGGATGCTTGGCAAAGGTAAG
Source organism: Luffa aegyptiaca (assembly GCA_017139565.1). Taxonomy (NCBI): domain Eukaryota; kingdom Viridiplantae; phylum Streptophyta; class Magnoliopsida; order Cucurbitales; family Cucurbitaceae; genus Luffa; species Luffa aegyptiaca. Next base: position 35,862,017 of record CM029400.1, read on the forward strand.
AACACAGGAACTCCTACAAAACAAAAACAACACAAACATCAAAGACACAAAATCAAAATCAAATTAACTTGGGTTGCCTCCCATGAGCGCTTGTTTAACGTCTTTAGCTCGACGTGCTCGTGTAGTCTGTCAAGGCACATAAAAATTCTCATATTTCTTTGGGCCCTTTTTCCTCGAATCAATAAATCTCACTATTGCTAGCAAGCACACTAGCTCTCATGGGCCCCTGAAACAGAATTATTTTTAGTATTTTTAGATAAAATAAGCATAAAAGGAGAAAAATCAAAATAAAGAGACTCTAACTCAACAACTGACTCGTGAGAATAGAAAAAAGAACAACCATATTCTACAAAGGATGAATAAGATAAAACGGATGAAGGTTTTTCAACCTCAAACTCTACCTCCTGAACTTCCTCTGACACTACAAGCTCATTTTCTTTTTCTTCCTCACAAACATGTTTTTGAGAGGTGCTACAACTCTCCAATTCTTCCCCACTATTAATGCAACTCACCCCTAACTGCTCATCCTTAGCAAGATCGAAAGAACTAAGCTCATGAATGGGTGCCAATGAATCATCGGCCACATGACTCACTAGACAACCTATGGAAGTGGATCCCACCTCACTAACTTCCCTTTGGGTCTGATGTGCTTTTATAATTTCATCTAATTTTAGACTTCTTGCTCTAGACTCCTCAATATATTTTTGAATTAAAATTTCTGAGGAAGAATTTTCTTTTAAAAGCGTTTAACTTGAAGATGAAAAATTGGAATATGGTGTTGGTTCTTCAGGCACAGATTCCCTATCGGACCACCCAAAATTATAAAAAGTCATTCAAATCAATTAAAGCATCAACGAATATTAGGCTTTCAATTAGATGCAATCACCAAATAATAGCACAACAAGAACAAAGGACTAAAACTCAAACATAAAAGGAAAGAAAACAAAAAAGGAAAAAAAATATGGAAAATAACAATTAAGGAAAAAAAATCAAACAAATAAGGAAAACACTAAAATAGGAAAGCAACAAATATGGAAACAAAACAAAAAAGGAAAAAAATGCAATCTACCTAAAAAATAAAAATACACCCTAAATTAAGTCCGAACAATTTTTCGACAACATTAATTTAACTAAATATGTCAATCCCCAGCAACGACGCCAAAAACTTGATACACGAATTGCTTACCGCAAGTGTACAAGTCAAATAATAATATATTGTTTTCGTGATTAAACGAGTGTCGTCCTCTGGATTGGTTTTTAAGTTAAACTAAGTACCGTGAATACTTTTGTTCAATTTTATTTAGGGAGCAAAACTCAATGATAAAGATAAAAGTAAAGACAAAAAAACATGAAAATAAAAGGTGGAGACTCAAATGGAGAGACTCTTAGGGAATTGATTTCATTGATTAAGGTCGAGGATTGATTAATAGGAATGAATTGATCGTGCAATTATTCTACAAGCCAAGGAAACTTTTATCACGATTACCTCTCCCGAGTACAATTGATTCTCATGCATATAACTAACTTGATATCCCTATCTAAGTTCATTAACATGCAAGACATTATTCGGTTTAGTCCTTGTTATACTTCTAGAGATATCCCAAATCCCGTCACAAACTTAGAATTTCTACTCTAGTCATGCAATTAAACAAGGTAAGTCTTAGGCCAAATCCTTTCTCCTGAGTTAGATTCAACACTTAAATCATTCAATTCGTGATCAAGTAATTGAAAGCATTACACAAAATTGCATGCATAAAATAACAACACATTCATACCAAAAATCAATCCAACAACTCAAACAACTACATCAAACCCTAAGACAAACAACTAGCAATTCATAGTCTTTAAACCACAAACACTAATTGCAAGAAAAGCCATAAAAACTACAAGAGTTAAGGGAAAGAGAAAGGAAAACTCGAATCCGCCGACACCGCACGACCCCGTCACGATCTCCACGTCTTCTCGCTTGATTCCCACTCCTTGGCCTTGCCTTCAGCTCCCACAGAAGGTCTCTAGTCGAAATTAAGGCTAAAATCTAACCAATTGGATTCCCCTTGGTCGTGCAAGAAAGTGTTGAATTTATAGAAAATCTGTCGACAGAGTCGCGACGCTACCCCAAAATCTAGTATTCTGTTTAGGAAAATATTGTTAGCGCCGAGACATTCTTGTCACAGTGTCGCGACGCTGTGACCTTTGCCGCGCGAATCAGATATTGAAAATTCCCAGTGTCGAGATGCCCGTGTCGAGATGCCCAGATAACAGCGTCTCGACGCTGGCTCTCGAATGGGCCTCAATTGCAAGCTTCCAACTTTGATTCTTTTCGGTTCTTTGGCCTCTTTTCACGCCCCGAACACTCGATCAACTCCATTTTCATGATTTAGCTCCAATAATCAATTCCTACAAAAATAAACATTTAAGAACATTAAAATGGCCAAAATTACTCAAAGACTAACTATAATATATCGGGAAATAAAGCTCGTTATGTGCGCTATCACCCATCAACCAAATTTCCTCCAATAACATCAATTAAATATCTTCAACATTACAAAATGAACAACCTCCATATAAACAATTCCAGAATTACAATTATCAACCCATATGAACAATTCCAAAAATTACAAGACCTATCAACTTCCATTTGGACAATTCCAAAATGAAGAACTTTACACCAATTTCCACCATATCCACAAAATTACATAATACCTATCTCCACCATATATTCAAAATCACAAACTACCTATTTCCACCATATCTTCAAAATGACAAACTTTTTGTCAACCTACAATTTCCACTTTAAACAACTACCATTTACACAAAAAAGTATATCGCGCACCTATGTAGCTACCCAAAAAATTCAAATGAACCATTTCAAAGTAGTTGTCATCAGATGTAGCGACCCAAAAATTCAGCCCACTCTACCCGCACTTCATCTAGCTCAAATTGCAAGTATGAGTTCCTTGTATCAATCTATAAATTAACATTGAGAGTCAAATATTATTTATATGATCAATAATACTTTCTATTTGAATTATATATTACAAACCAAAATAGTTAACATACCGAATTTGTGATTAAGGTGCTTCTTTTAGTCATGATATCTCTCATATATCTCATCACATAATATCCACATTCAACATTTCCCACTTGTAAAGGGCATTGCAATACCAAAACAAGTAATTTATGTTACATACGTGCACTAGACGTGTAAAATAAGTTTAATAATGTTTATACTTGCCTTTACTGTTTTCCATAATGTCGATTTTCGAGTTTTGTTCAAATTCTTCTGAGATTGAAAATTTGATTTTGCCCTATAATTGTCAAAATATAACCACAAAATTACAAAATGAAGTAATCGTTAAGACAAAAGCTAAACAAAAAAAAAGAAAAAAAAAAAACTTACATGTTTGTTATATATTTGATGTCTGTTCGAGAACTTGTTCTTAATGAGTCGAGATGGTAGGCCATATCATCGCATGCGTTGATAACAATTAGTGCCCAATGACCGCTAATTACATAAAATACAACTAATTAGTTGTTTTCACTAATGGAAGTTTGAGATGACTAAAACTTTACTTACCTTGGATTATAAGGAGCAAGAACTAATTGATTTTGTTTTGAAGTCATCAATATGCTACAAATGTTTCAAGCTCTAATTTTTGGAGTCTTTTGCCCAGTAGATATAAGAGATGGGTCTACAAAAACGTACTGTGAAACTTGCTTTGAAATAAAGTATGAGTATAAGTACCTACAAAAGATTAGACATGTACTTAGTTAATATGAAAATAAGTCTTAACTATTAAATATGATCAATCATAACTGAATAATGTTACTTATGCCATATAAGCCACCATTGATAATGTCTTAACTTGTTGCATGCCGCAAACGTCAATTATATCTTCTCACAAGATACAACTCTTTAGACTGAAACCAAAAAACTCAATAAATAGTTGAAAGGAAATACTGGTGTCATTGGACATTACCTTTTCAGCAAACCTAAGAATAAACTTCAAAGATATTGGCAAATTGGATGTTGACACATTAACAATTTCTTCCTCCCACTACTACAAATTTGGTCTTTATTGACGCTTGACTTTTTATGTTCATTGACGCTTGTGTCAAGAAAACGTCAATAAAAGTATCATTTGTACTTTAAAATAAATTATTAATAAATAAATAGGTATATTGACGGTTATATTGTGTCAACAAATGATCTCGTTTATGTTGACGGTTAAAAAACGTCAATGAATGTGATTAAAAGATTAATTTACGTAGATTTTCGTCCAATTCCGCCTTTTCACATAGTTGACGGACAAAAACCATCAATGAAAAGGGTTTCGTTGACGATTTTTATTGACGCTTATTAGCCGTCAATGAAAACCTCATTCATTGACGGCTAATAAGTGCCAATAAACATTACTATATTGACGCGCAATAAACGTCAATATTAATGGGGGTTTCTTGACAGGTATTGAACGTAAAAAAAATTAAGCTTTTTTGGAATTTTAGATTTAAGTTTAAATTACTCCTAAATTTGAAGTGATTTTAGGAGTTTAAATTGTGTTTTTAATTGGAAAAGAGATAAAGTTGGAAAAAAAAAAGAAACCCAAGACTCATTTTTTTGTTTATATTGGTGGATTAAGAGAAATAAAACAGAAAGGAAACAAAATAAGAAATAAAGAAAAGAAAAAAAGCCCTAAGCATCTACCTCCTCTCTTTTTCCCTATTTTTCTCGTTCGCGCACCCCCCCATTCAGCCTTTCAATCAGCCGTTCATCTTCCTCCTTCGTCTTGCTCTAGGTCGCACGTCGTTCATCTTCCTCCTTCGTCTTGCTCTAGGTCGCACGTCGTTCATCTTCCTCCTTCGTCTTGCTCTAGTCGCACGCCGTTCTGCTACACGTTTTCCCTTTCCACGCTGTTTTCGTCTCCGCGCAGGTTACACGCTATATTCGTCAGCCCGCCGGTTACACGTCGTTCAGCCCCTTTTGGTAAGTTTTTTATCTACTGAATCTTTTCCTGTCAGGTTCTAAGAAAATTTACTTGTAACGTTGAAGGGAGGATGGGATATGAAGACTTTGTTTACTTCATTTTGGCTGAAGAGGATAAATCATCTGAACCTAGTCTTGAGTACTGGTATATTTACTCTCGTTGTGTCTGGATGTCTTGTAAAACTTTCTACTCTAGTTCAATTTTAAGGTCCTTGAAGTTTGAACAAAGGAATTTTAGTGACAGCTCCACTTTTTGTTGCATTGTTGTTAATTTTTTTAAAAAAAAAATTATTTTGAATCTCCCAAACGTTTTTATAACTATAACGTTCCTTTCCTTGCTGGGTGTTGAGAGATAATAATATGTCAAGTTCAATTCCATCCAACATTGGAGAATTTCGCAACCTTACCCAGCTGTAAGAATTCCTCATCAAATGATAACTGTTTAAATGATTTTTTTTGCTGGTAATGAGCTAGATTTTTTTTTGTTTTTGTTTTGTGTGTGTGTGTTGCAAACAAATTTGACTGATAAACCTGTACGTCAGTTTTTGTGTATTATATCCTCGCCTCACCAAATCACCCTAGAAACAACAATGTTCATGTGCTCTTTTAAGAAATTGTGTTGGTGTCATCTCATCACCAAACTGATTTATAATCTGAGAGAATCCATTTGGATGGTAATTTGGAACTTGTTTTCCTTGTTTTTTCTTACTATTATGAAACTTCGTGCTCTTGGCTTGGGGAGAGTTGAATCCCAATTATTTGAAGTTTTGGTAATAATTTGACTTCATTCTCCTTTCTATCGTAGGGACTTGAGCTTCAACAACTTGACAGGAGAGATTCCAAGCTTGCTTTTCAATTTGAGTTCACTGTCACATCCAACCCTTCTTACAATAGCTATTTGATCCCACAATTTTTTTGGTCGAATTGAAGTGGATATTCTTGGTCTTTTGCCTAGGTTTCTTGGAAATAACAAGTTAACTGGGACCATACCTACACAGAAGAGTGCATCACTTCTTAATATGTGAGTTTGTCTTGCAAATGTTGATTTCAGTTATGATGATGCCCCTTACTAGTGGATCTGATTTCTCAATATTTCTTTTAATGAATTAGACAGATGATATGTTGTATCTTTGGAAAATGGAATATTCTCTATCTCAAAGATATATGAAAGACTCTATCATCTTTTCATTAAGCTTGATTTTTCTATTTTAAAATAGTGGCGGTATTTTCTTTTGGCATGCTTAGATTTATTGGCTCAAAGTCTCAGACAATTAAGAGAATTTGACTACTTGATCAAAATAAGTTTAAATTCTAAAAGTCTACGTGAATTATCGTAGAAAGCTTAAGCCGAAAGATTTAGCTGACTTGATAAGTGCACATGTTAATGGTCATTTTTCACATTTTAAGTTTTGCACCTTGCTTTGGCTGCTAACTTCTGTAGTGAATACTAATGCCTTTCCACTTGATCTTGTAGAGACTTGTCGTATAATGATTTATCAGGGAGCTTTCCTTCTTGGATCAACCAGCAAAACTTACAGCTGTAAGTAGTGTACTGCTATTTTTATTGTTCTACATCTTTTTCTTTACAATCATGCAAATTTACAATTACTCGTTCCTTACCTACTCATGTAACATCAAGATGAAGGTTATCTTATAAACTTTTTTTTTTTTTTTTTGCTCCCGATTATCTCATAATCTTGTTGGCTTCAATATGCAAAAATTTAGTTGCCAACAACTTCACAATTGATGGGTCAAGTAGCAGGTATTTCCATGAGTTGATTTAATATCCTTTATCTCTTTTATGTTCCTGTTAAACTACGTTTACAGACACTTTGTTGCCTTGAAGTTGCCTGTGTAACACATTTCTCTTTTGCTTTCAGTGGTTTGCCTTCTAGATTGAATTGTCTTCAACGCAACTTTCCTTGTAATTGAGATCCTCCAATATGTGAGTAGAAATTACAAAATAAATTATTCTTATTTGTTGTCTGTTTCTTTGAGGAAGAGGAAAAACTTCAAGTTGATGTGAATCTTAAAAGCACAAACGACATTCTAAAGAATCATTTGGAGACTTCATAAACCACTTGGTGAGTATGTGAAGGGTCTAAAATTATGTACAGTTCTCTTCGTTATTGTCTTACTTTAATTAATAAAATTGTTGTCCTTTTAATTAATGTTCAGGGATTTGAGAAGCTCAAAGAGCTGGTTGAAAAATGGGATGGTCCTGTGCTTGTACTAGGAGCACGTTACAACCTGAAGCTTTTTGTTACGTTGATAAGGATATGTACGAAGTCGTGGATGACCTTGCAAAGCTTCAGAATAAGAAGGCTCATCAATTAGCATTGGAAGTCATTCGCAACTACGTGGCTTCTCATCAAAATGGGAGGAATGAATGATTTGGTAAGAGAAGTTTAAATTTTCACCTTAAAAGCCAATGTTAATAGGGCGAACAAGTGTAATAGTCTCGCTCTCTCCTTGGGTACTGTTTTGTAAGAGCTAGAATGAATGGATGCTGCTGGATTTGGTATAATTTTGTACCCAACTTAATTGTTTGTCTGTATCAACTTTGTTTATCGTTTTCTTGGATTTTTGTATCTTATTTTAAGGCTGCTTCTAATAAAATTACCTCCTTTCCAACCTTGCTCTGTTTAGTTTGGTAAGTTGAGATGACATTGTTGATATCTAAGTAATGTTTGGTTGATGGCTATATTGGGTATTTCCCAAATAAGGTTGTTAGAAATGTATCGTGTTTTTTGTATTGTGTGGGAGAGTTTCTAGCAAGAAGAGTTCGAATGTTTCAGAAAGTTGGTTGATTTTTGTTCAATATTGTAAAATAGAAGTAGAGAGTACACCTTTGTTTTGAGTAAATGCACGTTGCACAGGAGGAATAAAAATGATTGGGGGGCTTTTTTTTTATTATTTTTTTCAAATACGTATAGTTGACGGTTAAAAAATGACATAAAAAATACAATAATTGACAGATATTAAACGTCAATGAAAATATAATATTTGACAATTTGGCATGGTAACTTGACGGCTAATAAACGTCAATAAAAGAATATATTGACAATGTAAATGTGTCAATAAAGATAGATATATTGACATTTTAGGTGCTATAATTGACAATGAAAAAACGTCAACATAAATCTATATTGACGGTTTATAAATATTAATAAATATGGCAACGTTGACGCTTTATAGATATCATTGACGCATAAAACGTGTCAATAATAAGATTTGTTGATGGCTATTAAACGTCAACAAAGGTGACTACATTGACGCTTTATGAATATCATTGATGGATAAAACGTGTCAATAATGTCTTTGTTGATGGCTTATAAACGTCAACAACGATATCGTCGTTGACGTCCTATAAGCGTCAATGAAAACAGTAATATTGACGCTTTAGTTTTATTGATATCACTTCAATTGACTTCTAAAAAGCGTCAATGAAAGTGATAGTTGATACGTTTTAGCCGTCAACAAAGGATCCTTGGCCATCTTTGTTGAAGTTTTCTCCTATGTCAAATGTAATGCATATATAAAGACATTTAACTTATACCTAAATATATAATTATGTTCGAAAAACTTAATTACCTTTGTTGATGTTTGCTTCTTTTCGCATCCACACTTGATATCCTTCAAATGTTTATTATTAGTGTCACTCACCTTCAAGATCCCAACATTTCGATCATTTTCCAACTCCTGAATAAATAGTCTCTTGATCATTCTCAATAATAGCTCAACATACAAAAATTATCAATACCTAGTGTTTACGTAAACATCTTTCTTTACCTTGATATCGTCCAAATGTTGATTAGTGTCACTCACCTTCAAGATCCTCACATCTTGATCATGGACCAGCTTCTCTTTAGATTCATTTTCAGCTTGTGAAACTTGCTTGGAGTTGCTTCCATGTTCAGATGTTGGTGTAGATCGTGTCTTTTTTGAATCTGACCTTGTTCATCCATGATTTATCCATAATTGTAAATCTAGTAAGAAAAGATAAATAAAAATAAAATGATTGCTACTCTTTGTAAGCAACTAAAACAAACAATTAAGTGAAACTAAAACAAACAGTTGAAAAGAGGTCAATTACATGAGTTCTTGTAAGTAAACAACAAAAAGAATAAACTAGACAATGTGGAAACTCATTGCAAAGGGATCAAAATAGATCAACAACCAAATTCATCTAATTCGTCAATATGCTAGTTGATTTTTCACCGAAAATAAATGAAAAGAAGAGCGAAACATTTGCAATAAAACATCTTATAACTGCTATCTACACAAGTTAGATCAATATAATTGATTTTCAGGCATAAACTGAAGGATTTGGAATTTCCTAATTCCGATAAAGCGGAAGCGTAATTGGGACTGATTCGTAGTTAATTTTGTTTATCCAAAATTACCATTACATTGGCAAAAATTCATAAAACAAATTCTAAATCAATTATTAAGGCTAAGCATACAACCTTAGAACTAATTCTAAAGGGGAGAGAAGCAAACATACCGTCGTTGTCGTCTCTAAAATATCAAGAACGCCTTTCTTGATTTTGGACCAAGCGTAAACAATTGGGACACCACCAATTGATCTTCCCCGCTATAACTCTGAGATTAGGAACGTAGTTGTGGGACTACCTAATCTTGAATGGGAAAAACTCTAGAGATAAAATTCTTCTAGATTTCTTGAGTAGAGAGAATATGAGAGGGAGGCAAGAATGACCTTATGGTGGCCATCTGTTGTAGTACTTAAACCCTAGGTTTAGTGTTCTATTTATAGGAGAAAGACCATGAATAAAATATTCATTTAAAATCAATTATTTTCATAACTGATTTAATCTTTTCTATAATTAACCAATTCCATAGCCAATCAATTTCATAATTGATTAATCTTTTCCATAAATGATTGATCACTTCCATAAGTGATTAAATCATTTCCATAAATGATTAATTACTTCCATAAGTGATTAATCATTTCCATAATTGATTAATTTCCAATTAATTAATTCTTTAATTAATTAATAACTAATTAAATATCATATATTTAATTTCAGACCTTCTATTAGTTAATTAATTACTCAATTAAATATCATATATTTAATTTCAGGCCTTCAATTAACTAATTCTTTAATATGAATCAAATTCATATTAAAATTTGAACTCCTTTCAAATTCTTTTATATCGTATAAATTTAATATGAATCAAATTCATATTAATATTTGAACTTATTCAAATATTTATTTCTCTCATAATAATAAAGTTTAATCTCAAATTAGACTTTATATTTTAATGTATCACTATACATTATATTAATTTCTATCTCATACAATCAACTTAATTCCCAATATGAATTTGAACTATTCAAATTCTCTCAAGATATAATTGTTCCTAATTACTCTTTACAAGCTAGCAGAGGGACCTAATGGACCTACAGATCATAAGCTCCAATGACATGAGGTTAACTGATTAAACTCATTAATCAGGTTAACCAATATTCATTAACTGTGGGTCATTCCACTAAAGACCCACAACTGGACTCTTCTCACTGTAGAACATTTCTGTGTCCACGGATATAGACCTATACCGATAAGTCGATCCTTCACGATTGTCCGTAATCACAGCTTGGTCAAATTACTGTTTTACCCCTATGTTACATTTGTCTCCTTAAGTACCAGTGTTCCTCTAATGAACAACTTGTTTATGGTCCAACCAATAAACAGAAAGTCCCTCTCGGGCCAGTGAGAGGGCGGGATCCCTTTGTTCAAGTCCCGGAGTCACCACTTAAGGGAAGACCCATCTACTTCTCCTGGAAGTGGGAAGGAGTGAATTCCTTCTTCTGTTGTCATGTCCCCAGCCTCCCACTCGATCTTGTCCCCAAAAAGAAAGGCATATTGAGTCGGCGTATTGGCCACTCTCACCCATGCTAATCAAAGGACAATCCCTCATGAGAAGGAGTTCATGACACACTGAGGATTAAGATTGAGTTACCTAGGTCATCCTATTGAAACAGTAACCTAACTAGTTAACAGTGTTATATCTAGTGGTTTACTATTTCATGGTCCGATCTTATGCAAACTCATTGCATAGGATATCCCCGCTTGCATGTCTACTACATGGACGCTTTGTATCAATACGTCTGTATCAAATACAAAGCGGACCGTATCTCATAGTGTTACCAGGATAAGGTACCCAACCTTATCCTTGTACTATAGACCTTTTAGGTTGTTACTTGAACATCGATCCCCATATGTCCCCACATACTAGTTCAAGTTACATACAAACAACCTTGGATCTTAGTTTATTATATTTGGGTCAAATTGTGCAATATTTAACAATAACACTTTATTGTAGAAACTCAATAACACTTTATTGTAACAAGTATATAATTTGTTTACATTCACTAACAAGTTTCATTTTCAGTTTGTGAAACTTGCTTGGAGTTGCTTCCATGTTCAGATGTTGGTGTAGATCGTGTCTTTTGAATCTGACCTTGTTCATCCATGATTTATCCATAATTGTAAATCTAGTAAGAAAAGATAAATAAAAATAAAATGATTGCTACTCTTTGTAAGCAACTAAAACAAACAATTAATTAGTGAAACTAAAACAAACAATTGAAAAGAGGTCAATTACACGAGTTCTTGTAAGTAAACAACAAAAAGGATAAACTAGACAATGTGGAAACTCAGTGCAAAGGGATCAAAATAGATCAACAAGCAAATTCATCTAATTCCTCAATATGCTAGTTGATTTTTCACTGAAAATAAATGAAAAGAAGAGCGAAACATTTGCAACAAACATCTTATAGCTGCTATCTACACAAGTTAGATCAATATAATTGATTTTCAGGCAAAAACAAATTCAAGTAGTACCTCACAGAGTAGTAGACAAAGACAAATAATGGACAGCGAGACCCACACAAATAATGGACGACAACAAAAGTCAGAGCAATTAGAAACTATGGCCGATTATTTGCCACCTTTCAGTTCTCCCTGAAGGGGATGAAAGCCCCGGCGCTGCGGAAGCGCATCGATAGGACCTTACGCCGTATATTAATTAATATCAAAATACCGTTACGAAAAGGCAAAACGAAACTTTAAACATGCTTTAAAGCCGCTGTAAAACGCTATAAACATGCTGAAAAACTAGAAAAAATAAACTACTTTTATTTTCATTCTTTTCTAAAGAAACGGGAAAGAACCGTTACAAACCTTCGTTGTAGACTTGACCGTTCTTCGCCAACGACGCTTCAACGAACAAAAACGCAACAGCCCCCTTTTGATTTCTTCGCTGGAATTTTCTTATTCAAAGATACAATAACCACAGAGGTTACACCGGTATGTCTCTAAGTCTAGGAGGCAAAAGACTTATGGGAGTCTTTCTCTAAGAGGGAGGCTAGAGAGAATTTTAGGGTCTTGTCTTGTGAGTCTAAGAGCAAGAGGGCTACAAAACCATTAGATCTAGTGTTCTATTTATAGGAGAAAAGCCATGAATAAAATATTCACATTAAATCAATTATTTCCATAAATGATTTAATCTATTCTTATTTAATCAATCCATGATCAATCAATTCCATAATTGATTAATCTTTTCCACAAATGACTAATTACTTCCATAAGTGATTAGATCATTTCCATAAATGATTAATCACTTCCATAAGTGATTAATTATTTCCATAATTGATTAATTTTCAATTAATTAACTCTTTAATTTATTAGTCACCAATTAAATATCACATATTTAATTTTCAGCCTTGAATTAATTAATAGCCCAAATTAATTTTAGGCCTTAAATTAATTAATTCATGTTTGAACTCTTTCAAATTCCTATAAATTTAATATGAATCAAATTCACATTTATATTTGAAATTTCTTCAAATTTTTATTTCTCCCATAATAATATATCAATATATATTATATTGTTTCCCTTAGTAAATTGAACAATTTCAATTTACATTTATTACTTAGTTGCCTCAAATTACTTTATGAGCTACCAGTGGGACCTAATGGACCTGCAGATCAGAAGCTCCAACGATGTGAGATTAATTGGTCAAATTCATTGACCAAATTAATCAATATTTGTTAACTGTGTGTACATTCCACTATAGACTCACAGTTGCACTCTTCTCACCGCAGACATATTTTCTGTGTCCACGGATATAGATCAATAACGACTAGTTAGTCCTTCACGAGTGTCCGTAACACCAGCTGGGTCAAATTACCGTTTTACCCCTGGATTACTTCTATTTCCTTAAGTACCAGTTCTCCTCTAATGAACAACCTGTTTGTGGTCCAACCATCAAACAGAAAACCCTCTCGTGCCATTGAGAGGGTAGGGTCCTTTGTTCAAGACTTGGAGTCACCAATTAATGGAACACTCATTTGCTTCCCTAATGTCGAGAAGAAGTGAATTCCATCTTGTACGATTATGTTCCTAGCTCCCCACTCGATCTTGTCCCCAAAATGGTAGGCTTATTGAGTCGGCGTATTGGCCACTCTCACCCATACAAATCAAAGGACAATCCCTCATGAGCAGGAGTCCATAATCAACTCAGGATTAAAACTAAGTTGTCTAGGTCGTCCTAGTGAAATAGAAACATAACTAGTTAACAGTGTTATAACTAGTGGTTACTATTTCGCGGTCGGTCTTATGCAAACTCATTGCATAGGATACCCCCACTCGCATGTTTCCTACACGAACGCGTTGGATCATAACGTTTGTATCAAATACAAAGTGGGTCGTATCCATAGTGTCACCAGGATAAGGCACCCAATCTTATCCCTATACGATAGACCCTTTAGGCTGTTTCTTGAACAGTGATCCCCATATGTCGCTACATATAGTTCAAGACTCATATTACAGCCTAGGATAACTAGTTTATTGGATTAGGGTTATTTTAGGCAAAGACCCTCGATAAAATAACTAATAATACTTAATGAAAAAATATATCAATATTATTTCATTAATATTCGGTCAACGGTTACATTCACTATCTACGAGTTTTAGGGCATAAAACCCAACACTCCCATGGTTGCCATTCATGAAATCCCATTACCCAAGTCAATGCATATACAAAAAGAGATGAAAACAATTACTTTTGCCAGCTTTTAGTTCTCCTTTCAACTTTCTTAGACCATAGACAAAAAGAGAAGAAAATGAGAAATAAGAGCGTTATCAAACATGTCCCTTAAAGATTAAAGACAAAGATGAGGTGTATCGTATCCGAAAGATTAGGAAATATATTAAGGGTAAGATTGATTAAGGAAAAAGTTAAGAATGGTTAGGTAGGGTAGGGCAACGCCTGTGGTATAATAGGCAACAGGGGAGGGAGATGGGTTGGGCACGGACGCACGCCGTTAATGGGCGACACTAATGCTTCAATATGAGTGGTTGTGTGACCGTTGTGGGCGCAAAACTTTTGTTGTTTTTGGACCCATTAAGTGCATTTGTTTCTTCTTTTTGCATATAATTAAAGCCTATTCCCCCTTTCAAATTAAAGCTCTCTCTACTTCACCAAAAACAGATGAGCTTATAGATTAATTATTCACCTAACGTTCGCTATATCCAATTTTTCCTTGTAACAATGATTCTTATAGGTTTGGTTTGGCCATCAACTTCTACAGTCAATTTGTCTTTAAATTTTTAACAAGTTTCTTCAACTTGCTTCTAATCAAATCCCTCATGTAGTTTTAAAATATTTTAGAGAAAAGATGAATTTTAACTCTAAAATAGTAAAGTGTACCGATTTCTACTTTGAACTTTTAATTTCATCAAATTGCATCTTGAACTTGGATAAGTGTCATCATTTTCACCTCAGGCTTTAAAAAGTTCAATAGATCTTTTTCTTATGGTAGGTTTTTGTTGGAAGAACCATTGGCCCATAATTATATACGCTCAACTTTCTTAGACCATAATTATATAGCAATCTTTTTCCATTTTATCACTTTTGTACCATTCTCATGGTATCAGAGCTCTGGTAAGAATTTTCTTCTCAAATTTTGTCTTATTCTTGATGGCGTCAACGTCGAGCACCTCTTCAACAAATGATGACCTTTTACTGTCTCTCCCTGTCACTTCTTCTTCCACCTCCTCCATCACCACACTTGTTCACACACCTGTTACTACCCAGCGCTCTCATCAGCCCATTTCAACGCCTATCTCAGCTCCTCAGAATCGCTCCCTAAATCCCAACCTTCCCCCATTTCAAACGACCTTTGCTCAGCAACCTTCATTTCCGAATACCTATCCGTTCCAAGCTTCTATACCTGCTGGTTTTCAGTACCCCCCACTGTCGACTCCGTCTCTGCCGTTTTTTCCCTCTTATAATCAACCTTCTCCCATTATACCTCTGAATCCTGTTTCCCCTTCTTCTTACCCTACCCTTACACCACCCCTGAACATCAAGCTCACGGACTCAAACTATCTTCTGTGGAAAAACCAGCTGCTCGACCATATAGTTGCCTTTGATATGGAGGCTTTCATCAATGGTACGCTGGCTCCTCCAAAATACCTCGATGCTGCTCAAACTCAGGTTAGTCCTTAGTTCCTTATCTGGCAAAAGTTTAATAGGACTCTTATGAGTTGGATCTACTCCTCGCTAAATGAAGACAAACTAGGAGAAATTATAGGTTGCTCGACTGCTTATGAAATCTGGGAGCATTTACGTGTTGTATATGAATCTTCTTCCACTGCAAGAATCATGGGCCTTAGGTCTCAGTTACACAAAATTAGGAAGGATGGTCTTTTGGTCTCTCAGTATCTTACGCAGATAAAGGATATTGCAGACAAATTCTCGGCTATCGACGAACCGTTGTCTTACAGAGATCATTTGGGATATATTCTGGAGGGACTTGGACCTGAGTACAATCCGTTTGTCACCTCTATCCAAAACCACAATGATCGTCCATCTTTGGCAGATGTTAGGAGTCTTCTTATTGCCTATGAATCCCATCTTGAAAAACAGTCTTCCATTGACACCCTTAACCTTGTTCAAGCCAACATTGCCAACTTATCTGTTTCCTCCTCAAACTCTCGTCGTTCCCCACGTCCTCCTAATCCGCACAAACCAAATTTCACCACTAAACCTTCTCCCTCTCCTTTTCATTTCTCCCAATCTATCCCTTCTTCATTTCCTGGTCAGGGCCTTCTTAGTCACCCCCCTTTCTCTCCTTGCCCTCCCTCTCGGCCCCCTAACAATCAATCCCACCCTCAATGCCAAATTTGCAACAAGCTTGGTCATACCTCCCTTGTTTGCTATAACCGTCATAATTATATGTATAATATAAATTATGCATCCCAGCCTCCTCAGGCCTTTCTAAATCACTTTGTTCAACCTAACTGATAAGGATAAAAAATATACCTATTTTACCCTTATACTTAGCTCATTTATTGGTCAAATATTGAGTGTTTTGGTCAACTTTACTGTTCCCGAGCCCAAAATATGTTAAAGTTGCTCAGTTAGGGTGTTGAGAGTCACTTTTGTCAAATTATGCTTATTTGTGCTTAAAAAGACTTGATTTGAAGTAAATTTGACTTAGTTTGCTGTTGTGCAGAAAAACAGAGGAAAAGCTGGAATTCCTCAGAAATGCGACTGCATTTCGCATTTCTTCGCATTTCTGGGAAGGCAAAATTGAAATGCGACCGCATTTCTGGAAAAACAGAGGTCGTTCCGAGTCGCGCGCGGGTCGTTGTTGTTGAGTCTTCTTCGCACCTAACTTGCTGTTTTGACCCCGAAACTGACTGGGCAACCTTCCAGCACCTATTTCGCAGCTCCTCAACCAATTTCTACACTATATAAGCTCGGGATTTGAAGTCAAATTCAAGCAGAACTCACTTGGAAGAAAAGGGTGGTGATAGAACCCTGGCTCGACGCCAATGAGTAGGGATGCTCGAGGTCTTTCTTAGATGACCAAATTCTAACCCGAGAGAGAGTTAGACATAAAACTGTGGTTTGTAAAGAGTTTCACCCATTCCCATCTTGTAAAAGTGAGAGAGTGGAGTGTCTTAGCGAACTTTAGAAGGATTGTGTAAAAAAAAAAAACCCATAATATTTAGCTATCTCCTTTATTTCCAGCTCTTGAATCTTTTCCTTACTTTGTATTATTTACATTATTATTTCAATGAAAATGTGTTCATTTGCTTCTTATCTCATCATGAGTAGCTAAATCCCGTTGAGGGGTTCAATGTGGTGAATTCCCTTAGGGTTTAATGGCTTAAAAGTGTCTTATTTGCTTAAGTAGTGTTTAATGCATGTCATTCTTTATTGATTATCACTCTAATCTTGCTGAGTTTAACTTGATCACTTAGACTTTGCATGCTATGTGAGTTTGATCTTGAAAGGGACAAACAATATCGGTTCTCATAAAGGCAATATAGGAGAAAAAGCTCGAAAGAGATTGTTCGGCGGTATAGGGCAAGCTGCTTAAGGCACCCTATATCGGCTATAAGGTTATAGGTTGCATTCATGAATTATCTATGTCGGAGTCGAGTCACAGAAATGTGAATAACGGTACTCGCTTAGCCTTCTAACAGTTCTTGTGAACAAGTGCCAAATAGGAGTTAAATCTGACCCAATGCATTAAATACGCTTAAGTTAGATATTGCATAAGTATGGTTGTTACCTTAGGGATGAATCCATGTTGAATGCCTCGTTTGTTTATTATTGTTATTCTTTATTAGTTATTTGCATATTTTATTTATCTTTTCAAAAACCCAATCATTCAACTTATTTTCTTTGGTGACCTTTTCAAAAGCAATCATTTGAGCAATTTCTTCTTCAAATCTGAATTTCCAATTTAGTCCTCGTGGGATCGATACCCTTGGAATACTTCTAAGGTTTTTTTTATTACTACGTGCGACAGTGTATACTTGCACTTAAGTGTTAGCTGAATCATTCTTTATTATTATTATCCATCTTATCTCACGTTCCATCCATTCAGCTTCACGCGCACCACTAACCAACCTTCTTTTTCACATTCCCTTTGCTTCCGCTGATCAATCTTTAGTTCCAAATCAATCTTCCTCTCACCCGGATGAAGCTTGGTTTATGGACTCTAGAGCAACCCATCATATGACACCGATGCCAATAATTTGCAGTAGTCCACTCCTTATTTTGGTGGTGAACAGGTGGTCGTAGGTAATGGTAAGTCCATCCCAGTTCTTAATATTGGCTCGTCTTCTTTATGTTTTGTTTCTTCTACTTCTCCCATTAAACTTCAATCTGTTTTACACACTCCTCATTTATCCCATAATCTTATTAGCATAGCTAAATCGTGTCATGATAATCAAGCTTTTGTTGAATTTCATCCAACTCATTTCTTTGTGAAGGACCTTCTCTCCAAGAAAACTCTGCTCACGGGTCAACTTGAAGGAGGTCTCTACAAACTGTCTGTGAAGTCAATATCTACCCCTTGTGACAAGCAACTTCAACAGCCTGCGGTTTTCCTTTCATCTCTCCAAGATTCTTCCCTTTGGCACCGTCGTTTATGCCACCCCTCTTTTTCAATCTTTCAGCGTGTTCTCAATTCTTGTAATCTTCGATTTAGCTCATCTACTGAGAAATTTTGTAGCCATTGTCCTTTAGCTAAGAGTCATCGTCTTCCGTTTAGTCCTTCTGTTTCTAAGTCTTCTGCTCCTTTTGAACTTGTGTACTCGGATGTTTGGGGTCCTTCCCCAGTGAAATCTATTAATGGAGCTCGGTTTTTTATTTTATTCATTGATGATTTTACTCGTTATACCTGGTTATATCTACTGCAATCAAAGCATGATGTTCCTTCTATTTTTATGTTATTCAATGCTATGGTTGAAAGACAATTTTGCACTAAAATAAAAGCTTTGCAAACTGATGGTGGCACAGAATTTCGTCCTCTTATTCCCTTTCTGTTGTCCAATGGAATTAATCATCGAACTTCTTGTCCATATACACCGCAGAAAAATGGAGTCGTTGAAAGGAAAATTCGTCATGTTGTTGAAGTTGGCTTGTCTCTCCTTGCCCATTCTCCTTTACCTCAAGTGTTTTGGTCGTTTGCATTCCAAACTATCGTTTTCTTGATTAATAGGCTTCCATCCTCTGTCTTAAACTTTTCTTCCCCCTATTTTATGTTGTTTGGTCATAATTCTGACTATAGCTTATTAAAATGTTTTGGTTGTTCTTGCTTTCCATTTCTTCGTCCGTATAATAATAACAAACTTCAGTATAGGTCGAAGGAATGTGTGTTCTTAGGCTATAGTAGTTCTCACAAAGATTTTCTCTGTCTTGACTTCTCTTCTAGTCGATTATATGTCTCTAGACATGTAATTTTCAATGAGTCCTCCTATCCTTTCCACGGTTTGTCTATCTTGGTTCCTTCCTCGGTTAAACAAACTTCTCCTGATCCTTTCTATCCTCTAGGTTCATTGCTTTAGTCTGTTTCTTCATTTCAGTTCCTATTAGTCCTATATCTAGGCCATCTGCTTCTCCACCTGTGGACTCTGCTGCTCCGAACGCTAATGAAGCATCTCCCAGCTCCCTGTTCCAGGCTTCACCTCAATCCTTACCCCACTCGTCTCCCAGCCCCACTACTATATCTTCCCCGATTCCTTTACCATCTAATTCTTCTCCAGCCTCCCCTTCCTCTGACCATACTCCTCAGTCTTCTTCCCATTTTCCTTTGCCTTAATTGCAACCACCCTCTTCTATTTCCCAGCCTTCTTCTCCAGCCCTTTCAACTCAGCCTTCTAGTTCCCAATCCCCTTCAAACCAAAATGTTCATCCCATGATCACTAGGTCTAAAGATGGAATCTATAAACCGAAGGCATGGTTGGTTTCATCGAATTCTATTTCTGTTAAGCCTAAAAACTATTAGTTGGCCCTGAAAGATCCCAAGTGGAAGGCTGCCATGGATTCTTAGTATCAGGCACTATTGAAGAATGAAACTTGGTCTTTGGTTCCCTTACCCCCTAACCGAAAGTTAATTGGATGCAAATGGGTGTTTCGCTTAAAACTCAAGCCTAATGGTGAGATTGACCGTTACAAGGCTCGGTTAGTTGCTCAAGGGTATACTCAGGCCTATGTATTGACTACTTCGAAACTTTTAGTCCCGTGGTTAAACCTGCTACCATTCGCATAGTCTTATCCTTAGCGGTGTCTTCCAAATGGCCCATTCGGCAGCTGGATTTCCTTCATGGTGATTTGAACGAAGAAGTCTACATGAAGCAACTGAGAGGTTTTGAGAGCTCTGTTTATCCCAATCATGTGTTAAGGCTTCATAAGGCTCTCTATGGCCTGAAATAAAGCCCTCGCGCATGGTTTTCGAAGCTTAGCTCTTGTTTGCTCGACTGGGGATTTGGAGCTTCTAAAGCAGATTGTTCACTGTTCGTGTATAAGTCTGACTTGTATTTGGTTATCTTTCTCATTTACGTTGATGATATCTTAGTTACTGGCTCTTCCTTTTCTCTCATTTAGCACTTCATTTCGGCTTTGAATCTTCAGTTTTCCCTTAAAGATATGGGTGACTTGTCTTTTTTTCTCGAGATACAAGTTGTGCGCAGTAATGGTGGTCTACATTTGTCTCAGTAGAAGTATATTTCTGATATATTAGCTCGTGCCAACTTGTCTTCTTGCAAGCCTATCTCCTCCCCAATGGTTGTTGGCTCGCCTCTGTCTTTATCTGATGGTGCTCCTCTTGAAAATGCATCTGAATACAGAAGCTTTGTGGGTGCATTACAATACTGCACCTTGACACGCCTAGATATCAGCTTCACGGTCAATTGCCTCTGCCAGTTCTTACACACCCCTACATCTGTGCATCTACAAGCTGTTAAGTGATTGTTGAGGTACTTAAAGGGTTCATCTGGGTTAGGTTTATCCATTATGCCTTCATCTTCTTAATCTATTATCTGTTACACAGATGTCGATTGGGCAAGTTGCCCAGATGACCGTCGCAACACCAGTGGATTTTGCACCTTTCTCGGTTCTAATTTGGTTTCTTGGCATTCTTCTAAGCAGAAAGTAGTTTCCAGGTCAAGTGCCAAATCTGTATACAGAGGGATGTCTAATGCAACAGCCGAAATTGCTTGGATTCAGTCCATTCTTGCTGAGCTTGGTGTTCATTCTTCTCCTCCTCTCTTGCTCTGCGATAATATCAATGCCACGTATATTGCCTCCAACCCTGTGATACATAATCACACGAAACGTATTGAGGTGGACCATCATTTTATTTGAGAAAGGATTGCTTGCAAGCAATTGGTTGTTCATTTTGTACCTTCCAAAGATCAGAATGCCGACATCTTTACAAAGAGCCTTCACTCTCCTCGATTTATAAACTTAAGAACCAAGCTAACTTTGGTTTCTAAACCTTGTTTGCTTGGGGGGGGGGGGGATGTTAGTATGTTTATTATGTATTTACCTCTCTTATAATCCTGCTTTACTTTTGGTTATTTTCCTTTATTATTTTGTTATTGCTCTTCCTGTAATTTGGTGACATCTGTCCCATTTGTTGGATATTTAATACAATCATTGGTGTTCAGATTGTGGTGCTGAGCTTTTCCATTTTATCACTTTTGTACCATTCTCATAATTATATCCATCCTCCTAATGTTTGGCTAAAAATTGAAAATTTGAGGGTAACCACGTATCATATCATGGTTTGTACAATTTTCTGGAACGAAATAATACAAAAAATATATAAATATATAATTATTTGAGTACGAATCCACGAATCTCCATCTCTACCCTACATTAAACCAACCCCTTGAAAATCAATGGTTACATTTTGCTCCACCATTTCTTCTACCTAACACCTCTATTCCTTCTATTTATTGATTACTCCCTCTCTCTCGCTATCGTCAAACCACCCATTCGAATTTCGAAGAGAGATAAATGGATTCAGCTTCTTCAATAGGACACGTCATCCTTCATTTACCATGATTTTCGTTGCCCTACCGTGCGATGGCCGGCAGCCCGAACTCTCCCCCAAAATCTCCTCTCCACCGCCGCCGACGACCCATGTTTTCCGATCGAAGTTACCGGATATTGCAATCCCCAATCATCTCCTTCTTCATAGCTACTGTTTTCAGAAGCTCTCTGAATTCTCCAACCGCCCTTGTTTGATCGTCGGCTCCACTGGAAAATCCTATTCCTTCTTCGAAACCCATCTGTTCTCGCGGAAGGCCGCCGCGACTTTCTCTAAACTTGGAATTAAGAAGGGCGATGTCATTATGATTCTCCTCCAGAACTCTGCGGAATTCGTTTTCTCTTTCATGGGTTCCTCCATGATCGGCGCCGTTGCCACCACCGCAAATCCGTATTACACGGCGCAGAGATTTCCAAGCAGCTGAAGTCCTCCAGTTCCAAATTAGTCGTTACTTACTCTCATTGCGTCGACGAGCTTCGAGAATCCGGCGAGGATCTCACCATCGTCACTGTCGATGACCCGCCGGAGAACTGTCTGAGCTTTTCAATGGATTATGACGCCGACGAAAACGACATGCCTACGGTGGAGATTGACCAAAACGACGCTGTTTCGCTGCCGTTCTCCTCCGACACGACCGGGCTCCCCAAGGGGGTGATTTTGACCCATAGGAGTATGGTATCGAGTGTGGCTCAACAGGTTGTTAAAGAACTCATTGATTTTTATATATTTAATCATTTATTTATACTCAATTAATGCAAACTTTCTCAAAACTAAAAAGAAAAAGAAAAATTAATGCACATTCGGTATGACAGGGTACCTCCTACACACCACCATTAAAAAGAAAGAAAAAAAATTCACATTTTTTACTTTTAATCATATATTTATATTCTTACATGCAGGTAGATGGAGAGAATCCGAACGTGTATTTGAGAAAGAACGACGTATTTTTATGCGTGCTACCGATGTTCCACATATTTGCCTTGAGTAGCATTGTTTTGATTTCGATTTGGTCATGGGCGACACTACTATTGATGGAGAAGTTCGAAATAGAAACATTGTTACGGCTGATAGAGACGCATCGGGTGACGGTGGCGACGGTGGTGCCACCACTGGTGGTGGCGCTGGGGAAGAACCCTAAGGTAGCGAATTGCGACTTGAGCTCGATCAGAATGGTGTTTTCCGGGGCGGCGCCGCTCCGAAAGGAGCTAGAGGAGGCCCTCATGCTGAGGATACCTCAAGCAATTTTTGGTCGGGTAAATATTGTAGGGCGAGTTTGTTGTTAATATGTGATGTCTTTATTTGCTAGACTTTTCTCTTTTATCCATTTCTTTGTGGGGT
The DNA here is from genome assembly GCA_017139565.1 of Luffa aegyptiaca. Classification (NCBI taxonomy): domain Eukaryota; kingdom Viridiplantae; phylum Streptophyta; class Magnoliopsida; order Cucurbitales; family Cucurbitaceae; genus Luffa; species Luffa aegyptiaca. The sequence continues at coordinate 35,885,228 of CM029400.1, forward strand.
ATGATTTTTATCTCTCCAAACATTTCCTCGTTTTAAATAACATGGTTTTTCAGTAAGTTTTTGATGTTATAAAGATTATTTAACATGTGAAAGTAGTTGGCAGGTTGGAGCTTTTCTGTACAACGGTTATATTTTGCAATTTTTTGAAAAATTATTAGGTATTCTTGGTGCAATGAGATGGATAGTTTTGTCTCATTGGATACAAAAGAGAGAAATTGTAAGAGTATCTCGATTTTGTATCCAACGATTATTAGGGGACAAACTAATTTGAATATGTACACATTCCACGGTTTTTAAGGAGGGAGTCTCATTGTACTAGGAGCACCTAATAATTTGTCCAATTTTTGTTACCGTGTGAAAAACAGTTAAGTTAATTTGGTATTTTTGTGAACATCCAAACTAGGTTTTGAAACTATGTCTTAGTAAATTGAGTAACTTTTTTTCATTATTTTTATTAAAAAAGAGCACGGTCGGACAGGGACATTTTAGTACATAAATTTAATCACTAACAATTTAGTTTCTATAATTTAAATCATTACGTAAATTTCAATTAATAAATTGTTTTAAAACTAAAAGTACGGGAATTAAATCATTACATAGGAAATTTAGAAATTAAAATATTATTTTCATGAGAGTTTAAGACCTTTTAGAATATCTATTTCATTTTGTAATTCTTTAAAAGTAACACTTTTAGTTTTTTTTTTTTTTTTTTTTTTTTGAGAATGAAAAGATTTCATTAAGAAACGCCAAAGCCCCTCAGGGAAACAAACATACTGCACTCTAGAAGCGATAAACTAACCATCCACTCTGGATAGTTTTCTAGCCACAAAAATGGCAATGAAGAAATACCCACTCTAGCCATCTTGTGGGCAAAAACATTGTAGTTACGACCTACAAAATTAAACATTACATTTTCAAATGAATCTCTAATGGTTTTGATGTCCCAAATTGTCGCAGCAATGCTAGAGTCACATGGAATTGTCTCATTGATAGAATTGATTAATGCCAAAGAATCAGATAAAATCGTGACTCTAACCACATCCAATGACTTTGCCAAACGTAGACCTTCCAGGACCGCCACCGCTTCCACCCCCAAAGGGGACGTACAAACATCTGAAATTGTCGTCTGAGCTGCTCAGAGACAACTTGATTTATCCTGCAGAACTATCCCAATACCGCTTTTGCGCGCGTCTCCCAAAAAAGTTGCGTCTGTGTGCATAATAAAATCTTCCCCTTTTGAGATAATGCTACGAACATCTTCCTCAGATTGCTTGTATGCCCCGCCCCTCGGATTTGTTGTCCAATACTCTGCTAGATATTCATTAATCCATTCACATTGCGCTGCAACATAAGGAACGGGACGATTGTGAACCATACTATTTCTATCATTCCAAATTGCCCATGCACCCACACAGATACGTTCTAACTCATGACTTGGAGACCTGCCTAAACACAACCATCGATCTTTGATCTCCATAGGGTTCGATTGCTCCAGGACCCTAGGAATACTAAGCTTTTCCCAAATCTCCCTAGCTTTCACACAACTAAAGAGTGCATGATCCGTAGTCTCCACCTCTTCTTGACACAATGGACAATATCCATTAACTGGAACATGATGGTTACAAAGATTGACCATGGTTGGAATTGAATTGTGAAACAACCTCCAAACAAAGTGTTTAACCTTACTAGGCACCCACATTTTCCAAATTTTTTTCCACCAGCACATCTCCAACCCTGATTCTGATCCAGAGACCTCTCTACCACTCCACATACAAAGCTTATACCCACTTCTCACAGAATACTCACCCTTTCTATCATAGTGCCAGATCCATTTATCCGGTGCAGAACCACTTATTGGAAGACTTGTGATTACCTCTACGTCATCCCAGTTTAAACACTGGCTAAGTTTCCCAATATCCCATTGCCATGATGGGGATATAAAATCTGCCACCACCGCCATGTCCAAAGAAGGAATAATGGGTGATGTGACCTTGAAAGTGTTGGGTCGCGGAAGCCAGGGGTCATGGAATATTTTAATGGACTGGTCGTTACCCAAATTCTTCCTAATCCCTTTTTTCAGAAGATCCATACCCCACACAAAACCCTTCCAAAAGAAGGAAGATGATGAGCGAACGGACACATTTAAAACCGAAGAATTAGGAAAGTATTTTCCACGTAGAACTTTTGAAAGTGTAAGATGCGGATTACACAAAACCCTCCAGGCTTGCTTAGCAATCATTGCCTGATTAAAACATGCCAGATCACAGAAGTTTAGACCTCCGTCCTCTTTTGGTTTACAAAGCATCTCCCACATTTTCCAGTGCATTCTTCTACGTTCATTCTGAGATCCCCACCAGAATTTTGCACACAAAGCCGATATTTTCGATAAAATTCCTTTTGGGATTCTGAAGCAACCCATCGCATAGGTAGGAATCGCCTGAATAATACTTTTAATCAACACCTCTTTTCCACCCTGCGAAAACATCTGACTCTTCCATCCTTGAAGCAAGGACCAAACTTTTTCAACGAGAAATTGGAAACCCCTAGATTTTCCTTTATGAAATGTCGACGGAAGACCAAGATAAGGCCCCAAAGATCCAGACATGTTCATCGGTAGGACATTGCATAAATACTGCCTGGTCTCCATAGGAACATTACCAGAGAACATAATTGACGATTTTCCAACATTCACACACTGTCCAGAAGCCTTCTCATAATCATGCAGAATAGACTTAAAAAAAACCAAAATCCAATGCCGCTGCTTTAAGGAACACAAGACTATCATCCGCAAAAAATAGATGGGAAATTTTTGGACTCGATCTCGCAATTGACATCCCAGCCATATTTCTCATTCTAGTGGAATTTAATAGAGCGGAAAGGCCTTCCGTACATATTAAGAAAAGATAGGAGATAACGGGTCACCCTGTCTTATTCCGCGAGTTGGTTTAAAGAAACCAAAAGAGTCACCGTTCATGAGAATAGAAAACGAAGCCGATGTGATACACTTCATAATCAGATGAATCCAATTTTTATGAAAGCCTAAATTTGTCATAATATGACTCAGATATGCCCATTCCACCCTATCATAGGCCTTACTCATATCAATTTTTAAAGCAACATAACCAATTTTTCCTTTTCGTTTGCTACGGATAGAATGTAACATCTCATGACCCAAAATCAAATTATCAGTAATCGATCGACCGGGAATAAAAGCCAATTGGCATTCATCAATAATATCATTCAGCACTGACTTAAGTGTATTGGCTAAGACTTTAGAAACAATTTTATAAGAAACATTGCACAAACTAATTGGCCGGTAATCAGAAACTAACCTTGCCTGGCGAGACTTTGGGATTAACACAATATTAGTATGATTCCACGCCTACACTGGCTCATCCGAATTCGGAATAGCCAAACAATTGGAGATTGTTGTAAGACCCACAATGTCCTAGTATTTATGATAAAATAGAGCAGGGAATCCATCTGGGCCAGGTGCTTTTGTCGGGGGAAAACTTTTGATTGCTGAGATCACTTCTTCCTTAGAAAAATGAGATATAAGCCTCTGATTTATCTCCGCAGTAATTCTTCTAGGGACAAAACCAATGATCTTATCCACGTCCCCCATATCCGGTTTATTAGATGTGAATATATTCATAAAATACTTCAGGAAGATGTCCTGAACCTCAGAAGTATCTGTTCTCCAAACTCCATCCGCATCCTCAATTCCACAAATCCAATTCCGCCGCCGTCCCATCGAAGCTTTCTGATGAAACCATCTGGTATTGCGGTCCCCCCACTTGAGCCAATTCTCTCGAGAACGTTGCTTCCAGTAAATTTCATCATCCAGGAGTAAAGAATCCAATTGACCTTCCAAATGATGAATTTCATCAAAATTAATCGGCGATACACAATCATAAGCCAATTTAATTTTGTCTTTCATTTCTTTGATATCAAGCCTCAGTCTTTTATTCTGACAGGATCCCCACCCTCCCAGCACAGATGCACAGTTTTTAAGAACTTTATGCAAAGGTTGTGCTGGTATCGAAGAGCACTCCCAAGCTCCAGATCTTCGAATAATATTTATATAGTCGTCATTACGAGTCCCCCTCCTCAAATTTAAAAATTCTCCGCCTCCGACCTCTAACCCTCGAAGAAGACAAACCCTCCACATGAAGCTCGATTGGTCGGTGATCAGATTTCGCCCAATCCAAATTGGTCACCTGAAAGTTCTCAAAAAGTGAGCAAAAATTTGGATTAACAATGAAACGATCCAGTCTCAGACTCACTTGGGCCCCCATATTCCTTCTATTACACCATGTGAACATATCTCCAGAAAAACCAAGATCCCTGAGATTACAGTCATCCAAAACCTCGCGAAACGCAGAGATCTGGTTATAATCCCTATCTGGACCCCCCAATTTTTCGTTATGCCAAAGAATTTCATTTAAATCTCCACCAATCACCCAAGTAGCATCATTGTGATCATAGAGCCTTCGAAATAGACTCCAAGAATAGTGTCTAAGATTTGGGTCAGGATTTCCATATAAGCCAGTAAAGTGCCATTTTTTATCATTCCAAACAATATCTGCATCGATATGATGAATAGAGAAATTACGGATAGACACATCGACATCATCCTTCCATAACAAACATAAGCCCCCACTGAGACCCACACGATTAACCACAAAACACCCAGAATAATTCAAACGCACTTTCAATTTATTCAAAACAGAAGACGTACATTTCGTCTTTAACAAAAAACATAACTGAGGATTTAAACGACACAACTCATCGCTAATATTCTGGAATGCCCATGGACTCCCCAATCCACGGACAGTCCAACAAATAATTTTCATGGCTCTTGGCGGGCTGGTCAGCAGTCCCCACCTTTTTACAGACAAAGTCATCAACCTTTGGACGTTTAATGTTCCCCGAAGACAACAAAAGTGGTCCATCCTTCCTTTTCATGAATTCTTCAACCGCATTCAATGACATACCCATAGGCACATGCCCCACACGAGCTCGCTTCATCCATGCTCTGCCACGAACAGGACTCTGAAAGAGAGGGCGAGAGATAGCTTCCAATCCAGACCCAGCCCACAACTTAGATTTAGGCTCAACAATGCCAACATCACCGGCCTGATCACAATTGGGCTCCACAAATCCTTCCGAATGCTCTGACCCAATAATATCATTGGTAGCAGCATCCGATACCTTTCCATCCATGCTCTGTATTTCATCTTCCTCATCCTCCTCAGGATCACTCTCGATCTCAGTCTTCTCATCCTCAGCATTAGTGGACCCTGCATTTTGGCCCCCTTTGGATGCAAATGCCGATGAAAAAATGGATAATAATGAAGCAGATAAACGTCTATTACAAAGCTTCAACGTTTCCTCATAAACGTTACACCCATTAACACCATTAATACCATCATTAACCAAATCCATACCAGATGAACACATTAAATCAGGCCAATTAACACCATTAAAAGCATTAAAGCCCAACGACTTCATACCATTTAACTCACCATTAATGGGCACAGCAACGGTTTCCTTATTTTCCGTTACAGGAATGGGTTGTCGATCATCCTCATCCTCCAAAGCGGTCACCTGAATCCTGCTCCAGCAAGAACTTTCCGGCCGACACCAAGAACCTTGTTGTGAAAAAACTGTTTCTGAACTTGGCCGCTGTCTCGACCATCTTCTCCTTCCCTTTACTGGATACCGGTAAACCACTAGATAACGAGTACATCGCAGGTGGAACGTGAGGAGGAATAGCCCTATAATCCTGCTCCGAAGGCTCATTAATTCTGATACCCTTCTGAACCGGACGAGGAAAATCAGTCGCCGGATAGAGAGGAACCGTTGATGTAGACACCGCAATCGCCAACCTGTGACTCCTTGGATTTTCCCGAACAGCCTCACGCCCCAAGCCTTGATCCGCTTCATGAACCAGAGTCATCCCTCTCCCAGAGAATTTCATCCACTCACCATATTGCAATGGAACATCCATCCCTAGCCCCGAACGGATTAACATCACACAATCCCTGGAAGCATGGTCGATGATGCCACAATAAGCACAAATCTCCGGTAGCCTTTCATATCTGAATGGGATCCATAACCCGCTTAGAGGACCATCCGGAAATATACGAACTCCACGGCGAAGAGGACGAGACAAATCAATTCGAACTCGGATTCTCAAGCTAGCTCCCCAAAAGAGGAAACCATTCCGAGAATCAACCTCTTCAAACACGCCCACAACATTACCGATTCGTTCAACCATTGTTTGGTTAAACAAATCAAGAGGTAAATCAAACGCATGAATCCAAAACGACACAAAGGAGAATAGATGGTCTGAAGGCTTCAATCCACGGATAGGGAGCTCCAACACTAGAAGAAACTTCTCAAAAAGTCAGGGCCCCTGACGAAGGACACGAAACCTATCCGCCTCATTAACAAATCTGAAGATGAAAAGGTTTCGCCCCAAACGATCCACCTGCAACCCCTGATCCAACTTCCAAGCAGCTCTGAAATTACGCCTCATGACCTCTGCTCCCAAAGGTCTGTGGCATAGAAGCTTACCCAGGAGATAAAAGCCAAGCAATTGACCAGAGCGATCAACAGCTTCCCGATCCGCAACCACAGCCGACTCTTCTTCCTCCACCGTCAAGCTCAAACGAGCCCATTCATTGGCCAGGGCAGAAGGATCCATACTCACAAGAAGTTCAAAAATATAAAGAAAAACAGAGCAAAAGAAAAGGTAATGAGATACCGTCAAAGTCGATGACTCTCCACAGCTCCCTCTCATCAACTGATAAAGCAGTGCCAAGACTGAAATTACGCTGGAAGAATCCTCCAGATACGCAAACGGCTGAGCAGGGACATAAAACCGCCGCTCCATATCCGGTGATGGCAAAAAATCCACCGAAGACAATCTACAATAATTGCGCTAGCTCACACCTTCATCCCACAAATCCCCTAATTACACCGGAAAATGCCTCATGCCCTCACCGGAAATCGCCTCTCCGAAGAGAGCCCTACAGTTAAACTCGGGAATGTTAATACGTCCTCCTTGAACAATTAATTAAGTGATTCTTCATTTGCCACTGTATTTTCTCTCCCTCATTAAAGTAACAGTTATTATTATTATCATGGTCTTTAATTATCTCTACCTCAATCCAAGGTTAGTTATTCAAATTTGAGATATAGGTAAAAGTTAGCCTGTTTTTTGGTTGTTTGAATAAAGGTAAGGGTTAACATGTTAAATAACAAAACAATAGTAAGAGAACCCATGATTATATTAGGTTAAGAAAATTAAAATAAAAAATGTCTTAAATACCAAAATGGAAACAAATATAAATGTTAAATAACTCAACTTGACATTTTTAAAAGTGGAAGAACAAAAGTGTGCTTATGAACATATCACATCTCCTACATTCTTTTTATGTTTTGGCTAACAATGATGTTTTCAAGTGGGTCATATGTGTCTAGTTAATTAAGTTAAGATCTATAGAGAGAGAGAGCATAACCATGAAATAATCGAAGGCTTTTGTTTTTTAATTTTTAGAAAGAACAAAACTTGCCTGCATACCGGTATGTAGGGATCTCCCTACATACCCCATTAAAATTTTGACAAGTAAGAAAGAGGAAGGTAGAAAATGATAATTTTTTTTGTTATTTCTCTTAGTTGTCAACGTTTTAATAGTGGTATGCAGGGAGATCCTTACATACCGGTACGCAGGCAAGTTTTTTCCTTTTAGAAAATTCATTTAAATAATATAGACTCAGAAACATGTAGGTTGAGATTTATACCATTTATTTGATTTTTTTTTTTACTGATGTATGTTTGAATTGACATAACTATAGGGAAATGGGATGACAGAGGCGGGACCCGTGCTAAGCATGTGCTCGACATTTGCAAAGGAGCCACCAATGCCAACAAAGCAGGGGCGGATTTATGAAGGGGTCGTGCCCCTCCCCCCCCCCCCCCCCCCCTCAATTTAAACGTTTATATATTATATATATGTTTTGCCGATTAAATTTTAAAAGTTACGTTTGACATGTTGGTTTCTGTCTCTTTGTGTGTGATGGTGTCCCCCTCTCCGGTCTTGGGTTCTAGCCATTTTAAAATATATTTTTATGTTTTTGCTTAAGCTTTTTATCACTATCTATTAAATAAAATTTTCATTTTCTTTAATGAATTTAAATCCACCTATGAAATAGAACGAATATTAAAATATTATTGTTGATCTTTGTACTTTGTGACTCATTCTAATTTAGTTCATATATTTTCATATATTCAAATTTAGCCTATGTAATTTCAATAAATCTTTAGATTAGTCATTATTAATTTGAAGTTACTCTAAAACATGGTAATAATCATAATTTTCACTCAAGAAAACAAACCAATTGTTAATATGTTTTCAAAATTTATAAAGCGAAAACTAATGGAGACTAAATTTGTTTTGAAAAAGTTAGCCATAGTCTAATTCTAAGATTATTAAAAGTACAATGATTATATTTGGACATTGAAATTATCGACAATAAAATAAAATAAGTTCCAAAGTACAATGACCAAAATGATATTTTAACTTAAAAAGAATATGAAATGAGTTTATAAGTTTCTTTTTAAAAAATTAGGAAAAAAAATCAATTCTACCCCAAAACTTTGGGGTCAATTAAAACTCAATTTAAATCCTAAACATTCATAATTGAATTTTATGTCTAATGAAACTATAAACTTTCAATTGTGTGTTTAGTAAGCCTATGAATTTTGAAAAATGTCAAATAACACCTATCAGACACAAAATTGAAAATTCAAGAACTTATTGGACACAAAATTAAAAGTTCAGGATTCTCTTAGACACATTTTTAAGTTTAGGAACCATAGACACAAATATGAAAGTTCAGAGACTAAACTTGTAATTTAACCTAATCGATATTAGGTATTTAAATATTATATCAATGCTTCTAAAGTTGCATTTATATGAACTTGTGCCCCCGGTATAAAATTCTGGATCCGCCACTGCTCACACTTTATACCCAAATATTAATATTATATCATTTTTCACTTTTATATTTAATTTTTCAATTAACTCTATAAATTATGGTATATACAGGTGGCACCAGCGGAGTTGGAGGCCCTTCTCGTAAACCATCCCTCTATTATAGAGGCAGCTGTGGTCCCGTAAGTGCACAATTTAAATTTTGCAGTTTTATAGAGATCAATTAAATAAAATAAAATATTTATTCTTTTTAACTTTAATTCTTTAAAGAAAATACTTATTTAGTAACTGTTAATTTAACCGACATAGCTGATTTTTTTTTTTTTTTCTAGAAAAAGTATAAACATGTGTTTGATAAATAATTTATTTTGTTTCTTCGGTTTGGTAACAATTTCTTTACTTGTATGTATGTTATAACATGGTAGTAAAAATTTCTGCTCTCTTTTATTTTGATTAAAAAAGATTATTTCTAGGAACTTTTTTTTATGAAAGCTTGTTTGATATTTAAAAAATTAATCGTAAAAATAGAAAATAGAAACTAGAAAGATGAAGGCCTAGATGATTTTATTTTTAATCTTTTACAATTAAGTTTTTTTTTTTTTTTTTTTTTTTGATTTTTTTTACAATTAAGCTTATTTACAAGCTTTTCGGTTTCCAGAAATAGCTTTTTGTTTTCTAGAAAATTTCCAGAAATAGGTTTTGAAAGCTTAATTTTGAATAAGAAATAAATTTTATGAAAATAACATTTTAAAACTTGAGAGATGAAAGGAACCATTGGATAAATTATTAGGTAATTCAGTCTCCTTATTTTGTGACATGTGACCATTCAACCCACATGGTTAACTAAGGTGGTTAACCTTTCTTTTTAATTTCTTTTTAATTCTTTCTATCAGTCGGTCTTTTTTTTTTTTTTTTTTTTTTTATCGGTATTTGTCACACTCTTTTATTTATTTATTTATATATTTCTTTGATTTAACATTTTCAATTGGTTGTTATATCTTTTTTTTTTAATTTTGTTTTCAATTTTACCACTTATATTTTCTTTTCTATTTTTTTTTTCTCTTTTCTATCAAGATTTCCTTGTCGATCAAGCCATTTTTTACCTTCAAATTTGGTTTCTTCTCTTTCTTCTTTTTTATATGGAGAAAAATAAAGTAATTGTTAAGGCCCCGTTTGATAACCATTTGGTTTTTTGTTTTTGGTTTTTGGTTTTTAAGCTTATAAACATCACTTCCAACTCTAAGTTTCTTTGGCTTTTCACCTACCTTCTTCCTATGTTTTCAAAAACCAAGCCAATTTTTGAAAACTAAAAAAAGTAGTTTTCAAAAACTTGTTTTTGTTTTTAGAATTTGGTTAGGAATTCAAGTGTATCTTTAATAAAAATGAAAACCATGGTGAGGAAATTTAAAGAAAACAAGCTTAATTTTCAAAAACCAAAAACCAAAAACCAAATTGTTATCAAACGGGGTCTAAACTAATTTGAGGGATACTTTTCAAATGCTTTTGTTAGTTAAACTTAAATTTTCACAAGCTTTCCCTCTAGCTTCAAATTCCAGCCTCTACTAAAATTGATGCAATTGCAATAGTTCATTACTGTTTTCGATCAAATCAATGATGATTTTTTTTAGTTAAAATCTTAAATTTAAAAAAGAAAAGAAAAAACAAAGAGGTGACAAAATTTTGAGAAAAAGTAAAAAAGATATGTCTTAAAAGAAAGATAATGATGACTCTGAATAAGCAAAAGAAAAAAAGAAAAGAGATGAATATATTTGGTAGAATGATTAACCACGTGGGTTAAACTGCCACATGTCACAAAATAGAAGGGAGCCTCATCGTAGCCGAATCACCCAATAATTTTTCCAACAATTGACACTCACAATAGCACACTTTTAATGATGACTTAAATTATCAAGACCTTTCAGTATTTGTGTTTAAATGATGAGAAAATAAACAAATTGAGCATAAATTACAGACAAAATGATGACGTTGGTGGTGAAGTTCCAGTGGCTTTCGTGGTTCGATCAACAGATAATGAACTGACCGAGGAGGCAGTAAAAGAATTCATAGCAAAACAGGTTTAATTTGTGTATAAACAGAAATTAATTTTAAAAGGAAGAACATTAATCTGATTGATACATTTGATTTTGTTTTTTTTGTTTAATGCAAAACCATCAGGTTGTGTTCTGCAGAAAGTTTACTTTGTGCAAAAAATTCCAAAATCACCCTCAGGGAAGATCTTGAGAAAGGAACTCAAAGCCAAGCTCTCAGTCTCACATGCTGCCTTCTAAAAGCCACAAAAGGGAGAGACAGATTTATTAATTGAACTTTCATAAATGCTTGTCTGTGTGTCTTTACAAGCATCACCCATTTTGTTCCCACTTTAATTTTGTGATCTGCCATAAATTACAAGTTGTCAATTTATTTGTGTGGTTTAAAATTTGAGGGTAACCACGTATCATATCATGGTTGGTACAATTTTGTGGGACAAAATAATACAAAAAATATATAAATATATAATTATTTGAGTACGAATCCACGAATCTCCATCTCTACCCTACATTAAACCTACCCCTTGAAAATCAATGGTTACATTTTGCTCCACCATTTCTTCTACCTAACCCCTCTATTCCTTCTATTTATTGATTACTCCCTTTCTCTCTCACTATCGTCAAACCTCTCATTCGAATTTCGAAGAGAGATAAACGGATTCAGCTTCTTCAATAGGACACGTCATCCTTCATTTACCATGATTTCCGTTGCCTCACCGTGCGACGGCCGGCAGCCCGAACTCTCCCCCAAAATCTCCTCTCCACCACCGCCAACGACCCATGTTTTCCGATCGAAGTTACCAGATATTGCAATCCCCAATCATCTCCCTCTTCACAGCTACTGTTTTCAGAAGCTCTCTGAATTATCCGAGCACCCTTGTTTGATTGTCGGCTCCACTGGAAAATCCTATTCCTTCTCCGAAACCCATATGTTCTCGCGGAAGGCTGCCGCCACTTTCTCTAAACTCGGAATTAAGAAGGGCGATGTCATTATGATTCTCCTCCAAAACTCTGCAGAATTCGTTTTCTCTTTCATGGGTTCCTCCATGATCGGCGCCGTTGCCACCACCGCAAATCCGTATTACACGGCGGTGGAGATTTCCAAGCAGCTGAAGTCCTCCGGTGCCAAATTGGTCGTTACTTACTCACATTGCGTCGACAAGCTCCGAGAATCCGGCGAGGATCTCACCATCGTCACTGTCGATGACCCGCCGGAGAACTGTCTGAGCTTTTCGATGATTTGTGACGCCGATGAAAACGACGTGCCTACGGTGGAGATTGACCAAAACGACGCCGTTTCGCTGCCGTTCTCCTCCGGCACGACCGGGCTCCCCAAGGGGGTGATTTTGACCCATAGGAGTATGGTATCGAGTGTGGCTCAACAGGTTGTTAAAGAACTCATAGATTTTTATATATTTAATCATTTATTTATACTCAATTAATGAGAAAAAGAAAAATTAACGCACATTAACACACCACCATGAAAAGAAATAAAAAAATTCACATTTTTTACTTTTTTGTTGATGAGATTTTAATGAACACACTATTATTATGCGTCCGAGTATTGTTTTCATACAAAATTAAGCTACCACATTTAAAAGGTTACGATATATTTAATCATATATTTATATTCTTACATGCAGGTAGATGGAGAGAATCCGAACGTGTATTTGAGAAAGAACGACGTAGTTTTATGCGTGCTACCGATGTTCCACATATTCGCCTTGAGCAGCATTGTTTTGATTTCGATTAGGTCAGGGGCGACACTACTATTGATGGAGAAGTTCGAAATAGAAACATTGTTACGACTGATAGAGACACATCGGGTGACAGTGGCGACGGTGGTGCCACCGCTGGTGGTGGCGCTGGTGAAGAACCCCAAGGTAGCGGATTGCGACTTGAGCTCGATCAGAATGGTGTTTTCCGGTGCGGCGCCGCTCCGAAAGGAGCTGGAGGAGGCCCTCATGCAGAGGATACCTCAAGCAATTTTTGGTCAGGTAAATATTGTAGGGCGAGTTTGTTGTCAATATGTGATGCCTTTATTTGCTAGACTTTTCTCTTTGTTTTAAATAACATTGTTTTTCAGTAAGTTTTTAATGTTATATAGATTAGTTAAAATGTGAAAGTAGTTGGCAGGTTGGAGCTTTTTGTACAGCGGTTCTTTTTTATAGTTTTTTCGAAAAACTATTAAGTACTCTCGGTACAATGAGGTGGATAGTTTTGTCTCGTTGGATGTAAAAGAGAGAAATTGTAACAGTATCTCAATTTTGTATCCAACGGTTATTATAGGGGACATACTAATTTGAATAATTACATTCAACGGTTTTTAAGGAAGAAGCCTCATTGTACTAGGAGCAGTAAATAATTTGTTCACAATTTTTGTTACCGTGTGAAAAACAGTTAAGTTAATTTGGTATTTTTGCGAACATCCAAACTAGGTTTTGAAACTATGCCTTAGTAAATTGAGTAACTTTTTTCATTATTTTTAATAAAAAAGAGCACGGTCGGATAGTGACATTTTAGTACATAAATTTAATCACTAAAAATTTAGTGTCTTCAATTTAAATCATTACGTAGATTTCAATTCAGAAATTAAAATATTACTTTCGTGAGAGTTTAAGACCTTTTAGAATATCTATTTCATTTTTTAATTCTTTAAAAGTAACACTTTCAGTTATTATTATTATCATGGTAGTTAATTATATCTACCTCAATATGAGGTAAGTTATTCAAATTTGAGATATAGGTAAAAGTCAGCCTGTTTTTTTTTTGTTTGTTTGAATAAAGGTAAGGGTTAGCATGTTAAATAACAAAATAATAATAAGAGAACCCAATGTTTTATTAAGTTAAGAAAATTAAAAAAAAAAAGTCTTAAATACCAAAACGGAAACAAATATAAATTGTTAAATAACTCGACTAGACATTTTTAAAAGTGGAAGAACAAAAGTGTGCTTATGAACCTATCACATCTCCTACATTCTTTTTATTTTTTTTTGGTAACAATGATGTTTTCAAGTGGGTCCTATGTGTCAAGTTAATTAAGATCTATAGAGAGGGAGCATAACCATAAAATGATCAAGGTTTTTAATTTTAAACTTTTCGAAAATTCATTTAAATAGTATAGACTTATTATTTTTTTTTTTATAACATGTAGGGGGAGATTTATACCATTTCCTTGAACTAATTTTTTTTTTTAACCGATGTATGTTTGAATTGACATAATTATAGGGATATGGGATGACAGAGGCGGGACCCGTGCTAAGCATGTGCGCGGCTTTTGCAAAGGAGCCACCAATGCCAACAAAGTCAGGATCTTGTGGTAGAGTGGTGAGAAACTCTGAGCTCAAAATCATTGACCCACAAACTGGTGCATCCCTTAGCTATAATCAACCCGGAGAGATTTGGGTTCGTGGTCCACAAATTATGAAAGGTTCCATTTTTTTTTTCTCTATTCACTAAATTATATAGAATGTTATTAATAAGTGGGGCCGCCTTCAATTTAATTTTCAACCTCGAAAATGGTTCAAATGAAATTTGATTTTCCAATAACTAATAGATAAACATGAGTTTCATCCGTTTGAGTTTTATGAACTCTGATTCCATAATAATAACATGAGATTCATTTTCAAAACTAGTTTGTTATTTTAAATATAACAAAACTTTTAAAAGAATTTGCAAATTTGGATAGAATGGTCTATCTTGCAATTTGTGCAAACAATCCTATCTTATATATTGTGAGATCTACATCTATCTTTTCAATATGAGATCCTGAATAGTAACAAAATTAATTGAAAATCATTACAAAATTTTGGAAAATTTTGCAAAAAATGACACAAATGTGAGAAGAAATGGAAAATTATGATTGGATTATGCAAAAAGTAAAAAAAAAAAAAAAAAAAAAATTATTGTTTATATATAGCTAACTGTATTATGAAAAAAAAAAAAATCCATCTTTTCCGTAAACAACTTTCTTTTACTGTTACTTAAAAAAAAGTGAAATTAAACCATTTATGATGTTTAATTATGACTGTGGAACTGAAATACTACAATAAATGGAATTTAATTTTGGTGCTAAATTAACTTGACTGTGATGGTAGGATATTTGAACGACCCGGAGGCCACGTCATTGACCGTCGACGCGGAGGGTTGGCTTCATACGGGTGACATTGGCTACATTGACGATGAAGAAGAAATTTTTATTGTTGACAGAGTCAAAGAGATCATTAAATTTAAAG
Source organism: Luffa aegyptiaca (assembly GCA_017139565.1). Lineage (NCBI taxonomy): Eukaryota > Viridiplantae > Streptophyta > Magnoliopsida > Cucurbitales > Cucurbitaceae > Luffa > Luffa aegyptiaca. The sequence continues at coordinate 35,900,516 of CM029400.1, forward strand.
GATTTCAGGTACACGTCACTATTTCTCACACTCTATACCCAAATATTAATATTATTTCATTTTCCACTTTTATATTTAATTTCTCAATTAACTCTATAAATTATGGAATATACAGGTGGCACCAGCGGAGTTGGAGGCCCTTCTCGTAGACCATCCCTCTATTGTAGAGGCAGCTGTGGTCCCGTAAGTGCACAATTAAATTTTGCAGTTTTATAGAGATCAATTAAATAAAATAAAGGGTACAATACCTTTTTGGACCCTCGAGTCGTTTCCAATAAGTTCTTAGGTTTCAAAATCTAACAATCAAGTCCCTACTATTTTAGAGATGTTTCTATTAAGTCCTTCCACCGTTAATTTTTTTAACGGTGCTGACGTGGTAGTTAAAAATAATAAAATAATAATTTTTAAATTAAAATAATAATAAATTAAGATTAAATAATTAATAATTAAAAAAAAAAGGAATTTCTGACTCTCCCCTCTTTTTTCCCCACCCCGTGACCTTTCTCTCTCTCTCCCTCCTCACCTTCTCTCTTCTTCTTCCCACCCTTCGCCGGAGCCTCATCCCCGTCGCCGTCTGAGTTCCCCCGAAGGGGATGAGGCTCAGTCCGGGGGGAACTCAGACGGCGGCGGGGATGAGGCTCCGGCGAAGGGTGGGAAGAAGAAGAGAGAAGGTGAGGAGGGAGAGAGAAAGGTCACGGGGTGGGGAAGAAAGAGGTGAGAGGTAGAAATTCTTTTTTTTTTTTTAATTATTTGATTTAATTTTAATATTATTATTTTATTATTTTTAACTGTCACGTCAGCACCGTCATTTGCCACGTCAGCATCGTTAAAAAAATTAACGGTGGAGGGACTTAATTGAAGCATTTCTGAAATAGTAGGGACTTGATTGTTCGATTTTGAAACCTAGAGACCTATTAGAAACGACCCTGAAACATGAGGAACCAAAAAGGTATTTTACCCTAAAATAAAATATTTATTCTTTTTAACTTTAATTCTTTTTTTTTTAGAGAACTTTTTAACTTTAATTCTTTAAAGAAAACACTTATTTAGTAACTGTTAATTTAACCTACATAGCTGATTTTTTTTTCTAGAAAAAGTATAAACGTGTGTTTGATAAATAATTTATTTTGTTTCTTTTTTTTTTTAAATAAATTTATTTTGTTTCTTACGTTTGGTGACTATTTCTTTACTTGTATGTATGTTATAACATGGTAGTAAAAATTTCAGCTCTTTTTCATTTTGATTAAAAAAGAATCTAGGAACTTTTTTTATGAAAGCTTGTTTGATATTTAAAAAATTATTCGTAAAAATAGAAAATGGAAACTAGAAAGATTAAGGCCTAGATGATTTAATTTTTAATCTTTTACAATTAAACTTTTTTTTTTTTTTAAAAAATTACAATTAAGCTTATTTACAAGCTTTTCGGTTTCCAGAAATAACTTTTTTTTTTTCCTTTTTAGAGAAAATTTCCAGAAATAGCTTTGAAAGCTTAATTTTGAATGAGAAATAAATTTCTGAAAATAACATTTTAAAACTTGAGAGATGAAAGGAACAATTCGAGAAATTATTAGGTAATCCAGCCTTCTTATTTGGTGACATGTGACCATTCAACCCACATGGTTAAGTGGTTAACCTTTCTTTTTAATTTCTTTTTAATTCTTTCTATCAGTCGGTCTCTTTCTTTCTTTTTTTTTTTTTATCGGTATTTGTCACACTACTCTTTTACTCTTTTATTTATTTATTTATCTATTTCTTTGATTTAAGATTTTCAATGGGTTGCTATATCTTTTTTATTTTTTATTTTTTTAATTTTACCACTTATATTTTCTTTTCTATTTTTCTTTTTCTCTTTTCTATTAATCCTGCTTGATCAAGCCATTTTTTACCTTCAAATTTGGTTTCTCCTCTTTCTGCCTTTTTATATGGGAGAAAAATAAGGTAATTGTTAAACTAATTTGAACTCATACTTTCAAATCCTTTTGTTAGTTAAACATAAATTTTCACAAGCTTCCCCTCTAGCTTCAACTTTCAGCCTCTACTAAAATCGATGCAATTGCAATAGTTCATTACTGTTTTCGATCAAATCAATGATGATTTTTTTTTAGTGAAAATTTTAAATTAAAAAAAAAGAAAAGAAAAAACAGAGAGAAAGAGAGAGGTGTTAAAATTTTGAGAAAAAGTAAAAAAGATATGTCTTAAAAAGAAGATAATGATGAATTTGGATAAACAAAAGAAATGAATATATCTGGTAGAATGATTAACCACGTGGGTTAAACTGTCACATGTCACAGAACAGAAGGGAGCCTCATCGTAACTGAATCACCTAATAATTTTTCCAACAATTGACACTCACAGGCCAACATATCATACTTTTAATGATGACTTAAATTATGAAGACCTTTCTGTAATTGTGTTTAAATGATGAGAGAATAAACAAATTGAGCATAAATTACAGGCAAAATGATGACGTTGCTGGTGAAGTTCCAGTGGCTTTCGTGGTTCGATCAACAGAAAATGAACTGACCGAGGAGGCAGTAAAAGAATTCATAGCAAAACAGGTTTAATTTGTGTATAAACAGAAATTAATTTTAAAAGGAAGAACATTAATCTGATTGATACATTTGTTTTTGTCTTTTTTTTGTTTAATGCAAAACCATCAGGTTGTGTTCTACAAGAGATTGCAGAAAGTTTACTTTGTGCAGACAATTCCAAAATCACCCTCAGGGAAGATCTTGAGAAAGGAACTCAAAGCCAAGCTCTCAGTCTCACATGCTGCCTTCTAAAAGCCACAAAAGGGAGAGACAGATTTATTAATTGATGTCTTTACAAGCATCACCCATTTTGTTCCCACTTTAAATTCTGTGATCTGCCATAAATTGCAAGTTGCCAATTTATTTGTGTGGTTTAAATCCTTGTGAATAATATGAGTGAATTTATTTGTGTGGTTTAAATCCTTGTGAATATGAGTGGATTTAAGGTGTGGGATACAACTATACTAAAGGGAGAAACTTAAACTCAACATCTTACCTTGTCAACCTTAAAAAACATGGTAAATCTAAATACTTAGCTCCTGTTTGATAACCATTTGGTTTTTAAACTTATAAACACTACTTCCAACTCTAAGTTTCTTTGAATTGTCACATACCTTCTTCCCATGTTTTCAAAAACCAAGCCAATTTTTTAAAACAAAAAAAAAAAAAAAAGTAACTTTCAAAAACTTGTTTTTGTTTTTAGAATTTGGTTAGGAATTCAAGTGTGTCTTTAACAAAAATGAAAATCATGGTGAGAAAATTTAAAGAAAACAAGCCTAATTTTCAAAAACCAAATGGTTATCAAACGGTGCCTTAATTATTACACACAATTGAAAGTTTACTCCATTTGATAACTATTTTGATTCTATTTGACAACCATTTTGTTTTGATTTTTTGTTTTTGAAAATGAAACTGATAAACAGTATTTTGTCATCTATAAATTTTTTGTTTTGTTGTCTATTTTTTGTTTCTAGTGTTACGAAAACCAAGTGAAGCTTTGAAATCTAAAAAAAAGAAAGTAGATTTCAAAAACTTTCTTTGTGTTGAAACTTGGTTAAGAATTCAAATGTGTTTCTAACAAAGATAACAACCATTGTGACTAAAATTGAGAGAAAATAAACATAATTTTCGAAAACTAAATGGTTATCAAACGAGGTCTTAGTTTTTGATTTTTGGTTTCTGAAAATAATGCTTTATTTCTTCCCAATTTTCTTACAAATAGTTTTCATATTTGTCAAGGAGACATTTGATCAATTTCTAATCAAATTTCAAAAATAAAAACAAGTTTTTGAAAACTACTTCCTTTGTGTTTTCAAAACTTGACTTGATTTTTGAAAATATGGAAAAAAAAGATAGGTAACATGTTAAGAGAGCACACTAAGATTTGTTGTAATTCTGTTATACCTGAGTAGTTATTCAGTTGATTTACTTATGTATTCTGTTTTGTCAATATCCTATATATAAAGGATATTGCTTTGATCATATTTCGATATACTGAAGACCCTTTATGATCATCCCTGAGCTTTCTCTCTCTCTCTCTCTGTTTAATATTTTGACTTGGTATCAGAGCCACTCAGTTTAACGACGTGCTTGGCCTTTTTTTTTTCCCGCAAATTGCTATGGGTTCGTCTTCCACAGAGTCGGAAACGTTGAATTCTACCCAGATATTGAAGGCTATCAATCCTGGGAGCAAAACAAATACTGTCAAATTGGATGAAGATAACTTCCTGTACTGGAAAATACAAGTTCGAACGACGCTCAAAGGTCACGGTCTTGGTCAATTTATCGATGACGATGCTCAAATTCCACCCAAATTGGTTCAATCCCGAGATGATTCTTCTTCCAAGATACCTAATCCTGACTATGATGCTTGGATTCGTCAGGATAATCTCATCTCGTCATGGTTCTTAGGTTCAATGTCAAGCGAGATTCTATCGGAAGTTCTTGATTGCGAAACGGCCAGAGATATTTGGACAGTCCTAAATGCTCGATTCTTCTCCCGTAATCTTGCCTAGGTTTTGCAACTCAAAAACAAACTAGAAACCACCAAGAAAGGTAATCTTCCTCTTAAAGATTACTTTCTTAAAGTCAAGACTCTCGTGGATTCCTTGGCAGCTTCTGGTAAGAAGATCTCTCAAGATGATCACGTTCTTCACATCCTTAAAGGTTTGGGCTCGGAATAAGAATCTACAGTGAATGTTATTACAGAAAAAGATGTCACACCACCTCTACAAAAAGTTTACTCCCTTCTCTTGACTCAAGAAAGTCAAATTGAGAGGAATTCCACCATTAACACAGATGGTTCCTTACCTTCTGTCAATTACATAGCAGTTCAAGGTCCCAAACAGCAGCAGTCGACTACTCAAGATAGTCAGAAACGGAATAATGGAGGACAAAAGAATTCGAACAACAATGGCACCAGAAATAATAGACGAAACTGGAATAACAATGGAAAACCACAGTGTCAACTGTGTGGAAGGTTTGGACATACCGCTGTTCGCTGCTACTTCCGGTTTGAACGATGGTATCAAGGTCCAAACAATAACAACAACTCTCAGTCACCTAACAGTGGGAATTCATATCAGCATCAACCTGTTGCTTCAAATACCAACAATACTTACACTCAACAACAACCCTTTACAACATACTCTTTTCAACATGATTTAAACAGAGAGAATCAGTGGTATCCGGACTCAGGAGCTTCTAACCATGTTACAAGTGACCTCTCTAACCTGAATATTGGTGCTGATTACCCTGGAGACAACAAGGTTCTTGTAGGCAATGGTGCAGGTTTGGATGTTCTACATATTGGTTCTTCTTCTCTTAAATCATCCTCTAATCCTAACACTGTTTTTTATCTTAAAAACCTTCTTCATGTGCCCCAAATTACAAAGAACCTCATAAGTGTTAGCCAATTCGCTAGGGATAATCATGTATTTTTTGAATTTCATCCTCATTGTTGTTTTGTGAAGGATATCCTCACTGGTCGAATCCTCCTCCAAGGCAAGGTGTCTGATGGATTGTACCAATTTTCACTGGAAAAGGTTGCATCCCAAGATTCTAACGGTGGTTGTTTCTCCTCAAATTCCAAACCTCAAGTACTTCATACTTCCTTATCATCTCCCATTTGTAATACCATACATCTCAACAAAATGGGATTGTAGAGAGAAAACATAGACAAATTGTGGACATGGGACTTACTCTCTTGTCCCAAGCCTCACTACCTTTAGAATATTGGGATGATACCTTTTCCACAGCCACTTATCTCACAAATAGGCTTTCTACAACAGTCCATCAGAATTCATCTCCCTTAGAGATTCTCCATGGTTACAAACCAAATTACTCTTCTTTAAAACGTTTGGCTGTCTTTGCTACCCCTTACTACGGCCATATAATAGACACAAAATAGAGCCAAGATCTATTCCCTGTATTTTCCTTGGTTACAGTACAAGTCACAAAGGGTACAAATGCCTCTCTCCAGCTGGCCGATTGTACATCTCAAGACATGTTCAGTTTGATGAACATGCTTTTCCTGCTACTATTCCCAATTTCTTTTCTAAACAGATGTCAGACACCTTTTCCCCTACTATATCTAGCTTTCTGCCCACAATTAATTCAAAGTCTGCTCCTTTTTCCTCTTTTCCTGCTGACATACGTCCTTTGCCTACACCTACTCTGCATACTTCTACTTCTCCCGTGACCACAGCCATTGTCCTTCCTACTCACAACTTACAAACACCATCTGAATATCACAGCTCCCCAAATATTTCCCACTCCATACCTTCTTCTTCTTCTTCCATATTACCTACTGATCCAGCTCAACAAGCCTCTTCATCCTTACCATCAGTTCCAAACCCTCCAGCAACAGAACCAATCTCCTCTGATGAACCAACTCCGAACATTGCACCATTGTCTACATCTACTGAAGCTGTCAATACTCACTCTATGGTCACTAGATCTAAAGCTGGGATCTTCAAACCACGTATATTACTAACAGAGTATGCTGAAATTGAACCTCCATCAGTTAAAGAGGCTCTCAAGAGTTCTCATTGGGTGGAAGCTATGAAATCTGAGTATGAAGCACTGATAAAGAATGAGACGTGGTCTTTGGTTGAACCTCCTTCTGATAAGAAGATTATTGGGTGCAAATGGGTGTTTAAGATAAAGAGGAATTCAGATGGCTCTGTTGCTCGATATAAAGCCAGGTTAGTGGCTCAAGGATTCCATCAAGAGGTTGGTCTCGATTACACAGAGACTTTTAGTCCGGTTGTCAAGCCGATCACCATCAAGGTTCTTCTTACAATGGCTCTTGCTTATGGTTGGAATCTAAGGCAGATTGATATTAACAATGCCTTCCTCCACGATATTCTTACTGAAGAAGTTTTCATGGCCCAACCACCTGGGATGCTGGACAACTCTAAACCACATATGGTGTGTAAACTAAGGAAAGCTCTCTTTGGCTTGAAACAAGCCCCACGAGCGTGGTTTGACAGGTTAAGTCATTTTCTTCATTCTCTTGGATTTATCAGCTCCAAGGCAGATTCCTCTTTATTTGCTAGACATATCCATGGTCAAAGTTGCTATATTTTGATATATGTTGACGACAGAGTAGTCACTGGCAGTTCTCCATCTGATATTGATACCCTCATTCATATGTTGCATCAACGTTTTGCTCTTAAAGACCTTGGTACTTTGAACTATTTTTTGGGAGTAGAGGTTTCCTATCCTCCAGGTGGTGGCTTGTTTCTTTCACAAGCCAAATACATATCTGATCTCCTACATAAGACCAAGATGCATGAAGCTAACTCTATTTCTACTCCTATGCTTAGTGGTCAAGTTATGTCTGCGTTTGTTGGGGAACCGTTTCATGACACTAAACTGTATAGGAGCACGGTAGGGGCACTTCAATATGCCACTCTCACAAGACCCGAGATTACTTATAGTGTTAACAAGGTCTGCCAGTTTATGCATGCTCCTACTCAAAACCATTGGCAAGCTGTTAAAAGAATCTTGAGATATTTGATTGGCACTCTTGATCATGGTTTATACTTTCGCAAACCGAGTGATTTCTGTCTACAAGGTTATGCTGATGCAGATTGGGCCTCGGATCCAGACGATCGTAAGTCAACATCTGGTTTTTGTGTTTTTCTTGGTGGTAATCTAATCTCATGGGCCTCCAAGAAACAACATGTTATATCTAGATCAAGCACAGAGGCTGAATACAGGAGCTTAGCCGAAGTTGTTGCAGACTTAATATGGATTCAGATGCTTTTCAGAGACTTAAAGCTAGTAACTCCACAGCCACCAACGTTATGGTGTGACAACCTTAGTGCTGTTCATCTCAGTGCCAATCCTATTCTCCATTCTAAACTAAACATGTGGAGATCGATATATATTTCGTTCGTGACCTTGTTTTGCAGAAACGACTTCTGGTTTGTCATTTACCTGCTACTGCTCAGGTTGCTGATACCTTCACAAAACCTCTTTCAGCATCACGTTTTCATCCTCTTAAGAGCAAGCTCAATGTTCAGTCTTCTTCCAACATTGGCTTGAAGGGGGGGGGGGTGTTAAGAGAGCACACTAAGATTTGTTGTAATTCTGTTATACCTGAGTAGTTATTCAGTTGATTTACTTATGTATTCTGTTTTGTCAATATCCTATATATAAAGGATATTGCTTTGATCATATTTCGATATATACTGAAGACCCTTTATGATCATCCCTGAGCTTTCTCTCTCTCTGTTTAATATTTTGACTTAACATGACAAAGAAACTCATTGGTGGACATTGTGAACTATAAGCTTAATTTTCAAAAATCAAAGACAAAAAATCAAATGGTCATAAATGGGACTTTAGAATCTATTAAACACTTAAAATTTAAAAACTTATTAGGTCTAATTCCCAAAAATTGAAGGATTAAATTTGTAATATAACTTTTTCTTTTACTATTTTCTCCTTATGCCCCTGATATATATGCTAATTTCAACTTTGTGATAATTTTTTTTTGAGGATTTTAGTTTTTTTTAATTAAATTATTTTTTTCTTACGAAATTATTTTTTGTTGAAGTTTTTTTTAATAATATATAAACCGGTTGCAAAATTATATTAGTTGCTATATGTTAGATGTGTAATTTCTACCTCAGTCCTCAAATATAGGTGTTATTTTTCAATTTCACATCACTCATCTTTTAGATGTTTTAAATATCAGATTCAATTTTGTAAGTTTTTTTCAAGTTTGAGTGAAAAGGATAACATGAATATGTAAATATATATCTTATTAACTTGTTTGTAATTGTTTTTTGGTAAGTCAAATGTGCTCATTAATAAACATATCAATTTACATCATCGGCGGATGCTTATATAATTTATGTTAGAGAGGCTTAAATGTAATTAAGCTTATTTTCTTGCTGTGTACAGTAATTTCCTGAAATAACTTTAAAAAAATGTAACAATTTGGTCCATCTCCATCCGTAATTAATATATTAATATTAATATAAAAAGAAAAAAGTGTGTTGATAGAAAAAACTAAAAAGAAATCAAAATAGATACTATGAGATTAAGATATATTATTTACAAAATAAATAGTTAAATATTAAATATTTGTTAATATTCGGATAAATTCGAAATTTGTAATGAATATACAATCTGAAAATAAAATAAATCTAAATTATACCATTCATATAATTTTAGAAAACAAGAAAATAAATAAATAAATAACATAATTTAATCTTTACAAAATAAAATAAAAGAGGGAGCGGCCGGCCAGGGAGCTTACAAGTTACACCAACACCAACTACCGCTTCACATGATCTAATTGATTAAAAATTTGTTTAACTTTCAGTGGAATAATGTCATCAAAATTGGATAGGTTGCAACTGTACTAAGCTTGATTAACTAGGTAAGGGGGAAGCATGCCAATCAATCCAATTGATTCATTTTATACTTTTACAAAGAATTACAAATTAAAGTCCATCTTTGAACCATAGGAATTATGTAACGACCCCACTTCTCATTACTAAATCTTAGGGTTGTTACCACATGCATGCCTACTTGCTTTTAGGAGAAAGCTTGTTTTGAAATAAACATTAATAAAAAACATTCGACATTTTAAAGAAAAGAAGCCTTTCGGCCTGAGATCCCAAATAAAACAAAAAAACTTGCAAAAACTTCATTAAAACAAATGCTTCCTAAGAACAACACAAAGACGTTTAAAACCTTAAGAACCACCATTTTACAAAACTAACTAAAAGAAAAATGAGTAAACTAGACTACGCGGAAGTCATGATCACATGTTTTCCATGGCTCGTCAGTAGCAATCTGTCACGCGCTCTGTATGTCCTTGCTTGTACATGTAAGAAAACATTCTGAAAAAAAATGAGTATTAAAAATACTCAGTAAGTACGCTACTACTGGGAGAGGATTTACATGCATTACTGGGGTAACTTGAGGTTAGTTGCTGCTAAAGGGCCTAATAGTCATTTCATTTCATTTCGTTTCATTTATCATGTCGTATCACGTGGACAATTAACTAGCCTGTCACATGCTTACCAACTCATTGGAGGTGTACAAGTGAGAATCCTGGGAGATCTTTACTCCTACTGATGGTAGAAGGCACACAGTCAGTGGAGCCAAGTCTCACCCATCAAGGCACCTATGTGCGCAAAGCACTCTAACTACCAACTCACTGGCGGGGCATCCATGGATTTTTAGTCAGAACTGTACTTCCACAGATAGTAGATGGCACTTATTCTGCAAAACTAAGTCCCGCCCATTTAGCTCCTCATCTCAGTCTATAAACATCTCAATCCTAGGTGTTTAATTGCCACGGTCCCTACTAGGATAAGTAACCTATCCTCATTTCATTTTAGGTCGACCATGTATTTGCCTTAGCACTCAACTAGATTGACCATCCAATTTAAAGAAACCTATGCATTTCATAATGTACATGACAATTGTATGCGTACCTATTGTTCTTATTATGCCATTGAATAGAACTTGATGACGGTGTTTTTTCATAATTTCCTTTCCTCCTTCATCCTTGTTGTAACACCCCGTGCACCTTGGGTGTATTTAAATCCCGAGTTTAGAGTTGAAAGAAAAATAAATTTTATTTTGGCTTGAACTTAGGGGTTTAATTTTTAAACCAAAGTCTGTGGGAGTTAAGTGTTATTTTAAATAAAATCTCCCTTTAAGTCTCGTTGGTTTGGCCAGTGTCGGTTGAGGAAATTCAGCATTTTAATTCAGAGTTATACGCTGAATATTGGGTGTTGGTTGGGTGAAATCCTATTTTTTGGACTTTTCGTTTATTTGGTAAAAGAAAAATGATTAAAGAAAAAAGAATTAAAAAAAAAAGAGAGAAGAAGCCCTAAAGCCCTTGCCCTCCTCTCTTCTTTTCGTGTTCAGCCCTAGCAGCCCCTCCCCTTGCCGTTTCAGCTCAGCCAACCGCCTCTCCTCGCCCGTGTAGTCGTCGCACAACCCGACTGCCGCCGCCGCACGACCCAGCGGCCGTCACTTTCCTTTGCAGCCGCGCCGCCCTTCCTTCGCCACCGCGTGGGTTCTTCTCCGCGCGAGTCCCCTTCCTCGCGAATCTCCCCCTCTCGCGTGGAATCGTTGACTGAGGAGTCGCATCCTCGTTGCGCCGCCGTCATTGCAAGAGGCGCCGTCGCCGTTCCCCATTCAGCCGCCGCTTGCTCGCGCCGCCGCCTTCCTCACTGTTTCGTGGGTTTTAGATCCGTGGCTCCTGTTCTCTCTGTCCGTGTGTTTTTGGTCGAGATAAGTCGTGGGTAAGCCTTTTCCTTTCCGTTCTTGTTGGTTTAAGGCCGATCTAAGAGTTCCTTGCATTGTTTTGGTTAGATCTCGCGTAGGTAGCAGTTTGAGACCCCGTCCCTCGCATTTTCGCCTCTGTCCAGCAGCGTCATTGGGCGTTTTCGGTAAGTTTAGCCCTTACCCATTTTTGTTTAGTGCTTTAAATGGAATGCCCATTAGCTTTAGGTGCTGGAAAAGTTAATTGTGTTTGATTTTCTGATATGCAGCACCGTCTAAGTGTTCGATTAAGTTCGAAACACTTCGACTGGGATACCCACTGCCCAAGGAGCGTTCTAGCTCGCTGGTTGTGGTTAGAATAACCCGTCTAATGTGGAAGCAAGTCCGTTTGGTAAGTTTCTTCGCTGCCCCTAGCTTGTTAGTCTCAAGTTAATTGGCCATTAGATGATCTAGCTTTAGAAAAGCATGTTTAAATCAAGCCCATTTATTGTTTAGGCCTCGTTAGCATTGCCGACCTCTTTGGAGTCCTTAGAATGAAAATAAAGAGGTTTTGCTTGCTGGTCGTGGTTTAAAAAGCATGCTAAGTTATCACTTATCAACTGTCTAAACTCCAGTAGCGTTGCCCAACCTCTATGAGCCCTTGGAATCCCTAAATATACTTTTGTGCTTGCTGTCCAGCGGCTGAAAAGCCTTAGTAATGGTCGTTCAGCATGTGCCCATGGCCCGTAGTGCCTTAGACATGGTTGCCCATGGTCTAAAGCTTTTGGGTTTTCATTTTGGGAAATGTTTGAAGACTGTTTAACAAGGAAATAGGCCTAGTAGGTGGGATTTGGCTCTTCAAGCTTATCTTAAGGTCTTTAGGTAAATTCTAACCCCTTTTAGCTGCCTTTGTAATTTAGGAACTCATCTTGGCTGCTTTAGGCTTGTTGAGGTTGCCTTGGAAGCGCTATTGGTAAGTAGTTTCTACTTACTACGCTTGTTTGATTGCATGAAGCATGATTGTTTGTTTATCTGCTTTACGTATATTTGTGCTAAATATGAACTGTTATGTGTGCACTGCTGTGTTGTGAACATTGAAATGGATGTGTTAATCTTAATCGTATTTACTGCATTGCTTTGAGATGTGTACGCTAAAGGGGTATAAGCATGATAAGTACTTGTCTTAAGCATGATGATTGTTGAGTTAAGCATGTTGAGTCTGGCTTGCATGTTGCATGGGGGTGTAGCATGAGTCGGGTGTGAGGCACAACACATGGTGCGTAATTCATGTGTAGCGAAGTGTGACGCGGAAATCACGTGGGTGTGAGTGCGGAGCGTGACGCGGAAATCATGTAACTGGCGCAGCACATGGCGCGAAATTCATATGTAGCGGAGCATGACGCGGAATGCATGTAAGTAGCGGAGCATGAAGCGGAAATCATGTAAGTAGTGCAACACATGGCGCGTAATTCATGTGTAGCGGAGCATGACGCGGAAATCATGTAAGTAGCGCAGCACATGGCGCGGAATTCATGTGTAGCGGAGCATGACGCGGAAATCATGTAGTTGCGAGTATGACGCGGAAATCATGTGGAGTCTAGTGCATGTGTTGCATGGTGTGTGTTGCATTTGCACGAGTTTGTGGGTTTTAAGCATATTGTTAGTGTATGACTTAAAAGCATGTTGGATGTATGTGGTTGCTTAAGCATGTTGCCTCTTCATGGTTATGAAAGCCTGTTGGATGCGTGTGCTAAGCATGTTGGTTGTATTGGTTGATTGTTTGTGACTTGGTAAGTGTGAGCTGCTTACCAGTACCACGGTTGTACTGATACCCCCTTCCCCATCTCCCCCTAACATTTTAGATGTTGCAGGTTTAGATGACGAGCTGGATCTTGGTGAGGAAGAGGAGATCTACGAGGAGGAACCTTAGGGAGCTCGAGTTTCTTTCCTTGATGTGTTGGATTAGGCTATAGTTGATGGTTTAATTTTATTTTGTGATGCTCTGAGTAGGCTAGCTCGATTCTATCATTTGATATTTCTGTTAGGGTGAGAGTTTCATTTGATGATTAGTTTTTATTAAACCGTGGTTTAGCTTTGTTCTTAGAGGTATCAGCATTTATGAATAAAGTTGTAGCTAGCATTCGTTTGTTGTTAAAAGCTGATTAATAAAGCGTTATGTTGCGTGGCTAACTTAGTAAATGTGTTACGAGGCCTGACTCGTATAGTGAAGTAGGTTGTGAATCTGAAATGTAGTTGGTGGAGTTGGGCTGAGGTGTTTTGAAGTGTTTAATTGCTTATCAGGTGTCAAAAAATTTTGGTTCAGGCCATTTTATGCCATTATGTTGCCGAAATTTCCGGTACATCCGGTTTAAAGTGGTTCAGTTCCAGAGTTAAGGGTTAAGGGTTGTAGTAGCGTCCCTAGCCTAAGGGTTGGAAAACCTGGGGCGTTACACTTGTCTTGTTAATCCAATATAGAGTCAAACTTTAGAGAAAAATTAATATTATTCTTTTTAATAATGCTTTACTTATGTGCAAAAAAGTGACTTGAGACGATAGTGAATGACAACCTTCTTTCTTTTGGTATCTGAAACCAGGAGCAAGTGTGGGTACTGGGAAAAAATGAGCAACAAAAGCAAAGTGCAGTATCAATAAGAAGTCATTTCATAAATGTAGAAGTATTGAAATCATTCAATAAAGGCTTATGACACATATCAAATGAAATGTTGAATCAGTATTTACCCAAATATTTCATTTCAAGAATCCAATTGAATTAATAGCATTATGAGCTAAATCCAGGAATGAAATGCTGAGCAAGAGCATTAAACCAGCAACAAAACCCTGCAATTAAGACTCGATGATTTAGAAAAATCCATGGAATAGAGCTGACTTTTAAAATTGTAATAAATATATAACTTAGCACCCTAAGAATAAACATATAACTAAGCATATTTTTTTTTTCTTTGTGAACATTGCTATAACTCGTTCAAGTCAAAGAAACATCACTAATATGGAGCATCCTTGATACCTAAGCTAATAAAACTATTCAATGTTCAAAATCTCCCCAAAGTTATGCATTCATTCCAAAAAAAAACAAAAGAAACAAACAATGTATATCTCAAACTCCAACAAACAACTAAACTTACATCCTATACAGATAGGCTCATAAGCAAGAGGGATAACTTCTAAAGGATTATAACTAACCTACAGATGCTTTTAAACATGCTTGAAAGTGTTTAAAGAGTATTGATACATCCTATACTTCACAAAAAAAAAAAAAAAAAATTAGCTTTTTCGGTGAAAATAACTCAAATAAGCTCTAATTGATGCTAAGCTACAAGTAAACAACTTTTAGCATCAGAGACTAATTAGGGAGCCTACCAAGAGTTCTAACAAGGCTAAAAAAGTGAAGAAACTTACCGACCACGCTAAACGAACCTAAAAGCTTGCTAGAATTTGTCAATCAAGACTAAAGATCTTTGAATATGCACTATCTGGGGTCCAAACTGGGTCTAACTACACTTTAAAGAGCACCCAATGGCCATAAGCTATTCACAAGCTAACTTAGAAAATTTCCAAAGGTTTTAAGATGTTGGAACTTACCAAATAACTCCAAATTTCTGCTGGTTTGTGTTCGAATTAACCCCAACAACCAAGCTTCCAAGCCGACGGGTTATGAGTAACTCGATTTAAGGCCGTTCGGGTTATGGGTAATCGTCGAAAACCAATTTCGAGCCCAAACGCTTGCTGGTTGGCTTTCAAAGAACCTTAAACCTGTGAAATTGAAGCTACTAAAAAGTGGGTAATCCGAATTTCAAGTCGAATAAGCATGGGTCATGATCTAGAACAATTTCGAAGTCTAAAACTACATGGGCATAAGCTGAAAAATGAAGAAATTGAGTGGGTCAAGGTTGAACCTACCAAAAAACGGGGTTGCACGACGAAGAAAACAGAGCTGCGCGAAGAAGAAACAGGGGGTGTGCGAGCTTGCAGGTCTTTTCGGAGGGCACACAAATTAGCTGCACTAAGATGGCGCGGGGGCAAACAAAAACGAAGCAGGGGCATGCGAACCTGCTGCGTGAAGATGAAGAAAATGGCGGGGGGCGTGCAAACTGTGTGCCCGACGGGTCTGCTGTGCGAAGACAAAAAAGAGACGAAAACGGCGAAAACGGCGAGGGACTTGCTGTGCGAAGACAAAAAAGACGAGGGACTGGTAGCTGCATGAAGACGAAACGGCGAGAAGTAGCTGCGTGAAAACGATTCCACGAGAAAGGTCTGCGTGAAGACGAAACGACAATGGGTTTTTTTTTTTCGGCAACGAGAATGGGTTTTTTTTTTTTGGCAATGGCAATGGCGTACGTGGAGAGTGAAAAATAGAGAAGAATGAGGAAGATGGTAAGGGTTTTTTTCTTTTTTCTTTATTTCATATTTTTCCTTTTTCTTTTATTTTTCTTAATCCATCCAAATAAATAAAATAAAGGAGAGTCTTGGTTTCTTTTTTTTTTTTCCAACTTTAACTTTTTTCCAATTTAAAACCCAATTTAAACTCCTAAAATCACTTTTGATATGAGAGTAATTTTAACTTAAATCCAAAATTCCAAAAAAACTTAAATTTTTTGACGTTTAATACCTGTCAAAAAACTCCCATTAATATTGACGTTTATTGCGCGTCAATATAGTAATGTTTATTGACGCTTATCATTCATTGATGGCTAATAAGCGTCAATGAAAACCTTCAAAATCCTTTTCATTGATGGTTTTTGTCCGTCAACTATGTGAAAAGGCGGAGTTGGACGATAATTAATCTTTTAATCACATTCATTGACGTTTTTTAACCATCAACATAAACGAGATCATTTGTTGACACTTGATAGCGAGCATAGCTAGCTATCTTTACTTATTTAATTTAGCTAGTCTTTGATGATTATTGGCCATTTTTATTGCACTTTATTGTTTATTTTGTAGGAAATGGTTGATTGGAGTTATAGCGCAATATTGGAGTTAATCGGGTGCTCGGGACGTGAAAAGATGCAAAGGAATGAAAAAGAATCAAAGAGAAAAAAGTCAACATTCGGTCAACATTTGACCACCGTCGAGACGCCATCCCTTGAGCGTCTCGACGCTGGCATTCCATATCAGAATAGGCGCAAAAAGGTCACAGCGTCTCGACGCTGCGACCTTAGCGTCTCGACGCTGCGTAATTTCCTTTCCAGAATACGCGTGTTTAGAGGCAGCGTCTCGACGCTACGACGAAAAATCAGAATAAAAGCTTCCTTTCGGCTAGGTTTTTGGGGGAACTCTTTTGGATACTTTTGGAGCCGTAAAACAGAGGATTGAGGCTGAACAAGAGGGATAGAAGCGGAAATCAACCCATTGTTCGTGGGGATCGTGACGGGGACGTTCGGTCTCGGCCTACATTGAGTTTTCTTTTCCCTTTCCTTTTCTTAGCGAGATTTTATGGCTTTATTATGTTTAGTTGAGCTTGTAATACAAATCATGAGTAGCTAAACTTGTAGCTTAGGGATTGATGTAGTTGATTGAGTTTATGGATTGATTTATGGTTTAAGTTGTGCAATGTTTATTATGTTTGTAATTTTGATTTAATGCTTTCAATTGATTGGCCATTAGTTGGATGATTTATGTTTTGAATCTAGCTCGGGAGAGGGGATTTGATATAGACATACTCAAGATTGCATGACTAAAGTTTATTTTCTAATTCGTGACGGTTTTAGATTAACTTTAGAATTGGTCAAAAGATCTCATTGCCTTGCATATTAATAAACTTAGATAGGGATATCAAGTTGGTTAATTTGCATGAGAATCAATTATACTCGGGAGAGGTAGTTGTGATTAAAGGGTCTTTGGCTCATAATTTCATTGTGCATAATAACTTGCTCCTTAAAATCAATCCTAGACCAAATCGGCGAAATCAATTCCCTAAGTGCTATTCCAATTGAATTTCCATTTTTTTACTTGCTTTGATTTAGTTTTCATATCATTCACTCACTACTTTTTGATTCCCTAAATAAAATTGAGCAAGATAATTCACAATACTTGATTTGCTTAAAAATCCAATCCAGAGGACGACACTCGTTTATACGAACACTTTATTATTACTTGACCTGTGCGCTTGCGGTAAGAAAAATTCCACATCAACACTATATAACTGTCAATATACCTACTTATTTATTATTAATAATTTATTCTAAAGTACAAATGATACCTTTATTGATGTTTTCTTGATACAAGCGTCAACAAACCTAAAAAGCCAAGCGTCAATAAAGGTCAAATTTGTAGTAGTGGTCCCTTATTAACTTCATCTAGCTTAACATGTAAACTAACCACAAGTCCCCAATCTAGGATATATTAGAAAACATCACTAGTCCAACGGGCACTCACCACTCGACCTTTTTCTCATACTACCAAAGTTATGAGTATTTGCTCACCGGAAACAGAACATATCATTCCTCTCAAAACTAGTGTTTGATGTCCAATTTGCTTACCGCAAGTGTACGAGTCAAGTAATATAGTGTTTTCGTGATTAAACGAGTGTCGTCCTCTGGATTGGTTTTTAAGCAAATTAAGTACCGTGAATACTTTTGTTCAATTTTATTTAGGGAGCAAAACTCAATGATAAAGATAAAAGCAAAGACAAAAAGCATAAAAATAAAGGTGGAGACTCAAATGGAAAGACTCTTAGGGAATTGATTTCATTGATTAAGATTGAGGATTGATTAATTGGCATGAATTTGTCGTGCAATTATTTTACAAGCCAGGGAAACTCTTATCACAACTATCTCTCCCGAGCATAGTTGATTCTCATGCATACAACAAACTCAATATCCCTATCTAAGTTTATTAACATGCAAGGCATTATTTGGTTTAGTCCTTGCTCAACTTCTGAAGGAAATCTACATTCCATCACAAACTTAGAAGCTCAACTTTAGTCATGCAATTAAACAAGTGAGTCTAGGAAAAACCCCCTCTCCCAAGCAAGATTCAACACTCAAATCATCCAATTAGTGATCAAGTAATTGAAAGCATTAAACAAAATTGCATGAATAAAATAAAAGCACATTCATACCGAAAATAAATCCAACAAACTAAAACAACTACATCAAACCCTAAGACAAACAACTAGCAATTCATAGTCTTGAAACTACAAACACTAATTGAAAGAAAAACCATAAAAACAACAAGAGGTAAGGGAAAGAGAAATGAAAACTTGAATCCGTCGACACCGCACGTCCCCATCACGATCTCCACGTCTTCTCGCTTGATTCTCGCTCTATGACCTTGCTTCATGTCCCCCCAAAGGTCTCTAGTCGAAATTAGGGCTAAAATCTAACCAATTGGACTCCTCTTGGCCATGCAAGAAAGTGATGATTATATAGGAATTTGGTCGACAGCGTCAAGACGCTAAGGGACAGCGTCGCACGCTGTCGCAATACCGCCATTCTGTTTTAGGAAAATATGAGAGCGTCGAGACGTTGTGGTCACATTGTCGCTTTGTCGTGCGAATCAGATATGGAAACTCCCCAATGTCGAGACGCCCAGATAACAGCGTCGAGACGCTGGCTCTCAGATGGGCCTCAATTGCAAGCTTCTAACTTTGATTCTTTTCGGTTTTTTGGGCTCTTTTCACGCCCTGAACACTCGATCAACTCCAATTTCTTCAATTAAACTCCAATAATTAATTCCTACAAATATAACAAAAGAATGCATAAATTTGGCCAATTTACTCTCAAAGACTAACTAAAATATATAGGGAAAAATAGCTTGCTAGGCTCGCTATCAAACACCCCCAAACTTAAGTTTTTGCTAGTCCTTGAGCAAACTAAAAATCAAGCATAAGTTGAAGAATAGATGCAACAAACATGACTCACTCCTCAAGGCTCACAAGTCAAAAAACAAGCAATCAAGAGACATGCACATAAGGCCCAATGAAGGAGACAAATCAAAAGTTTTCCAAAATTAACTTACATAAGTGAGATCTAACTTAGCTAGATTAGACTCTAATAGCTCGGGATTGGATTATTAAACTCTCAACTCATTTTCCCCCTACACTGGCACTAAGGATTTACTAATGAGCCAATGGGATAAATTAGTTTGTTTACATCCATATCTAGGTGCTTTTAAATTAAATTGAATCAAGCAATTTAAAAGTGACACTAGCTTTCACACACCTATTGTAGGGACCCATAACCCGAGTTTAACCCTTGGTTGGCCTAACTATTCACAACAGGGGTAGCTCTTTTTGCCTAAAACATTATTAAACATTGCATATTTTGTACACAAGCCATGACACAATTTTTCTTAATAGTGAAGACAAGAATGATTTTTCTTTTATGATTATGATAAGCATATGTTCTTTTCTTTCCTCCTAGGCAAGATTAAACATGCTGATTTGCAAAAAAAATAACTCTTTAGCTCTTCCCTACACCTATCGAGTTGACAACTGAAGGGATAAAAACCCTTTCGCAGCGGAAGATTTTTACAAAACCAAACACTATTTTTAAAAATGTTTTAAATACCAATACAGAGGCAAGTTACAGCAATTTAAATCATACAAAACTACTGTAAATAGGTTATAAACACGCTGATTTTTAATAAAAATACCTAGATCTAATCTATATATGATCCGAGTGATCAAAGGATTGATAGAGACTTACTTTCGCAGACGATCTTGACTGAACTTCGCCAAATTCTTCAAGGTATGCAGAAAATTGTAGCAGCCCAGAGTCCTTTCTCTTTGCTGGAATTATCATGAATACCACCAAGAGTCTTCACCGATATTCTCACTAGGCTTAGACGGAGGTTGCTAGTGGGAGCACTCTTTTCTCTATGGGAATGGAGAGTAGTTCTCTGTAATGCACACAAAAACGAGAGAGAGGAATCGATTGATTGAGAAGGGAAGGGAATGGATGAACAACTTCATCCTGAAATAACTCCCCCAATCGTGTGAAAGATTGTTAGTGGGAAGACCACATATTGTCAGTTAGTATAACTGATAATACTGATTAATTAATAAAAGAAATAATAATTAATTAATCAAGTAATTAAATTAACAATTAATTTAATATTATTTATATAAATCATATTTATATCAATATTCCCACATAACCTATAGTTTTAATGCAATTTAATTAAATCAAATTAAATTAAATTAAATTAAAACAAAAGATCAATTAATTCAATAATTAATTAATACTATAATTAAATATCATATATTTAATTATATCTCTCTCACATAACCTATAGTATTAATGTGCATCCAATGCACATTAATTTTAACATATAGTTTTAATATGAATCTAATTCATATTTTAATCATAATATTCGAACCCCTTCGAATATTCAATTCTCCCTTAGAAAATTACCTCAACACTTTAAATGAGCTACCAGTGGGACCTAATGGACCTATAGATCAGAAGCTCCAACAATATGAGATTAATTGGCTAAATTCATTAACCAAGTTAATAAATATTCGTTAACTGTGGTCCACTCCACTATAGAACCACAACTGCACTCTTCTCACTGCAGATATATTTTTGTGTCCACGGATATCTACCAATAACAGCAAGTCAGTCCTTCACGTGTGTTCATAACCCCAGCTAGGTCAAATTACCGTTTTACCCCTAGGTTACCTCTACATCCTTAAGTCCTAGTGCTCCTCTAATGAACAACCTGTTTGAGGTCCAACCAACAAACAGAAGTCCCTCTCATGCCATAGAGAGGGTAGGTCCCTTTGTTCAAGACCCGGAGACACCACTTAAGGGAACACACCTCTATTACCCTAGAGTCGGGAAGGAGTGAATTCCATCTCGTGTGATTATGTTCCCAGCTCCCCACTCGATCTTGTCCCCAAAATGGTAGGCTTATTGAGTCGGCGTGTAGGCCACTCTCACCCATACAAATCAAAGGACAATCCCTCGTGAACAGGAGTCCATAATTCACTCAGGATTGAGACTAAGTTGCCTAGGTCATCTTAGTGAAATAGAAACCTAACTAGTCAACGATGTTACATCTAGTGGTTAACTATTTCGCGGTCCGGTCTTATGCAAACTCATTGCACAGGATACCCCCACTCGCATGTCCCCTACACGAACTCGTTGGATCATTACGTTTGTATCATAATACAAAGTGAGTCGTATCCATAGTGCCACCAGGATAAGGTACCCAGCCTTATCCCTATACTATAGACCCTTTAGGCTGTAACTTGAACAGTGATCCCCGTATGTCCCCACATACAAGTTCAAGTCTCATACTAACAACCTAGGATGTTTAGTTTATTGGATTAGAGTTATTTAGACAATATTACACAATACAAAAAAAATAAATGAATAATACATCATTTTATTAATGTTTGGTCAAATGTTACATTTACTATATACGAGTTTTAGGGCATAAAACCCAACAAACTCCCACTTGAACTAACTCAAGATAATGGGAAGTATATAAGAAATAATCCAAAGCTGAAAATGGTAAATGTATATTGTACATTACATAAAAGGTAAATATACAAGATACAATAAACTAGGGCATTCTTTATACCCATTACACATCTACCACTTGCCCTAGATTATACAATATACATATCTCGCAGACCTAGACTCTCTAGACTACCCTCGAACACTTTAGCCGAGAGAGCCTTTGTAAATGGATCAACAATGTTGTGCTCCGAAACGATCTTGATGACGATCACATCTCCTCGTTGCACAATCTCCCGTATCAGGTAATACTTCCTCTCGATGTGCTTTCGTTGTTTATGGCTGCGAGGTTCTTTAGAATTGGCTACAGCCCCACTGTTGTCACAGTATAATGTAATGGGCAAGTTCATATTTGGAACTACTTCCAAATGACGACTTGAGCTTCAAATATGCTCATGTAACGGTCAGGCTGTAAAACAACCCTCCCACTACAACGAGGAACTCTCAACTATTGAGATAAATATAACTGACCAGGGGAACTAACCTTATCAACAACTCTTGTTGAACTAGCAGTCTTATCAACAACTATTGTTGACACCTCAATAACTCTTGTTGATTTTTTATAGCTTCATTAGTTAATACACTCAAATTGACTTTACTTTGTGGCTTATGATTGCTCATGTGGTCTTCTTCTGAGAATGTAGCATTTGTCAATACAAATTCTTTATTCTCTTGTGGATTGAAGAAATATCCACTCCTCGTTTCCTTTGGGGTAACCTACAAAGTATGTAATGTAGTCAACACTACATGACCCCAAAACGAGCCAGGCAATTGAGCATAGCTCAATATGGATTGAACCATATCAAATAGAGTTCTATTACTCCTAACTGAGATTTAGGATGTGATCCCATGAACTATCAAATAGTCCTAGAATCTCAAGCCCCTATACACAACACTTTGATCAGATCAAAGGTGTTTATTATCTCACCTAACAAGTTTTCAACTTCAGTCTTAAGCCCCTTCGAATATCTCAAGAGCTTCAGACTTAAATTGCATTTAGTAGAGATACTCATACCTTTGAATAATCATCTATAAACAAGATGAAGTATTCATACCCTCCCACTGCTTTAACATACTGAACCACAAGGATCCAAATGTACAAGCTCCAAGGGCTCTTTGGCTCTTTAGTTATTTTCCAATAAAAGTTCTGTCAGTCATATTTCCCATAAGGCATGACCTAATTGGTAATAGAGAGTCTTCTTCTAACTAACTTAGAAGTATACTCTAGACTAAGCTCCCAATCATATTGAGATCAAAATAGCCTAACCTTAAGAACCAAAGAAATGTATTTCCTTTAGGAGATATCCTTTGCCTTTATTTCTCTGAGTATAAGCAATCTTAAACAACTCAGTGCTCATGACTTGCTTTACTCTCGATTAGTCTGAAAACACATAGGTTATTTTCCAGTAAAGCTGAAAAAATTTCAACTCCCTTTCTTAAAATAAAACTGCATTAGCAAAGAAAGGTTTAAAGTAACATTATTCCAGTATGTAAGATACATAAATCAAATTTATGTTAATCTTTAGAAAATCCATACACATTATCTAATAATGTTTATTTTCTCCTATTGGATAAAATAACTTAATGTTCCCCTCTGCCAAAGCCGAGACATACTCTCCAATCAAAATCTGAGAGTCATCTCACCTACTTGCAACTGTTACCATGAGCTTATTCCTTGAAAGGAAAAGAAAACGTGATAAATGACACCTGAATTAAGGATCCAGGTTGTATCCTCATTTTCCACTATGCACATTTCAATGACCAATAAATCACATTTATTGTCATTGGTATTGGCTAGACAGTTAATGTCATAATCATCATGAACAATTTGAGATGAGCTAGACATTTGGGCATGAGGACATTCCTCATAAAAGTCTAATTTAAAATCACTTACCACAAGTTTGTCGTTTAAACAAGTTGTATCTAAAACCGTTATTAATAAATTGGCGTAAGACAATGCACATAGAAATTATAACTGAAACAACAAATTACTTGTATAAGCCAATTGCACTTAACCCATTACAAATTATCCAATCAATTTAGCAAAAGTAATCATCGACCCAAATATAATATATGATACATATTTGCAACGATACTTCAGAGGTTTAGAGCAACAGCTACCGTAAGACAGTCAACCACTCCTCCTCTGAATTGAGACAATCTCAGCCAATCCCTATTGCCAGAATAACTCATATTCCAATAGTTCTTAGCTACCGTTTTTTGGTCAGGAAATTATTAACACCTTAACAATTTCCCGCAACTGTGACCCTCCATTTTAAGATTCCAGAGGTCGGCCCCAACAATACTACCGTAGGGAATGTCAAAGTTGGGAACAAACCTAAGAAACCCTATCCATTTCTGGAGTTTGCGTTGTTTCGACTCCCATGATCAAGCCCTCCGTAGGGTGATCACTCCCAGGGCGACTCACAGGCAGATCATAGGAATCTCACGGTGCAACCTAATGGAGGAGACCTAGGATACGTTGACACGTGTCCTGCTCCCACTTACTATAAAATACTCCCTCATTCACCTTGATATTGATCCATGCAAACACCATCCTTAGGGGTCACTCCCAGGGTGACTCGAGGCCGAACATGTGAAGGGGATGAAAACCCCGGCGCAGCAGAAGTGCATCGATAGAACCTTGCGCCGTATATTAATAAACATTAAAATACTGATACGAAAAGGCAAAACCCAACTTTAATCATGCTATAAAGTTGTTGGAATTTGATATAAACATGCTGGAAAATAAATCTAAATTTATTTTCATGCTTTCTTAAAGAAAAAGAAAGAATCGTTACAAACCTTCGTTGTAGACTTGACCGATTTTCGCCAACGACACTCCTAACGGTTGAAAACGCAGCAACCTTTTGAAAATCCTTTGCTGGAATATTTCTTCTTCAAGGACACAATAACCACAGAGGTTACACCAGTATGTCTCTAAGTCTAGGAGGCAATAGACTTGTGGGAATCTTTCTCTAAGAGGGAGGCTAGAGAGAATTCTAGGGTCTTGTCTTGTAAGTCTAAGAGCAAGAGGGCTACTAAACCATTAGGTCTAGTGTTCTATTTATAGTAGAAAGACCATGAATAAAATATTCACATTAAATAAATTATTTCCATAAATGATTTAATCTATTCCTTATTTAATCAATCCATGATCAATCAATTGCATAATTAATTAATATTTTCCACAAATGACTAATTACTTCCATAAGTGATTAGATCTTTTCCATAAATGATTAATCACTTCCATAAGTGATTAATTATTTCCATAATTGATTAATTTTCAATTAATTAACTCTTTAATTAATTAGTCACCTATTAAATATCACATATTTAATTTTCAGCCTTGAATTAATTAATTGTCCAAATTAATTTTAGGCCTTAAATTAATTAATTCATATTTGAACTCTTTCAAATTCCTATAAATTTAATATGAATCTAATTCACATTAATATTTGAAATTTCTTCAAATATTTATTTCTCTCATAATAATATATCAATATATATTATATTGTTTCTCTTAGTAAATTGAACACTTTCAATTTACATTTATTACTTGGTTGCCTCAAATTACTTTATGAGCTACCAGTGGGACCTAATAGACCTGCAGATCAGAAGCTCCAACGATGTGAGATTAATTGGTCAAACTCATTAACCAAATTAATCAATATTCGTTAACTGTGTGTACATTCCACTATAGACTCACAGTTGCACTCTTCTCACTGCAGACATATTTTCTGTGTCCATGGATATAGACCAATAACGACTAGTTAGTCCTTACCGAGTGTCCGTAACACCAGCTGGGTCAAATTACTGTTTTACCCCTGGGTTACTTCTATTTCCTTAAGTACCAGTTCTCCTCTAATGAACAACCTGTTTGTGGTCCTACCATCAAACAGAAAACCCTCTCGTGCCATTGAGAGGGTAGGGCCCTTTGTTTAAGACTCGAAGTCACCACTTAAGGGAACACTCATCTGCTTCCCTAAAGTTGGGAAGGAGTGAATTTCTTCTTGTATGATTATGTTCCCAGCTCCCCACTCGATCTTGTCCCAAAATGGTAGGCGTATTTAGTCGGCGTACTGGCCACTCTCACCCATACAAATCAAAGGACAATCCCTCATGAGCAGGAGTCCATAATCAACTCAGGATTAAGACTAAGTTGTCTAGGTCGTCCTAGTGAAATAGAAAACCAACTAGTTAACGATGTTATAACCAGTGGTTACTATTTTGTGGTCCGTCTTATGCAAACTCATTGCATAGGATACCCCCACTCGCATGTCTCCTACACGAATACGTTGGATCATGGCGTTTGTATCAAATACAAAGTGGGTCGTATCCATAGTGTCAGCAGGATAAGGCACTCAGTCTTATCCCTATACTATAAACCCTTTAGGCTGTTTCTTGTATAGTGATCCCCATATGTCGCTACATATAGTTCAAGACTCATATTACAGCCTAGGATGTCTAGTTTATTTCATTAGGGTTATTTTAGGCAAAGACAAACATAAAATAACTAATAACACTTAATGGAAAAATACATCAATATTATTTCATTAATATTCGGTTAACGGTTACATTCACTATCTACGAGTTTTAGGGCATAAAACCCAACAAACTCCCACTCGAACTAAAACACTAGTTAGTGAGATGTAAATGCAATAATCTAAAGCTGGAAATGTCATGTGTATTGTATATTTCATAAAGTAAATATACTAAAATAATACAATGAACTAGGGCATCCTTATACCCATTATACATTTCTCTCACTTGCCCTAGATTAGACGACATACATATCTCGTAGACCTAGACCCTCTAGGTGACCCTCAAACACTTTAGCCGTGAGAGCCTTCGTAAATGGATCAGCGATGTTGTGCTCTGAAGAGATCTTAGTGACGATCACATCTCCTCGTTGCACAATCTCCCGTATCAGGTGATACTTCCTCTCGATGTGTTTTCCTCGTTTGTGGCTTCGAGGTTCTTTTGAGTTGGCTACAGCCCCATGTTACGATGTTGGTATAAACGATTATCCGCAAGAGCACGGGTCGTCACAAGTAATATGAAACGATAGGTAATACCGAGTATTGAATCCACAAGGAGGATAAGCGAAATTTAAGCAAACGAAAGATCCTTGAACACTAAAAATACTTAGGCTAAATAATATTTAGGAACCAGATCATGCAATCAAAGAAATTTAAAAATCAAAATAATTTAAAGAGAAAATTTGATCAATCGAGAAAAATAAAATACGGAGAAAGAGTTTTCTAATGGGAAGAGGGATCTTGAAAATCAATTATTAGCTAAACAATTGCTACAATTGTCCTATCTCATCGCCCAACTAATTATAATCCTAGAATCTCCGTTAATCACATAGGTTCTCCTGTCGGTCTCCCCTATTTGTAATTAATTCATTTTAACAACCTAAGTGTCCTTAGCGCCATTAAAAATCATTAATTATTACGCTCTGATTCATTTTAGGAATCTAAGTTTAATAAACTAATCCTGTTGTCACGACGGGCAATTAAACTAGTTGCATGGATTATGATCTATCCTAACTTCTCTCCGTCGAGTTTCCATTAAGAATCAGATTAGTACACAATTGGGCAGATTGCATAAAGCATTAAGCACATCCATACAAATAATTTGGACAAAAGGGCTAGAGATAGGCAATTATAACAACATTTAAACTATAATTTCATTTCAAGACCCCAAATTGGGGTTTAGCTATACATAGCTAAAATATTCACAATAATTACAATGGAAAGTATAATTAAGAGCATAATAAAAGGGAAGGAATTGACCGTTGAAGACCCCTTCGCTACGCTTGGAGTCCCTCCGAAAACTCCTTGAGCTTCCTAGGATGCTCCCCAAAATTCCCCAAAAGTTTCCCACTAAAGAAACTCTCAAAAAGGCTTGAAAGCCTTGAGAGAGGCTCCCAAAGGAGCCAAGAAAGCAAGAAAGGAATGGAAGAATATGATGATTGATGGTAAAATGAGGCACCAAGGGGCGCCTTATATAGGCTCGGAAAGGGGGTAGCGTCGCGACGCTATATGGCACAGCGTCGCAACGCTCTGACGTCATCGACTTACTGGCCAAGAAATGGACAGCGTCGCGACGCTGTCCTTACAGCGTCTCGACGCTAGGCGTTTTCCAGATCTTTCAGCTACGGATTTGGGCTTCAATTTGGGCCTCTCCACATTTCTTTTTGGACCTTTTTCTTCATAGTTGACCCCTTTTGACTCCCCTTGACCCAAGCATGGAAATTGGGCTTGAATGGCTTCATTTTGGGCACTTTTATCACCAAAATCCATAATTTGCTCCTAAAGACCAAATAACAAAATACATTAAATATTTTCAATAAAAACACAATTAAAGCACAAAAAAGCCTAATAAATTGGGACTAAAATAGCGACATTTCTGCTCGCTATCACCCCACTGTTGTCACAGTATAGTGTTATGGGCACGCTCATATTTGGAACAACTTCCAAATCAGTCAAGAACTTTCTAAGCCAGACTGCTTCCTTAGCTGCTTCGCAAGTTGCTACATACTCAGCCTCCATGGTTGAGTCTGCTATGCATCCTTGTTTGATGCTTCTCCAAACTACTGCTCCTCCATTGAGAGTGAATACTGTCCCTGATGTGGATTTCCTTGAATCCTTATCAACTTGAAAGTCAGAGTTAGTGTATCTAGTAAGAATCAAATCCTTAGCCCCATACACAAGCATGTAGTCCCTCGTTCTCCAAAGATACTTGAGGATATTCTTAACCGCTCCCCAGTGGTCCAACCTTGGATTAGACTGATACCTACTGACTACTCCCACTGCATAACATATGTCAGGCCTAGTGCAGAGCATATCCTACATTAAGCTTCCCACAGTTGAGGCGTAAGGAATGTGTCTCATGTTCTCAATTTCTTGAGGTGTCTTAGGAGACGATTCCTTAGACAGGTGTACCCCATGTCTGAAGGGTAACAATCCCTTCTTGGAGTTTTGCATCGAATATCGAGACAACATTTTGTCAATATACATTGCTTGAGACAGTGCTAGCATTTTGTTCTTACGATCCCTAATGATTTGGATTCTAAGAACATATTGAGCCTCTCCCAGATCTTTTATTTGGAATTGGGTTGTTAGCCATTTCTTAATGTCAGTGAGGTATCTTACATCATTCCCAATGAGTAGGACATCGTCTACATAAAGTACTAGAAAAGATACTTTCCTTTTGTTGATTTTCTTGTACACACAAGGCTCATGAATGTTTTGGTCAAAACCAAAAGATTTGATCGCAATATCAAATCTAATGTTCCAAGATCTGGACGTTTGTTTCAATCCATAAATGGATCGATTCAGCTTACAAACCTTTTGTTCTTGACCTTGGGCTACGAACCCTTCGGGTTGAGACATGAAGATATTCTCTTCAAGATTACCATTCAAAAAGGCAGTCTTGACGTCCATTTGCCATATTTCATAGTCATAATATGTGGCTATGGACAAGAGAATTCTTATGGACTTTAACATGGCTACAGGAGAAGAGGTTTCCTCATAGTCAACCCCTTCCTTTTGGGTATAACCATTTGCCACTAGTCTAACTTTGAAGGTCTGTACCTTCCCAGCTGCATCTATTTTTCTCTTATAGATCCATTTGCACCCTATGGGTTTTACCCCATCTGGTAGATCTGCGAGTTCCCATACAGAATTGGAGTACATTGACTCCATTTCTAGGTCCATGGCTTTGACCCATTCATCCTTATCTTCGTCAATCATTGCCTGTCAATAGGACAATTGATCCTCAATGCCATCATTAGGTATGACAACCTGAGTTTCAGTTAAACCCAAGTAGCGATAGGTTGTAATACAACCCTCCCACTGCGTCGAGGCATTCTTAACGTTTGAGAAGGACGTGATGGAGGATTTGAAGAATTAGTTCTTTCATCAACCATTGTTGAAGGTCTAGCTTCGTCAACAACTCTTGGTGATTCTTCGGTAGCTTCTCCTAATACTAATTTGCTACGTGGTTTATGATCCCCCATGTGGTCTTTCTCCAAGAAGGTGGCGTTCGTCGATATAAACACCTTATTTTCTTGTGGGTCGTATAAATAACCACCTCTCGTTTCTTTAGGGTAACCAACAAATTGGCACAGTTTTGAACGAGGTTCTAGTTTCTTAGGATTTGTCACAAGCACGTGTGCTGGACAACCCCAGATGCGAAAGTGATGCAAACTAGGTTTACGCCTCTTCCATAATTTGAAAGTTGTTTCAGAAACACTTTTCGAGGGAACATTATTCAAGATGTGTACTGCAGTCTCTACTGCATGCCCCCAAAACGAGCTAGGCAATTGAGCATAACTCATCATTGACCGAACCATGTCTAGCAAGGTTCTATTTCTCCTTTCTGATACTCCATTTTGCTGAGGTGTACCAGGGGCTGAGAGTTGGGATTGGATTCCATGTTCTATCATATAATCCTGGAATCTTTGATCCATATACTCTCCTCCTCGATCAGATCAAAATGTTTTAATAGACTTACCTAATAGGTTTTCAACTTTAGCCTTGAACTCCTTAAACTTTTCAAGGGCCTCAGACTTATGTCCCATTAGATATAAGTAACCATATCTTGAATTATCATCTATAAATGAGATGAAATATTCGTACCCTCCTCGAGCTTTTACATTCATTGGACCACAGAGATCCGAATGTATTAACTTTAAGGGCTCTTTGGCTCTGTAACCTTTTCTAGTAAAGGGTCTTTTGGTCATTTTTCCCTCGAGACAAGATTCACAAGGTGGTAGTGAATCATCTTCTAACTCACTTAGAAGTCCATTCTTTACCAAACGACCGATTCTATCGATGTTTATATGACCAAGTCTTAAATGCCAAAGATGAGTATTGTTACTTGAAGAAATTCTTTGCCTTTTTCTTTGAGTTTCAGCAGTTTTAAACAATTTGTGATTTAAAAGTGCTTTGTTTTCGGTTGGTCTTAATACATACAAGTTATTTTCTAATTTGGCTGAACAAATAAGTATACCATTCTTATAAATGAACACTTCATTCATATTAAAAGTAGCTGTATATGATTGTTCAATCAAACATGAAATAGAAATTAAGTTCCTCTTAATCTTTGGAACAATTAACAAACTTTCTAAAAGTAAGAATCTATTTCTAAAAAAGAACTTCGCAGCTCCCACTGCCTTAACTGAAATGACTTCTCCAGTTCCGACCCTGAGCATCATTTCACCATCGTTCAACTGCCGAAAGAAATTATTTTCTTGAAAAGAAGAGCAAACATGATTAGTTGTTCCTGAATCAAGTATCCAGGTAAACTCATCATGCTCTACTAGGCATGTTTCTAAAACTAGTAAATCAAATTTACCTTCATTTTCCTTCTTTTTCTCAGCAAGGTACTTTGGGCAGTTTCTCTTCCAGCGTCCATCAACATTGCAATGGAAACACTTGCCCTTGTCAGCCACAACTTTGGGTTTTCCATTGTTCTTAGCAGCAGTAGCGAGAGCCTTCTGGTGCGTCGTCAGCTGAATAGATGGAAGTGAGTGAAGATGATAAATGAAATAATAAAGAGTAATTCAGCTAACACTTAAGTGCAAGTATACACTGTCGCACGTAGTAATAAAAAAACCTTAGAAGTATTCCAAGGGTATCGATCCCACGAGGACTAAACTGGAAATTCAGATTTGATGAAGAAACTGCTCAAATGATTGCTTTTGAAAAGGTAACCAAAGAAAATAAATTGATTGATTGGGTTTTTGAAAAGATAAAGAAAACAAACAATAAAATAATAAAGAATAACAATAAGATAAACAAACGAGGTATTCAACATGGATTCATCCCTAAGGTAATAACCATACTCATGCAATATCTAACTTAAGTGTATTTAATGCATTGGGTCAGATTTAACTTCTATTTGGCCCTTGTCTCCAAAAACCGTTAGAAGGCTAAGCGAGTACCGTTATGCACATTTCTGTGACTCGACTCCGACATAGATAATTCACAAATGCAACCTATAACCCTATAGTCAATATAGGGTGCCATAGGCAGCTTGCCCTATACCGCCGAACAATCTCTTTCGAGCTTTTTCTCCTATATCACCTTTATGAGAACCGATATCGTTGGTCCCTTTCGAGATCAAACTCACATAGCATGCAAAGTCTAAGTGATCAAATTAAACTCAACAAGATTGGAGTGATAATCAATAAAGAATGACATGCATTAAACACAACTTAAGCAAATAAGACACTTTCAAGCCATTAAACCCTAAGAGAATTCACCACATTGAACCCCTCAATGGGATTTAGCTACTCATGATAAGATAAAAAGAAAATGAACACATTTTCATTGAAATAATAATGTAAAGAATACAGAATAATGAAACGATTCAAGAGTTGGAAATAAAGGAGATAGCTAAATATTATGGGTTTTTTGTTTACTCAATCCTTCTAGAGTTCGCTAAGACACTCCACTCTCTCACTTTTACAAGATGGGAATGGGTGAAACTCTCTACAAACCACAAGGTTTGATGTCTAACTCTCTCTCAGGTTAGAATTTGGTCATCTAAGAAGGACCTCGGGTTGAAGGATTGAAATTCTGTAATTCTGTAAAGCGGAAGCGTGATTGGGACCGATTCGTAATTAATTTTGTTTAATCTAAAAATACCAATCATTGGCAATAATATTAGAACTATTCTAAATATATATTAAGGCTAAACATACAAAAATATTATATCTAAATCTAATTTATAAAGTAACAAATTACTTACTCTCGTTGACGACTCAAATTAAATTGACCAACTGCTTGTGAATTAATCACGAACTAGTGCGAACACCACCACTATGGCTACACCGGTATGACTCTAAAACTTCTAGAGGCAGGAGACTGGTGAGAGTCTAGAGGAAGCCTTGAGGGGAATTCTCTGAGAGTAGGAGAATGAATGGGATGCCTTTCACCCCACCCTAGGGGTTCTATTTATAGGTAAAGGCCAAGACCTTTTTCCTAATAGGAAAAGGTCTCTAATTTTAATAAATAATTAGTTAATTTTCCTAATTAAATATCATATATTTAATCTTAGGGATTTTATTAAAATTAAAATTAATATGAATCCAATTCATATTAAATTTATTTGAACTCTTTCAAATATTTTCTTTCCTAATAGAAAAAGGTCTCTAATTTTAATAAATAATTAATTAATTCCATAATTAATTAATTTACCCAATTAAGTATCATATATTTAATCTTAGGGATTTTATTAAAATTAAAATTAATATGAATCCAATTCATATTAAATTTATTTGAACTCTTTCAAATATTTTCTTTCCTAATAGGAAAAGGTCTCTAATTTTAATAAATAATTAATTAATTCCATAATTAATTAATTTATCCAATTAAATATCATATATTTAATCTTAGGGATTTTATTAAAATTAAAATTAATATGAATCCAATTCATATTAAATTTATTTAAACTCTTTCAAATATTTTCTCTCAAGAATTAATTTTTGAAATTAATTCAAAAATTATATTATAAAGTTTCATAAACTTTATATTATAATGCATCAATATACATTATACGATTCCACAAATAAATTGAACACTTTCAATTTACAATTTATACTTAATTGTCTCAAGTCTCTTTACGAGCTACCAGTGGGACCTAATGGACCTACAGATCAGAAGCTCTAACGATACGAGACTAATTGGCCAAACTCATTAACCAAGTTAGTCAACATGTCGTTAACTGTGGGTCACTCCAATAAAGACTCACAGCTACAATCTTCTTACTGTAGAATATTTATGTGTTCACGGATATCGACCAAGCAGTAAGTCAATCCTTCACGTGTGTTCGTAACACCAGCTTGGTCAAATTACCGTTTTACCCCTGGGTTACCTCTGGTTCCTTAAGTACCACTAATTCCTCTAATGAACAAGTTGTTTAGGGTCCAACCACTAAACAGGAGTTCCTCTCGGGCCAGGAGAGGATGGCGCACCTTTGTTCAAGCCCCAGAATCAACCCTTAAGGGAACACACATCTACTTACCCCAATAGGGGAAGGAGTAAATTCCATCTTGTACTGTTATGTTCCTAGCCCCCAGTCGGTCTTGCCCCTGAAATGGTAGGCTTATTGAGTCGGCGAATTGGCCACTCTCACCCATACAAATCTAAGGACAATCCCTCCTGAAAGGGGTTCATAACAGACTCAGGATTGAGATTGAGTTTTCTAGGTCATCCTATTGAAATAGAAACCTAAACTAGTTAACGGCGTTACATCTAGTGGTTACTATTTCGCGGCCCGGTCTTATGCAAACTCATTGCATAGGATACACCCACCCGCATGTCTCCTACATGGATGCTTTGGATCATTGCATCTGTATCGAATACAAGGTGGGTCGTATCACATAGTGTCACCAAGATAAGGTACCCAGCCTTATCCCTATACTATAGACCTTTTAGGTTGTTACTTGGACACCGATCCCCGTATGTCCCCACATACTAGTCCAAGTTTCATTTAAACAACCTTGGATCTTAGTTTATTGGATTTAGGGTTTATTAATGCAAACTCGATTATTCCATAACCAAATTACTGAATTACTCAAATAACGCTTTATTGAGATCGATTAATTTGTTTCATATACTATCTATGAGTTTTAGGGCATAAAACCCAACAACTCCAACTTGAACTAAAACTCTAGTGGGCAATGTACATCAACAATCAAAATTGAATGAATAATCATTAAAGTAGGAATAGTAGTTTGTATTAATATTGTATAATACATGAAAAAGTACAAATACAGATAAATACAATAAACTAGGGCATTCACAATACCCATTACGCTTCTCCCACTTGCCCTAGATTATTCTATGTACATATCTCGCAGACCTAGACCCTCTAGATGACCCTCGAACACTTTAGCCGTGAGAGCCTTCGTAAATGGATCAACAATATTGTGCGCAGAGGCTACCTTCGTGACGATCACGTCCCCTCGTTGCACGATCTCTCTGATGAGATGATATTTGCGCTCTATGTGCTTGCCTCTTTTGTGACTGCGAGGTTCTTTAGAATTTGCCACTGCACCACTATTATCACAATAAAGGGTGATTGGCAAGTTCGTATTTGGAACAACTTCCAAATCCATCAAGAACTTCCGTAGCCATACAGCCTCCTTAGCTGCTTCACAAGCAGCGACATATTCGGCCTCCATAGTGGAGTCTGCAAGGCATCCTTGCTTGATGCTATGCCATACTACAGCTTCCCCGTTGAGGGTAAATACTGACCCTGATGTGGATTTCCTAGAATCCTTATCAGTGAGTTTGTGTATCCTGTAAGGATCAAATCCTTAGAGCCATACACAAGCTGATAGTCCCTCGTTCTCCGAAGATACTTGAGGATGTTTTTAACTGCAGTCTAGTGGTCTAACCCTGGATTGGACTTGTACCTGCTGACTATCCGAACTGCATAGCAAATGTCAGGCCTAATACACAACATGGCGTACATAAGACTGCCCACAGCTGAAGCATAAGGGATCTGTCTCACATCCTCAATTCCTTGAAGTGTCTTAGGACACTATTCCTTAGACAAATTAACAACATGCCTGAAGGGTAGTAAACCCCTCTCGGAATTCTGCATCTTATATCTAGACAACATCTTGTCTATATATGATGCTTGAGACAGGGCTAACGTTCTGTTCTTACGATTCCTGATAATTTGAATCCCTAAAACATACTGAGCTTCACCCAAATCTTTCATTTGGAACTCAGTCGATAGCCATTTTTTAATGCCAGCTAGATATTCTACATCATTCCCAATGAGAAGAATATCATCTACATACAGCACCAGAAAAGCTACTGAACTGTTGATAATCCTTTTGTAAACACAAGGCTCATCAACGTTCTGGTCAAAGCCATAAGATTTCACAGCAGTGTCAAACTTTATATTCCAAGATCTGGAAGCTTGCTTCAACCCATAAATGGATCGTGTAAGCTTGCAAACTTTTTGCTCCTGACCTTGAGCAACGAACCCCTCTGGTTGAGACATAAAGATGTTCTCATCAAGATTGCCATTCAGAAAGGCAATCTTGACGTCCATTTGCCAAATCTCATAATCATAAAAGGTGGCAATGGACAAGAGAATTCTTATCGACTTTAACATGGCAACTGGAGAGAAGGTTTCCTCATAGTCCACCCCCTCTTTTTGGGTATAACCCTTTGCCACAAGTCGAGCTTTGAAAGTCTGTACTTTCCCAACTGCGTCTCGTTTTCTCTTGTAGATCCATTTGCACCCTATGGGCTTAACCCCATCAGGTAGGTCTACAAGATCCCAGACTTGATTGAAGTACATAGACTCCATCTCTAGGTCCATAGCTTGACCCACTGGTCATGGTCCACATCATTCATTGCCTGTCTAAAGGTCAATGGATCCTCAACCCCATCATCAGGTATGACAGTTGGAGTTTCTGCTAAACCCAGATAGCGTTCAGGTTGAGTAACAACCCTCCCACTACGTCGAGGCATTCTCAATTGTTGAGAAGGATGGGTTTGACCAGATGTACTGGGCTCATCTACAACTCTTGTTGAAGGTCCAGTCTGTGTACTGGGCTCATCAACAACCCTTGTTGAAGGTCCACCCTTATCAACAACTCTTGTTGATTCATTCGTAGCTTCACCAGAAAGTTCACTTAACACCATTTTACTGCGTGGCTGGTGTTCTCGAACGTGGTCTTCTTCTAAGAAAGTAGCATTTGTCGAAACAAACACTTTATTTTCTTGTGGATCGAAGAAGTATCCACCCCTTGTTTCTTTTGGGTAGCCTACGAATAGGTGTTTGTAGGAGACGATTTTACACCGCAAGATCACGGGTCTTCACAAGTAATATCAAACGGTAGGTAATAACGAGTATCGAATCCACAGGGAGGCGAAGCGAAAATTAAGCAAAGAAAAAATCCCTTGAGCACTAAAAATAATTGGGAGAAATAATATTTAGGGACCAGATCATGCAATTAAAAAGGATTTAAAAATCAAAGTAATTAAAGAAAACAATTTGATCAATCGAGAAAAATAAAATGTGGAGAAAGAGTTTTTTAGTGGGAAGTGGGGTCTTGAAAATCAATTAGTAGCTAAACATTTATTATAATTATCCTATCTCGTTGCCCAACTAATTATAATCCTAGAATCTCCGTTAATCACATAGGTTCTCCTGTCGGTCTCCCCTAATTGTAATTAATTCATTTTAACAACCTAAGTGTCCTTAGCACCATTAAAAATCATTAATTATTACGCTCTGATTCATTTTAGGAATCTAAGTTTAATCAACTAATCCTGTTGTCACGACGGGCAATTAAACTAGTTGCATGGATTATGATCTATCCTAATTTCTCTTCGTCGAGTTTCCATTAAGAATCAGATCAATACACAATTGGCCAGATTGCATAAAGCATTAAGCACATCCATACAAATAATTAGGAAAAAGGGCAAGAGACAGGTAATTATAACAACATTTTGACTATAATTTCATTTCAAGACCCCAAATTGGGGTTTAGCTATACATAGCTAAAATATCCACAAAATTTACAATGGAAAGCATAATTAAGAGCATAATAAAAGGGAAGGAATTGACCGTTGAAGACCCCTTCGCTGGCGCTTGGAGCCCCTCTGAACACTCCTTGAGCCTCCTAGAATGCTCCCCAAAATTCCCCAAAAGTTTCCCACTAAAGAAACTCTCAAAACGGCTTGAAAGCCTTGAGAGAGGCTCCCAAAGGAGCCAAGAAAGCAAGAAAGGAATGGAAGAATATGATGATTGATGGTAAAATGACGCACCAAGAGGCGCCTTATATAGGCTCGGAAAGGGGGTAGCATCGCGACGCTATATGGCACAGCGTCGCGACTCTGTGACGTCATCGGCTTGGTGCCCAAGAAATGGACAGTGTCGCGATGCTGTCCTTACAGCATCTCGACGCTAGGCAATTTCCAGAACTTCCAGCTGCGGATTGGGCTTCTTTTTGGGCTTTATCTCCATGGTTGACTTCTTTTGACTCCCCTTTGACCCAAGCATGGAAATTGGGCTTAAATGGCTTCATTTTGGACACTTTTTCAACAAAATCCACAACTTTGCTCCTAAAGACCAAATAACAGAATACATTAAATATTTTCAATAAAAACACAATTAAAGCACTAAAAAGCCTAATAAATTGGGATTAAAATAGGGACATTTCTGCTCGCTATCACATCCCCAAACTTAAGCTTTTGCTAGTCCCGAGCAAAATAAATTCTAAAGATGCATGAAATAGAATCGCTCAAGCCTCGATGATTTTTGAATTCTTAAGATAGAATGGAAAACATGCAAGTGGAATAAGCAAGCACCGCATACTCTTGAAAAAATCTTAAACTAGTTTGAACTTAAGATTAACGAATAGCATGCTCAAGACTTATCTATTGATTCTTTTACTAACCTAGATTAGTCTTATGGCTTTCTCCATTTGTTTTCCCCCTACACTGGCTAAGAGCCCCTAATACGTCGGAGTTCTTCTATCATGCAAAAAAAAGAAACTAGGGCGCCTGACATTTTTCTTTTTCATGGGGGAGCAAAATCCACAAATATTTTTCACTTTCTTTTTCTTTTGCTACTCCCCCAAACTTGCATTTTGATATCTAATGGTACTAGCTTTCACATTACGGTGCAGGGACCCTTAACCCGAATTTTATTCTCTGGTTGGCCTAACTGATCACACCGCAGGTAGCTCTTTTTACCCCTAGGCTTTTTCTTTTGTGCAAGCAAAAAAAAAAAATCTTTTTCAACAAATTTTTCTTTTCTCTCATTTTCTTTTGTTGCTTTTACTTTTCTCTCAGCAGGCATATCATTTTTTTCCTACCTAGTTCCTTAGAACAATCAAGCATGAACTTCCTAATATTAGAAACTAAGCCTATCGGGGTGACAACAAACTTTAAAAATCATAATAAGAATCTAGATTTTCAAAGACGTCATTAGATAAGACTATTGCATGCTTTAGACATTAAAACTAAGTATCAAAAAATTTTAAAATTTCACAATTTCTGCCGTGCTCCCAGATTCCACAACATATAAACCATTTTCTCCCAAAACTTCTAAAATCACATCCTTGGCTATCATGGCTATCTATTCATGCATCCAACAGAATTTAAATATGCTCAACACAGCGAAAGCCTCCCCCCCAAACTTAAACTAAACATTGTCCCCATGATAGCGAGCATAGCTAGCTACTTTTACTTATTTAATTTAGCTAGTCTTTTATGATTTTTGAGCCATTTTATTGTGCTTTATTGTTTATTTTGTAGGAAAGCGATGATTAGAGCTAAAACGTGGAATTGGAGTTAATCGGGTGTTCGGGACGTGAAAATATGCCAAAGAACCGGAAAGTTCAAGCAACAAGGAGCCAAGAGAGGGCATTCTGCCCATCAGCGTCGAGACGCCACTCTTGGAGGGTCTCGACGCTGGTTTTCCTTAATTAGAAGAGGCGGCAGCGTCACAGCGTCGAGTGACAATAGCGTCTCGACGCTACCGTTATTTCCATTCCAGACGCGCGTGTTTTAGAGGCAGCGTCGAGACGCTGTCTGGATAGCGTCTCGACGCTACGACGAAAAATCAGAATAAAAGCTTCCTTTCGGCTAGGTTTTTGGGGGATTCAATTTTGGGACCTTTGGGAGCCGTAAAACATAGGAGAAAACAGAGGATTGAGGCGGAACAAGAGGGAGAAAAGCGGAAATCAACCCATCGTTCGTGGGGATCGTGACGGGGACGTTCGGTCTCGGCCTACATTGAGTTTTCTTTTCCCTTTCCTTTTCTCTAGTTAGATTTATGGCTTCATTATGTTTAGTTGAGCTTGTAATTACATTCATGAGTAGCTAAACTCATAGCTTAGGGATTGATGTAGTTGATTTTGTTTATGGATTGATTTATGGTTTAAGTTGTCCAATGTTTATTATGTTTGTAATCTTGATTTAATGCTTTCAATTAATTGGCCATTAATTGATTGATTTAAGTTTTGAATCTAGCTCGGGAGAGGGGATTTAATATAGACTTACTCAAGATTGCATGACTAAAGTTTACTTTCTAATTCGTGACGGTTTTAGATTAATTTTAGAATTGGTCAAAAGATCTCATTGCCTTGCATGTTAACCAACTTAGATAGGGATTTCAAGTAGATTAATTTGCATGAGAATCAATTATACTCGGGAGAGGTAGTTGTGATAAAAGGGTCTTAGGCTCATAATTTCATTGTGCATAATAACTTGCTCCTTAAAATCAATCCTAGATTAAATCGGCGAAATCAATTCCCTAAGTATTTTTCCCAATTGAATTTCCACACTTTTTACTTGTTTTGATTTATTTTTGATACCATCCATTCATCACTTTTTGATCCCTAAATAAAATTGAGCAAGATAATTCACAATACTTGATTTGCTTAAAAATCCAATCCAGAGGACGACATTCGAATTACATTCACTATATTCTTACTTGACCCGTGTGCTTGCGGTTAGCAATTTGCCTATTACCCCAATGTTGTAAAAACAGTAAAGCAAATAGAGGGATACTGAGACTTCCCTGAGCTAGGAGCGCTTCATCCTCTTCCATTGGATCTAGAAAAATGGGATTTTTGGAATTTTGGGATTTGCTAAGGTGATCCTACAAAACAAAATTGGATCACGGAGCAAAGAAAATTATTTACCGCAAAAAAGACTACCTAAACTTTAATCCTTGGGTTGTCTCCCAAGCAGCGCTTTCTTTAACGTCTTTAGCTAGACGAGGCTCGACACGCTTACAGAGGCTCGAAATAAAAGTTTTCATCATCCTCCGGGCCCTGCAGAAAATCACGCACCGAATTGCACACTGCAAACAAGGGAGAAAAAAAACTTTCCCCTGGCCCATCTTCGCTAAAGAGATTATCATAATAACATTTCAGAAAATATGTAGCCGCATCAAATCTCTTTTCTAAATCTCTATTCACAAAACAATTGTTAACAGAGTCATCAAGCGTTATGATATCAACCGGTCTGGGATCTAAAGATGGCCTATCAATCATGCCAATCCATTCATCAGATTCAATATCTACATGCTCAGAAGATTCCTCAGACTCAAAATTAAAAAATGATTCAACTAGGCTGTCATATGACTCACTATTAGAAGAATTAAAGAATTCAAGCTCTTCTGGATCAGACTCTATACTATGCACAGATTCGAGCTCCTCTGGGTCAGATTCTATACTATATACATCATCAGGACACGAATCAAAGTTATTCACATTATCAGGGTCCATGCACTCAGGAATGTCAGGATCAGACTCGATAGATTTAACATTATCATGATCAAACTCAAAATTATCTATCAAGTAATCCTTTTTATGCAATTCATTCTCATCCTCAATGTCAGGCAAATCAATATCATCATCAAAATCATCGATTTCAGGCAAATCTAATTCATTTTCAAAAGAAGGTAAAACATCAACTGTAGATATTTCATTCTCAAAAGCAGGCAGATCTAATTCATTTTCAAAGTCAGGCAATTCTAAATCATTCTCAAACAGAGGGTCATCTAATAATGCATTAACATCCTCATCATCCATAAGCACTTCTCCTAAGCCTAGGCCAAGATTATACTCTACCTCTTCATCATCGTCAGTTAAGTATTCAGGACCAATGGAAAAACATGTATGCAAACTACATACAGACTCATCTTGGCCAAAAATACTAAATACGACTTTTTCATCATCAATGTTCAAGGTAAGCTTACCTGTATGCACACTAATCTTAACCTTACCAGTCACTAAGAAGGGTCTGCCTAGAATAATAGGTACCTGTCTGTCCTCCTGCATGTTGAGTACCACAAAGTCTACAGGGAAGATAAATTTATTGACCTTCACCAGCACGTCTTCCACAACACCCATCGGGTGGGTAATCGATCTATCAGCAAGCTGGAGAGTGACGTCGGTGTCCTTCATTCCTGTTAAACCAATCTTCCTGTACACAGAATAGGGCATTAAATTTATACTAGCACCTAAATCACACAGAGCCCTATTGAAAGATACTTCTCCTATAGTACAGGGAACAGTGAAACTCCCTGGGTCTTTCTGTTTAGAAGGCATCTTTCCAGAAACGATGGTACTACTACTTTCATACAATTTAAAAACTTCTTTTTTCAAACTTTTCTTCCTAGAAAGCATTTCTTTCATGAATTTCCCATAATTAGGCATGTTATACAAAGCATCTACCAAGGGAATATTCACAGAAAATTTTCTAAACATTTCTAGGAATTTCTGAAACTGCTCATCTAATTTAACATTTTTAAAGCGTTGAGGAAAAGGTAACTCCCTGTAGTCAAAGGTTGGACATTCGCCCCTCCGCTTGGGTGGGCTGATGTGCGAGCCTTTGTCATGATGGTTGCATGGAACCACTTCTTCCTCGTTCAGTTTCTTTTCATGCCTGCCATTCTTCTGGTCATCTTCTTTTCTTCCTGTAAAAGAGTTAGAAACATCACAATTCAAATCAATAGAGTTAGGAGGATGTTGGGACCTTTTAGAGGAGGCTTTTTGTGCGTCAGCCCTTTCATCTTCATCCTTGCTCTTTTCTTTTTCCTTCTTCTTTTCTGAACTGTTCTCCAACTGTCTACCACTTCTTAGTGTCACCATCTTGCACTGCTCTCTTGGGTTAGGTTCAGTGTCGCTTGGAATTTTTCCCTTCTGAAGGGCATTCACCGCTGAAGCTATCTGACCTGTCTGAATTTCCATATTTTTCAGAGCTGTGTCATGGTTATTAACTGCCGTCTGGAGATTTACGTTCAATACTTTCTGCTCTTTTATAAACATAGCCACCATCTCTTCCAGGTTATTCTTTTTTTCTGGCACACTGAATGATGCAAAACCTGGCGGTGGCTGCAAAACATTTTCTGTGTTCGAATATGAGAAGTTCTCGTGATTGCGCAGACTGGGGTGGTAGAAGTTCAGTACTCCTTGAGTAAATGGTCTGTTTCCCACGTACTAGATTTCTTCCACAGCTTGACCCTCCTTCTTTGAATAACCTTCAGCTAAGGTGGAAATGGATTTGACCACCTCTGATGAAGTTAACATGTTCAGCGCATTGGTCAGAGATGCCATCTGTGCCTTTAACGAACTTGACTCATCTAATTCATAAATTCCAGCCTTCTTTGAAACTGTTCCCCTCTCGGTCGACCACTGATAACTGGTTGCTGCCATTTCCTCTAACAGATCTTTGGCTTCTGTCACTGTCTTGGAAAGAAAACTTCCTCCTGTTGATGTATCTAGAACTGTCTTGGTGGAGGGATTCAATCCATTGTAGAACAACTGCACCTGGAGCCAATCAGGATATCCATGTTGGGGGCATCGCCTAAGCATTTCCTTGTATCTCTCCCATGCCTCGTATAACTGCTCCTCATCAAGCTGTCTAAACGTTCCGATCTCAGTCCGGAGCTTCGTAGTCTTGGAAGGCGGGAAAAATTTCGTCAGAAAAGCCTGGGCAAGCTCATCCCATGTACTAATACTGCCCGTCTCGACTGATTCGAGCCAATCCTTTGCCTTGCCTTGTAGAGAAAATAGGAATAAACTCAATCTTATAGCGTCTGCCGAAACTCCGTTCATTTTCACCGTCCCACATATTTCCAAGAATGATCGCAGATGTGAGTGTGGGTCCTCAGAAGGATGTCCCTTAAAAG
The DNA here is from genome assembly GCA_017139565.1 of Luffa aegyptiaca. Lineage (NCBI taxonomy): Eukaryota > Viridiplantae > Streptophyta > Magnoliopsida > Cucurbitales > Cucurbitaceae > Luffa > Luffa aegyptiaca. The sequence continues at coordinate 35,943,972 of CM029400.1, forward strand.
AGTTATCGCGTGCCATCTGAATCAATCCTGTCTTTAACTCAAAATCGATAGCTTGGATCAGGGCATAAACAATTCTGGAATTCTCAGTGGGAAGAACTGGCTGTAAAAAGTCTCTGATTGCCTTGGGAGCTTCATCTTGATGGGCCATTGCTTCTGCTAATCTTTTCTTTCTACGAATGGTTCTAAGAGTCCTGTCAGTTTCAAGATCTAGCGGAAACAAATTAACCACCTTGTTGCTTCGCATACAATACTCCCAATCAATCAAAAGAACCAAAAAAAATAATAATAATAATATTCACAAATTAATGACAGAAAAAATATTTACACCTAAATTACTATTTATCCCTTTCTTTTCGATGTCAAGAAAAATTGACTTGCTTAAAAATCAAGCCTCCCCGGCAACAGCGCCAAAAACTTGTTCGTAGGAGACGATTTTACACCGCAAGCGCACGGGTCGTCACAAGTAATATAAAACAGTAAGTAATACCGAGTATCGAATCCACAGGGAGGCGAAGCGAAAATTAAGCAAAGAAAAAATCCCTTGAGCACTAAAAATAATTGGGAGAAATAATATTTAGGGACCAGATCATGCAATTAAAAAGGATTTAAAAATCAAAGTAATTAAAGAAAACAATTTGATCAATTGAGAAAAATAAAATGTGGAGAAAGAGTTTTTTAATGGGAAGTGGGGTCTTGAAAATTAATTAGTAGCTAAACATTTATTATAATTATCCTATCTCGTTGCCCAACTAACTATAATCCTAAAATCTCCGTTAATCACATAGATTCTCCTGTCGGTCTCCCCTAATTGTAATTAATTCATTTTAACAACCTAAGTGTCCTTAGCGCCATTAAAAATCATTAATTATTACGCTCTGATTCATTTTAGGAATCTAAGTTTAATCAACTAATCTCGTTGTCACGACGGGCAATTAAACTAGTTGCATGGATTACGATCTATCCTAATTTCTCTCCGTCGAGTTTCCATTAAGAATCAGATCAATACACAATTGACCAGATTGCATAAAGCATTAAACACATCCATACAAATAATTAGGAAAAAGGGCAAGAGACAGGTAATTATAACAACATTTTGACTATAATTTCATTTCAAGACCCCAAATATGGGTTTAGCTATACATAGCTAAAATATCCACAAAATTTACAATGGAAAGCATAATTAAGAGCATAATAAAAGGGAAGGAATTGACCATTGAAGACCCCTTCGCTGGCGCTTGGAGCCCCTCTGAACACTCCTTGAGCCTCGTAGAATGCTCCCCAAAATTCCCCAAAAGTTTCCCACTAAAGAAACTCTCAAAAAGGCTTGAAAGCCTTGAGAGAGACTCCCAAAGGAGCCAAGAAAGCAAGAAAGGAATGAAAGAATATGATGATTGATGGTAAAATGAGGCACCAAGAGGCGCCTTATATAGTCTCGGAAAGGGGGTAGCGTCACGACGCTATATGGCACAACGTCGCGAGGCTGTGACGTCATCGGCTTGGCGCCCAAGAAATGGACAGCGTCGCGACCTGTCCTTACAACGTCTTGACGCTAGGCAATTTCCAGAACTTCCAGCTGCGGATTGGGCTTCTTTTCTTGGGCCAATTTCAATTCTTTTTGGGTTTTATCTCCATGTTTGACTTCTTTTGACTCCCCTTTGACCCAAGCATGGAAATTGGGCTTAAATGGCTTCATTTTGGGCACTTTTTTCACAAAATCCACAACTTTTCTCCTAAAGACCAAATAACATAATACATTAAATATTTAAAAAAAAAAACACAATTAAAGCACTAAAAAGCCTAATAAATTGGGACTAAAATAGCGACATTTCTGCTCGCTATCAATAGGCATAATTTTGAACGTGAATCCAATTTCGTTGGGTTTGCCACTAGCACATGTGCAGGACAGCCCTAAATTCTAAAATGACGTAAACTAGCTTTACGCCCTCTCCAGAGCTCAAATGGTGTTTCAGAAACACTCTTTGAGGGAACTACATTCAAAATATAAACTGCAGTCTCTACTGCATAACCCCAAAAAGAACTAGGCAGTTGAGCATAGCTCATCATAGATCGAACCATGTCCAACAAGGTTCTGTTTCTCCTTTCAGATACATCATTCTGTTGAGGTGTACCTGGTGCTGAGAGTTGAGACGAGATTCCATGTTCTATCAAATAGTTTTGGAATTTTAAGTCCAAATACTCTCCACCTCGATCAGATCGAAGTGTTTTAATGGTCTTACCTAACAAGTTCTCAACTTCAGTCCTGTACTCCTTGAACTTTTCAAGGGCTTCAGACTTATGACTCATTAGATATAAATAACCATACCTTGAATAATCATCTATGAAAGAGATGAAATATTCATATCCTCCTCGAGCTCTTACATTCATTGGACCACAGAGATTCGTATGTACGAGTTCTAAGGGCTCCTTGGTGCGATAACTTTTTCAGTAAAAGGTCGTTTGGTCATCTTACCTTCGAGATATGACTCACACGGAGGTAAAGTACCATATTCTAACTAGCTTAGAAGTCCGTTCTTAACCAATCTCCCAATCCTATTGAGATTTATGTGGCCAAGTCTCAAGTGCCAAAGATAGGTACATTGAGAAACTTTCTGCCTTTTTGGTTGAGTCTCGACTGTTTTAAACATTTCATTGTTCAAAATAGCCCTAGACTCTATTGGTCTTAAAACATACAAATTGTTCTCCATTTTTGCAGAACAGATATCAGTACCCCTTTTAGTAATGAAAGCTTCATTCACAGAAAAGGACACTGAATATCCTTGTTCTAGCAAACAAGAAACAGAAATCAAATTTATGTTTATTTTGGGAACTATATATATATTATCTAATAACATATAGTGTTCCCTAGAGAAGAACATTTTAATATCTCCCACTGCTTTAGCTGAAATGAGCTCCCCAGTCCCAATTCTGAGAGTCATTTCTCCAGCATCCAACTGTTGCCAGGAGCTCATTCCCTCAAAGGAAGAGCATACGTGATGAGTGGCACCTGAATCAAGGATCCAGGTTGTATCATCATTTTCCACTATACACGTTTCAATGACCAATAAATCAAATTTATTTTCATTAAGATGTGCTAAGCAGTCTATGTCATATTCATCATGAACAATTTCAGATGAATTAGACATGTGAGCTTGAGGACCGTCCTCAGTTAAGACCAATTCCACGCAATTAATGTTTAAGTTCATTTTCTTAGTTGTATTAGAAATACCAATTTTGTAGTTGGCGTTATTCGAGGCATACAAAGAACGTTTCATTGTTGAGAACAAACAAATTAACTTAATAAGTATTGTTGCATTAACCCATTACACAAAATAATATTATTATTTTAATCCAATCAATTTAGCAAAAGTAATGATCGATCCATAGAATAAACATTCATTTTGCAACGATACTACAGAGGTTTAGAACAACAGCTACCGTAGGATAGTCAGCTACTGTTCCTCTGAATTGAGACAATCTCAGCCAATCCCTATTCCCGGAATAACTCATATTCCAATAGTTCTTAGCTACTGTTTTCGGTCAGGAAATGATTAACACCTTAACAATTTCCCGTAAGTGTGACCCTCCATTTTTCAGATTTCAGAGGTCGGCCCCAACAATGCTACCGTAGGGAAAGTCAAAGTTGGAAATGGACCTAAGAAACCCTATCCATTTCTGGAGTTTGCGTTGTTCCGACTCCCATGATCAAGCCCTCCGTAGGGTGATTGCTCCCAGGGCGACTCGCAGGCAGATCATGGGGATCTCACGGTGCAACCTAATGGAGGAGACCGTAGGATACGTTGACACGTGTCCTGCTCCCACTTACTATAAAATACTCCCTCATTCACCTTGATATTAATCCATGCAAACACCATCCGTAGGGGGTCACTCCCAGGGTGACTCGAGGCCAAGCATGAACCTCACGTTGTGAACTTTTGAGGACGTGAAAGCAAAACTTGATTTATGAAAATCTTGTTTTGATATATTTCCTCCCACTAAGTATTTTTATAATTATAGGGTCTATTACTTAGGTAAATTCCGGCTAAGTGAATCTATCTAAGTCTATGCCTGTATATAACTTTTATATATATAGGTATTTTCTCTGATGTCTAGGTGAAATTAAACACTTTTAATTACCTAGAGACATTGCATGCTAATATAACTATGGTTAATTCAACTCAAGTTCCAGCTCAGTTCCCAGGTAGCAGGTGTTCCGTAAACCGTCATCTTAAGTACCTCCAGCCTTAGACAGAACTTTACCGGTAGAGTTCCCTTATAACCAATAGTTATGATAAATCTTTACTCTAAAGATCTAGGTGAATTAAACTCTTTTAATTGACCTAGTGACATTGCATGCTAACATTTAACTATGGTTAATTCAACTCAAGTTCCGAGTCAGTTCCCAGGTAGCAGGTGTTCCGTAAACCGTCATCTTAAGTACCTCCAACCTTAGACAGAACTTCATCGGGAGAGTTCCCTTATAACCATAGTAATGTAAACTCTTTACTCTAAAGATCTAGGTGAATTAAACTCTTTTAATAAACCTAGTGACATTGCATGCTAACATTTAACTATGATTAATTCAACTCCGGTATTTCGGGTTAGTTCCCAGTTAGGAAGTGTTCCGTAACCCATCATCTTAAGTACCCCCAGCCTTAGACAGAACTTAACCGGTGGAGTTCCCTTATAATCATAGTAATGTTTTTCCTACTTAGTCAATTAAAACTATTTTTAATTCTAAGTAAGAAAATAATTCTAATCCTATTAGAATTATAATGAGCTTAGGTCTAATTAATTTTAAACATTTTAAAATTAATTCATTTTAACCTAAAGTCCTATGTTTGCATGTAACTCTTTGTTATAGGTTGACAGTTTCTAATCAATTTTATAACTTATTATAAAATTTTAATGATTAGGCCTATAACATGCTTCTATGGTGTTGGAAAAATAACAATCATATTCTAATTATTAAACACCATATTATTATGGCACCGATAACGATAATATAACGATAATATTAATCTTAAGTGGTGTCATGCTTCATGCAATTTCAATTTCATTTAATTAATATCGATTATATTAATGAAACATCCACGAAATTAAATTACATGAAATTTGACATTAATATAATATAACTCTTACATTAATCTAATTAATGTCATGCTCAATGCTATTCCATTTTCATTTAATTAATATAACATTTTATATTAAATCATACATGAAAACAAGCATTGATTTATATTTATTATTTTCATTCATAATATAATGAATTATATTAATTCTCATGAAAATAATCTTAAGCATGCATGCTACATTAATTAAATATAACAATTATATTTAGCTAAATTAACATCATGCATCATGCTTCACCAATTTCATATATTTAATATAACAATTATACTAAATAACTCATAAAATTAAATTCATGCATAATTACCATACATTATAACAATTATAACATAAATATGCATGAAAACATGCTTAACCTATGGTGGGAATTTAAGCTATATGACATCCATAAAGCAAATAAATAGCAATTGAACCGGTTAATTTTGGCCCCTAGGATAAAATAAAGCATAAATTACAATAATTATAGCTAAATTCTATCCTAAAACTCCTTCTGCAGCTCCAAATACTGGTCTAGACTGCCCGAACCGACCCGAACCACTTCGAACCAGCTACGAAAACCACGAACCGAGCCAAATTCCAGCTGAACCGGACCAAATCGGTCATAGCCCAGCCAGACCGCGTGAACCGGACCGCCCAACCGCCTTAAACCGTCCTGTTGCGAATCCCTAACGGGTGTTGTAATTGTGACTGCGTCGCGATTTCTTCGATTTTTATCTCATAAAAACCTATTCTAGACCCGGACTTACATAGGACTTGATTTTACATAAAATACCCGAAACACCAGGCCCTTACATGATCAAATCACATAAAAACAGTAAAATCTATGGCCATAAAATTAACCTAAACGGTTCAATGCAAACCATACATACATTATGCATTAGTCAATCCCACCAATAGCCAATGCAAATTTTAGAGAAACAAAATTAGATCTACGATCGGCTCTGATACCAATTGAAGGATTGGAATTCCGTAATTCCGTAAAGCGGAAGCGTGATTGGGACCGATTCGTAATTAATTTTGTTTAATCTAAAATACCAACACATTGGCAATAATATTAGAACTATTCTAAATATATATTAACGCTAAGCATACGAAAATATTATATCTAAATCTAATTTATAAAGTAACAAATTACTTACTCTCGTTGACGACTCAGATTAAATTGACCAACTGCTTGTGAATTAATCACGAACTAGTGCGAACACCACCACTATGACTACACCGGTATGACTCTAAGACTTCTAGAGGCAGGAGACTGGTGAGAGTCTAGAGGAAGCCTTGAGGGGAATTCTCTGAGAGTAGGAGAATGAATGAGATGTCTTTCACCCCACCCCAGGGGTCCTATTTATAGGAAAAGGAAGACCTTTTCCTAATAGGAAAAGGACTCTAATTTTAATAAATAAATAATTAATTCCATAATTAATTAATTTTCATAATTAAATATCATATATTTAATCTTAGGGATTTTATTAAAATTAAAATTAATATGAATCCAATTCATATTAAATTTATTTGAACTCTTTCAAATATTTTCTTTCCTAATAGAAAAAGGTCTCTAATTTTAATAAATAATTAATTAATTCCATAATTAATTAATTTACCCAATTAAATATCATATATTTAATCTTAGGAATTTTATTAAAATTAAAATTAATATGAATCCAATTCATATTAAATTTATTTGAACTCTTTCAAATATTTTTTTTCCGAATAGGAAAAGGTCTCTAATTTTAATAAATAAATAATTAATTCCATAATTAATTAATTTACCCAATTAAATATCATATATTTAATCTTAGGGATTTTATTAAAATTAAAATTAATATGAATCCAATTCATATTAAATTTATTTGAACTCTTTCAAATATTTTCTCTCAAGAATTAATTTTTGAAATTAATTCAAAAATTATATTATAAAGTTTCATAAACTTTATATTATAATGCATCAATATACATTATACGATTCCCCAAATAAATTGAACACTTTCAATTTACAATTTATACTTAATTGCCTCAAGTCTCTTTATGAGCTACCAGTGAAACCTAATGGACCTACAGATCAGAAGCTCTAACGATATGAGACTAATTGGCCAAACTCATTAACCAAGTTAGTCAACTTTCGTTAACTGTGGGTCACTCCACTGAAGACTCACAGCTGCACTCTTTTCACTGTAGAATATTTCTGTGTCCACGGATATCAACCAAGCAATAAGTCAATCCTTCACGTGTGTTCGTAACACCAGCTGGGTCAAATTACCGTTTTACCCTTGGGTTACCTCTGGTTCCTTAAGTACCACTGATTCCTCTAATGAACAAGTTGTTTAGGGTCCAACCACTAAACAGGAGTTCCTCTCGGGCCAGGAGAGGACGACGCGCCTTTGTTCAAGCCCTGGAATCAGCCCTTAAGGGAACACACATCTAGTTACCCCAATAGGGTAAGGAGTAAATTCCATCTTGTATTGTTATGTTCCCAACCCCCATTCGGTCTTGCCCCTGAAATGGTAGGCTTATTGAGTAGGCGAACTGGCCACTCTCACCCATACAAATCTAAGGACAATCCCTCCTGAAAGGGGTTCATAACAGACTCAGGATTGAGATTGAGTTACGTAGGTCATCCTATTGAAATAGAAACCTAAACTAGTTAACGACGTTACATCTAGTGGTTACTATTTCGCGGTTCGGTCTTATGCAAACTCATTGCATAGGATACCCCCACCCGCATGTCTCCTACATGGATGCTTTGGATCAATGCATCTGTATCAAATACAAGGTGGGCCGTATCACATAGTGTCACCAGGATAAGGTACCCAGCCTTATCCCTATACTATAGACCTTTTAGGTTGTTACTTGGACAGCAATCCCCGTATGACCCCACATACTAGTCAAAGTTTCATTTAAACAACCTTGGATCTTAGTTTATTGGATTTAGGGTTTATTAATGCAAACTCGATTATTCAATAACCAAATTATTGAATTACTCAAATAACGCTTTATTGAGATCGATTAATTTGTTTCATTTACTATCTACGAGTTTTAGGGCATAAAACCCAACACGGGCATTGATAACTACCCAAAAGGTAGTTATTTAGGCTTCATTTCTATATTGATTTGTGTGTCTTTTGTGCTTAATAGGGTTGGTTTTAGACATATATTACATGTTTTAACCCATTTGGAAGAATGGAAGCTTTGGAAATCATTTTGTGCAGAATCTGTTGCTGGGCGATTGGAGGGAGCAAATTCTGTGCTACAGCAAAGCTGGGAGCAAAACTGCCACGTCACAGCTCGTTAGCCAATTTAATAAACCGACTTCTGTTGAGTTATTTTTGGGATAAAGGAGCGAGGAGAGCCATCCACGTGTCTAGGTCAACCTAATTCAAGCCTTCCTCAACTCTATAAAAGGGAGTAGCCGTCCAAGTCAAATGTCATTCCACTTTTGGGAGAAAACATTCCATTCTTGGAAAGTTCCTTCCACCTTTGGGAGCCGAATAGAGGAGAGAGATTGGAGACCACCTAGAAGACCATCATTGCAAGCAGACCGAGGAGATTAGTATTTCCTTTTATTATCTTGTAATTATGGACGAGCTTACTCAGATAGTAACTTGCGTCTCCATGCATATTATGAACTAAGTAGCTTAGGCGTTGGTTAGGAATAATGTGATTGTCGTGCTTAACTTTAGTAATATATATTGATTATTGCATCTTGGTTAATTGTTGTGCTTGTTTCTATTTTATGATCGCCTGGCCAGCCGGTATGAATACCTCTCTCTAGTTTCAGGGATGATTTAGAGAGTGTGTGGCGATTAATCACACTACGATCATTGTGTATTGGTGAACGCCAGTGACTGAGCTAGGGATAGCCAGTTGCCTAGTGCTTGATCGGTCGTACTTCATTGGGGTTGAAACACATTCCAAAAAATCCGGAGTTTCGGGAGGAATCCGCTAATAATACTGCGAGAGTTTGCATGATCAATAATATTGCTAGAGCATCTTTTAAAACAATTACTAAATCCTGACCAGCGCCTGTTTCTAATCTGTCTGCCTATTTTTTTATTCTTTGTTTTGTCATTTATTTTGCTTCAGCATTATTCTTATAAAAACCAAACATTTTTACCATCTTTGAAACCATTAGAGAGTTGCACAAAGTAGATAAAGTGGAAGCTAATTCAGGCCTTGGATTGACAATACTTATCACTTGCTGCGGACTGTGTATACTTGCACAGGAATTCTAGAGTCTTTTTATACTAAATTTTTACTCACTCTAGGAGCCCAACAAGTTTTTGGCGCCGTTGCCGGGGACTTGAATAAGTTTTTATCTGATCTGTTTTGTGTATGTGTTTTGGTGGTTTGGTGCTAGAACTTTTTGATTGTTTCTTTTGTTTTTGCAGGTGTGAGTTTGGTGCATGAGCGATCCGCCTGGGGTGAGGTTCGAGCTTGATCCAGAAATTGAGAGGACATTCAGGATAAGAAGGAGAGAGCAGCGTAGACAGCAAAATCAAATGGCTGACGTGCCGCATCTACCGCAAGGTCCTGAAGGTCTAGCGAACCCCCAGCAAAATCGTGTGCTGCAGCAAAACCCGCCGCTGGAGCAAAATGAGCAGCAAAATCATCAGGCTGAGAATCCTATCTTGGTAGCGAATGATAGGACCAGAGCCATTCGAGCATATGCTTTTCCAATGTTTGATGAGTTGAATCCAGGGATTGCACGTCCTCAAATTCAAGCGGCAAATTTTGAAATGAAACCGGTAATGTTTCAGATGTTACAAACCGTGGGTCAATTCCATGGTTTGTCATCTGAAGACCCTCATTTACATCTTAAGTCTTTTCTAGGAGTTAGTGATTCTTTTGTAATTCAAGGAGTGCCTAGAGATGCTCTTAGATTAACTTTGGTCCCGTATTCTCTTAGAGATGGAGCCAAGGCGTGGTTAAATTCTTTTGCTCCAGGATCAATTAGGACATGGGATGAGTTAGCTGAAAAATTTTTGAGTAAATATTTCCCACCTAATAGAAATGCTAAATTAAGGAGTGAAATAGTAGGGTTTAGGCAATTTGAAGATGAGACTTTTAGTGAGGCTTGGGAGAGGTTTAAGGAGCTTTTGCGAAAGTGTCCCCACCATGGTTTACCACATTGTATTCAAATGGAAACATTTTACAATGGATTAAATGCGGTAACTCAAGGAATGGTTGATGCTTCGGCTGGAGGGGCCCTTTTGGCAAAAACTTTTAATGAAGCCTATGAAATTTTAGAAAGAATATCTACTAATAGTTGTCAGTGGTCGGATGTTAGAGGCACAAATAAAAAGGTTAAGAGTGTATTAGAGGTTGATGGTGTGTCCACCATTAGGGCTGATCTTGCTATGATTGCTAACGCTCTTAAGAATGTGACAGTGATTAGTCATCAGAAGCCGCCAGTTGTGGAGCCTGCTGCAGTAGTGAACCAAGTCACAGAGGAAGCATGTGTCTATTGTGGTGAAGATCACAACTATGAGTTTTGCCCCAGCAATCCAGCTTCTGTGTTTTTTGTAGGTAATCAGAGGAACAACCCGTATTCTAACTTTTATAATCCAGGTTGGCGCAACCACCCCAATTTCGCGTGGGGAGGACAAGGGAGTAATGTGCAAACACAGCAAAATGTGAACCAGCCGGGATTCGCTAAAGCGCAGGTATTGCCTCAGCAAAATAAGCAGGCTTTGCCCCAGCAAAATTCGGGGAATTCTCTCGAGGCAATGATGAAAGAATTCATGGCTCGTACAGATGCCGCAATTCAAAGTAATCAAGCTTCAATGAGAGCCTTGGAATTGCAAGTGGGTCAGCTAGCTAATGAGCTGAAGGCAAGGCCTCAAGGGAAACTTCCTTCAGATACTGAACACCCTCGAAGGGAAGGTAAGGAGCAGGTAAAGGCAGTGACTCTTAGGAGTGGTAAACCCCTAGAAGAAAGAAAAGAGCCTAGTAAAACCCAGGATATAGATAATAATTGTGATAGAAATGTTGTTGTTGAGAAAGAGTTGGAGTCTGGTCAGGGTGCTGGAGGCAGCAATAAAGATGCTGGAACATCTGGTTCTGTTCCAGATGTGGAACCACCTTATGTGTCGCCCCCGCCTTATGTACCACCTCTACCTTTTCCACAAAGGCAAAAGCCTAGGAATCAGGATGGTCAATTTAAAAAGTTCTTAGAGATTCTTAAGCAATTGCATATAAATATCCCTTTAGTGGAAGCTATAGAGCAAATGCCTAATTATGCTAAATTTCTTAAGGATATTTTAACTAAAAAGAAGAGGCTAGGTGAGTTTGAAACTGTATCTCTTACTGAGGAATGTAGTGCCATTCTTAAGAATGGGCTACCACCCAAGGCTAAGGATCCAGGATCATTTACTATACCTGTGTCTATAGATGGAAAAGAATTAGGTAGAGCACTCTGTGATTTAGGTGCAAGCATTAACCTTATGCCTCTTTCAGTCTATCGGAAGCTAGGTATTGGTGAAGCTAGGCCTACCACAGTCACACTCCAACTAGCTGATAGGTCTATCACATATCCAGAGGGTAAAATTGAGGATGTCTTAGTGAAAGTGGATAAATTCATATTTCCTATTGATTTCATTATTTTAGACTATGAGGCTGACAAAGATGTCCCAATTATTCTAGGATGTCCATTTTTGGCTACTGGTAGGGCGTTAATAGATGTTCAAAAAGGGGAATTAACAATGAGAGTCTGTAATGAGGAAGTAAAATTTAATGTGTTTAAGGCCATGAAGTATCCAGACGAGATGGAAGATTGCTCTTTCATTAGGATTCTGGAGAGTACAATTGTTGAGACAGCAATTCAGGATTCGGCAAATAAGCATTTGGAAAATCATGGAGAGGTTAGTATAGAAGAGGTTTTAGAAAGAAAAAATGAAAAAGAATTGTTTAGGTGTGAGGATGTTTTTGAGTCTTTAGATTTAGATCAAAGGAAGGCTCCCCCGATTAAGCCATCCCTGATTGAGGCACCTACTTTAGATTTGAAGCCCTTGCCGGATCATCTAAAGTATGTGTATCTTGGGGAAGGTAAGACGTTGCCCATTATTGTTGCATCAGATTTAATGTCGGAGCATGAAGAGGCCTTAATAATGTTGCTGCAGCAATATCGCAAGGCTATTGGTTGGACATTGGCTGACATTCAGGGGATTAGCCCATCTTTTTGTATGCATAAAATCACTCTAGAGGAGGGATCCTTTAGAACAAAGAAGGCTTAACCCTGCAATGAAAGAAGTGGTTAAAAAGGAGGTGATTAAATGGTTGGATGCTGGCATTATTTATCCAATTGCAGACAGCAATTGGGTAAGCCCTGTCCAATGTGTTCCTAAGAAAGGAGGTGCCACTGTGGTGAGCAATAAGGACAATGAGTTGATCCCAACTAGGACAGTAACTGGTTGGAGGGTTTGCATGGATTACAGGAGGCTTAACAAAGCCACCCGTAAGGACCACTTCCCTCTGCCATTTATTGACCAGATGTTGGATAGATTGGCTGGTCAGGCCTACTACTGTTTCTTGGATGGTTATTCTGGGTATAACCAGATTACTATTGCTCCTGAGGATCAGGAAAAAACCACTTTCACCTGCCCGTATGGGACGTTTGCTTTCAGGCGAATGCCTTTTGGCCTTTGCAATGCTCCAGCAACATTTCAGCGGTGTATGTTGGCAATTTTTTCTGATATGATTGAGTCCACTGTTGAGGTCTTTATGGACGATTTTTCAGTTTTTGGAGGGTCTTTTCAGAGTTGTTTGGATAATTTAGGTCAGGTGTTAAAAAGATGTGAGGATACCCATCTAGTTCTTAATTGGGAGAAATGCCACTTCATGGTGAAGGAGGGCATAGTGTTAGGTCATAGGATTTCTAAGAATGGTCTAGAAGTTGATAGAGCGAAAGTTGAGGTTATTGAAAGATTGGAACCACCGAATTCAGTGAAGGGGATTCGGAGTTTTTTAGGACATGCTGGATTTTATAGAAGGTTCATAAAGGATTTTTCCAAAATCAGTAAACCTCTTTGTAACTTATTGTGCACTGATCATGTTTTTGACTTTGATGCAGATTGTAGGAAGGCTTTTGAAACATTAAAGGCTGCTTTAATCTCAGCACCCATTCTTTGTGCACCTAATTGGAATTTACCGTTTGAGGTAATGTGCGATGCGAGTGATGCTGCAGTAGGTGCAATGCTGGGGCAAAAGCAGGGCAAATTTATCCATCCTATATATTATGCAAGCAGGATTTTAAATGAGGCACAGGTCAACTACACAACTACTGAAAAGGAGTTGTTAGCTGTTGTGTTTGCCTTTGAGAAATTCCGGCCATATTTGGTTGGATCCAAAGTCACGGTGTTCACGGATCATGCAGCAATAAGGTATTTAATGTCAAAAAAAGATGCAAAGCCTAGACTAATTCGTTGGGTTTTATTATTGTAGGAGTTCGACTTGGAGATAAAGGATAAGAAAGGATCAAAGAATGTCATTGCAGATCATTTGTCTCGTCTTGATCCATCATCATCTTTGCTGGAGCAATCTGCCATTTCCGATTCTTTTCCAGATGAACAGCTTTTTGCTGTTCAGGTGAAGGTAGTCAGTGATGTCCCTTGGTATGCTGATATTGCCAACTTTTTGGTAAAGGGAGTCACTCCTATCGATATGGATTGGAGGCAGAAGAAAAAGTTTAAACATGATGCAAAATTTTTCTATTGGGATGAGCCATTTATGTATAAGCAATGCTCTGACGGTATTATTCGTAGGTGTGTTTCAGGTGATGAAGCAAAGGAAATCCTGGAGCAATGTCACTCTTCGCCGTATGGAGGCCATTTCAGCGGTCAGAGGACAGCTATGAGGATTTTGCATTGCGGATTCTTTTGGCCTACCTTGTTTAAGGATGCCCACTGGTTCTACAAGCAATGTGATGCTTGCCAAAGGAGAGGAAACTTGGGGCCTAGAGATGAAATGCCTCTTACTTACATTTTAGAAGTCGAATTATTCGATGTATGGGGTATTGATTTTATGGGGCCATTTCCCCCTTCTAATGGCAATGTTTTTATCTTATTGGCAGTAGATTACGTGTCCAAGTGGGTGGAGGCCATTGCATGCCATCAGAGTGATGCCAAGACAGTTTCAAAATTTCTCTAATCGCACATTTTTGCGCGGTTTGGGACACCTAGAGCTCTAATAAGTGATGAGGGTACACATTTTGTTAATAATATCTTAACTAAGCTTTTAGCTAAGTATGGAATCAAGCATAGGATAGCTACCCCCTATCACCCACAGGCTAATGGTCAAGCTGAAATAAGTAATAGGGAAATTAAATCAATTCTAGAAAAACTAGTCCATCCATCTAGAAAGGATTGGTCTTTTAGGTTGGATGAGGCTCTTTGGGCTTATAGGACAGCCTATAAGACTCCTCTAGGTATGTCTCCCTATCGGTTAGTATATGGGAAAGCTTGTCATTTACCATTAGAGCTGGAGCATAAAACGTTTTGGGCTTTGAAAAAATTGAATTTTGATCTGAGTCGTGCAGGAGCAATAAGAATGCTGCAGCTTAACGAATTGGAAGAATTTCGCCAATTTTCTTATGAGAATGCGAAAATATATAAAGAAAAGACTAAGTTGTGGCATGACAAGAAAATTAGGCCTAAAGAATTTGTCAAAGGTCAAAAAGTTTTGCTTTATAATTCTCGATTAAAATTGTTTCCTGGGAAACTAAAATCCAAGTGGTCAGGTCCGTTTGTGGTGATTGAGGTTTTTCCCCATGGAGCAGTGACTTTGCAAGACGAGAAGGATGGGAGAATGTTGAAAGTGAATGGACAGCGTGTCAAACATTATTGGGGAGAGGAGTTCCATATGAAATATCCTTCCCTAAAGTTGGTTGATGATTGAGAGAGCAGGATTTTTACGGGAGCATTTCACAGAGCAAAATTTTGAGCTCCCAGAGTTTGCATTAATTTTATTTTTCGCTGATTTATTTTTTTTTTTTTAATTTCGATTAGGTTAGATTTAGTGTTGCATGGTTTACTAGATTTTATCTTTAAGTATTTTTATCATTTTTGGTAGTTTAGATTTTATCTATTTCATGTTTGAATTTGATTTTGTTTTTCGGGTTATTTATTTAAATTATCTTTGAATTATCTTTTAATTAGTTAGATTAGATTTTATCTAGATTCTATTTTCAGTTATTTGAATTCTAGTTTTAATTAATAAAGATTTTCTCTAATTTATTCGGCCTCGCTTGAAAAGAATTTGATTTGAGTTGAATTGGCTAATTCAAATTTGAATTTGAAAGATTTGATTTTCCTATTTTGAAATTTAAAATTCCGTATCTAAGATTCTGCAGGGTCAGAAGGTTGTTGCGGCAAGGTTATGACTGAAGCAGAATCATCCGAACTAAGAAGGGATTTCGTTGAGAATTTATTAGTTTTACCGTTGGGATTTTCTTTGAATTTTCGCAGGTAAATTTGCAAGTGTCATTTGATGAAGCCACGTGTCACGCAGTAATCATCCAAGGGCTTTGATAGAGGACAGCGCATAGTGATTTACCGTGGGCGATTGAACTTCACGATTTTACCGTTGTGGGTTCAAAATTTTCCGGTTGCATGCAATTAAAACGGTAATATTATTTAATGCAGAGCAAATCCTTTCGGTTGAGATTGCATTTTGCAGGAGCCTTATTTATTCACAGACATTGGTGAGTTTCTTCTTATTTCGTCTTCTTATTTTAATCTCTCTGCATTCTTTCTTTTTCCCTTTCATTCTCTGGAAAACTCCTTGAATCCTTCATGGCAAAAACACGAGCAAGGAAAGAAAGAGAAAGTGAGGAGGAGGAGGTGCCCGTTACCCCTGAAGTTCGGAAAGCTAAAACCAAGAAGAAGAAAACGCTAGAAGAGAAAGAAGCCAAACGGAGAAGAAGGCAGCAGAGGGCTGCGGAGCAAGAAGCTATCCAAGAAGGACCAGTGAATGACCCAGATACGGAAGGAATTCAGAATCCTGAGGTAGAACCAATAGTCCAAGATTCGGTGCAAAAGGAGAATGTTGAAAAGAATCAAGAAACACAGGCTGAAGAAGTTCGAGACGAACAGGCCGCGGTTGTGCCTGAGGAAGGGGATGAGCAGGAAACGGTGCAGGAGGCTCATGTTGAGGTCATAATGCCTGAACCACCAAAGCGCCGCCGCATCAAGCGGAAGGCTGGGCGCGTTCAGGTGATTCGGACTGATACCCCATCACCACCATCGTCGGATTCTGAGAAAGAGAAGGCAGAGCGAGAGGAAAAAGAGAAAAAAGAAGCTGAGGAAAGAGTGCGAGAAGAAGCAAAGAAGGCTGAGGAAGAGATTTTGCAGAAGCGAAGAGAAGACAAGGGCAAAGGTATTGCCGAGGCATCAGGTGCGGCTGACGAGGTTGAGGCACAAGGGTTACCTTTTATTCGCTTCGTCAACAACCTTGCTCGAGCAAAATACCAGGAGATGCTGAAACGGGACTTTCTGTTCGAACGAGGATTTGGCAATGAGTTGCCATGGTTCTTGAGGACTGGAATAGAGAACCTCGGTTGGAGCCAATTTTGTCCGAAACCAGAGCCTGTAAATTCCAACTTTGTTCGGGAATTTTACGCAAATCTTGACGATAAGGAAGAATTTCAGGTTATAGTTCGAGGAGTCCCAGTGGATTGGAGCCCAGAAGCTGTTAATGAATTGTTTGATCTCCAGGATTTTCCGCATGCAGTCTTCAATGAGATGGTGGTTGCCCCATCTAACGATCAGTTAAGTACGGCTGTCCGAGAGGTTGGCATTGAGGGGGCCCAATGGAGGTTGTCGCAGACGCGGAAGCACACATTTCAGGCAGCTTATTTGAAAAGTGAGGCCAACACCTGGATGGGTTTTATTAAGTTACGCTTACTACCGACTACGCATGACTCCACAGTATCTCGGGACAGGGTATTGCTTGCCTTTGCTATTCTTCGCTCAATGAGTATTGATGTAGGAAAAATAATTTCGTCTGAGATTCTTGACTGCTGGCGGAAAAAGGTGGGGAAGCTGTTTTTCCCCAACACTATCACGATGCTATGCCGAAGGGCAAGGGTGCCAGAGAGTGAGGATGATATGATATTACCACATAAGGGAATAATTGTTACGCCAAATTTGGCTAGGCTTCAGAGAACGCAGGAAGCACGCCAAGGGGGTTTGGTGTGCGGCATCCAACAAATTCAGGAGCTGTTGCAATTGCATTCCAGTAGAATGGAATTCGCTGAAAGGCAATTTCAGACTTTCTGGGACTATGTAAAGAGAAGGGATGCCGCCTTAAGGGTGGCCTTGCAATCAAATTTTTCCGAACCATACCCGGCCTTACCCGTATTCCCTGAGGACCTACTGAACCCCTGGATTCCGCCCCCACCAATGGAAGGAGGAGAAGAGGAAGATGAAAATGAACCGGGCCAAGAGGACTGAACGATGAAGTGGCCCTGAGCGAGCATGATTTTTGTTTTGACTTTTTGTTTGCTCGCGCATTTTCGACTTTCCTTTTCTGTTGATGTTTTGTTGTTTCTTTTTAATATTTCTGCTTCTAAAAAATATATCTGCTGATGTAATTTCTTTTTCTATATTTTTAATGAAATTTCCAGATGTTTCTGTTCTGTGGCACTGAGAATTCTAACTTAACTACTTTTCTTCTGAATTTTTTAAGCTTGGACTGGCTAAGCTTAATTAGATCAAGGTATTCTGATCTCCAGAAACCTTTTGCTTGAGCATTTTCTCTGACCTGGTCGTTGCTGCGACAAAGAAAAATTCTGGAGGTAGTGTTGACTTATATAATACACTTTAAGCTTAGTTCTAGTCCCACGCTTAGGTTAAAAATTCAGATAGAAAAATTTAAGTTTGGGGGTATCATTTAAAATTTTGATGATTCATTGGGGACAATGAATAATTCAAGTTTGGGGGACTTTTTGCTACTCCAATTATTTTGCTCGAGCATTCCTCTCCTTCATTAAATAATTTGTTAGGTTATTGAGTAACCGGGGACATTTGTGATACCCACAGTTTGTCTTCGCGTCAAAAGGTGACCTAGGAAATATATAAAAAAAAAATTATTTGCTGAAAAAATTGATTGTTGGAAATTTTGCTGAGAAAATTCATGGAGCAAAACTTTTGAAGGATGAATGATAATCCAGCAGTTTTTCTGTCTCCTAGAACTTAGGTGAGCTTCATCATAAAATGTTGTCATTCTGAGGGGCAAGAGATAGAATAACTAAGGATTTTTTAGCTTTACAATGAGTATTGAGCCTAGTTGGTGATGAGTTTGAGGCAAGGGTATACTGCACCATAAAGTGGGTCGTCCCATGCTTAAGAACTTATGACTGTAGGGCCGCTTTAAGTCTGAAAAACAGAAATATAAACCCCTTAAAAATGTGTTTTGAATGTCTGATAATAGAGCTAGGCTGTGGCAAGTTCTTAGAATTAAGTTAAAAGTGGTTATTATTTGTCCATGCCGGAGGAATTAGTTTGCTGCAGCAAAGCTTGGTCTTGCAGAGTGCTCAGGTAAAAGTTGAAGGTAGTGTTGGATTGTCTGGTTTGATTAAGCTATTCTTTGTCTAATGTTTTTAAATTCTTAAGAAAAGGTTGGTTAGTATTGCTCGGGACGGGCAATAGTTCAAGTTTGGGGGTGTGATAATTGCCCAAAAGGTAGTTATTTAGGCTTCATTTCTATATTGATTTGTGTGTCTTTTGTGCTTAATAGGGTTGGTTTTAGACATATATTACATGTTTTAACCCATTTGGAAGAATGGAAGCTTTGGAAATCATTTTGTGCAGAATCTGTTGCTGGGCGATTGGAGGGAGCAAATTCTGTGCTGCAGCAAAGCTGGGAGCAAAACTGCCACGTCACAGCTCGTTAGCCAATTTAATAAACCGACTTCTGTTGAGTTATTTTCGGGATAAAGGAGCGAGGAGAGCCATCCACGTGTCTAGGTCAACCTAATTCAAGCCTTCCTCAACTCTATAAAAGGGAGTAGCCGTCCAAGTCAAATGCCATTCCACTTTTGGGAGAAAACATTCCATTCTTGGAAAGTTCCTTCCACCTTTGAGAGCCGAATAGAGGAGAGAGATTGGAGACCACCTAGAAGACCATCATTGCAAGCCGACCGAGGAGATTAGTATTTCCTTTTATTATCTTGTAATTATGGACGAGCTTACTCAGATTGTAACTTGCGTCTCCATGCATATTATGAACTAAGTAGCTTAGGCGTTGGTTAGGAATAATGTGATTGTCGTGCTTAACTTTAGTAATATACATTTATTATTGCATCTTTGTTAATTGTTGTGCTTGTTTCTATTTTATGCCTGCCTGGCCAGCCGGTATGAATACCTCTCTCTAGTTTCAGGGATGATTTAGAGAGTGTGTGGCGATTAATCACACTACGATCATTGTGTATTGGTGAACGCCAGTGACTGAGCTAGGGATAGCCAGTTGCCTAGTGCTTGATCGGTCGTACTTCATTGGGGTTGAAACACATTCCAAAAAATCCGGAGTTTCGGGAGGAATCCGCTAATAATACTGCGAGAGTTTGCATGATCAATAATATTGCTAGAGCATCTTTTAAAACAATTACTAAATCCTGACCAGCGCCTGTTTCTAATCTGTCTGCCTATTTGTTTATTCTTTGTTTTGTCATTTATTTTGCTTCAGCATTATTCTTATAAAAACCAAACATTTTTACCATCTTTGAAACCATTAGAGAGTTGCACAAAGTAGATAAAGTGGAAGCTAATTCAGGCCTTGGATTGACAATACTTATCACTTGCTGCGGACTGTGTATACTTGCACAGGAATTCTAGAGTCTTTTTATACTAAATTTTTACTCACTCTAGGAGCCCAACAGGCATCCCTACTCATTGGCGTCGAGCCAGAGTTCTGTCACCACCCTTTTCTTCCAAGTGAGTTCTGCTTAGATTTGACTTCGAATCTCGAGCTTATATAGTGTAGAAATTGGTTGAGGAGCTGCGAAATAGGTGCTGGAAGGTTGCCCAGTCAGTTTCGGGGTCAAAACAACCGGTTAGGTGAGAAGAAGACTCGTCAACAACGACCTGCGTGTGACTCGGAACGGCCTCTGATTTTCCAGAAATGCGGTCGCATTTCAATTTTGCCTTCCCAGAAATGCGGTCGCATTTATGGGGAATTCCAGCTTTTCCTCTGTTTTTCTGCATAACAGCAAACTAAGTCAAATTCTCTTAAAGTCAAGTCTTTTTAAGCATAAATGAGTTAAAGTTGACAAAAGTAATTCTCAACACCCTAACTTATCAAACGAAGCATAATTTGAGCTCGGGAACAGTAAATTGACCTAAACACTAAATATTTGACCAAGAAATGAGCTAAATATAAGGGTAAAATAGGTATATTTTTTACCCTTATCATACCCCCAAACTTAACTCATTGCTTTTCCTCAAGCAATTGCCAATCAAAATGTCAGAGATCAATTTCTTAATTGCCAATGAAAATGTATGAGCTCAATAGTAATTGCGAATCAAAATGTTAGAGTTCACGCATAGTAATGAATCATGGTACTAGTATCAACTTTTCATTTCAAATCAAGTGACATGGAATCAAGTAAACATGTTTTTCAAGATCGCTTTCTCAAAAGTTTGCCTTTCAGGAGAGGGTTCTACTCTAGTGCCAGTCACAACGTCTGAGTTTCCTAGGCATGAAGATTTCTATTGTTCTTTTTCAAAACAAAACTCTCTCTCATCCATCCTAACCAACATGCTTAAACTACCTAACTTCTACTCATAGAGCCTAGTGTAGTCCTTTTAGGTTAAGAAAACAATCTTTAGGAAAACAAAAGTATATATGAACTACTAGACCTTTTCCATCTCCCCCAAACTTATTTGACTGCTGGTGCTCCTTTTATTCAACTTTTTTTCTCCCAAGAGCATCCTTGTTTTCATCTTTACCTTCGTTCTAGCTTATCGACACTTTGTGGTGAAGATATCTAGCTACGAGCAAATTTCACAAACTCAGAGTGATACTCACTTCCCTAGGTAAACCTTTCATGCAGTGGCAAACGATGAGTGTCATGAATGCCCCTGGTTACTCAGTAAACCCTAGGAAGGAGGAGTAACTCTCGGTTTTTCCTTTTTTTTTTCTTTTTTAAATACTGAGCACATCTTCTTTTCCAACAGTACAAATTTACAAAAGATATTTACATAGTAAAACATAAAGCACCCCCCCAAACTTAAAGGTAGACAATGTCCTCATTGGCTTGTTTTTGAGGCATGGGCTTAACATGAGTCTTTTTGTTTTCAAAACATCAAGGCTAAACTCTCCTAGAGTGTTAGAAAGGTTAAACACGAGGAAGTTTAGACTCTAAGACTATTTGGAAGGAAAAAAGACTAACGGAAAGCCTATGACTAGAAAACAACTCAGTTGAGACGGTGGCACTTTTGAGATAGAACAAAGCTCTAGTTCTCATCATTAAGTGCTTAAAAGAAAACTCCTTTGAAAACATGCTTTTTCTTCCAAAACATTTTAAAGCAATTTTTCTTAAAGTAGATTTTTTCTTTCAAAAAGTTCATAGGTAAAGCTCAAAACAAGATAAAAACCCAAGTTTTTCTATCCTAAACTATCTACAAGCTAACTAAACTAACCTATGATCAAAGCTATTAACAACCAAACATTTAAAACAATAAAAACAGCAGCGAAGCAACTAAAAACAGAATTTAAAATATGCTAAAACTAAAAAAAACAATAAACAGTATTATGCACAGAAAAATTTTAGTCAAAGGGGATCAGAAAACTCCCCTATTCCTCGTCCGAGGAACTCTCTTTCTCATCATTCTCTTCATCTTCCTCTTCATCAGAATCCTCTTCTTCTTGGGGCAGCAGCGACTGAGGGAAATTTGGAAAGACCAGAGCAATACTAGGGGCGATAGAGAGTTAGAACTCTCTAATAGCTTCATCCCTCTCCTTTGCATATACCCAGTACGTCTTCAGGTTCTCCCTGATTTGATCTAACTGGCGGTGGACCATACCTAGGGCTTTCGATGCTGGTGAAGGCCCTGTAAAAGAAGTGTGCTGGGATGGAGAGGCTACATTCGGCCCTGATTGAGGAGTGGTTTGTGGTGTAGAGGCTTTATCCTTCCTCTGGATGTTGTTCTGCTGAAGCTTCCCTATCAAGGACAAGTCAATGGTTTGTTTAAAGAAATGGTGTTCCTCGTCCTTGCCTGGCACAATCTTCACCCTCTGACAGAGTTGGGTGATGAGTGAGCCAAAGAAAAGCTTGTTTGCCCTTTTCCGTCCACAGGCTAAAATCTCATCCCTGATGATGCTCCCTACGTTGATTTCCAACCCCTTCATAAGACAATAGAGTAGCATCACTCTATCCACTGAAATTGTGCTGTCGTGGGTGGTTGGCATCAAACAGTTCTTGATGAAGTGAAGCCAAACTGCCGATTCTGGCTTTAGGTCACTTGGCACTAAAGACTTCACTTTGGGCTGTGATTCTTTCCATTGGACCCCCTTGTTGGCCACAAGCTTCAATGCATCTTTCATCTATTTAGCCGAAGGGTTCCTGATCACATCATTCCTTCTTGGGTTCAAGGGTGTCTTGATCCTGTACACCCTATTAATGTCGACTGATGAGAAACTGACCATCTTCCCCCTCACCACCGCCATGCTAATGCTCTCCTCCTTCAGGCCGGCGTAAAATTCACGAACTAAAGGCACAACAGCCTCCTAAGGGTGAACACAGAACTCCTGCCACTTGTATTGAGATATAATCCTGCTCACGAACTTAGGCAGTGTTCCTACTCTGTCAGAGAATCCCTTTGCATTGAGGAAATCTCTTTTCTTCATTATCTCCATTCGTTCCTGAAAATTAACATATTTAAATACCTCAGGGAACGGATTTTTGGGAGATGCGGCCTTGGGTGATTTTCCCTTAGGCTTGGCGGGTGAGACAGTGGGAGGAACTGCAGGAGAGGCGTCCATGGATCTTGTCCTCGGCCTCTTGGCAAATATGGGGTCATTCTTGTTCTTTGTCCTCCTCTCAGCCTTTATCTCTCTCTTCCTCTTTCTTCTTAATGCTGCAGAGATAGGGATTTGGTCATCATCGAGCTCCCTAATCTCTGAATCAGATTCTGTTTCACAGTCAGAATCACTGGAGGTCTCGGCCTCCTCGTTTTCTTTTTCCTCTTCAACTCTGTTCTCTCCCGAAGAGGTGCTATCAGCAGTTGGTGGGTCATGTGTGAATAGAGGTTCAAGAACCTCTTCAGCTGGCTGATCAACGGTGGCCTCAGCTAGGCCTTCCTCAGAATGCAGCCCAGATGCGGTCGCATTCTGGCCTTCATTCTCCACTTCTCTTTATTTTTCTTTTTCAAAAATTTCTTCACTTGGCCCCTGTTGGGCCTTTTCTTCTACCTTCCTTCTTTTTTTCATCTTCTTTTATCTCTTCTCTTCTCTTTTTCTCCTGAGGTTTTCCTCATATTTTCTCTCTTCCTCAGCTTCTAAGGCCCTTTCGGCCTCATATTCTTCTTCTCCCCTTCTTTTCTCTTCTTTCTCATCTCTTTTCTTTGCAAACTCATCCTCCTCAGCCATTTTTTGATTTTCCATCTCTCTCTCTACTTCAACCTCTTTCAAAGCATCCTGTTCAGCCTTATACCCCTCTGCAATCTCTAGAGCCTTTGCCACTGCTTGGCAGATTATTCCTTCGAATACATCGGGAGGCATCCTTGATGTTTTTAGGGGCTGAATTTCAAGCGGCTTTTCAGACACATTCTTCTTAGGGCTCCTCTTTCTTGCGTTGTAAGTAACAACGAGTTTTATCCTACAAGATAGAGAAGGGTTAGTTGAAGTTTCGGAAACCTTACCCATTGAAGCTTCTCCGTGCCGAGAGCTTTCAACTGCCTTGGCGGCTCTGTCTTCATCTTGCCGATTCCCTTCTTCTTCAAGGGCAGCTCGTCTCTTGGCACCCGTCTCATGTATCATTGCAAACCACTCCGGCGAACGTTTTCTGAATTGTTGAGTGGTGGGCTTTTGGGTTTGGCGGACAGTAGTGGCGCGTGATAACTCTCCAAAAGGGAGTTATTTAGACCTTATTTCTATATTGATTTGCGTGTCTTTTGTGCTTAATAGGGTTGCTTTTAGATAGATATTATATGTTTTAACCCATTTGGAAGAATGGAAGCTTTGGAAATTATTTTGTGCAGAATATGTTGCTGGGCGACTTGAGGGAGCAAACTCTGTGCTGGAGCAAAGCTAGGAGCAAAAACTGCCTTCATTAAATAATTTGTTAGGTTATTGAGTAACCGGGGACATTTGTGATACCCACAGTTTGTCTTCACGTCAAAAGGTGACCTAGGAAATGTGAAAAATGATGAAAAAATATTTGCTGAAAAAGTGATTGTTGAAAATTTTGCTGAGAAAATTCATGGAGCAAAAGTTTTGTAGGATGAATGATAATCCAGCAGTTTTTCTGTCTCCCAGAACTTAGGTAAGCTTCATCATGAAATGTCGCCATTCTGAGGGGCAAGAGATAGAATAACTAAGGATTTTTTAGCCTTACAAAGAGTATTTAGCCTAGTTGGTGATGAGTTTGAGGCAAGGGTATACTGCACCATAAAGTGGGTCATCCCATGCTTAAGAGCTTATGACTCTAGGGCTGCTTTAAGTCTGAAGAACAAAAATATAAACCCCTTAAAAATGTGTTTTAATATGTCTGATAATAGAGCTAGGCTGTGGCAAGTTCTTAGAATTGAGTTAAAAGTGGTGATTATTTGTCCATGCCGGAAGAATTATTTTGCTGCAGCAGTCCTTGGTGAATGCTCAAGTAAAGGTTGAAGGTAGTGCTGGATTATCTGTTGTGATTAAGCTATGCTTTGTCTAACGTTTTGAATTGTTGAAGGGAAGGTTGGTTAGTATTGCTCGGGACGCACAATAGTTCAAGTTTGGGGGTGTGATAACTTTCCAAAAGGGAGTTATTTAGATCTTATTTCTATATTGATTTGCGTGTCTTTTGTGCTTAATAGGGTTGCTTTTAGATAGATATTATATGTTTTAACCCATTTGGAAGAATGGAAGCTTTGGAAATTATTTTGTGCAGAATATGTTGCTGGGCGACTTGAGGGAGCAAACTCTGTGCTGGAGCAAAGCTGGGAGCAAAAACTGCCACGTCACAGCTCGTTAGCCAATTTAACAAACTGAATTCTGTTAAGCTAATCTCGGGATAATGGAGTAAGGAGAGCCATCCACGTGTCTAGGTCAACCTGATTCAAGCTTTCCTCAACTCTATAAAAGGAGATAGCCGCCCAAGTCAAATACATTCCATCTTTGGGAGAAACATTCCATTCTTGGAAAGGTTACTTCCACCTTTGGGAGCCGAATAGAGGAGAGAGATTGGAGACCATCAAGGAAACCATCATTTGCAAGCTGATCAAGGGAATTAATATTTTCTTGTATTATTTTGTGAATATGGATATGCTTACTCAAATTGTAACGTGTGTTTCCATGCATTTTATGAACTAAGTAGCTTTAGGTGCTGGTTAGGGAACATGTGATTTCCGTGCTTAATTTCTAGTAATAAATATTGATTCTATGCATCTTGATTAATTGTTATGTTCATTTCTATTTTATGCCCGCCTGGCCAGCCGGTATGAATACCTCTCTCTAGTTTCAGGGATGATTTAGGGAGTGTGTGGCGGTTAATCACACTAGATCATTGTGTATTGGTGAACGCCAGTGACTGAGCTAGGGATAGCCAGTTGCCTAGTGCTTGATCGGTAGAGCTTCATTGGAGTTGAAACATATTCTAAAAAATCTAGAGTTCCGGGAGGAATCTGCTAATAAGATTGCGAGAGTTTTGCATGATCAATAATATTGCTAGAGCATCTTTTAAAACAATTGCTAAATCCTGACCAGCGCCTGTTTCTAATCTGTCTGCCTATTTGTTTATTTCCTGTTCTGTCATTTCTTCTGCTTCAGCATTCTATAAAAACCAATCATTTTACCCATTCTTGAAACCATTGAAAAACTAAACAAAATAGATAAAGTGAAAGCTAATTCAGACCTTAGATTCGATAAATACTTATTACTTACTGCGGACTGTGTATACTTGCACAGAGTTGTAGAGCATTTTTATATCTTATTTTTACTCACTCTAGAAACCCAACAGCGCGCGTGAACCTCTTTGGCGTAAATGAACTCGGCATCTCCCTCGACGTGGCCGACATTATCGAAGAGGATGGAGTTGGAGCGATGGACGCTTATTTCACGACCGCCGACGAGAATTCCGTGGGTCTCGTCCTTCGCGTGCCTTGCATGGGTGTTTCAGGGTTCTCCTCTTGTCGTCTAACGTTTACCTCAGCTTCGTGGGTCGCTCGAGCACTCTGAGATCGAGTATTTTTGCGTGATGAGGATGATCCTTGAGTGTTCTTCATCTTCTTTGAGCGTGGGTCTTTCGGTTTCACGATGGAGAATATGGAGAGTTGAGGGTTTGACTTGAATGCAAAAGGCTTGTGTTTGGGGAAGAGAAAAAGACTTAAGTCAAGCTATTTATACTTTTCCAATTAGGTCACGTGCAGGTCAATGAAAATCATGACTCCCTTTTTATTCGAGCGAATGCGATCGTATTCCCAAATACATTGGGGAGAAATGCGATCGCATTTCACCCAGTTTTTCTGCCTTTACTTTTTTTTCTGCCTTTTCACTTTTCCTTTGCTTTCTCCTTTTCTCTGAAACACTCATAACCAAGTTAGAAAGCTCATATGCTTAATCATGATTTATTCCTATTTTTTTCATTTTTCTCAATTTCTTAATTTATAAAGAATTAAGGAAAATGTTTTGATCAATTCAACTTCTAGGTAAGTCCCCAGGTAGAGGTGTTCCTTATGGTCAACTTAAATACCTCAGCCTAGTCAAGACTTGCCTTAGACAAAGCTCCCTCTTGATCAAAAATCATTTATTCAAAACAAATTTACTATTTTTTTTTCTGATTTAAGCTCAGACATGACTCAAAATAATGTGGACTTTTCAAAACTCCCAGGTAAATCCCCAGGAAAAGGTGTTCCCATTGGTCATCTTAAGTACCCTTTCCTAGACAAAGTTTTTACTCTTGTCCAGATATTTTAGAGCTCTAATCTAGATTATTATTTATAAACCCAGATAATATACCACATTTAATTCAAGGTAGTAGAAGTCATACCAAGTCAATCACGGAGACATGGGTTTCCTCATCCTCGAAGCCTCTTCTCCAATATGGTTTTATCCTTTGTCCATTTACCTTGAAGTGCATGCCCTGATTGTCGGTCAATATCACTATTCCATAGTCGAAAATTTTCACTATTTTGTACGGTCCTGACCATCTTGACTTGAGTTTCCCTGGAAATAATTTGAGTCTGGAATTGAATAGTAATACTTTTTGGCCTTTGTAGAACTCCTTTGGGTGAATCCTTCTATCATGCCATCGCTTGACTTTCTCCTTGTAGAGCTTTGCATTTTCATAAGAGAAATGTCAGAGTTCTTCCAGCTCGTTGAGTTGCAATTTCCTTTTGATCCCTGCTTTCTCCATGTTGAAGTTAAACTCTTTTAATGCCCAATAAACCTTGTGTTCTAATTCAAGTGGCAAATGGCAGGCTTTCCCGAATATGATGCGGTACGGAGACATTCCTAATGGTGCTTTATATGCAGTTCTATGGGCCCATAATGCTTCATCGAGCCCCAGTGACCAATCCTTGCGAGTGGGATCCACTGTTTTTTCCAAAACGGCCTTGATTTCCCTATTAGAGAGCTCTACTTGTCCATTAGTATGAGGATGGTAAACAGTAGCTACCCTGTGTCTAATGTTGTATTTGGAAAACAAACTGGCTATTATTTTGTTCAGGAAGTGAGAGCCTTCGTCACTTATGATGAAGCGAGGGACTATCTGGTGAAGATATTCTTCAGAAATAATTTCTTTACCACCTTGGCATCATTTGTTGCGATTGATATTGCCTCAATCCATTTGGATACATAATCCACTACGAGCAAGATGTAGATGTTGCCAAAGGATGGCGGGAATGGTCCCATAAAGTCTACTCCCCATACGTTAAAGATTTCTACTTCGAGTATGAAGTGTAGAGGCATTTCGCTTTTAGCTGTCAGGTTCTCTGTTGATAACTCTCCAAAAGGTAGTTATTTAGGCCTCATTTCTATAGGATTTGTGTGTCTTTTGTGCTTAATAGGGTTGGTTTTAGATATATATTATATGTTTTAACCCATTTGGAAGAATGGAAGCTTTGGAAATTATTTTGTGCAGAATATGTTGCTGGGCGACTTACAGGAGCGAAATCTGTGCTGGAGCAAAGCGAGGAGCAAAACTGCCACGTCACAGCTCGTTAGACAAATTAATAAACCGAATTCTGTTATGTTATTCTCGGGATAAGGGAGCAAGGAGAGTCATCCACGTGTCTAGGTCAACCTAATTCAAGCTTCCTACCACTCTATAAAAGAAGATAGTCGCCCAAGTCAAATTCATTCCATCCTTGGGAGAAAACATTCCATTCTTGGAAAGTTACTTCCACCTTTGGGAGCCGGATAGAGGAAGATTGGAGACCACCAAGAAGACCATCAATTACAAACTGTTCAAGGGAATTAATCTTTTCTTGTATTACCTTGTAGTTATGGACATACTTACTCAGATTGTAACGTGTGTTTCCATGCATTTTATGAACTAAGTAGCTTAGGCATTGGTTAGGGAACATGTGATTGTCGTGCTTAATTTCTAGTAATAAATATTGATTCTATGCATTTTGATTAATTGTTGTGCTCAATTCTATTTTGTGCCCGCCTGGCCAGCCGGTATGAATACCTCTCTCTAGTTTCAGGGATGATTTAGGGAGTGTGTGGCATTTAATCACACTAGATCATTGTGTATTGGTGAACGTCAGTGACTGAGCTAGGGATAGCCAATTGCCTAGTGCTTGATCGGTAGTACTTCATTGGGGTTGAAACACATTCCAAAAGATCCGGAGTTCCGGGAGGAATCTGCTAATAAGACTGCGAGAGTTTTGCATGATCAATAATATTGCTAGAGCAACTTTTAAAACAATTACTAAATCCTGATCAACGCCTGTTTCTAATCTGTCTGCCTATTTGTTTACTTTTTGTTATGTCATTTCTTTTGCTTCAGCATTCTATCAAAAACCAATCATTTTTACCACTTTTGAAACCATTGAAAAATTAAGCAAAATAGATAAAGTGAAAGCTAATTCAGACCTTGGATTCGATAAATATTTATTACTTGCTGCGGACTGTGTATACTTGCACAGAGTTCTAGAGTCCATTTATATCTTATTTCTTGTTACATTTTTACTCACTCTAGGAACCCAACACCTGCCTTTGGCATTGATCACAATTCTTCGTGAATAGGTGTTCATTTTTTAAGAGACTGGGCCAAAAATAGCCAGATTGGAGGACTTTGGCTGCTGTCTTAAGTCCTGTGAAATGTCCTTCGTAAGGAGCTGCGTGACAAGCTTCTAATATCAACGGTATCTCTTCTTCCGGTACACACCGTCTTAGTATTTGATCAGGCCCCAGCTTATACAAATATGGCTCATCCCAGTAGTAGTCTTTGATGTCTTTTAAGAACTTCTTGAGTTGTTGAGCGGTCGCTTCTGGTGGTTTTAGTCCACTGACTAGATAGTTTACATAGTCTGCAAACCATGGAAGTTCAACAATTCTTACCGCCAGAATCTGCTCATCCACAAATGATTCTTGAATGTCAAGCCCTTTCTTTATCTGTGCTTCTTCTCCAAGTCTTGATAGATGGTCTACTACCTGATTTTCTGTTCCTTTTCTGTCTTGGATCTCTATATCAAACTCCTGCAAAAGCAAAATCCATCGAATTAGTCGGGGTTTGGCATCTTTTTTCAAAAGTAGATGCTTAAGGGCGGAATGATCTATGTGAACTATGACTTTAGTTCCCACAAGGTAGGATCTAAACTTGTCAAACCCAAACACTACTGCCAGTAACTCCTTTTCTGTGACTGTATAGTTCAGCTGAGCCTCGTTGAGCGTCTTGCTTGCAAAGTAGATAGGTTGCACTATCTTTCCTCTTTTCTGACATAGAACTGCACCAACTGCAAAGTCACTAGTGTCGCACATCAACTCAAATGGTTGAGTCCAGTCTGGTTCAATTATGATTGGCGATGAGCTCAGTGCCTTCTTCAAAGTCCCAAACGCTTGTATGCAATCTTCATCAAAGTCGAACGGTCTATCTACCTCCAGTAACCTGCACAAAGGTTTGGAAATTTTAGAAAAGTCCTTAATGAATCTTCTATAGAAACCTGCGTGGCCTGGAAAGCTTCTAATATCCCACACTGTTTTCGGGAGAGGCAACTTGGATATGATCTCGATCTTTACCTTATCCACCTTAATTCCTTTCCTGGAAATGCGATGCCCGAGGACTATGCCTTCTCGTACCATAAAATGGCACTTCTCCCAATTCAGTACTAAATTGGTTCCTTCACATCTTTCTAGCACTTGGTCTAAATTCCGTAGACATGTTGAAAATGATTCACCAAAGACCGAGAAGTCATCCATGAATACTTCCACAGTTCGTTCTACCATGTCAGAGAATATAGCCATCATACACCGTTGGAAAGTGGCTGGTGCATTGCATAAACCGAATGGCATCCTCCGGAAGGCGAACGTTCCATAGGGACATGTGAACGTTGTCTTTTCTTGGTCTTTTGGGGCTATAGTTATTTGATTGTAACCAGAGTATCTGTCTAAGAAGCAATAATAGTCCTTTCTTGCAAGCTTGTCTAGCATCTGGTCTATGAATGGCAACGGGAAATGGTCTTTCCTGGTCACTTTATTAAGGCGACGATAATCTATGCAGACTCGCCATCCTGTCATCGTCCTTGTTGGGATCAATTCATTTTTCTCGTTCTCCACTACAGTCATCTCGCCTTTCTTCGGAA
Organism: Luffa aegyptiaca; assembly: GCA_017139565.1. NCBI lineage: Eukaryota > Viridiplantae > Streptophyta > Magnoliopsida > Cucurbitales > Cucurbitaceae > Luffa > Luffa aegyptiaca. The sequence goes on from CM029400.1 coordinate 35,975,039, forward strand.
CGCATTGAACTGGGCTGACCCAGCTACTGTCTGCAATTGGGTAGATGACTCCTACATCCAACCACTTTAAGATTTCCTTTCTAACAACTTCCTTCATGATGGGATTTAACCTCCTCTGACTTTCAATGGAATTCTTAGCTCCCTCTTCAAGGTTTATCCTGTGCATGCAAAACGAGGGGCTGATTCCTTGTATGTCTGCAATGGTCCATCATATTGCTCTTTTATGTTTAGAGAGGACCTGCAACAAAGAAATTTCATCTTGTTCAGTAAGGTAAGCTGAGATAATAACTGGTAATGTCGTGTTTTCACCAAGAAAGCTATATTTAAGATGCTCTGGTAGAGGCTTGAGTTCCTATTCAGGAGGACTGATCAGAGATGGCTGTAATGGTTTGATGTCTTCATGATCTGATGAGTCTCTTAATGCCTCTATTCTTGCTGCTGCAGAATCATTTGTGACTGGTATTTCTTCAACCCCTTTTAGTGGTTCTCCCTTTAATGCTTCCTGCAAAACAGATACAGAGAGTTCGTCAACTTCTTCAATCATAGAACATCTCTCAAGGTATCTTGGATACTGCATTGCCTTCATCACATTAAACCTGACTTGCTTATCGTTGAACCTCATGGTCAATTCTCCCTTCTTGACATCTATTAAGGTTCTGTCAGTGGCTAGGAATGGTCGTCCTAAGATGATCGGTACATCCTTGTCAGCTTCGCAATCTAAGATGATGAAATTTGCAGGGAAAACAAACTTATCAACTTTAACCAATACGTCTTCAATCTTTCCAATGGGATGTGTAAGTGATCGGTCTGCCAACTGCAAGGTCACAGTTGTTGGTCGTATATCGCCTATTCCTAACTGCTTAAAAACCGAATATGGCATTAAGTTGATGCTTGCTCCCAAATCGCACAATGCTCTGCCTACGTCTCTGCCTCTTATAGAGCATGGAATTGTAAAGCTTCCTGGATCTTTAAGCTAGGGAGGGATCTCATTCTTTACAAGTGCACTGGAACATTCCGTGAGTGCCACCGTTTTGTACTCCCCCAACCTTCTCTTTTTCGACAAAATATCTTTTAGGAACTTTACGTATGTAGGCATTTGTTCAAGTACCTCCACTAATGGTATGTTAATGTGCAACTGCTTCAATACATCTAAGAACTTCTTAAACTGTACATCTTGTGAGGCATGTTTGAATCTCTGTGGGTACGGAGGAGGTGGTCTATAATCTGGGTCTATCACAAATTTTTGGGGTTTTGCGGTCGCATTTCCTTGCTTTTTTTCCAACTTTGATTTTTCTTATTTTTCTACCAAGGCTTCAGGTTCCTTGGTCTTTTCTACTTCTTCTTTATTCTCTGAAATATCTGTGGTATTGTCTGACTTCTTTTCATAAATCTTTTCTCGAGCTTCAACTAGGATCTCTGCTTCTGAACTTCCTGGATACTTTGGTCCATCATATTCTAATCCGCTTCTTGGGGTCACTGCCTTGCATTGTTCCTTTCCTTCTTTGTGTGGGGCCTCAGTTTTGCTAGGCAACGTCCCTTGAGGTCTATTCTTAATCTCTTAAGCAATTTTTCCAAGCTGAACTTCCAAATTCCTGACTGCAGCATCGTTCCTTGCCATGTACTCCTTCATAAGAGTCTCTAGATTCGACTCTTGGCTCTGCACTGGAATTTGTTGGAAGTTTTTCTGCAGCTATTGTTGTGTAGGTTGCTTTCCAAACTGATGAGTGTTAGAATTACTCGATCCGGCTTGTCCTCCCCAAGAAAAGTTCGGATGTTGTCTCCATCTCGGGTTGTACGTGGTCGAATAAGGATTCCATCTATTTTGGTTCTGATTTCCTTGTGGACCTACATAAAAAACAAATGCAGGGTTTAGTGGACAACTATCAGCGATGTGTTCCTCACCACATATCTCACAACAGGGAGAAGAAACAACGTTTGCAGGGGCTATGTTGGCTTGATTGTTCATGGACATGCCCATCATCATGCTATGAATGGCCTTGATCTGGGCTTGCATCGTAGAGTTAGCCTCTGTTTCTACTGCTTTCACTGGATTTTTCAAAATGGTTGTTGGTTCATTTTCTCCCCAATGTCGATTGTTGGTGGCTATGGTATCTAGAATAGCGTGCGCCTCATTAGCAAACTTCTTTAGAAAAGATCCGCTTGCAGATGCGTTTACTAGTGCCTTTGAAGCTTGATCTAACCCACAATAAAAATGCTCCAAAATAATGCAAGCAGGCAGTCCAAGGTGTGGACACTTTCGAACCAGCCTCTGGAATCTCTCCCAAGCTGCATCCAACGGTTCATTGTAAGACTGTCTGAAAGCAATGATTTCTGCTCTGTACTTGGCATTTTTATTGGAGGGAAAGAACTTCTCCAAGAATTTCTCCGCTAAATCATTCCACGAGGTGATGGAATTAGGAGGAAATGAATCCAACCAGGCTTCAGCATCTCCCTGCAAAGAAAACGAAAAAAAGTTTTAGCTTTAAAGTATCTTCTGGCACTCCTGTTACTTTAAAAGAATTGCAAACTCTCAAGAATAGCTTAATATGCTTGTGTGTATCTTCATTTGGAAGTCCTGAGAATTGGCCCATTGTATTTAACATCTGGAATATCACTGGTTTACGCTCAAATTGTGGAGCATCAATTGGTGGCTCCAAGATTCCTGGATTCAGTGTCTGGAAAACTGGTAAAGCATAATCCCTTATTGCTCAGTTGCGATCTTCAGCAATGTAGATCGGGTTTTCTTGTTGTGGCACCGGTGGAACTAGAGGAACAGGAGGAATTCTCCCGCCATTCTGCTCCCTTCCACGATCTTGCCGATCAACTTGAGGATCGACTCTAGGAGGATCCATTGGAAACTCTTGAATGTAAGATGCTTCCTCTAGAAATTCCCATGCGCTCAACTCTTGTTGCTCCTTCTTTCGTCTCTGTTCCTTCCTTCGACGACGAAAGGTTCTTTCTATCTCTGGATCAATGTCAAAGAGTGGATACCCCTTGCTCATGCACTAACTCCAACCTGCAAAAGAAAAACAAATGCAAACCGAAGTCAAATTCCCTTTGAGACAGAAATGCAGTCGCAATCTGATCGCAATTTCAAAAACAAATCTGGTTTCACTTTTGGTCCCCGGCAACGGTGCCAAAAACTTGGTGCGTCGTCAGCTGAATAGATGGAAGTGAGTTAAGATGATAAATGAAATAATAAAGAGTAATTTAGCTAACACTTAAGTGCAAGTATACACTGTCGCACGTAGTAATAAAAAAACCTCAGAAGTATTCCAAGGGTATCGATCCCACGAGGACTAAACTGGAAATTCAGATTTGATGAAGAAACCGCTCAAATGATTTCTTTTGAAAAGGTAACCAAAGAAAATAAATTGATTGATTGGATTTTTTAAAAGATAAAGAAAACAAGCAATAAAATAATAAAGAATAACAATAAGATAAACAAACGAGGTATTCAACATAGATTCATCCCTAAGGTAACAACCATACTCATGCAATATCTAACTTAAGTGTATTTAATGCATTGGGTCAGATTTAACTTCTATTTGGCCCTTGTTTCCAAAAATCGTTAGAAGGCTAAGCGAGTACCGTTATTGATAGCGAGCATAGCTAGCTATTTTTCTGTAATTAATTAAGCTAGTCTTTTACAATTATTTGGCCAAATTTATGCATTTATATGTTTTATTTGTAGGAAGTATGTGTTTGAAGCTAAAGTGAGCAATTGGAGTCAAATGGAGTTTTCAATCTAAAAAAAAAAAAAAAAAAAAAATCATAGCGTCGCGACGCTCTCGGCGAACTTCCAGAATCCGTGATTTCGCGGTAGCGTCGCGACGCTACGACCAATTTTTGCCTTATTTAAAGATTGCGATTAGGGCTGATTGGGGGGACTTTTTTGGTGACTTTGGAGCCGTAAAATAGAGAGAAAAGGTTGCTGTGAAGGCTGAAGCAAGTGGAGAAAAGTGGATTTCAAGGCTTTGTTCGTGGAGATCATGACGGGGACGTTCGGTCTCGGCCTACTTAGCGTTTACTTCTCTTTTCCCTTTTCTTTAGTAGTTTTTATGGCTTGTTTAGACTTAGTTTATATTGTAATTTGGATTATGTGTAGCTAAGTTTAATTCTTAGGGATTGATGTAGTCGTTGGACACTTTATGGATTGATTTTATGGTTTTATTGCTATTGATGTCATTTATGCATAATTGTGTTCTTAATGCTTTTAATTTACCGGCCATAAATTGATTGTTGTTTGTGCTTGAATCTTCTCGGGAGAGAGGATTTAGCTTAGAAATCATTATGCATAACTAGGATTTAGCTAGAAATCGGGAGATAATAGTTAATTCTAGAAATCGTTAAAAAGGTTAACCTTAATGCCTTGCATGTTTAATGAATTTAGATAGGGATATCGGGTTCATTGCATGTGGGAGAATCATGTATGCTCGGGAGAGATATGTGTGATTTTAGTTTCCCAAGATTTATGAATCATAGCATGTCATTAAACCATGAATTAATCCATAATCCCAATTGGTGAAATCAATTCCCTAAGACCGTTGTCATCAATTGTTTCTCACTATTTTATTGTTTTGTGTTAGATTTCCATTATTTCTCACTTTGTTTGGTTCCCTAAATAAAATTGGACAAGATTATTTTCGGTAATTAAATTTGATTAAAAAAATCCAATCCAAAGGACGACACTCGATTTCAAAAATCACTTTACTATTACTTGACCCGTGCGCTTGCGGGAGGAAAATTCCACATCAGTTATGCACATTTCTGTGACTCGACTCCGACATAGATAATTCATGAATGCAACCTATAACCCTATAGTCGATATAGGGTGCCTTAGGCAGCTTGCACTATACCGCCGAATAATCTCTTTCGAGCTTTTTCTCCTTTATCACCTTTATGAGAACCGATATCATTTGTCCCTTTCGAGATCAAACTCACATAGCATGAAAAGTCTAAGTGATCAAATTAAACTCAACAAGATTGGAGTGATAATCAATAAAGAATGACATGCATTAAACACAACTTAAGCAAATAAGACACTTTCAAGCCAGTAAACCTTAAGGGAATTCACCACATTGAACCCCTCAACGGGATTTAGCTACTCATGATGGGATAAAAAGCAAATGAACACATTTTCATTGAAATAATAATGTAAAGAATACAGAATAATGAAAAGATTCAAGAGCTGGAAATAAAGGAGATAGCTAAATATTATGGGTTTTTTGTTTACTCAATCCTTCTAGAGTTCGCTAAGACACTCCACTCTCTCACTTTTACAAGATGGGAATGGGTGAAACTCTCTACAAACCACAAGGTTTGATGTCTAACTCTCTCTCGGGTTAGAATTTGGTCATCTAAGAAGGACCTCGAGCATCCCTACTCATTGGCATCGAGCCAGGGTTCTGTCACCACCTTTTTCTTTCAAGTGAGTTCTGCTTAGATTTGACTTCGAATCTCGAGCTTATATAGTGTAGAAATTGGTTGAGGAGCTGCGAAATAGGTGCTGGAAGGTTGCCCAGTCAGTTTCGTGGTCAAAACAACCGGTTAGGTGCGAAGAAGACTCGTCAACAACGACCCACGTGTGACTCGGAACGGCCTCTAATTTTCTAGAAATGCGGTCGCATTTCAATTTTGCCTTCCCAAAAATGTTGTCGCATTTCTGGGGAATTCCAGCTTTTCCTCTGTTTTTCTGCATAACAGCAAACTAAGTCAAATTCTCTTAAAATCAAGTATTTTTAAGCATAAATGAGTTAAATTTGACAAAAGTAATTCTCAACACCCTAACTTATCAAATGAAGCATAATTTGAGCTCGGGAACAGTAAATTGACCTAAACACTCAATATTTGACCAAGAAATGAGCTAAATATAAGGGTAAAATAGGTATATTTTTTACCCTTATCACCTTCCCCTTGTTTCCTTTCTTCTTCTGAATCTTCTTCGAAGAAGAGGCTATAGATTTAGTTCCAGAGGATGAACCCTTCTCAAACTTTCTTTTAGAGTGGACAACATTTGCCTCTCCTTCTACCTGTCCCTTGTTTTTATGAAGAGATTGATAGAGTTGTAGCTCATTCAGGAGTCTAGTCAGGTTGAATACTATTTTATTCATCATTGCATTGCTTCGAAATTGTAGAAAACTCTTCGGAAGAGATTCTAAGATGAATGCAACATGACTTCGCTCATCTATGACCGCCCTGTGTGCTTCTGCCACGTTGAATTGGACCATCATATCCAGGACATGTTCCCGAACAGATGTGCCATCTTTCTTGCAGCAGGTATAAATGTACTTGAGAGCGTCATGGTGGAGTTGGTAGGACAGTTGTCCAAACATCTCCTGGAGAGAGTTCATAATCTCCCTCGCCGTGACCATGCCTTCATGTCTCTTAGCCAAAACTTCAGATAAGCTGGCTAGGATATAGACGTGTGCCTTATCATTGGCCTTTGTCCAACGTTCATAAGCCTCCTTAATCGCTTGGGATGCATTACGAGCAGGGGCTGGAGGACAATCCTCTGTTAAGAGGAACCGCAAATCATCGACAACAAGAATCGTATTCAGGTTTGACTTCCACGTAGCGTAATTTTCGCTGGTTAATTTCTCATTTTTAAGCAGAGAGACTATTGAGGAAGACATTGCTGAAATTAAACAAACAATGATCGTATTAGTTATCTTTGCCTTAACCCATCATACAAGCAAACAATTGCACACAATCCAATCAATTTAGCAAAACAAGCAATCACAGAACCCTAAAACTATTGATTTAGTTTTGCTACGATGTTTTAGAGGTTTAGAATATCAGCCATCGAAGGGTGATCAGCTACTCCTCTAAAATGAGACATTTCTTAGCCAATTCTAATTCCAGAATAATTCATATTCATATAGACATTAGCTACCGTTGTTCAGTCAAAGATTTGTTAACACATTTAACTCATCCTCGTAAGTGTAACCCTCTCACTTTTAGATCTCAGAAGCACGCACCAACAGGCTACCGAAGGGTAAGACAACTGTTGGTAATTAGCCTAAGAGTCCTTATCCTATTCAGGAGTTCACGGTGCTCCGAATCCTATGATTAGGCCCTCCGAAGGGATGGTTGCGCCAGGACAACATGCAGGCGAATCATAGGACTCTCGCGGTGCGAACTAGGGGCGGAGACCGAGGGATACGTTGACACGTGTCCCGCTCCCACTTACTTTAGACATTTTTCCCATTCACCTTGTTATTGATCTATGCAAACACTTTCCGAAGGGAGGCCGCTCCTAAGGCGACACGAAGCCGAGCATGAACCTCACGTTGTGAATATAGGGACGTAGGAGCAAAAGTTTATTTAAATCTCGTTTTGTAATTTTCCTCCCACAGAAAATGTCCTAAGGTTTATTTAGGGTTATTTAACTTAGATAAATTCGGCTAAGTCAATCTATCTAAGTCTAATACTATTATAACAATTATGGAAAGGATTCAACTGCAACGTTTTAGGTGAATTAAACTCCTTTAATAAACCCAGCAACATTGCAAGCCAACATGATTATGGTTAATTCAACTCAAGGTTCGGGTCAGTTCCCAAGTAGGAGGTGTTCCATAAACCGTCATCTTAAGTACCCCCAGCCTTAGACAGAACTTTACCAAGAGAGTTCCCTTATAACCATAGTAATGTAAAGTCTTTACTCTAAAGATCTAGGTGCATTAAACTCTTTTAACAAACCTAGTGACATTGCATGCTAACATTTAACTATGATTAATTCAACTCAAGTATTTCGGGTCAGTTCCCAGGTAGGAGGTGTTCTGTAAACCGCCATCTTAAGTACCTCTAGCCTTAGACAGAACTTAACCGGTGGAGTTCCCGTATAATCATAGCAATGTTTTTCCTACTTAGTCAATTAAAAACTATTTTTTAATTCTAAGTAAGAAATAATTCTAATCCTATTAGAGACCGATCTAGGTCTAATTAATTTTAAACAATTTAAAAGTAATCCAATTTATCCTATGATCTTATGTTTGCATGCAATTCTTGATTATAGATTGACGGTTACTAATCAGAATTCAATACATGGTATTACTGATTCTAATGGGGTTTGGCAGTCTAGTCCCGCTTCGATTGATACAAACTTTCTTAATTACTTTCGGGATATTTTTAAGTCTAATGATCTGTCAGTATTGGATTTATCTCATATTGTTGATCGGATTCCTTGCAAAGTCACAGATGAGATGAATAGATGTCTTTTACGTCCTTTTTCTAAGGAGGAAATTGCAAAGGTAGTGAAAGAGTTCAAGCCTTCAAAGGCTCCGGGGCCAGATGGTTTTCCAGCTGTATTTTATCAAAGTAACTGGGAGATTGTAGGTGACCGAATGGTAGCTGACTGCTTAGAGATTCTAAATGGGGATCATTCGGTTCAGGCGTGGAATCATACTCATATTGCTCTCATCCCTAAGGTTAGGGAACCCAGGTTAGTTTCTGATTACCGCCCTATCGGCTTATGCAATGTGTCTTACAAAATTGTAGCAAAAGCTATTGTGAATAGAATGAAAGCGCATCTCATATCGGTGATTGATGAATGTCAATCGGCCTTTTTATCGAGTAGGTCGATAAGTGATAATATTATTCTTGGGCATGAAAGTTTGCATTATATGAATAATTTAAGGAAAGTGAAAGGCGGTTTCGCAGCGTTGAAGTTAGACATGAGTAAGGCCTATGACAGGGTTGAATGGTCATATCTTACTCAAGTGATGCTAAAATTGGGATTTCATCCGAATTGGGTCAACTTAGTTATGAAATGTGTAACTACCACATCTTTTTCTATCCTTATCAATGGGGAACCTGTGGGAGCGATTAATCCAACACGTGGTTTACGACAGGGAGACCCTTTGTCTCCATATCTTTTTCTCTTGTGTTCGGAGGGTCTATCATCAATTCTGAATTGGGCCTCACAATCCAGACTAATCTCGGGGATTCAGGTGACGAGGACGACTCCAAAGTTAAAGGATAAGAAGGGATCAGAGAATGTCATTGCAGATCATTTGTCTCGTCTTGATCCATCATCATCTTTGCTGAAGCAATCTGCCATTTCAGATTCCTTTCCAGATGAACAGCTCTTTGTTGTTGAGGTAAAGGTAGTCAAGGATGTCCCTTGGTATGCTGATATTGCTAACTTTTTGGTAAAGGGAGTCACTCCTATTGATATGGATTGGAGGCAGAAGAAGAAGTTTAAGCATGATGCGAAATTTTTCTACTAGGATGAGTCGTTTATGTATAAACAATACTCTGATGGTATTATTCGTAGGTGTGTTTCAGGTGATGAACCAAAGGAAATCTTGGAGCAATGTCACTCTTCGTCGTATGGAGGCCATTTCAGCGGTCAGAGGACAGCTATGAGAATTTTGCATTGTGGATTTTTCTGGCCTTCCTTATTTAAGGATGCCCATTGGTTCTACAAGCAATGTGATGCTTGCCAAAGGAGAGGAAATTTAGGGCCTAGAGATGAAATGCCTCTTACTTACATTTTGGAAGTGAAATTATTTGATGTATGGGGTATTGACTTTATGGGGCCATTTCCTCCTTCTAATGGCAATGTTTTTATCTTATTGGCAGTTGATTACGTGTCCAAGTGGGTGGAGGCCATCTCATGCCATCAGAATGATGCCAAGACGGTTTCAAGGTTTCTTCAAGCGCACATTTTTGCGCAGTTTGGGACACCTAGAGCTTTAGTAAGTGATGAGGGTACACATTTTGTTAATAATATCTTAACTAAGCTTTTAGCTAAATATGGAATCAAGCATAGGATAGCTACCCCTTATCACCCACAAGCAAATGGTCAAGCTGAAATTAGCAATAGGGAAAAAAAATCTATTATAGAAAAAGTAGTCCATCCATCTAGGAAGGATTGATATTTTAGGTTGGATGAGGCTCTTTGGGCTTATAGGACAGCCTATAAGACTCCTCTAAGTATGTCTCCCTATAGGTTAGTATATGGGAAAGCTTGTCATTTACCATTAGAGCTAGAGCATAAAACGTTTTGGGCTTTGAAAAAGTTGAATTTTGATCTAAGTCGTGCAGGGGCAATAAGAATGTTGCAGCTTAATGAATTGGAGGAATTTCACTAATTTTCTTATGAAAATTCGAAAATGTATAAAGAAAAGACTAAGCTGTGGCATGACAAGAAAATTAAGTCTCAAGAGTTTGTCAAGGGTCAGAAAGTTTTGCTTTATAATTCTAGATTGAAATTGTTTCCTGGGAAACTAAAATCTAAATGGTCAGGGCCATTTACTGTGATTGAGGTTTTTCCCCATGGAACAATTACTTTGCAGGATGAAAAAGATGGGAGAGTGTTCAAGGTGAATGGACAGCGGGTGAAGCATTATTGGGGAGAGGAGTTCCAGGTGAAATATCCTTCCCTAAAGTTGGTTGACGAATGAGAGAGCGAGATTTTTGCAGGAGCATTTCGCAGAGCAATATTTTGAGCTCCCAGTGTTTGTTTTGATTTTATCTCGCTGATTTGATTTGATTTGATTTGATTTGATTTTAATTTGAATTATGCTAGATTTGGTGTGTTTAAATTTTGCATGATTAATTCGTTGTTTTAATTCCATAGATGTTATCTTAGTTTTAAGTATTTTTATTATTTTCGCCAATTTAATTTTTATTGGATTTAGTTGGATTTTCTTTTAGTTTATTTTCGGTTATTTAAATTTCTGTTTAGATTAGATTTGAATAAAATTTCTCCTGATTTATTCGGTTTTGAATAATAAAAATAAAAGATAAGATTTGATTTAAGCGGTTAATTCAAATTTTTGGATTTGATTTGATTTTAATTTGAATTCGTCCGTATCCAAGATTCTTTTTGCTTAGAGGGTTGTTACGGCAACTTTATGGTCGAAGCAAATCTCTCGAGTAGGAAGGGTTTTTGTTGTGGTTTAATTACTTTTACCGTTAGGATTTTAAATTTTCTGTGGGCAGGATAATTGCATGAGTCATCTGATGGAGCCACGTGTCACACAGGGAAGATCAAAGGGCTTAGCCGTTGGACAGCGCATTGGTATTTACCATGGGCATTTGAACTTCAGATTTTACCGTTTGATGATTTAATTCTACCGATTGCTTGCGATTTAAAACGGTAATTTTAATTTAATGAGAGCAAAATCTTTCGGTTAAGATTGTATTTTGCTGAAGTCCTATTTATTGACAGCCTGCGGTAAGTTTCTTCACTTCATTATCTTGCTTCCAACCTTTATCGTTTCTGTTTTCCTTTTCGATTCTATTTGTTGCAAATTCCTTTGCGTCTCTATGGCGAAGACGAGAGCAAGAAAGGAACGAGACAATGAGGAAGAGGAGGTGTCTATCACCCCTGAGGCACAAAAAGTGAAAACGAAGAAGAAGAAAACGCCGGAGGAAAAAGAAGCCAAAAGAAGGAGAAGGCAGTAGAGGGCTGAGGACCAAGAAGCTGTTCAGAAGGCGACGGAAGATGTTGCTGCTACGGTAGTGGGAGAAGGAAATCCGAAAGAACCAGAAGTACAGAACCCAGAACAGACCAACTCGATAGTCGCCGATACGAGAGAGGAAGCAGGAAAGAAAGCAGCGGAAGAAACTTTGACACAGCGTCAAGAAGAAAGAGGCAAAGGAATTGCTGAGGCATCGGATGAACCTGAAGAGGAAGCAGAAGGACCGTTCATCCGCTTCATCAATGAACTTGCTCGAGCAAAATACCGGGAGATGTTAAAAAGAGATTTCTTATTCGAAAGAGGGTTTGGTGACGATCTACCACATTTCTTGAGGGCAGGGATGGCGAATCACGGCTGGAGTCAGTTTTGTGCTAAACCAGACCCAGTAAATTCGAACATTGTTCGAGAGTTTTATGCGAATGTTGATAATGCAGAGGAGTTTCAAGCCATAGTTCGCATAGTGACTGTTGACTGGAGCCCAGGTGCGGTCAATTCATTATTCAACCTCCAGGACTTCCCACACGCAAGCTTCAACGAGATGGTGGTGGCACCATCGAGTGATCAATTGAATGCGGCGGTCCGAGAGGTTGGGATTGAGGGGGCTCAATGGAGGCTATCAAAGACGAAAAAGCAAACTTTTCAAGCTGCCTATCTAAAGAGTGAAGCCAATACTTGGTTGGGCTTCGTCAAGCTACGTTTGTTCCTGACTACGCATGATTCAACAGTGTCTCGCGATCGAGTGCTTTTGCTATTCGCAATTCTTCGATCCGTCAGTATTGATGTTGGAAAAATCATCTCAAATGAAATCTTTAATTGCTGGCGCAAAAAGGTGAGGAAGCTGTTTTTCCGGAACACGATCACGATGCTATGCAGCAGGGCAGGAGTGCCCACGGTTCCAGAGGATGTAATTTTGCTTGACAAGGGAATCATAGATACGCCTAATCTAGCGCGGCTTCAGCGGACGCAAGAGGCACGCCAGGGTGGGCTTGTGTGTGGAATTCATCAAATCCTAGAGCAACTGGCACTGTCAGCCAGTAGGCAAGAGTTTGTTGATAGGCAAGCTCAAACCTATTGGACCTACGCTAAAAGGAGAGATGACACACTTCGGAGGGCCTTGCAATCCAATTTCTCCAAACCATATCAGCCTTTCCTATGTTTCTCGATGATTTATTTAAGGGGGCTTTGCACAGATAGCAAAAACAGGCAAAAGAATTGCAAAAATAGCAAAAAAAATAAAATTATTTGCGGAAATAGCAAAAAATACATTAAATTACGAAAATACCCTTAGTATCTCCAATAGTCTATCAGTCCCTATTATTGATAGTCACTGATAGACTTCGATTAATCGGAGTCTATCAATGATAAATACTAATAGACTTTGATGATAAGTTTCAATTAATCGGAGTCTATTAGTGATAGACACTGATATACTTTGATTAATCGAAGTCTATCAGTGTGTATCACTGATAGACTTTGATGATCATAATCTATAAGTTTTTATCGTGTTTAATTCAAGCCTATCAATGATAGTCGCTGATAGAAAACAATTTAATTCAAGGCTATTAGTTCAGTTTAATTCAAGGCTATCAGTTTCTATCCATCAGTTTAATTTAAGTCTATCAGTGATAATCACTAATAGAAAACCGTTTAATTCAAGGTTATCAGTTTCTGTCACTGATAGAAATCAATTTAATTCAAGACTATTAGTTTCTATCACTGATAAAAACCAATTTAATTGAAGTTCATCAGTTTCTATCAGAAATCAATTTAATTAAAGTTTATTGACTTGTATCACTGATGGAAATTAGTTTAATTCAAATCTATCGTTTTCTATCGAGGATAGAAATCGGTTAATTGAAGTCTATCAGTTTCTATCTCGGATTGAAATCAGTTAATTATCAATTAATTGAAGTCTACCAATGATTGTTACTGATAGAAATCAATTTAATTGAAATCTATCAGTAAAGTACTTTGCATTGCAATCATCTCGGTAATTAGAAACTCATCCAAAATTATTATACTACAGTCATAAATTGAACAAAAAATTTAAGTCTCTTATGGTAATTAGAACATAAAATCCAAAAATAATCATTACGAACAAGCGACTCTCAATCAACAATATAATTGAATTTTAAAGACTAGCACACAAGCTCCGTGACCACCACCATAAAATTGCTATTCTTGTATTCTTTGTATTTCATTAACTATCAATTATAGCCCTGGTAGACTTTGACCAGTGATAGTCAGTGATAGACTATGATTAACCGGAGTATATCAGTGATATACTTTGATATACCTATACAAACACTCACCAAAATTGCTATTTTTGTATTCTTGACATTCTTGAATTAAAAAGAAGGCCAACAAGAGCTTAGTTCAATTGGCATAAAGTTGTACTGATAACCACAAGGTCTGTGGTTCGAAAAAACAGAGGGAAAAAAAGAAATCGTAATAGCTCATTATAAAAAAAGAAAAAAAAAATCATAACAGCTCATAAATGCACAAAAAAAAAAAGCAAAAAAAAAAAGAAAAAAGAAGAAGAAGAAATCGTATACACAAGAAATGAGGGAAGAAAGACTCATAAATGCAAAAAAAAAAAAAAAAAAAAAAAAAAAAAAGAAGAAGAAGAAGAAGAAATCGTATACACTAGAAATGAGGGAAGAAAGGGTAAATGGGAAGGGAGAGAAAGAGAAGGGTAAAATGGGAATATCCTAATTTTTTTGCCATATTTGCAATTCTTTTTACTTGGTGCTAAATTTGCTATTATAGATAATTAATTTGCCACCCACTGCAATTACTCTTATATATATATATATATATATATATATATTTATAAATGTTAGTTTTCATTTATTTTCCAAATGATGTACCGATTGTTATTTTACAAAATTTTAAAGTTTGTATTTTTTAAAATATGTTATAGGTAATTTTGGACCACCCCGATGCACAAGGAGCTGACGAGGACATCTGGGCAGAAATAGGACTAGGAGACCGACCCAAAGGAAGAGCCGACCAAAGGGCCGGGCCAACTTGGCCCGACCCATATGGTCAGCCTCGGCCTAGGTCGAGGCCTACCATTCGGCCTGCTTGCGCGGGTCGAGCTCGGTCGTCTCCTTTCGGTCCCTGATGCCTCTGGCCGCCCCGGTTCCACCTGGTTCGTCCCGAAACGCCTCCGAATTCCTAAAAACCCTAGGAGCATGAGCAGATATTTATACCCCTCTTCGCCATTGAAGAGAGGATCCGAACTCTAATCCTGAATGCTATTCTCTAACTCTCCTTTTGCTCTTACTTTCTTGCTTCCCATAGTTCTGCTTGCTGACTTAAGCATCGAAGCCGGTGTGGCTAGCACCACACCGGTGTGCAGGTTTACTGTCTTGCAGGCCACATCTTCCCCCCCTCACAAACAATTTTGACCATCAACAGTGTGCGCCGTCTGTGGGGACGGAAGCTTGCTAAATCTGCACACCGGTTACCTAATGAGCAAGAGGATGGAAAAGGGGAACCAGAACCCAAACCTAGAAACTTCAGAAAATAACCATCAACTGCAGAAATCGAAAGAAGAGTTATGCGCAAAAGACTCCAAGACGGATAGCGACTACCAGACGAACAGTGCGAAGGTTGAGGCCGAGGCCGACCAGGCAAAGGCTGACCATGCCGAGGCCGACCAGGCAGAAGCCGACCAAGCTGAGGCCGACCAGAGATGTTCATCCAGACTGATTAGGAGGAAACCCAACAGGAGATCAGAGCTATCCTTGGAGGACAAATCAACAATAAGCATAAGCCTTGACAAGATTGAAGACACCAGAAAAAGAAGGTTGTCAAGGAGTTGGAAGCCATCCCATCTACATCCAGGACTAAGGTAACGAGTACCAGAACAAAGTTGGGGGCTAAGAGGAAGTAGCTATCAGGCTGAGGCCAACCCTAAGCTATGGTCATCCTTAGGCCGAGGCCGAGGCCGACCCTAGGCCAAAGCCGAAGCCGACCATCCAAGACCTCAAAAGTGACCCACCAAGATCACATAATCAAGGCAAATCAGATTGCCAATGCAGTTGAGCACAAGGCAAGATCCAGATTAAAGCGAAGGAGCCGGACACGAAGGACGACAGACTGTTCAAAGCCAAGGCTGAAGCCAACCTCAGATATGGCCGAGGCCGAGGCCAACCTCAGATATGATTGAGGCCGAGGCTGAGGCCGACCTGAGCCACGCTTGAGGCCGAGGCCGACCATAGCCATGGTTGTGACCAAAGCCAACCCTATTGATTCAAGCGAAGATCGACACCATGCGAGCCTGGACCAACGGGTCTACCTCGCCTCATCTAGATCTGAGATCACACGAGCCTGGGCCCCCGGGTCTACCTCGCCTCATCTAGTTGAGTCCACATATACATGCGAGAATAAGCTTTTCAGCTTAGTGCCCACGCCCACATGCCAGCCTAAGCTTCTCAGCTTAGTGCCCACGCTTATCATGCGAGCCTAAGCTTTTCAGCTTAGAGCCCACGCCTCTACATGCGAGCCTATAGAGCCCAGGCTTATATGTGAGCCTATAGAGCCCACGCCTACATGCGAGCCTAAGCTTCTCAGTTTAGTGCCCACGCTTATCCTGCGAACCTAAGCTTTTCAGCTTAGAGCCCACGCCACTACGTGCGAGCCTAAGCTTCTCAGCTTAGTGCCCACGCTTATCATGCGAGCCTAAGTTTTTCAGCTTAGAGCCCACACCCTCTTGCGAGCCTGGACTACCGAGTTTACCTCGCCTCATCTAGATTGAGACTATATGAGCCTGGACCACCGAGTCTACCTCACCTCATCTAGCTTGAGCATCTTCACATCAGGCGAGCCTGGACTACTGAGTTTACCTCGCCTCATCCAGATTGAGACTATATGAGCCTGGACCACCGAGTCTACCTCACCTCATCTGGCCTGAGCGTCTTCACATCAGGCGAGCCTGGACTACCGAGTCTATCGAGTCTCATCCAGACTTGAGATTGCATGAGCCTAGACCACCAAAGTCTACCTCGCCTGAGTCAAGCTCACCTGGCTGAGGCAGAAACTGAGCACCTCTTGCCGAGGCCGGGTATAAACTTTAAAGGTATTATCCTCTTTACTCAACTATGCTTTATGTTTTAGTGAAATTTTACTAGAGATTGGGGGCTACCCAGGGGATATGCACTCCCTATTAAACAAAAAGCACACTAGCTTGGCATGTCTAACCAATGATTACATGCTCTAGGCTATTCTTTCATTATTTTCCTACAAGGACTAACGTATGAATGCAGGGAGCTAGATTTTGAGCTAACAGGGGTCCGAGGTCGAGGCCGACCCCTCTTCCCTCATTTTTCTTTTACAGAGATTAAATTTTTGATGCAGGATCTGGAATTGCTGTGCTCGACCTCTTCCCGAGGCCGAGGCCGACCAGATAAGTTAAAATGGGAAACTGTTGTGCTCGGCCTCTTCCCGAGGCCGAGGCCGACCAGAGAGGCCCTCCAACCATTTTTGTAATCCCTCACTTTTCTCATTTCTATCTCATCTAACCCCTATTCAGGGAGTTTTTGTTTTGTCTATTTCTATCCCATCATGCAGGATAGCAATGAATCCGCACGAAAGTCAGCACAGAGCAAAGATCATTACTCTTAAATCGGGCTTAAGGAGCTCAACCTATAGCAATAAGTCACCCTGAATCCCAATTCAAGAGTGGGGGCTTAATGTTATAGGTAATTTTGGACCACCCCGATGCACAAGGAGCTGACGAGGACATCCGGGCAGAAATAGGACTAGGAGACCGACCAAGAGGAAGAACCGACCAAAGGGCCGGGCCAACTTGGCCAGACCCATATGGTCGGCCTCGGCTCAAGGCCGAGCTCGGTCGCTTCCTTTCGGTCCCTGATGCCTCTGGCCGCCCCGGTTCCGCCTGGTTCGTCCCGAAACGCCTCCGAATTCCTAAAAACCCTAGGAGCATAAGCAAGTATTTATACCCCTCTTCGCCATTGAAGAGAGGATCCGAACTCTAATCCTGAACGCTATTCTCTAACTCTCCTCTTGCTCTTACTTTCTTGCTTCCCATCGTTCTGCTTGCTGACTTAAGCATCGGAGCCGGTGTGGCTAGCACCACACCGGTGTGCAGGTTTACTGTCTTGCAAGCCACGTCTTCCCCCCCTCACAAACAAATTTGACCATCAACAAAATATATATGTATAATTTTCATGTTTAAAATTTGCTTTTTTTTTTGTTGTCTATATAATTTTTTTTAATACAAAATACCACATATTAAATTCAAACTAATGCTATGAATAGATTTTTCGAAAATTGTATATTAGTTTCACGAATTTTTCGATAAAAGTTTATATAGTTAAAACATAATTAAATTTATGTATACATAAAAAGAAATCTGTCATAAATGTAAAAGCCACCGAGCTTAAAACTCGTGAGATGTGTCTCTTTGTCTTCAATACCGAAGTGACGCACCACTGACGTGCCAGTGACAAAGAACATTAATTGTAAAATTTTATATATTATTTAAAATTTGCAATCAAATATATAAAATATAAATATACAAAAAAAAAACATATATTTTAGAAAAATTAATTGTATAAAACAATTGTCAAGCAAAATCATTAGAATTTTGAATATTGATTCATTTACTCTACCATTCTTATATTCTTAAATAGGAAAAGGACTTAGAAAGTGGTTGTTTCCTTAATCAGCGACAAAGGTTACAAAGTTATACATAAATTTGTATATATAACATATTATAGATATATAAGGAAAAAATATTTTTATTAAAAAAGGAAATTCCAAATATGGAAATCGTGTACATTGGTACACGATTTCCATGCAAACTCATGTACAACGTACATGATTTTTACCACCACCCTAAATCGCATATGTGGTACACGAGTTTGAGAACGAGTTTGGTCCTATCAAAAACTACTCTATATTTGTGAATACTTTTATCTATTACCTCAAATCTATAATTTTTTTTTATTTACATTATTAAAATTAATTTTTTTCAAAAATACTCTAATTTTGTCTTTTTGTTTTTCTTAACTATATTATTGGTCAACTTTACCCTCGAGGGTGAGTGATTGAGAGTGAAACACTATTTGATTTTTTTTTTTTTTTTTTTTTTTTTTTGCTCTGTCAAATATGACAACACCACAACATTTCCAACCACATTTTCAAATCATTTATTTCTTGATTTGATATGCAACCACTTAACAAGACTGATAATTATTATTATTTCTTTTTCAAATACAAAAAATCAAAAATCAAAGGGAAATTGTAATGGGTAGCAAAAAAACATTAGGATATTTGCAAATCTAGCCATGGTTTTTGAGGTTTGCGAATGTAGAAAAAAATTTTAAATCTAATTTCTGTTTTTTTATTATTCCAATTTTACTCTTGTTGGTGTATCAACTGATATATCAGATAGTATATCAGATACTCTGATATACTTTATATTTGTTAACTGATATACTTAAAATTTTGATATACTTGAAATTAGTCAAACTCATAAGAAAAATCCAAAAAGTATTGATTCATGTCTTTTGATATATTCAAAACACTACTAAAACGATACATTCATGTTATAACTTAAAGTGAATATAATGATTTATCTTATATACTAATGATATATTAGATATATATACTTGATTTGATGAACCTTTGATATACTTGATTATGAGTATTGATATATGAACGATACACTTGATATGAATGTTGATATGCCAAAATGATATACATCATATGTTACTTCTCGTTACTTCTCTTTACTTCTTTCATCGTGTTTTTTTTTTTAAATTAAATTGTGTTGTGTTATTTACATATTTTAAATTAAAGTGTCTTTTTTTTTTTAAATTAAATTAAAGTGTCTTTTATAACCTAAATATTTATCTTCTATACATATTATGAATATCGGTATATACTTCATTTGTTATATTAAATATTGATATACTTTTTTTTTTTTTTTTTTGAAAAAAAATAAAAAAAATATTGATATACTTGATTATGAGTAGTTAGGGTACATCAATTATAGGCTTGATGTTTTTTTTATAAAAAAATCATTGGTATATTTTTAATTGTTGGTGTATTATCAAGGTTGTGAAATCCAAATTTTATTACAATCAAGTATATCATTGGTGTATATATTAATATTATATCGATGCTTTCATTCAAAATTCATTTCAAGTATAACATGTTGATACCCTAACAAGGTATATTATTAGTATATCAGTAGTATAACAATGTTATAATTGTTGGTGTATCATGAAGGTCGTGAAATGCAAAATTATTTATAAGTGTGTCAATAAGATGCATTTTATCAAGTATATCATTAGTATATCAGCAGTATATGATCAATACTCACTAAAAATGCAATTTCAAGTATATCATTAATGTCTCAATAGTATATCATTAAGATGATATATAATATATCAATGATATATTTGCTAACCCCCACTCCCAAATGTTGATGTACTCAAAAAAAAATGATATATTTGCTAACATGAGCATAACTCAACCGACATAAGACATGTACATTTGATCAAGAGGTTAGATGTTTGAATCTCCCACCATACATATTGTCCAAAAAAAAAAATAATCTACCTAATTATTCATTATTGAATCATATAAAAAAATATTCAAACTAATGAAAAACTCGTGTGTATACTTTATGAATAAAGTATATTATATTCACGAAATATAGATCTAATATACTATATATTTAGTAGATTAATAAATTGATATACCAAATTTAAAGTGGATCGGTTGATTGATATACAAAATATATCAATCACACTAAATAAATGAATAACGTATCTGATATATGGTATATCAATAACACCATTGATATACTTCTTAAACCTCCATTTTTTAAGGGGTTTTTTTGACTTTTTGTAACGCCCCGTGCGCTTTGGGTGTATTTAAATCCCGAGTTTAGAGTTGAAGGAAAAATATAAATTTTATTTTGGCTTGAACTTAGGGGTTTAATTTTAAACCAAGGTGTTTGGGAATTTAACGTTATTAAATAAATCCCTCCCTAAAGTTTGTTAAGCGTGGTTTGTTTTTCGGTTGAGGAGTTTAAGCGTTATAATTTCATTATACGCTGAATGCCAGGTGGTTGTTGGGAGAAATCCTATTCTTGGGTTATTTGGAAAAAAGAAAAAAGAAAGAAATTCCAAAGAAAAGAAACCCTAGTGAACTCTCTCTCCATCTCTCTTTCTTTTCAGCAACCGTGTGACCCCCCCCCCCAGCCGTGAGACTTCAGCCGCCCAGACCCTTTCCCCAGCCGCCACTTGAGCTCGCGCCGCCGTCGCCTCCCGTCTTCAGCCGCCGCCGCCTGTTCCTGGATCGCGCTGCCGCCCTGTTTGTGGTCTTCGCGCTGCCGCCGCCTGAAGACGTTCGGCCAGCCCTCGTCGCGCCGCCTCTTCGCGTGCAAGTTCCCTTTCTCTCTCGTGGGGTCTCTATCCGCGAGCTCTCCCTCTCTTCTGTCTCTCTCTCTCTCGTGAGGCCGTGAGTCCAGCCGCAGCTGCCGCCGCCGCCGCGTCGATTTTAGATCCGTGGCTCCATCTCTCTTTCCCTTGCATTTTTCAGCAAGAAACCTCGTGGGTAAGTCTTAAACTCTCTCATGTGTATTCGTTAAGGCCCGATCTAACTCCCTTGAGTCCTTATTGGTTAGATCTTGCGCGGACAGCAGCTCGAAGCCCCGTCTCCTCCGCGTTTCAGCCTTAGAAAATCGTGGGTAAGCCTTTTCCTTCCTTTCCTTGTGGTTTTAAGGTTGGATCTAAGTTCCTATTGGTTTGGTGTTGTTAGATCTCGCGTGCCTCGCAATTCGGAGTCCCATCGACCTCGTTTCAGCCGATTCCGCCTCTGTCCAGCAACGTTCTTGGTTGTTGTTTGCGTCGTTTGGCGTTTCCGGTAAGTCTAATCCCTTACCAAGCTTGTATGGTGTTAGGATTAGAATACCCATTCTTGTTTAGTGTTTTTAATGGAATGCCCATTAGTATCAGGTGTTGGAAAATTAAGTTTGGTTTGATTTTCTGTTCTGCAGCGCCGCCTGAGTGTTCGATTAAGTTCGAAACACTTCAACTTGGGTACCCACTGCTCAAAGAGCGTTCTAGCTCGTTGGTTGTGGTTGGTGTAACCCGTCTAGCGCGGAAGCGGGTCCGTTTGGGTAAGTTTCCTTGTTGTCCCTTTGCTTTTAGCGTTAAAAGTTGCTGCCCAATAGTTATCCTAGCCTTGGAATCATGTTTAGGTCGTTACCCATTGCATAACTAGGCTCTTAGGTGTTGCCCCAACCCTTAAAGGTCCTTGAGCGTGTTTTAGATGGTTTATCATGGCTATTTTGATTATAGGCATGTAGTTTAGCATTGTCCTTTTAGTCTCGTCGCCCTTGTAGGTTGCCCAATCATTATAGGCTCTTTAACCATGGAAGGAATGAGCTTTTGGGTGCTGCCCATAGCTTAGAAAGCTTGTTAGGAAGGTTTCCAATGATTACCTAGGCCTTATTGTGCATTGCCTGAGCTTTAGGAGCCTGTAGAATGTCGTTCATGCGCTTTAGGTGGTTGTTGCTTGCTGTCCAGTGGCTGTATAGCCTTAATATCGTCAACTAACAAATACCCACAGCCCGTAACGCCTTAAACGTGGTTGCCCATGGTTTAATGGCGTTGGGTTCTCAATTAGGGTTATGTTTAGATGCTGTCCAGCAAGGAAAATAATCTGTTATTGGTTCAGTCTCGCCCTTAGCAGTATGTTTTAGGGTGCTTTTCTTTAGTATAGACTTTCGTTAATAGTTGGTAGTTTGTTTGTAGCTCGAAGCTCGTTTTGGAGCGTGTTGTGCCGTTCCAACTAGCGTTGGTTTGTAAAAGTCATCTGTAAGTAGTTTCTACTTGCTCGATCTTGTTTGTCTGTGTGAAGCATGATGTTTGTTTATGTTTTGTCTTTATTCTTGTGAAAGCATGTTATGATGTTTGTACTTGTTTTGAGATGCTTGAGATGAGCTTATCTTGTTCAGTGTTTGGGTTAAGCATGTGTGTTTTTGTGATAAGAATGAAAAATGACTGTGAGTTGTGATTGTTGTTTAAGCATGTTGTGTTTGGGTTCAAACATGTTGGTTAGGCTAGCTTGTGTCACGGGAAGTGTTGTGAAACTCCCAGAAGTGTAGCATAAGTCTAGCGGTAGCGTTACATGACGCGTAACTCATGTGTAGGTGCGCAGCGTGGCGCGTAATTCACGTGTTTGGTTTAGCGTAGCATGACGCGTAATGCATGCGAGTGGTTGCGTAGCATGGCGCGTAATGCATGCGAGTGGTTTGCGTAGCATGACGCATAATGCATGCGAAAGGATTTGCGTAGCGTGGCGCGTAATGCACGTGTTGGTTTGCGCAGCATGGCGCGTAATTCATGTGTTAGGTGCGGAGCATGACGCGTAAATCATGTGTGGTCTAACAAAGTCTGGGTGCATAGTGTGGGATGCATATGCATGATGTGGTTTTGGTGCTTGTGAGCATGTTGTGGTTTATTGTTTTTAGAGCATGATGAGTTTACTGTTTTTGGAAGCATGATGTATGCGTGTGAGAAGCATGCTGTTTGAAATTGTTTGATGCCTGTGATCTAGCTCGTGTGAGCTACTTACCAGTACCGCGGTTGTACTGATACCCCCTTCCCCACCTTCCCCCCAACATTTTAGATGTTGCAGGTATCGAGGATGAACCGGACCTTGGTGGCGAGGAGGAGGACTATGAGGAAAATCCCTAGGCGTTGAGTTGTTTCGTGTTTTATTTTTTTCTTAGTTGCTTTATTAGCTAGCCGGTTGTTTTATTTTGTAGTTCTGTGATGGTGAGGGATTCACCTGAGAAAGGTTTAGTTTTCGAGTTTATAAACTAGACTTGTTCGTTTTGGTTAAGTTTTATAACTTGTTAGCTAGTGGACTAGCTCTTTTTTAATAAAATGTTTTCATGATTCCGCTGCATGGTTTTTGGTTATTTTATGTTGCCATAAGGTTTGTCTCGTCTAGAAGAGCTAGGCTTGTGATTCTGGCTGTAGTTTGGTGGAGCTTGGTTGGTTGCTTATTTGGAAGTGTTAAAATCTTTATCAGGTGTTTAAAAATTTTGGGATAACCAGTTTTACGCCGTTATGCTGTCGAAATTTTCGGTATATTCGGTTTAAAAAGAGTTGTCCTAAATGCTTAAGAGTCTAGAGTAGGTAGTAGCGCCGCTAGGCTAGAGGTTGGAGAACCTGGGGCGTTACACTTTTCAACTTTAATCTTTGGGCTGGACCATTTTTTTTTTTTTTTGGCTATATTTGCAACCTACAAAAACTGAAGGAACGGTTGCAAATTCCTTTTTTATCTTTTGCTAGTGTTGCAATTGACCCAAAATCAAATGGTTACTAAACAAGACCTTAGAGACTAAAACATATATTTATGTACCCAAAAATTAAAAAGAAATAAATTATTTTTTATCCCATGTTTAAAAGATATAATTTCTAGACTCCAATAAACGTGAAAACTTAGATACAAAAATAAATAATTAGAAAAGTTTAAAAAATAAAATGAAATTCAAACCCAAAAAAATATTTATAATTTTATTATAAGGCTAATTAGGTAGGCAAACTTTTGTTTCCTACAAAATCCAATTTCTACAACAAACCTGCTTTGCTTTGCGATGAAAGCCACTAGAACTTCATCAGCAACTTCATCCGTTCACTTTTGTCTTTTATCTACTTTTGACTCATCAACCATTAACTTTGAATAGATTTGGAAAGTAAATAAAATAGAAAAATAAAAAAAATAAAAGAGAAAATAAAGGAGGGTTATTTTATTCCATAAGACAAGATAAAAAGAAGAAATTAAAAAAGAGAAGATTTTCTCTTTTCATTTACCCTTTTTCTTTTTCTTTTCCTCAATCAAAACTTGAAAACTTCCGTGAATTATTCTATATTTGATAAGTCGTTGAACTTTAAAAATGTATAATAGATCTATGAACTTTTAACTTTGTATCCAACATGTTCAAAATTCTAAATAATTGTTCTATAAGACATGAAATTGGATTTTGTCTAATCGAAACTTGAGAGATCTATTAGAGGCAAAATAAAAAAAAATTCAGTGACCATATATATAGAAACAAATTTAATAGTTTAGGACTAGACTTGTAATTTAGTTTTAAATGAATTTATGTCCCTCCTTTCTAACTAACTCATCTTTGTAAATAATTTTCTTAAACCTACATCCTAGACAACAATTGTTTGTTTAAAAAAAGGAAAAATCAAATCCAGCGTACTGTTTTTTTTTTTTTTTTTTCTTTCTCTTTTAAGAATAAATCCAGCTTTTTCAAACTCAAAAAAAGTATACCAATAATGCTTTCACTTTATTTTTCCCCTATGGTTGCCTAGTTTAGTGCGTGAAGCACTTTGGATTTTAGTGTTTTTATGATGCTTCCCTGCAATTCACATGGATCTACAAAGTCCACGAATCCCGCGGAGCTCAAAACATTAGAAACACACATTATTTTAGCCTACCTCTCATAATTTAGCCACACCAAATTGATTCTTTTACGCAGTTCCAAATCTCTGGAAAGAAAGGGAAGATCTTGGCGACATTGGACTTTTGCTGTGACAGAAACCTTGAAGAAAGTCATGAAACTTGCAGCTGGGCAAATTGATCGAGTATGGAATTTGGAGAAGGACCTCAAGAGATTGAGAAACCAGTTGGTTGTTTCTGAAGAGTTGTTGAGTCGTATCAACACAGGAGAGTGTAAAGAATCTCTGAAGCAGTGGGTGGAGGATCTTCACGAGATTGTTCTTGAAGTTGAGGATCTATTAGATGAGCTTGTTTACGAACATCTTCGACAAAAGGTGGAAAACGCAATTCTTTTCCTACTGTAGACAACTGTTTATTTGGTACTAGGATTGCAAATAAATTGAAAGATATTATGGAGCAGTTACGCTAGAATAACCGTGACTTAGACCTATTAAACTCTCTTCACAAGCCATCCACTGAAACACAAAGCATTCACGGCCAGCTTTTGGAGACAACTTCGCAGGCTGATGAAGGTGGAGTTGTGGGAAGGGTCGGATTCGGAAGTTTCAAGTTTGGTGGATCAAGTGATTGAGGCCAGCCAACGACAAGTTAATTCTATCCTACCCATTGTTGGTATGGGTGGATCAGGCAAAACAACTTTGGCCAAGTTGCTCTTCCATCACCACAGTATAAAAGCCCATTTTGATACGACTATATGGGTATGTGTGTCTGAACCTTTTGTGTTGGGAATTAGAGAGTGCAACCAAAGTCCCACATTGGCTAGATAAGGGGATGATCATGGGTTTATAAGGGAGACAAGTATCTCCATTGGTATGAGGCCTTTTGGGGTGAACCAAAAGCAAAGCCATGAAGGGTTTATGCCCAAAGTGGACAATATCATACCATTGTGGAGATCTATGTCGTGTCCTCGTCCCTTACAAGTGGTATTAGAGCCATGCCCCTGACGTAGCCGTTTCGTAAATTCCTCGGGTGCCGAACAAAGAATTTGTGAGCCTTGAAAAAATAGTCTTGGTGGAGATCCGTAATTAGGCTCTATTGGGTAGGCGTTTGGCCTAGATAAGAGCAAACTCCTTGGTGTGAAGCCTTGGTAAAGGAGTGTTTGACGGATGGATGACTATTTGAAGGGAGGCTCGTTCGTGGTACTTTGTTGAAGAAATAAAAGCAACACAGGAGATTCACTCCAACCAGATTGCACAATGCAGACAACAAATTTACAGAGAAAGTAAAGAAGAGGGAAGAAGGGAATGAACACCAACAGAATTATTAGCCATCAATTTTCAACAATTTGTCGTCAACAAGATTTTGCAAGCAATCTTACAGAATCTGGAGGATAATCCTAGTGATTGCAGCGACAATAGGGAGGCCTTACTTGGAAAGCTGAGGAGAAAGATGGATGACAAAAGATATTTTCTTGTGCTTGACGATGTTTGGAATGAGGATAAAATGAACTGGGAGAAGTTGAAGGAATGTTTAACGACGATTACTAAAAAATCGGGAAATAGTATCCTTATAACTACGAGGAGTACTGAAGGTGCCAATGTGATGAAACAAGAAGTTGATGCTCATCAATTATGCAGATTAACTAAAGATCAATGTTGGGCCTTATTCGTGAAAAGTGCAAATGCAAATGAAGTCCCAATGACTCCCGATTTGGAGCTTGTCCGAGAAGAGTTGGTTAAAAAGATTGGTGGGATTCCATTAGTTGCTAAAGTTTTGGGACGAGCAGTACAATTTCCAGGAGACCATGACCAATGGGTCACAATGTTAAGATGTGTTGTAACAACTCCATTAAAAAAGGATGATTTTGTTACATTCACATTCAAGTTAAGTGTGGATCGTCTACCAAAACCTTCAATAAAGCAATGTTTTGCTTACTGTTCAAATTTTCCCAAAGATTTTGAGTTTGACAAAGAGGAATTGATTCAAATGTGGATGGCACAAGGGTTTACTCAACCAGAAGAAGGAAACAACGAAACAATGGAAGAAATAGGAGACAGGTACTTCAATATCTTGTTGTCTCCTTGCTTATTTCAAGATATTGAATATGATGGAGAGAGAATTATAAGTTGCAAGATGCATGATCTTATACATGATATTGCATGTGATATTTCAAATAAGAAAATATTAATACAATTAGATCATAGTAAACCATCAAACTGGGAACTTTGGACGAAAGAGGATAAAAAATATGCAAGCAAGTTACCATACGGTTTTTTTTACGATGATTCAACTTGGGTTAGTCATGGATTATTGCAGAAGGTGATTCATGATAAGATCGTGGAATTTGTTGGTTTGCGGGTTTTGATTGTGGATTCAATGGCTGTCAATGAGTTACCTGATTCAATTTGCAAGTTGAAGCATTTGAGATATCTTGACATTTCACGTACAAAAATAAAGAAGATTCCAGAATCTATTGTTTTGCTTTATAATTTGCAAACACTGAGGTTTAGTCCCGGTTTGTACGAGCTTCCAGAAAATTTGAGAGAATTGGTTAGTTTACGACATTTGGTTTGTGACCGTTTGAAGCAAATGCCTGCATATTTGAGCCAATTGATTCAACTTCAAACGTTGCCTTATTTTAGAGTAGGATTTGAGAAGTGTCGTAAAATTACGGAACTTGGACCCATGAAAAACTTGAAAGGTTCTTTGATACTTGAGAATCTAGAACGAGTTGGAAGTAAAGAGGAAGCCAAGAATGCGAAATTGGTTGAAAAGGAGAACTTACACGAACTACGCCTTCGTTGGAGTTATCGTAGTGAAGTAAAGCATCACAATGATTTGGAAGTTTTGGAAGGCCTTCAACCACACAAAAGTCTACGGCATTTGGAAATTGATGGGCTTCTAGGTGGATGTTTTCCTAACAAAATATTTTCTGAGAATTTAGTAAGTATAAGGCTAGGTTATGGTAGAGATTGTGAAAAGCTACCTATGTTGGGACAATTAGCCAACTTAGAGAGACTTGAGATTCATTACTTTCCCAGGGTACATAGTATAGGCAATGAATTCTATGGAAACTACTCCAACCAAAGAACATTATTTCCCAAGTTAAAGTATTTAGATCTCAGCAAGATGATTGACCTAGTGCAGTGGGAAGAAGTGACAGATGCATCAAAAGTTGCAACTTTTCCTCGTCTTCAAGAGTTGCATATTTCATTCTGTCGAAGGTTATTGAAAATTCCAGATCTTTTTGGTTATTGTGATGAGAATGGTGAGAAGCACCTTAAATTTGTGGACATTTATAGGTGTGTCCAATTGAAGGAACTTCCAAATGGGCTACAATCTTGCGATTCCATTCAACGGTCGGAAATATAGTTAGACACTCAAATCATTCCTATTTAATGGAGAGGACCTGGACTATTTTCTACATGAATACTTCAACCGTTGTTGAGACTACTTCAATTTTTTTTTTTTTTTTTTTTTTTTAAGGTTTTCTTGTTGCATTTGGCTCTATGGATATGTGTATTTAACATTTTAGTTAAACACACAAATCAATGAAACCCCCTTTCCATTCTGCGTGAAAGAATGATTGAGAATTAACTCGAGGTTTGGATTATTGGTTTCATTTGTTTCTCTGTGAGCGTTACTCTAAAAAGTAAGAATATAAACTAACCATGATTATAGATTCAAACACACATTATTTCTAGAACAGTAGATTTAAGAGTAAGAAAGAAAGAAAAAAAAAAAAAAAATTGTTGAAGAAAAGGCTATGGCTATGGCTATATATAGTTTGAAGTTTGGAGATCGGTATGATTAAAAGAGAGAGAGGAGGAAGATAAGGGTAAGTCTGAAAACGAAGAAAGGAAAACAGAACAAATAGGAAAACAAGACGAAAGGAAGAATGTAAATGGATGATTCGATCCTTGTGTTAAAAGTAAACAAGACTAGCAACTGTTTCTTTAGAAACAGAATTCATCTTGTAGTTTGCAATTTGAACTAATTTAAAGTTTAATTAGATACTTTTTAAATTTTGAGTTGACGCATGAACTAAACATATAATTTAAGTGATAAAAATGATAAATAAAAAGGGTTCAAATCCGAAGAGGAAATGTTTCTTTTTTTTTCGCCTAAATACAACGGTTTCCAACTATGGCTGAGAGGAAGTGATTGAAGCACTCTTTTGATTTTTCGGGCCCGTTTGATAACCTTCTCATTTCTTGTTTCTCGTTTCTCGTTTCTTGTTTCATGTTTCTTGTTTCTTGTTTTTTAAGAACAAGAAACAGAAACAGGTTTGATAACTATTTCTGTTCCTTGTTTCTCTGAAAAAATAAACAGAAACACAAATGTGTTTGATAACCGGTTCTTGTTTCTTGTTTTTTTAGTACAAATAAAATTTAGTACATATAATATAAAAATATATTAATTTTCAACGATTTTTTTTATTTCTCCTTCTTCCTCATCACTACCACCATTGTTACCGATCACTCGCCGTCGTTGATCATCGGCTATCGCTACCGACCTCCGACCACTAGGCGAATGCTGGAAAAGTCATCAGCGGGTGGCGACGGTTGTCGAAAATAAGAAAAAAAGAAACAGTTTCGGTCAACGATGATAGTGGCGGCCGGTAGTCGGAGGTCGACGGTGGCATCTGGTAGTCAGAGGTCGACTATAGCAACTGGTCAACAAAGGTCGGTGGCGGTCAGTCGGCAAAGGCCGATCAGCGGAGGTCGACGACGACCGGTAGTCAGAGGTCGACGATGACAGTCGGCCGGCGAAGGCCAGTAGTCAGAGGTCGATGGTGGCGGTTGGTCGGTGGCAGCCGGTAGTCGAAGGTCGACGATGGCGATCGATAGACATATGCCGGTTAGCGGAGGTCGGAGACTGCCGGTAGTCAAAAGTCGACGGTAATGGCTGGTCGGCGGTGCCCGGTAGTCTGAGGTCAACGATAGCGATCAGTCGGCGGAGGCTGGTTAGCGGCCAATAGTCGAAGGTCGATGATGGTGGTTGGTCGACGGCGTCAGGTAGTCAGAGGTCGATCGGCAGAGGCTGGTCAGCAGGGGTCGGTGGAGGCCGGTTATCGTAGGTCGACGGTGGCGGTTGGTTGGCGAAGTCAGCGTTGGTCAATAGTCAGAGTTCGACAACGGCGGCCGAACGGTGGAGGTCGACTACAACCGATAATCGGAGGTCGACGATGGCGGTCGATCGGCGAAGGTCGGTAATAAGAGGTCGACAACGGCCGGTCAGTGGAGGTCGGCGACAGCCGGTCGGTGGTAAACGATGGACAGTAGTCGGAGGTCGGCGACGGCGACCGGTCGGTGGAGGTTAGCGACAGTCGGTAGTCGGAGGTCGACGGTGGCGGTTGGTCGGTGGAGGTCGGCGGTGGCCGGTAGTCGAAGGTTGGTGACGACGGCCGGTTAGTGGAGGTCGACAACAGCCGGTAGTTGCAGGTCGGTCGGCGGAGGTTTGCGGTGGCAGCCAATCGACAGTGGCGATGATCGTCAGAAAAGTCATCGAAAGAATTTTCAAAAAAAGTGTTGGAGAAGTCGCTGTTGTAGGTCAGTCAGTGGAGATCTTCAGCGATGGGCGGTCGGTGGAGGTCGACAGTAGCGGGAGTCGGAGGTCGATGGTGGTTGTCGGTCGGAAAAAAAAAAAGATGGATCTAGGAATGGAAGAGAGAGAAGGATACATGCATGAAAGAAAAAAAAAAACAAAAACAAAATTTGAGAAACAACTTTTTGTAGTTTCTCAAATTTTGCTCATTTTCTAGAAACGTTTCTAGAAATTTAGAAACAAGAAACAGGGATGAGTTATCAAACATGTTTGTTTCTTAAAAATGAGAAACATGAACAAGAAACAAGAAACAGGAACGTTATCAAACGAGCTCTTCTTTTCTTGCTCTCATTTCCAACCACATACCCAAAGTCAGTGATTCATTTATTTCTCTATTTGATATACAAGTTCTCAATAAGGCTCATAATTTCGGGTACAGAAATGTCCTCCCTCTTCTTCAATGTGTTTTATTGACTTCACACTTGTTACTATTAAATTTCTGTCCATACGTTGACATTTCCACATGTTCATGGATTCCACATCGACACAAGAGGTGAATCAATATTTCCACTATAAGGTTTAAAAAAACGATCAAAATAACAACAAAATGTAACTAATGTGGAGATAATATTTATAATAAGTATTTTAACTTATTTTAACAATGTAAAACATTTATTTATTAATTTAAATATGTTTTTAATTTTTTAAAAAAATATTTTTCCAAAAATATCCATCGACGTCAACATTTTGTTGATATTTCCATAAGATTGAGTCCTCGATATTTCATCGACATCGACATTTTAACCGTTGATTCTTACAATAATAAAATGATAAAATATTTGTATGAAATTAATTATTAAACATAATATATTTTAGGCTACAATTACAAGTTTAGTCCCTAAATTTTCGACTTTGTGTCAATTTGGTCTATGAACTTTAAAAAGTCTCTAATAGGTTACTGAACTTTCAATTTGTGTCTAATAGGTTCTTGAACTTTAAAAATGTCTAATTGGTTCTTAAACTTTTCAATTTTGTGTCTAATAGGTCCTTAACATATTAATACTTAATTAAATTTCAATTTCTTTAAGAAAAAAGAATAAACTATAATAGTCTTCTCAAAAAAAAAAAAAAAAAAGAATAAATGGTAATATAATGTTCAATGTGTCATTAAGTTTTAGATGAAAAATGTTAAAGTTTCATTAATTCTCTTAACCTTTCAAAAAATTTCAAAAATACTCTTACTAGAAAAAGTTTCTCCTCTTTTCTCTCTCTACAAATTCTTCATCCATGAAAATTAATGAGAAACTTTGCTGGAGCTTTGAGATAACTTTTGTTTAGTTCTTGAATTCTTCATATCCTTAACTTAATTTTGTTGATAGCCTTCTCATGTATGTTTTCTTACCAATCCTACCCATCGATTTTCCCTATATTTATTTTAGGCAAAATAAATGAAAATATTGTTGTGGAGTGGTTCTAACACTTCTTTTAAGTTTTATTTATTTATTTATTATTATTTTTTTTTTTTTGCAAAGTACATCAACATTTGAGGGTGAGAGGATTTGAACCTTTAATCTCTTGGTCGAGGGTACATGTCAATTACCTCTGAACTAAGCTCGCTTTGGCTCTTTAAGTATATTTAAAAATATATTAAAGTTTTGATTAATTAACCTTGCAAATAGGACCAAACCCACATTCAAGTTTATTAGTATTTGAAAGGTTGTAGCAAAGATTTGACCAAATAAGCTCCAAAAACTCAAAATCTATAATCATTACCCTCTCGTAACTCTCCAACAATTAAAAAAAAAAAACATACTCCTCTCTTCCTTCTCCAACCATTCATCGTAATCGAAAACCACATTAATCTCATGTTTATCACTAACACACAACCAGAGAGTGCAAAAAGAAAGGGGAAAAAAAAACTTTTTTTCTCCCACTTATCTTCTTTACACTTTTAAAAAGAGAACTTGATTTCAAACTCCTTTTTCATTCAATGTTCTGTTGCACATAGTGTTTATAAGCAAAGTTTTGCACTAATATTCATGGAGGAAGAAGAAGAAACATTTTGTAATAAGGGTATTTTGAAAAATTTCAAGGTTAAAAGGTATTAATGAAAATTTAATGCTTTCCATGGACCTAAAGTTCAGATCCATTCTCAATAATTTAGCCTAAAACCAATTCATACTTAAAAACTAATTGATTAACTATAAAAAGGAGAGAGCGAGAGAGAAAAAAAAATAGGAAAGAGAGCACAATAAAAAAAAATAAAATAAAATAAAAAAAAAAACTGTTTTTGTTTTCTTCTTTATTTTTAAAATTTTTCGACCAAACTTTTGGTCAATGCAATAGTTGTACTGTTAGCTACATACCAATTAGCTATTAGCTATGTTCACTTTGGCAATAGGGGAAACATTTACAAACATGCAAAAATTAGAGCAAAATGTACAGAGCATGACACAATGTTAAATCATTCTGATTCTGAACATCAACAGATACAACACTATTCTTTCTTACTGCCATTGATCTTCCCTAACAGTACAACTCCAATATGAGAAATTTTACAGAACCTAAGCTAAAATTGTATCTCAGTTACAACAAATCGGGGGTTCATCTTCATACTAGTTACATCTTCCAAATCTAATACAGACCTGTATTTAAATTTTTCAAAAAGACATAGATCCTCAACTGTTCCAGCAATCAAAAGCTCTTGATTCCTAAATTTCATTACGCAAGAAGTTAAGAAAGTACCATTTCAGAAGGAAAGGCCATCAATCATCTGAACTGTAATCACTGGATTCTGGTAGAACAGGCACAGCAGCACAACAGAACGACTCTTTGTCCTTGAGGAGAAGACAGCTACCATCTGAATTCCATTTCAGGTCAGTTATGGCGAACTCCGATAGAGGGACATTGACACAGTAAGCACCTGAGGGGGTCCACATGTACAAATGTGGGCTACCAGTGCAGAAAATAAGACGTGTGCATGTCGGATCCCAAGCTGCTGCTCGGATAGGATCTTTCTGCACCAAGATGGCTGCCAGTTCTAGATGGTGAATGTCCCAAATCCAAAGGGCAGTTGGCATGCTATCATTGCGTGTACAGATGTATTGGCTATCCTTACTCCATAGCATGAGACCTGTTATATAAACTAACAGTAAAACCATATTCCAGAGACAGCTGATGTCTCAGCTAATGGAAAAACACAAGAGGGACGTTCGAACTCCTGCTTGCAAAGGAATGCTAATGACATACAACTTATTGTTAACAACGAACCGACAATCCGATACAGAATTTTACAGTATGGCATACACTAATGCATATTTTTGCTTCATATATTTAACCATATGCGATACTTTATATTACGAGGGAGCTACTTCATGTACACCCTTTTTCTTCCATTAAATGGAGCAGGAACTAGAAAGATTTGATTTTTAAATGGAACATGGATTTAGGATTACTTAGTGGTTCAAATAGTATTTATGTTTTACTATACACTTCACAGACCAAGTATACAACAAAAATACAAAGTTCTATGTGAGGTCTAAACTCTGCTACCATATAGCACACAACCTCATACAGCCCAGAAACACATTAAACTGAATAAATTTCAATTACTATTTGAAACAGCAGAAAATGATGCAGTATGTATTCTTTTTTGGCAAGAACAGAGGGTTTACCAATGCCTTGCTTAGGGTTTGGTTTGTCTGCAAGGGGTTTCTGGAATGGCAAAGTGACAGGTACTTCTGTAACTTCATATCTGACCCTGAAGTGTCCTTCGGTAGAGTCTTCTTGAGAACAAGAAAAAAGTACAGATAAAGCAATTAGCAGTGAAGTAGGTCGAATACTCAAAAATTGAATAGTAAAAAATCAAAGACGAGAGAGTTTTATTGATGGGCTAATTTCACACATCATGCTTTGATTTCAAAAAGTTGTGAAAGGTGATAGACTGATAGTTTAGGAGCCTAATTTTATTCTGATAAGTCAATGGCCAAGATTATGATATTTCTTGACCTTTGATGGCAAGTACCTAATAACAGAAAAGAAAAAAAAAATAGTTTCATCATGAAGGAAACAGATCCACAACTGCAGGTTTACGAACAATTGAAAATTGAGCCAGGAATGAAAAATGAAAGAAAACTGCTGGTCTTACATTTTGAATTTTCTTTCAATCACCGAAGCAGTACAAGAATTTTCAAGAAAAATTAAGAAAGACCTGGGCAAGTATCATCTACAAAGTAAAAACATGCAGTTAAACTAATGAGATTTACAATGTTTACATATTTTGAAACTAGTAATTTATAGAAAATAAAATAATGCAGGGTCACTTCAGAAAAGAACCACATGTACCAGAATTCCCTTGGATAAACTCATCACTGAGACATAATTCCGACATATTAAGCTGCAATGGTTCATCCACCTCCTAAACATGAAGGGGAAAAACATAAGCTTTCTTTTATTATGAGACAAGGATCATAAAACTGTAACTGGAAAACAAAAAAAATATTACCTTAAAAATAGCAGTGCAACTAGGACCACGAACGGTAGATACATGAATAAACTCCGCAAAAGTCTTCCAAGTCAGATGATTTAAAAGTCTCAACATTTGGTCATAACTACCAACAGCTAAAAACTGTCCACAAGGTGACCATGAAACACTTTTTACACCAAGTCCACTTTCATATGCTTGATACTTAAATAGACACCTTCCATCTGGAGAGTAAATTAGAACCTGTGCAAACCAACCAAAGTTTTACATTTTTTCGTCCGTGTTTAATTCAGTAATAAAAAATGAATCAGCCATGTGCTCAAAACCAATCAGCCAAATAAATAGAAGATGAAGTCTTTCTGGAAGATTTAATGACATAGAAATCTTATTGTCGTGTATTGTCTTAAAACATCACTTCTCATGGAAGAAGGGGAATCTAGTCTCTAGCCTTCAGAAATGTTTTAGAATTTTGGCTTTACACCAAAATAATCAGTATCTGTGACTTTTAAGCACACTTGAACACCAAAATACCTTTTTTTTACGTTCAACAATGATAGCGGATTTACAACTCTGACCTTTATTTAGGAAAGGAATGCTTTGAACAGTTGAAATGCTCATGTCAGCAAAAAAAAAAAAAAAAAAAAAACAAAAACAAAGAATGCTTAAATTAGAGAAAAAAACAAATATCTAACCAATTAAGAATCTCTTGGATTAGCCTAAGTAACGGGAAAGACTTATTTTTAGAAGCAGAACATTGATGTGGCAAACGACAGTTTATGAGTGATAAAAGAAAATGTGTGGTTTCACATTCTCTGAAATACTATGGTTTCTATTTAACAAAATTACAAGAAGAAATTAATATTAGAAGAATAATTGCTAAATTTTTTAGAAAGAACACACGAAAAAGCCACACAATGTTTAATAGTCTTTAATTTTTCGTCCCACTTGTCTTGTTTGCATTCAAATATATGCCGATTTCTCATGGTCCATTCACTCTAGAATTTCTTTGACAACATTCATCGACAATAGAATAGCTCTTCTTTCAATCATGATCACGTAGCAAGATGAGAATGTCATTATTAGCGCCCAAGTGAAATACCCATGAGAATGAAAGCCTTGAAACATATAGCTTTCAAAATTTTGCCATCAAGAAACAATGAGAAAAACAAAAGATGAATATTCTCCCTTGCATTCAAACATAGAATGCGACAACTTGGACTAATTGTCCAATATGGGCACATACTTTGAACTCTTTTAGACGAGTTTAATCCGTCCATGAAGACTAACCAGGCCTAGATAATCACCTTCCTAAGGCACTTAGTTTTCCACACAATAAAGATGGGGTTCTTCCTAAGACATCAAGTGACCTCATGCCCTTCATTCTACTAACTAAAACATTCTCATTCAGCAGTAAAATCACAGAAAATTCACTCCACTCCTCACTCCTAAGGTTTCTTCCAATAATAAAATAACGTTTGATGACCTTGAATCTTCTTCCCCAAGCTTCGGAAACCAACAAGTCTTTCTTCCATAAACTTTCAAAATCTCTAGGAACCCACGGCCAAAGGTTGTTTGCCCACTCAATTGTCATTCCAAGGAGATTGTGTTCATGCCATTGCCAACCATGATGAAGAAAAACTTTCAGAAATAGCTTTGAACTTCATAAGTTGGCGTTGGAACTTCCGTATATACTTTCAGTATATCTTTAACATCTTCTGAACTATCACGATATGATGATGGAAGCAGTCTCATGATATATACCAATTTTATTGAATTGAAAATAGGTACAAGCAAAGGGAGATTTGAGAGCTCCCTAACTCTCCCAAGACTTACTTGAGAACAAAATATACCAAAATCGTACTTATTGCATAAAACACTCTCTCCCTCACCCCTCTTGGCACATTCAGGCATTAGCCCAATAACTAACTAAGTTACTAAAACACACTAGGTCACACAATATTACAGTCCTCACAGGAAGCCAAGTAGACCCACCCTTCATTTTTTTTTACGTGATTACACCTTAAGAAACTGAGGTCTATTACCTTACATCCTCCCCTATGAGATAGAGGGTGTATTGTTTGACAGACCAAGCTTTTCACGTGCCTCTGGTATATTTGTTTGGCAAGAATAGGAGAGGTCTTAAGGTTTTAAAAGGGTCTTGATTCTAGAGATGATGTCTGGAACTTGGCATATTTTTATTCATCCCTTTAGGTCCGTGTAACTAACCCATTTTGTAATCTTCAAGGACCCTTTGGTGTAGTAGTTTTATTATTTTCATTTAATAAAATAAGACGTGTGGAACTTGGCATATTGTTTTCTTATCAAGATGACGAAGAAGAATGACAAAAGATGGTCTTTTACATTAATCAGTTTCACTAGATGTATGCACCAGGAGTATACAGTAAATATTTAAAACTAAAACAGGAAGACATCACCTTATATTCAAGAGGAGAGTCCCAGACTACAATAGAACTATCATCTGGCGACCATTCAATATCTGCCAAATCCAGTGTATCAACGGCAAACACACCCATTATCTCCCATGTATGACAAGAAATGAGATTGATGTAATCCTTGCAATCTTTTCGAGTGCAAACTGCTGCAAATTTTCCATCTTGGGTAAATGAAACTCCCTTGGATGTATGCTTCGGCCACTGCACATGTACACATGCTGTATTTACCAAGGACCAGACTGTCAATCGTAATTGAAAATCCGATGTAGTCAATATGTGACGGCTGTCTGGGCTCCACCTAGCATATGCAATCCCTGCGGGACCATCATCTATCTTGCACGTCCATTCAGGTTGTGTCAATGACCATGCCTGTATCATTGGTCTTTTATATAGACCACAAAGAATGTATTCGGAATCGAGGGCCCACTCAATGTAGCTTATCTTGTCCAGACATGAAAACAACTGCACAACCTGCATTGCATCGTTCAAGTTATATTATCTTCTTCATGTGCAAAACTACGTCTACCTCACAACCAAGCTACAACTCAAGTATCCATTGGATTCTCCACCCCGCCAGAATAGAAAACAAAAGCAAGAACAAAGTTTATTTGGGTCACTTTTATCTGTCAATATAAGAAATCAAAACAAACAGCATCAAGTTTTACATGTATCATTGCAAATCTATTATCTACCGTCACTATTCAGTATTCAGATGGTCATACTTTTACACCTTCAGAGTTTTCCTTTCCCCTGTTGCTATTTATGTTTCTATTGTGGTTTTAACCAAAATTTTACCACTCTCAAGAGTACGTGAAAATATAGAAGCAGCACAAGAGTATTGATATCCTGCATTTTGAGAAGAGGAAAGCACTTATGAAGAGGTTGAGAGAATGAAAGAAAGAGATAGATTACCCAGTATGCCAATGCGACTCTATTAGAATGCATTTCTGTACGAACAAATCATAATAGGTTCTTACATTCTCATAGTTTTGCTTTTACAATTCCGCCATATAAATCCCAAATATGGTTACATCCTTCCTGATCTCCTACAAATTTACGTAGCAAGCAGATCGAAAGCTACTCTGGTTAATGGTCTTGCCTAAAAATGGTAAGAGAAAAATAAAATGTTTTA
This sequence comes from Luffa aegyptiaca, assembly GCA_017139565.1. NCBI lineage: Eukaryota > Viridiplantae > Streptophyta > Magnoliopsida > Cucurbitales > Cucurbitaceae > Luffa > Luffa aegyptiaca. The sequence goes on from CM029400.1 coordinate 36,013,556, forward strand.
TTGATCTTTACTGTAAAAAGATTACAGCTTCTAGGTGGATTTATCCTAAATCAAAACTCATAACATCCGAATTAGCTCGCTTCAGTTCAATTTATCCTACTTGGTTGAACACTTCAGCCAATGGGCAATTCAGCAATGCTACTCAGTTAAGATACCAAGAATTTCTCGGTCTCAAATACCCTAATCGTTTAGTTATCCACCGGGGAAATGTTGAGATCACAATTCAAGTGAAAATTTAAAAATAATTGAATGAATCGAGAGAAAGAGAGAGAAAGAAACCTTGAAGGAGAGAGTGTCGCGAACAACAAGACGATAATCGACAGCAACAGCAATAAAACGGGAGTTGGGAGAGAAACAGCAGGGTCCACTCTGCTTGTAAGACTCGGTGAACTCCATAGCTTCTGGAGGCAAGGACGAAGCTCCAACAAAATGGCGAAATGGTGTTGAATGGGCGAGAGTTTGCGAGTCTCTACATCTGGAAATGCGAGAGAATATGATAACAATTGGATCAAAATCTGGCGGAAAGAATCCACCAAGAGAACAACTTTATGAGATTTCAAAATTTTCTGACGAACTCTCGACGAATTATGTTGGATTAGTTTTAAATTTTGGTTCAAATATCATTTTGTTCTCTAAAAATTCAAGTTTTGTCTATTTTGATTTTACTTTAAAAAATGTCTATTATGATCTCTGAGGCTCATAATCATTTGTGCTCGGATAAGTTTTTAGTTTTTGGTTTTTGAAAATTAGGTTGGTTTTCTCTCAAGTTTCCAATTATTGTTTTCATTTTTGTTAATGAAGCATTAGATTACTTGGCCAAATTATTTCAAAAACAAAAACAAATTTTTGGATACTACAATTTTTAGTTTACAAAACTTCGATTTTTAAAACACATAGAAAGAAGGTAGATAATAAAACAAAGAAATTGAGGTTGAAGCGATGTTTACAAGCTTAAAAACCAAAAACCAAAAACTCATAAGTCCTGTTTGATAACCATTTCGTTTTTTTTTTTTTTTTTTGAAAATTAGGTTTGTTTTCTTTAAATTTCCTTACATGATTTTCCTTTTTGTCAAAAACACATCTGAATTCTTAACCAAATTCTAAAAACAAAAACAAAGTTTTTAGGCCCCGTTTGATAACCATTTCGTTTTTAGTTTTTGGTTTTTGAAATTTGTGTTTGTTTTCTCTCAATCTTCTTACAATGGTTTTCTTTTTTGTTAATGAGACATTTGAGTTCCTAGCCAAATTCCAAAACAAAAACAAGTTTTTGAAAACTACTTTTTTTTGTTTTCAAAATTTGGCTTGTTTTTGAAAACATGGGAAAGGAGGTAGATAAAAAACAAAGAAGCTTGTGGGTAAAAATAGTGTTTATAGGTTTAATTTTCAAAAACCAAAAACCAAAAACGAAATGGTTATCAAACGGGGCCTAAACTAGTTTTTTTAGTTTCCAAAAATTGGCTTGGTTTTTGAAAACATACAAAAAGGTAGATAAAAAAAAAAACAAAAAAACTTAGAGTTAGAAGTAGTGTTTATAAGTTTAAAAATTAAAAACCAAATAGTTATCAAACGGGTTGTTTTTGTTTTTAGAATTTGACTAAGAATTCAAATGTGTTCTTAACAAAGATAAAAATTGTTGCAATGAAATTGAGAGAAAACAAACGTAATTTTCAAAATCCAAAAACTAGAAACCAAAGCCCATTTTGATAACCATTTGGACCTCATTTGATAATCCTTTGGTGCTTTGTTTTTTGTTTATGAAAATTAAGCTTATAAACAGTACTTCCATAAGTTTCTTAATTTTGTTATCTACCTTCTCTATGTTTTCAAAAATCAAGTCAAGTTTTGAAAACTAAAAAAGTAGTTTTCAAAAAGGTGGAGGTAGATAACAAAACAAAGAAATTTATAGGTCAATCTAGTGTTTGAATCCAAAAACCAAAAACCAAAAACCAATGGTTATCGATTGGGGCTTAAGTTTTCAAAACTTGACTTGGTTTTTAAAAACATTGGAAGAAAGTTGATAACAAAACAAATAAACTTATGGGTGGATGTAGTATTTATGAGCTTAATTTCCAAAAAAAAAATTAAAAACCAAATGGTTATCAAATGAGGTCTAAAATTTCAACATGTTTATTTTAGTCCATCAATTTTTAAAAAAGAAATCATTTTTTGTTTATTGTTATATTATTTTTTCCATCTAACATTCACTTACCAAAGTTCTTTTTTTTCTTTTTGAAACTATAATTCATTAAAGACGGAACCAACTAACCGGCAACACCAAAGTCCTCCATTAAAACCGAGGAATCCTCGTTCGGTAAAAGAGATAGGGTCGGTTGCAAAAGTAGCAAAATGGCCCAAACTAATTGCAAAAGTAGCCGTCCGCAGAAATATTTGCAAAAATGGCAAAATCTCACCATCTGAAAAGTAAAATTACTAAAATGCCCATCACTGATAGAAAACTTTCTATCACTGATAAAAAAAATTTCTATCACTGATAGATTCTATCAGTGATAGAAAAACTTTCTATCAGTGATAGAAGTTTCTATCACTGATAGAAAGCTTTTCTATCAGTGATAAAAAGACTTTCTATCATAGAAGATTTCTATCAATATATATATAAAAATTGACGAGGAAGAAGAAGATGTGCGCGCCAATCAGTTTTTCTAATAGATTCTATCAGTGATAGAAACTTTATTCTATCAGTGATAGAAACTTTCTATCACTGATAGAAAATTTTTCTACCACTGATAGAATCTTTATTCTATCAGTGATAGAAAAACTTTCTATCATAGAAGATTTCTATCAATATATATATATATATATATATATATATATATATATATAATTGACGAGGAAGAAGAAGATGCGCGCGCCAATCAATTTTTCTATCCGTGATAGAAAAAGTTTCTATCAGTGTTAGAAATCTTCTATCATTGATAGAAAGCTTTTCTATCAGTGGTAGAAGATTTCTATCAATATATATATATATATATATATAACTGACGAGGAAGAAGAAGATGCGCTCGCTAATCATGGGCAGGGGCAATTCAGGAATATAAAAAAATTAATTCAAAATTTTTTCCATATTTGCCAATATTTTTAAAAATTGCTATATTTGCCATTATTTACCCTCATGTTGCCACCCATTACAATTATCCAAAGAGATATCCAAAAAGACAAATCATTTTCCAAATTGGAAGATGAAAAGTTACAAAATGAGAAAAATTCTCCTAAATCAGCTTGGCAAGAAGATATGGCCAACCTTGTTGCACGCTCTCGGGCAGTGTTGAACGAAACTATGTGCATGTTTGGGAATGATTTTAAAATGGTCAAAATCACTTTTTTCATACTCAAAATCACTACAAAACATGTCTTTAATAATTTAAAATTAATTTCGATGGTATGAAAATCATGTTTAAGAGTGTAAAATCAAACATGAAATTGATTTTGAATAATTAGGAGTGATTTTAAAATTGTTAAAATCACTTTTGTTTGGTTTGAAATCACCGCCAAACATGACCTATGCCAAGCCAAGGGGGTGATTTCCATGATATAGACAAACTTCTATGGATAGGGTGATTGTCCACACAGATCAAAAACCCTCGAGAGTCACAAACAATTCAATCGATCCCCCCCTTTTCGTTGGGCTTCATTCTAGGAGGCATTAAAATTCAATTTCCAATAGTTTGCTAGCAAAAGGGTCCATTTATCCTGTCTCGCACGGGTCTTAGATCTTGCCAAAGTCAGGTTAGCGAATTCTCTTCCTTGAGACTCTTCTAGAGCTTTATTAATCAAGGTTTTGATTTGTTAGAGGTCTGCCTTCTTCTAACTTTGGATGATCTGGTTACGGTAGCTCCAAAGATTTCACATCATAAGAATAGCTTTCGATTTCTCTTCCAAGTCCAACTTATGGACCATTCACCTCCAATAATCCCCAGTTGTCCTGTTCTTCGATCTGTTCATATCAGAGGGAGCAAGTAAGTTAGGGAAGTAAGTATCCCACACCAAGGAAGAAAACTTACAAGACCAGATTACGTGGCTTGAGGACTCCTCTGATTTCTTGTAGAAAAAAAAAAGGCAAAGACAATTAAGATCAATTTATTTTGAGTATATGTTACTTCTAATTGGGACTGCATTCTTTATGATTTTCTAAGCATAAAGCTTTGCCCTAAGGATTGCTTTGATTTTCCAGAAGTTCCTCCACACAAAAGAACCAAGATCCTCATCAAGAGGAGGAACCTTTTTTTGGAGGTGGCTAGGTTGGAACCCAAGTGATATGCGCTTTTCACAAAGAAAAGGTTTGTTGAGTCTAAGCTCCAAATAATTTCATCCCTAGCTTTCTCCCAAGAGGAGATGATGTTGGATTGAAATTCCCAGTGGAAGCCTATAAATCTGTTCGTAGTTTAATTAGGTCTTTAAAATATCAGTACATTGGCAAAAATACAGAACAATTCTTGTATTTAATTTAGGCTAAGCATGCATTTAGATCTAAATCTAAGGGAAGAAATAATTTACTTACTTGTTGGAGACTCCTCTACAACGAACAACAAGCACGAATTTAAGCTATGTCGTTTGGTTTTATTCGCCTCTCCTCTCCTCTTTGCTGGAGCTTGCTCCCGTTGGAGAAGACATAGAGAGAGAAGAAGACATACACAGAAAACAAAGGAGAAATCCAGCCACCGGTCACGAAACGTCGTGGGTCTCGGTATTCAAAGGCAGTTAGCCGTCGGTGTGGGTTCCTTCCGATTAAGCACGACAGTGGGTTTCAGTTGGGAGGCATCGTGGGTTTGTTTTTGCACCGATTTGGGTCTCGGTTTCAGGGACTGTTAGAATCGTCGCGTGTGGGTCTGTTTATTCCATTATATAGTTCCATCAGGTACTGCTTCTCGAAATTTCTCTCTGGTTCCCGCCTAGTTGCTTCTTCTCTCTGTCTGTGATTGCTTCTTCTCTGTTGGCGACTGGCGAGGTGTTGGGTTTGCTCTGTTTTCGTTGTCGGTTTGTATCTTCTCATGTCATTTGTGTTCTCTATTGGAATAAACAGACCCACGCCGGCGATATATATAATGGAACTGGAGATATCTCAAAATTTTGTTTCTACTTGGTCAGTTTTTTGCCTAATTTCTACTATCCCTTTTCACTTTTCTCTCTTTTGCTTTGTGATCTTTTTGGGGTTGCCACTCATCACTTCACTTTATGTGGGGTTTCGCAAATATTTTTTTGGCGTTTGATGCAGTCATCTTCTTCAAAAGAATTGGTGTTGAGTTTTTGGGAATACCCTTTAAAGTTTAAATGAACCACACCCAATAGTCATGAACTACTGAGTCTTAGTTTACTAATTTTGCTCTCGAACCAGTTGAATAGACAGTGATCATTTTCATCTGGGCTTCAATAAAGAGAGAAGTGAACAAAAAAAACACTGAGGATGACCCAACCCAACCTGACCCCTGTTCGGGTCAATCTTGGTCGGGTCGAGTCGGTTTGTCCGTACACCCGACTTGAACCGAAAAATTTACACCTCTACGTGACCCTACCTCGAGTGTCATGCACGTGATATGACTCACTTGAGTGCAGTAGGAGATGATGTGATGGCACGAAGACTAAAAGTCAATTGGTCTGACGCGCAGTGCTCTTTCCTTATTAATGAAAGGCTTGCACTGATACTACTACTAAGGCTCTATTCTAAACCTACTAAACTAAGCTATCACATGGTACGAAAGAAAATAAATGCGGTACGGAAAGAAATAAACATACTAACTTGGGGTGCTCTCACATATGTGCTAGGTCCTGAGGCAGCACAAGAACTCCTCCTTGTTGGACCTAAATCTATTCTGCGCTCGAGGTGGATCTGTCAGAATGATGAGTTCAACCATCTCGTAAAAGTACCATCAGCATATGGTTTAATCCATTGTTCGTTGACCTTGAATATTCTTTGTCCATCAGTTGATCGTAGGTCTACTGCTTCGTGAGGATATATCTTTTGGATAATGAAAGGGCCCAACCGCCTTGATTTCAGCTTTCCTGGAAAAAAGACGTAAACGAGAGCTAAACAACAGAACTTTCATACCTTCTCTTAATACCTTTTTCTTGAGCAATTTGTCATGCCATTTTTTCTGCTTTTCTTTAGTAATTTGGCATTTTTGTATGCGTTGAGCCTGAACTTCTCCAGTTCTAATATCTGACACATTCTAGCTTCTTCTGCCGCAACTAGGTCAAGTTTTAGGCGCTTTAGCGCCCATTGAGATTTATATTCTAATTCAAGAGGCAGATGACATGTTTTCCACAAAACTAACGCATAAGGAGACATTCCTATAGGCGTTTTGAATGCGGTGTGATACGCCCACAACACATCATCCAGATGCTGCACCTAGTTTTTCCTTCCTGCGCCAACCACTTTCTCCAGAATTTCTTTGATTACTCTGTCAGACACTTCAGCCCGGCCATTGCTTTGAGGGTGGTATGCGGTGGCTATATTATGTTTCACATTGTATTTCATCAGGAGCTTGCTCATGATTCGATTAACAAAATGTGTCCCTTTTCATCACTGATAATGCGTTTTGGCACTCCATATTGCGAGAATATGTTCTTCTTGATAAAATTTTCTATGGTTGTCGCATCATTTCTAACGCAGGCTATAGCTTCTACCCATTTGGTCACATAGTCTACCGCTAGAAGAATATATTGGTATCCTTGTGATGACGAGAATGGTCCCATAAAATCAATGCCCCAGACGTCAAATGGTTCAACCTCCAACACAAATTTCTGCGGCATCTCGTTCCTTGCGTTGATGTTCCTCGTGTGTTGCCATCAGTCGCAATGCATTATATAAGCCCTTGCGTCACGAAATAAGGTAGGTCACAAGTATCCACTTTGTAATACTTTTGTCGCGGTGCGCTGTCCTCCGAAGTGACCGTCGTAAGGCGATTCATGGCATTCCTTGAGGATCTTCATTACTTCTTCTTCTCCCATGCATCGTCGAATTACCTTATCTTGCCCTCTGCGATAGAGAAATGGATCATCCCAAAAATGAAATTTTAATTCATGAAAGAAATTCTTATGTTGTTGCTCTGAGTACCCTTCAGGCATTATTCCTGCCATAAGATAATTTGTCATGTCAACATACCAGGGCGTACTGCTTTCAATGTTGGGTTTTATGCCCTAAAACTCGTAGATAGTAAATGAAACAAATTAATCGATCTCAATAAAGCGTTATTTGAGTAATTCAGTAATTTGGTTATTGAATAATCGAGTTTGCATTAATAAACCCTAAATCCAATAAACTAAGATCCAAGGTTGTTTAAATGAAACTTGGACTAGTATGTGGGGACATATGGGGATCGGTGTCCAAGTAACAACCTAAAAGGTCTATAGTATAGGGATAAGGCTGGGTACCTTATCCTGGTGACACTATGTGATACGGCCCACCTTGTATTCGATACAGATGCAATGATCCAAAGCATCCATGTAGGAGACATGCGGGTGGGGGTATCCTATGCAATGAGTTTGTATAAGACCGGACCGCGAAATAGTAACCACTAGATGTAACGCCGTTAACTAGTCTAGGTTTCTATTTCAATAGGATGACCTAGGTAACTCAATCTCAATCCTGAGTCTGTTATGAGCCCCTTTCAGGAGGAATTGTGCTTAGATTTGTATGGGTGAGAGTGGCCAATTCGCTGACTCAATAAGCCTACCATTTCAGGGGCAAGACCGAATGGGGGCTGGGAACATAACAGTACAAGATGGAATTCACTCCTTCCCCTATTGGGGTAAGTAGATGTGTGTTCCCTTAAGGGCTGATTCCGGGGCTTGAACAAAGCCGCGCCGTCCTCTCCTAGCCCGAGAGGAACTCCTGTTTAGTGGTTGGACCCTAAACAACTTGTTCATTAGAGGAATCAGTGGTACTTAAGGAACCAGAGGTAACCCAGGGGTAAAACGGTAATTTGACCCAGCTGGTGTTACGAACACACGTGAATGATTGACTTACTGCTTGGTTGATATCCGTGGACACAGAAATATTCTACAGTGAGAAGAGTGTAGCTGTGGGTTTTTAGTGGAGTGACCCACAGTTAACGAATGTTGACTAAACTTGGTCAATGAGTTTGGCCAATTAGTCTCGTATCGTTGGAGCTTCTGATCTGTAGGTCCATTAGGTCCCACTGGTAGCTCGTAAAGAGACTTGAGGCAATTAAGTATAAATTGTAATTTGAAAGTGTTCAATTTATTTGGGGAATCGTATAATGTATATTGATGCATTATAATATAAAGTTCATGAAACTTTATAATAGAATTTTTGAATTAATTTCAAAAATTAATTCTTGAGAGAAAATATTTGAAAGAGTTCAAATAAATTTAATATGAATTGGATTCATATTAATTTTAATTTTAATAAAATCCCTAATATTAAATATATGATATTTAATTGGGTAAATTAATTAATTATGGAATTAATTAATTATTTATTAAAATTAGAGACTTTTTCCTATTAGGAAAGAACATATTTGAAAGAATTCAAATAAATTCAATATGAATCGGATTCATATTAATTTTAATTTTAATAAAATCCCTAAGATTAAATATATGATATTTAATTAGGGAAATTAATTAATTATTTCTTCCTTTTCCTATTAGGAAAAAGGTCTTGGCCTTTACCTATAAATAGGACCCTGGGGTGGGGTGAAAGGCATCCCATTCATTCTCCTTCTCTTAGAGAATTCCCCTCAAGGCTTCCTCTAGACTCCCACCAGTCTCCTGCCTCTAGAAGTCTCAGAGTCATACCGGTGTAGCCATAGTGGTGGTGTTCACACTAGTTCGTGATTAATTCACATGCAGTTGGTGAATTTAATCTGAGTCGTCAACGAGAATAAGTAATTTGTTACTTTATAAATTAGATTTAGATCTAATATTTTTGTATGTTTAGCCTTAATATATATTTAGAATAGTTCTAATATTATTGCCAATGTATTGGTATTTTAGATTAAACAAAATTAATTACGAATCGGTCTCAATCACGCTTCCGCTTTACGGAATTACGGAATTCCAATCCTTCACTCAGTTCCTAGCAACTTTTCGTCTGGAAATTCTTCTCCGATGAGTGTGTCAGGTGCATCCATTTTCTCAGGGTTTTCTAGCCGCGACAAGTGATCAACCACTTGATTTTTGCTTCCCCTTTTGTCCTTTATTTGTAGGTCAAATTCTTGAAGTAACAAAATCCATCGAACCAATCGCGACTTTGCATCTTTTTTTGAAATCAAGTATTTTATCGTCGCATGAACAGTGTACATAGTAACTTTTGAACCAATCAGATTCGCACGAAATTTATCAAACACATAAACGACAGCCAATAATTCCTTCTTGGTAGTCGTGTAATTCGTTTATGCTTCGTTTAATGTCTTGCTAGCATAATAAATAGGGTGGATCGTCTTTTCCTTCTTCTGCACTAACACTGCGCCAATAGCCACATCACTCGCATCACACATAAGAATGAACGACTCATCCCAATTAGGCATTGTAAGGATTGGCTCTGAGACTAGTGCATGCTTTAGATCATAGAATGCATGCATGCATTCCTTTGAAAATTCAAATTTCTTGTTTGCCTCCAACAACGCGCATAATGGCTTCGTTATGTGCGAGAAATTTTTAATAAAGTGGCAGTAGAACCCCAATGACCTAGGAAACTACGAATTCCCTTGACAAATGTAGGCGACGACAACTTGTCAATCACTTCAATTTTCGCCTTATCAACTTCAATGTCAGCCTTTGAGATGTGATGGCCTAGAACAATTCCTTCTTCTACCATGAAGTGACACTTCTCCCAGTTAAGCACCAAGTTTGTCTCTTCACATCGCACCAACATGTGCTCCAGATGCGTCAGACAGTCAGCATAAGAGTTTCCATAGACAGAGAAATAGTCCATGAAAACTTCAACTGATTTTTCTAGCTGATTAGAGAAGATGGTCATCATGCACCTTTGAAATGTCCCTAGCGCATTGCATAATCCGAAGGGCATTCTTCTGAATGCGAAAGTCCCATATGGGCATGTGAAGGTTGCCTTTTCTTGGTCTCCTGGCGCAATGGAAATTTGATTGTACCCCGAGTATCCATCTAGGAAACAATAATAGACACGAGCAGTCAAGCGATCAAGCATTTGGTTGATGAATGGTGAAGGAAAGTGGTCTTTTTTGTTATTTCATTGAGCTTGCGGTAGTCCATACATACTCGCCATCCAGTGGCTGTGCGTGATGGAATGAGCTGATTCTTTGCGTTGGTGATGACAATCATTCCTCCTTTCTTCGGGACGCATTGAACTGGATTGACCCATCTACTATCTGCGATAGGGTAGATTACTCCTGCATTGATCCATTTGATAATTTCTTTGCGCACGACTTCCATCATTGCAGGGTTTAAGCACCTCTGTCGCTCTCCAAACTCATCAGATTCATCCACTAATCGAATTTTATGCATGCAATATGATGAGCTTATTCCCTTGATGTCAGCAAGGCTTCATCCTATAGCGCATTTATGCTTCTTGAGGACCTGCATTTGCAAATTTTCTTGCATTAGATTCAATTTAGCTGAAATTATAACAGGTAAGGACTCTCCATCGCCCAAAAATTTATATTTAAGATGCGATGGGAGAGGTTTCAATTCTAATGCATGCAGAGATATAATCGAAGGTAAAGTGGACTCCCTATTTGATACATCTAGCGCATGGATTTATGTGGTGGTCATGGCGAATGCCCGACATTCTTCCACTTTACATGTGACTTCATCTTCTTCTTCAACTCTACGCGCTGCTTCTAGCGCATCCATCCTAAATATCTCCATTGGTGAACAGATTTCTATGCGCGCTATGATCTCGCTGTCTTTTGGCTTAGAAGGGTATTTTAATGCGTTGAACACGTTAAATACCACTTTTTGATCATTAACTTGCATGGTAAGTTCTCCTTTCTGCACGTCTATCAAGGTTTGTCCAATTGCCAAAAAGGTTCGTCCCAAGATGATTGGAACATCTCTGTCTGCTTCATAATCAAGAATAATAAAGTTAGCTGGAAAAATAAATTTGTCAACTTTTACCAGAATATTTTCAATCTTTCCTTCTGGATGTGCTACAGATCTATCTGGGAGTTGAAGGGTAACTGTTGTTGGACGCGCTTCCCCAATACCTACACACTTATATTGATAATGACATTAGATTATGCTTGCGCCAAAGTCACATAAGGCTCTTCCCACATCGATTCCACCAATAGAGCATGGGATGGTGAAACTTCCAGGGTCTTTCAATTTTGGAGGGATTTTACTATTCAAAATTGTGCTACACTCATTTCTCAGCATGATTGTCTCAAATTCTTTCCAGGGTTGCTTGTTAGATAAGATATCCTTCAGAAACTTCCTGTAGCTTGACATTTTTTCTAGCGCCCCCACAAGGGGGATATTGATGTGCAGCTCGTGTAGCACACTAAAAAACTTTTTGAATTGCGCTTCGTCATTTTTCTTGTGCAGCCTCTGCGGGAAGGGAATGGGTGGTTTATATGTGTTAGGCTCTTTTTTTTTTTCTTTTTCTTTTTCCACACTTTCTTTCGTAGTTTTATCTGCACTGGGCCCTTTCTCTGATTCTTTTAGAGGTAGTGTCATTTCTTCTTGCATTGGCGCAACATCCCCACTCTGAAGTTGCTTCCCACTGTGCAGTGTCAACACATGACATTGCTCTTTTCCTCTAGGGGCTTCTGTATTGCTAGGCAAGGTCCCCGTATGTCTGTTTTTTAGCTTTGACGCGAGTTGTCCTACCTGAACCTCTAGGTTCCTTAAGGATGCAGTTTGACTCTGAACAACTGCCTCATTTTTCACGATGTACTCTTTTTGGCTTGCCATAAAGTCCTTCATCATGTTTTCTAGAGAGTTGGATGATGATGCACCTGAGTCTCCACTGCTTGCATTGTTGCTACGTTGGAAATTTCCCTACGCCACATGATCATTGTTAGCATTAAGCAGTCTAGGACCAAAGTTTGCGTTACCTTGCTGCATTTGCTTGGTTGCGTCAGTGTTTCCACTCCATGAGAAATTGAGGTGGTTCCTTTAACCAGGATTGTATGTGTTTGAAAATGGATTATTGCGCGCATTCCCTTGCGGTCCCACATAGAAAACAGACTATGGATTGGATGGGCATTGGTCATGCGTGTGGCCTTCTCCAAAGATGTCGCATCCCACTGCAGCTAGTTGTGCTATGAAGGGCATTGTGTTGGTTGTTAATGCGTCCATCCTGGTGGTCAACACATCAATTTTTGCATTTACCACAGTCATGAGGTCCACCTCAAAGCTTCCTAAGCTGGTCTTCACTGGGTGTTTTCTTTTGTCTTCTACGGTACCCCATTCATAGTTGTTCCTTGCTATGTGGTCAAGAATTTTATGCGCTTCATCGTATGTTTTTCTAAGCAGCACACCATTGGCGGATGAGTCAACAAGTATTTGGGAATTTTTGAATATAGTGAGGCAGTCCATGATGAGGGCATCTTTGTAACAAACCTTTAAATCGTTCCCATGCATCACTAAGTGTTTCATCCTCCAACAGGGCGAACGTCATGATCTCTTTTTGTAGCCTGGAATTTGCTATTGGGGGAAAATATTTTTCTAAGAACTTTTCGGCTAGATCATTTCATGTAGCAATGGAATTTGCTAGTTGCTGGTTCAACCAAACTTTAGCAGCATCTCTCAGCGAGTCTGGAAACAAAATCACTTGCAACTGTTCTGGGGTCACACCAGGGATAATAAACTTGTTGCATAGATCGAGAAATGATTTGAGGTGCAAGTCCGGATCTTCCGCTACATGATCGCGGTGCTGCCGTGGCGCTGATGCGCAACAGGCTGCTTAAGTGCAAGTATACACTATTAAGTAATAAAGTGGAGAATATTCTGGATATCGTACCCAAGGGAGATGGTGACTAGCTAAGTTAACACACGATTCTATAAAATATGAACCTCCTCTAAATTTGCGACCACGGTTGGTAACCAAATAAAAATAGTTGATTGGGGTTTTGGTTTTAAGACAAAAACAAAGTGAGAAAGACGTAAAAACAAATGAAAATATCAATGAGAAAAGAAAGGAAATTCAAACAGTTTCAACCTTGAGCATTAGATCACCTCCACCTATGCGCCTGCAATTTACTCAGGCACTGCAAACGGCTGATACACACTATTTATGTTGCCCACATAGACATGGTGTAGATAGCATATCCCAGTTTGCGCCCGCAACTCCCTGACAACCAGATTGTAAGTTAAGTCCAACTCCTATTCAGCTCCGCTGTAGGTGCCTTTAGGAGACTAAGGGTGTGTTTGGTTTAACTTTTAAAGTGTTTAATTTTGAAAAAAAATACATTTTAAAAAAAAAATTGTAGTGTTTGGCAACCACTAAAAATGAGTTATTAGAAAATGAGATTGAGAAATAAATCATTTTGAGGGAAACACTTGAAACCAACTTTTTTAAAAAGAGTTTGTAAGTCTACAATAACTTGTGTATAAAAACATTTATAAGGAAATGTAACCAAACACATAAGTGTTTAAATTCTAAACCATTTTTATACAATTTTTTTTTTAAAGAATGCATTCTTGAAAAACATTTAAATTAAAATGTAATCCAAACGGACCCTAAGCCGTCTAGAGATCTATTTCTAGGGCTAGCTGGAACTTAGATAAATAATACTCACGACTCTTAAAACCCTAGTGGTTCCAATCCTATTTCTAGGATGCAAGAAGTCAAAGTCCTATTTCTAGGATCTTTTCCACTATTGATTTGCGAACCCACGCCTTTAACTCCAACCTTTCGGCCATCAGTTAAATGCAAACTATGCTAACCTAAGTGATCAGTTTAAGCTAACATTTAAACCTTAATTTCAACAAAAACAAACAATGCTAGAGGGAACAAGGTTTCTTTTGCATAGACGGGGCCTCTTCTATTCAAGGAATCCACATATTTGAACCCCTAAATAGAAGCTTAGCTCATGATTGAAAATAAATTGCAAAACATAATGAAAGACAAACTCGACATGGAGAGAAAAATTAATGAATTACTATTCAAGAATAAACTGAGTACAAAAGATTAACTTACAACCAAAAGTAAACAAATACAAAATGCTAGAAATAAAAGGGTACAAAGCATAAAATATAGACAAGACTCAACTAAGGATCTCTCTCTCTATCTAACTAGCTCTTGCCCTTTTTCAAGGAGAGACAAGCCTTTTTCTTCTTCTTCTTTCGAATAAAAGAGCCGACAAAGACTGAGTGATTCGAAACTCTGAGTGGTTACAAGGTGAGAAGAGAGAACTAAAATAAACCCTAAGGACGAAAACTCCAAGCACCGAGCTCCTCTTGCTTCTTGCACCTTGGTCCCCTTTTATAAACCATGGAAGGTAAGGTTGAATGCCGAGATCAATGTGAGAAGGCCTTGGAAGGTAAGAATCCACGATCCTCAGAGATTTGATGCTGGATTGGGAATTTTCGGATGATTCTGTGCAAATCCCATGAATCTCGGTATTTTTGTCGGAAAGCTTAGTTGCTGTCGCATCTCGGGCGCATTTTCCTCTGTGGTCTGTTTTGACAATTCTGTCTTCAGCATGGGGCTTCTTTCCTTATATGGCTTTGCGGGCGCAACTTTATCGCATTTCTCACATCCTCAACTTTTAACTCCTTTTTCTCTGCTAACCTTTATCTCCTCTTGCAGGTGAATCTTCCTAGCAAAGACTCCTACACAAAAACATTACTTGAATAAAATCTATACAAAATAATCTCTTTTTCTACAAATTAAGCTTAAATTCTATAATTCTAAGATTTCCTTCATGCTTCTACAACTTTTGCTAAAATAACTTAGAATGATAAGATTTAAGCATAAAGTCCTTGCTTTCCAAACAATTACCTAAGCTTTTAGGGCTAAATAACGCACATAAATACGCGATTTCACTACACTTTCTCCAAATTGCCCTGTAGCAGTTAGCATTTGAAACAAGACGGGTTTAAGCTCAAACCTTTCAATTTCCAATGTGGGTCGTACTATTCCTGGATTAAAGTTGCACATTGCAAGGGCTACATAGTCTCTAATGCCTCGTTCTCTATCGCCAACCATTTGTATTGGATTCACAGGAGGGTTTTGTGGATTTGGCGCAACCATCTCCTGAGGTTGCTCTAGGATTTGCCTCCTAGCGCGTCAATTTCTTCTTCTCTTGTGATATGTTCTGTCAATTTCTGGATCTATGGCGATGCCAATGAGGTGAGCAGCACGCATACACCTTTGCACACTTGAAATAAATCCACTCACGACAGGCAGGAAAAATAGCACCAAACGGAATACAAATTAAGAAAGAGTGTTAAGACTTCAATTGCCTTCCCCGGCAACGACGCCAGAAGCTTGATTCGAACTATAAGGCAAGAGAAAAAGCTACAGTATATATGCGTTAGATGACTAAATATTTGCATTTTCCTGCCGCATCAAGGAATTTCACTCTGAAGACACATTTATCGCAATTTCATGCACATATGCACTGATGTGGCGCATCAATACTCTTTTCTAGCATCATTTAATCTAAATTTAGGTGAGAAATAACTTGCTTTTTGCAAGTTATCAAACCCCCCAAATTTAAATTATTGCTTGTCCCCAAACACTGTCTTCTAGCCACTCTGCGAGAATAACTTAGCTTTGAAGATTAGACTCAGCACCTAAAACCTTCTAACTTTCTCCACCAAAGCTTTTCTAAAGAATTTAGCCTTTACTTAGCTCTCCCCCTAGACTTAAGATTTTCTCTTTGCGCTAGACTCTTCAAACTGAAACAACGCAGACAAGCATGCTTGCATTACAAGCTTAGGCGCATAGGCTATTTTTTTTTTAGAAAAAATCATAGAATCGACATCAAAACACATGCTTTCGTTTTGGTTTACCCACATTTGCGATGAAGAGTATCCAACTACGGGCATTGTATTTTTTTACTGCCCTAAACACTCATAGAATACTTATGTGCTCTCGCGAAAAACAAACGATGGGTGATATGAATGCCCCTGGCTACTAGCGCAAGGAAATCAGCGAAACACATTGTTTTCATTATTGGTGCGCTAAAACATGTAACGCACCCCAACTTAAAATGGACAGTGCCCCATGGCTATCAAATGGGTTTTAGGGGTCCAATTATTTTTTTCTCAAAAAGAATTACATATTATACTTAATAATATTAAAATACTAAAAGAAAAGCTGCAATTTAAAAAGAAAAATAGAATCTTGTCAAAAAATATATATATACAATTAACTACTCACTCGAGACACCCTTCGACACCTCCACATACACGACAAATTATTCTAAGTGGGCACCACGATGTGGTTGTCTCTTTAAGATCGTTGGATGTAGGTCTTCAAATTTGTGTGCTCCTAAATAATTGTTGGATACAAAAATCAAGGTACTTGCACAATTTCTCTCTCTTACATCCAACGGTTTAACACTACTAGCCTTGTTATACTTATCTCCTCAAAAAAATTTCTCCACATACACCAACACCAACACCAGCATCCAGCAGTTAGTGTGATTTTAAAATCGAAAACTTGTTTTTAAATTTTTTTTTTTTTTTTCTGTTTTCTCATTTTCGTTATTCAAAAATGTTTTTGAATTAAAAAAAGGGAAAAATACACTTTTGGTCCCTGAGGTTTGGGTTAAGTTAAACTTTGGTCTCTGAGTTTTCAAACTCAACAAAAATACCCCTGAGGTTTGACATAAGGAGCACTTTGGTCCCTGTAGTCCATTTTTCTGTTAAATCCTAACGGCTGCTGACGTGGCACTATTATTTTAATTAAAAAATTATTTTTAAAATTTTTTAAATAAACAAATATTAAAATAATAAATTTTTTATTTTTTTAATTATTTCTCCTTCTCTCTCTTACTCTTCTTCTTCTCCATCTTCTTCTTATTCATCCTTTTCCTTCTTCTTCTTCTTATCTCCGGCGGCGGGCAGCCAGCGCTCGCCGCCGGCAACTGTTTTTTTTTTTTCTTTCTCCCTTCCCTTCTTTTCTTTTTCTTCTTCCACCCCAATTTTTACTGTTTAAAAAAACAGTGAAAAGAGGGGTGAAAAAAGAAAAGAAGGGAAGGGAGAAAGGAAAAAAAACCAGTCGCTCGCGCCCGACGACGGTCGGCAGCGAGCGATGGCCACCGCCCGCCAGAGATAGGAAGAAGAAGAAGGAAGAGGATAAAGAAGAAGAAGATGGAGAAGAAGAGGAAGAGTAAGAGAGAAGGAGAAATAATTAAAAAAATAAAAAAATAATAATATTTTTTTTATTTAAAAAATTTTAAAAATATTTTTTATAAAAATAATATTGTCACGTCAGCAGTCGTTGAGATTAAACAGAAAAATAGACGGTAGATACCAAAGTGCTCCTTATCTCAAACCTTAGGGGAACTTTTGTTAAGTTTGAAAACTCAGGGACTAAAGTGTAACTTAACCCAAACCTGAGGGACCAAAAGTGTATTTTTCCCAAAAAAAAAAAGCAAAATAAATAGGTTACTGATCAAACGTGTTTTTTAAAAACTAAAAATAAAACAGAAAATAAAAAATCAAATTGTTTATGAAACTGAGTCCAAATAATTATCAAATGAAACATAAATGATTCTAACTGATTTTATTTCTCTCATAGAGCTTGGCATCTATAGAAAAAAAAAATACAAGAGTTTAGTGATAATAAAATTGGAAAAAAAAAGTCTCAAAAAAATGGAAAAAAAAAGGTCTAAAAAAAAATGGAAAAAAAAAAGGTAAACACTAATTAACCGATCTGAATATTAACTCTAATAAATGGAAATAGAAATCGAGATTTGACCCATAATCATTCAAATCAATAGGGCTAAATATAAAAAAAATACTCCTCATCCAATTGGTTTTGATTTCAATTATACCCTTATTCTCAAAAGTTTCATTTTAGTCCTTGAAGTTTGGATTTTGTTTTAAAATATTTTTTTTTCTTTTTTTTAATGGAAAGTATATTTTTTTTTTTGAAACATTAATGGAAAGTAACTTGTTTGCATATGTATTGTTGCTTATGTGAATAAAGATTTAGGATCGGTTTGGAATACATTTTAATTTAAATGTTTTTCAAGAATGTATTTTTAAAAAATATTTTACATAAAAATTGTTTAAAATTTAAACACTCATATGTTTGGTTACATTTCCGATTTTTAGACACAAGTTATTGCATACTTAAAACTCTTTTTTAAAAAGTTGGTTTCAAGTGTTTCTCTCAAAATGATTTATTTCTCAATTTCATTTTCTAATAAGTGATACACTAGAAATTTTTTCAAAATGATTTTTTTTTTTCAAAATTAAACACTTTGAAAATTTAAACCAAACACACCCTTAAACACATACATAGAAAAACGATAAAATACATACAAATACATCATATTTTGTTAATAAATTTAACGGAAAATGTATCAAACTATGACTTTGAGGTAAATATCAAATTTCAAAGATTAAAATGAAACTTGTAAAAGTTGATTTGAGAAGAAAAAACAAAGTTGAAATGTCCAGCAGAAGCTTGAATGAAAAGAAGAAAGTCAAATTGCAAAGCTTTCTCAACAAGGTAGAAATCGTCTCGTGGCTTCCTTTGCAATTTTCTTCCACCAGTTCCTTCCTTTAAATCCTCCATTTTCCCCCAACTTCTAAACTATCACCACCACAAAATGCTCTGCTCCAAATCACCCAAACTCCACCGCACCTCCGCCGAACTAGTTCTCAACAACGACGATCTCTTACTCGAGTTCCTTCTCCGTTTACCCATCCGATCACTTCTAACATTCAAATCCGTCTCCAAACGCTGGCTTGCCCTAATTTCCAATCCCAATTTCTCTCACCGTCGAAGCACTTCTCATCCGCCCACTCCTTCAGGCCTCTTCTTCCCCCGTCTGTGCCCTAATTCCCCTGCATTCGGTTTCGTCAATTTGACCGCAAATCCCTTGCCATCTCCGTTCGAATCCCTTAATTTCACCGACCACAAGCACGGAATTGTGATCCTCCAATCCTGTAACGGCTTGTTGTTATGCAGCAGTGCCAATGGAAACTACTCCATAAGAGATTATTACGTTCATAATCCAACGACGAAGCAATTCACGAAGCTTCCCGACCTTCCATCCGGAAGAATTTTAGGGCTCAATTTAGCATTTGATCCTTCGCAATCGTCGGATTACAAAGTTATTTCCGTTCGGGACTCCGATTTCTTCACGAACAATTACCAAATCGAGATTTATTCCTCTCGGACTGGCCCCTGGAGGCCCTGCCATGGCGTATTTTCGGCTCCACCGAGCATGAGATTCGACTGCGGAGTGTACTGGAACAGAGCCGTTCATTGGATCAGCACTGGGGAAAACTGCCTTTACTTCGATCTGTACGAACAGAAACTCCATGAATTGCCAATGCCTCGAGTTCCCGATGGTTGGGAAGAGAGAAGGGTGGAGTATTTTGGGAATTGTGGCGGACATCTTCATCTGATCGAAATTTACGAACCTCAAGAATTGCAGTTGGACGTCTACGAAATGCGAGAGGATCGTTGTGGGTGGTTTGTGAAGTATCGTGTTGATCTTCGTTCCGTTTCTGTTGCATTTCCCAAAATGATTCCTTCTGAAGAGGAGTTGGAATGGGGATTCTTGAACAAGTTTTCGGTGATGGCCATTGTCGGTGGAGTTGAGGTGGATGAGGAGTCGCATGTTGTTTTGAAGGTTGATGAGAAGGTTGTGAGAGTGAATGTTGAGAGTGGAAGATTTGAGAGCTTGGTGGAGATTGAAAATGGTGAAGGAATATCAACGTTCATTGTTCCTGTTGGCTTCGGACAGACATATTTGTACATTGAGAGTCTTGCATGTGTTTAACAAGTCTAATTAAGGCTTAGTTTGAGATTGTTGTAGCTTATAAAATAATTGCTCCCAACTGTGTTTTTTAAAAAAAATCAGTTGTTGTAACTAGAAATAAATTAGTGTTTGGTAAATTCAAACGAGATTGTTGCGATTTAGTTATAATCACGAAAGTGGACATATTCATTTTGATTATTTTTATATTGATACTCAATATTTAAATTGTTATAACATAATTATTTAAATTTTATTATAGTTTGAATTTAAATTTCTATTTTGTTATTCTAAAAATTTATACTTTGTTATTTTAAATTATATGATAAAATATTATAACATTGTAATGAACAAATATTATTCCAATTTAAGTACAAACAAAATTTAAGGAAAAATATGATTAAGAAAAAAAAACACAAAATTGATAAACCAAGAACACAAGTTATTGAAAATTCAATTATTGTTTTTATCATCTCAAATGTAGAAGAACGATTATGAAAAAAGTTTTTAAAAAATTAAAACTAACCTGACAAAGGGATCGATAAGGGGTGTGAAAATAAAATTAGGGAGGGATATAATTGGTATTTTGTAAAATTGTTAAAATAGACGCCTAATTGTTCGGGAAGTTATTTTCAAAAGCTACGATTGAATAGATTTTGTAAATCTAAAGAATTCGAAATAGATTTTCCATAAATTAATAAAAAATCAGGTTTACCAAACAACCAAGTTAGTTAAGATTTTCCTATATATAATCACTTATAATCCTATCCACAGCAACGCCAAACGGGCACTAAGATGGGTAATTTTTTTTTTTTTTTTTTTTTTTTTTTAGAATATTAAGGTAGGTAATTGGGTTGTCATTTTCATGAATTCATTAAAATAGGATTGGTTAAAATATATATAAATAAAATACCCTAAACTATGAGGTTTGTTTCAAAAATGTCCTTGAACTTTAAAAAGTTTCAAGAATATTCCTGAATTTTAAAAAATGTTTTAAAAATTCTATTGCCGTTAATTTTTGGATGGAGACCGTTAAAGTTTCAGTTTCGTTAATAACCTTGAAATTTCAAAAAGATTTAAAAAATACCCTTATTGGAAAATGCTTCTTTTTTTTCCTTCTCTCAGCGTAAATTCTTCCACCATGGAAATTAATGAGAAATTTTACTTAGGGGCTGTTTGGGGCGCTGAATTGGTTATAATATCTGGTGGTTATAATAATCTAGGGATTATAATAGTCTGGGGGTTATAATAATCTGTGTTTGGGGTGCAGATTATTATAGTCTGGGATAAAATAATCTGTGTTTGGGGTGCAGATTAGTTTAGTCTGGGATAAAATAATTGTAGATTATTTTAGTCTGGGATAAAATAGTCTTTGTTTGGAGTGTTGATCTGTTTTAACATGGGGTTTGAATCAAAGGTTCAAACTGACTGTTTTCTTTTTCTAGTTTTTATTTTTTTTATTTTTTTTATTTTTTTTTATTTTTATGATATACGATTCACTTTGATTTAGGGTTATGTTTTTTTTTTTACAAAACAAAAAAGTTTAGGATTTGGTATAGAAAAATCATATCAGTTAACTTTTAGTATTGCCAAAATATAAATTGTAAATGTTTAGTTCAAAAATCATATTAGTTTTTTTTTATCAATAAAATCATTTGAAATAAACTTGAGTGTGTTAAATACAATTTCGTTTGAATGTTATTTTATTTTATTTTTTTTTTTTAAGTTGGTTAACCTTCGATGTTGTCAACGACTTTTCCGGCAACCTTCGATGTTTTTTTCTTTATTTTTATTTTTTATATTTTTCAAAATGAAAATGAGAAGAAATATGAAAAAAACGAAAAAAAAAATCGGTGGCCGGAAAAGTCGTCGGCGATTGCCGGAAAAGTCGTCGACGGTCGTCGGAAAAGTCGTCGGAAACTTCGCCGGCCGACGGTAGCCGGCGGTCGTCGGAAAAGTTAGGGAGTCGCATGGAAGAAGAGAGGAGAGAGTTACTGTAGAAAATGGATAGAATAATCGGGTGGGTTGAATGATGGTTACTGTAGAGAATGGATAAAATAATTGGGGGTAAAAATAGCCCACCTCACCATTTATTTTTGTTGGTGCCCCAAACATTGAATAGGTTATAATAATGGGGGTTATTATAACCTATTCAGTGCCCCAAACACCCCCTTATTTGTCATGTATTCATAGACTATGAGCTTTTCTTCTCAACGCATCATCCCAAGAGCTTAACTAGATTTTCATGTCGAAACTTCAAGATGATTTTTGTTTTGTTCTTGAAATTCTACATGTATTTGACTTCATTTTGTTGGTGGCCTTTTCAATATTATTTCCTCACCAACCACTACCCATTAGTTTTCTCTATATTCATTTTATGAAAAATGAATGAAATTATTGTTGTATACTGGTTCTAACCATTCTTAAATATTAATAAAAATAAAATCATATATAAAACATTTGATTAATTAATCTAGTAAACTTGACCAAACCCACAATCTTATAAACACATCTTCTTCTTATCACTATACACAAATAGAGAGCGCAAACTCGATTTCTAAGTCTGTTTTCATCTGGTATTGTGTTGCACACAACCTTTATAAGCAAAGTTTTGATATTAATTTTCATGGAGGAAGAATTCATTGTGAGAGGAGGAAAAAAGAAAGCATTTTCCAATAAGGGTGTTATTTATTTATTTATTTATTTTTAAAGTTCAAGGGTATTAATGAAATTGAAACTTTAACGGTTTCCATAAAAAAAATTAACGGCAGGGGTATTTTTGAAACATTTTTTAAAGTTCAGGGGTATTTTTCAAACTTTTTAAAGTTTAGGGGCATTTTCTAAACAAGCTTCGTAGTTCAGAGGTATTTTTTTTTTTATAATTTAGCCAATAGGATTTAAATCCAATAAAATATTAGATTGAATGTAAACTATATCATTAATTAATTTATAAACATGGTTTATGGTAGAAATGTTGTATATTATTATTTAATAACATATAATTTATAATACATATTTATATATATTTTAGAAAACAAGGTTACTCTTAAGTGACCATTCTTTATTTTACCATTAAATGACAATACAAATTCACAACTTCCAACATAAGGGGTCGTTTGGCCCACTGTGTTGGTTATAATAATGAGGGTTATTATAACCTACTCAATGTTTGGGGCATCAACAAAAATAAGGGGTGGAGTGGGTTATTTTTCCCCTCCGTGTTGCTACAGTAACCACCATTCAACCCACCCAATTATTATATATCCGTTCTCTACCGTAGTAACTCTCTCCTATCTTCTTCCATGTAACTCATTGACTTTTCCGCCGATGATTGACTGATGACTTTTCCGGCGACCACCGACAACTTTTCCGGCGACCACCGTCGACTTTTCGATCACTTTTCCGGCGATCGTCGACGAATTTTCCGACGACCCTTTTTTTTCTCATTTTAATTTTGAAAAATATAAAAAACGAAAAATAAAGAAAAAAAAAAGGTAGAAAAAAAGGGAAAAAAAATTTCGTCGTCAAAAAATTTGTTGGTGGTCGTCGAAAAAGTCGAAAAATTTCTAGGGAGTTATATACTAGGTTGTCTTTGTACATATATAAATATGGAGTTTTATTACATAATTACTTTTGATAATAAAGTATATGAATGTTTACCTCCATCGTACCATGTTTTTCATTCCAAATTATACTCATCGTATTCAAGTTTAATGTGATAATAATAATTTTAAAAAAATACTACTCAAGTTTTTATTTTATGTGATTTCTATTTTATTTGATTATTTTGATAATGAAGGTAAAATGAGTTTTCAATAAGCATTTACCATTTTTATGTTGGAAATACAAAAATGAAACAAATATGGTTTTTCTATATGAAATCATAAAATGACTTATTTTGCGAAAAAACAATGACTCTAAAACAAAGAAAATCAACCCTTACCGTAGGTTATTTTTTTTCCTTTTAAGTTAAACACATAATTTAACCCCTATACCCAAAACTTTATTTTTTTTTCCAACTAAACCTAAAACTTTTTTTTATTAATATTTGGCGTACAAAGTTGTATGAGAAAAATAAACAAAAAAAATTAAAGTCAGGAAAAAAAAAATAGTTAGCTTGAACATTTGATTCAGAACCCCATGTTAAACAGATCAACACTCCAAACACGGACTATTTTAACCCAGACTAAAATAATCTGCACCCCAAACACAGACTATTTTATCCCAGACTATAATAATCTGCACCCCAAACACAAACTATTATAACACCCAGACCATTATAATCCCCAGACTATTATAACCCCCAGCTATTATAACCAACTCAGTGCCCCAAACAGCCCCTAAAAGTCAACAAAGTCACACAAATTATATAATATGTCAAACTTTAGATCTATCAGTTTATGTAATGTATCATATAAGATTGTTGCTAAAGTGTTGGTTAATAGAATGAAATTGATTCTTCAAGATATTATTTCAGAGATTCAGTCTACTTTTGTCCCAGATCTCATTCAATTTTTGATAATGTTATAGTGGGTCATGAATGTTTGCATATTATAAAATCTAGGAGGAAATGACGGAAACGATGGGTAGCCCTAAAGTTAGATAAGAGTAAAGCATATGATAGAGTAGAATGGTGTTTTCTGGAGAAACGAATGTTAGAGATTGGTTTTCATTATTCATGGGTTGCTCTAATTATGGATTGTGTGAAAACTACAAAGTTTTCTATTCTAATTAATGGAGCTCCTACTGGATGTATTATTCTTGAGCAAAGATTACGCCAAGGTGATCCATTATCCCCTTATTTATTCTTGCTTTGCTCGGAGGCTCTCTCTACTTTGATTTCTGGGGCTATGAAGCGAAAAATTTGACTGGTATAAGGCCGGGTAAGAATTGTCTAGATATTTCTCATCTGCTCTTTGTTGATGATAGTCTTATTTTCTGTAAAGTGTCTATAGAAGAAGTTTGGAAATTTCGTACGTTATTGAAAACATATGAGGTGGCATTGGGCCAAAGGGTGAATTATGCTAAATCTGCTTTATTTTTCTCCCCAAATGTGCCGTTAGATTTTCGCACAACTCTGTCTGATATTATGGCAGTATCAGTAGTCGAGGATTTGGGAAAATATCTGGGAGTGCCTTCTTCTTTCACCAGGAATAGGAGGGATGATTTTAAAGCAATCAAGCAACGAGTTTGGCAAACATTACAGGGATGGAAAGGAAAATTGTTTTCGATGGGAGGAAAGGAAGTGCTTATTAAAAGTGTGGCACAGACCATACTCACATACATTATGAGCTGTTTTCGCCTTCCACAAACGTTATGCACTGACATTCACAGAATGATGGCTCGTTTTTTTGTGGGGATCTACCAGATGCAAAAAGGAGAATCCATTGGAAGAAATGGGAACATCTATGCCTACCTAAGGAAATGGAAGGTTTAAACTTCAGAGATCTAGTGAGCTTTAACAAAGTTTTATTAGCTAAATAGGTTTGGCGTTTAGTTACTAACCCGAGACTTTTGGTTTCTAAGACCATTTAGGGAAGGTATGCGCATCAGACTTCTTTGCTCACGACACCAGTTCGATCTAACAATTCAGCTTTTTGGAAGGGGTTTGTTTGGGCGCGAGATCTCTTAACAGTTGGTTTGCGTAAAAGGGTTGGGAATGACAAATCATCCATCGTTTTCTTTTAGGACCCTTGGATCCCTAAGGAAAGTACTTTTATACTACTGAAGCTGCACACACACAGATATTCAGGAGGATGCATTAGTCTCTGATTTTATAACCCGTCAAATAGTTGGGATATGGATAAGATTTGAAGGTTTGTGGTAGGTGAGGATGCAATGTTGATTAATTCTATTCCAATGAGTGGATCTAATGAGGAGGACACATGGATTTGGCATTACACAAATAATGGTAAATATTCTTCCAAGAGTGGGTATATAAAGCTGCCATGAAATTATCAGTAGGGCGGACATCTTCAAGCTCTAATCTTCAAAGCCAGTGGTGGAATACTCTATGGAAAACCAAAATCCCATCTAAGATTAAAATATTCGTCTAGAAGACATTTCATGCGTGCTTACCAACAAACTACTGCTTGTGGAAACGAGGTATGGATATATCTAATGTTTGTAGACTTTGTATGCATAAATAGGAAACCATTGATCATGCTTTATGTGGATTTAAGCGATCTGAGAGGATTTGTGATATCATGTTTCCTCGTGTAGATAAAAATATTGTGATTGCTAACAATTATCCAGATCAAATTATGAGATTAGCATATCAGTTATTTAATGAAGATTTTGAGAAGAATGTTAGAAATAGCTCTTAGCATAATTTAAATATTGTTGAGTGGCCATATAGGTATGAATGGATTAACAATTATTGAAAGGAAACTTGAAATCAAGAGAGTGCAAAATGCGTTGAAATGCAACGCATAAGCGTGGACCAAGTTATGAAGGATTATGGTGTTAATTAAGGTATACACTGATGCAGCAATTCATCCTGACAGAGTTGGAGCGGGATATGGAGTCGTAGGGATGTTCACGGGGCGGGGCGGAGACGGGGAAGCCTTCCTCGTCCCCGTCTCCATCCCCACCCCCTAAATCATTCCCCAAAATTCCCCATTTAATTTTAATTTTGCGAGAATCGGGGCGGGGATCAGGTTCCTCGTGGGAAATTATTCCCCCTTTTTTTTTTATTAAATTTCAATCCATGACAATTCTTTTTAAAAGATCTAAACAATAATATTTCATGATAGAGTTTAAAATCTTCAAACATCATTTCTAAAAGTTTAAATTTCAATATTACAATATGGTTTTCAACTTAAATGTTACACAATTACAACATAGTCTCAAATATATAACAAATCTTAAAATAATACCAACAATAAAATAACAAGTCTAAAATTAAAAATTACAACAACAACAAAGCTAAGGTTATACTATTTATACTTACAAATTACACCATAATATTATAATAATATAAATTAAAATATATTACATTATCTATATCTATCTATCTATCTATATATATATATATATATTATAAAAAGAGTGGGGCAAGGCTGGGGACGGGGAATATAATCCCCATCCCCGCCCTCGTTTAGAGAATTGAGAAAATTTTCTCCCCACTCCCTCCCCCATTCTCCGTGCAAACGGGGATTCCCCGTCCCGTTCGGGGCCCGACCCTATGGGGTAAATGGACACCCCTATGGAGTTGTTGTGATGGATACTAATGGGCACTTACACTGAGCAATGGAAATGGTAGATCATATACTGCTTACACCTCTGGCAGCAGAGATTCAAGCAATTCTTCATGTTTTGAGGCTATTACAATGAATGCAAATCAAAGATGCATGTTTCTTTTCGGAGTCCTCAAATGCAATCAACATGTTTATTGGGGAGGAAGAAACTATTTCTAAAATTCATCATTGGATAGTGCAAATCCAAGAAATGAGCAAGACTTTCAATTGTATATCTTTCTCTTACATTTCTAGAGATAGAAATCGAAGAGCAGATTATTTAGCAAAAGAGGTTTTAAGTCACAAAAAATTCATGTTGTGGTTATCAAATTTTCCACAATGACGGTTGTCAATGGACAATTCTACCCATTGTAAATGTATTCAGAATTGTACTTGCAATGATTAATGAAATGTTACATTCTTGATTTAAAAAAAAAAAACAAAGTCACACAGATTCAAATCCTTTTAGGCCAATCAGAACTATGCTCACTCATTAATGCATAACTTCCATTCTTCGATTAGATATTCAAAATTTCATCCTATTTTTTAGCTTAAAACGTAAATTCAATTTTTTTTCTTAAAAAAGGTAAATTAAAATTTAAACTTTCAATTTTGTGTCTAATAGATCCTTGACCTATTCAATATTTTTTAAAATTCATGGACTAGATATTTATTTAATGTAAGGTTAAACACAAAATTCTATTATGTCTAATAAGTTCATTAATTTAAGGAAAAAATACACTTTTAGTCCCTGAGGTTTGGATTAAGTTACACTTTGGTCCCTGAGTTTTCAAACTCAACAAAAATACCCCGAGGTTTGAGATAAGGAGCAATTTGGTCTCTGCCGTCCAATTTGCCGTTAAACCCTAACGGATTTCTTCGTGGCACTATTATTTTAATAAAAAAATATTTTTTTAATTTTCTAAATAAAAATATATTAAAATATAATAAATATGATTTTATTCTTTTTTTAATTATATCTCATTCTCTCTCTTACTCTTCCTCTTCTTCTCCACTTCATCATCTTCCTTCCTCTTCTTCATAGCTCCAGCGGCCGGCAGTCGGTGGCTACCGCTCGCCGCCGCCGCCGGCCACCTGCAACTGTTTTTTTTTTAATCTTTTTCCCCTTCTTTTATTTTCCTCATTCCTCCCTTTTTCACTGTAAAAAAAATAGAAACGAAGAGGGTTTTTCCCCTTCGATTTCGACGCCGGAGAGGGAGGAGGGACCTCCCTTAGGAAATGGAGGAGAGACCTCCCTCGTCCGATCGAGCGAGGGAGGCCCTCCCTCGTTCTCTGTTTTCTTCTTTTCTTGTTTTCTTTTTTTTTTAAAAAAAAAAAAACAGTGGAATGAGGGGAGGAAGAAGAAAAAGAGAAGAAGAAAGAAAAAAAAAAAAAAGAAAATCAGTCGCCTGCGGCGGCGAGCGGTGGCCGCCGGCCGCCAGAGATAGGAAGAAGAAGAAGGAAGAAGAGGATGAAGAAGATGGAGAAGAAGAAGGGAGAGATGGAGAAATAATAAATAATAATAATAATAATAATATTTTATTATTTTAATATTTTTTATTTAATAAAATTAAAAAAAATAATTTTTTTTATTAAAATAATAGTGCCACGTCAGCGACCGTTAAAATTTAATAGAAAAGTTGACGGCAATGACCAAAGTGCTCCGGTTGAGTTTGAAAACTCAGGGACCAAAATGTCACTTAACCCAAACCTCAGGGATTAAAAGTGTATTTTCCCCTTAATTTAAAAAGTGTTGAATACGCTAGGACTTATTTGATACTTTAAAGATCTACCAGACCTATGTACCTTCGATCGTGAGGTCTGAGGTTCGAATCCCCCACCTCCAAATATTGTTGTACTAAAAAAAAATCCATATAATTGACATACTTCCTCGATAAGAGATTTGAATCCCCCACTTCAAATGTTATCGAACTAAAAAAAAATTGGCAAAAACTCCTCTCTTCAAGACTTAAACACATGCAAGAGTTTCAATGTACAAAAATGCATCAATCTCCCCAAATCCCATGGGAAATTTGGTAGTTCCTCCATCATTCAGAATGTACACCATCCTTTCAAAGCTTCCACTCTTCACATCCACTCTTACAGCTTTTCCAAGACTCTGCAAGACAACATATGGCTCCTCATCGACCTCGCTCCGATCAACAATGGCGAACACCGTGAACTTGGAGAAACCCATCTCTTCAGCCGCACTCATTTTTGGGAACAAAGTAGACACCCAATGAAGATCAACCCTATACTTCACAAACCACCCACAACGATCATCTTCCACCTCGTACACATTCAACACACCTTGACGTTCAGAACTTTCAATCCAATGAAGATGCCCACAACAATTTCCAAAATACTCCACTCTTTTATCTTCCCAACCATCAGAAGCTCGAGGCCTCGGCAATTCATGGAGTTTCTCTTCGCACAGATCGATGTAAAGGCAATTTCCCCAATTATTCCAATGAACAGCTCCATTCCAATACACTCCACAGTCGAATCTCGCGTAGTATGGAGCCGGGAATCGGCCATTGTAGGGCCTCCAGAAGCCAGAATCAGACGAGTAAATGTCGATTTGGTAGTTGTTGGAATCAAAAATTAGAACGCAGATGACTTTGTAATTTGATGATTGCAGAGGATCAAATGCTAAATTAAGACCAACGATTGCTCTGCTTCTGTCAATCTCCCCTTCTTTGGTTTCAAGTTTGGGAAGCGTTGTGTATTGCTTCGTCGTTGGATTGTAAACGTAATAATCGCTCTTCGGATACGATCCACCTTCGTTGCAGCACAACAACAAGCCGTTACAGGATTGTAGGATTACAATTCCATGTTTCGGCACAGAGAATTCAAGAGATTCGAACGGAGCCCTAGGCGGATTTGGGCGCAAATCGACGAAATCGAAAACAGGGGAATTAAGATGCCTGAAGGAATGGGAGGATTGGAATTGCTCCAACGATGAGAGAAATCGGGATCGGAAATTAGGGAAAGCCATCGTTTGGAGACGGATTTGAATCGTAGAAGTGATCGGATTGGTAAACGGAGAAGAATCTCGAGTAAGAGATCGTCGTTATCGGCGACTGTTTTGCCGGCGGCGGGGGAGAACCGGCGTTTGATTCTGGGTGATTTGCGGCGGAGCATTTTGAGATGAGAATCGGAAGGGTTGAGGAAAGAGAATTTTGGTCCGTGTTGAGATCGCGGCTGGATGAGGCTTTGATGAAGGAATTGGATGAATATTGCAGAGGAAGCTAAGAGACCCTTTCAACCATTTTGTGCAAGTTTCAGAACATCTATGGGCCTATGGGATTGGGAAAGATTATTTGTGGGTTTTTTTTTTTTTTTAATATTATTTGTGGGTTAAAATATCATTTTGGTGAATGTTATACTCAAAGATCAAGGATCATGTCGATGTAAATGTCGAGGTCTAGATTTTATGAAAATGTCGAGGTCGATGGAAATATCGAGGACATTTCGGAAAAATTCATAGAATTTGTGGAAATCGTTAGAAATTATATGAATTAGTCAATAAAATTTTAATTGTGGCTTAATTGAATTATAATTGATCATTTTTAATCATCATATCTAAAAATTAAGACAATATTTACATGAAAATGTCAATTGAAATGTATGCGTGCAGGAATTTAAAAAAAATGGAAATTGATAAAAATTGTTTGAATTATTAAATGAAACTTTAATCAATACTGGCCATCCAGCAAATGCGGAGTTTCTCGCTTAAGGCTTTCATCGTGGTTTTGTTCTACCTAGGAAACCAGGTTCGAAGTTAGGTTGACGAATTCTATAGCTTAATTATATGATAATTGATTCTTTAAAAAAAAATTATATGATAAGTGATCATTTTTAACAATCATATCTAAAATATAGCTATAATATTTAGACTAAAACGTCGATGAAAATTGTTGATGATCAAATTTCGCTAGGAAATTTACCTTCGCTCCACGTGACGATCGACAATGAATTTTAATGAGAGCGGGGAAGACGTGACCTGCAAGACAAGCAAACGCTGCACACCGGTGTGGTGTAGACCACACACACTCTGATGGTTAAGTTAGTTTTGGACTAGAAAACGGCAGAACGTTTTGGTGTTTCCCGAGATACCTGTGTGTGTTAAGACTTCGGTCTTTCCATCCCTTTCATAGGGCAATTTCAGTCGCCTTTATAGTTTCTTCCCTGTAGGGTTTCAGCTTGGGTTGGACCTGAAACACGAATTGGGCCCGTGGACCTGGTCGACCTCGGCAATGGGCTGAGGCCGAGCATTCTCCTCGGCCTCATTCTAAGGCCAAGGCCGAGGAGAAACAATGGGGCCGGGGAGGGCCCCGACCCTTCTTCCGTTTGTCTTGGGCCGCTTTTCGACAACCTGGACCCAACGATTCCGGCCCATCCAAACTGAAAAGTTAATGGTTATTTCTATTCACAACATTAAGCCCCCACTCTCTGGTGAAGACCATGGCCTTGCCTTCGTCTCCATCAGAGAGTTGATTTATTACTTCAAGTCTTGCAAAATTAGGAGATTCTTACCTTCTTGGTGCTTTGATGCTTCATTGTCAAGTGATTTTTTTGTCACAGTTCATCATCCAACTAAAGAAAGACATTTTATTCATTCTTAGTTAGCTTCAAGCTTCAAAGGTGACCGTATGGTTGATTTAAAACTGGGCCAGTAACTAGATGGTTTGATTCCATTTGCATAAAAAGACAGAGCAGAAGAGGACAAAAAGACATTATCAGCAGGCATGCTCGGCCTTGGCCATTGGCCGAGGCCGAGCAGGCTAGGCCTGCCAAAGTAAGCCTAGCTTGATGCGGAATTTTCCTACCGCAAGCGCACGGGTCAAGTAATAATATAGTGAATGTGATATTCGAATGTCGTCCTCTGGATTGGATTTCTAATCAATTTTAATTACCGAAAATAATCTTGTCCAATTTTATATAGGGAACAAATCAAAGTGAGAATGAATGTAATCAAACACAAATCAATGAAAAAGTATGACAAGCTAATGGAGACAACGGTCTTAGGGACTTGATTTCACCAATTGGGATTATGGATTAATTCATGGTTTAATGACATGCTAAGATTCATAAATCTTGGGAAACTAAAATCACATATATCTCTCCCGAGCATACATGATTCTCCCACATTCAATGAACCCGATATCCCTATCTAAATTCATTAAACATGCAAGGCATTAAGGTTAACCTTTTTAACGATTTCTAGAATTAACTATTATCTCCCGATTTCTAGCTAAATCCTAGTTATGCATAATGATTTCTAAGCTAAATCCTCTCTCCCGAGTTAGATTTAAGCACAAACAACAATCAATTTATGGCCGGTAAATTGAAGGCATTAAGAACACAATTATGCATAAATGACATCAATAACAATAAAACCATAAAATCAATCCATAAAGTTTCCAACGGCTACATCAATCCCTAAGAATTAAACTTAGCTACACATAATCCGAATTACAATATAAACTAAGTCTAAACAAGCCATAAGAACTACAAAAGTAAAGGGTAAAGAGAATTGAACGCTAGGTAGGCCGAGACCGCACGTCCCCGTGATGATCCCCACGAACAATCGTTTGATTCCCGCTTTCCTCCACTTGTTTTAGCCTCAAAAGTCCCTTTTTTTCTCTGTTTTACGGCTCCAAATCGTCCAAGAGAAGTCCCCCAAAAAGCCCTAATCGCAATCTTTAAATAAGGCAAAAATTGGTCCTAGCGTCGCGACGCTGTCGAGGTAGCGTCGCGACGCTACTGCAAAATTACGGAGTCTGGAAGTTCGCCTAGCGTCGCGACGCTAGTCACATAGCGTCTCGACGCTATGATTTTTTTTTTTTTTAAGGATTGAACTCCATTTGACTCCAATTTCTCAATTAAGCTCAACATAACAATTTCCTACAAAATAAACATTAAAGAGCAATAAAATGGTTACGAATTACTCAAAGACTAACCAAATTGTAACGGGAAAGATAGCTCGCTATGCGCGCTATCAAATACCCCCAAACTTAAGCTTTTGCTACTCCTCGAGCAAACTAAAAATCAAACATACAGTGGAAGAATGGATGCAACAAACATGACTCAATCCTCAAGGCTCAAAAGTCAATAGTCAAGCAAGCAAGAGACATGCACACAAGGACCAATGAGGGAGACAAATTAAAATTTTTCCAAAATTAACTTGCACAAGCGAGATCCAACTCAACGAGATCAGACTCTACTAGCCCGGGATTGGATTATTAAACTCTCAGCTCATCTTCCCTCTACACTGGCACTAAGGTTTCACTAACGAGTTAATGGAACAAATTAGTTTGTTTTCCTCCATACTTAGGTGCTTATAATTAACAATTAAATTAAGCATTTATATGTGGCACTAGCTTTCACACACCTATTGCAGGGACCCTTAACCTGAGTTTTCTCTGGTTGGCCTAACTGATCACAACAGGGGTAGCTCTTTTTGCATAAACTTTATTACCCATTGCATTGCGCGCATAAGTCATGACTTTTTTTTTTTTTTTTCAATTTGTAACAACAAGAATGATTTTTCTTTATGAGCATAATAAGCATATATACTTTTCTTTCCTCCTAAGCAAGATCAAACATGCTAATTTGCAAAAAATTAACTCTTTAGCTCTTCCCTACACCTATCGAGGTGACAACAAGCATATGAACCTAATAATTCGCTCTTAAGCATTCAAATTCAAATCTAGCCAAGACAAATACTCTACTCATGCAAGTCATCTCCTAGAAAAAGTTTAAAAAGTCTCCCTTTTTGGGCACTCATGCTTACAACTCATCGAAAGCTTAAAAATTGACAAGCAAGCCTATCCTAGGAAATCATAGTCATGCAAAAATGGCATCCAGAAAACAACCATATGCTCAATTCAAAGAAAGCTCAAAACTATAGCCCGAACTCCTCCACAAACATGCTAATCCACCCCCAAACTTAAAACATGCATTGTCCTCAATGTATAAAGAAAATAAGGCATAATCAAGCATGAGAACAAAAAAAAGAATGGAAGGAGTGAACAATACTGCCCTAGAATGATGATGACTTCTTGACTGGAAGCTTGAAAGCAAAGGAGAGACTGAAACCAAGACCTACAAAACAAAAACAGACAATAAATAAAACTCAAAAAGAAAAACACAACTAAACTTACTTGGGTTGCCTCCCAGAAGCGCTTGTTTAACGTCATTAGCTCGACGTGTTGACCGAATGGGCATCAAGGTGGTCTAATGTCAGGTGTCCCGTGCTCTTCCTAGCACCTTTCCTGTACCCTATCAACATGGTCTTTGATGTGTTCTTAGGGTCCTCAAAAGCTTTTAAGATCTCCTTCTCCTGTTGGACTCTGATGATTAGCTCCCTGAGTTCAATATCAATTATAACCCTCCCTGTAGCAAGGAATGGTCTCCCTAATATAATAGGCATGGCAGGATTCTCTTTAATGTCAAAAACAAAGAAGTCAACAGGAAGGAAAAATCTACCTACTTTGATCAGAACATTCTCCACAATTCCATAAGGACTAACCACAGACTGGTCAACCAACTGGAGCCTAACAGTAGTAGATTTTATCTCTCCTATATTTAGCTTTTTTCACAATGATAGTGGAATGATATTTATGCTAGCCCCTAGATCACATAATGCTCTACATGAATAAGTACCAAAATTACAAGGAATAGTAAAACTCCCTAGATCAGTCAATTTTTCTGGCACTGTCTGCTAAACACGAGCACTGCATGTCGATGCTAGGTAAACAGTCTCCATCTGCTTCTCCTTTTTCTTTTTGATGAGTCATTCCTTCATGAACTTCCTGTAGTGAGGCATTTGTTCCAGTGCATCTGCAAAAGGAATATTAACAGTCAAACCTGTAAAAGCATCAAGAAACTTATTAAACTGAGCCTTAGAATTTTTCTTTTTTCTATTCTTTGACTTAGGAACTAAAACAGTAGGAGAAGGGATAGAGAGCTCAGGTATAAGCTTTTCAGCTTCATTTGAGGTGGTGCCCTCCTCAACTTCTCCAGCGAGTTCCTCAGTTTCAGTAGTCTCGTCCTCCTCAGCTACTTGAGTCTCCTCCTCGTGATGCACAGAGACGGCCTTGCAGTACTCCAATGAAGATTTCTCCTGTTCAGCTGGGGCTTTTCCTTTATTCATGGTGTTGACAACACTTACCAGTTGTCCCAGCTGAGTCTCTATGTTCTTGATGGCTGCAGAATGCCCATTGACAGTGGTGTTTATGGCAATCACGGCCTCCTCAAGCTTATTTGATCTGTTACTTGATTCTGCAATAAAAGCTCCAACGAGATCCTCTAAAGATTTCTTACTTTCTTGACTTTGAGGGGTAAAGCCAGGAGGATTCAGAACATTCTTATTATTTGCATATGAAAAATTCTCATGATTTCTATTACTAGGGTGATAGTGTGTAGGTGTAGAATTATTATTGTACCCCCTAAAATTATAATTTGAAACATACTGAACCTATTCGAGATTTTCCTCCTGAGTCTGGGATGCAAGGGCAGCTGTAGACTCAATCGATTGAGCACTCCCTGTACCTGAAAACTTTAAAAATGCATTAGCAAGGGAAGACATCTGGGCCTGAAGTGCACTTACGTTGTCAATCTCGAACACTCCAGCAGCAATCTTTTTCGGTCCCGACCGCTCAGATGGCCACTGATAGCTGTTGGTGGCCATATCCTCTAGCAAAGTCCTAACATTCTCAACAGTATTGGACAATAGAGTCCCACCTGCAGCTGCATCAACGATGGTTTTTGTACTAGGAGTTAAGCCATTATAAAATAATTGAACCTGAAGCCAGTCGGGATAGCCATGCTGAGGGCATTTCCTCAGCAGCTCTTTAAATCGCTCCCAAGCCTCGAACAGCTGCTCATCAAACTGCTGCTGGAACGTCCCAATCTCGGTCCTCAGCTTGACCGTCTTTGCAGGAGGGAAGAATTTCTTTAAAAATGTCTGGACTAAAGCATCCCAGGTGGTAATGCTCCCAGGTGGAATTGATTGCAACCAGTCCCGAACTTTATCCTGCAAGGAAAAAGGAAACAAACGTAAGCGAATGACATCTTCAGAAACACCATTTAATTTTACCGTCCCGCAGATGTCTAGGAAGGATTTCAGGTGAGAATTTGGATCCTCCATGGGTGATCCTCTGTAAGCACAATCTCGAGCCATCTGAATGAGACCCGTTTTCAGCTCAAAATTGTTAGCATTGATCGGGGCATAGATGATCCCCGACTGCTGCTCCTGAAAGACCGGCTGAAAGTAGTCCCTAATAGGCTTAGGCTCCTCATGGTTAGGATTGGCCATTTGGATATGATTTTCTTTCCTTTCCCTTCGAATTCTGCTTAAAGTTCTCTCGATCTCTAGGTCAAAGGGAATTAAGGCCAACTCCCTAACCTTTCGCATACACCAACAAAGCTAACCTGAAAAGGAAAATAAAAGAAAAGGAAATAAAACAAATTAGGAAATAAACTAGAAAAGGAAATAAATGAAACTAAAATAGGAAACAATAAACTACAAAAGGAAAAAGATAAACAAATAAGGAATGCAAAGGCAAATATGGTACAAACAAATAAGGAAAAACTATACTAAAAAGGAAAAGACTAAAAAAGAAATTCTATCTATGGAAGATTCAAACAAATATGGAAAAATCTAAATATGGAAATTAATCAACAAAGGAAAAAAAATGCAATCTACCTAAAAACAAAAATAACAAAAATAACAAAAATTAAAATACACCCTAAACTAAGACCGGACAATTTTTCTACGATATTAAAATTGACTAAATATGTCAATCCCCGGCAACGACGCCAAAAACTTGATGTGGAATTTTCCTACCGCAAGCGCACGGGTCAAGTAATAATATAGTGAATGTGATATTCGAATGTCGTCCTCTGGATTGGATTTCTAATCAATTTTAATGACCGAAAATAATCTTGTCCAATTTTATATAGGGAACAAATCAAAGTGAGAATGAATGTAATCAAACACAAATCAATGAAAAAGTATGACAAGCTAATGGAGACAACGGTCTTAGGGACTTGATTTCACCAATTGGGATTATGGATTAATTCATGGTTTAATGACATGCTAAGATTCATAAATCTTGGGAAACTAAAATCACATATATCTCTCCCGAGCATATATGATTCTCCCACATGCAATGAACCTGATATCCCTATCTAAATTCATTAAACATGCAAGGCATTAAGGTTAACCTTTTTAACGATTTCTAGAATTAACTATTATCTCTTGATTTCTAGCTAAATCCTAGTTATGCATAATGATTTCTAAGCTAAATCCTCTCTCCCGAGTTAGATTTAAGCACAAACAACAATCAATTTATGGCCGGTAAATTGAAAGCATTAAGAACACAATTATGCATAAATGACATCAATAACAATAAAACCATAAAATCAATCCATAAAGTGTCCAACGGCTACATCAATCCCTAAGAATTAAACTTAGCTACACATAATCCAAATTACAATATAAACTAAGTCTAAACAAGCCATAAGAAATACAAAAGTAAAGGGTAAAGAGAATTGAACGCTAGGTAGGCCGAGACCGCACGTCCCCGTGATGATCCCCACGAACAATCGTTTGATTCCCGCTTTCCTCCACTTGTTTCAGCCTCAAAAGTCCTTTTTTTTTCTCTGTTTTACGGCTCCAAATCGTCCAAGAGAAGTCCCCCAAAAAGCCCTAATCGCAATCTTTAAATAAGGCAAAACTTGGTCGTAGCGTCGCGACGCTGTCGAGGTAGCGTCGCGACGCTACCGCGAAATTACGGAGTCTGGAAGTTCGCCTAGCGTCGCGACGCTAGTCACATAGCGTCTCGACGCTATGATTTTTTTTTTTTTTTAAGGATTGAACTCCATTTGACTCCAATTTCTCAATTAAGCTCAACATAACAATTTCCTACAAAATAAACATTAAAGAGCAATAAAATGGTTACGAATTACTCAAAGACTAACCAAATTGTAACGGGAAAGATAGCTCGCTATGCGCACTATCAGCCTCGTCCAATCACCCCTGTTTTTTTTTTTTTTGAATTTCGAATTTCAAATTTTGAATTTTAAGTTTTGCCCTCCAATCTTCCTCTATAAATAGCTCTCCTCCCCCTCCATTTTCATTCACCACTATTCCTTCTCTTTCCCAATTCTCTTTAAGGCAGTTTCTGATTTCGTGCGAGCTTTTCATTTTTAATTTTTAGTGATGGCTAGCGAGGATTCAATTAGTTCTCCTGATGAATTTTACTCTGATGATGCATCTCATAGTTCTAATTGTTACGATGATTCTTCTCTCTCGGAGGAAGGTGACGCTAGGCCTTCTACTCATCCTACGGTTATGTCATCCTCGGTGACTGCAACTCAACTTGAGCGTTTGCGATACAAGTATGACATTCCCGAAGATGTGCATTTGAGGGTTCCAGGCCCTAACGAGAGTTTTTCTCATCCTCCCGAGGGTGAAGTTGCTTTTTATATTGCTATGTTTAAATTCGGTGTTCGTCTTCCTCTTCCTTTACTTCTTCAACATTTTCTTGTACTCACTGGTTTAGCTCCTGCCCAAATTGTGCCCAACGGATGGAGCCACCTTATTGGTTGCATCACTCTATGGGCATGGTGCAATCGTGATATACCTATGTTCCAGACGTTTTCTTTTCTTTGCATTCCATTAGTCGAAGTCCCAATTTGGGGACCCTATTTTATTATAAATGCTAAAGAATGGTTATCGTTCACGGTCTCACGTTCGTATTTTGTTTTATGTGCAACCCCCAAAAGAGTTCGACGTTCCGCCGAGGCTCGGGAATTTTCTGAAATCATTCAACAGATCGACCTCAACCATCGCTTCGGCCCCGACTTAGTTAAACAAGAAATGCTTGTGTCCTTAGGCCTCGCCCACCCTCGTTCAAGTGAGTTTCTCCCCTTGCTCCTTGCTTGGTTAGCTTGTAGGTTTGAAGTTAAGTTTTTTTGTTTTGTTACGGTCTTCTGAAATTTTCTTCTTTTCTCTTGCTGCAACAATGCCTCCACGCTTAATATACGCAGAACGCCGCAAAGCGAGGACCCAAAGCGAAGCGGGGACCTTGTAGGCAAACGTCACGATCCTCACTGAGGATGACGGGTCTGACGCTCCATTCGTTGCTGCTCAGTCCTCTACTGCTGAACTTAGGAGGTCAACACGTAACCGACGTCCTCCTGTCCCCACTCCCTCGGACGAGAGGGAAACGACAGTTCCTGCCTTCGCCCTCTCGGAAGGCTATTCGAGCATCGGGAATCAAGTAGAGATGCTCACCCAAGACTTCCTTTGCTGGCAGGGGCGCAGTCACACAAGCCCAAGGGTGAGTTGGGCTACGATGACCCGGGCAAGAGTCTCCAGATCGCGCAGAGGCAGATGCGTGAGGTTAGTCATCCATTCCTCTCTAGGGTGCGCACTTTTATCATTCCCTCTTTTTGAAAGAAACCATGTCTAAACTGTTTTTCAATTTACCTTTTGTAGGCCTTTACTAGGGAGACGGTTTCTGCCATCAGCCTGGCAAACAAAATAAATGAGCTCCAAATGAATAGCGTGCCTCGCCATGAGTTGGTTTAAGCTCAAAACAGCCTCGATCGCGCCAACCGCCTACTGGAAGAGGTGAAGGCTGATCTCGAGCTCAACAAGGTTGAGCTTGGAAGGACCAAGGTCCAATTGGCTGAAGCTAAAACCCATTTAGCTGATGCCAAACATCTTGTGGAGGCCTACAAGAAGACGGACGAATACATCCACATGCATAACAATGTTGGGTTTTATGCCCTAAAACTTGTAGATAGTAAATGTAAACAAATTGTATACTTGTTTCAATAAAGTGTTATTGAGTTTCTACAATAAAGTGTTATTGTTAAATATTGCACAATTTGACCCAAATCCAATAAACTAAGATCCAAGGTTGTTTGTATGTAACTTGTACTAGTATGTGGGGACATACGAGGATCGATGTTCAAGTAACAACCTAAAAGGTCTATAGTACAAGGATAAGGTTGGGTACCTTATCCTGGTAACACTATGAGATACGACCCGCTTTGTATTTGATACAGACGTATTGATCCAAAACGTCCATGTAGTAGACATGCAAGTGGGGGTATCCTATGCAATGAGTTTGCATAAGACCGGACCACGAAATAGTCAACCATTAGCTATAACACCGTTAACTAATTAGGTTACTGTTTCAATAGGATGACCTAGGTAACTCAGTCTTAATCGTGTGTCATGAACTCCTTCTCATGAGGGATTGTCCTTTGATTAGCATGGGTGAGAGTGGCCAATACGCCGACTCAATATGCTTTCCTTTTTGGGGACAAGACCGTGTGGGAGGCTAGGGACATGACAACACAAGAAGGAATTCACTCCTTCCCGCTTCTAGGTGAAGTAGATGAGTGTTCCCTTAAGTGGTGACTCCGGAACTTGAACAAAGGGATCCCACCCTCTCACTGGCCCGAGAGGGACTTTCTGTTTAATGGTTGGACCATAAACAGGTTGTTCATTAGAGGAGCGCTGGTACTTAAGAAGACAGATGTAACACAGGGGTAAAACGGTAATTTGACCCAGCTGTGATTACGGACACTCGTGAAGGATTGACTTACCGGCATAGGTCTACATCCATGGACACAGAAATGTTCTACAGTGAGAAGAGTTCAGCTGTGGGTCTTTAGTGGAATGACCCACAGTTAATGAATATTGGTTAACCTGATTAATGAGTTTAATCTATTAACCTCATATCATTGGAGCTTCTGATCTGTAGGTCCATCAGGCCCCCCTGCTAGCTCGTAAAGAGTAATTAGGAACAAATATATCTTGAGAGAATTTGAATAGTTCAAATTCATATTGGGAATTAAGTTAATTGTACGAGATACAAATTAATATAATGTATAGTGATGCATTAAAATATAAAGTCTAATTTGAGATTAAACTTTATAATATTGAGAGATTGATATATTTGAAAGAGTTCAAATATATGTCTAATTAAATATATGGTATTTAATTAGAAGATGAATTAATTAATTATTCAATTTAGTTTAAATTAAATGAGATTTAATTAAACTATAGTCTATGAGAGAAATAAATATTTGAAGAAGTTCAAATATTAATATGAATTTGATTCATATTAAATTTATAGGATATAAGAGAATTTGAAGGAGTTCAAATTTTAATATGAATTTGATTCATATTATAGAATTAATTAATTGAAGGCCTCAAATTAAATATATGATATTTAATTGGGTAATTAATTAATTAATTAATAGAAGGTCTGAAATTAAATATATGATATTTAATTGATGATTAATTAATTAAAGAATTAATTAATTGGAAATT
This sequence comes from Luffa aegyptiaca, assembly GCA_017139565.1. NCBI lineage: Eukaryota > Viridiplantae > Streptophyta > Magnoliopsida > Cucurbitales > Cucurbitaceae > Luffa > Luffa aegyptiaca. The sequence continues at coordinate 36,055,006 of CM029400.1, forward strand.
AATCAATTATGAAAATGATTAATCACTTATGGAAGTAATTAATCATTTATGGAAATGATTTAATCATTTATGGAAGTGATCAATCATTTATGGAAAAGATTAATCAATTATGGAATTGATTGGTCATGGAATTGGTTGGTCATGGAATTGATTAATTATGGAAAAGATTAAATCAGTTATGGAAATACTTGATTTTAAATGAATATTTTATTCATGACCTTTCTCCTATAAATAGAACACTAGGGTTTAGGTACTACAACATAAGGCCACATAAGGCCACAAGAATGCATTCTTGCATTCTCTCTAGTCTCCCTCTCATATTCTCTCAACCCAAGAACTCTAGGGAGAATTTTCTCTCTAGAGTTTTTCTCATTCAAGATTAGGTAGTCCCACAACTACGTTCCTAATCTCAGAGTCATAGCGGGGAAGATCAATTGGTGGTGTCCCAATTGTTGATGCTTGGTCCAAAATCAAGAAAGGTGTCCGTTGAAGTATTCAAAGTCGTCAACGACGGTATGTTTGCTTCTCCCCTTTAGATTTAGATCTAATAATTTTTGTATGCTTAGCCTTAAGTTTGTATAGAATTTGTTCTATGTTTTTTGCCAATGTAATAGTATTTTTGGATAAACAAAATTAACTACGAATCGGTCCCAATTACGCTTCCGCTTTATCGGAATTAGGGAATTCCAAATCCTTACAATTGGTATCAGAGCTGATCGTAGATTTAATTTCGTTTCTCTAAAATTAGCATTGGTTCAATGGTGGGTATTTTAATTTCATATATGTGACATGTGGTTTAATTTACAAAATTGATTATTTAGGCATATTTGTTGGGATTAGATTTATACTTTTGATTAGATCAATTGTAAATGCCAAAAAGGAAAAGATTTGAAGACCAAGATATGTCTTGGATTTAAATTATTGTAATTTAAATTGCTTTTAATTCCTTAGGATATGCCAAATATGCCGGTCAATTTTGGTAGTTTTAATTTAATTATGCATGTGATGTATGTATCAAATTAATTGATTGTTGCATATAGTATGTCATTTAACTTAAAATCCCACCATAGATTAAGCATATTCATGCATATTTATTATTATAAATGTTATAATGTATGGAATATGTATGAATTTTATTTTCATGAGTATTTAATATAAATTGTTATGATTAAATGGATGAAAATTGAGAAGCATTGAACATGAAAGTAATTTATATGCTTATTTATTTTCATGAGCAATTAATATAAAGTGTTATGTTAATGTATGAAAATGTGAATGCTTATTTTAATTTTCTTGGGTAATTAATTTAAGAGTTAGATTAATTGAAGAAAATTAATTTGCATTGAGCATGAAATTACTTTAGTTTAAAAATATAAAAAGTTATATTTATGAAAGTAATATCTGCTTATTTATTTTCATGAGCTATTAATATAAAGTGTTATGTTAATGTATGAAAATGTGAATGCTTATTTTAATTTTCTTGGGTAATTAATTTAAGAGTTAGATTAATTAAAGAAAATTAATTTGTATTGAGCATGAAATTACTTTAGTTTAAAAATATAAGAGTTATATTTATATTAGTAATTTACATGCTTAATTTTCATGAGCTATTAATATAAATGTTATGTTAATGTATGAAAATGGTAATGCTTAATTTTAATTTTCTTGTATAATTAATTTAAGAGTTAGGTTAATTAAAAGGAAATTAAATTGCTTTGAGCATGACATTACCTTAGATTAATATAATTGTTATATTTTTGGTATGTCATGTATGCTAATGTATGGTTTTATAAATTAATTAGAATTTGATTGTTAATTTATTCACCATAGTAGCATGTTATAGGGTTAATTCATTAAAATTTATAATAGTTATAAAATTAATGAATAGAAACCGTTAACCTATAACAAAGAATTGCATGCAAACATAGGATCTTAGGATAAATGAATTAATTTTAAAATGTTTAAAATTAATTAGATCTAAGATCACATTTTTAATAGGATTAGAATTATTCTTACTTAGAATTAAAATTAGTTTTAATTGACTAAGTAGGAAAAACATTATTATGATTATAAGGGAACTCCACCGGTTAAGTTCTGTCTAAGGCTGGGGGTATTTAAGCTGACGGTTTACGGAACACCTCCTACCTGGGAACTGACCCGGAATATCGGAGTTGAATTAATCATAGCTAAATGTTAGCATGCAATGTCATTAGGTTTATTAAAAGAGTTTAATACACCTAGATCTTTAGAGTAAATACCTTACATTACTGTGGTTATAAGGGAACTCTCTCGGTAAAGTTCTGGCTAAGGTTGGGGGTATTTAAGTTGACGATTTACGGAACACCTCCTACCTGGGAACTGACCCGAACCTTGAGTTGAATTAACCATAGTAATGTTGACTTGCAATGTTGGGTTTGTTAAAAGAAGTTTAATTCACCTAAAACATTGCAGTTGAATTCTTTCCATGAATTGTTATAATAGGATCAGACTTAGATAGATTGACTTAGCTGAATTTTATCTAAGTTAAACAACCCTAAATTAACCTCAGGACATTTTCAGTGGGAGGAAAATTACAAAACGAGATTTAAATCAAGTTTTGCTCCTACGTCCCTATATTCACAACGTGAGGTTCATGCTCGGCTTCGAGTCGCCCTAGGAGCGGCCTCCCTTCGGAAAGTGTTTGCATGAATCAATAACAAGGTGAATGGGAAAAATGTCTAGAGTAAGTGGGAGCGGGACACGTGTCAACGTATCCCTCGGTCTTCGCCCCTAGTTCACACCGTGAGAGTCCTATGATCCGCCTGCAGGTTGTCCTGGCGCAACCATCCCTTCGGAGGGCCTGATCATAGGATTCGGAACACCGTGAACTCCTGAATAGGATAGGGTCACTTAGGCTAATCACCAACAGTTGTCTTTCCCTTCGGTAGCCTGTTGGTGCGTGCCTCTGAGATCTGAAAGTGGGAGGGTTACACTTACGGGGATGAGTTAAAATGTGTTAACTAACCCTTGACCGAACAACGATAACTAAACGCTAACGGAATATGAGTTATTCTTGTGTTAGAGTTTGGTTGAGATTGTCTCAATTCAGAGGAGGAGTAGCTGACCACCCTTCGGTGGCTGTTGTTCTAAACCTTTGAAGTATCGTTGCAAAAACTAAATCAATAGTTTTATAGGGTTTCTTTGATTGCTTATTTGTTTTTGCAGAATTTGATTGGATTATTTGTGATGGGTTAGTGCAAATAATAATGCAAGTAATTTGTTACTTCAGCAATTATATAATAATTTTATGTGAATTGTCTTACGTCATTTTATAAATAACGGTAATACAACAAGCTTAAACGACAGAGTGTGGTAAATAAGTCTAGGATTATTCTTAACTGAGGAATGTCCTCATGCCCCATACGTTTAATTCATTAAGAATTGTTCTTGGTGAATATGACATAGAACCCTGCTTAGCAAAAGAGAACTTGTTCAAGACCGTAATTTTCATTTACTTGTCTTGAAAACGTGATTAATGAAGAATAGTGGTTCTCCCCGAATACTTGATTCAGGGGTCACAAATCATGTGTGTTCTTCTTTTAAAGGAATAAGTTCCTGGCAACAGCATGCTGCTTGTGTAATGACTCTCAAAGTTAGAATTAGAGAGGTTATTTTGGCTATAGCAGTGGGGAACATTAAGTTATTTTTCTCATTGGGAGAAAATACATATTATTAGATAATGTGTACGTAATTCCTAAGATCAAAAGAAATTTGATTTCTGTGTCTTATTTGCTGGAACAATGTTACTTTTTACCTTTCTCTGCTAACGCAGTTTTGTTTCAAGAAAGGAAGTTGACATTTGTTTAGCTTTACTGGAAAGTAACCTAAATGTTTTAAGACTAATCAAGAGTAAAGCAATCATGAACACTGGGTTGTTTAAAACTGCTACTGCTCAATGTGAAAAGAGGCAAAGGATTTCTCCTAAAGGAAAATACCTTTCTTTGGTTCTAAGGTAGACCATATTAATCTCAATTTGATTGGGAGATTGGTCAAGAGTGAACTTCTAAGCGAGTTAGAAGATGACTCTCTACTACCTTGTAAGTCATGCCTTGTGGGCAATATGACTGATAGATCTTTTACTGGAAAAGATCTAAGAGCCAAAGAGCCCTTGGAGCTTGTACATTTGGATCCTTGTGGTTCAATATGTTAAAGTAGTGGGAGGGCATGAATAATTCATCTCTTTTGGATGATTATTCAAAGGTATGAGTATCTTTACCTAATGCAACTTAAGTCTGAAGCTCTTGAGATATTCGAAGGGGCTTAGGACTGAAGTTGAAAACTTGTTAGGTGAGATGATAAAAACACTTCGATCTGATCAAAGTGTTGAGTATAGGGATTTGAGATTCCAGGACTATTTGATAGTACATAGGATCACACCCTAAATCTCATTTAGGAGACATAGAACCCTATTGGATATGGTTCATTCCATGTTGAGCTATGCTCAATTGTCTGGCTCGTTTTGGGGTCATGCAGCGTTGAATGCATTGCATACTGTAATAGGCAACCCCAAAGGAAACGAGAAGTGAATACTTCTTCAATTCACAAGAGAATAAAGAATTTGTATCGACAAATGCTAAATTCTCAGAAGAAGTCCACATCAAAAATCATAAACCACAAGAGTAAAGTCGGTTTAAGTAAGTTAACTAATTAATAAAGCTACAGTAACATCCACAAGAGTTGTTGATGAGGCTGACTATTCAACAAGAGTTGTTGATGGATCAGTGCATCTAGTCAGTCACATCCATCTCAATAGTTGAGATTGCCTCAATGTAGTGGGAGGGTTATTTGATAACCTGAATGTTACATGGGCTTGTTTGAAGCCTAGGTCATCATACCTGATGATGGCATAATGGGTTCATTATCTTTTAGAAAGAAAAAGAATGATGTTGACAAGGACCAATGGATTAAAGTCATGGACCTGGAAATGAAGTCTTTTGTATTTCACTTCCATCTGGGATCTTGTAGATCTGCTTGATGGGTAACACCTATTAGTTACAAGTGGGTTTACAAGAGAAAATGAGACATTAAAGGTCTTAACCAGAAGGGTTCATACAGCAAGATCGAAAGAAAAAGGGTTTGCAAGCTTAAGTGGTCCATTCATGGATTGACCTAAGCATTTCGATCTTGAAATATAAGATTTGATGTAGTGACCAAATCTTTTGGCTTTAATCAGAACATTAATGAGTCTTGTGTTTACAAGTAATCATCAATAGTTCAGTAGCTTACTTAGTGTTGTATATGATTGATATCCTAATCATTGGGAATGATATAGGTTATCTTACTGACATTAAAGGAGCTAGCAGCTTATTTCCAAATGGAAATTTGGGAGAAGCCGAGTTTGTTCTTGGGATCCAAATCGTTAGGAATCGTTAGAACAAAGAGCTAGCCTTGTCTCAAGTGACTTATATCTACAAGATGTCAGTTAGATATAAGATACAGAATTCCAAGAAGGGTTCACTACCTTTCAGGCGTGAAATTCTTTTTGTCTAAGAAACCGTTTCCTAAGACACCTCAAGAAGTTGAGGAGATGAGACGAATGCCCTATGCAATACGGATTGTCAGTAAGTATCAATCTAATCCAAGATTTAACCATTGGAAAACCGTTAAGAATATCCTCAAGTATTCGAGGAGAACGAGGAACTATATGCTCGTGTATGGGACTAAGGATTTGATCCTTACAGGATACACTGACACAGATTTTAAGACTGATAAGGATTTGAGGAAATCTACATCAGTATCTGTGGTCACTCTTTACGATGGAGCTATAGTATGACATAGTTACAGTCTTGACCGTATAGGCCGGAAAAAAATAGCTGCTTGTGAAGCAGCGATAGAGACTGTATGGCTTAGAAAGTTCTTGATTGATTTGGAATGTGTTCCAAATGTGAACTTGCCCATCATACTTTATAGTGATATAGTGGTGTTGTGGCAAATTCAAAAGAACATCGCAGCCTAAGACAAGAAGACACATTAAATTGAATGAAATATTGCTGATTCATTTACAAAGACTCTCTCGGCTAAAGTGTTTGAGGGTCATCTAGAAGGTCTAGATCTACGAGATATGTACAAAGGTATAATCTAGGGCAAGTGGGAGAAATGTAATGGGTATAGTGATACCATTATGTAATGGGTATAGTGATGCCCTAGTTTATTGTATTTGTACATTGTATATGTTTTATACATGTATTTATACACCCACTGCTGTATAGATTATTGTACATCTCACTAAACTAGAGTTTTAGTTCAAGTGGGAGTTTGTTGGGTTTTATGCCCTAAAACTCGTAGATAGTAAATGTAAACAAATTGTATACTTGTTTCAATAAAGTGTTATTGAGTTTCTACAATAAAGTGTTATTGTTAAATATTGCACAATTTGACCCAAATCCAATAAACTAAGATCCAAGGTTGTTTGTATGTAACTTGTACTAGTATGTGGGGACATACGAGGATCGATGTTCAAGTAACAACCTAAAAGGTCTATGGTACAAGGATAAGGTAGGGTACCTTATCCTGGTAACACTATGAGATACGACCCGCTTTGTATTTGATACAGACGTATTGATCCAAAACGTCCATGTAGTAGACATGCAAGTGGGGGTATCCTATGCAATGAGTTTGCATAAGACCGGACCACGAAATAGTCAACCATTAGTTATAACACCGTTAACTAATTAGGTTACTGTTTCAATAGGATGACCTAGGTAACTCAGTCTTAATCCTGAGTGTGTCATGAACTCCTTCTCATGAGGGATTGTCCTTTGATTAGCATGGGTGAGAGTGGCCAATACGCCGACTCAATATGCCTTCCTTTTTGGGGACAAGACCGTGTGGGAGGCTGGGGACATGACAACACAAGAAGGAATTCACTCCTTCCCGCTGCTAGGTGAAGTAGATGAGTGTTCCCTTAAGTGGTGACTCCGGGACTTGAACAAAGGGATCCCACCCTCTCACTGGTCCGAGAGGGACTTTCTGTTTAATGGTTGGACCATAAACAAGTTGTTCATTAGAGGAGCGCTGGTACTTAAGAAGACAGATGTAACACAGGGGTAAAATGGTAATTTGACCCAGCTGTGATTACGGACACTCGTGAAGGATTGACTTACCGGCATAGGTCTACATCCATGGACACAGAAATGTTCTACAGTGAGAAGAGTTCAGCTGTGGGTCTTTAGTGGAATGACCCACAGTTAATGAATATTGGTTAACCTGATTAATGAGTTTAATCTATTAACCTCATATCATTGGAGCTTCTGATCTGTAGGTCCATCAGGTCCCACTGCTAGCTCGTAAAGAGTAATTAGGAACAAATATATCTTGAGAGAATTTGAATAGTTCAAATTCATATTGGGAATTAAGTTAATTGTACGAGATACAAATTAATATAATATTTAGTGATGCATTAAAATATAAAGTCTAATTTGAGATTAAACTTTATAATATTGAGAGATTGATATATTTGAAAGAGTTCAAATATATGTCTAATTAAATATATGTTATTTAATTAGAAGATGAATTAATTAATTATGAATTAATTAATTATTCAATTTAGTTTAAATTAAATGAGATTTAATTAAACTATAGTCTATGAGAGAAATAAATATTTGAAGAAGTTCAAATATTAATATGAATTTGATTCATATTAAATTTATAGGATATAAGAGAATTTGAAGGAGTTCAAATTTTAATATGAATTTGATTCATATTATAGAATTAATTAATTGAAGGCCTCAAATTAAATATATGATATTTAATTGGGTAATTAATTAATTAACTAATAGAAGGTCTGAAATTAAATATATGATATTTAATTGATGATTAATTAATTGGAAATTAATCAATTATGAAAATGATTAATCACTTATGGAAGTAATTAATCATTTATGGAAATGATTTAATCACTTATGGAAGTGATCAATCATTTATGGAAAAGATTAATCAATTATGGAATTGATTGGTCATGGAATTGGTTGGTCATGGAATTGATTAATTATGGAAAAGATTAAATCAGTTATGGAAATAATTGATTTTAAATGAATATTTTATTCATGACCTTTCTCCTATAAATAGAACACTAGGGTTTAGGTACTACAACATAAGGCCACATAAGGCCACAAGAAGGCATTCTTGCATTCTCTCTAGCCTCCCTCTCATATTCTCTCAACCCAAGAACTCTAGGGAGAATTTTCTCTCTAGAGTTTTTCCCATTCAAGATTAGGTAGTCCCACAACTACGTTCCTAATCTCAGAGTCATAGCGGGGAAGATCAATTGGTGGTGTCCCAATTGTTGATGCTTGGTCCAAAATCAAGAAAGGTGTCCGTTGAAGTATTCAGAGTCGTCAACGACGGTATGTTTGCTTCTCCCCTTTCGATTTCGATCTAATAATTTTTGTATGCTTAGCCTTAAGTTTGTATAGAATTTGTTCTATGTTTTTTGCCAATGTAATAGTATTTTTGGATAAACAAAATTAACTACGAATCGTTCCCAATTACGCTTCCGCTTTATCGGAATTAGGGAATTCCAAATCCTTACAAACAAGATGTGGTGTGACGGAGCAAAGTGGGCTCACAGGCGTGTTCGAAAACACGACTCCAACTTTGACCCTTCCGTCGTTCGGGGAGAAATCTCGGCTATGCAGAATGACCCCAGCTCCTACCCGACCTCAGAGGGCTCTTCAAGTGGACTCGAGGACATGGACACCTTTTCTGAGGACGACCACCCCTGAGCAGCCTCTTCTGACCTCCATCTGCTTATTTTCTCTTTTTGTAATCTACTGTCTTTTTATGAATTTTCAATGTATTAACCCCTCTTTGCAATAAGCGAATGAATGAAAAAAAATGCCTTTTGCCTTATATTCTCTCAGTTTCTTGCTGAATGAGTCATAGTAATAAGCAAAACATCTAGGTTTGATGCTAAATCTAATCAGGACAACAATAATAAAACAGTGATAATAATGCATTTAAGCAGAACAGTAATAATGTTACTATGGCCTGCACATGCAACAATAAAATAGTGATAATAATTCCTTAAGCAGAACAATTATAATATCACTATGGCCTGCATAGCCCCCTACTCAAATTGTGGATTTATTGTAAGGGAACATGCATGTTTGAGTAAAACAACATCCAAGTACCTTGCCTTGTATGGTCGACCTCTGACTTAGCATGAGGCCGAGGTGCCTCACCGTCTTACTGCTCGATATGTTAACATGCGTGGTTAACTTTCGTTTCGTGGTCGACTCTCTGCAAGGACGGATTTCATCTTGACCATGTGTGCACTCCGTCGAGGGCTGAGAGAGTCTGGCACAAAAGTGGCTCAAACTCTGTAGAAATTAACATCCTCCCAACCGTGCATACACTCTGTCGGGGACTTGGAGGGGTTGAGAAGATATGTCAACCCTTGTAAGGATTAGTTTCATCCCGACCGTGCGTACACTCCGTCGGGGACTTGGAGAGGTTGAGAAGATATGTCAACCCCTGCCAAAATTAGTTTCATCTTGATCGTGTGTACACTTCGTCGGGGACTTGGAGAGGTTGAGAAAATATGTCAACCTCTGTGTTGAGCTCCTAGAGTGAGTAAAATTATGATCTAAAAAGACTCTAGAATTCCTGTGCAAGTATACACAGTCCGCAGCAAGTAATAAGTATTTGTCAATCCAAGGCCTGAACTAGCTTCCACTCTATCTATTTTGTATAAATCTTTTAATGGTTTCAAGGTAATAAAAATGATTGGGTTTTATAAGAATTATGCCGAAGCAAAGTAAATGACAAAGCGAAGAATAAACGAATAGGCAGACAGATTAGAAACAGGCGCCGGTTAGGTTTTAGTAATTGTCTAAAAGAATGCTCTAGCAATATTATTGATCATGCAAACTCTCGCAGTATTATTAGCGGATTCCTCCCGGAACTCCGGATTTTTTGGAATGTGTTTCAACCCCAATGAAGTACGACCGATCAAGCATTAGGCAACTGGCTATCCCTAGCTCAGTCACTGGCGTTCACCAATACACAATGATCGTAGTGTGGTTAATCGCCACACACTCTCTAAATCATCCCTGAAACTAGAGAGAGGTATTCACACCGGTTGGCCAGGCGGGCATAAAATAAAAGTAAGCACAACAATTAACCAAGATGCAATAATCAATGAATATTATTAGAGATGAAGCACGACAACTACATATTCCTAACCAGCGCCTAAAGCGACTTAGTTCATAATAAGCATGGAAACACGAATTACAATCTGAGTAGGCATGTCCATAATTGCAAGATAATAAAAGGAAATATTAAACTCATCGGTCAGCTTGCAATGATGGTCTTCTAAGTGGTCTCCAATCTCTCTATACTATTCGGCTTCCAAGAAAATGGAATGGTTTTGACTTGGACGGCTACTTCCTTTTATAGAAGGATAGGAGGCTTGAATTAGGTCAACCTGGACACGTGTAGGGCTCTCCTTCCTCCTTTATCCCGAAAATAACTCAACAGAAGTCGGTTCATGAAGTTGGCTAACGAGCTGTGATGTGGCAGTTCTGCTCCCAGTTTTGCTGCAGCACAGAATTTGCTCCCTCCAGTCGCCCAGCAACAGATTCTGCACAAAATGATTTCCAAAGCTTCCATTCTTCCAAACGGGTTAAAACATGCAATATCTATCTAAAACTAACCCTATTAAGCATAAAAGATACACAAATCCTTATATAAATGAGGCCTAAATAACTACCTTTTGGGCAGTTATCACTCTGCAAGAATTGGTTTCGTCCCAACCGTGCGTACACTCCGTCGGGGACTTGGAGAGGTTGAGAAAATACGTCAACCTCTGCAAGAATTAGTTTCGTCCCGACCGTGCGCACACTTCGTCGGGGACTTAGAGAGGTTGAGAAAATATGTCAACCTCTGCAAGACCGTGCGTACACCCCGTCGGGACTTGGAGAGGTTGAGAAAATATGTTAACCTCTGCAAGAATTAGTTTGTACATGAGCATATTGTAATGAAATAAAATAAATTTATTCCAATCAAGCATAATCAGTACATCTCTTTCTAAAAACTATTAATGGTGAGAAACTCAAATGTTGTCTTTTAAATAAAAAATCTGAATAAACGATAAAACTCAAGAGGTAGCCTAGTAATCCATTGAGAGAGGAGTCTCTGAATTCTTCGTGATAGGGGATGCTCGGCCTCGACCTCGGCCATCGCCCGAGCAGGGAGCGGTTCTGGGCTTCCTTTCAGTGTTCTTGAGCGCTGTGAAGTAACATTCCCTAGACGTTTTCTGCTTGCCGTGCACCATTCCTACACCCTTTTCTGTTGGAAATTTCAAGATCTGGTGATAGGTTGAGACAACTGCTCTGAGTTCATGCAAGGTTGGTCTTCCCAATATGGCTTTATACGCTGGGATACAATCTAACACCAAGAAGTTGATCATCTTCGTAATCGACTGTTGCCCTTCTCCGAAAGTTACTGGTAGCTCGATGCTTCCCTCTGGACTCATTTTTTCTCCCCCAAATCCAACCAACGATGTAAGGCTCGGTTTCAGACGACTCCTCCCTAACTTTATAGCCTCGAATGCTACTATGGAGATGACATCGGCGGAGTTCCCTCCATCGACTAGGATTCGGTGAACCCTCGCGTTGGCAATAGTTAGGGTTACTACCAATGCATCATTGTGTGGATGATGAATTCTTGCAGCCTCTTTTTCTGTGAACTCTAAGCTAAATAGTTTTTTGTCAAATTGGAGTGACTACATACCTTGGTACCTCGGCTCTAGATGTGCCTCTCGGGCTGCCGCTTTGCGTTTCTTACAGGAATATCCTCCGGCAGGCCCTCCTAAGATGGTTCGTATCTCGAGAGGGGGGTCATCGCCACCTCAGCCTTGTTCTGATCGTGATAACCTTTTGCCTCTGTCATTCCCAATAAACTATCTCAGATAACCTTCTCTGATTAGGGCCTTTATCTCATCTCGTAGTTGTACACATTCCCTGGTTGTATGGTTGTGGTCCCCATGGAACATACAATACTTGTTTCTATTCCTCTTATCTGGATCTGTCTTCAACCTTTCGGGTCGTTTCAACTAATGTGTATTCTGTACCGCTGCCAGAACCTGTTCGAGAGGGGCGGACAGTGGGGTATATTTTTCAAACTTTCCCTTCGGTTCTCCTCGGTTCCGAATCGTCTTTGCCTCTACTAGGCCACGGCTTGAGGAGTGCTCATGCCGGCTCCAGCTACCTTCGCCTGCCTAGCGTCTTCCGTTTCTGTTCTCTCTGCGTCGGTCGGGGACAAATATCCCCCGACTGTCTCTCTCCTCTTGCTTGGATCTTAGCAGCTCTTCGACGCTTATATACCTCTGTGCTCGAGTCATGAACTCCACATATGTTCGCGGCTGGCTTTCACCTATTGAGTTGAGCAACTTTTCATCCTGCAAACCTGAAATCACAACAGTTAGTGCGACTCCATCGTCATAGCCTTCCACCTACAAAACTTCGTTTTCGAATCTTGCGATGTAATCCCTCAAGCTTTCCCTCAGTCTTTGCTTAACTGTCAACAAGTTGACCTGTGGCTTCCGTCGGTTTCGGGCCCCTAGGAACTGTGTAACAAAAGCTCACGCCAGCTCCTTGAACGATCCTATAGACTTTCGGGGTATCTTGCTAAACCACTGTCTTGCCAATCCCGTCAAGGTAAGCGCAAAAGCTTGACACCTAGTTGCTTCATTTGCCCTGTGGAAATCCATCCATGTGAGATATGTGTTTAGGTGCTGGACTGGATCTTTCTTCTCGTCGTACTGCTGAAAGGTGGGTATTTTAAATTTCTGCGGCACCTCTGCTCCCATAATGTCGTCAATGAAGGGCGGATCCATCTACCCTATCAATTCTTCTATATCCTCATTATCTGTTCTTCTGTGCGAGTCATAAGGGCTATCCTCCTCTTTCAACCATCTGGACAACTCCTGCTCACGCCCTCCTCGACCCTGCTTGACCTTGGACCTTACTCAAACCTCTAACTTTTCCCTGCCACTGTTTTTAACATGCGTAGTACCTGACATTGGCTTTGACGGTGAATTTTTTCGAACCTTTTTGTGACTAGGCCCAGGTTCTCTGTGGGTCCAGTCATCTTTCAGATTCGGCATGCGGCTTGTAACACTTTCCGAATCTCCCACATCCTCTTAAGTTGTTTCTTTTCCCTTCCTGGGATCCCTGTGTAGCTGATCTTCTGCGTGTCTCAAGTGCTCGGGTTTCTTCAACAAGTTCAAGATTTCTGACAGGTTTTGCCTCATCTCGCTCATCCTTCCTCTTAGTGCTGCAATCTCGGCCTCCTGGGCCTAGAGTCAAATCTGGGGGTTCACCTCATCTGCGGTTGTTGCATTCTCATGTTCCATTCCTTCGTTGATGTCTTTGCTAGTAGTATACAACGTTTGCGAGTCAACACCCTACCCACAAACGACTCCAACTGTTGATGATCAAATTTCACTAGGGAATTTACCTTCGCTCCACGTGACGATCAACAATGAATTTGTATGAAAGTGGGGAAGACGTGACCTTCAAGACAAGCAAACGTTGCACACCAGTATGGTGTAGACCACACACACTCCGATGCTTAAGTTAGTTTTGGACTAGAAAATGGCAGAATGCTTTGGTGTTTCTCGAGATACCTTTGTGTGTTCAAACTTCGGTCTTTCGATCCCCTTCACAGGGCAATTTCAGTCTCCTTTATAGTTTCTTCCCAGTAGGGTTTCAGCTTGGGTTGGACCTGAAACATGAATTGGGCCCGTGGCTCTGGTTGGCCTCGACAATGGGTCGAGGCCGAGCATTCTCCTCGGTCTCATTCTAAGGTCGAGGCAGAGGAGAAACAATGGGGCCGGGGAGGGCCCTGACCCTTCTTCCGTTTGTCTTGGGCCGCTTTTCATCAATCTGGACCCGACGATTCCGAGCCATCCGAACCGAAAAGTTAATGCTCATTTCTATTCACAACAAAAATGTCAATGTTAAAGAAAATTTTAAAAATTTTATGTAAATTGATAGAAATGATTTGAATTATTAAATAAGACTTTAGTTACAAAATTAAAAGCATTTGAGATTTGAGTTATAAAGAAAATGAAAATAGAAAAATGGTATATATATGTTGTAAAAAATAATAAAAAAATTTAAAATGTAAAATAAGAAAAAATTAATAAAAATATTTTTGTAATAAAAAAGATATTTTGGAAATGGTAATAGTTTCATGCCAAATTGAGAAGAAATAATTGAATAAAAAGTAAGAATATAATAAAAAACTAAAAATGAAAACATGATTTATCATTATAAAAAGATAAAAATAAAATAAAAAAAATAAAAATCTTACAAAGATAACATGTGTAAAAAAGTTATTAGAAAAAAGATATTTTAAAAATGAAAATCATCCTAGAAAAGCATTTAGAATTGGAAGAAACAAAATTAAAAAAAAATATTAAAAAAAACTATTAAAGCCTATCGGCTATCAACAGACTTTGTAGGGGTCACAACACCTGTGACCTGTTTTAAATCACTTCATTTTAGCAACTTTTATTTAAAAAAAGAAAGAGAAAAATACATTTTTGGTCCCTGAGGTTTAGGTTAGGTTTCATTTTGGTCTTTGAGTTTTCAAACTCGACAATTTAGCCTCTGAGGTATGTATTTCATTTCATTTTGGTCCCTCCATCCATTTTTCTGTTAACTCTTAACGGAAAACTTATGTGCCTTTTGTTTTTTTTTTTATTATTTTTAAAAGATTTTTTTATTATTTCATTTTTAAAATTTAAATAGAATTTTTTATTATTTTTTTTTTCTTTTTCCTTTGTCTCATATTCTCCCTCTTCTCCATCTTCTTCCTCTAAACCCAAATTTCAGCCTACTGCCACCATCGTCGAAAAAAATTTCTCCTTTCTCCTTTCTCCTTCTTTTTTCTTTTCGTCTTTTCACATTCGCCTGTCTCAACAAACCCTCTCCCCTTTCGTTTTTTCATCACCACTGTCACGTCGCTCCGCCACTAGATACACCGCGTTGCCTAGTCGAGTCTCACTGCTGCAGTAGGCCCGTGACCCACGACTTTAAGCCCGACGAAGGGAAACATTTTAGATCTGGAACGAACGAGATCTGAAATGAATGGGTTTCTCTGTTTCAGAGAAAACACGTGTCGCCAAAGGTTCGTATAGTCGACGCTTGTCGTCGGAGAAGGATAAATCCGAGAGACGGAGAGATTCGTGTAGGTTTCATGCTTCGTTCGTCACTATTTTGTGTTGTCGCTGGCGTGGGGCTTGCGCGTGAGAAGAATGGAGAAACCCAGTTATACTGTCGAATGCGGGTTTCGTGCTCTGTTCATTCCAGATCTGAGAAGACGTGGGGCTTTACTGTCGGTTGGTTCACAAGAAAGGAGAAAAACGTTTAGGGCTTGAGGACATGGAGAAGAAAAGATATGAGGGAGGAGAGAAAAGGGAGAGAGGAAAAAATGAAAATAATTAATAAAATGGTTTTTTAATTAAAAATAAGAAATAATAATGAAAAATTAAAAAAAAAAAAAGAAAAATAAACTTTTCGTCTCTGAGGTTTGGGTTAGGTTTCATTTTGGTCCCTGAGTTTTCAAACTTGACAATTTAGCCCCTGAGTTTTGGATTTTGTTTCATTTTGGTCCCTCCATCCAATTTTCCGTTAAAAACTAACAAATTGTTGACGTGGCAATAATTTTTTATTTAAAAAATTATTTTTGATTTTTTAAAATTAAAAATATATTAAAATAATACAAATATTAATATTTTTTTAATATCTTTATTTCTTCTTCTTCTCTCTTCCTCTTCTTCTTCATCACCACCATTCTTCATCACCACCCAACCTGCTACTGCCGTCGGCAGCCACCGGTCGCCGACGACTGCCGCTCGCTGGCGACACCATTTTGTTTTTCTTCTTTCCCATCCTTTCTTCTTTTTTTTTTTTGCTTATCAGCAACATTTTCTAAATGAACAAAAAAATTAACTTTTAGAGAGAGAAATCTCACAGCACAACTTTAGAGAGAGAAATCCCCTTGACACCTAGAGAAGAGAAGCTGCTTCAAACTTTTCCCCCTTTCTTCTGTATTTGTTTTCTCTGCTTTCGGCAGTGCCGACAACGAAACCACCAGCACCCAGTTACCAGACGCAACCGATTCCTCGGCCACGAAGATCTCGAACACTTTGCAGGAGATTTTTCGGGCAACGAGTGGAGGAGATGCGAAAAAGGAGCGGCGAAGGGCAGATCTGAAACGAAAGACAGGGGTTTAGAGAAGAAGCAGGGGGAGAGAGAGAGAGAGAGAGGGGTTTAGAGAGAGAAAGGGAAGATCTGAAATGAAAGAGAGGGGTTTGGAGAAGAAGCAAGGGAAGAGAGAGAGAGGAGTTTAGAGAGAGAAGGGGTAGATCCGAAATGAAAGAGAGGGGTTTAGAGAAGAAGTAGGGGAAGAGAGAGAGGGAGGGGTTTAGAGAGAGAAAGGGAAAATTTGAAACGAAAGAGAGGGGTTTGGAGAAGAAGTAGGGGAGAAGAGAGTGAGAGAGGGAGGGGTTTAGAGAAAGAAAGAGAAAATCTGAAACGAGCTGCGGGAGCGATGAGGGGGTGAGCAAGATTTGGGCGTGTGACGGCTGCGGCTGGGCAAAAGAAGAAAGGGAATGGAAGAAGAAGAAATAAAGGGGAGGAGAGGGAAGAAAAAGAAAAGAGGAAAAAAAAGAGAGAGAAAAAGGGGGTGCGCGGCAACAACGGCAGCAGCGGCGATGGCAGTGGTCTGACAGTAGTTGGTGAGGAAGAAGAAGAAGATTAGGGTTTATGAGTGGTGGAGAAGCAGATTGAGGAAGAAGATGAAAGAAGAAAAAAGAAAAAAGAAAAATAATAAACAATAAAGTATTTAATATATTATATTTTAAAAAATTTAAAAAAATATATTTTTAAATAAAAATCATTGCCACGTCAGCAACCTGTTAGTGTTTAACGACAAAATTAACCGAGGGACCAAAAATGTAACGAAATCCAAACCTTAGGGGCTAAAATGTCGAGTTTGAAAACTCAGAGACCAAAATGAAACTTAACCCAAACCTCAGGAACCAAAAATGTATTTTTTCCAAAAATAAAAGAAGAAAAAGCAAAACTCGAAATCTAAAACGATTTTCGCGACATGTCGGTGACATGGGAAAAAATGAATTTCCCCCACAAGGAACAAGTCGAGACGCTCGATAGGGCGACATGTTGAACAACTTTTTACTCCATGGTTCTATTTTAATCTGTGTATTTCAAATTTATCAAAAAAAACTTGTATTTCAAATCTAGTCCTTATACGTTTTCTCTTGAAATTTGGGAAATATATATTTTCTTGAATGGAATATGCTTTTATATTTTTGGGCCAATTGCAAGGATAGCAAAAGTAAAAATGGAATTTGCATACTTGTGATCAATTTTTTTAATAGAAAATCCCAAATACACAATGTATTTTTGAAAAATGACCAAACATATTTTTCAATGAAAAAGAGTTAAAACCGTTTTTTTAACCTATTTTCATTACGTCTGCATCTCACTCTTTCGAGCTCTAAACGATTCGAGCATAATGCATCTGCTTTACTCCCACAACTTAACCTTTCGACACTTAGACTGTGAGTCAAGTTCAACGCCTATTCAGCTTCGTTTTTGGTGTCTTTATACGTCTAAGTAATAAAACATTTATGTCTAAGACTAATTGAACTTAGATAATCATGCAAACAACTTTTAGACACTCTAAGGGGTTGTTTGGGGCACTGAATAGGTTATAATACCCCCCTTATTATAACCTATTCAGTGTTTGGGGCACCAACAAAAATAAATGGTGAGGTGGGTTATTTTTATCCTAAATTATTTTATCCATTCTCTACAGTAACCATCATTCAACTGATGTGGAATTTTCCTACCGCAAGCGCACGGGTCAAGTAATAATAAAGTGATCGAAAAATCGAATGTCGTCCTCTGGATTGGATTTTTAAGTTAAATCAAGTATCATGAATAATCTTGATCAATTTTATTTAGGGAACGGAAAGTAGTGAGTGATAGAAAACTAGATCAAAGCAAATAAACAACGAAGATTCAATTGAAAGAACACTTAGGGAGTTGATTTCGCCAATTTAGTCTAGGATTGATTTTAGGGAATGAATTATCATGCACAATGGAATTATGAGCCTAAGAACCTTTAATCACAACTACCTCTCCCAAGTATAATTGATTCTCATGCAAATTAACCAACTTGATATCCCTATCTAAGTTCATTAACATGCAAGGCAATTAGTTCTTTTTGACCAATTCTAAAGTTAATCTAAAATCCGTCACGAGCTTAGAATATAAACTTTAGTCATGCAATCTTAATAAAGTCTACGTTAAATCCCCTCTCCCGAGCTAGACTCAACACTTAGATCATTCAACTAATGGCCAATTAATTGAAAGCATTAAATTAAGATTGCAAACATAATAACCATTGCACAACTCATACCATAAATCAATCCATAAACTAAAAAGACTACATCAATCCCTAAGTAACAAGTTTAGCTACTCATACATGGCATTACAAGATCAACTAAACAAGAAAAAGCCATTAAATCTAACTAAAGAAAAGGAAAAAGAAAGAAAACACTCAAAGTCGTTGAAACCGGCACGTCCCCATCACGATCTCCACGCCTCCAAGTGAGATTCCCGCTTCTCGTCCTTGCTTCAGCTCCCATAGAAGGTCTCTAGTCGAAATTAGGGCTAAAATCTCTCAAATAGGGCCCCCCAATCCGTAGCATGAAAAGAAGATTAAATAGGAAATCTGTTGATAGCGTCGAGACGCTAAGGAGACAGCTTCTCGACACTGTCTCTGTTGCCGCCTAATTTAGAAAAGGAAAGGCAGCGTCTTGACGCTGGTCTGCGGATGGCTCTCTTTTGACTTCTTCTAACTTGAATCTTTTTCGTTCTTTAGCCAATTTTCATGTCCCGAACACATATTTAGCTCCAATTTCTCGATTTAACTCCGAAACATGATTCCTACAAATAGAACACAAAAATGCATAATTTTGGCCAATTAAATATAAAAGACTAGCTTAATTAATTAGGGAAAAATAGCTAGCTATGCTCGCTATCAAATACCCCCAAACTTAAGCTTTTGCTAGTCCTCGAGCAAATTAAAAATCAAGCATGCAGTGGAAGAATGGATGCAACAAACATGACTTAATCCTCAAGGCTCAAAAGTCAATAGTCAAGCAAGCAAGAGACATGCACACAAGGACCAATGAGGGAGACAAATTAAAAGTTTTCCAAAATTAACTTGCACAAGCGAGATCTAACTTAACGAGATCAGACTCTACTAGCCCGGGATTGGATTACTAAACTCTCAACTCATTTTCCCCATACACTGGCACTAAGGATTCATTAAATCAAGCATTTATATGTGGCACTAGCTTTCACACACCTATTGCAGGGACCCTTAACCTGAGTTTTCTCTGGTTGGCCTAACTGATCACAACAAGGGTAGCTCTTTTTGCCTAAATCTTTATTACTCATTGCAAACTATGCACAGGCCATGGCATAATAATTTTTTCTTTCAAATGTAAAGACAAGAATGATTTTTCTTTCATGATCATGATAAGCATATATTCTTTTCTTTCCTCCTAAGCAAGATCAAACATGCTAATTTGCAAAAAAAAATTAACTCTTTAGCTCTTCCCTACACCTATCGAGGTGACAACAAGCATATGAACCTAATAATTCGCTCCTAAGCATTCAAATCCAAATCTAGCCAAGACAAATACTCTACTCATGCAAGACATCTCTTAGAAAAAGTTTAAAAAGTCTCTCTTTTTGGGCACTCATGCTTACAACTCATCGAAAGCTTGAAAATTTACAAGAAAGCCTATCCTAGGAAATCATAGTCATGCAAAAATAGCATCCAGAAGACAACCATATGCTCAATTCAAAGAAAGCTCAAAACTATAGCCCGAACTCAGATGCTCAAGGGCTCCACAAACATTCTATTCCACCCCCAAACTTAAAACATGCATTGTCGTCAATGTATAAAGAAAATAAGGCATAATCAAGCATGAGAACAATAAAAGAATTGAAGCAGTGAACGATACTGTCCTGGAATGACGATGTCCTCTTTTATGAAAGCTTGCAAGCAAAGGAGAAACTGGAGCCACGACCTACAAAACAAAAACAAACAATAAATCAAAAGCAAAAAGACAAGCACAACTAAACTTACTTGGGTTGCCTCCCATAAGCGCTTGTTTAACGTCATTAGCTCGACGTGCTGATCATGCATCAAGGAGGCTTCTTTTTCGTGAATCTAACAGAGGTGCTCTTGCTTGCACTTTTCTTGTAGCCCATCACAAGCACTTCAGAACGATCCTTAGAGTCTTCAACCGCTTTGAATATCTCTTTTTCATTCTGGACTCTAACAGTGAGCTCCCTGCACTCAATATCAATAATCACTCGCCCAGTGGCGAGGAATGGTCTTCCTAATATAACAGGCATTGCAGGATTTTCCATCATATCCATGACATATAGATCAATAGGGAGGAAAAATCTACCTACTCTGATTAAAACATTTTCTATAATGCCAACTGGTCTGACCACAGACTGATCAGCTAATTGGAGCCTAACAGGAGTAGATTTAATCTCACCTATATCTAACTTTTTGCACAAGGATAATGGAATAATAATTATGCTAGCACCTAAATCACATAATGCTCTAAAAGAATAAGTACCAAAGCTACAAGGAACAGAAAAACTCCCTGGATCTGCTACTTTTTCAGGTACCTTCTGCTGAACTCTGGTGCTACATGTGGAAGCGAGGTATACGGTGTCAACTTTCTTCTCTTTCTTTTTCTTTGCTAACCATTCCTTCATGAACCTGTTGTACTGGGACATCTCTAATGCTTCTACAAAAGGAATGTTAATGTTCAGACTCATAAACGCATTCATAAATTTATCAAACTGAACCTAATTGTTCTTCTTTTTCTTTTTCTTTTTCTTTTTCTTGTCTTTGAGGACCATCAATGTGGGAGAAGGAATAGAAGGCTCAGGTTCAGGCTATTCAGCTTCATCTGATGATGTGTCCTCCTCAGCTTTCCCAGTAGGCGTGTCATACTCCTCAGACTCAGGCTCTTCTTCAACTTCCTCCTGGTGCACCATAATAGCCTTACAGTACTCCATCTGGGTTTTCTCCTGCGCAGCTGGGGCCTTACCTTTGCTCATGGTGCTTACAACACTTACCAACTGTCCTAACTGAGTCTCAATGTTTTTGATGGCTGCATTGTGGCCGTTCACTGTGGTGTTGATGGCAATGACTGCCTCCTCCAATTTGTTTGTCCTGTTACTAGACTCTGTAATGAAAGCTCCAACAAGATCCTCTAAAGATTTTTTTTTTCTTGAGTTTGAGGGGCAAAACCAGGAGGATTGAGAACATTCTTATTATTAGCATAAGAGAAATTTTCATGGTTCCTATTGTTAGGGTGATAATGTGTAGGTGTAGAATTATTATTATATCCCCTAGAATTAAAATTTGATACTTACTGAACCTGCTCGATGGTCTCCTCCTGAAATCTAGATGCTAAAGCATCGGCTGATTCAATTGATTGTGCACTCCCTGTACCTGAAAATTTCAGAAAAGCATTAGCCAGGGAAGACATCTGAGCCTGAAGTGCGCTTCCATTGTCAATCTCGAACACTCCAGCAGCAATCTTTTTAGGTGCAGACCGCTCCGATGGCCACTGATAGCTATTGGTGGCCATATCCTCTAGAAGTATGCGAGCATTTTCCACGGTCTTGGGCAACAGAGTCCCACCTGCAGCTGCATCAACAATAGTTTTTGTACTAGGAGTTAAGCCATTATAAAATAATTGAACCTGAAGCCAGTCGGGGTAGCCATGCTGAGGGCACTTCCTCAGCAACTCTTTAAATCGCTCCCAAGTCTCGAACAACTGCTCATCGAACTGCTGCTGGAACGTCCCAATCTCGGTCCTCAGCTTGACCGTCTTTGCATGAGGGAAAAATTTCTTCAGAAATGCCTGGACTAAAGCATCCCAGGTGGTGATGCTCCCAGGGGGAATAGACTGCAACCAATCTCGTGTTTTATCCTGCAAAGAAAAAGGAAACAAGCGTAAGCGAATGGCATCCTCAGAAACTCCATTTATTTTTACCGTCCCACAAATGTCTAAAAATGATTTTATATGAGAATTTGGGTCCTCGGTGGGTGATCCTCTATAAGCACAATCTCGAGCCATCTAAATGAGACCGGTCTTCAGCTCAAAGTTGTTGGCATTGATCGGGGCATAGACAATCCCCGATTGTTGCCCCTTAAACACGGGCTGAAAGTAGTCTCTAATAGGCTTAGGCTCCTCAGGTGGATTTGGGTCGGCCATTTGAATGTTTTCTCTATTCTCCCTTCGAAGCCTATGAATTGTTCTCTCGATCTCGAGATCCAAAGGTACTAAAATCAATTCTCTATTCCTTTGCATACACAACTGATAACTGCCCAAAAGGTAGTTATTTAGGCCTCATTTCTATATTGATTGGTGTGAGTTTTGTGCTTAATAGGGTTGGTTTTAGATAGATATTACATGTTTTAACCCATTTGGAAGAATGGAAGCTTTGGAAATCATTTTGTGCAGAATCTGTTGCTGGGCGACTTGAGGGAGCAAATTCTGTGCGCAGCAAAACTGGGAGCAGAACTGCCACGTCACAGCTCTTTAGCCAACTTCATGAACCGACTTCTGTTGAATTATTTTCGGGATAAAGGAGCAAGGAGAGCCCTACACGTGTCCAGGTTGACCTAATTCAAGCCTCCTATCCTTCTATAAAAGGAAGTAGCCGCCCAAGTCAAATTCATTTCATTTTCTTAGGAGCCGAATAGTAAAGGGAGATTGGAACTATCAAGGAGACCATCATTGCAAGCTGATCGAGGAGATTAACATTTCCTTTTATTATCTTGTAATTATGGGCATGCCTACTCAGATTGTAACTTGCATTTCCATGCACATTATGAACTAAGTAGCTTAGGCGTTGGTTAGGAATAATGTGACTGTCGTGCTTCATCTCTAATAATATATATTGATTGTTGCATCTTGGTTAGTTGTTGTGCTTGTTTCTATTTTATGCCCGCCTGGCCAGCCGGTATGAATACCTCTCTCTAGTTTCAGGGATGATTTAGAGAGTGTGTGGCGATTAATCACACTACGATCATTGTGTATTGGTAAACGCCAGTGACTGAGCTAGGGATAGCCAGTTGCCTAGTGCTTGATCGGTCGTACTTCATTGGGGTTGAAACACATTCCAAAAAATTCGGAGTTCCGGGAGGAATCCGCTAATAATACTGCGAGAGTTTGCATGATCAATAATATTGCTAGAGCATCTTTTTAAACAATTACTAAAACCTAACCAGCGCCTGTTTCTAATCTGTCTGCCTATTTGTTTATTCTTTGTTCTGTCATTTCTTTTGCTTCAGCATTATTCCTATAAAAACCAATCATTTTTACCTTCTTTGAAACCATTAGAGAGTTACACAAAATAGATAAAGTGGAAGCTAATTCAGGCCTTGGATTGATAATACTTATTACTTGCTGCGGACTGTGTATACTTGCACAGAGTTCTAGGGTACTTTTAGATCATAATTTTACTCACTCTAGGAACCCAACAACAACCCCACTCTATTGATTTTAATTTGCCTTTTAGTGATTTCAAAAGTTGGTTAAATTGATTGGGTTTTAAAATGTTGAAACAAAAGAAATGAGAAAACAGAAAACATAAACGACTAGAGAAAACATAATGGAAACAGGCACAAGTTAAGAATTCTGTAATTGTTTATAGAAATGATTCAACAATTCTTTTGATCAGTCAATCTCATGCAGTTTAATCAGCGAGATCCTTCCGGAACTCCGAATTTTTTGGAATGTGTTTCAACTCCAATGAAGCACTACCGATCATGCACTAGGTAATTGGTTATCTCTAACTCAACTATTGGCGTTTACCAACTATCTACAGTCTAGTGTGAATATTTGCCACACAACCTCTAAATCATCCCCAAAACTAGAGGAAGATATACATATCGGCTGGCCAGACGAGCACATAATAAAATTAAGCACAACAAATAGTCAAGATGATCATAATCAAATAGAATTTCCAGATTTTATAAAAATAACAATCACATAGTTCTCAACCCGTGCCTACAAGCAATTTAGTTCATAATGTAAGACGTAAAGCACGTTACAATCTCATTAAGCACATCCATAATGTAAATTCTACAAGAAAAATATCAATCCTTCTAGCAATGGTGGCTGAAACGACTGCTCCAAACTATCAAGAGCATGGAAAGACTTTGTCTTCCTTGAGAGAATTCACAGAATGGTCTTCTGTGGTCTCCAATCGGTTTCTTAGTCCCTAATCGGCCTCCAAGGATGGAATGTGTTGACTTCATACGAATCCTCTATTTATAATATGAGAGTTTAACCTAATTAGGTTAATTATGACACGTTGAGTGCTTCCCCAGCCTGATTATTCCGAGATTTATGCTTAAAACGTCACCTCATTTAATGAATCACGAGCGGCTCACGTGACCCAGTTTGATAGTATTTTGTTGGATCATCAGACTTTGCTCTCTCAATTGCGTCAACATTTATATTTTTCTACAAAGAAATTCCAAAGTATCAATTCTCATAATTAGGCTAAAACACAATAAATCCATCTAAGAAACACATTCAAATGGCACGAATAGCATACAAAACATTAGATAAAGGACTATAAATAACTCCCTTTTGGAGAGTCATCAGCTAATCTAAGTGATCAATTTAAGCTAACAATAAAACTTAAGCTTCAATAAAAGCAAACAGTAACAAATTTTAGAGCAGGAAAGCAATCAAATTACGACGTTGTGGGCAAGCGTCTCAACGTTGTTGCTCCAGCTTGATCTCCAAGTACTTTTCTTATTTGGTTAGCGTCTCGACGCTGATGAGGCTCCAAGGGCAGAATGGTCATTTTACGCTCCAATTTTGCTCGTTTAAGCCCCGAATTGCTTCTAAAGCTCCGATGAGGACCTACACACATATTATACTCATTTTAAAGCATTTTTCGCAAGGAATTCAACTAAGATAAGAAAATTGGGAGATTCTAAGTGTATAACAAATTAGACCGATCAAAATACCCCCAACCTAAACCTTGTTAGTCCTCGAGCAAGCATACAATTAGATCAAGAATAATTGAGATTTATTTAGTTGCAATTCATATAGCTCCAACCTTAACATCCAAAAGAATCATTCAATTTATTCGAAGCATGCTAACACATTTAAGCAATAATTAAACAACTCAAAATTTTCCATGAATTTCTCTTACGTGTGTGTGTGGGGAGCTTTCCTAAGGTGCTTTTACTAACCTGAGATAACCATATGGGAACCTCAACTCATTTTCTCCCTACACTGGCCAAAGACTCAACCATTAAGTAATTCAAATAGTCAAACGAGTAATACATTACTAGGCGCTTGAAAATAGAACAAATTATATTTTGCATTCATAAGATGACACTAGCTTTCACACACCTATTGCAGGGACCCATAACCATTGGTTGGCCTAACTGATCACAACATGGGTAGCTCTTTTTACCTTAACATTTTTAAACATTGCAGAGCGCTCATAAGACGTCTTTTCTTTCTTTCATTTTTCTATATAAGAATGATTTTACTTTTAAGCACACCAGGCATATTTTCTTTTATCATTCCTAAGCAAGGCATTACAAACAATCATTTTTGAAATTACCATCTAGTTAGATCTAGCCTATTGAGGTGACAACGAACATATGGAACCCATAAGTGAAAGGATTGGAATTCCCAATTCCGTTACAGCGGAAACAATTGGACCATTCGTAAATTAATTTTGTTCTACAAAGTACCAATACATTGGCAAAAAGTTAAGCGATGAGAAACATACCTCCGTCTGACTACTCTGAATTCTTCAACGGACACCACCATTCTATAACTCTGAGATCAGGAACGTAGTTGTGGTACTACCTAATCTTGAATGGGAAAAACTCTTAGAGAGAAAAATTCTCTCTAGAGTTCTTGAGTTGAGAGAATATGAGAGGGTCTTATGGTGGCCATATTTTGTAGTACCTAAACCCTAGGGTTAGTGTTCTATTTATAGAAGAAAGACCATGAATAAAATATTCATTTAAAATCAATTATTTCCATAACTGATTTAATCTTTTCCATAATTAATCAATTCCATAACCAATCAATTCCATAATTGATTAATCTTTTCCATAAATGATTGATCACTTCCATAAGTGATTAAATCATTTCCATAAATGATTAATTACTTCCACAAGTGATTAATCATTTCCATAATTGATTAATTTCCAATTAATTAATTCTTTAAATTAATTAATCACCAATAAAATATCATATATTTAATTTCAGACCTTCTATTAGTTAATTAATTAATTAATTAATTACCCAATTAAATATCATATATTTAATTTCAGGCCTTCAATTAATTAATTCTATAATATGAATCAAATTCATATTAAAATTGGAACTCCTTCCAATTCTCTTATATCCTATAAATTTAATATGAATCAAATTCATATTAATATTTGAACTTGTTCAAATATTTATTTCTCTCATAATAATAAAGTTTAATTTCAAATTAGACTTTACATTTTAATGTATCTCATACAATTAACTTAATTCTCAATATGAATTTGAACTATTCAAATTCTCTCAAGAAATATTTGTTCCTAATTACTCTTTACGAGCTAGCAGGGGGACCTAATGGACCTACAGATCAGAAGCTCCAATGATATGAAGTTAATCGATTAAACTCATTAATCAGGTTAACCAATATTCATTAACTGTGGGTATTCCACTAAAGACCCACAGCTGAACTCTTCTCACTGTAGAATATTTCTGTGTCCACGGATATAGACCTATACCGGTAAGTCAATCCTTCACGAGTGTTCGTAATCACGGTTGGGTCAAATTATCTTTTTACCCCTGTGTTACATCTGTCTCCTTAAGTACCAGGACTCCTCTAATGAACAACCTGTTTATGGTCCAACCATTAAACAAAAAGTCCCTCTCGGGCCAATGAGAGGGCGGGATCCCTTTGTTCAAGTCCCGGAGTCACCACTTAAGGGAACACTCATCTACTTCTCCTAGAAGTGGGAAGTAATGAATTTCATCTTGTGTTGTCATGTCCCCAACCCCCCACTCGGTCTCGTCCCCAAGAAGGTAGGCTTATTGAGTTGGCGTGCAGGTCACTCTCACCCATACTAATCAAAGGACAATCCCTCGTGAGAAGGAGTTCATGACACACTCAGGATTAAGACTGAGTTACCTAGGTCATCCTATTGAAACAGTAACCTAACTAGTTAACGGTGTTACATCTAGTGGTTTACTATTTCGTGGTCCGGTCTTATGCAAACTCATTGCAAAGGATACCCCCGCTCGCATGTCTCCTACATGGACGCCTTGGATCAATACGTCTGTATTGAATACAAAGCGGATCGTATCACATAGTGTTACCAGGATAAGTTACCCAACCTTATCCCTATACTATAGACCTTTTAGGTTGTTACTTGAACACCGATCCCCGTATGTCCCCACATACTAGTTCAAGTCACATGTAAAAAACATTGGATCTTAGTTATTGGATTTGGGTCAAATTGTGCAATATTTAACAATAACATTTTATTGTAGAAACTCAATAACACTTTATTGAAACAAGTATACAATTTGTTTACATTCACTATCTACGAGTTTTATGGCATAAAACCCAACAATAAGATGGTCTTAAGCTTTCAAAACTACCTAAGGAAAAGCTAAGTGCTCAATATGTGCAAGAAAAATCTAGAAATTTTTTAAAAATTGGTCAATTTTTGGTAAATGCTTCACAATGCTTAAAACAAATAGAATAGTTCAAAAGAATGTCTCATTGATCTTCATAACTATACTTCAAGCAACCTAATAAGCTCAACAATTCATCTCATTTTAAAATTGCTCAAACTCGGATTTCGGGTTAGTTCCCAGGTAGGAGGTGTTCCGTAAACCGTCAGCTTAAATACCTCCAGCCTTAGACAGAACTTTACTGAGAGAGTTTGGTTTTTTTAAAATTTGCTCAAAATAATAGGAAAAGTAAAGCATAAAGCAATCATAAAACATGCATATGTTCCCACCCCCAACCTAAACATTACATTGTCCTCAATGTGAACTAAGCATGCAACCTAAAGGACAAAAAGTAAAAGGGAACAAAAAACCTCCCCTGTTTAAGCATTGGTTGAAAAAGATGGAAACTTCCACGATTGGCAAAAAATATAGAGTCCTGGTTTAGGGGTCCTATAAAACAATAAAGAAAATTAAGAAAATAACAAAGGAATAAACTAAATTGAAAGGAAAGGATGGAACTAATTGGGTTGCCTCCCATAAGCGCAATTTTTTAACGTCGTTATGCTCGACGTGATTCACACATGCTTAATCGAAATCTACTTCTTTGATCCTGAGAGGATCTTTCTTTATCTTCTTAATCAATTCTTGCATCAACAAATTCAACTTGCACACAAAGTGCACAACATAGGAAAATTTAAGCACATAATCATCAGTTATCTCAAGCATTCTCAATAAAAGCCATTTAAGCCTAACAACAGTATGGTCAATGTTGGGTTCCTAGAGTGAGTAAAAATATGGTATAAAAAGACTCCAGAACTCTGTGCATGTATACACAGTCCGCAACAAGTAATAAGTATTATCAATCCAAGGCCTGAACTAGCTTTCACTTTATCTATTTTGTATAACTCTTTAATGGTTTCAAACATGGTAAAAATGGTTGGTTTTTATAAGAATAATGCTGAAGCAAAAAAAAATGAGAGAACAGAAAATAAACAAATAGGCAGACAGATTAGAAACAGGTGCTGGTCAGGATTTAGTAATTGTTTTAATAGATGCTCTAGCAACATTATTGATCATGCAAAACTCTTGCAGTCTTATTAGCAGATTTCTCTCGGAACTCCGGATTTTTTGGAATGTGTTTCAACCCCAATGAAGTACTACCGATCAAGCACTAGGCAACTGGCTATCCCTAGCTCAGTCACTAGTGTTCACCAATACACAATGATCTAGTGTGATTAAATGCCACACACTCCCTAAATCATCCCTGAAACTAGAGAGAGGTATTCGTACTGGCTGTCCAGGCGGGCACAAAATATAAATGAGCACAACAATTAATCAAGATGCATCAAATCAATATTTATCACCAGAGATTAAGCACGACAATCACATGTTCCCTAACCAACGCCTAAAGCTACTTAGTTCATAAGATGCATGGAAACACACGTTACAATCTGAGTAAGCATATCCATAATCACAAGATAATAAAAGGAAATATTAATCTCCTCGATCAGCTTGCAATGATGGTCTTCTAGTTGGTCTCCAATCTCTCTCCTCTATTCGGCTCCCAAAGGTGGAAGTAACTTTTCCAATAATGGAATGTTTTCTCCCAAAAGTGGAATGACTTTGACTTGGGTGGCTACTTCCTTTTATAGAAGGATAGGAGGCTTGAATTAGGTTGACCTAGACATGTGGATGGCTCTCCTTGATCCTTTATCCCAAAAATAACTCAATAGCATTCGGTTTGTTCAATTGGCTAACGAGCTGTGACGTGGCAGTTTCGCTCCTAGCTTTGCTGCAGCCAGAATTTGCTCCCTGAAGTCGCCTAGCAACATATTCTGCACAAAATCATTTCCAAAGCTTCCATTCTTCCAAATGGGTTAAAACATATAATATATATCTAAAACCAACCCTATTAAGCACAAAAGACACACAAATCCCTATAGAAATGAGGCCTAAATAACTACCTTTTGGACAGTTATCACACCCCCAAACTTGAACTATTGCACGTCCCGAGCAATACTAACTCTCCTTCCCTTAAGAATTCAAAACATTAGACAAAGAATAGCTTAATCAAATCAGACGATCCAACACTACCTTCAACCTTTACCTGAGCACTCTGCAAAACCAAGCTCTGCTGCAGCAAAATAATTCTTCCGGCATGGACAAATAATCACCACTTTTAACTCAATTCTAAGAACTTGCCACAGCCTAGCTCTATTATCAGACATTCAAAACACATTTTCAAGGGGTTTATATTTTTTTTTTTCAGACTTAAAGCAGCCCTACAGTCATAAGCTCTTAAGCATGGGATGACCCACTTTATGGTGCAGTATACCCTTGCCTCAAACTCATCACCAACTATGCTAAATACTCTTTGTAAAGCTCAAAAATCCTCAGTTATTCTATCTCTTGCCCCTTAGAATGACAACATTTTATGATGAAGCTCACCTAAGTTCTGGGAGACAGAAAACTGCTGGATCATCATTCATCCTTCAAAACTTTTGCTCCATGAATTTTCTCAGCAAAATTTTCAACAATCAAATTTTTTTTCAGCAAATAATTCTTCTCATTTTTCACATTTCCTAGGTCATCTTTCGACGCGAAGACAAACTGTGGGTATCACAAATGTCCCCGGTTACTCAACAACCTAACAAAATTTTAAATGAAGGAGAGGAATGCTCGAGCAAAACAATTGGAGTAGCAAAAAGTCCCCCAAACTTAAATTATTCATTGTCCCCAATGAATCATCAATTTCACAATTATACCCCCAAACTTAAATTTTTCTATCTGAATTTTCAATCTAAGCGTGGGATTAGAACTAAGCGTAAAGTGGATCATATAAGTCAATACTACCTCCAGAATCTTCTTTGCCGCAGCAACAGACCAGGCTAGAAGAAATGCTCAAGTAAAAGGTTTCTGGAGATCAGAATACCTTGATCTAATTAAGCTTAACCAGTCCAAGCTTCAAAAATTCAGAAGAAAATTAGTTAAGTTAGAGTCACTCAGTGCTCATAGAACAGAAATACTTGGAAATTTCATTAAAAACATCAAAAGAAATTACAAAAGTAGATATATTTTTTAGAAGCAGAAAAATAACTAAGAAACAAGCAAACATATTAGGAAGCAAGGTCAAACATGCGTGAGCAAACAAAAATGGAAAAACAAAAGTAATGCTCGCTCCAGATTATCACATCAGTCAGTCTTCCTGACCCTGCTCTTCATCATCCTCCTCTTCTCTTTCAACAGGTGGGGGTGGTATCCAAGGATTCAACAGATCATCAGGGAATATCGGAAAGGCCGGATATGGTTTTGAAAAATTCAATTGTAAGGCCCCCCTCAGTGCAGCATCCCTCCTTTTCACATAGTTCCAGAAGGTTTGAAATTGCCTTTCAGCAAACTCCATCCTACTGGAATGCAGCTGTAATTGCTCCTGCATTTGGTGGATGCCGCACACCAAACCTCCTTGGCGTGCTTCCTGTGTCCTTCGAAGCCTGGCCAAATTTGGTGTGTCGATTATTCCCTTGTCTATTAAAGTCACATCATCCTCACTCTTTGGCACCCCTGCCCTTCGGCATAGCATCGTGATAGTGTTGGGGAAAAACAGCTTCCCCACCTTTTTCCTCCAGCAGTCAAGAATCTCAGAAGAAATTATTTTACCCACATCAATACTCATCGAACGAAGAATAGCAAAGGCAAGCAAAACCCGGTCTCGAGACACCGTTGAGTCGTGAGTTGTCGGCAGTAAGCGCAGCTTGATGAAACCCATCCACGTATTGGCCTCGCTCTTCAGATAAACAGCCTGAAATGTGCGCTTTTCCTTCTTCGACAGTCTCCACTGGGCCCCCTCGATGCCAACCTCTCGGACAGCCGCATTTAATTGATCGTTAGATGGTGCGACCACCATCTCATTAAAGCCTGCGTGCGGAAAGTCCTGGAGGTTGAACAAAGAATTAATAGCTCCTGGGCTCCAGTCAACGGGCACTCCTCGGACGATGGCCTGAAATTCCTCTTGGTCGTCAATATTTGCATAAAATTCTCGAACAATGTTGGAATTAACAGGCTCTGGCTTCGCACAAAATTGACTCCAGCCGTGGTTCACTATTCCAGTCCTCAAGAACCGTGGCAGATCATCGCCAAAACCTCGTTCAAACAAGAAGTCCCGTCTCAGCATTTCTTGGTATTTTGCTCGAGCAAGGTCATTGATGGAGCGGATGAAAGGTCCTTCTCTTGCTTCCTCTACAGGTTCATCCGATGCTTCGGCAATACCTTTGCCCTTGTCTTCCCTTCGTTTGAGCAAAATCTCTTCCTCCGCCTTCTTTGCTTCTTTCTCTCTTGCCTTGTCCTCACCTTCCTTCTTTTCTCGTTCTTCTCTTTCTACATTCTCTCTTTCAGAGTCGGTGGTTGGAGGCGAGGGAGTATCCGTTCGGACTACCCTGATGCGGCCCGCCTTTTGCTTAATGCGGCGACGTTTTGGTACTTCCGACATGATCACCTCCACTCGAGCCTCCTGAACTGGCTCATTTTCAGTCGCAACCTCTGCCTATTTTTCTCGCACCTCGCCATCCTGACTTTCTTGATTCTCCTCAGTATTCCCTTCTTGCATTCTTTCTGTATCCGCTACTATCTGCTTGACCTCCTCTGGGTTTTGCACTTTAGGTTCTTTTGGATTTCCTTCCTCCACTGTAGTGGAAACATCCTCTGTTGCTTCCTGGACCTTTTCTTGTTCCGCAGCCCTCTGTTGTCTCCTTCTTCTTTTGGCTTCCTTCCCCTCCGGCGTCTTCTTCTTCTTCGCCTTTACTTTCTGTACTTCAGGGGTAATCGGTATCTCGTCGTCCTCATTCTCTCTTTCCTTCCTCGCTCTCGTTTTCGCCATTTAGATACTCAAGGGAGTTTTTCAGAGAATAACACAAAGAAAGAAGAAGAAGAAACACGAACAGTAAAGTAATTACTAAATGCAGAGGTGAAGTGAAAAGAAACTTACCACCGTCTTCACATAAATAAGGCTTCAGCAAAAATCAAATCCTAACTGAAAAGATTTGCTCTGCATTAAATTATATTACCGTTTAATAGCATGCAACCTGAAAATTCGAAATCCATCAAACAGTAAACCGTGGATTCAAATCGCCCACAGTAAATAATTATGTGCTGTCCACTGCAAAAACCCTTGGATCTTCTCTGTGTGACACGTGGCTCCATCAGATAACACATGCCATTTTACCTGCCCACAGAAAATTCAAAATCCAAACGGTAAAAGTAATTATTTCACCAGAAATCCCTTCC
This sequence comes from Luffa aegyptiaca, assembly GCA_017139565.1. Lineage (NCBI taxonomy): Eukaryota > Viridiplantae > Streptophyta > Magnoliopsida > Cucurbitales > Cucurbitaceae > Luffa > Luffa aegyptiaca. Next base: position 36,088,196 of record CM029400.1, read on the forward strand.
CATTCGGACGAGAGATTTGCTTCAGCCATAATTTTGCCGCAACAACCGTCTGAGCAAAACAAATCCTGAAGAATCTTGGATACGGAATTCAAATTTAAAATAGGAAATCAAATCAGGAAATTTAAATTTAACCGCTTAAATCAAATCAAATCCTTCCTTTTTATTTTTGAAGCCGAATTAATTAGGAAAATCTTTATTAAACAGACTCTAAACAGAATTTAAATAACAGAAACTAATCTAATCTAATAAAATCTAATTTAAACTAATTAAAAGATAATTCAATGAGATAAATAAATAAACCGAAAATAAAATTCAACAAAATCAAATTCAATTCAAAGCAGAATAGATAAAATCTAAACTACTGAAAATAAAAATATTCAAAACTAAAATCGACCTAAAATAGATCATGCAGAACTAAATCTAAAATACTCGAAATTAAAACAAATCAAATCAAATCAGCGAGAAAATAAAAACAAACACTGGGAGCTCAAAATATTGCTCTGTAAAATGCTCCCGCAAACATCTTGCTCTCTCAATCATCAACCAACCTCAGGGAAGGATATTTCGACTGGAACTCCTCTCCCCAATAATGTTTCACACGCAGTCCATTCACTTTGAACACTCTCCCATCTTTTTCATCCTGCAAAGTAATTGCTCCATGGGGGAAAACCTCAATCACAATAAATGGCCCTGACCATTTAGATTTTAACTTCCCAGGAAACAATTTTAATCTAGAATTATAAAGCAACACCTTCTGACCCTTGACAAACTCTTTAAATTTAATTTTATTGTCATGCCGCAACTTAGTCTTTTCTTTATACATTCTCGAATTTTCATAAGAAAATTGGCGAAATTCCTCTAATTCATTAAGCTGCAGCATTCTTATTGCTCTTGCACGACTCAGATCGAAATTTAATTTTTTCAAAGCCCAAAATGTTTTATGCTCAAGCTCTAATGGTAAATGACAAGCTTTCCCATATACTAACCTATAGGGAGACATACCTAGAGGAGTCTTATAGGCTGTCCTATAAGCCCAAAGAGCCTCATCCAACCTAAAAGACCAATCCTTCCTAGATGGATGAACTACTTTCTCTAGAATTGATTTAATTTCCCTATTACTAATTTCAGCTTGACCATTTGCTTGTGGGTGATAAGGGGTAGCTATCCTATGCTTAATCCCATACTTAGCCAACAACTTAGTTAAGACATTATTAACAAAATGTGTACCCTCATCACTCACTAGAGCTCTAGGTGTCCCAAACCGCGCAAAGATGTGCGATTGAAGAAACCTTGCTACTATCTTGGCATCACTCTGATGGCATGCGATGACCTCCACTCACTTGGACACGTAATCAACTGCCAATAAGATAAAAACATTGCCATTAGAAGGGGGAAATAGCCCCATAAAGTCAATACCCCATACATCGAATAATTCAACTTCTAAAATGTAAGTAAGAGACATTTCATCTCTAGGCCCTAAGTTTCCTCTCCTTTGGCAAGCATCACATTGCTTGTAGAACCAATGGGCATCCTTAAACAAGGTAGGCCACAAGAATCCACAATGCAAAATCCTCATAGCTGTCCTTTGACCGCTGAAATGACCTCCATACGGCGAAGAGTGACATTGCTCCAGGATTTCCTTTGCTTCATCACCTGAAACACACCTACGAATAATACCGTCAGAGCATTGCTTATACATAAATGGCTCATCCCAATAGAAAAACTTTGCATCATGCTTAAACTTTTTCTTCTGCCTCCAATCCATGTCAATAGGAGTGACCCCCTTGACCAAAAAATTGGCAATGTCAGCATACCAAGGGCATCCCTGACTACCTTTACCTCAACAGTAAAATGTTGTTCATCTGGAAAAGAATCGGAAATGGCAGATTGCTTCAGCAAAGATGATGATGGATCAAGACGAGATAAATGATCTGCAATGACATTTTCTGATCCCTTCTTGTCCTTTATCTCCAAGTCGAACTCCTGCAATAATAAAACCCAACGAATTAGTCTAGGCTTTGCATCTTTCTTAGACATTAAATACCTTATTGCTGCATGATCCGTGAACACCGTGACTTTGGATCCAACAAAATATGGTCGGAACTTCTCAAAAGCAAATACAACAGCTAACAACTCCTTTTCAGTAGTTGTGTAGTTGACTTGTTCTTCATTTAAAACCTTGCTTGCATAATACATAGGATGGATAAATTTGCCCTACTTTTGCCCCAGCATCGCACCTACTGCAACATCACTCGCATCACACATTACCTCAAATGGTAAATTCCAATTAGGTGCACAAAGAATGGGTGCTGAGATTAAAGCAGCTTTTAATGTTTCAAAAGCCTTCCTACAATCTGCATTAAAGTCAAAAATATGATCAGTACACAATAAGTTACAAAGAGGTTTACTAATTTTGGAAAAATCCTTAATGAACCTTCTATAAAATCCAGCATGACCTAAAAAACTCCGAATTCCCTTCACTGAATTCGGTGGTTCTAATCTTTCAATCACTTCAATTTTTGCTCTATCAACTTCTAGACCATTCTTAGAAATCCTATGACCTAACACTATGCCCTCCTTCACCATGAAGTGGCATTTTTCCCAATTAAGAACTAGATGGGTATCCTCACATCTCTTTAACACCTTACCTAAATTATCTAAACAACTCTGAAAAGACCCTCCAAAAACTAAAAAATCGTCCATAAATACCTCAACAGTGGACTCAATCATATCAGAAAAAATTGCTAACATACACCGCTGAAATGTTGCTGGAGCATTGCAAAGGCCAAAAGGCATTCGCCTAAAAGCAAACGTCCCATAAGGGCAGGTGAAAGTGGTTTTTTCCTGATCCTCAGGAGCAATAGTAATCTGGTTATACCCAGAATAACCATCTAAGAAACAGTAGTAGGCCTGACCAGCCAATTTATCCAACATCTGGTCAATAAATGGCAGAGGAAAATGGTCCTTACGGGTGGCTTTATTAAGCCTCCTGTAATCCATACAAACCCTCCAGCCAGTTACTATCCTGGTTGGGATCAACTCATTGTCTTTATTGCTTACCACAGTGACACCTCCTTTCTTAGGAACACATTGGACAGGGCTTACCCAATTGCTATCTGCAATTGGATAAATGATGCCAGCATCCAACCATTTAATCACCTCCTTTTTAACAACCTCTTTCATTGCAGGGTTAAGCCTTCTTTATTGCTCAATACTCCTAAAGGATCCCTCCTCTAGAGTGATTTTGTGCATACAAAAAGATGGGCTAATCCCCTGAATGTCAGCCAATGTCCAACCAATAGCCTTGCGGTATTGCTGCAGCAACTTTATTAAGGCCTTTTCATGCTCCGGCATTAAATCTGATGCAACAATAATGGGCAACGTCTCACCTTCCCCAAGATACACATACTTTAGATGATCCGGCAAGGGCTTCAAATCTAAAGTGGGTGCCTCAATCAGGGATGGTTTAATAGGCGGAGCCTTTCTTTGATCTAAATCTAAAGACTCAAAAATATCCTCACAACTAAACACTTCTTTTTCATTTTTTCTTTCTAAAGAACAAACTTCTAAATCCTCTACACTAACCTCTCCATGATCTTCCAAATGCTTAACAACCGAATCCTGAATTGTTGTCTCAACAATTGTGCTCTCTAGAATCCTAATGAAAGAACAATCTTCCATTTCATCTGGATACTTCATGGCCTTAAACACATTAAATTTCACTTCCTCATTACAGACTCTCATTGTTGATTCCCCTTTTTGAACATCTATTAATGCCCTACCAGTAGCCAAAAATGGACGACCTAAAATAATTGGGACATCTTTATCAGCCTCATAGTCTAAAATAATAAATTCAACAGGAAATATGAATTTATCCACTTTCACTAAGACATCCTCAATTTTACCCTCTGGATATGTGATAGACCTATCAGCTAATTGGAGCGTGACTGTGGTAGGCCTAGCTTCACCAATACCTAACTTTCGATAAATCGAAAGAGGCATAAGGTTAATGCTTGCACCTAAATCACAGAGTGCTCTACCTAACTCTCTTCCACCTATAGACACAGGTATGGTAAATGATCCTGGATCTTTAGCCTTGGGTGGTGATAAGACCAATTTGTTATACACTTAGAATCTCCCAATTTGCTTATCTTAGTTGAATTCCTTGTGAAAAATGCTTTAAAATGAGTATAATATGTCTATAGGTCCTCACCGGAGCTTTGGAAGCAATTCGGGGCTTAAACGAGCGAAACCGGAGCGTAAAATGACAATTCTGCCCCTGGAGCCTCATCAGCGTCGAGACGCTTGTCATACAGAGTCGAGACGCTACAGCGTCGAGACGCTTGCTCAACAGCGTCGCGACGCTAAAGCAATCCGAGAAATATTTTCCAAAATTGAAGGCACAGCGTCGCGACGCTAGGCAATTTCCAGAATTGAAATTTTCCAAATTTGGCTGGAATTTTTCCCATATTTGAAGACCCAATTCAGCATCAATTTACCACGAATTGAAGGCCAAGAATCCCTATAAATAGAGGCCTTTGGTGTAGGTTTAGAATCATCCCTCAATACATAATTCACTTCAACTTTGTAGTCCATCTCTCTCCCCCTTTCCACCATTCTTCTTAGTTTTTCTTGCTTTTCTTTATGTATCAAGCTTGTTCTTGCTCCATAAGAGGCTAAGTTCTTCATTCATGTAACCGGGGTGTCAAGAGTAAGTTCATATTCTTTTAATGAAATTTCTTGTTTGAATTATCAAAGCATGTTTATGTGATTTTAGTTCTTTTTCTATAAGTTTAGATTGTGGTAGGAAAGATTGACAACCTTGACCGCGCCCTCTCTAAATTTACTTGCTAAATCAAAGTAGCAAATAGGTTAACGTTATGATTATACGCATGCGTCCCTAGAACTAAATGATTTAGTCAATTGTAATTGTGGTTTGTTGCCCGTTGCATGTGAATTAATTCGGCTAGATCCCAATGCGGTTTAGATTAGTTAATTGGATAATTAATTAGTTTAAACTAGAATCAAACTTAGCGTTTGCATGTTTGTGATAGTGGATCATGATTCTCGGTTTGTTGCCGGAATACGCCGGACTTAAACTTGTTTTGACTTAATAGTGAAATTGATGATTTAATTGAATTGAACTTACCATGACTATCCCGGTTGCATGACTTTTGAGGTATTGTTATTTCTTCTTTCTTTAATTCTCTTACTTTCCTTTTCTATTGTTTTCCATAATTAGTTTTCTTTCCTTGTTTACTTTCTTTTCCAAATATAAAACCCCCCATTAGTAAGGTCATCACAATAAATCTAAGATAAGCAAGTTATAATCGTGCTCCCTGTGTTCGACCCCGACCACTACTGCTACAAGTTAGCTTTAGGAATCGTGGATTATAAATTTATTTGATAAGAGACCGCGACAATCTCTTCCGTCAAATTGGCGCCGTTGCCGGATTGTCGCGGTCTCTTGTCAAATAAATTTATAATCCACGATTCCTAAAGCTAACTTGTAGCAGTAGTGGTCGGGGTCGAACACAGGGAGCACGATTATAACTTGCTTATCTTAGATTTATTGTGATGACCGGACTAATGGGGGGTTTTATATTTGGAAAAGAAAGTAAACAAGGAAAGAAAACTAATTATGGAAAACAATAGAAAAGGAAAGTAAAGAAAGAAATCAATACCTTAAAGATCATGCAACCGGGTTAGTCATGGTAAGTTCAATTCAATTAAATCATCAATTTCACTAATAAGTCAAAACAAGTTTAAGCCCGGCGTATTCCGGCAACAAACCGAGAATCATGATCCAACTATCACAAACATGCAAACGCTAAGTTTGATTCTAGTTTAAATTAATTAATATGCCTATTAACTAATCTAAACCGCATTGGGATCTAGCCGAATTAATTCACATGCAACGGGCAACAAACCACAATTACAATTGATTAAATCATTTAGTTCTAGGGACGCATGCGTATAATCATAACGTTAACCTATTTGCTACTTAGATTAGCAAGTAAATTTAGAAAGGGCGCGGTCAAGGTTGTCAATCTTTCCTACCACGATCTAAACTTATAGAAAAAGAACTAAAATCACATAAACGTGCTTTGAGAATTCAAACAAGAAATTTCATTAAAAGAATATGAACTTACTCTTGACACCCGGTTACATGAATGAAGAACTTAGCCTCTTATGGAGCAAGAACAAGCTTGATACATAAAGAAAAGCAAGAAAAACTAAGAAGAATGGTGGAAAGGGGGAGAGAGATGGACTACAAAGTTGTAGTGAATTGTGTATTGAGGGATGATTCTAAACCTACACCAAAGGCCTCTATTTATAGGGATTCTTGGCCTTCAATTCGTGGTAAATTGATGCTGAATTGGGTCTTCAAATATGGGAAAAATTCCAGCCAAATTTGGAAAATTTCAATTCTGGAAACTGCCTAGCGTCGCGACGCTGTGGCTATAGCGTCTCGACGCTGTGCCTTCAATTTTGGAAAATATTTCTCGGATTGCTTTAGCGTCGCGACGCTGTTGAGCAAGCGTCTCGACGCTGTAGCGTCTCGACTCTGTATGACAAGCGTCTCGACGCTGATGAGGCTCCAGGGGCAGAATTGTCATTTTACGCTCCGGTTTCGCTCGTTTAAGCCCCGAATTGCTTCCAAAGCTCCGGTGAGGACCTATAGACATATTATACTCATTTAAAAGCATTTTTCACAAGGAATTCAACTAAGATAAGCAAATTGGGAGATTCTAAGTGTATAACAAATTGGTCTTATCAGTCGGTTTTAGGGTTTTTCCGAGAGAAAACTCAAAAGGGCTTGCTCAACGAAGAAGATGAAATGAGGGAAAGAACGCATCCCTTGGTGGTTTTATATCGGCGCAATTGAATGGGAATTGCAATGGTTTTTTATGCAATCATGCCTTTTCACATCCCATGCATACGGATTGTCATGATGGTTGTGGGACAACGTGGCGTTGCCTCGAATGTCATGCAATTGATGGGATCATTATGAATCGCATTAATAGTGATGTGATGACCATTCGGCTGTGAGCACAGAGCGCTCTTTTTAATTTACGAGGCATGCCCTGAGACGTTTACCAAGGCACTACTCTAATCCTAACAAAGCAAGCTAACGCATAATGAAAAACTAATGCGGGACGAAAGTAATCTAGAAAATACTAACCTGCAGACGCTCTCCTGATGCGCTAGGTCCTGCCGCAGATGAGAGCGTTCCTTTACTGGACCTAAATTTTGCACATGTTCAATGTGGATCTGCCAAAATGATGAGTTCAACAACCTCGTCATAGGTCCCATCAATGTATGGCTTGATTCTTTGTCCGTTGACCTTAAAAAAAATCCTGTCAGCAGAATGTAGGTCCACGGCCCCGTACGGATATAACTTGTGGATAATGTAGGGTCCCGACTGTTGGGTTTTATGCCCTAAAACTCGTAGATAGTGAATGTAAACAAATTGTATACTTGTTTCAATAAAGTGTTATTGAGTTTCTACAATAAAGTGTTATTGTTAAATATTGCACAGTTTGACCCAAATCCAATAAACTAAGATCCAAGGTTGTTTACATGTGACTTGAACTAGTATGTGGGGACATACGGGGATTGGTGTTCAAGTAACAACCTAAAAGGTCTATAGTACAAGGATAATGTTGGGTACCTTATCCTGGTAACACTATGTGATACGGCCCGCTTTGTATTCGATACAGACATATTAATCCAAGGCGTCCATGTAGGAGACATGCGAGCGGGGGTATCCTCTGCAATGAGTTTGCATAAGACCGGACCACGAAATAGTAAACCACTAGATGTAACACCGTTAACTAGTTAGTTTACTGTTTCAATACGATGACCTAGGTAACTCAGTCTTAATCCTGAGTGTGTCATGAACTCCTTCTCATGAGGGATTGTCCTTTGATTAGCATGGGTGAGAGTGGCCAATACGCCGACTCAATATGCCTTCCTTTTTTGGGACAAGACCGAGTGGGAGGCTGGGGACATGACAACACAAGAAGGAATTCACTCCTTCCCACATCTAGGAGAAGTAGATGAGTGTTCCCTTAAGTGGTGACTCCGGGACTTGAACAAAGGGATCCCGCCCTCTCACTGGCCCGAGAGGGACTTTCTGTTTAATGGTTGGACCATAAACAGGTTGTTCATTATAGGAGCACTGGTACTTAAGGAGACAGATGTAACACAAGGGTAAAACGGTAATTTGACCCAGCCGTGATTACGAACACTTGTGGAGGATTGACTTACCGGCATAGGTCTACATCCATGGACACAGAAAATGTTCTACAGTGAGAAGAGTTCAGCTGTGGGTCTTTAGTGGAATGACCCACAGTTAATGAATATTGGTTAACCTGATTAATGAGTTTAATCTATTAACCTCATATCATTGGAGCTTCTGATCTGTAGGTCCATTAGGTCCCCCTGCTAGCTCGTAAAGAGTAATTAGGAACAAATATATCTTGAGAGAATTTGAATAGTTCAAATTCATATTGGGAATTAAGTTAATTGTACGAGATACAAATTAATATAATGTATAGTGATGCATTAAAATATAAAGTTTAATTTTAGATTAAACTTTATTATATTGAGAGATTGATATATTTGAAAGAGTTCAAATATATGTCTAATTAAATATATGGTATTTAATTAGAAGATAAATTAATTAATTATGAATTAATTAATTATTCAATTTAGTTTAAATTAAATGAGATTTAATTAAACTATAGTCTATGAGAGAAATAAATATTTGAAGAAGTTCAAATATTAATATGAATTTGATTCATATTAAATTTATAGGATATAAGAGAATTTGAAGGAGTTCAAATTTTAATATGAATTTGATTCATATTATAGAATTAATTAATTGAAGGTCTCAAATTAAATATATGATATTTAATTGGGTAATTAATTAATTAACTAATAGAATGTCTGAAATTAAATATATGATATTTAATTGGTGATTAATTAATTAAAGAATTAATTAATTGGAAATTAATCAATTATGAAAATGATTAATCACTTATGGAAGTAATTAATCATTTATGGAAATGATTTAATCACTTATGGAAGTGATCAATCATTTATGGAAAAGATTAATCAATTATGGAATTGATTGGTCATGGAATTGGTTGGTTATGGAATTGATTAATTATGGAAAAGATTAAATCAATTATGGAAATAATTGATTTTAAATGAATATTTTATTCATGGCCTTTCTCCTATAAATAGAACACTAAACCTAGGGTTTAAGTACAACAACATAAGGTCACAAGAATGCACTCTTGCATTCTCTCTAGCCTCCCTCTCATATTCTCTCAACTCAGGAACTTTAGGGAGAATTTTCTCTCTAGAGTTTTTCCCATTCAAGATTAGGTAGTCCCACAACTACGTTCCTAATCTCAGAGTTATAGCGGGGAAGATCAAATGGTGGTGTTCTTCGTTGTTGCAGAACAATCAAGAATCATCCGTTGAAGTATTCAGAGTCGTCAACGGAGGTTTGCTTCTCTTTTCTTTATTATAGATTTAGATCTAAATTTTGTATGCTTAGCCTTAAGTTTCTATAGAATTTGTTCTATGTTTTAACCAATGCAATAGTATTTTTGGATAAACAAAATTAACTACGAATCGGTCCCAATTACGCTTCCGCTTTAACGGAATTGGGGAATTCCAAATCCTTTCACCGACCATCTTGATTTCAGCTTTCCTGGAAAAAGACGTAAACGAGAGTTAAACAACAGTACTTTCATTCCTTCTTTTAGTACCTTTTTTGTGATCCGCCTATCATGCCATTGTTTTTGTTTTTCTTTGAGAATTTTGGCATTTTCATAAGCACTCAGTCTAAATTCCTCCAACTCTGATATCTGACGCATTCGAGCTTCGCCTGTCGCAGCTAAATCAAGATTAAGACGCTTCAATGCCCAATGAGCTTTATATTCAAGTTCCAACAGTAGGTGGCACCCTTTTCCAAATACCAGCGCATAGGGTGACATCCCTATAGGTGTTTTGAAAGCAGTGCGATAGGCCCATAATGCGTTGTCTAAGTGCTGCGCCCAATCCTTTCTTCCTGCCTTTACCACTTTTTTCAAGGATTCTCTTGATTTCTCTATTTGATACCTCAGCTTGACCTTTGCTTTAGGGGTGATAGGTTGTAGCAATATTGTGCTTGACATTATACTTTAATAGGAGCTTGGTCATGATTTGATTTACGAAATGTGTCCCTTCATCACTAATGAGTCTTTGTGGCACTCCATATCATGTGAAAATGTTTCTTTTAAGGAAATTTGCCACAATTTCAGAACCATTTCTGATGCAAGCTATAGCTTCTACCTACTTAGTGACATAATCAACTACGAAGAGGATGTATTGGCATCCTTGCGATGATGGGAAGGGTCCCATGAAATCTATTCCCCAAACATCGAATGGTTCAACCTCTAACATGTAGTTATGTGGCATCTCATTTCTTATGCTGATGTTTCCCGTGTGTTTGCATTTTTCGTATTGCGCTACATGCACTCTTGCGTCGCTGAATAAGGTTGGCCACCAATAGCCATTTTGTAATACCTTTGTCGCAGTCCGCTGACTTCCAAAATGTCCGCCATATGGTGATTCATGACATTATTTCAAAATTTTCATCGCATTCTTTTTTCCAACGCATCTCCGAATTATTTGGTCTGGTCCCCGGCGATATAAAAAAGGATCATCCCAAAAATAGAATTTTAATTCGTGGAAGAACTTCTTATGCTGCTGCGCTGAGTATTCTTCAGGCACCACTCCTGTAAGGTAATCTTCCACGTCAGCGTACCAAGGTATCTCACTTTTGATCTTTAGCAGCTTTTCGTCTGGAAATTCGTCTACGATGAGAATGTCAGGCGCATCCACCTTTTCATGATTGTCTAGCCGCGACAGATGGTCAGCCACTTGGTTTTCACTCCCCTTTTTGTCCTTGATTTCTAAATCAAACTCCTGGAGCAACGGAATCCATCTTATCAACCGCGGCTTGGTGTCCTTTTTCGACATTAGGTACTTAATTGACTCTCCGCACGGAATTTATCAAACGCATAAACGACAGCATATAATTCCTTCTTGGTGGTCGTGTAATTCGTTTGTGCTTCATTTAATGTTTTGCTGGCGTAATAAATGGGATGAATTGATTTCTCCTTCTTCTGCGCCAGCACCGCGCCAATTGCCACGTCACTTGTGTCGCACATCAGTACAAATGGTTCCTCCCAATTTTTCGTTGTAAGGATTGGCCCAATTACTAGCGCATGCTTCAAATCGCAGAATGCCTTCATGTATTCTTTTGAAAATTCACATTTCTTGTTTGCCTCCAATAGCACACACAAGGGCTCCGTTATGTGCGAGAAGTTTTTAATGAACCTGCGGTAGAAACTCGCATGCCCTAGGAAACTGTGAATTCCCTTAACAGACGTGGGCGACGGCAAATTTTCAATTACATCTACTTTCGCCTTACCGACTTCTATCCCAGCTTTGGATATGCAGTGGCCCAATACTATTCCTTCTTCTACCATGAAATGGCATTTTTCCCAATTTAGTTCCAAGTTTGTTTCTTCGCAGCGCATTAGGACTTGCTCCAACTACGTCAGACAGTCTACATAGGAGTTTCCATAGACAGAGAAATTGTCCATGAAAACTTTAACTAATTTTTCTAGCAAATTTGAGAAAATAGTCATCATGCATCTCTGAAATGTTCCTGGTGCATTGCACAACCCAAACAGTATTCTTCTGAACGCAAATGTACCATACGAACATGTGAATGTTGTCTTTTCCTGATCTTCGAGCGCAATGGAGATTTGATTGTACCCAAAATATCCATCTAGAAAACAGTAGTAGGCTTGTCCAGCTAATCGATCACGCATCTGGTCAATGAATGGGAGAGGAAAATGATCCGTCTTAGTGATTGCGTTAAGCTTGCGGTAGTCCATGCATACTCGCCATCTAGTAATAGTTCGCAATAGAATAAGTTCATTCTCTGCGTTGGAGATCACCGTCATTCCTCCCTTCTTGGGTACACACTACACTGGGCTTACCCATCTGCTGTCTGCGATGGGGTAGATGACTCCTGCGTCTATCCATTTGATGATTTCCTTGTGCACAACTTCCATCATTGCAGGATTTAAATGCCTCTGACGTTCAATGAACTCGTCAGCTTCATCCACCAATCTGATTTTGTGCATGCAGTACGAGGGGCTTATTCCCTTGATGTCAGCAAGACTCCATCTGATTGCACTTTTATGTCTTTTCAGACCTGCATCAACAGCTTTTCTTGCGTTAGATTCAATTTAGAAGAAATAATTACTGGTAAAGAATCTCCCTCGCCCAAAAATGGGAGAGGTTTAAGTTTTAACGCAGCAGGAGTTATTATAGAGGGCAAAGTGGACTCCCTGTTTATGAGATCCAACGCATGAATCTTTTCGTTGGGTTCAACCATGATGCGACAGTCCTCAGCTTTACATGTGTCTTGATCTTCTTCTTCAACTTTTCATGCTGCCTCTATTGCGTTTATTCGGAGAATTTCCATTGGCGAGCAGATGTCTATTCGCGCTATGGTCTCACTGTCATTTGGGTCGTCTGGGTATTTTAATGTGTTGAGCACATTAAATACCACTTGTTGGTAATTAACTCTCATGGTGAGTTCTCCTTTTTGAACGTCAATCAATGTCTATCCAGTTGCTAAAAAGGGTCTTCCTAAAATGATTGGGACATCCCTATGTGCCTCGTAGTCAAGTCAAGGATAATGAAATCAGCTGGAAAGATGAATTCGTCAATTTTTACATGAACATCTTCGATTTTGCCTTCGGGATGCACTACAGACCGGTCTGCAAGCTGAAGGGTAACAGTCGTTGGATGTGCTTCTCCAATGCCTAAGCGTTTGAACATAGATAAGGGCATTAAATTGATGCTTGCGCCGAGGTTGCATAATGCTTTTCCCACACCAATGCCTCCAATTGAGCATGGAATGGTGAAGCTCCCAGGAACCTTCAATCTCGAGGGAATTTTGCTAGCCAGTATTTCGCGGCATTCATTTGTTAGCGCAACTGTTTCAAATTCCTTCCAAGGTCTTTTGTTGGATAAAATATCCTTTAAAAACTTCGCAAAACTGGGCATTTTCTCCAATGCTTCAACTAAAGGAATGTTGATGTGAAGCTCTCGCAATACACCAAGAAACGTCTTAAACTGTGTTTCATCGTTCTTTTTTCTTAACCTCTGCGGAAAGGGTATTGGTGGTTTATATGCGTCAAGTTCTTTTTCCTTCTGCTTTTCTTTCTGCTTTTCAGGTTCTGCTGGAATCACCTCTGCATTACCTTTCTGTTCAGGTTCAGAGTTGGCGCAGGTTCATTTGGTTCTTCCTGCGCTGGTGCATGGTTGTTATTTGAGAGCTGCCTTCCACTGCGGAGAGTCAATGCGTGACACTGCTCTTTTCCTTTTGGAGCTTTTGTGTTTCTTGGCAATGTCCCAACAGGTCTATTTTTCAGTTATGTCATCAGCTGTCCCACTTGGACTTCCAGATTTCTCAAGGATACGGCTTGACTTTGGACTACCACATCATTTTTGGCCATATATTCCTTCTGATTTGTCATGAACTTTTTCATCATTGTTTCCAACGAATTCGATGATGATGCGCCTTGGTCATCTCCGCTTGCACTATTGTTGCGTTGGAAGTGTCCATGCGTTGTGTGTTCATTGTTAGCATTAAATGGTCTAGGTGCAGGGTTTGTGTTACCTTGTTGCGTTTGTTTAGCCGCACCGCCATTTCATGAGAAGTTGTGGTGATTTCCCCATCCAGGGTTGTATGTACTTGAAAATGGATTGTTGCGCGCATTACCTTGAGGTCCCACATAGAACACCGATTCTGGGTTAGAAGGACACTAATCATGCGCATGTCCTTCTCTGCAGATTCCACATCCTACAGCATTGAGTTGCGCTATGAGGGGGGTTGTGCTTGTTGTCAACGCATCCATCTTCGTAGTTAGCGCATCGATTTTTGCATTCACTACGGTTAACAAGTCTATTTCAAAACCTTCTGAACTTGTCTTCACTGGGCGCTTCCTTTTATGCTCTGTGGTACCCCATTCATAGTTGTTTCGTGCGATGCGGTCAAGGATTGCATGCGCTTCATCATATGTTTTCCTTAACAACGCACCGTTTGCAGATGAGTCAACAAAAATTTGGGAATTCTTATTCAGTCCAAGGTAGAATGTTTCTAACTGAATACAATGTGGCAATCCATGGTGTGGGCATCTTTGCAGCAGACTCTTGAAACGTTCCCATGCATCACTGAGTGTTTCGTCTTCCATCTGAGCGAACGTTATGATCTCTTTTTTGAGCCTGGAATTTGCTGTTGGTGGGAAGTATTTTTCTAGGAACTTCTCTGCTAAGTCATTCCACGTTGCTATGGAATTTGCAGGTTGTTGGTTCAACTAGACTTTAGCAGCATCTCTTAGCGAGTAGGGGAAAAGGATGGCCTGCAACTGTTCGTGTGTCACTCCAGGGATGATGAACTTGTTACATATATCCAGGAATGATTTGAGATATGAAAGTGGATCTTCTGCTACACTTCCTCCAAACTGTCCTGCATCAGTCAACATTTGAAACATAACTAGTTTTAGCTCAAACCTTTCAGTTTCCAATGTCGGATGCACAATTCCTGGGTTAAACTTACAATTTGCAGGGGCTGCATAATCTCTAATTCCTCGTGCTCTATCATGAGCCATTTGTATAGGGTTTACTGGCAGGTTCTCAGGGTTTGGCGCTACCATCTCTTCTGGTTGCTCAACGATTCGTCTTCTAGCACGCCTGTTTCTTCTTCTTCGGTGGTATTGTTGGGTTTCCAGAGTGAGTAAAAATAAGATATAAAAAGACTCTAGAACTCTGTGCAAGTATACACAGTCCGCAGCAAGTAATAAGTATTTATCGAATCCAAGGTCTGAATGAGCTTTCACTTTATCTATTTTGTTTAGTTTTTCAGTGGTTTGAAAAGTGGTTAAAATGATTGGTTTTTATAGAATGCTGAAGCAAAAGAAATGACAGAACAGAAACTAAACAAATAGGCAGACATCTATTGGGGTAAGTAGATGTGTGTTCCCTTAAAGGCTGATTCCGGGGCTTGAACAAAGGCGCGTCGTCCTCTCCTAGCCTGAGAGGAACTCCTGTTTAGTGGTTGGACCCTAAACAACTTGTTCATTAGAGGAATCAGTGGTACTTAAGGAACCAGAGGTAACCTAGGGGTAAAATGGTAATTTGACCCAGCTGGTGTTACGAACACACGTGAAGGATTGACTTACTGCTTGGTCGATATCCGTGGACACAGAAATATTCTACAGTGAGAAGAGTGCAGCTGTGGGTCTTTAGTGGAGTGACCCACAGTTAACGAATGTTGACTAAACTTGGTTAAGGAGTTTGGCCAATTAGTCTCGTATCGTTGGAGCTTCTGATCTGTAGTTCCATTAGGTCCCACTGGTAGCTCGTAAAGAGACTTGAGGCAATTAAGTATAAATTGTAAATTGAAAGTGTTCAATTATTTGGAGAATTATGTATATTGATGCATTATAGTATAAAGTTTATGAAACTTTATAATATAATTTTTGAACTAATTTCAAAAATTAATTCTTGAGAGAAAATATTTGAAAGAGTTCAAATAAATTTAATATGAATTGGGTTCATATTAATTTTAATTTTAATAAAATCCCTAAGATTAAATATATGATATTTAATTGGGTAAATTAATTAATTATGGAATTAATTAATTATTTATTAAAATTAGAGACCTTTTCCTATTAGGAAAGAAAATATTTGAAAGAGTTCAAATAAATTTAATATGAATTGGATTCATATTAATTTTAATTTTAATAAAATCCCAAAGATTAAATGTATGATATTTAATTAGGGAAATTAATTAATTATGGAATTAATTAATTATTTATTAAAATTAGAGACCTTTTCCTATTAGGAAAAAGTCTTCCTTTTCCTATTAGGAAAAGGTCTTCATTTTTCTATTAGGAAAAAGGTCTTGGCCTTTACCTATAAATAGGACCCCTAGGGTGGGGTGAAAGGCATCCCATTCATTCTCCTACTCTCTGAGAATTCCCCTCAAGGCTTCCTCTAGACTCCCACCAGTCTCCTACCTCTAGAAGGCTCAGAGTCATACCGGTGTAGCCATAGTGGTGGTGTTCGCATTAGTTCGTGATTAATTCACAAGCAGTTGGTGAATTTAATCTGATTCGTCAACGAGAGTAAGTAATTTGTTACTATATAAATTAGATTTAGATCTAATATTTTTGTATGCTTAGCCTTAATATAAATCTAGAATAGTTATAAGTTTATTGCCAATGTATTGGTATTTTAGATTAAACAAAAATTAATTACGAATCGGTCCCAATCACGCTTCCGCTTTACGAAATTACGGAATTCCAATCCTTCATTTGATTCATTGGCCATGAATTGAATGATGTTTTCTCTAAGTCTTGCTCAGGAGAGGGGATTTAGTTTAGATCGTTTTGTGCATAACTAAGATAACCTTGAGATCAGGAAATGAGAGATAGTCTTAGAAATCGTTAAAGGATTAGACTTAAGGCCTTGCATGTTAATGAACTTAGATAGGGATATTGAGTTTATTACATGTATGAGAATTAGTTATGCTCGAGAGAGATAGCGATGATAATAGTTTATCCTAGATTTATGAATCTTTGCATGTTCACATAGTCTAGCGTTTAATCCACAACTCCAATACGTGAAATCAATTCCGTAAGAGTCTTTCCATTTGAGTCTCCACTTTTATTTTATGTTTTTTGTCTTTAGATTTATCTTTTGCATTAAATTTCGCTCCCTAAATAAAATTGAACAAAAGTATTCACGGTACTTAGTTTAACTTAAAAACCAATCTAGAGGACGACACTCGTTTTACACGAAAACACTATATTATTACTTGACCCGTACACTTGCGGTAAGCAAATCACTCATCAAGTTTTTGACCCGTACACTAGATTTTATGTTTTTTTTTTTATTTTTCTTTCCTTTTATGTTTGAGTCTTGGTCCTTTATTCTTGTTGTGATGTTATTTGGTGTTTAATTGAGAGCCTAATTATCATTGATGCTTTAATTGATTTAAATGGCTTTTTATAATTTCAGGTGGCCCGTTAGGGAATATGTGCCCGAAGAATCAACACCATATTCCAATTTTTCATCTTCAAGTTATACCTCTTTAAAAGAAAATTCTTCCTTAAAAAGCTTTGTTCAAAATTATATTGAGGAGTCTAAAATTTGATGAAATTATAAAAGGATTTCAGACCCCAAAGGAAGTTAATGAGGTGGGATCCACTTCCATAGGTTGTCTAGTGAGTCATGTGGCCACTGATTCATTGACACCCATCCAAGAGCTTAATTCTTTCAATTTTGCTAAGGTTGAGCCTTTAGGGGTGAGTTGCTTAGATAGTGGGGAAGAATTGGAGAGTGTTAGCACTGATCAAGAACATGTTTGTGAGGAAGAAAAAGAAAATGAGCTAGTAATGTCAGAGGAAGTTCAGAAGGTAGAGTTTGAGGTTGAAGAGTCTTCGTCTGTTTTATCTTCTCCATTCTCTGTAGTTTATGATTGTTCTTATTTCTATTCTCATAAGTCAGATTTAGAGTCAGAGTCTCTTTATTTTGATTTTTCTCTCTTTATGCTTGTTTTATTCAAAAATACCAAAAATATTTCCGTTTCAGGGGCCTATGAGAAGTTAGTGAGCTTGCTAGCTATAGTTAGATTTATAGATTCAAGGAAGAAGGGCCCAAAGAAATATGAGAATTTTTATGTGCCTTAACAGTTCGCACGAGCACGTCAAGCTAAAGACGTTAAACAAGCGCTTATGGAAGGCAACCCAAGTTAATTTGATTTGGATTTTGTGTCTTTAATGTTTTTGTTGATTTTGTTTTGTAGGAGTTCCTCTGTTCTTGGCTTTGCCATGCATTCATGAGAAGGTCATCATTCCAGGGCAGTATTGTTCACCCCTTCCATTCTTTTCTTGTTCTCATACTTGATTAGGCTTTAGTTTTATATACATTGAGGACAATGCATGTTTTAAGTTTGGGGGTGGAATGCTTTGCTTGTTGAGCCCTTAAGCATCTGAGTTCGGGCTATATTTTTTTGAGCTTATTATAAGTTGGCATATGGTTGTTTTTTTATGCTATTTTTGCATGATTATGATTTTCTAGGATATACTTTCTTGTCAATTTTTAAGCTTTTGATGAGTTGTAAGCATGAGTGCCCAAAAGGAAGACTTTTTAAAATTTTTCTAGTAGATGTCTTGCATTAGTAGAGTATTTTCCTTGGTTTAGAATTGGACTTGAATTCGTAGGAGCGAATTATTAGGTTCATATGCTTGTTGTCACCTCGATAGGTGTAGGGAAGAGCTAAACAGTTAATTTTTTGCAAATTAGCATGTTCAATCTTGCCTAGGAGGAAAGAAAATAATGTATGCTTATCATGAACATAAAGAAAAATCATTCTTGCTTTTACATTTGAAAGAAAAATAAAGTCATGACTTATGTCGGCTAGTGTACACAATATGTAATGAATAATAATGTTTTAGGCAAAAAGAGCTACCCCTGTTGTGATCAGTTAGGCCAACCAAGGGTTAAACTCGGGTTATGGGTCCCTACAATAGGTGTGTTAAAGCTAGTGCCACTTTTAATTGCTTAATTCAATTGTAATTTAAAAAGCACTTAGGTATGGATAAAAACAAACTAATTTGTTTCATTTGCTCATTAGTAAATCCTTAGTGCCAATGTAGAGGGAAGATGAGTTGAGAGTTTAATAATCCAATCCCGAGCTAGTAGAGTCCAATCTAATTAATTTAGATCTCTCTTATGCAAGTTAATTTTGGAAAAAAAAATTATTTGTTTCCTTCATTGGGCCTTATGTGCATGTCTCTTGATTGCTTGATTATTGACTTGTGAGCCTTGAGGAATGAGTTATGTTTGTTGCATCTATTTTCAACCTAGGCTTAATTTTTAGTTTTCTTGAGGACTAGCAAAAGCTTAAGTTTGAGGGTGTTTGATAGTGCGCATAGCGAGCTATTTTTCCCGATTTATTTGAGTTAGTTTTTGAGTATTATTTGGTCGTTTTTATGCACTTTAATGTTTATTTTGTAGGAAATGAATTCTTGGAGGAAATGTTGAATTAGGAAGTTGATCGGGTGCTCGGGACCAAAAGAAGAGCAAAAGAAGCAAAAAGAATCAAAGTTGGAGGCTTAAGTTTCAGGCAAACCCGAGAGCTAGAGTCGAGACGCTGCTTTCTGGGCGTCTCGACTCTGGTTTTCCTTTTATGTTTTTGGCAGTGGCAGGGGCAGCGTCACGACGCTGCCGACAATTTTCCTATAAATACATCCTTAATTGTTATGGCCAAGGGGAGTCCATTTGGTTAGATTTTAGAGACCTTTTCTGGGAGCTGAAGCAAGGCCATGGAGTGGGAACCAAGCTTGAAGACATGGAGATCATGACGGGGACGTGCGGTTTCAACGGATTCGAGTTTATCCTTTTTCTTTTCCTTACCTCTTGTTGTTTTTATGGCTTTTCTTTCAAGTTTTATTTGTAGTTCTTTGACTATGACTAGCTAGCTTGATTGTCTTAGGAATTGATGTAGCCCTTTGGGCGTTGATGGATTATTTCTTGGTTATGTATTGCTTTGAATTCATTTATGCATATTCTACTTTTAATGCTTTTGATTCATTGGCCATGAATTGAATGATGTTTTCTCTAATTCTTGCTCGGGAGAGGGGATTTAGTTTAGATCATGTTGTGCATAACTAAGATAACCTTGAGATCGGGAGATAAGAGATAGTCTTAGAAATCGTTAAAGGATTAGACTTAAAGCCTTGAATGTTAATGAAATTAGATAGGGATATTGGGTTTATTACATGTATGAGAATTAGTTATGCTCGGGAGAGATAGCTATTGATGGGTTTAAATCCCAAGCGCAACGGAAAAATTATCAGACCTTTACTCAAATTTTAATTATGAAATAAAATACCAGTACGCTGGCAAAATTTGTACAAAGATAAAATATAATTTATCTATTGTAAAACTAGGCTAAGCATGCTTTTTAATTAATTTAAATCTAAAATCTAATCTTACATCCAAATCTATACAGAGAATTAGAAGTTCCAAACCTTCGTTGTAGACTAAGGAGGGGTTCGCTAATTCTTCTCTGGATCAAAATCTGGGACACCACCACCAGTGTTGCACCAGTATTCTCATGAGTAAAACCTTGTGGCCAAAGATGTGAGATATCTTTTGAAAGGGAAATTTTCAAAGAATTTTCTCAGGGGAAGAACCTTTTGCTAGAGCCAATTTTTTCTACGAGAGAGAAAAGGCCAAAAACTATTCTCAATTCCACCAGGCCAGAACCGCCCCTTTTTTTTTCTTCATAGGCGTGAGAATAGGTTAGTTAGAGATTGAGGGAGAGAAATACGTGTGCAAAAACTTCCCTCATCAGTTACGTTAACTGATTAAAATTTAATTAATTACTAATAATAATTAATTAAATAAAATTTAATTAATTCATTCATTTAAATCATATTAAATGAAAGTCCCTAATATAACCTATAGTTTTAATTCAATCAATTTAATTAAATCAA
Organism: Luffa aegyptiaca; assembly: GCA_017139565.1. Taxonomy (NCBI): domain Eukaryota; kingdom Viridiplantae; phylum Streptophyta; class Magnoliopsida; order Cucurbitales; family Cucurbitaceae; genus Luffa; species Luffa aegyptiaca. Next base: position 36,108,853 of record CM029400.1, read on the forward strand.
ATTTAATTAATTCACTAATTAATTAAATATTATATATTTAATTTTACTTATAATTGAATCATATTCAATTATATTTCTCTCGCATAATCTATAGTTTTAATGTGCATCTAATGTACATTAATTTTAACCTATAGTTTTAATATGAATCCAATTCATATTAAATTTTATATTTGAACTCCTTCAAATATTTAATTCTCCCATAAATTAATTTTGAATCTATATTCAAAATAAATTTATATTATAAAGTTTAATGAAAATACAAACTTTATATTATAATGCATCTACATGCATTATATCATTTCCCATAGCAATTTTACCTCAACACCCTAAATGAGTTACCGGTGGAACCTAATGGACCTACAGATCAGAAGCTCCAACGATATGAGATTAACCAAGTTAATCAATATTCGTTAACTGTGGGTCACTCCACTAAAGACATATAGTTGCATTCTTCTCACTGTAGAATATTTATGTGTCCACGGATATAGACCAATACAGTAAGTCAATCCTTCACGAGTGTTCATAACTCCAGCTGGGTCAAATTATCATTTTACCCCTAGGTTACCTCTGGATCCTTAAGTACCACTAATCCCTCTAATGAACAACCTGTTTAGGGTCCAACCATTAAACAGAAATTCCTCTCGGACCAGGAGAGGACAGCGCGCTTTTGTTCAAGCCCCGGAATCAACCCTTAAGGGAACACACATCTACTTACCCCAATAGAGGAAGGAGTGAATTCCATCTTGTACAGTTATGTTCCCAACCCCCACTCGGTCTTGCCCCTGAAATGGTAGGATTATTAAGTCGGCGAACAAGCCACTCTCACCTAAGGGTGTTCAAAACTAGACCGAAAACCGACCTGACCGGCCGAAACGGACCGAATCGACGTCGGTCGGTCGATTTTGCACCATATTCTGTCAAAGTCGGTTTGGTCCATTGAAAAAACTGACTGTCGGTCCACCAAAAAATACTGAAAATCGATCGACCGACAGATTTATTAAAAAAAATAATAAATATATGTGTCATCCTTTAGTAAAAGAATAGTACACGGTTTTTCAAAAAAAGAAAAAAAGAGGAAGAGTACACGGTTTTTAAAAAAAGTACACTGCACACATTTAATGCTATGTAGTCATTTTCAAAAAAGGTAATCATTACTTTTTTTAATTTATTATTTTTTTATTCCATCTCCCTTTCCATCTTCTCTTTTCTCCAACTCACTTTTCTCTTTTTTTTCAATTTCCAGATTTTTTTCTCTCTTTCTTTTCTCCTTCCTTATCTTATTCATCTTTTTTTTCTCTCATTCGTTTCTTTCTTTTTCTCTTTTTCTTTCTCTCTTCCTCACCATTCGACTCTCTCTCTCTGTTCCTCACCATCCAACCCTCTTCTTCATCGTTCACGTCGTATCTTCACCATTCGGCTCGGCTCCCTTCAGTTCCCTCTCTCTCTTTCTCTGTTCCTTGATCTCTCTTCTCTCTCGTCTCTTTCTCTCTCATTCTTCGTCTTTTCTCCTTTCGCTGTGCTTCAAACTTCCCTCCTCCATCAAAATCGTAAAACCGACCGACCGACCGTGTATTTGGTCGATCGGTTTCAGGAACCATTCCTAAAGTATGCATCACCGATCGACCGAAAACCGATAGGTCGGTTGTCGGCATCGGTTTTCGTCCAAAACCGACTCCGACCGACCGACGAACACCCCTACTCTCACCCATACAAATTTAAGGACAATCCCTCCTGAAAAGGGGTTCATAACAGACTCGGGATTTAGATTGAGTTACCTAGGTCAACCTATTGAAATAGAAACCTAAACTAGTTAACGGTGTTACATCTAGTGGTTGCTATTTCGCGGTCTGGTCTTATGCAAACTCATTGCATAGGATACCCCCACTCGCATGTCTCCAACATGGATGCTTTGGATCATTGCATCTGTATCGTATACAAAGTGGGTCGTATCTCATACTGTCACCAGGATAAGGTACTCAGCCTCATCCCTATACTATAGACCATTTAGGTTGTTACTTGAACACTGATCCCCGTATGTCCCCACATACTAGTCTAAGTTTAATTTAAACAACCTTGGATCTTAGTTTATTCGATTTAGGGTTTATTAATGCAAACTCGATTATTCAATAACAAATTACTGAATCACTCCAATAACGCTTTATTGAGAACGATTAATTTGTTTCATTTACTATCTACGAGTTTTAGGGCATAAAACCCAACAACTCCCACTTGAACTAAAACTCTAGTGGGCAATGTACATCATTAATCATAATCAATGAAGTAGGAATAATGGTTTGCATTAATACTGTATAATACATGAAAAGTACAAAAACAGAAAAAAATACAATAAACTAGGGCATTCACAATACTCATTACACTTCTCCCACTTGCCCTACATTATTCTATGTACATATCTCGCAAACCTAGACTCTCTAGATGACCCTCGAACACTTTAGCCGTGAGAGCCTTCGTAAATGGATCAGCTACGTTGTGCTCTGAAGCTATCTACGTGACAATCACGTCCCCTCGTTGCACGATTTCTCAAATGAGATGATATTTGCGCTCTATGTGTTTGCCTCTCTTGTGTCTGCAAGGTTCTTTAGAATATGTCACTGCACCACTATTATCACAATAAAGGGTGACTAGCAAGTTCATATTTGAAACAACTTCCTAAGCCATACAACCTCATTAGCTGCTTCACAAGCAGCAAAATATTCGTCCTCCATGGTGGAGTCTGCAATGCGTCCTTGCTTGATGCTACGTCAGACTACAGCTCCCCCGTTGAGGGTAAACACTGACCCTGATATGGATTTCCTAGAATCCTTATCAGTCTGAAAGTCAGAGTCTGTGTATCTTGTAAGGATTAAATCCTTAGTGCCATACACAAGCTGATAGTCCCTCGTTCTCCGAAGATACTTAAGGATGTTTTTCACTGCAGTCCAGTGGTCAAACCCTGGATTAGACTGGTATCTACTGACTATCCCAACTGCATAGCATATGTTAGGCCTAGTACACAACATGGCATACATAAGACTGCCCACAGTTGAAGCATAAGGGACCCGTCTCATATCTTCAATTTCTTGAGGTGTCTTAGGACATTGTTCCTTAGACAAATGAACTTCATGCCTGAAGGGTAATAAACCCCTCTTGGAATTCTACATCTTATATCTAGACAACATCTTGTCTATATAGGATGCTTGAGACAGGGCTAACGTTCTGTTCTTACGATTCCTTATTATTTGAATCCCTATAACAAACTGAGCTTCACCCAAATCTTTCATTTGGAACTCAGTTGATAGCCAGGTTTTAATGTCAGCTAGATATTCTACATCATTCCCAATGAGTAGAATATCATCTACATACAACACTAGAAAAACTATTGAACTGTTGATAATCCTTTTGTAAATACAAGGCTCATCAACGCTCTAGTCAAAGCCATAAGATTTTATAGTTGTATCAAACCTTATATTCCAAGATCTGGAAGCTTGCTTCAACCCATAAATGGATCGTTTAAGCTTGCAAACTTTTTGCTCCTGACCTTGAGTAATGAACCCCTCTGGTTGAGACATAAAGATATTATCCTCAAGATTGCCATTTAGAAAAGCAGTCTTGACATCCATTTGCCAAATTTCATAATCATAAAATGTGGCAATGGACAAGAGAATCCTTATCGACTTTAACATAGCAACTGGAGAGAAGGTTTCTTCATAGTCCACCCCCTCCCTTTAGGTATAACCCTTTGCCACAAGTCGAGCTTTGAAAGTCTGTACTTTCCCAGCTGCGTCTCGCTTCCTCTTGTAGATCCATTTGCACCCTATGAGTTTAACCCCATCAGGTTGGTCTACAAGATCCCAGACTTGATTGAAGTACATTGACTCCATCTCTAGGTCCATAGCTTTGACCCACTGGTCTTTCTCCACATCATTCATTGCCTGTCTAAAGGTTAATGGATCCTCAACTCCTTCATCAGGTATGACAACTGGAGTTTCTGCTAAACTCAGATAGCGTTCAGGCTGAATAACAACCCTCCCACTACATCGAGGCATTCTCGACTCTCGAGAAGGATGGGCTTGACGAGATGTACTGGGCTCATCTAGAACTCTTGTTGAAGGTCCAACCTCTGTACTAGGCTCATCAACAATCCTTGTTGAAGGTCCAACCTCATCAACAACTCTTGGTGATGAATTTGTAGCTTCACCAGAAAGTTCACTTAACACTATCTTACTGCGTGGCTTATGTTCTCTAACGTGGTCTTCTTCAAAGAAAGTAGCATTTGTTGATACAAATACTTTATTTTCTTGTGGATCGAAGAAGTATCCACCTCTTGTTTCATTTGGGTAGCCTACGAATAGGCATAATTTTGTACGTGAATCCAATTTCTTTGGGTTTGCCACTAGCACATGTGCAGGGCAGCCCCAAATTCTGAAATGACGTAAGCTAGCTTTACGCCCTTTCTAGAGCTCAAATAGTGTTTCAAAAACACTCTTTGAGGAAACTACATTCAAAATATATACTCCAGTCTCTATTGCATAACCCCAAAAAGAACTACGCAATTGAGCATAGTTCATCATAGATCGAACCATGTCCAACAAGGTTCTGTTTCTCCTTTCAGATACACCATTCTGTTGAGGTGTACATGGTGCTGAGAGTTGAGACGTGATTCCATGTTCCACCAAATAGTTCTGGAATTCTAAGTCCATATACTCTCCACCTCGATCAGATCGAAGTGTTTTAATGGTCTTACCTAACAAGTTCTCAACTTCAGCCTTACACTCCTTGAACTTTTCAAGGGCTTCAGACTTATGACTCATTAGGTATAAATAATCATACCTTGAATAATCATCTATGAAAGAGATGAAATATTCATACCCTCATCAAGCTTTTACATTCATTGGACCACAGAGATCCGTATGTACGATCTCTAAGGGCTCTTTGGCACGATAACCTTTTTCCAGTAAAAGGTCGTTTGGTCATTTTACCTTCGAGACATGACTCACATGGAGGTAGAGTACCATCTTCTAACTGAAGGGGATGAAAGCCCCGACGTAGCAGAAGCGCATCAATAGGTAGGGGTGAGCAAACAAAACCGAAAAACCGAGCCGACCGACCTAAACCGATCGAACTGACGTCGGTCGGTCGGTTTTCTTATCATCTCGGTCGGAGTCGGTTTTACGTGGAGATAAAACCGACCATTCGGTCGGTCGATTCTCCCAAAATGGCGAGAACCGACCAAACCGACCGAAATTTAAAAAAAAATTATAATACCTTGGTTGTTGCTTGCTGCTAGCGTACTATTGACCCTTCCATTAATGCCTTGGGAAGACAATCTGTTGATGATCTTCCCAAGGACCATCATTAAAAAAAATTATTTTCTTCTTTTTTTTTAATCTCTCACGTTTTTGTCTTTTCTCCTCTCTCTCCAGTCTCTTTTCATCTTCTTCCTCTTCCCTTCATTTTTTTGATTTCTGCCGCTCGTTTTTTATCCCCTCACTAACCGATTCTTGAATCAAAACATGCCCAGTGAAGAATCTTGTTCTGCTCCGGCCGCCGTGGAAGTCTCTTTTAATCTTCTTCCACCTCTTTTCCGCCGGTTCTTTCTTTTTTCTTCTTCTTTTATTTTCACTTCTTCATTTTTCTTTCATCTTCTTCATTTCTTCTTCGTGTTCTTTCTTTCTTCTTCGTCCATTACTTTGCTGGATTCTTGAAATCGAGTTTTCTCCTCCATTTTTTCAATCGCTTCTTTTTTCCCTTTCTTTTTTATCTTCTTCACTTCGCCGAAAACTTGAAACCGACCATAACCGACTGATCGCGAGTGTGGTCGATCGGTCGGCATACCTACCCTCTCCCAAACCGACGAAAACCGACCGCCGAAAATCGACATGTCGGTGGTCGGCGTCGGTTTGACCCTAAAACCGACGCCGACCGACCGATGATCACCCCTATCGATAGGATCTTACGATGTATATTAATTAATATCAAAATACCGTTACAAATAGGCAAAACGAAACTTTAAACATGTTTTAAAGCCGCTGTAAAACGCTAAAACAAGCTGAAAACAACTAAAAAATAAAACTACTTTTATTTTCTTGCATTTCTAAAGAAACGGGAAAGAACCGTTACAAACCTCCGTTGCAAACTTGACCGTTCTTCGCCAACGACGCTTCAACGAACAAAAACGCAGCAGCCCCCTTTTGATTTCTTCGCTGGAATTTTCTTCTAAAAAGACACAATAACCACAGAGGTTACACAGGTATGTCTCTAAGTCTAGGAGGCAAAAGACTTGTGGGAGTCTTTCTCTAAGAGGGAGGCTAGAAGAATTCTAGGGTCTTGTCTTGTGAGTCTCAGAGCAAGAGGGCTACCAAACCATTAGGTCTAGTGTTCTATTTATAGGAGAAATGCCATGAATAAAATATTCACATTAAATCAATTATTTCCATAAATGATTTAATCTATTCCTTATTTAATCAATCTATGATCAATCAATTCCATAATTGATTAATTTTTTCCACAAATGACTAATTACTTCCATAAGTGATTAGATCATTTTCATAAATGATTAATCACTTCCATAAGTGATTTATTATTTCCATAATTGATTAATTTCCAATTAATTAACTTTTTAATTAATTAGTCACCAATTAAATATCATATATTTAATTTTCGGTCTTGAATTAATTCATTGCCCAAATTAATTTTTGGCCTTAAATTAATTAATTCATATTTGAACTCTTTCAAATTCCTATAAATTTAATATGAATCAAATTCACATTTATATTTGAAATTTCTTCAAATATTTATTTCTCGCATAATAATATATCAATATATATCATATTGTTTCCCTTAGTAAATTGAACACTTTCAGTTTACATTTATTACTTAGTTGCCTCAAATTACTTTATGAGCTACCAGTGGGACCTAATGGACCTGCAGATCAGAAGCTCCAACAATGTGAGATTAATTGGTCAAACTCATTAACCAAATTAATCAATATTCGTTAACTGTGTGTACATTCCACTATAGAATCACAGTTGCACTCTTCTCACTGCAGACATATTTTCTGTGTCCACGGATATAGACCAATAACGACTAGTTAGTCCTTCACGAGTGTCAGTAACACCAGCTGGGTCAAATTACCGTTTTACCCCTGTGTTACTTCTATTTCTTTAAGTACCAGTTCTCCTCTAATGAACAATCTGTTTGTGGTCCAACCATCAAACAGAAAACCCTCCCGCGCCATTGAGAGGGTAGGGCCCTTTGTTCAAGACTCGGAGTCACCACTTAAGGGAACACTCATCTGCTTCCCTAAAGTCGGGAATGAGTGAATTCCATCTTGTACGATTATGTTCCCAGCTCCCCACTCGGTCTTGTCCCCAAAATGGTAGGCTTATTGAGTCGGCGTATTGGCCACTCTCACCCATACAAATCAAAGGACAATCCCTCATGAGCAGGAGTCCATAATCAACTCAAGATTAAGACTAAGTTGTCTAGGTCGTCCTAGTGAAATAGAAACCTAACTAGTTAATGGTGTTATAACTAGTGGTTACTATTTCACGGTCCGGTCTTATGCAAACTCATTGCATAGGATACCCCCACTCGCATGTCTCCTACACGAACGCGTTGGATCATATCATTTGTATCAAATACAAAATGGGTCGTATCCATAGTGTCACCAGGATAAGGCACCCAGTCTTATCCCTATACTATAGACCCTTTAGGCTGTTTCTTGAACAGTGATCCCCATATGTCGCTACATATAGTTCAAGACTCATATTACAGCCTAGGATGTCTAGCTTATTGGATTAGGGTTATTTTAGGCAAAGACAAACAATAAAATAACTAATAATACTTAATGGAAAAATACATTAATATTCGGTCAACGGTTACATTCACTATCTACAAGTTTTAGGGCATAAAACCCAACACTAACTGGCTTAGAATTCCGTTCTTAACCAATCTCCCAATCCTATTGAGATTTATGTGGTCAAGTCTCAAGTGCCAAAGATAGGTACTTTGAGAAACTTTTTGCCTTTTTTGTTGAGTCTCACTTGTTTTAAACATCTCATTGTTCAAAATAGCCCTAGACTCTATTGGTCTTAAAACATATAAGTTGTTCTCCATTTTTTCAGAACAGATATCAGCACCCCTTTTAGTAATGAAAGGGGTTCATAACAGACTCGGGATTTAGATTGAGTTACCTAGGTCATCCTATTGAAATAGAAACCTAAACTAGTTAACGGTGTTACATCTAGTGGTTGTTATTTCGCGGTCCAGTCTTATGCAAACTCATTGCATAGGATACCCCCACTCACATGTCTCCTACATGGATGCTTTGGATCATTGCATCTGTATCGAATACAAAGTGGGTCGTATCTCATAGTGTCATCAGGATAAGGTACCCAGCCTCATCCCTATACTATAGACCATTTAGGTTGTTACTTGAACATCGATCCCCGTATGTCCCCACATACTAGTCCAAGTTTCATTTAAACAACCTTGGATCTTAGTTTATTGGATTTAGGGTTTATTAATGCAAACTCGATTATTCAATAACAAATTACTGAATCACTCCAATAACGCTTTATTGAGAACGATTAATTTGTTTCATTTACTATCTACGAGTTTTAGGGCATAAAACCCAACAACTATGATAATAGTTTATCCTAGATTTATGAATTTGTGCATGTTCACATAGTCTATCGTTTAATCCGCAACTCCAATAGGTGAAATCAATTCCCTAAGAGTCTTTCCATTTGAGTCTCCACTTTTATTTTATGTTTTTTGTCTTTAGATTTATCTTTTGCATTAACTTTCGCTCTCTAAATAAAATTGAACAAAAGTATTCACGGTACTTAGTTTAACTTAAAAACCAATCCAGAGGACGACACTCGTTTTACACGAAAACACTATATTATTACTTGACTCGTACACTTGCCGTAAGCAAATCACTCATCAGCGGTCTAACCCTGGATTAGACTGATACCTGCTGACTATCCCTACTGCATAACAAATGTCAAGCCTAGTGCAGAGCATAGCATACATTAAGCTGCCCACAATTGAGGCGTAGGGAATGCATGTCATGTCCTCAATTTCTTGAGGTGTATTAGGGCATTGCTCCTTAGACTAGTGAACCCCATGCCTGAAAGGTAATAAACCCTTCTTGGAGTTCTGCATCGAATATCGAGACAACATCTTGTCGATATACGTTGCTTGAGACAGAGCTAGCGTTTTGTTCTTACGATCCCGAATAATTTGGATCCCAAGAACATATTGGGTCGCTCCTAAATCTTTCATTTGAAATTGGGCCGCTAGCCAATCTTTAACATCAAACAGGTACCCTACATCATTCCCAATGAGTAGGATGTTATCTACATATAGTACTAGAAAAGCTACTTTGTTTTTGTTGATTTTCTTGTAAACACAAGGTTCATCAACGTTTTGGTCAAAACCAAAAGATTTGATCGTTGTGTCAAATCTAATGTTTCAAGATCTAGAGGTCTGTTTCAACCCATAAATGGATCAATTTAGTTTACAAACCTTTTGCTCCTGACCTTGGATTATGAACCCTTCGGACTGAGACATGAAGATATTCTCTTCAAGATTACCATTCAAAAAGGCAGTCTTTACATCCATTTGCCATATTTCATAGTCATAATATGTGGCTATGGATAAGAGAATTCTAATAGACTTTAGCATAGCAACAGGAGAAAATGTTTTCTCATAGTCAACCTCTTCTCTTTAGGTGTAACCCTTTGCTACTAGTCTAGCTTTGAAAGTCTGTACTTTCCCAGTTGCATCTCTCTTTCTCTTATAGATCCATTTGCACCCTATGGGTTTTACCCCTTCAGGTAGATCTACAAATTCCCATACTTGTTTGAAGTACATAGACTTCATCTCAAGATCCATTGTTGGGCTTTAGAGAAAGATGACGCTAGAACTACTGTTGAAATTTGTTGGTTTAGGGTTTTGGGAGATTTTCATTTATTAAAAATTAAAATCAAAAGGTGAATGTAGTGGAAATTGAACCTAGGTAAAAAAGAATACAATAAAACTGTATTGAGAAAAGAAAAAAAATACAATAGTATGATAATAGTCAATTAACAAAAAATAAGAGAATTTTAAATAAAATTGACAGTTTGGCCGAGTGGTCTAAGGGACCAGATTTAGGCTCTGGTCCGGAAGGGCATGGGTTCAAATCCCACAGCTGTCAATTTTTTGTATTTTTGGTTATTTTTTCCACTTCCTACCTAACAAGGTGCAAATATAAGTATCAGTATAGAATAATTTAGTACTTTTTTCATTAGTAAGATGAAATTCTTGAAATTTATTGAATCCATGAATTGAATCGAACATACCTAACCCAAAAGTTTTCAGCCAGGTTGAAACAACAATTTTCAGCCATGCCTTCCCATTTTCATGATGGTGACGGTGACACCTCCGATGGTGGTTGGTTGTCAACGGCAAGCGGCAAAGAAAAAGAGAGGAGATCATAGATAAGAAGAGGAGATCGGAGATGAAGAGGGAGAGGAAAAGCCGAGAGAAAGAGGGAGAGACCATCAGGGAAGGAGGGAGAGACCATGAGTCAAGTGAGAGATGGAGAGTAGTTTTAGGGATTTTTTTTTTTTTAAAGATCGATGGTGAGTGATTTTAAGGATCCTTCCAAAATTGGAGAGTGAATTAATGGGTTGTATTTTAAATACAAAAAATATGAAAGAGGACATAAATGTAATTGAATAACAACTTATATGTAAAAACTCTAGGCTCTTAGGCTATTTGCGTTAAAAATGATAGGTTTGAACAAAAACGAAATATAGGGTCCATTTATAGGCTAATCATGTACTTATCCCTAACCAAAACATTATGAACTATAGTACATTCACGGTTGAAATAAACCTTATAATTCATATACATAACAATATAATTCATAATGTTTTGGTTATTATAAACCCTATAAATGTAAGAAACTCGAAAATAAACCTGGAATATATTGCACATTCACGATTGAAATAAACCTTATAATTCATATACATAACAATATAGGAATGCTACAATATCAATGCAATCTCATGGTAACTAAAGTATTAGCAAATACATAGAAATGCTACAATATCAATTCAATATAGCTAAGGTATTAGTAAATACATCGGATTATTTTAAATAAAACTCTATAATTGAATAAAATTAAAAAATAAACGCAGTATATTTTGTACATTCACTCTTAAAAATAAACCTTATAAATCGATGAAACATGAAAATAAACCCAATATATATTATACTGTTTGAAATAAACCCTATAAATCATACTTAATGCTACAATTCATTCTCATGGTGGCTAAAGTATTAAATACAATTAATGTTATTTTTGGAACATTTGAAATAAACTCTGAATTGAATTCAAAAATGAATTCAGTATATTTTGGACCTTCACTCTTGAAGATGAACTCTATCCTATAAATGTATAAAACTTGAAAATAAACTTGTATCTATGGTACCTTCACTTTTCTATTCTTGGAGATGTTCATCGCAAATGTTCATCGCAAATGTCGAACGTGGTGGAGGAGATGTAACGGTTGTTTCATGAAAAACCCTCGATCGTCGGAATAGCAAGAAAACTCCTTTTTCATGGAGGCTAAGGGACAAAAAAAATAGTGGAGGCGTTGATTATGAGGATATAGGTTTTCCTTTTTTTTTAAGGTCGGTTACGAGGAGAGAGGGAGCATTTTTAAAAAAAAAAATCTATCAGAATCTCTTTTGAAGAAAAAAAATTGCACGATTAAGAGGGGAGAAATTTCCCTTTTTGAGATGCAGTTATGAAGAGAGAGCATTTAAAAAATCCATAATTAAAAACCCACGATTATGAGACAAAATTTTTGGAAATTTTGATTGATTTTGAAATCAATTCATTATGGAAAATCTCCTAATTTATTTGAATTTATTTTTTTTAATGGTTTAATTTTAATGTCGAAATATTGTAAAGGACTGAATAGTAATTTGATCACAACTTTTGTGAAAATCTATAGGCTCGTTGGTCATTTGTGTAAAAAATGGTAGGTTTAGACTTATGTAAAATTTGGACCCCATTTATAGGCTATCTATGTACTTATCCCCTTTTAGTAATCTATAATCTATAAGGGGTCGTTTGGCCCACTGTGTTGGTTATAATAGTGGGGGCTATTATAACCCACTCAGTGTTTGGGGCATCAACAAAAATAAGGGATGAAGTTGGTTATTTTTCCCCTCCGTGTTGCTACAGTAACCATTATTCAACTCACCCAATTATTCTATTCATTCTCTACTAAACTCTTTTTATTCTTCTTCCATGTGACTCATTGACTTTTCTACTGACGACTCTTCCGACGACCGCCGTCGACTTTCCGGCCATTTTTCCAGCGATCACCGACGACTTTTCCGGCACACTTTTTTTTTAATTATTTTTTAAAAAAATCTTTTTCTCATTTTCATTTCGAAAAATATAAAAAACGAAAATAAAGAAAAAAAACAAGAGGTAGAAGAAATGAAAGGAAAAAAGATGGAAAAAAAAAATTCGGTCGCCAAAAAATTTGTTAGTGGTCGTCGGAAAAAACGAAAAATTTCTAGGGAGTTAGATACTAGGTTGTCTTTTGTACATATATAAATATGGAGTTTTATTACATATTACTTTTGATAATGAAGTATATGAATGTTTACCTTCATCGTACCATATTTTTCATTACAAATTATACTTATCGTATTTAAGTTTACCGTGATAATAATAATAATTTTTAAAAAAAATACTACTCAAGTTTTTATTTTATGTGATTTCTATTTTATTTGATTCTTTTGATAATGAATGTAAAATGAGTTTTGAATAAGCATTTACCATTTTTATGTTGGAAATACATAAATGAAACAAATATGATTTTTCTATATGAAATCATAAAATGACTTATTTTGTGAAAAAAACCATGACTCTAAAACAAAGAAAATCAACCCTTACTTTAGGTTATTTTTGTTTCCTTTTAAGTTAAACACATAATTTAACTCCTATACCCAAAAATTTGTTTTTTTTTTACAACTAAACCCATTTTTTTTATTAATATTTGAAGTACAAAGTTGTATAACAAAAAAAAAAGTCAGGAACAGTCAGCTTGAAACCCAGACTAAAATAATCTGCATCTCAAACACACCCCAAACACAGACTATTTTATCCCAGACTATAATAATTTGTACCCCAAACACAGACTATTATAACATCCAACTATTATAATCCCCAGACTATTATAACCCCAGCTATTATAACCAACTTAGTGCCCCAAACAGCCCGTAAGTGTTTTAAAAGAAAAAGAATGTCATACACACTTGTTCACACGTAACTTTGAAGATGGAACACGAGGTATAAAATGTATATTTGTATTAATATTTGTATGTGTGTGGATGTACAATCTTTAATGTTAATCCTCTGATTCTCTCTCTCATGTGTGGATATGTTTCACTCGAGGGCGGGAACGCTTGATCTCGAGTCTGAAGCTTCAATGGATTCTTGGAGCTTGAAGTCTTCCAATCTTGAAGGAGTCTTCAATCTTCAAGAAGTGTTCAGCACTTTGAAACTTATGGATTTCCAGGAGTCTTCAGTCTTCAGTCTTCAATCTTGATGGAGTTTCTCTGAATTCTCTGACTCTGGCTTGGAGCTTCAAAATTCTGACCTCTTGTCTTTGTGAGAGTCTACAATTTCTGAACCCCTCTAAAATGAGCCAAGGCCTCCTATTTATAGAGTTTTCCAAAGGCCTTTGCGGGCTTGGACTCAAATTGGACTTGGGCCCAATTATTTGGTTTTGAGTTTGATTTATATTTGACCCAAAACCATATGACCCAAATATTTAAAAGACCCAAATTTGATCCAATTAATTATTTTCTTTAATTAATTGGTCAAATTAATTAATTTGATCAAAATAATTTATTTTTAATTAATTGATCAAACAGAAATTTGGCTCTATAAACCTTTAATTGGCCAACTTTATCTTCAAATTAAATTTGGGACATATGTCAATTTATAATTGGTCCCAATTTTAATTATTTGTAATTTCGTCATTAATTTTAAATAATGACGTGGCAATTTGTGATTGGTCAAAATTTCTCCTTCGACAAATGCCCCCTTTTCGAGATTTAGGCACAAGCTATGTGTGAGTGAATCTCGGAAAAGATATTTTGGAATAAAAATGCAAGGTATTTGGTCTTGATTTTGACTCCATTTGATGTGTCAATTTTAATCAAAATATGAATCTTGTTCAAATTTTTTATTTTTTTTTATTTGACACACTTTTATCACCAATTAATCAAAATTTGAAGTTTGGTCAAAATTTTGACTTTTCTTATTTGGCAGCAAACTTTGACTTGAACTTAAGTTTGGGTAAAATCTGGATTATGCCCAAATTTTGATTTGAGGTAAAATTCTATCCAATTTTAATTTGCATTTGGAATAGAATTTAGGTTTGGACTTTGGTCCATTTGAGATAAAATTTGGATTATGCCCAACCTTTGACTTGAGGTAAAATTCTATCCAATTTTAACTTGCATTTGGAATAGAATTTGAGTTTGGGACTTTGGTTGATTTTGGGTTTGACAAGATTTGGATTGAGAATAATATGAGTTGACTGAATAGCATATATGTATATATTAACAAGCAAATGTTAATCAAAAGACTTGAATGGTCTACTGGGAATAGCCAAGTTACATATTTAAAGGTCAATGGGTTCAAGTCCCAAAACTGTTAATCTTAAATTTTCAGATACATATTTCCCATGAGAGTCTTCGAACTAGGAGAGAAGATAAGACAAGCAACAGAGCGAACTGCACTTGGAGAGAAGGAACTGCAGCGAAGCGCACAAGAAACCTTTCGAACTTGGAGAGAAGGAACTGCAGCGAATCGTAGGATAACCTTCAGACTTGGAGGGAGCTATAGCGAAGCATACTTGGAGAGAAACTGCAGCGAAGCGGATGAGAGAACCTTCGAACTTGGAGAGAAGGAACTGCAATGAAACGCAATTACCCTCAAACTTGGAGAGAAGAAGGAGCAACGAACTTAAGGTGAATGAAACACCGAACTTGAGGCGAGCGAGACATTGAATTTGAAAGAATGAAGTCTTCTTTTATTCATCCAACTCATAACTTCACATTCACAACGGTGCACAACTTCAATTTTGTTGTGTTGCCCCCAGTAGTAATTAGTTTCTTCAATGTATATTGTCGTGTTTCAATATTTGTTGCACTTTCTTTTTTTTGTTTGTAGAGACTGAACTTAAAGTTTTCTTTAAGCTGCCTACGTACCCTTATGGAATAGGGATCAAGTCATAACGTAGTTCAAAATTTTTTGCACTCACCTTTTAAGCTCATGTGGGCTAGGAGCATCATGCAGTTTAGACTCTTACGATAAGGAGTTTTTACATTTTAAAAGCCCTTATCTTCATCATGGTCTTGATCAGATCCTTGACTTGTAGGATTGGTCAAGATAATGAGATTTGGTTTCACCTTCAAGGAACCTTCTGTATTTATGAGAACAGAGAACTTCCTCTTCATACGTGACAGGATGCTACTTTGAAGCTTCTTGTCACTGCCTACTTCATTGAACAATTTCACATCTAAGTTATCTATCTTTCTTCGAGGTTGATCGTTTGTTACTTTGAGGCGATCAAAGACAGATGTTGAAGATCGACTTTTCTTCGATGTGGAGACACTTAGTCTTTGGAAAGCTGAAGGTCGAGTGGAGGTGGACATCGAACATTGACTTTCTTCTTCTATCGCGGCCATACTCATTCTTTGGAATACCGAAGGTCGAGTAGTTGAAGGCTTGATGCGATCGAAGACGGAAGTCCTTTGTTCACCCTTCTTGGAATTGTCAACTTCTTCCACGTCGATGCAGTAGGAAGTTGCAAAGTTTTCTTTTTCCTTTTTGTGGAAAATTTTGGAGAAGAGTTCCTTCGCAGTCACCGGTTGTCGAGATTCAGAAAACTCTTTACTTCTCTGCCTCTTGGGTTGAAGTTTCTTAAGATCGTTCTTTGTTTGATGCTTGCTCTTTTCTTTGATTGTAGCAAGATTTGATTGAGCTACTTCATCAAGGTCGAGCTCAATTTTTCCTTCCATAGCTAGCTTTAGAATTAAGTCCTTTAGGACGAAACATCTTTCCACTGGATGACCAATAACTCGATGATACTTGCAATACTTGGGATCAACAACTTTCTCCATCTCTTCTGGTCGTTTACACTTAGGAAGCTCTATCAGTTGCGCTTCCAGTAGTTGTTCCAACATATCAGGGATGTCGACATCAGGGAAAGGATAGATTTTCTTATGTCTTTCCTTTAAAGTTAAGTGATGCGTTCCATTTGTTTGTCGCTTTTCTTTCGAAGACGACTTGGAAAGGGTTGTGTTTACAACTATAGATTCTTCTATAGTCTCTTCTTCGTTCCTTCCTCCTTTCCTCGTATTAGGGAGTAGAAGGTCTTGGTTTTCTCGACCAGCAATACTTAGCTCCATATCGTGGGCGCGAGTTGCTAATTCTTCAAAGGTGCGAGGCTTTATACCTTTAAGGATGTAGAGGAGTTCCCAGTGCATGCCTTGAATGCACATCTCAATGGAAGAGAGTTCAGTGAGGCGATCTTTGCAATCTAGACTCATGGCTCTCCAGCGATTTATATAGTTAACAACGAGTTCACCTTTTCGTTGTTTAGTGTTGGTGAGCTCGAACATGCTAACGGTTCGTCTAGTGCTGTAGAAGCGATTCAAAAACTCTCTTTCGAGTTCCTCCCAACTGTCTATTGACTCAGGTTCTAGATCAGTGTACCAGTCAAAAGCATTTCATTTAAGTGTTCGAACGAACTGCTTGACTAGTAGGTCCCCTCGAGTACCAGCGTTCTCGCATGTCTCAACGAAGTGGGCAATA
Organism: Luffa aegyptiaca; assembly: GCA_017139565.1. Lineage (NCBI taxonomy): Eukaryota > Viridiplantae > Streptophyta > Magnoliopsida > Cucurbitales > Cucurbitaceae > Luffa > Luffa aegyptiaca. The sequence goes on from CM029400.1 coordinate 36,125,762, forward strand.
TGTTTAGGATTGCCCTTTCCATCAAACTGTTGAAATTTTGGTGGCTGATACCCGATTGGCATTCACAAGTTATCAATCCTCTTAGTATAAGGTTTGGAATACAATAGGGAATCTTGAGTAGGTCCACCGTACTGAGCTCTGATACAGTTTGTGATCATATCTTGGAGTTGTTGGATGGATAGTGAAGCGACCGAAGCAGAACACTGTGGCTGATCATTTTGCATTGTAGTCTTTCCTTTGTCATGATTTTTTGTGACTTGGGTTTGACTTGATTCAGCGATATGTTGGTTCTCAATTTGGCTCTTTAGTTGCGAGATTTGAGAATCTTTTTCTTCAATCGCCTTCATGAAGGTGTTGATGTGTTCCTGCATCTCAGCCATTCTTTATTCCATAGTTCTTGTCTCAGTCATCATGACAGTCACTACGTCAGAATCAGGTTCAAACAAAGGGTTATACTTAACAAGAAACTTGTCATTAGTATATGCCCCCTGCAAGATTGTTTCTTGGCCTGCAACGATAGAAGCTTTATCTTCTTGCAAAGTCAGTTCATTGAAGCAACAATGAGCAGTAGAACTCATGTAGGACTTGTTCATGACAGCGACCATGGAAGAAGTCTTGAACGACATGTTTACACTTGTGTTTTGAGATAAGAGAGAGAGATGAGAGGTAGAGATGATCCCACTGGGCATGCCAATTTGTTCACACGTAACTTTGAAGATGGAACACGTGGTATAAAATGTATATTTGTATTAATATTTGTATGTGTGTGGATGTACAATCTCTAATGTTAATCCTCTGATTCTCTCTCTTGTGTGTGGATGTGTTTCACTCGAGGGCGGGAACGCTTGATCTCGAGTCTGAAGCTTCAATGGATTCTTGGAGCTTGAAGTCTTCCAATCTTGAAGGAGTCTTCAATCTTCAAGAAGTGTTCAGCACTTTGAAACTTATGGATTTCCAGGAGTCTTCAGTCTTCAATCTTGATGGAGTTTCTCTGAATTCTCTGACTCTGGCTTGGAGCTTCAAAATTCTGACCTCTTGTCTTTGTGAGAGTCTACAATTTCTAAACCCCTTTCAAATGAGCCAAGGCCTCCTATTTATAGAGTTTTCCAAAGGCCTTTGCGGGCTTGGGCTCAAATTGGACTTAGCCCAATTATTTGGTTTTGGGTCAGACCCAAAACCATATGACCCAAATATTTAAAAGACCCAAATTTGATCCAATTAATTATTTTCTTTAATTAATTGGTCAAATTAATTAATTTGATCAAAATAATTTATTTTTAATTAATTGATCAAGCAGAAATTTGGCTCTATAAACCTTTAATTGGTCAACTTTATCTTCAAATTAAATTTGAGACACATGTCAATTTATAATTGGTCCCAAATTTAATTATTTGTAATTTCGTCATTAATTTTAAATAATGACGTGACAATTTGTGATTGGTCAAAATTTCTGTTTATAATTTTCAAAAGATTTATGACAAAGGTATAACTGTTAGTATTCTTTATATCTACGAGTCGAGTGATTAATATTGCAGATTAATTTGCTTGACCTTTTTTTTTTGACAATATGAGAGTGGGGGAATTCAAACCACAAACCTTGTGGTTATCAGCACATCTTTATGCTAGTTGAGCTATGTTCTTGTTGGCATTAATTTGCTTGACCTTAATTTTATACATTGTTAGAGTTTGATTTCTTGTACAAATGAGTGGGTTTTAAAAGATTTTTTTTACTTTTTTTAAAAAATAAAATTTGGTAAGTGACCATACACAAGTCTAATAAAAAGTAAAAATTACCACACTTGAGTATCTAACCAATTGAATGAAATTGACTGTTATAATAAAAATTGATGTGGGTGTAAATTAAAATTCTCTTAAATATACAGGTTGTTTTTTGAGTTTAGTATTTATACTTTATTAATTAAATAATACAGTGAAATAAATAATAGGGTAAAATACTCTTTTGGTCTCTCAGGGCCCGTTTGATAACGTTCTCGTTTCCTGTTTCTCATTTCTCGTTTCTCGTTTCTTGTTTCTTGTTTTTTAAGAACTAGAAACAGAAACATGTTTGATAACTATTTCTGTTCCTTGTTTCTCTGAAAAAAGAAACAGAAACATAAATGTGTTTGATAACCGGTTCTTGTTTCTTGTTTTTTTAGTTAAAATAAAATTTAGTACATATAATATAAAAATATATTAATTTTGAACGATTATTTTTTTATTTCTCCTTCTTCTTCCTCATCACTACCACCATTGTTACCGATCACCCGCCGTCGTTGATCAGCGGCCATCGCTACCGACCTACGACCACTGGGCAAATGCTGATAGTCAGCGACGAATGCTGGAAAAGTCGTCAGCGGGTGGCGGCGGTCGTCGAAAATAAGAAAAAAAGCAAAAAGTTTCAATTGACGACGATAGTGGTGGCCGGTAGTCGGAGATTGACGGTGGCATCTAGTAGTTACAGGTCGACTGTAGAAGCTGGTCGACTGAGGTCGGTGATGATCAGTCGACGAAGGCCGATCAACGGAGGTCGACGACAACCGGTAGTCAGAGGTCGACGGAGATCGACGGTGCCTAGTAGTCGGAGGTCGACAGTGGCGGTCGTTCAGCAGAGGTCGGTGGCGATCGGTCAGAAGAGGTCGGCGGCGCCCGATAGTCAGAGGTCGACGATAGCGACTGGTCGGCGACGCCCGGTAGTCGGAGGTTGACAGTAGTCTGAGATCGACGGCGGCAGCCGGCCGGTAGTCAGAGGTCGACGGTGGAGGCAGATAGTCGAAGGTCGACGGTGGTGATCGATCGACATATGCCGGTCAGCAGAAGTCGGCGACGCCCAGTAGTCAAAGGTCGACGGTAGTGGCTGGTCGGCGGCGCCTGGTAGTCTGAGGTCGACGATAGCGGTCAGTCGGTGGAGGCTGGTCAGCAGGAGTCGACGGCGCCCGATAGTCGGAGGTCGACGATGGTGGTTGGTCGAGACGCCAGGTAGTCGGAGGTCGACGATAGTGGTCGGTCGGCGGAGGCTGGTGAACGAAGGTCGGCAGAGGCCGGTTATCGTAGGTCGACAGTGGCGATCGGTTGGCGGAGGTTAGTGTTGGCCGGTAGTCAAAGGTCGACGACGGCGACCGGTCGACGATAATAAGAGGACAGCGACGCCCGGTAATCAGAGGTTGATGGTGGCTGTAGTTCGGCGGAGGTCGGCGGCTGCCGATAGTCAGAGGTCAACGGTAGTGGCTAGTCGGCGGTGCCCGGTAGTCTGAGGTCGACTGTAGCAGTCAATCAGCGGAGGTTGGTCAGCGGGGGTCGACGGTGACCTGTAGTCGAAGGTCGACAGTGGCGGTCGTTCGGTGGAGGTCGGCGGCTGCCGATAGTCAAAGGTCGACGGTAGTGGCTGGTCGACGACGCCCGATAGTCTGAGGTCGACGGTAGAGGTCAGTCGACAGAGGCTGGCCAGCAGGGGTCGACGGTGCCTAGTAGTCGGAGGTCGACGATGGTGGTTAGTCAACGACGCCGGTAGTCAAAGCTCAATGGTAGCAATCGACCGCGACTGGTTATCAGAGGTCGACGGAGGTTGGCGACGACCGGTAGTCAGAGGAGGACGGTGGTGGTCGGTGGATGGAGGCCGGTCAATGGAGGTTGATAGCGATCGGTTGTCGGAGATCGACCGCGACCGGTAGTCGGAGGTGCACGGTGGTAGTTGGTCGGCAGAGGTCGACAGGGGCCGGTCGACTGTTGCAGTTGGTCGTGGCTGGTAGTCTGAGGTTGACGATGGCGGTTGGTCAACGATGACCGGTAGTGTGAGGTTGACAGTGGCGGTCGGTTGGTGGAGGTCGACGACTATAGTCGAAGATTGACAGTGGTGGTTGGTCAGCGGAGGTCAACAGCGGCCGGTAGTCGGAGGTCGACAATGGTGGCCGGTCGACGGAGGTTGGCGATGACCAATAGTCGGAGGTGGATGGTGGCAGTCGGTCAGCAGAGGTCAACGACGGCCGGTCGTTAGAGGTCGACGGTTGCGGTCGGCTGCGACAGGTAGTCGGAGGTGGACGGTGGCGATCGGTCAGCAGAGGTCGATTGCGGCCGATCGTCGGAGGTCGACGGTAGCGATCGGTCGCGGGCGGTATTGAGAGGCCAACGATGACGGCCTGTCGCGGAGGCCCGTCGACGACGACCAGTAGTAGGAGGTGGACTGTGGCGGTTGGTCGGTGGAGGTCGACGGTAGTGGTCAGTCGGAGGAGGTCGACGGCTGTCGGTCGACAGTAACGGTCGACCGCGGCCAATATTCGAAGGTTAACGAAAGTCGAAGACGGCCGATAGTTCGAGGTCGACTGTGGCCGATAGTCGAAGGTCGGCGAAGGCGGTCGGTCGACGACAGCGGATAGTCGGAGGTTGACACTGGCGACTGGTCGACGGCGATCGATAGTCGGATGTCAACGATGGTGGCCGGTAGTCTAAGATCGTGGAGGTGATAATAAAAGGAAAAAAGGAAAGAAATAACATAAATAATAATAAAAATGAAAGAGAGAAATAACGAAAAAAGAAAAAAAAAATTAAAAAAAAGGAAAGAGAACGAAATAACGGAAAAAGATTAAAAAAAAAAAGACAAGGAAGTGGTTAAAAAAATAGAGGAAGAGAAGAGATTGGTGTAGGATTGGGAGGGAGAGATGGATACATGCATGAAATATAGAAAAAAAAAACAGAAACAGAATTTGGAAACAACTTTTTGTAGGGCCCGTTTGGTAACGTTCTAGTTTCTTGTTTCCGTTTCTTCATTTTTAATGAAGAAAAATAGAATTTCATGACCATAACACCTATACATTCAATAATAATAAACCTATATTCTTATTTATGTTTGGAAAAAATTGGAAACAAGAACAAAAAAGGAGAAACTAGTTTTAATTGTTCCAAAAAGTTCTATACAAATTTTGGGAGTGTTTCTAAAAAATGAAAAACAAGAAACATACATAGTTATTAAATGCTTAGATTTCTTAATAAAATTGGAAACAAGAAACAAGAAACGAGAACGTTACCAAACGGGTCCGTAGTTTCTCAAATTTGGCCTTTTTTAGAATCGTTTCTAGAAATTTAGAAACAAGAAACAAGGATGAGTTATCAAACAAGTCTGTTTCTTAAAAAAAAAAAGAAACGGGAACAAGAAACAGGAAACAGGAACGTTATCAAACGAGCCCTCATGTTTCGGGTTCATTTCCAATAAGTCCCTAGGTTTCAAAATCAAACAATCAAGTCCCTACTGTTTTGGAAATGGTTCTATTAAGTCCCTCTATCGTTAATTTTTTTAACGGTGTTGACGTGGCACGTTAAAAATATTAAAATATTAATTTTTAAATTAAAATTAAAATAATAATATAATAAAATAAAATAAAATAAAAAAAAACCCTTCTCTCTCTCCGATCCCTTTTCTTTTCTTCTCTCCCTCTCCCTCCTTTTCTCTCCCTCTCCTTCATCTTCTCGCTGGCAATGGTCATCGCTATCTCGATGCGGGTCTTCCAAGATCTTGTCGGAATCAATCGAGGAGGTATGGCCACTCCACCACTCATCAACGATGGCAAGGACTCCTTCGCCTCACCAGAAGATCGCCTAAAAGCCCTAATTCCTTGTCTTTCCGCGAGTACCAAATCCGGCGAAAACGAATCAATTGAAGGTAAAATTCAAGAAATCCAACTACTGATTGACGACAATCCTTCTTCAATCTGTGTAATTTTTTTTTTCCGACAATGAAAAAGTGGGGTTCATTTCTTTATAATTTTTTTAATCTGAAGACAAAGGGCTTTCTCTATTTGTTCTTGCTTTGTGGAGGATGGGGGAGTGTGAGTAGTGGGTTTGTCTCTCTAGTTGTTGTTGCTTTGTGGAAGGTGGATTTTTGTTGGAGAAGAAGGTAGGGGAAGGTTTGTTGATGAAGAAGAAAATGGGGAGGGGTGAGTTTTTTTTTTCACGATTAGTTGAGGAAAAAGAAAATGGGTGGAGGACGACGGGTTTGCTTAGGTGAAGATGCAGGAGACTGAAAATGGATGGAGGGTAGAAGAAGAAAGCGACGACAATGGCATTGGAGGGCGACGGCGAGGTGGGGTGTGGTGGATTTTAGGTTTGGGTGAGGAAGGAAAGGAGGAGAGGGAGGGATTTGGTGGGGAAGAAACAAGAAGAGGGAGGATCGTGGATGGGGGAGAGAGGGAGGGAGAATTATTTTTATTTTTAATTTAATTATTTATCAATTTAATTTTGATTTATTATTATTTTAATTAAAAAAATAATATTTTAATATTTTTAACGTGTCACGTCAACATCGTTAAAAAAATTAATGGTGGAGGGACTTAATAGAACCATTTTCGAAACAGTATGGACTTGATTGTTCGATTTTAAAACTTAGGGACCTATTGGAAACGAACATACATGAGAGACCAAAAATGTATTTTACTCTAAATAATAACCGTGAATTCAGCCAAAACAGAAAATACTTCCATGGAACAGTTTCCCATTTTTAAAAACTTGCTTACTCGAAATAAAGAAAAATGAAAAACGGAACTCGTATACCCATAATTTTGAAAATATTTCTCAAAAAGGGTGAAAACTAAAAACTATAGCGAAAAGTTTGTGAGGAATCATGCATATATTTAAAAAAATATATATAACATTAAAAATAAAATTGTTAGCCTAGCTCAACGTGAATACACGACCTGCTCAAAGGTTCGAATATTCCGTCCTAAACAGAATCTAAAAGCTAATAGGATAATCATAACAACTATATCTTTCAAAACAAAGATAATATCCTAATAATAAAAAGATTATAAGGCTTTTTTTCTTTTTGCAACATGTGAAAATGGAGGATTCTATCACAGACCTCTCAATAATTAGTACAGACATTATACATTAGTACAAGCATTATCCCAATTGATTTAGGTTCATGCAAAGATTATAAGACAGAAAGGAAGTAGCATGTTGAACTGGCAAAATAGACCATTAAAGACTGCAACGTTCATGTAAAGAGTTTTTTTTCAGAGGAAACAAAGATTTCATTGATGAACGAATTGGAAGTTGTTGATTTGAAGTTTTAATGATCTAAAAATTATAATGACATGAACAAGAAGAAGAGATTAAAAATCATTCCAAGGAGAGGAACAGAAAACTGAAATAAAGATTTCAATTGCAACCGAAACTGGTATTAGAAGAAAAAGCTGAACCCATCCAGAAGGTTTTCCTGCCTATCAACATGATTTCCAAAAAATTCTATACCAGAAGAGTAATATTCTACTTACAAATCCATCAAAATAGCCATGAAAACAAAACGAAAGAAACCAAACCCTAGAAACGATTTCAAGATCAAACCAACCAGAATTGGTTCTAACTCATCAGATACCTTCCGATCTCAAAAGACAAGAAAGCATCAACAGTAGCATAGAGTACCTGAGCAGGATTCAGCCATTCACGATCCCACCGACTCAGCGTCACATTTCTCGGCTTGCTAATCTCCCTTCCCAGAATCTCTCTCCCCAAATCCTTCAGTCCTGCATTTCTAAGATCTCTTCTCCCCATCTCACTCTCAGCCAAATCCCTAAGATCGGCAGTGTTGGCCACATTCAAGCCGTACTCGTTCTGGAGGCGTCGAGCGTCCTGGTCGACTCCGACGCCGACGAAGGTGAACGATTCGTCCTCCAAGAACTCGATCAAAGAGTCGGGGATCTCCGGAGCGTGGATGAGTTGGAAGATGAGGCAGCGACGGCCGACGCAGAGCTGGAGAGTGGCGACGGGGTTGTGGTGATTGCGAGTGAAGTTAGGGCGCCACTCGATGTCGAGGCCGACGACGAGACGGTGGAGGCGGCGGCGGTGGATGCGGAGGATCTCGGAGATCCAAAGGTCGACCATGGAAGGGCAGGCAGTGAGGAGAGTGAGAATGTCGTCATCGTCGAAAGAAATGTCGTAGTAGTCGTGGGAGTCGAAGGGGATTTGGCGGTCAGAAATGCTGAGAGTAGCCATGGCGAATTGGCGAATTGGCGATTGGGAAATGGGAAGGGTTTTCTTTTCAGTTTTCACACACACAAAGATGAGGACAGAGACTACACTAGAGAGAAATGAGACGGTTTTGTTTTGTTTTCTAGTGGATGGTTTTTAATTTTTAATTTTTATTATTATTATTATTTTTTAAAATTTGTTTGGCTTGCTGGGCAAGTTGTTCACTCTCAATTGTTTGTAGGGAAATTGTGAGTAAAACAAAAATGGCTAAAAAGATTCAATCCAACTGTTTAAAAAAATCCTACCATCAAATTTGATTCACCTCCTAGATTTATGGATAAAATTGACTGGATTTTAAATTACTTGTCAAATCTATATATTTTCAAACTATTCATCTTAATTCAAGAGGTAAAGGAGACAGAGGAATGACTTTCTAAGCGAAGGATACTATTCATCTTTTTCAAGGTGAATGGGAAAGGAATTCAATGCATTCAATTTTCGGGAGCAAAAATAATAGCAAGAGATTGAAGACAAAGATGGAGTTAAAGATTGAAGCCAATCAAACATGCAAAAGGATTTCAAATGTGCAAGAGGTTGAAGATGGAGCTAAAGATTGGAAAGATTGATTTCATTGCTATATTAAATGGTGGTAAGTAATGATTCAGCTGACTTGATCCCTCCCCTAAGTGAATGTAAGAAACGAATTATTTAGGCCCCGTTATTTGGTTCTTGGTTTTTGAAAATTAAGTTTAAAAACACTGTTCCACTATTGTTAAAAAGTAGTTTTAAAAAACTTGTTTAAGAATATTGGGAGAAAACAAGTTTAATTTTTCAAAACCAAGAACCAAAAACCAAATGGTTATCAAATCAGTACCTTGTGTTTATATACTCAAATTTAAATTTGTAGCTATCTAATCGCTTTTATCAATGTGTAGGCTAGGGTTACTTATTTCATTTTAAGTGAGGGTATATGTACTCATTTAAAATTTATCTTTATATAGTTATAGATGTAATTGTGAATATATATGCATCAAAGTAAGTTATCTAGGGCATCGATTTTATTAGTGTGTGAGTTAGCGTTACTAATTTTATGTTAAATGGGTGTGTACATGCGCATATAGTCATATTTGAATTTACTTAGCTTGTAAGTAGTTATAGGTGTAATTATGAATATATACGCATGCTAGAAGTTGTCTAGGACATTGTTGACATTGTTTTTATCGATGTGTTCGTGTGAATCTACCTTTGATCTCAAAAGCTGTTTTTCACGAGTTTTTATGCATATAATAGTCGTTGACTAACAATTAATTGGAAATTGCTAGTTTATTTAATGTAACAATGTAACAGATTAATTATTTCAATTAAACTAACATATTAATTGTTTGAATTAATTTAACGTATTCCTCTTCTTTAATGTACGACTTTTGTTTAGCTGTGAATTAAAAATGTAAATCTCTATCGAGGGTATTTTCATTCTAATGCAATTCAAAGATTTTGTTAAAATTTGTATTTAGTCATAATTACAAAGTTAAATACAGTTAGTCATTTTTCGAGTTAGACTATTTAAAACTAGTTATTTCTCCTGTTGGCTCATCTTTTTAATTAATTCAGAAAAATTCAACTTGGCAATGGAAAAATCTTCTTAGTTATTGATTTTAATAATATCAAGTTTTACACCATGTCAAAACTCACAGAGAAATTAGATCTAATTTCATTTTCTTTGAAATCTTATCGATTCCGTTTTATAATTCATTAAAACTCTCTGAGAATATATATTTTTTAACAAATTTTCAAATAAATACTTATTAGGTCAAAACAATAGTTTTTCAAATTTAAAGGTTAAGTTGCACCACTTATCTAAGTTATGGATTCTAATTGATGGAATTGAAAGTTTATGGGAAAAATTGATACAACTTAACAAGTTTAAGGATAAAATCAATTTTTTCTCTTTTTAATTTGATCAACGGTTAAATGATGAAATTAGTCCCTAAAATTTCAAGTTTGTGTCTATTAGTTCTCTTAATAATCTTAAAAAAAAAAAAAAAAAAATCTAATAGGTTCTTGAACTTTTAACTTTATGGGCGTGGCCGCCAATGTTGGAAGCCCGTGTTTTTAAGCTCGTCGAAGTCTGCGTTTGGGCGGCCATTTTCCAAAACCCGCGTTTGGATGTTCAGACTTCCCAAATCAGTCCATCGATTCTCTCTCCGTCTTTCCAAATCGGTCCCTCGATTCTCTCTCCGTCTTTCCAAATCGCTCCCTCATTTCTCTTCGTCTTCTTCGTTGTTTCTCTCTGCCTCTTCGTTTCTCTCAGGTGTGTCTTCTCATCTCTCTGCCTCTTCGATTCTCTCGGACTCTTCGTTTCTCTAAGGTCCCATGCCGCTTCAACTTGCTTTCGCTTCATCCTCCTTGTTTCCGTCGATAGGTTCATGGATCTAACGTTTTTTTTTTCTTGTTGTTCATCTAACTCGACACCCTCCCCTCTCCTCATCCTCTTGGAAACCCTAGATCTATCTTCCCTTTGTTCATCCTTCGAAACTCTAGATCTATTATCAAATCTAATGCTTATCGATTTTTTTTTTTTTTCAGATCCCCACCCCATGCCGCTTCAACTTGCCGCGTCCGTCGACCTTCCCTTACCGAGAGCTCGCTGGATATGCATGGTAGGTTCTTGGAGCATGGTGAGGGGTGGGAAGAAGAGGTAAGATTTCTTGTCCCTTGCCGGCCGATGATGAGTATTGCATGTTAGTTAAATTTACATCCAAAATTTTCTGCATCTAATTGGATGTTCGATGTAAAGCAAGCATAATTTTTGCCCTCCTTGTTCCAATTTTTACGTATTTTGATATGTCTCGGTTCTGTGCATTTTTTTTTTACTTATCATCTCTGTGTTGGCTTTTTTGTTATGTCAAGTTCTCTTGTTCTTCGTTCCCATCTTTGTCTCTTGGTTCTATTGTATCCAATTTTTAAAATTTTTTATTTTTTCATCCCTCTTTTATGGCTGTCTCCGACCTTTTTTCGATATTTTTGGCCATTTTTCTAATTCAATCTTTTTTTCTATCATTTGGACCCTCTTTTTGGCCATTTTTCTTGTTTCAATGTGTTTACTTCATCTAAGCTATTTTCATACCAACCAAACAGAGGCAATGGTTTATATTTTCCTTTTCATTTGTGGTTGTTCTTGACGTAGTTCTTTGGCATCTCTGTTCCTATAATTTTCTTAACTTATTCTAAAAATTTGTGCTTGTTTTCCTTTAACTCCCCCTTTGAGCATCCAACTTGCAAAATCTGGACGATTTTTTTTTTTTTTGTCTATTTTGCACCATGCTTGAAACCGATGCACCTGAGGCCGGTTACATTGTAATTTTTTATCTCGTTACTTGTTTATTACCTTTGCATCTGAGAATTAGAATTAGAAGGCTGAAGGTTAGATTTGGAAGAAGATTGAAGAAGTTTAGGAAGAGTGCACTGGCAAGCATTACCACTGTCAAGATTGGAGTTTACAAGCAAGTCATTTGTCAGATCAGAAGTTGCAAGTTTTTGTTTGGCAGAAAAGAAACCAACTTTGCCAATCTCCCTCCTTTGTTATCATACTGTAATTTCTCAAGAAATTTTATATGAAAGTTCATGAGCTTTGTCATATGAAAGAAATTTTATAAGAAAAGTGGTACATGTTGTGAAAGAAATTTTATATGCAAGTTCATGAGTTTTGTCATATGAAATAAATTTTATAAGAAAAGTGGTACATGTTGTAATTTCTAAATATCCATTTAATTTGGCGTTGGCCCATCATTGAAATGGCAACTCTAACCATTTTATTCCCTACTAATGTGATTCATTTCAATAGAATTGAAAATATTGATCCAAATTTTTATTTGTTAAATATGGTATAAACGATTTGATAGAGGTGATGATATAAAAAGATAACTTATGTATCATAGAAATTAAAATGCCCAAAAGTCCAAGATCGTGAAAATAAGAAAGGATAGAAGCTCTCTTTCTTTTTAGTTCAAATAATATTGAAATAGATAAAGAATATATACACAATTGACAGATTCACATGGTGAAATATATATATGGTTTAGATCTAAAATGAGGTTTCATCTCAACATTAATTGGCAAGGAGACGAGTAACTCATATACTTGATCAATTGTGAGCTTTGTTATATGCAAGTTCATGACCCTCAACTTTCATGAAAGTGATGATTTAATCTTTGAACTTTAGTATATAAAAACTTTATATCCTGAACTTTCATTTTTTAACAATCTTAGTCGTGGAAAAAAATTGAAGAATGGAAAATGAATTATTATCTTTTTTAAAATTTTGGATTTTTAATCAAAATTGTGACTTAAAATCTCAATTTTACAATTAATGGAAAAAACATTTTGATTTATTAATTTTAGAAGAATTTTATAACATTAAAAAAAAAAAAATCAGAAACTCAGACTTCAGAACTCAGCACTCCAAACACAGACTTCCTAAATCAGACTTCAGAAACCAGCACCCCAAACACAGACTTCCTAAACCCAAACTTCAGAAACCAGCACCCCAAACACAGACTTCCTAAACCCACAGATTTCACAAAACACCCTATTTCCTAAACCCCAACTTCCAAAACCCAAACCCTTGTCCCAAACACACCCTATGTGTCTAAAAGATCCTATAACTTTTAACTAGGTGTCTAATAGGTGCTTGAACTTTTAATTGATTTCTTTCTAATGGTCATTGACTTGTTTAATATTCTATCATATGCAAAATTGAAAGTTTAAGACCCTATTAGACACAAAATTTATTTTTTTAATAGTAGATTTGTTAATTCTTAAAAAAAATATTGAATAAATTCAGTGACCTATTGATACAGAATTGAAATTTTAAAACTTCAAGACCTATTAGTTGAATTGTAAAAAAAAAAAAAGACATATATCATTGTCCAAGAAATTAGATGTTCAAATCCTCACCCCTCCGCTGTTTTAAAGTTATTTTTATTCTTAAATAAGTTAGTTCTTAGTCATATTTATAGTTATATTGTAATAAATTGATGATATTTTTTAGGTTAAAAATCACTTTTTGTTCTTGAACTTTCATAAAAGTAACAAAGTCTATGAACTTTGGTCTATAACGATTTAGTCCTTATACTTTCAATTTTGTAACAATTTAGTCCTTGAACTTTAAAAAGTAACAATCTAATCCCTGTAGTTTCAAATTTGTAACAATTTAATCTTTGTCACAAAAAAAATCATCAAAATTAAACGTCAATTTTTATCATTTAATTATTAGACTTTGTAGCTTATAAACATATTGAGTCCTAAATTAGTTTATTATTCTATGTAAGAAATTTCGTTAAATCTTAATGCTAATTTTCATGATAGGAGCTAATTACAAATTTTAAAGTACAGGAACTAAATTGTTACAAAATTGAAAGTCTAGGGACTAAATTGTCACAAATCAAATTTCAAGGACTAAAAGTGATTTAAATCAAATTTCAAGGACTAAAAGTGATTTTTTTTTTTTTTTTTTTTTTTTTTTTTTTTTTTTTTTTTTTTTTTTTTTTAACAATCTATGAGGTGGAGATTTGAACCTCTAACCTTGGTCTAAGGTACAATCTTTATGCAAGATGAGTTATACTCAGTTAACGTCCAAAAGTGAGTTTTAACTTATCTTTTATGCCTCATGGATATTTATATGATATATGATAACGAGTGACCCTTAATATCGATGTCAATTCTTGCAATTTCTGATGTATGTCGATAAATATTTTAAATTGAAACCTGATCTCAACTTCCTCTTAAATTCTAAATGTTTTTTAATTATTATTTATTTAAGCCTCATTTGATAACTATATTAGGTTTTTTATTTTTGTAAATCAAGCTTATAAATATTATTTCCACCCTTGAATTTCTTTGTTTTGTCTTATTTCTAAAAAATATTTTCCAAATACAAATCAAATTTTGAAAATTAAAAAAAAAAAAGATTTTAATTTTGAATTTAGAATTTGGCTAAAAAATTAAATGTTTCTTAAAGAGAGGTGAAAATAATCCTAGTGAAAAAATTGTGAGAAAACAAGCACAACCTTCAAAAACAGAAAACTAAAAACAAAATCGTTATCAAACTAGTAATTTTCAAATTTAACTTTCTACTTCAATTCATTTGGTCAATTGTCTCTCTAAACTGTGAAAGAATATAATGGCCACATTTACCAAAAAAGATAATACCCCTTATATGTATTTCACACTTTTTTTTTTTTTTTTTGCGCAAAAAAGGATGTATTTCACTCTATTGTGATCCTATAATTAACATTCATTATAGACTCCTCCTTTTCACAAACCTGAGATAGCTTTACTAGTCAAGACATTTGTCTTCGACTAGAAGGTAGAGGTTTGAACCTCTATCCTCCAATATTAGAAAAAAAAGGCTCCTCCCTTTCACAGCTACAGTTGAAAGATTCATAAACTAACAAAACATACATATACCATCTACACAATTATAATACGGGTTTCTTTATATCTACGAGTCGTGTGTTTCATGTATATTACTTCCACAACATAAAAGACCAAAGCTCTAACATCTGTGCAGCAAAACGCAGAAAACAAGCGACCTGGTGGTATGATATATTAAGTTGAAGACTGTTCAAAATAAAGGGAGGTTAGGTAGCCGCGACGAAGTCCTCCCAAGTCCCATATCGAGAGCTGAAGCAACCCCCACCAGCACGTTGAGCATGCTCTGATACCACAGTGCGTGCACATTCATCCCATGCTCTCGCGTAGTCTTCAAGAGACAAGCAATCCGGAGCAGTGCGAAGGAATGCGCGTAGCATTGACGTTGCTTTGTTCGACATGTCTCTAAACTCTTCATCCTCAGTACTATAAACATATGCAAGAAGAGGAATAAATAGGTACAAGAAAACTAGTGCATTTAAACTCATCTGTTAAAGGACATTTATAACAAGTCTTACCCGCAGTCTGTGTTAAATTTGCTTAGGAATACAGGGTAATCTTCTGGATAATCAAGAGGCACAAGCAGCTTCACAGAAAGCACTGGCAACTAAGGGACACAAATTTTCATGAACATTTTGGTCAAAGTTTTCATTTAGTTTACAAGTAGGAAAAACAACAGAAAAATAGCAAGAAAACCTGATCACCTTTTGTGTGTTTGCAGAATGGAACACTGAATTTTTACTTTCAGTTGCAGCTCTATATGAACATCGAAGAACGGTACCTGCATTGGCTAATCGGCTATTGGCATTCTCGTCCAAATCTAATTCTAAAACCGTTTCAATGAACTGGTTGTTTATGTTTTTCATCTCTTCCAATAGGGCATGATCAGACTGCACAATTTTCAGCATAACTCCATAAGACAAAACGAAAATAAAAGGTGAGCAGAGGCACCGGTTTCAAAGAGACTAGATAGAGATGATGCGTACCAATTTCTTGAGCTTCTTGCTTCTTGATGTAACTGTTGGTTCAGACCCATCAATATCACTGCAAGGCGATGGCATGTCATTTAAGGTCGTTGCATTCATTTTTCGCTTTATATTATTTGAGGAACCACATCCATCTTGCAAGCTTAAATTTGATGCCTTTTTGTGAGACCACGGTTCTATTATAGTGTCTTCCGTATTCCCAACTGAACTTATTTCTGATACAGCTGCTCTCAATGCTTCATTTGACATTGACTCAACCTGCAAAATTTGTTCTCTCTCATAATCAACCAATAGGAAGAGCCTAAGGGGAAAAAAAGAAAAAGGAATGATCGTCCTATGCTAATATCTAGTAGATCGTGCAAATGCAACATAGACTCTTATCAGTTCACATTCTTTTCGATGGGGTATTTGAAATAGAAATTTCATTTGATATTCTTGTACATAACGTAGACTTACTGCTTTAAGCAAGCGATTAGGAGGCTGAGTTGCTGTTGACAATTGCCCATTGTTTCCAAGACTAGTAGGTTCGGCAAGCCGACAGGTCATTGTGCTAGAGCTTCTGATCTCATGAGACTGGACTTGGATTTCTGTTTTGGTATTCAGCAACTCAAGAGAAGTACAAGCTTCAGGTTGTTGAATGTTTGAACTTGAAAGGTAGGGAACATTTGAAAAAACTTTTCCAAGCCCAATTGTCGAGGAAAATGGAGTAGGAGAAGCTCTTCCATACAATGAAGCGCGAGGATTTTTTGGAAGTGTTCGCTCAGCAATCTGAGAAAGCTTTGAAGCCTCATGAGTTTGAGGAGAGAATTTTGAGTTCAAATGATACCCCAAAGACATTCCTGATCTATATGTAGCGAGGATGTTTTCTGTTGACTTCTGCTTCTGCTGTATCCATGGGGACTGAAATTCTTGCTTGATGTTTTCTGAATGTTGCCTATTCCGCGACAGATATTTCTGCATCCAATCTGCTTCTGACCTTGAGGAACCTATGTCTCGTGGTGCTATTATAGGAGAAGACCTATCAGAAGAGCCAGTTGTACCCAAGTTCACTGGTCGAAGATGGGGATTCACATTATCACTTTGCTGAACTGGTTTTATATGAAATTGCCTAAAGCTTGGCTGCCCGTGTAGAGACTGCTGCTTATTGACAATACTTATATTCCAATTCTCAAGGGCTTTCACAGTTTTCACAATCGCTTGTATACGTCGACAAACCTTCTCTTTGGAGTATGATATGATTCCGTCGCCAGGCAATTCCAAAAAAATTATCATTTTTTGCAGTAAATCCTTGTGGTGCACGTACTTCTGTATCTGCTCTGTTTGTCCTACCTACAAGAAGTAAGATCCAAAAAGGAATATGGACAAAATACATGAATGGTAACACAAAAAGTGGCTTAAAATAAGAATGAGATGAGTCTGATGAAGATCAAGAAATATCGCTTTTCCATAAAAATATAAAATATTTATTTGAAATCAATTTAGTACCTGCAGACACAGTTCAGATGCCCTCTCATATGCCTTCTTCAAGAGAGGCAAGTACATCCTGAGGCGCTGCACCTGCAATAAGAAATAAGCGGCTTAGCACTTAATTCAAATCAATATGAAAAGTTCACATCCTGACATCCATGAAGCTTCCATGAATTCATTTATGATTACATGTTTATAATATGCTGCCCCGGATCATGTAAATTCGAAAGCAAATTTTTAATGCGTTGAACATCACAGAACTCTATGTGCAATCACCGTCAACAGGAATTTCCAAGCAAATTCGACTGGAATCCATCATTCCAAACAAGACTGTTGCTCTGATATCCAATAAAAAGAAATAAACGTTGAATTGATCTTGGGAAATCATTCTTGGAATTTTTCAACAAAAACTGTCTACAACGAAAATGAGGAAGTTCTAAACCTGAAAAAAAGTAACAAAAGAACCCAATGAAAAATTTAAAAGCTAACCAATATATAAGTTAACTAAAGAACAAATCTCTTTAAAAACAAAACTAAAGAACAAATCTTCCTGCTCTCAAAAAAAAAAAAAAAATCTTCATACATCATCTTTTTACTAAACATGGTAACATGGTGCTACTCTAAGTAGATTCATAGGGAAAGCAAATAAGATTGAGATCATTATAGTTCCAACATTAGAAATGATAAAAAGAAAAAATACTCCCCTCGTGAGCACGTGTTTTTAAGAGCATATTAAAGCAATGTGAAAAGGAAACAAAAATTGGTCTCCTAGGACTAGGACTAGGACGTGAAAAAGATTCCACGGGATTCGAGAAGCATCAAAATTAGTAGCATTCTCCCAAGGTAATATTACTAACACAGTCTTCATATCCTGATAATATTCCTAGCACAAGCACTAGTCTTAATCGTACACTAACATTGAGGGAATAAAGACAAATGAGGGATTTTTTGGTCAAAGTATAATTGTGATTTCTAAAAAGGAAGTCCACTAAAGAAAAATTATCAATCGAGGAAGTGAAATTATTCATACTCTAAATCAACGGTCTGCTGGAGGATTTCTCGTAGGACCACCCAGCAATGAAAAAGAATAAGCCCCTCAACTACCTTCTAACTAAAAAGAAAAGGTCCGTTCTACATCAAAACAATCCTTCTAGAAAACCCCCGAGCATCCAAACAAATTGAAGCCAAAAGCCAAGACCAAAGAGTTTATATAAAACAGTTTTTTTCTTTTCTTTCTTTCTTTCTTTCTTCTTCAAAAAGATAGAATCTGAATAAGACAATTTTGTTGCTTTCGGTTTTATGTTTTTGTTTAGGTTTTATTACAAGTTGGGTCTCTGAACTTTCAAGGTTGTATTAATTAGCTTCCTATACTTTTAAAGTTGTATTAATTAGGTCCCTATACTTTAAAAAATGTCTAACCTAAATTTTCAATTTTGTATCCAATAGGTCCTGAATTTTAAAAATATCTAATAGATCACTGAACTTTCAATTTTGTGTCTAATATGTCCTTAGCACATTGGAGGTTTTTAAAAATTAACCAATCTACTAGATATAAAATTGAGTTTTATGTCTATTAAGACCCTAAACTTCTAATTTTGTATCTTGTAGGCCTATCAATTTAAAAAAATGTCGAATATGTCAAAGACTTATTAAACACAAAATTGAAAGTTTAAGGACATATTGAATACTTTTTAAGTTTAGAGACCTATTGGATACAAAATTGAAAGTTTGAGAATCTATTTGATACTTAAAGTTCAAGGACCAAATTGACACAATTTTTTTTTTTAATGAACTTGTAATTTAAGGGACCAAACTTGTAATTTAACCTTTTGTTTATTATTCCGGTAGTTAACTATTCACACATGATCGCCATTGTTTCTAAAAATAAAATATATTAAAAAATTAATATATCACAGGAAATAAATAAAAACATAAGAACAATAAGTTTTACAAACAGTTCTTCCAATAATGTAAATACATGTTTGAGAGTGATTTTTGAAATAATTAAAACCACTTTTGTCATATTTAAAACTACTTCAAAATATACCTTTATTCATTCAAAATCAATTTTGATGATATGAAAAAAAAAATGTAAAATCAAACGTGAAATTGATTTTGAAAAATTAAATGTATGTTTTGAGGTAATTTTGAACTGACAAAAGTAATTTGAGTCATTTCAAAATCACTCCCAAACATGCACTGAAACAATTTTAAAAAATCAATTAACAAAACAATTTTTAAAAACAAATTTAAAAAGACACCCAAACTGCCCCTGCCCTTTGTGATTATAGTCGATTGGATAGCATTTTTATTACTTCCTGAATTTTGTGAGGCTTTGCGACGTTTCCTCTCATTCATGGTTCACATTTCTCACTAAAAAAAAATCATAAAGATTGAGTTTCATGAATAATTAAAAATAATAATAATAATAATAATAAAGAAAACGCTTTTACTTATACATTAAAATAGTAACAAGTTCAGACTAACCGTAGTAAACAATTACCTGAAATAATGCCTGACCATGCCAAACTTCTGCATTTGGATTTCCATTTGCAACTGTGCAATAAAATGAAAGAAAACAGAAAATCGATATCCAAATATTCTTAAGAGAAGCAGATTGAAGCTCCATGTTTATAAAAATACAAATCACCTAAGTTGAGGAACCTTCAAAGAACGAAGATTACAAAGTGCAATATATGAAATTATAAATTATAATCTCTCTTCCTCCCACAATAGGAGGGTATTAACTAAGGTTTCATTATATAATGATTTAGGCCCCGTTTGATTACCATTTGGTTTTTCGTTTTTCGTTTTTGAAAATTAAACTTATATATACATACTTCCACCTATAAGTTTTTTGGTTTTAGTATCAATCTTCTACCTTGTTTTCAAAAACCAAATCCAATTTTGAAAACAAAAAAAAGTAGTTTTAAAAACTTGTTTTTGTTTTTAAAATTTAGCTAGGAATTCAAATTAAACCTTAACTAGGATGAAAGCCATGGTAGGAAATCTGGAAGAAAACAAACATAATTTTCAAAAACCAAATGGTTATCAAATGGGACCTTAGTTTCTAGTTTTTTTTTTTTTTTTTTTTTTTTTTTTTTTTTTTTTTTTTTTTGAGACATTTTAGTTTTCCATTTTTAAAAGTGAAACATATAATTTCATAAACTAACGGTTTATTTGCTTTCAAATCCACTTTTCTCAAAGCATTTATCAAACTCTGCATTTTGGCAAACCTTTTTGTTGAAAAAAAAAAGTAATTTTCAAAAACTCTATATTTTGTTTTTCAAATGTGGCTAAGATTTCGGAAGCCCTTTTGAAAAGTGAAACTGAAAATAAGTGTATATTGTTAGCATACAAACTCAAGTCATACAAACAAAAAGCTAAAAAAATGTGATCAAACAGGATGTAAACAAATTTTTTCTTTAATATATCATGAATTCAAAAGGTGAATGGAAGAAAAGAAACAGATTATTAAAACAAAATCTTTCTGCGTCCTCAATCTATATTTGGCTTAAAATTATAGTGTTGATTTCAAATAGGTCTTCAGAACCTTAAGCTTACCCGCAGAAACTCCCATTGACTGGTGTCGCTTATGCTGCTTGATCGCAGAATGGTGTTGATGTAAGAATGTTGAACCATCAGAATCTACATCAATCACCTCCTGTTATGAAGGCTTCACTTTGAGAACGCAATATATATAATATAGATATACAAGCAAATTACTATTTACATATCTAGGCACAACCGAGATTTAATTGTAAACAGAATCAAATACCTCTTTTACTTGGGCTCTCAAATTCTCATTTGGCTGCAAGTTCACAACTTTTGGATGCTGTGTGAACATTTCTGGGGGCATATGAATTCCAAGCTCTCGCCTCTGGAAACCCTGTGATCTACAAGGTGAATTTAAAGTGTTCTGTGGACTAACACGGCTTTGATTGTGTATCCCAAATTGTTGATGCGTCTGTCTGACATTCTGTTTTTGTCTGTGTAGTTGTTCATGTTGCTGCAAAAGTGAATTAGGCACTGCTGGCTGTTGATATCGCGGATTAGGCACTGCCCAATGATGTGGCTGATTAGTCATCTGTGGTGAACGCTGGGTTTCAAAAGCCCCCTCCTTTTTTATGAGTACTACAGACTGGTCAGAGGAAAAGGCAGGTCGATCTTGACTGCTTGAGCTTTCACGGTGGTTTTCACTCCTACTCGGTTTTCTGGTTAAAGCATTGATATATTGCTCCTGAAAGGCATAAGCAGTAAGAAGTAAAGAAGATTACATATGTTGCAATTGGAACAAATTGAGAACTTAGAAGCATACTATTGCTCAAATGCATCCCAAAAGTTAGAACGGGAAAAAGAACAGTTTCATATCAGAAAACATGGAAAGTTTACTAATATACCTTAGACTTCGCATTCTTAAACAACTTCTTCTCACGTTCCATCGCAATTTTAGTAATTTGATCCAAATCCACAGCATCAGGATGGTTAGCAGACCGCTGTTCCTTCAACTTTTCGCATCTACAACACCATGCTGTTATCAATAAAATTCGACCCAACTAAGAGAAACTTAACCAGTGCATTAGAATTCTCAAGTCAACGATAGAATCAGGAAAACTCGTCTTCTTCCATTAACCATTTCAAAAAAAAAAAAAAACCAGTTGCTATCAGCTAATAACTATTCTGCCTTTTCAAACGAAGTAATCAATCTCAACCGGCGGCAATCAGATTGAACTCTACAGATCAATACCTTACAAGAAACCAATAGAATTCGAGACCGCAAAGAGAAACTCAAACAAGGCCTCGAAATTTTCAAGTCAACAACCGAATCAGGAAAACGCGTCTTCTTCGAAGAGACGTTACAGAAAAATTAGTTCCGGTCAGCAAATAATAAATGCGGCTTCTTAAACAAAGTAATCAATATCAATCAGCAGCAATCAAATTAAACTCGATTTTAATCCGTACATTATTGCAAGAAGCCAATACAAATTTCTCAGTCACACTCCTAATTCAATCTCCAAAAGTCCAAATCAATGATAAATACAACAGAATAAAAAAACAGAATAGTTAAATATGATCGGTTAGGTTTGGGAGAGATTACATAGAATTGACAATTTTCATTCTAGTTTCGTTCTTGAACTCCGCTCTCCAATCCGTCGGACTAGCCAGGCTAGCTTTCTTCTCCATTAAGCAAAAAAACCTACAAGAACACAGAGCAAGAAGAACAAAGTAAACAAAAAAGATAAGCTCCACACCACAGCGACTACTTCCGATCGAGTTCCGGTAATTCAATTCAACAAATACGCAACTAAAAGCGACAGATATCAAAAGAAAAGAAAAGAAAAGCGCTGTAGGTGAAATCGAATAGACCTCGAAAAGGAAAGAGAAAAGAGAGTTTGAAACACACACCGGGAGTAGTTTCTTCTTCACCTTTTCTCCTTGCTCGAAGCACGATTACAGAGGAAATTCACATGAATCTATGTACTATCTGAGAGGGAAAGATTCAAAATGTGAAATCCGAAAGCGACTTCCGGAGAAGAAAGAGAAATCGAAAGAGAGGAGCAAATACGGAAGGACGTGCTTTATTTCTCGGGATCGTCGGGTGATACGTTACATGCTTTTATGGGGGGATGTGGGACCCACTTTCATTTTTTATTCTTTTTCTTTTTGCAGTTCACAATTCCCCTGATTGATCTTCTTCTCCCGTCCACCTTTTCAAAATATATTATTTCAAGTCTTTTTTTTTTTCTTTCGGCGGGAAAATTTAAGAAATAAATAATTGATTTTGGATGGATGCTTTATAGTTTGGATAATGTGTGTGTGATACTGCAACCGACTCCCAACTACGTATTCGATATTTGTCGGACACTTGTTAGCATAATAGTTATGTGTGAAATTTTGATGGAATAAATTGAATTCAAGTCAAAGTTATTAGACTTTAGTTGGAACTTTTATGCTGGCACATTAAAAACGTGTGGAACAATTGGGAATGTAGGATAAATTATTAAACATGTGAACTGAAATGTTTGGAATTTTTTTTATTTATTTACTTTTATGAAAATAGACATAAATACTTGAGCACATTAAACACGTGTGGAACAATCGGGAATGTAGGACAAATTATTAAACATGTGAACTGAAATGTTTCAAAATTTTTTTTATTTATTTACTTTTATGAAAATAGACATAAATACTAATATAGACAAAAATCATAAATTTTGATAATGAAATGCATCAAAGTTCAATAATAGCAATCGGACAATTGGTGAAGAGAGAGCTATTAGCAACCATGTGAGTTGTGATGTCACAAGTAAGGTCGGGAGCATTGAGCAATGGGCAGCAGACAAGTGAATTGCAATTATCAGGTGTGGTGGCCATGTGATGAACGAGTGAAAGAAAAAAAGAAGAGAAAAGGAAACAACAGTTTTAGTGTTCTTAACCCATTTAGTTTTAGAAAAACTCTAATTTAAAGAAACTAGTCGTGAAACACGTGAAATATTGTAGTTTTAAATTAAAATAAGAGAAAATAGTACATTTTTAGTATGTAATAAGTAAATATTACATAATTTTTGTTTTAATAATTTTTTTTTACTACAACAACATTTGGGAGTGGGGAAATTCGAACCTTTGACCTCTAAGTCAATGGTACATGTCAATTACCGCTGAACTATGCTTGCTTTTGGCTTGTTTTAATAAATTTTTAAAAGTTACACATTGCAATAATTTTTTAATGTTTTCATATTATCACTTTTCCATGAAAATTCTTTTATATATATATATATATATATATAGTATAAAGCAAAATTTTGTGCAAATAATTAATTTATTAAATGATAGGTTAATATTTTGATATTGTAAAACATATGTGGAAAGCAATTTTCATTTTAATGATTTCATATTTTTTGTGATGTTTTACATATACCATCTAAATCACAACTATACAAGAAAGAATAATCTAACTTGTTGTGTAACCACTCCCACTGGATTAAAATCTCCCAAAAGACACCTCAACACAAATAGTTACAACTATTCCCAGAGAAGGAAAAAAATGATTTTATAAAAATTTGAAGGGCAACACAATAAGACAAATATTCTCCTTCATAGCCCACCATTAGACCACGATGTTTCACATCTATAGTCTAGATCACAACCATACATGTAATGATTGGATACACTGCATTGTTGTATAACCACTTCCATTGGATTAAAATCTCTCAAGGGACAATTCAACACGAACAGTTACAGCTATTTCAAAAGAATGAAAAAAAAAAGATTTTATAAACATTTTAAGGGTAAAATTGGAAGGCAAATTTCTCCAACATAGCCCACCATTAGATCGTGATGTTTCACATTTATGGTTTAGATCATGTCCATATGCGAAAGAATACATTGTTTCATTGTGTAACCAATTCCAATGGATTAAACTCTCTCAAGGGACACCTCTAACAATTGCAACTATTCGACGGGAAGGACAAAATAGAAATTTATAAAAAATGTAGGGGCAAAATAGGAAGACAAAGATTCTCCATAGCCCACCATTAGATCGTGATGTTTCACGTTTATGGTCTAGATCATGTTGATATATGCGAAAGAATACATTGTTTCATTGTGTAACCAATTTCAATGGATGAAACTCTCTCAATGGACACTTCTAACAATTGCAACTATTCGACGGGAAGGACAAAACAGAAATTTATAAAAAATGAAGGGGCAAAATAGGAAGACAAAGATTCTCCCCTCTTAGCCTCTTTTATATATAGTATAGATTGTTTGGGTTATACATTCCATTTATTTGTTGGACAACACCGGTTAACACAATAGATATATCTATAATCTATAATCTATAATCTATATCTATAATCTATAATATCTTAAAAAGGGACAATCTTATAAAAACTTTTTTGGATCATTATGCCCCTTTCTTAATTTCTAATTTACTAGGCATGCCACTCAGAGTTAATTATCCATAACCAACCAATTTTTAATGACTTTAATTAATTACAATATGAAGTTAGGAATAGGGGAGGTTGAATATGAAAAGTTATACTTATTTATTTCTAGCCATTTATGATTTTATGTTTAAGTGAAATTAATAATGGAATTCAAAAGGTGTTGGAAGTGCAAAATTTTTTTTAACTTTTCATCTCCTACATGTATATATATGGAGTTTACTCACTTCTTTTCACAACCTATCCATACGATTGCTTGAAGAGCAATGGAAAAGAGACCATCTGAAATGTGGTTGGAAGATTGACCATCGGATACCACACCAATTATCAATTAGGATCCAACTGAGCTTCAAATTGTGAAGGATACCTACGAAAAGAACAGAGAAACAAACATTTTGAGAGTCAACAACAACATGCATGACTCGGATAAAAAGATGGAAAATGATTGAGGCGTTAGTGAAAGAAGGTTATTTGGAAGCGGAGAATCTTGCCCACTTGCTTTTTTTTTTTTTTTAGCATTTTTTCTCTATCTAAAAAAAATCTTTTTAGTTTTTTATTTTTCTCTTTTCTTCTTTGGGTTCTTCTTATTAATTGTTTTAGATGACCTAGCATATTTACAAGATATAGGTATTAAATCCCTTCTTTTTTCTTTTTCTTTTTTTTTTTTTTTTTGATACAAAGAATAGACATAATCCACCCAAAGAGTGAGGTCCAAAACTAAGCAAAACAGCCAATTGGTCTCCACTAAAATTAGCTAGCTTTCAAAACCATGATCATCTTCGTTCATTCCAAGCTAGCCACTGGATTTGCTTTAGACTGGCTTGTATTCAACACTAAACAGTCCCGAACTCATAAAAACCAGGCCGGCAATAATATTACCCTCAAAATGAGGCACTTTGCACATATAATTCATCAAGAAACAAATCATGAGGGGATAAACATAAACAAATTAGCACTATCATTTCACACCCAACCTAAATCATGCAAGCCCCCGAGCAAGCCTAAACAATATAACATGGTTTGAAGAGGTTTAGAAGTTGGAAACTTATCATGGTCAAAACCATGTACAACAAATGCTAAAAATTTTGCCTAGGAGAAGTAACTACATGCTAACAAATATGAAACAAGTCAAGATTTTCCAAGAAATATTCTCGCGTGAGTGTGTGATGAACCTCTCCTAGAGCAGCCCCTAATAGCCCTGACAAGATTTATAAGCACCCTCCACCTATCTTCCCCCTACACTGGAACTAAGGTCTCGCTTAAAAGACTAAAAGAACCAAATTAGGTTGCTATCACACTACCTAGAAGCCTGAACAATAGAATCCCTTTTCTTTTTCTTTCTCATTTTTAGGTTGGGTACTAGCTTTCGCACTACAATGCAGGGATCCATAACCCGAGTTTAACCCTTGGTTGGCCTAACTGAACACACTGCAAGCAGCTCTTTTTACCCTTTGTTTTCATGCCTCATGTAAACATACTTTTTCTTTTGAAGATAAAGTCAGAAAAGCATAGTTTGCTTATCCAAGCTCAATCTCACTCACTCCATTCCACTCATTTTCTTTTAGTAGGCAAGTATTATTTTCTTTCCCTAGGCAAGGATCACACTCTAATTTGCATCACAATTAGGCTTTCTAGCTCAACCTTACATCCTATCGGGGTGACAACAGATCTAAGGAACTCATAAAGCAAACCTAAACTTTTGAGACTAGCTAAAGGAAAGGCCAAGTGCTCAAACATACAAGAATACTCAAGAAAAGCTTAAGACCAGACTCAAATTGTGCTAACAGCCATCACTTCATACCCAAGCAAAAGAGAGAGCATAACAGCACATATAGAGATTATCACGAAAAGGACCCAACACCTAACCTCAACCGCTAGAGTTCAACGTTCTAAGTTTGGCTCAAAAAATAGGTCCAATGCTCAGATGCATGGCCTCAATCCAATCTTAACAGGGAAAAACCAATAAAACGTAACATGTATAAACGTAGTTTGGCGCTTAGATCACTACTGCAAAAATCAATTTTAATGACGAGTGGTGTACGTCGTCTATATGAGTGTCATTGTACCTTTTAATGACAGGCGACTTTTAATGACTGGTAATGCTCGTCATTAAAAGCTGTCCGACATTAAAAGGTACAATGAAAGATATTTTTAATGACGGGCTTTGCCAACCCAATGTCCGTAATTAAAAGGGTATTTTCCAACCAAATGTCCATCATTAAAGGTGTCCGTCATTAAATATCTTTTTTAATGACAAGCATTGCCCGTCATCATTTCGTTCATAATTTAATAAAAAAAATTGTTGGTTGCCCGGTGGCATACCAACAATATTTTCTTCATTTGTCAACCTGTAAAGAAAGTAATCTTAATCTTAAATGTGCAAAATTGTATAGAAATCAAATATTTGTCAAATTTCATTCCAATAAGCCAATGAACCAAATTTGTTCATACAATTTTTATTCATATAAGTTTGATATAAAAATAAAATTACAAACACTTACACTTAAAAGCCTCAAAATTACTAAACACCTATGATTAAAAGTCTACACCTACACTAAAAAACAAAAATTCTCGTACATGCCGCTTTCTTTCTTGTCACCATAATCTTGCTCGTACATCAAACTTGAAGAACCTAAGAAAAACAAATTGTAATTAGGTTTGATACAACGCCAAAACAAGAACTCACATAACAAACATATGTCCAACAACTCGAAGAACCTAAGAAAAACAAATTTAGTTAACAATAAAATACACACAAAAAAAAAAAACCAATCTCGATGAGTATTGGAAAAAATTGTTAGAAAACCCAATAAACTCCAAAAGCTTACAAACTTCAAGATATCAAGTTTAACCCCTTCAGAGAACCTGTAATGCTCTAGGTTTCTATACTTAACCTAGAGACATTACTAAAGCATCTATCCTAATTCTAATCGGTTGCTCTAGAAATTTCGATAGCATAACGACATATGACTAACCCAAAAATTTTTAAACCTGTTAAACAAGAGAAACACACTTCTATATGAAAAAAAATCACCCCACCCAACTACAGCCTCACAACACTTCAGGTTCACAACAAGACCCCAATTTGCAAATATCCTAAAACTAAGCAAGCATGAAAAACTAATAAGTGACAGACTTTTAATGACGGAAAAATTATAAATATTCATCGCCCTACAACTGAAACAAGGAATCCTACACTTAAAAGAAATGAGCTTAACATTGAAACTAATAAGTGTACAACCAGAACAAGCACATCCTACACTTAAAAGAAATGAGCTTAACATCGAAACTAATCAGTGGAGTTACAAAACTCTCCATTGTAGCACAAGTAAATGAAAGATCATAGTTACAAAAGCTCTATGCAAGAACTTCTTAAATTAACACAATATCAGATAGAGAGATGCCATAAACAAAAAATAATGAAATACTTTGCATTCTAACCTTGATAGGGTGCTGAGCTACATGTTTACAACTTTAGTGCTCCATTATCACTTTAGAACATTATTCTAATACACATATAAACACAACTTAGCATTACGAGACTTCAGAGTGATCTTATGTTGATGACTTCCCAAAAGATTGTAGACCACAACCATTTAAAGAAAACTAAGTAAAAACAACCCCACTTGATCTTTCACTTCCAAATACAAGATATCCATGCACAAGTTAATTCCTTGTCACCTACTCCCCCCCCCCCCCCCTATTTTTGAAAATTTGGTTCTCACTGTTTATGTTCTTTATATCAGAAGTTCCCATGTGCTACAAGGAGAAATGGAAATTAATGGGAGAAGTTCAATTAATACCTTTTCAGCTTCTACAACTTGAAAAAATAAATAGAATAATGTAAAGTTAAGGAAAATGGGGATTGAGAACAAGGAAATTGGATTCAAACATCACACATACAAATTCAAAATATTTTGGTAATTTTTCTCTTATACATTTTAGAGTATAAATTTGTTAGGCCACGTTATAAGCCTCCTCCATAACTTCTCCAATCTCCACCAATTGGATTCAATACACAACAACCATTCTTGTGCTCTTGTGTAGCTACCACTCCCCCCCCCCCCCCCCCCCCTTTAATTCAATAGATACTGAACATGTCAAAAATAGAAACCTCAATCGGAAAGCAAATGGAAACTTAAGAATAGAGCTAAAAATTAAAGATCCTACATTTTCAATATAATTGATCTGTTGAATATATGAAAATCAAACTCTGAAAAACAAATGAAAAATAAAAGTCATAAGCATTCTATAATCACTAAAAAGTGAAACTCACAGCAACAATATAAGACTTCTAGGCTTCCTTGAGAAAACTATGTCAAAGTAGTGCCAAAATCAATTGTGGTTCATCGATTACTTGATGCTGCAAAGATATCTCATTTGATAGGTAATATTTGACCATTAACAAAGGCACTTGGAAGATTCAACATATGTTGAGACCTGATATTTGATGCCAACACTTTCATAGTTCTACTATCAGACAAAGGACCATGCAAAGATAGGAGATAACAATAAGGCAAACATAAGCCACTGAATGGAGCTTCTTATACAAAAGGTGATGGAGATGAGGATCTTCCTTTTCTTTGATTTAATATTATACAAAAAAGAAATTAGAACATAAATGGGTATCCAATCCAATTCCAAACAATTTCTTTTGGCCAAAATCAAAGTAAGAACATTCTTTTACACGATAAAATAGTTACAAACCACAATTCTCCAGTTGGGAACTTGGGAGTAAGAAAAAATTTCCAAATACAAAAACAAACCCAAGTTCCGATAAGGTTACCAACTATCTTTCATAAAACAATGAGATTATGAACATGCCCCCAATTGTTAGATATGTTGAAGACTAAATAACCATGACGTAAAGAAGACAAGACTATGACTTGGGAGATTTGCATAGGAAGAAATCTTTATGACCTTCAAACAAACACAAAGAAAGTCGGAAGAGTATTGAAGTTTCTACAATTTTGAACTCTTCAACGTGTACCCTTAAAAAAGATTATTGTAAGCTTAATGTCATTTTTGAACTCTTCTCGTGGATCTTGTATCTCTTGAGCATTAGTCTCTTTTCATTTTTTCAATGAAAAGTTTGAAAAAAAAACTAAAAGTAGTATATTGAAAAAAGGAATAGACAAATACGAATGTGAATAAAATGCATCAGCAGACTTATGAAAGAGGGACAACTGAACAACATGATATCCAAATATATGAAATTGACCCCAGCAGACCAAAAAGAGAGAGCAGAAAAGAAGGGAAAAAATAAAAACAAAGTAAAACTGAAATGAATGTTGAAACTAACAACTAAAATGGCAGAAAGGAAAGTTTCTAAGTGTTAGCACTATATCTTTAATTCAGAGAGGCAATCATATCCACTTTCTAGTGATAAATATGGCATATGAATTAGCAAACCAAATTAAACCTAGAAAGGTAAACAAAAAGGAAGAAGAGGAAGAAAGGAAATCAACTCCCCTTTTGCTTTGCGACCAACAAAAATGAAAACAACTCACCAATACAAAATTAGAAATATACATATTTATATATCAAATCTAGAAGCAAATTAAGTAAGAGAAAAACAAGCTCACCCCACTGAGATCGAATCTAGAAGTGATAGGGAAGGAGCGCCATGAAGCATTGAGATGAATCCGAGTACAAACAAACCTTGTGCAAACGACACGATGAACAAAGTGCTAACAATGAATCCAATCACAGTCGTCACAAACACAACCAACAATTATAAATATGTAATTTACCTCTCTAATTTCACTCTCTAATTTTCAAGGAAACGACTCATGGGACTGTTAGTTGTAAATATGTAAATATAACTCTCTCATTTCACATTACATTTAGTGGCTTATAGGCAATTATAATAGCAGAGAATGTTGTTTCAAAAAAATAACAGCAGAGAAAGTAGCAAAAGAGGAAAGACAAATTTTTTTCTTCAACTATTTCACCATAACCACAAACAAAATCAAATGTTTCATCATAATGACCATGGTGAAGCATGGTTGCAAGCAATTTATCCATAGAATTCCTAAATGTAAAGCCTGCAGGAAAGAAATAAAGGAACACATATCGTTCAAAAATTCAAAGATTTTTCATTTACACATACCTCATATACTTGATGATTGCAAACCTCACCTTGGTTACACGTTCACACCTTTCTAAATCATTTGATATCACAACAGCACCTAGCTCATATGTTCGAAATAAGGTTTCTAGCTTAAACGAAAAGATTTACATTCAAAATATATGAAAAGAAAACTGAGAGCAAATGGATTGAAAGTTGAAACCACCGAGAACATTTGATCTTAATTTCAAAACTAATTTGGTGAAGTCAGTCAGATTTGATGAAGTCAGCAAAAAAATGTGAAGTTAGTTAGCTGATGTCGCATGCTGGGAACAGTATGTATAGGGAAGGGAAAATGGAAAGTTTTAGGCTGTTAGTAGGTAGAAGCTAGAATAGTTTCTGGATCTTGGATAAACAAACTTCTCAGGTTCTATCACAACACCATCAATCCCTATCATTTCCAAAATAACAACATGCATGTAGAGACGATTAAAACGGGCATTTTCTTTTACACAAAACATCCTTAATATATCTTTCAATATATTATGCACCAATTTCCATAAGAAACACATTATGCTCTGCTGAAGGTCCGGTTAGCTGCAGATGAAAATTCTTAAAAAGGCCAACAAATAGAACCTCTGAAAGAAATGCACAGGAGGAGGGAGGATTAGCTAATGCTGATTATTACAATAAAAAGGGCTCCACAACGAAATGTGATTCCTAGATGGGCTACATTAGAATAACTTATTTTGAACTTAAAGATATGCTAACTTTTCCAGAAGTATGCTAGACATGAGGTCCAGAATAAAATTTAATCATCCTTATGCTTGTTTCTCGAGAAGTATGCTAGACTAGATTTGGGGTCCAGAATAAAACTTAATCACCTAATATTCTTAGTTTATAATGTATATATTTATTTTAAAGAAGAGGGAGGAAAAAACATCCATAAGTGTACAAAGTGAAAAATATTAACGACGAAGTTGACCTCCTTTGATGCTCGAAAAGCCTCAAGCTTATCACTAACAGTAACTTCTATCAGTTTCTTTGAGTCCCTAACAAGGTTTGTTTAACATTAAAATATGATTAGCAAAGGTTAATTACAATAATAGTATAACCAAAACATAACGAGAATAAGTTGAATAAAAACCACTTTAACATACCCATGGTAATTTTCTTCATATTTATGTTTTGGACTTATATGTTGTGACTAAGCACTACTAACTAAGGCTCCATAACAACGCATCAGTGACTTAGCTTCCAATACTCTGTCTAAAGCAGAACTTATCCAACATCTTCTAGTTAACTCCCTTAAAAACAAACAACTAAACAAGCAAAGAAGAATGGAAATTAAATCAAACCTACATGGCACCTTCACTATTTATACAGAACAATACTATCATTAGAAGAAATGGAGTCAAATGTAGCACAAATTCATCTAAATTAATCAAATGCATCAAACAGATAAAACCAATACAAATTGTAGATCTAGATAGCATGAATTCGCAAAAAAGCGAGAAAGAGAAGCGTGAGACCCACGAATTTGACCTCAATCTGGAATCAAATCTCAAGGCTGCAAACACCCACAATCTACGAAGGTTGAGCTACATAAATGGCAGAGGAAAATGTGGAGGTCGAGCTACAAATAGTAGATCTGGACAGCATACATCGGAGGAAGAAAAACACCCATGAACGGCGGAGAAAAACACACACGAATGACGACGGTCAGGCTGAGAACGACGGCGACAAACCAATGAACGGGAGAAAAACACCCACAACCAGCCGAAGGGATAAGAGCCCCATGCAGCGAAAGAATTTAACAGGACCTACTCAGAGTCTTAAATTCTAATTGAAATGCCAATACAATTTGCAAAATATTACAACAATAAATCTATATTTAATGGGTTGTATGTAGGCTATAAACATGCTAAATGATCAACTAGATTGATCTTAGTGATCAAGGATTTCACAGAAAACTTACTTTTGTGCAGCAACCCGTGCGAACACCACCAATCGACCACACCTGTATATCTCTAAGACTTCTTGAAGTAGGAGATTTGTGGGAGTCTTTTGGGAGAGATCTCTAAGAGAAGGAGAGATAATGGGATGTCTTTCACCCCACCCCAGGGGTTCTATATATAGTAAAGGCCAAGACTTTTTTTCTTGGAAAATGTCTCTAATTTTAATAAATAATTAATCAATTCCATAATTAATTAATTACCCAATTAAATATCATATATTTAATCTTAGGGATTTTATTAAAATTAAAATTAATATGAATCCAATTCATATTAAATTTATTTGAACTCTTTCAAATATTTTCTCTCAAGAAATAATTTTTGAAATTAATTCAAAAATTATATTATAAAGTTTCGTAAGCTTTATATTATAATGCATCAATATACATTATATGATTCTCCAAATAAATTGAACACTTTCAATTTACAATTTATATTTATTTGCTTTAAGTCTTTTTATGAGCTACTAGTGAGACCTAATGAACCTACAAATCAGAAGCTCCAACGATACGAGACTAATCGGCTTAAACTCATTAACCAAGTTAGTCTCCATTCGTTAACTGTGGGTCACTCCACTAAAGACCCACAGCTGCACTCTTCTCACTGCAGAATATTTCTGTGCCCACGGATATCGACCAATACTACAAGTCAGTCCTTCACGTGTGTTCGTATCTGTTGGGTTTCCAGAGTGAGTAAAAATGAGATATAAAAAGACTCTAGAACTCTATGCAAGTAAACACAGTCCGCAACAAGTAATAAGTATTTATCGAATCCAAGGTCTGAACTAGCTTTCACTTTATCTATTTTGTTTAGTTTTTGAATGGTTTCAAAAGTGGGAAAAATGATTGGTTTTTATAGAGTGCTGAAGCAAAAGAAATGACAGAACAAAAAGTAAACAAATAGGCAGATAGATTAGAAACAGGCGTTGGTCAGGATTTAGCAACTGTTTTAAAAGATGCTCTAGCAATATTATTGATCATGCAAAACTCTCGCAGTCTTATTAGCAGATTCCTCCCGGAACTCTGGATTTTTTAGAATGTGTTTCAACTCCAATGAAGCACTACCGATCAAGCACTAGGCAACTGGTTATCCCTAGCTCAGTCACTGACGTTCACCAATACACAATGATCTAGTGTGATTAATTGCCACACACTCCCTAAATCATCCCTGAAACTAGAGAGTGGTATTCATACCGGCTGGCCAGACGGGCATAAAATAGAAATGAGCACAACAAATAATCAAGATGCATCAAATCAATATTTATTGCTAGAAATTAAGCACAACAACTCCATGTTCCCTAACCAACGCCTAAAGTTACTTAGTTCATAAAGTGCATAGAGACACGCATTACAATATAAGTAAATGCATCCATAACTACAAAGTAATACAAGAAAATAGTGATTCCCTTGATCAGCTTGCAATTGATGGTCTTCTTGTAGGTCTCCAATCTCTCTCCTCTATTCGGCTCCCAAAGGTGGAAGTAAACTTTCCAAGAGTGGAATGTTCCTCCCAAGGATGGAATTTCCCTTCCCAAAAATGAATGAATTTGACTTGGGCGACTATCTCCTTTTATAGAGTGATATGAGGCTTGAATTAGGTTGACCTAGACACGTGGATGGCTGTCCTTGCTCCATAAATCCGAGAATAGCTTAACAAAATTTAGTTTGTTAAATTGGCTAACGAGCTGTGAAGTGGCAGTTTTGCTCCCACCTTTGCTCCAGCACAGATTTTGCTCCCTCAAGTCGCTTAGCAATATATTCTGCACAAAATAACTTCCAAAGCATCCATTCTTCCAAATGGGTTAAAACATATAATATCTATCTAAAAGCAACCTTATTTAGCACAAAAGACACACAAATCAATATAGAAATAAGACCTAAATAACTCCCTTTTGGAGAGTTATCAGTATCCTAGCTGGGTCAAATTAACGTTTTACCCCCGGTTTACATCTTTGTCCTTAAGTCCTCAGTGCTCATCTAATGAACAACCTGTTTGAGGTCCAACCAACAAACAGAAGTCCCTCTCGTCCCATAGAGAGGGTTGGGCCCATTGTTCAAGTCCCGGAGACACCACTTAAGGGAACACACCTCTACTTACCCTAGAGTCGGGAAGGAGTGAATTCCATCTTGTGTGATTATGTTCCCAACTCGCCACTCGGTATTGTCTCCAAAATTGTAGGCTTATTGAGTCAGCGTGCTGGCCACTCTCACCCATACAAATCCAAGGACAACCCCTCGTGAACAGGAGTCCATAATCCACTCAGGATTGAGACCGAGTTGTCTAGGTCATCCTAGTGAAATAGAAACCAAGCCAACTAACAGTGTTACAACTAGCGGTTACTATTTCGCGGTCCGGTCTTATGCAAACTCATTGCATAAGATACCCCTACTCGCATGTCTACTACATAGACGCTTTGAATCAATACGTCTGTATCAAATACAAAGCGGACCGTATCACATAGTGTTACCAGGAAAAGGTACTAAGGTACCCAGCCTTATCCTTGTACTATAGACCTTTTAGGTTGTTACTTGAACATCGATCCTCGTATGTCCCTACATACTAGTTCAAGTTACATACAAACAACCTTGGATTTTAGTTTATTGGATTTGGGTCAAATAGTGCAATATTTAACAATAACATTTTATTGCAGAAACTAAATAACACTTTATTAAACACAAGTATAAAATTTGTTTACATTCACTATCTACGAGTTTTAGGGCATAAAACCCAACACCAGCAAGGAGAAAAACCCTCGGTTTCTTTGGAGAAAAATCCACGACGAACGGCGACAACCCGATGAATGGGAGAAGGACAGCGACAAGTTCTCCAACGGTGGTGATGAGAATGAGAGAGAAGAGATTTAGGAGAGGAAGAAGAGCTCAAGAGATAAAGGGGCGGAGAAACTGAGTAGAGGGAGAGAGTGGCAGAGAAAACGAGCAAACGAAAAAAAAGACGCTTAGGGGAAAGCGAAACTGACCTAAAACAAAGGTAAAGTTGTTAACTTTTAATGGCGGGCTTTAACCGACCTTGCATGTGAATCTCGATTTTTAAAAAAAAATTAAGCTTTTTTTTGTCCGTTCGTCATTAAAGACCCGCCCCTTTTTTATATGACCTTCATTATAGGGCTATTTTGTAGTAGTGGATGCATCCAGAATCAACCTAGTTTCCACTAGCATGCACATATTACCACCTCCAACCTACATCATACAATGCCCCTAATATAATCTAACCATGCAAACATAAGAACAAAGTACAAAGAACAAATGAAAAGGAAACAGAAAACTTTCCCTGATTTTAGGCACAACGGTTGGGGGGACTGAAGTTGCTTAGATCGAATACCTTATCGCACTAGGGGATTCCTCACGAGGATAAAATAGCATCACACCTCAGAACATCAGAGATTTCGTTAGGCCACTCTTCAAGCCAAATACAGTCAACATAAGAAAAGGTCAAGCTAGCTAGAACATGCGTCACCTTGTTTCCCTGGCGCTGTGTAAACAAAACCTTGTCATTGTCCCAAGGATGGAGAAGCCCACGAATGTCATCCATCAGCAGCCCCACTTCCGAAACATCATGCAAATCACCATGAAGAATTTTGACCAACCTCAAAGAGTCAGTCTCCACCACAAATTCAGAGAACCTCAGCTGCCGAGCAAGTTGGACCCCTTTATACAGAGCCCAACCCTCGGCCAAGTCCATGCTCCAACACCTCTGTAGATTCAAACAGGTCTCCATAAAGACCTCACCGTCAGCCCCACGCAGCACACAACCACCCCCAGCTTTTCCCGTCTCAGGCCTAATAGAAGCATCAACATTAAGCTTCAGCTCCCTAGCAAGAGGCGGCTTCCACACACAGCGATCCTCGTGATCACTCAATTGGGTTCGTAAACAGTCCCCTGATAGGCAACGCCTCCCACCAGCATGGAAGGCACTAAGATAATCATTCGAATACACCCATAAATCCCGCCC
This sequence comes from Luffa aegyptiaca, assembly GCA_017139565.1. NCBI lineage: Eukaryota > Viridiplantae > Streptophyta > Magnoliopsida > Cucurbitales > Cucurbitaceae > Luffa > Luffa aegyptiaca. The sequence continues at coordinate 36,162,600 of CM029400.1, forward strand.
GTCTGACTGACCACCCCAACTCAAGTTGTTCTGGAGATTCCACACGGGCCACCAGAAAATGACCACAAGCTCAAAATCTGGCCCTGTAAATCTGTCCTTCATTGCCCCAATGATTTCCTCGAACCTGAATTAAGAAAATGATCGATAAAAGGATGCAAATTTGGAGCACAACCACATACTCCTAACCATAGGGCAATTTCAAAACAGATGGAGACAGTCCTCAACATCATCGTTGCACAAAACACACAAACTCGAAACATCAAGTCCACGTTTGAGAAGGTTTACCTTTGTAGGCAAACGGTCATGGAACAATCGCCAAAGGAAAAACCTGTGCTTACTAGCCACATTCAGACTCCACAGGGAGGACCACCTCGCATGCATTCTATCCGGATTCGAGGATGAAGGACGGTCCTGAACAGCCAACATATGAGCAAGCCGATACCCACTTTTCATAGAAAAGGTCCCATGCTTCTCAAAATGCCAAATTAAGCGATCCTCACCCTGTTGGGTTTTATGCCCTAAAACTCATATATAGTGAATGTAACCGTTAATCGAATATTAATGAAATAATATTGATGTATTTTTCCATTAAGTGTTATTAGTTATTTTATGTTTGTATTGGCCTAAAATAACCCTAATCCAATAAACTAGACATCCTAGGCTGTAATATGAGTCTTGAACTATATATAGCGACATATGGGGATCACTGTTCAAGAAACAGCCTAAAAGATCTATAGTATAGGGATAAGACTGGGTGCCTTATCCTGGTGTCACTATGGATACGACCCACTTTGTATTTGATACAAACGCTATGATCCAACGCGTTCATGTAGGAGACATGCGAGTGGGGGTATCCTATGCAATGAGTTTGCATAAGACCGGACCGCGAAATAGTAACCACTAGTTATAACATTGTTAACTAGTTAGGTTTCTATTTCACTAGGACGACCTAGACAACTTAGTCTTAATCCTGAGTTGATTATGGACTCCTGCTCATGAGGGATTGTCCTTTGATTTGTATGGGTGAGAGTGGCCAATACGTCGACTCAATAAGCCTACCATTTTGGGGACAAGACCGAGTTGGGAGCTGGAAACATAATCATACAAGATGGAATTCACTCATTCCCGAATTTAGAGAAGCAGATGAGTGTTCCCTTAAGTGGTGACTCCGAGTCTTGAACAAAGGGTCCTACCCTCTCAATGGCACGAGAGGGTTTTCTATTTGATGGTTGGACCACAAACAGGTTGTTCATTAGAGGAGAACTGGTACTTAAGGAAATAGAAGTAACACAGGGGTAAAATGATAATTTGACCCAGCTGGTGTTACGGACACTTGTGAAGGACTAACTAGTCGTTATTGGTCTATATCCATGGACACAGAAAATATGTCTGCATTGAGAAGAGTGCAACTGTGAGTCTATAGTGGAATGTACACACAGTTAACGAATATTGATTAATTTGGTTAATGAGTTTGACCAATTAATCTCACATCATTGGAGCTTCTGATCTGCAGGTCCATTAGGTCCCACTGGTAGCTCATAAAGTAATTTGAGGCAACTAAGTAATAAATGTAAATTGAAAGTGTTCAATTTACTAAGGGAAACAATATAATATATATTGATATATTATTGTTAGTGAAATAAATATTTGAAGAAATTTCAAATATAAATGTGAATATGATTCATATTAAATTTATAGGAATTTGAAAGAGTTCAAATATGAATTAATTAATTTAAGACCTAAAATTAGTTTGGGCAATTAATTAATTCAAGGCCGAAAATTAAATATGTGATATTTAATTGGTGACTAAATAATTAAAGAGTTAACTAATTGAAAATTAATCAATTATGGAAATAATTATTCACTTGTGGAAGTGATTAATCATTTATGGAAATGATCTAATCACTTATGGAAGTAATTAGTCATTTGTGAAAAAAAATTAATCAATTATGGAATTGATTGATCATGGATAGATTAAATAAGGAATTGATTAAATCATTTATGGAAATAATTGATTTAATGTGAATATTTTATTCATAGCCTTTCTCCTATAAATAGAACACTAGAGCTAATGGTTTAGTAGTCCTATTGCTCTTAGACTCACAAGACAAGACTCTAGAATTCTCCTTAGCCTCCCTCTTAGAGAAAGACTCCCACAAGTCTTTTGCCTCCTAGACTTAGAGACATACCGGTGTAACCTCTGTGGTTATCTTGTCTTTGAAGAAGAAAATTCCAGCAAAGAAATCAAAAGGGGGCTGCTGCGTTTTTCTTCGTTGAAGTGTCGTTGGCGAAGAACAGTCAAGTCTACAACGAACGTTTGTAACGGTTCTTTCCCGTTTCTTTAGAAAAGCATGAAAATAAAAGAAGTTTTATTTTCTAGTTATTTTCAGCATGTTTATAGCGTTTTACAGCGGCTTTAACGCATGTTTAAAGTTACGTTTTGCCTTTTCGTAACGGTATTTTGATATTAATTAATATACGACGTAAGGTCCTATCGATGCGTTTCCGCTGCGCCAGGGCTTTCATCCCCTTCACACCTGTCGCAACGTCATCGCGACGCGGAGCGGCCGACGTCCTTTTCTACGGATCTCTTTTGAGAGGAGAGGTTTGGAGTCGCCACCAATCATCTTGGGGTGTGATTGGTCACCCATTTTAAAGAAAACCCGGTCTTTGAAAACCAAAAATTAGGCTCGGGAGTCGATTGAGTGTAGGGAAGGTGTTAGCACCCCTACAACACCCGTTTAAAAAACGATTACCACATTTTATTTTAAAATTGTCCTTTTATAACATAAAATGGTCATTTATTTTGAAAAACAAACAAATAAATAATTAAACAACAAATGTCTCACTTTATCTTGCCTTAACTTTAAAAATAAAGTAAGGATTGATGTAGTGAGTGGGGTTATACCCAATAATTGCTTATCATGTGAGAATTTTCTTTTAATTAAAGAAAATTTGTCACCTCAAGAGTTTGAGAAATTATCTTGACTCCGTCATAGGTTTTACATGATTTTATCTGTCTCATGTCTATTATTTCATATTTTAGAAATAAAATGTGAATTAATAATCATGAGTGGTATGACACCATAACGTAAAAAATATTTTTTCACTTTTAAATAAAATTCAATTAAAAGTTCACTTGAAATTACTTAAGTAAAATCATTTTGGAATTCATTTGGAAAATCCAATTTAGAATCAAATTGAAATTGATTTGAAAAGATCTAAGTTAATCAAATTTAAATTTTGATTGCCAAAATAATCGATAGTTAAACTTTAGGCTAATTTCCAGGCAGGGTGTTCCCTTTCGGTCAGCTTAAGTACCCGTTCTTAGACAAAATTAGCTTCAAAGTTTTCATAATCGATCTATTTTAGCCTTTCAAAATATTAGATAATGTTTTTGAAATTTGATTTAACCTTTGAAATTGATTTCCAATTTAATTTGAAATTGAAATTGATTTTCAATATAAAATCAAAAGACATTGACTTGGAAACTTTGATTTGGAACCAAATTGACATTTATTTGAGAAACCCAATTTGCACTCAAATTGAAATTAATCATGGAAATCTAAATTAAAATCAAATTGAAATTCATTTAGTGTATCAAATTAGGACAAATGACATTCGTCAAGAATTACCAACTGAACCAATTTTTTATTTTATTCAAATTAAAATATCAAAGGAAAATTGAAATTTTATTCGAAAATTTCAAATCAAAACTAAATTGAAATTGATTTCTAAAATTCCAAAATAAAATTGAATTGGAAATCCAAATTTAGAATCAAAATGGAATTTAAACTCTAAATCTCAAATTAAGATCCAATTGAAATTGATTATGAAAATCCAAATCAAAATCGAATTGAAATGGATAAGAAATCCAAATTGAAATTCAAATTAGAATCAAATTGATTGAAATTTAAATTAGAATCCAACTGTTTGAAATTCCAATTAGAATCCAATTGATTGAAATGGATAAGAAATCCAATTTGAAAGCAAATTTGAAAATGATTTGAAAATTTCAAAATAAAAACCAATTTGAGATAAAATTGAAATATTGGGAAAACCACCTAAGACCAAATTGATTATTTAAATTTAAAACCAAGTAGAATTTCACTCATGCAAATTTGAAATAAAATTAAAATTCTAATTCTAAATAGAAATTTTAAGTTGAAATAAAAACAAAACTAAAAACCATTTTTGAAATTCATTTGGAAAATCCAAATTAAAATCAAATTGAAAGTGTTAAAGTTCCAAATTTAAAACAAATTGAAAATTTTAATTACAACCCAATGGAAATTAATTAAGAAAATACGAATTTAAATTTAAATTAGAAATTTTAGGTTAAACCTCAATTTAAATTGAAAATCTCTTATTAAAGTCCAATTGAAATTGACAATAAAATTTAATTTAAAACCAACTTAAAATGAGTTTGGAAACTTCCTATTCAAATCCAATTAAAACTTTTATTTGGATACTCGTTAAAGATCCAAGTAAAAACTAGATTTGGAAATCCAAATTAAAAAAAAAAAAAAAAAAAAACTGAATGGAATAAACTCCAAAACACAAAATAAATAAATAACTTTTAAGAAAAAAAACAAACAAAGAATTGATAAAGAAAAGAAGAAAATGAGGAGATAAAAAAAATTAAAAGAAAGTGGGACCCACTACCTTTCCTCTCTTTCTCTCTTCCACCTCACTTTCTTCTTCACTATTTTCTTCCTCTGTTTTCTTCTTCTCTTCTTTTTTTCTTTTCTTCTTCCTTCCATTCACATACCTTTCTCCTTCGATTCTCACCTTTCTCCTTCGAAATCTCACCTTAGAACTCGTCAGAATCAATATGGGTCTTCGAACCGGAGCGGCGACGGCGAAACTATGCAGGCTGCAGTAGTGACGGCGACGTTCGTTGGCTAGAGGTCGTCGGAATCGTGGTGATTCAATAAAAATCACATTGAGTTCTTATGGATCTCTCTCTAAAATCTCCTCCTTTAAAACTCTCTCAATTTTTTTTTGTGTTTTTCTCACTCATTCTCCTCCACCATGTTCCTCCTTTTTTACTCTCCATAAGCTCTCCTTTTATAGGAGAGCTTGGAGAAACGGTTGAGGGAAAAGGGGAATGGGTTGAGAAAGAGGGGGAGAGAGTGGAAGGTTGGGAGAAGAATGGGGAGAGGGAGAAGGAGAAGGAAGGGGGGAGTGGAAGACCAAAGAAAAAAATAAATAAATAAAAAAGAAATAAATTAAATAAAAACAAAAAATAAAATAAAATGAAATGAAAATAAACAATGCAAACCAAAAAACAAACTTTTTTGATATGTGGAGAGGGGGATTCGAACCACAGATCTTGTGATTACTAGTACATTTATGTGATTACTAGTACATTTATATACCAAAAAACAAATTGAGCACCACATATTGGAAAAATTCAAATATTATTACTAAAAATCAAGCCGGACCAAATACGGTGTCTACAACACCCAAACCATGTCGTGATGGAATTTTCAAAATGGCCTCACTATTAGACTCATTGAAATGGGCTCTAATCATAACCTCATTTCATCCACTAGACGCATAAATTAGCTCACTCACCGTACTAGCAGGAGGGAGCGATAGAGCCGACTGTACTTGAAGAGAGAGCTCATTTGGCAGCTAGTTTGAGCCATAAATAGGCGTGGCACGCCCATTACCGATCCTCCAACGGCACCCTCGAACCAAGAGCTCCCGCCCCCATAACAGACCGCGCCAGACGTACGACGGGCGCGACCTAAGTTCTGCCTCCAAAAATCTTGACTGGGGAAAATAACAGCCCTTGAACACAGAGCACAAAAGAGAAGAAGGGTCCTAGAGGATACGCCAGCACTGTTTAGCCAACAGAGCCTGGTTAAAGAGTTCCATGTTGCGAAACCTCAATCCACCCATGCACTTGGGAAGGCACAACGAATCTCAACTCATCCAATGGATTCGCCTTGCGTCCTCAGACCCATTCCACCAAAATTTAGCCATAGTCTTGTGGATCTCTCTGATCAAACACCTGGGCAGCCGAAAACAGTTCATCGTATAGCAAGGGATAGCCTGAACTATAAATTTAAGGAGAACTTCCTTTCTTGCTATCGAGAAGAATTTACCCTTCCATCCCTGAATCTGACGCCAAATACAGTCCTTTATAAACTTCAACGTCCCCAATCGATTGCGTGACATAAATGAGGGCAGGCCTAGATACTGCTGATGACATAGGCAGCAGGACACAGAAAGAATTTGGCTAATATACTGTTGAGACTCCTCCCCCATATTCGGGCTAAAAGCAACAATAGACTTCTCGTAATTAACAGTCTGCCCTGATGCCCTCTCATAACGTATCAACAGATCCTGAATGACCAACGCTTCACTCACATTGGTCCTGAAAAAAAAAAGAGACTGTCATCTGTAAAGAAGAGATGTGAGATCGATGGACTGGTGCGCCCAATCCGAAAACCAGTAATCTGAGATCTCCGCTCAGCACCACGCAACAAGCTGGACAATCCCTCTACACATAACAGAAACAAATATGGGGAAAGGGGATCCCCCTGCCGAAGACCCGAGAAGGTATCACCTGTCCCACCTTCTCCCCATTCAGGTTGAAGGAAAATGATACCGAACTGATACATCAGAGAACCAGGTCAACCCACTGCTGAGCAAACCCCAATCGCAACATGGTCTCTCGGAGGAAAAACCACTCCACCATGTCATATGTTTTTCTCATGCCAAGCTTCAGCGCATCTCATTTGGTCCTCCCCCTAGATTTCCTTTGAAGCTCATGGATACACTCGAACCCCAAAATGGCATTATCCACAACACATCTCCCAGGAATAAACACACTCTGATTCTGTGAAATCAACTGCGGCAGGATATGCTTCATACGGTTAATCAAGGCCTTTGAAATCAGTTTGTAACTCACATTACAAAGGGAAATAGGTCGAAAGTCGACAACCCGTCGAGGCGCTTTGGTTTTCGGAATGAGCATAATCATAGTATCATTAACAACACCTTGCGAACATCCGTGATTCAGGACTGCCAAACAACTTTGAATGATATCCGACCCAACAATGCCCTAGTGACTCTTGTAAAAGCTTCCCGAAAACCCATCTGGACCTGGGGCTTTATCAGGGTGAGTCTGCTTTAATGCCAACAGAACCTCCTCCTCAATAAATGGACGCAACAGGGTCTGGTTCATATCATCATTCACAGAATGATTTAGATCTCGCAGAGCCACCTCAAAATCCTGTACACTCGAGACCGAGGAGGTAAGCAGATGTTGGAAGTAATCAGTCACCACCTGAATAACTGCAGTCTTCTCCTGTTGCCACATTCCCTGGCTATCCTCCAACCCCCCAATCCAATTAAGCTTCCGACGGTAAGAGGCTTGACAATGAAACCATCGAGTATTGCGATCCCCTTCTCGAAGCCACAACTCCCTAGACCTCTGCTTCCAATATACCTCTTCCTCTTGTAACACCTCTTCCAACTGAGCCTCAGCCTGAATGAGCAAGTCAAGAGAGTCAGATGTACTTAGATCAGCGATGGCTAACTGAACCCTTTGATTGGCAATACTGATGCGCCTCGGGAAATTCCCAGACTTTGATCGACCCCAACCAGACATCGAGCGCATACATCTCTTCGCCTTATTAGCAAGAACCTTAGGCGTTATATCACTAGGCTCTCCAAGCCTTGCGCCCCACGAATTACCAACCAACTACCGCAAATTCGGCTGCCTAAGCCAAGTTTCCTTAAACCAAGCAATCCGCTGACCGCTCTGAGACCAACACTGTGAAGGAGGCCTAAGAATTAATTCCACCGGCCTATGGTCAGACTGACTATAATCAAGATGGTTAACCACATAGTTCGGATAAAGTTCAGTTCAAGTTGTGGTGCCAAAACACCGATCCAACCGTTCATAGATCGTTTCACCCCCCGACCGTCTGTTACACCAAGTAAAGCGATCTCCAACAAAACCCAAATCCAGCAAACCACATGAATCAACCACACTCTGAAAAGCAGAAAGCTCAGACAATGGCTTATTCCTGCCCCCATCTTTCTCATCCTGACATAAGATGACATTAAAACCACCTCCAATCAGCCATGGCGAATTGTTGGGTTCCTAGAGTGAGTAAAAATAAGATATAAATGAACTCTAGAACTTTGTGCAAGTATACACAATCCGCAGCAAGTAATAAGTATTTATCGAATCCAAAGTTTGGATTAGCTCTCACTTTATCTATTTTGTTTAGCTTTTTAATGGTTTCAAAGGTGGTTAAAATGATTGGTTTTTATAGAATGCTGAAGCAAAAGAAATGACAGAACAGAAAGTAAACAAATAAGCAGACAGATTAGAAACAGGCGCTAGTCAGGATTTAGTAATTGTTTTAAAAGATGCTCTAGCAATATTATTGATCATGCAAAACTCTCGCAGTCTTATTAGCATATTCCTCCCAGAACTCCGGATTTTTTAGAATGTGTTTCAACTCCAATGACGCACTACTGATCAAGCACTAGGCAACTGGCTATCCCTAACTCAGTCACTGGTGTTCACCAATACACAATGATCTAGTGTGATTAATTGCCACACACTCCCTAAATCATCTCTGAAACTAGAGAGTGGTATTCATACCGGCTGGCCAAGCGGGCATAAAATAGAAATGAGCACAACAAATAATCAAGATGCATCAAATCAATATTTATTGCTAGAAATTAAGCACAGCAACTACATGTTCCCTAACCAACGCCTAAAGTTACTTAGTTCATAAAGTGCATAGAGACACACATTACAATATAAGTAAATGCATCCATAACTACAAAGTAATACAAGAAAATATTAATTCCCTTGATCAGCTTGCAATTGATGGTCTTCTTGTAGGTCTCCAATCTCTCTCCTCTATTCGGCTCCCAAAGGTGGAAGTAAACTTTCCAAGAGTGGATTGTTCCTCCCAAGGATGGAATGAATTTGACTTGGGCGGCTATCTCCTTTTATAGAGTGGAGGCAAGCTTGAATTAGGTTGACCTAGACACGTGGATGGCTCTCCTTGCTCCTTAAATCCGAGAATAGCTTAACTGAATTCAGTTCATTAAATTGGCTAACGAGCTGTGACGTGGCAGTTTTGCTCCTTGCTTTGCTGCAGCACAGAATTTGCTCCCTCAAGTCGCTCAGCAATATATTCTGCACAAAATAACTTCCAAAGCATCCATTCTTCCAAATGGGTTAAAACATATAATATATATTTAAAAACAACCCTCTTTAGCACAAAAGACACACAAATCCCTATAGAAATAAGGTCTAAATAACTCCCTTTTGGAGAGTTATCACGTATCAACGCAACCCCTCAGTCTAGATAGGAGAGACCAAGTCTGACAACGCAGGTCCGCTGAAGGGAAACCATAGAAACTAGTGAGTCACCACCGATGACCATCCCATGAGATCCATCCATCAATATGATTCTTAGAGAACAAAAGAAGACTGAAAGATATCGAAGAAACCCACAGAGGGCCAACCCACCACTCCGTCCATGACAGTCAACACAAAAACAGTGATCAAAACCCAGCAAACGTTTCACAGAAGACATCCTACTGGCAGACACCTTTGTTTCAGATAAGAAGAGCACATGAGGTCGTTTAGCCTAAACCAGCTTGGTCAGGCGCCTAAATGTTCGGGGTGACCCCAAACCCTGAACATTCCAGAATATCAAACTCATAATCCTTGGCGAGGCTGGGAACCAGCCACCGCCAACCAAGTCGATCCAGACAAACCTGACAGAACTCCATCCTTGTCCCCCCCTGTTGATTTCTTCCCCTCCAACTCCACAGCCTCCACATTCTCTACCTTCCTTTTACCATTAACAGACCCTGAAGAAGCATCTCGATTAGTCATATCAAACAAGATATCCCTTGCTCTTCTCTTCCAGCCTCTACTATTACTCTCTTTCCCCACCGTTTCAACCCCTTTGCCCTGCCCCACAGCATCAACCAGCATCACATCATCCCCTCCCTCAGTGATCCCAATTTCGACCGTGGCACTCCCCACTTTCTGTTTTTCCTTCTCCATATCAGCCAGCCTATCCCCACTCGTTACTACACTTACGCTACCCCCCTCCTGACTAACCCTCCCCCTTGCTCTCCCTGATCGCTAGCCTGAACCCCCACAACCTCCCTTGAAACACTAGCAACTTCCTTCCCAACCTTCTTAGGAATAGTATCATGGGCCATCTGTCCATCAGAAGAAGGCTTTGGAATCTCTGATTTCCGATTCACTGCACTATCTGGCCCTCCCTCCTGAGTCCGCTGCCCAGCCTCACCAAAACCCACCCTTGCTCTCAACCAATTACCATATTGCTCACCTTGTTGTCCCGATAAACCCTCACCAACAGCCCCGCACTCCCTTCTCGAGTGCCCCAAACAACCACACTCATAACAGAAATTCAGTAGTCGTTCATACAGCACCGGACATCGAAACTCCTTGCCCTCTTCATCCTGCAAACGAAAACCCCTCTTGAGTGGTCGGTCCATCCTCAAAAGAACCCTTATTCGAAGAATCGACTCCGTCCAGTCACCGTCCCGTGAACCACCAACTTCCTCCACAGTCCCAATCTTACCACCCAAATGTTGAGTCATCTCTCTCATCTGCCAACGCATAGGTACATTGTGAATCTGAACCCAAAAAACATAGTCGTTAAACTCCACATCCAATACTGAGCTCGCAGACCTCGGCTCCTTCAGAATTACAAGGGAACGGTCAAAAGCCCACGAACCCGTAGACATCACTCGCACCTTTTCCCCTTTAGAACGGAACTGAATAGCAAAGAGATTATCCCCTACAACTTCTATGCGCGTTGCCCCATGAACTCTCCATGCTGCCCTCATAACATTCCGAAAAGCCTCCACATTCACACGCTTGGAGGAAAAAACCTTCCCTATCACACACAAATTTAGCGAACCCGTTAAAAGAACTGACGCCCTCTCACCCGGTCGCACCATCTCCGCCTCCTCATCCGTCAATCTCCAAGAATTCCACCGGCTGACTAGATCCTCCATTGCCGACTCCTATCAGTCGTTCTCCGATCACACACCACCAAAACTCTAGCTGCACACACCACAACCTACTAACGGATGCAACCTACATACACCACCAAAACACCACAACCCATCAGCAAAAACTGAAAACCAAACTGATTCACCGCTTACGCAGCCGCACGAGACCTCGTCGATAACCACACGAACACCACCTGCTCCACAAAACACAGCCCCGTCAATTTCTGATCATGCAGCCACCCAAGAATCAGACTGCTTCACCGATTGACAAACACGCAAAATACCAAATGAACACACTTCACCGCCCATACACAGCCGACACCACCCAAATCAGAACACCAAACCCCAATCCGGTCGCCGCCCCTCTCACTGTTCCGATTCGTACTCAGCCTCGCACACCGCCACCTTTGTCTCCCCGTCACCACAATCGTATGCCTGCGTCTCGCTCCTACGCCTCGCCTTCGCCGCAACCAGACCGCACCGCCACTCCTTACTACACCGCCCGCACACAAGAGACACTGCTCGAAGCAGAGCACAACCCCACCGCCCCGATTAGATCGCCGCCCCACTCGTCGCGCCGTCCCGTCTCCGCCGCAAACCAGCCGCGCTGCCACACCTCCGCCTCGAGCCCGCCGGAACCCTAAAACCCCAAATCAGGGGAGACCCTCATGTCGAGGGAAAACTCTCAAATTGAGAGAAAAAAGCTTAATACTAGTTTCGATATTAAATCCCTTCTATAAACATGTTACAATTAGTTTTGTTGTTATTTTTTTCTTCTAAAAGTTTGTGCATGGTTTATAAGTTTAAAAATAAATCGTGGTTGTTTTTCTTTTAATTTATCAAGTTTATATGATTTATTTATCAAATTTCTTTTCTTCTAACATTAAAAAAAATCATATTATTATCTTTATTTTTTAGGGTTTTTTTTTATATATAATTTTCAATATGTATATAAATATTTTCTTCGAAATAAACAAAGTTTTTAAAGCTAAAACTGGTAGAGTATCATATCTCTCCTTAATTGTCAACTTATTACAACTCATTAAAATTAATATAATAAATTAAATTAGACTAAAAATAATAATTATAAAAATTAGTCTAATATAATTTTTTTTTCTTCATAGTTTAGCAATGTTTTATTTAGTAAGCTACCTTCGTAATATATTATATTTATAAATTAAATACACAAATAAATATAATATGGATCTATAAATTAACTAATAAATATTTTTTTAAAAAAAAAATGATGAGTTAATAATACTAAAAATTAGACAAAAAAACTCAATTAATATTTTATTCATAAAATATAATATTAACTTTCAATAAATAAAAAATAGAGAAAAATACACTTTTAGTCCCTGGGGTATGGGTTAAGTTACACTTTGGTCCTTGAGTTTTCAAACTCAACAAAATTACCCTTGAGGTTTGAGATAATGAGCAATTTGGTCTCTGCCATCCATTTGACCGTTAATTCCTAACAGACTGCTGACGTGGCACTATTATTTTAATAAAAAAAATATTTTTTTAAAAAATTTATTTAAATAAAAATATAAAAATAATAAAATATTATTATTTTATTATTATTTTTTATTCTTTCTCCCTCTCTCTTATTCTTCTTCTTCTTCTTCAACCTTCTTCTTCTTTTCTTCTTCATCTTCAACCTTTTCTTCTTCCCTTCTTCTTCAGCATGTCGCCAGCGGCTGGCAGCCGGCGACCACCGCTCGTCAGAAACTTTTTTTTTTCTCTCTCTCTCTTCTTCACTCATCTTTTCTTCTTCTTCTTTTTCTCATTTTCTCCATTTTTTTAACTGGGCTGCCGGAAATCGGAGGGGGGGGGGGGGAAACTGGGCTGCCGGAAATCGAAGGGGGAGGGAAAACTTGAGTTACATTCTTTGTCTAGCAATTCGTAAACACTTCTTAATTTTCTTCTTTGTTATTATTTCTTTAAAAAATCAATGGTATTTTTTAGATCTTTTATAGATATTGATATAAAATCAGATATTAAAAAAAAAAAAAAAGTGCAATGCAACAATCAACTATTTTTTTTTTAAAAAAAAAGGTATGAATAAAAGTACAAATGTAGAATAAACTTTTTTTGGACAACGTTACCCTCAATTTTTTTTATATATAATACCCATATTATCATTAAATTATATTTTTCCACCTTTTTTCTTTGCTTTTTTTTTAATGAATTTACAACATCCATGTATAGAATAAATGAGTTAAAGTAATTAAGGGTAAATATTGAGTAATAATGAAATTTTTATTATTTATTTAGTTTTTCTAATAATAATGTAAAATGTTAGAATTTGAAAAGGTAGATGATAAAAGAGAGGTTATAATTAGAATATAAAGAGAGTATATTAAAAAATGTCATTTCTATAAATTAATTAGAAAATTATGAGTTACTTATTATTAATAATAAATGAAATTTCAAAATTTTTGGAATTTCAAAGTTTTTTTTTAACTCTTTTATCTCCTACAACTATATATAAAAACCTATTTTTTCTACTTTATTTTCACACAAACTTGAGTCTTTCTTTCGGTTGTTTTTCTCCTTTAGCACTATATTCCTCTTCAATAATTTATCTCATTTAATGTGACAATCTCTCTCTTAATCAATGGTGTGATGGATATTAATTTTAAATTTTTTTATTTGAGTATTTAATTAAAAAATATTCATACCTCAATTTTTTAAATAGATGAATTTCTATATTAAAAAAAAACTTATTAAATGACTTTTCATTTCTAAAATTAAATAAATTCTCATTATACTTTGAATTTTTTAAAAAATACTCAAATTATCTTTTTATTTTAAATAAAAACTCATTAGAATTAGAATATAAAGAGAGTATATTAAAAAATGTCCATTCATTTCTATAAATTAATTAAAAAATTATGAGTTACTTATTATTAATAATAAATGAAATTTCTAAATTTTTGGAATTTCAAAGTTTTTTTTTAACACTTTTATCTACAACTATGTATAAAAACCTATTTTTTCTACTTTATTTTCACACAAACTTGAGTCTTCCTTTTGGTTGTTTTTCTCCTTTAGCACTATATTCCTCTTCAATAATTTATCTCATTTAATGTGACAAATCTCTCTCTTAATAATCGTGTGATGGATATTGTTGAAGGAGAAATTTTGTTCAATCACAAATCGCCACGTCGTTATTTAAAATTAATGACGAAATTACAAATAATTAAATTTGGGACCAATTATAAATTGACATGTGTCCCAAATTTAATTTGAAGACAAAGTGGGCCAATTATAAATTTAAAGAGTCAAATTTCTATTTGATCAATTAATTAGAAAATAAATTATTTTGATCAAATTAATTAATTTGACCAATTAATTAACAAAATAATTAATTGGATCAAATTTGGGTCTTTTAAATATTTGGGTCATATGGTTTTGGGTCAAATATGAACCAAACCCAAGACTAAATAGTTGAGCCCAAGACCAATAAAGCCCAAGTCCAAGTTGTTAGGCCCAAAAGTCATCAGGGCCCATCCAGCGAGAACTCTATAAATAGAGGGGTTCTCCTCCATTCCAAGGGTTCAGAAATTCTACACTCTCACAAAGACAAGAGTTCAGAGTTTCAAAGCTCTCCAGCAGAACCAGAGAATTAAGAGAGACTCCACCAAGTCTGAAGACCGAAGACTCTCTGAAATCCATAAGTTCTTGAAGATCAAACACTCTTCAAGACTTCAACACTCCTTGAAGACCAAATACTCTTCAAGATCTAAACATTTCTTGAAGACTGAAGACTCCTTCAAGACTAGAAGACTTCAAGCTCCAAGAATCCATTGAAGCTTCAGACTCGAGATCAAGCGCTACAGCCCTTGAGTGAAACACAATCACACACAAGAGAGAGAATCAGAGGATTAAAGTTAGAGATTGTACACCTACACGCATATTACATCAATACAAATACATATTTATTCCACGTGTCTCCATCTTTGAAGTTACGTGCGAACAAATATTAATTTCACAAAGTTTTATTTGAATATTTAATTAAAAAATATCCACACCTTAATTTTGTAAATAGATGAATTTCTATATTAAAAAAACTTATTAAATGACTTTTCATTTCTAAAATTAAATAGATTCTCATTATAGTTTGGATTTTTTTAAAAATACTCAAATTATCTTTTTATTTTAAATAAAAACTCAGACATTCATATTTTACGTTAAAACAAAATGTAATAAAAAAAATACGCCTGGTCATCATAAAAAAAAATCTATTCACTTGGATAAAAAAAAATGAATAGCTAAGGTCCCGTTTGATAACCATTTGGATTTTGGTTTTTGGTTTTTGAAAATTATGCATGTTTTTCCCTAAACTCCCTACCATGACTTTTATCCTTGTTAAAGATCCATTTGAATTCCTAGCCAAATTCTAAAAACAAAAACAAGTTTTTGAAAACTACATTTTTTTTGTTTTCAAAATTGGACTTGGTTTTTGAAAACAAGGAAGAAAATTGATACTAAAACAAAGAAACTTATAGGTGTAAGTAGACTTTAATTATGACAGGGTTTGAATTCGTATAAAGATTATTTTGAACGTATTGATATTAATTTGATTAAAATATCATTTTTGTTCATGTATTTGAGTTTCATTCCATTTTGGTCCTTACAATTTCAAATGTCTAAATTTAGTCTTTATACTTTTTTGAAAAATCTTGAAATTAGTCGTTGTTGTTAGTTTTGGAGTCATTAAATATTCTATTCTAATATTGATGTGCTACGCGTGATTTGAGCTCGGGTCTAACGAAGGTTTGAAGAAAAACAAGAGGGGCTTGCCACTGGGCAGAGAAGCATGTTATGAAAAAAACTAACATTTTAAATATAACACTAAGACCCCATTTGATAACCATTTGGTTTTTGGTTTTTGAAAATTAAGGTTATACACACCTATTCCTACCTATGAGTTTCTTTGTTTTAGTATCTACCTTCTTCCTTGTTTTAAAAAACCAAGTCAAATTTTGAAAAAAAAAAAAAAAAAGTTTCCAAAAACTTGCTTTGGCAAGGCCGAATTCAAATAGTTGCTTAACAATGATGAAAACCATTGTAGGGAATTTGAGAGAAAACAAGCATAATTTTTAAAAACTAAAAACCAAAAACCAAATGGTTATCAAACGTGGCCTAAATATTTCAGAAGTTCAGGAGGCGCTCGAGCCTCCTTGCATCCTTCATAAATCTGCTGATTAAACCCACGTGGATTTGAACATAAGTAGTATATATTGGTCCAACATTCTTATTAGAGATGTGATATTTTTTCCAATGAGCTAGGAATCCCCCATCTAAA
Source organism: Luffa aegyptiaca (assembly GCA_017139565.1). NCBI lineage: Eukaryota > Viridiplantae > Streptophyta > Magnoliopsida > Cucurbitales > Cucurbitaceae > Luffa > Luffa aegyptiaca. The sequence goes on from CM029400.1 coordinate 36,178,960, forward strand.
CAGTAAAATGAATGGGACAGAGGTAGGGAAAATTTAGGGGTGTTTGGGACAATGAGTTGGAGTTATGAATTCTAAAGTTTTTTTGTTCTAGGAGTTGGAGTAGGAGTTAATAAGTTTGTGGGACTCACAATAAAGTGTTGGAATAGGAGTTAACAAGTTTGTGTGGTTCATAATAAAGTGTTCTTTAGGGATGTCCCCGTCCCCGCCCCCTAAATCAATCCCCGTCCCCGCCAAATTCCCCATTTAATTTTGCCGAGATCGGGAGCGGGGATTCCCCGCGGGGAATTTGCGGGGATCGGGTTCCCCGCAGGGAATTATTCCCTTTTTTTTTTTATTAAATACCAATCAATTGCAATTCTTTTTAAAAAATCTATGAAATATCCTAATGAAAAGAACAATAATATTTCATGATAGAGTTTAAAATCTTCAAACGGTTGGGTTTTATGCCCTAAAACTCGTAGATAGTAAATGAAACAAATTAATCGATCTCAATAAAGTGTTATTTGAGTAATTCAGTAATTTGGTTATTGAATAATCGAGTTTGCATTAACAAACCCTAAATCCAATAAACTAAGATCCAAGGTTGTTTAAATGAAACTTGGACTAGTATGTGGGGACATACGGGGATCAGTGTCCAAGTAACAACCTAAAAGGTCTATAGCATAGGGATAAGGCTGGGTACCTTATCCTGGTGACACTATGTGATACGGCCCACCTTGTATTCGATACAGATGCAATGATCCAAAGCATCCATGTATGAGACATGCTGGTGGGGGTATCCTATGCAATGAGTTTGCATAAGACCGGACCGTGAAATAGTAACCACTAGATGTAACGTCGTTAACTAGTTTAGGTTTCTATTTCAATAGGATGACCTAGGTATCTCAATCTCAATCCTAAGTCTGTTATATGAACCCTTTTCAGGAGGGATTGTCCTTAGATTTGTATGGGTGAGAGTGGCCAGTTCGTCGACTCAATAATCCTACCATTTCAGGGGCAAGACCAAATGGGGGCTGGGAACATAACAGTACAAGATGGAATTCACTCCTTTCCCTATTGGGATAAGTAGATGTGTGTTCCCTTAAGGGCTGATTCCGGGGCTTGAACAAAGGTGCGCCATCCTCTCCTGGTCCGAAAGGAATTCCTGTTTAGTGGTTGGACAATAAACAACTTGTTCATTAGAGGAATCAGTGGTACTTAAGGAACCAGAGGTAACCCAGGGGTAAAACGGTAATTTGACCCAGCTGGTGTTACGAACACACGTGAAGGATTGACTTACTGTATTGGTTGATATCCGTGGACACAAAAATATTCTACAATGAGAAGAGTGCAGTTGTGGGTCTTTAGTGGAGTGACCCACAGTTAACGAATGTTGACTAACTTGGTTAATGAGTTTGGTCAATTAGTCTTGTATCGTTGGAGCTTCTGATTTGTAGGTCCATTAGGTCCCACTGGTAGCTCGTAAAGAGACTTGAGGCAATTAAGTATAAATTGTAAATTGAAAGTGTTCAATTTATTTGGGGAATCGTATAATGTATATTGATTCATTATAATATAAAGTTTATGAAACTTTATAATATAATTTTTGAATTAATTTCAAAAAAATTAATTCTTGAGAGAAAATATTTGAAAGAGTTCAAATAAATTTAATATGAATTGGATTCATATTAATTTTAATAAAATCCCTAAGATTAAATATATGATATTTAGTTGGGTAATTAATTAATTATGGAATTAATTATTTATTTATTAAAATTAGAGACCTTTTCTTATTAGGAAAGAAAATATTTGAAAGAGTTCAAATAAATTTAATATGAATTGGATTCATATTAATTTTAATTTTAATAAAATCCCTAAGATTAAATATATGATATTTAATTGAGAAATTAATTAATTATGGAATTAATTAATTATTTATTAAAATTAGAGACTTTTTCCTATTAGAAAAAGGTCTTCCTTTTACTATTAGGAAAAAGGTCTTGGTCTTTACTATATATAGGACCCCTGGGGTGGGGTGAAAGACATCTCATTCATTCTCCTACTCTCAAGAATTCCCCTCAAGGCTTCCTCTGGACTCCCACCAGTCTCCTGCCTCTAGAAGTCTCCGAGTCATACCGGTGTAGCCATAGTGGTGGTGTTCGCAGTAGTTTCGTGATTATTTCACAAGCAGTTGGTGATTTAATCTGAGTCGTCAACGAGAGTAAGTAATTTGTTACTATATAAATTAGATTTTGATCTAATTTTTGTATGCTTAGCCTTAATATAAATTTAGAATAGTTCTAAAATTATTGCCAATGTATTGATATTTTAGATTAAACAAAATTAATTACGAATCGGTCTCAATCACGTTTCCACTTTACGGAATTACGGAATTCCAATCCCTTCACAAACATCATTTCTAAAATTTTAAATTTCAATATTACAATATGGTTTTCAACATAAATAAATCACAATTACAACATAATCTCAAATATAAAAAAAGTTTAAAATAATAACAACAATAAAATAACAAGTTTAAAATTAAAAATTACAACAACAACAAAGTTAGAGTTTTACTACTTATACTTATAAATTACACCATAATATTATAATAATATACATTAAATTAAATTATATAGATATATATAAAAAGAGCGGGGCGGGGTGGGGGAACGGGGCGGGGATGGGGAATATTATCCCTGTCCCCGCCCCCGTTTAGAGAATGAGGAAAAAATTCTCCCCATTCCCTCCCTCATTCCCCGTGCAAACGGGGATTCCCGACCCCACGGGGTAAATGGACACCTCTAGTGTTCTTATTGGTTAGTAAATTTGTGGGTCCCACAATAGGATGTTGTATGCCCTTGGGCCAAACATAGGAGACGAAGAGCAGGAGAGAGATTGGAGATGAAGAGGGAGAGAGAGGCCAAGAGAGAGATCGTGAGGGAGGAAGGGAGGGAGGAAGAAGCTGTGTGAATCGAGAAAAATAGAGGGTGATTTTAGGGATTATTTTTTTAAAAAAAAAATTGGGAGTGATTTTAGGGATCTTTCAAAATTGGAAAGTAAATTAAATGAATTGAAAATTTTTAAATTGGAAAGAATAAAATATGATTTTTCCTTTTATGATTTTTGTTGTTTTTTAAATATAAAAATTATGGAATAGAACATAAAAGTAATTGAATAACAACTTATATGTAAAAATTGTTATCTTAAGGCTTCAATCGAACCAAATATTTTGATGATAACAAACTCAAATTTTTTGTACGAATATTTTCAGTATTTCAAAGTCTCTATCTTGTAGAACTTGGAAACACGATTCCAACGCAACTTGAATCGCTCGAATCGGAGTTCAAACAAGAAAGTTACAAGCAAAAGAAGATTGGAAAGGAAAATCCTACGTGGCAGTGACACGTGGCACATGATGACGTGTCATCCGGCGTGGCACACAACTATCAAAATTTGATGACATGGCACTCCAACAGTCAACTTTTTTGCTGATGTGGCGATGATGTGACAAGTGATGTGGAAGACGACGTGGTGCTCGTGGACGAATGAGACGGGAACACATGGCGACATATTGATTTTTTCGAAAATCCCTTATTATTATTATTATTATTATTATATCTGGGCAAGGAAAATATAAATTCATGGCAGAAGTCTTCTTCACGCGCAAATGCATGCACGTGTGGTGTGCACGCGGCTGCAGTATCCTCAGAATTCGCACGTGTGCTTCTCACCCTTCTCTCTGTGCGCGTGGGCTCCGTTCGTCCGACAAATATTTTTAATTTCCCTTCATTTTTTTATTTTCTTTAATTCCCAATTTCTCCTAAATTTCATCAATTACACCTCATATTCAATTTGAATTCTTTTCAAATTTCATATCCTTTCAAATCCCCATTTTATTCTCAAAATCTCAAAATTCCAATATTTCAATAATTTCATTCTTAATTTCAAAATCTTTTCCTTTTCTATTAAAATTAAATCTCCACCCTCCATTTTAAAATATATCCAACGACCAATATTTCACATCACCGCCTACAAATTTGAGTCGATTTTCTCTTTTCATTCACACACTCAAGCAATATAATCAAAGGCCTAGTGAAATTTTGTGAGGTTATATTAGAGTGAGTACTCAATTTTGTGAATTAGCCTTCAAGAGGTGCTTTTTTTTTTTTTGGGTAAGATTTCTTTGGTTTTTTGAGAATTGTATTAAGGTGTGGGTACACCTTGGGTTGTGAGAAAAAGAAATCCTGAATCGATCTTGGGTTTCTCTTTAGCCTAGGAAAAAGAGGGTCGTGTATCGGTTTGGTTCTCACCTGCAAGAGGATCACCTAGTGAAATACCCAAGAAGGAGTCTTGGAGAGTGGAGTAGGCAATTTACCGAACCACTATAATTCTCGGTGTCTTTCTTTCCTCTTTCTGTGCATCAAAGTTTAATTGAGTGAGCAATTATTGTTGATAGAAATCAACAATTGGAGAAGAGAGAGCTATTAGCAACAATAATGTGAGTAGTGATGACACAAGTAAGGTCGGGAGCATGTAGCAATGGGCAGTAGACACAGGTGGATTACAATTATCAGGTGTGGTGGGGCATGTGATGAACGAGTGAAAGAAAAATGAAAAAAAAAAGGAAACAACAGTTTTAGTGTTCTTAACCCATTTAGTTTCAGAAAAACTTTAATTTAAAGAAATTGTTTGGGTCATACATTCCATTTATTTTGTTGGACAACACCGGTTAACACAAGTGTCAAATATTTGTGCGTATTTGAGTTTTTCAAATGTCCACATTTAGTCTTTATACTTTTTTAAAAAATCTTGAAATTAGTCATTGTTTTTAGTTTTAAAGTCATTAAATATTCTAATATTTATGTGCTACGCGTGATTTGAGCTCGGGTCTAAATAAAGGTTTGAAGAAAAACAAAATGAGCTTGCCATTGGACCCAAAAGCATGTTATGAAATAAACTAACATTTTAAATATAACACTAAATATTCCAAGAGTTCAAGAGGTGCTCGAACCTCCTTGCATCCTTCATAAATCTGCCGCTGATTAAACCCACGTGGAGTTGAACATAAGGTAGTATATATTGGTCCAACATTCTTATTAGAGATGTAATATTTTTTTCCAATGAGCTAGGAATCCCCCATCTAAGCAGTAAAATTAATGGGACAGAAAAGAAAAATTTAGGAATGTTTGAGATAAAGAGTTGGAGTTATGAAATCTGGAGTTGTTTTGTTTTAGGAGTTGGGTAGGAGTTAATAAGTTTGTGAGACCCATAAAGTGTTGGAATAGGAGTTAACAAGTTTGTGTGGTCCATAGACCATAATAAAGTGTTTTAATTGGTTAATAAATTTGTGAGTCCCACAATAGGATGCTTTATGTCTTTGGGCCAAACATAGGAGTAGGGGTGTTCAAAAAACCCGACAACCCGAACAACCCGGACTACCCAACCCAAACCGTAAGGGTTGGGTTGGGTTAGGTTTTTTTTCGGTTTGGGTTGGGTTGAAATTTTATAAAACCGAAAATTCGGTTCGGTTCACGGGTTGAGAAAATTTTGGCTCGGTTCAACCCGAACCAAACCAAATATATATAATATTTGCTTAAAAAAATTTTTAAGTATTTAAAAAAAAAAAAAAAAAAAAAAGAGAGAGAACCCGGCAACCCAACCCAACCCAACCCGAATTTTTTGGGTTGGGTTGGGTTGAGTTGCCATATACATTCGGTTTATTCGGGTCAACAACCCGACCAACCCGAATTTTCGAGTTGGTCCAAAAAATCCCCCCAACCCAACCCGTGTACACCCCTACATAGGAGATGAAGAGGAGAAAGATTGGAGATGGAGAGGGAGGCCAAGAGAGAGACCACAAGGGAGAGAGATCATGAGGGAGGGAGGAAGAAGCTTTGTGAATTGGGAAAAATAGAGGGTGATTTTAGGGATTTCTTTTTTAAAAAAAAAAAAATTTAAAAAAAGATTAGGAGTGTTAGAGATCTTTCAAAATTGGAAAGTAAATTAAATGGATTGAAAATTTTTAAATAGGAAAGAATAAAATATGATATTTTTTCCTTTTATGATCTTTGTTGTTTTTTAAATATAAAAATTATCGAATAAAACATAATCGAATAACAACTTATATGTAAAAATTTTAAGTTATTCGTGTAAAAAATGGTGAATTTGAACAAAAATGAAATATAAGTTTCACTTATAAGCTAAATATGTAATTATCCCATAAATACTCGTAGAATTAATTTTAGAAGCCCAATTTGGTAAGCAAACGACAAACGTTATGAAATTTGAAAAGTAAAATGCATTTATTACTCTTCTAACACCTCTCGTCAATTATTCAAGAACGAACAAAAAAATCACATTAGCATCATTGAACAGCCTTATCAATCACTAGCTTTTGGAAGTTCTAACTAGACAGGTTTATTTTGTCTTCTGAATATTTCTCAGTAGTCACTTAGTCAAATCATCCCTGGTTAAAGAGAGTTCGTCCTTGAAATATTCTCTAAATTAATCAAACTTCATCAAATGTTTGATTTACAATCTTAATTAGCCTAGATTTGACCCCAATTGTCATACTTTAATTTTTAGTTCAATTAAGAGAGCAGCAAGTTGAATGTAATCATCGTAACCCATGTAATTAGGTGCATGTTTGGAGTGATTTGAAAGAACTAAAATCACTTTGTCAGGTTCAAAATCACTCCGAAACATACCTTTAATTATTTAAAATCAATTTTATGTTTGAATTTACGCTTCTAGAAGTGATCTTCAGATCATCAAAATTGATTTTGAATTATTAAAAACGTACTCTGAATCGATTTTAAATATGACAAAATTAATTTTAAACTTTTCAAAATCACTCTCATATATCCACTAACAAAGAAAATAATACAAATACAATTTTATTCGTCAACATGAGCATAGTTCAACTGACATAAAACTTGTATCAATGATCAATAGGTTTGTGGTTCAAACCTTCCTACCGAGAAACATCAATAAAAAAATTAAAATAATATAAAGTGTATCTGTAAAATTAAAAAAAAAATTAATAACTAAAGAAAAAAAAAACAGAAACAATGGAGATCAATTTCGATCAACAACAGAAAAAAAATCAAATCAAAGTTTGAGCGACAAATCAAGCCCATGTATATTGTACTGATCAGCAGCAAAATTCTGTAGAGAAGAAGAAGAAGAAGAACCGTTTCTATTCGTCATAGCTTTGGATTTCAGTCCAGTTGCCGCCAAATTCACGCTTCCGCCAATGTTGACGCCCTGCAAGAATCCTCCAGGCAGTAACTGCTGTGCCGCCGCCGCCGCCGCCGCCATGTATTGTTCTCTCGACCACCACCGAAACCCATGGGCGGGAGAGGCGCCGCCGAGTTCGACTCCGGGCCGATTCGATTTACGAATCGTCGTTTGCGGCCGAATCGGAAACGCTAGGGCTTTGTTCCGCAGAGACTGAACCCCCATTGCCGAATAATGCGGATGGTAGAAAGACCCAACGTCCGAACTGCGTGCGGCGGCGCCCACGGCCGTTCTGAAGCTCACTGCGGCGGCGGCGGCCGCCTTCTCTCTTTTGGCGATTGCTCTTTCTCGTTTATGGGCGTTTTGATGGCCCCCCAAAGCCTGCAGATTCGAGAACTTCCTACTGCAAAACTTGCAGTAAAAAACCCGGTTTTCGGCCTCTTTCTCCGTCTCCGTCCTCGGTTCTGGATTCGATTCCGAAGCGTTATCCTTGAAAGAGTTTAGCAAGTTAAGTTCGGAATCAGAGCCGCCATTGGACTTGTCAGAGGAAGACATAGCTACAAATCTAGAGAGTTTTTTTTTTTAAAAAAAAGAATGGTTTAATTTAGAAGTGGGTAAAAAGTAAGAATGGTGGGGATGTATTTATAGGGGGGGGAATCTGTGTAAGGAAAGTGTATCTGTTTTGGAAGATTAATATTGACTATCGAGGAGAAAGGAAATTAATGGAAAGTTGGTAATAATAATAATAATCAAAAAAAGAAAAAAAGATAGATAGATAAAGAGGAAGTGGTATGGTAAAACGAGAGTGTTATTGCAAGATATGGAGATTAAGTTGTTAATTGAGTATTAGGGTTTGGAAGTAAATATGGAAAGTAGAAGAGAGAGAGAAGATGTGAATGTAAATATGGAAAGTAAAAATTTAAGAGAGATTTGGAAATTGGAATGAGAGAGCCTTCTACACGCCACGGCTTTCCTTTGATTTGATTTGACCGGAGAACCGGGATTAAAGTTTATTAAAAACATTCATTAATTATTTCTTCATCATTCTCATCTAATTATCATTTTAGGTTATTGTGCCAACATAAACAATGTACTTGTTTTTCTTTTCTTTTCCCAAAACGATTTTCAAAAATATTTCCAAAAGTTGATATATATTTCTTGTCATACATACAATCTATTAATAATTAAATAACCAAATAAATTTTAAGACTCAATACAATTGTTTGGACCCTAAATTTCTTCGATCCAAATAATAATCTTTAGGGAAAAAAAACATTTTTGACTCCTAAACTTTACAGGTTGTATCAATTTCAACCTTAAACCTTCAATTTTATCAAATTGAACCCCAAACTTAACAAACTGTATCGATTTGAACCTCCAACCTGCATAAATGTTGCAATGTAGAACTTTGGTCAACTTTTCATTTGAATTGCTATCAAAACATGCAATTGACAATTTCTTTCTTTTTTTTTTAATTCACATTGCATCTGAGTTAGTGTCTTGTAAGAAATTTGTTGGAAAAACTCTTTTAAGAAATAAAATATCTCAGACTATTCTTCTCATTATTATAAAAAAAAATAACAGAGTTATTGGCAACAAGAAAAATCCAGCAAATATGAGAAATAAAAAACTTGAAATTTCTTTATTTCTGTTTCCTAGATTTGTATATTATTCTAATTAGCAAGAAAAAAAAATCATTAAAAGGAAAAAAAATTACCCAAAGTTCTTAGCAACAAGAAAAAACCAGCGAATATTTGAAGATAAAATTAAAAACCATCCAAATTTCTTTGCTTTCATAATCTTAAATAGCAGAAAAAAAGGCCTCACAAAGTTCTCAACAACAAGAAAAAGTCATCTAAAATAAAGTTTCTTTAATATTTTATTTATAAGAAATCAATTCAGGTGCAATGTGAATTAAGAAAAAAGAAAAGAAATAATCAATAACGTACGATGGTTCAAATGGAAAGTTGACCAAAGGTATACATTGTAACACTTATGCAAGTTTGGGGTTAAAATTGAAACGATCTGATAAGCTTGAGGTTCAATTTGATGAAATTGAAAGTTTAGGGTTAAAATTGATACAACTTGTTAATGATACAATTTTTTTCCCTAATCTTTATTAAATAATGAACCAGCTAACTCATCATAATCCAAGAAAAAAAAATAAAAGAAAAGAATAGGTTTGATTGGTTTGGATTATTTACACAAAATTTTATTTTAAGAAAAATTAATGTCTTTCTTTAGTTCTGAACCAAGGTCGTCCTTTAACATATGTGATTGTGGTCTACCAAGACCCCAAATAGAATTGTGATCCATCACAGGACCCCAAATAGAAAAAGTTTCTTAACCAAAAAAAAAAAAAAAAATCTTCAATGTCTGACGTGTGTGCCTGGCAAACGAATAGAAGTTGACCAAACTTTTTTCTCTTTTATCAATTCCTTACTTTTCATTTTTCTCTCCTCCTCAACCAAGAAAAGCTCTTCCAATTCCTTCTTTTGTCAATTTCCATGTCTAAATTAAACATCAAACCTTCTAATTTTCTCCCTTATCATCTAAGAAATTCAATTGTAATCAATTATCCCTAAAAAAAACCCACCAAATTTATGAGGTTTAACAAAAAAAAAAAAAAAAAACTTATTTATCCTCATTTTAGTTTCAATCTTTCTTCAATCATTAAATATGTGATAAAATCATCTAAAAGCCAACAAAGAAGAATCCTATCCACTACTAACTATTATGAATCCTACCCACTACTAACTATTATTGTGACAGTTGCATCCGCAGAAAGGAACCTTTCCAAATTGAAGTTGTTGAACACCTATATGTGCTCTACAATGTCACATGAAAGGCTTAATGAATTAGTATTGATAGCGATTGAGAATAATATTTTGGAGAGAATTGACTATAAAGAGTTGATCGACGATTTTGCTTCGAAGAAAATTTGGAGGATGACACTTTTTAAACAAGATATCACTATTATATAATTGTTTAGTGACATTTTCTTAGTTTCATATATTTTTTTTTTTTTGTAAGACGATGATTTTTGATATTTTACAATTTAGTCTATAATAAAATATTTTAGGGCCTCATTTTGAAAAATATCACAGAGCTCATCTCATTCAGGACCCGGGCCTCTTCTGTGGGGTGAGGTTTAAAATATCTTTCTTACTTTTAAGCATGGAATTAAAATTGACAACTGAATTTACTATATACAGAATTACATTTAAAAAACTTGAAAGATTATTTTTAAAAGTTGTTGGAAATCATATTACAAAACCATGGAATATTAAATATAATTAAAATAATATTCTCAAAAAAATATATATAATTAAAATAAATAAATGTATATGTAGTTGCATTGGAAGTATTATTATTTTTTAAATATTAATAATGGATTTGAGTTAGTTGGATTTAATCCAAAACAATTTTAGGTGAACCATGAACCAAAACTATAACATTTTCATTTATTTGAATTCACCCAACATAAACAAGTTTATAATTCAACTCAAATCATTTTATATGGAAAAAAAAGAAAAATTGAACTCAAACCATACCAATTGGGTTGGGTTGGTCGAGTCTTACGGATCTTTGAGTTTTTAAAATTTAAATCTAAAAGTTTTTAATATCTGCACTTAAAAGGTGATTAATATGATTTTAAACTTTATCTACAAGTTTAAAAGTCTAATATATTTCTAACTTATTCAATTTTGTGTTTAGTATATCCTTAACTTATTTGACATCTTTTAAAATTTATTGAATTATTAAATATAAAATTGAAATACTATAGTCCTATTAACTAATAAATATTTGAATTTTAGTGTTGAATCGATGAGAAGTCTATTGAACACAAAATTAACACTTTAGGAGTCTATTAAAAACTTTTAAACTTCAAAAACCTAACTAGATATATAACTCTAAAGTTTATGGAATTTATTAGACACCTTTTAAAAAAATCCATTAAAATAAACTTAAAAAATTCAAAGATGGATAAAAACGTATAATTGAACCTAATTAAATAGACTATATTTTTCCCTGAAGGAATGGTTCTAGAGTTTTGTTTGCGTGCCACGAGGAGAAGGAAGGTGAAAGGATGAAGAAGGGGAACATGCGATGGTCTTAAAATTATAAAATTGTATCTCAACATATAATTTTTTTTTTATTAAAAAAGATAATGCATTGAAATTTTAATTGTTTTCAACCTACAAATTCCAACAAAGTAGAAAATTTTTCAGGATGGGTCTCTTATTACCCCTCTTTTTCAAATATGCCCTCTCTCCATTTACCCTATATCATTTATGCCCCCACCATCAAATTAAAGTTTATTTGGATTTATTTTTTCTCAATGTCTAAAATGTCCTTAGCTTGTTTGTTTTGGAGGGGAACGATTTGAATTATATTAGTGGATAGTTTCAAGATTTTAAACGAGTAAAATAGTAAAACAAACATATTCCTACATATTTCTGGAAGGTAGAATGAAACACAAACACATGACGAAATAAATATATAAATTACTAAACTTCAACCAAATCAAATTTACACTATATAAATCAGTCATTTTTTTAAATAAAAAATCTGGTATATTGAAACAAATTGAGAAAATTAATATATAGTAATCAACAAAAGGAATACTTATAATAAAAAAGTTTTATATGGTTAGATATAAAACTAATACACGAGTTATAGTTATATAATTGATATATAATTAGGACACAAGTGATGTAACTGATATATAGCCTAAGACACAAGGTCATTTGTATAAGTTTTATGTCAGTTGAGTTATGCTTATGTTGGCGCATTAGACACAAGTTCTATAATTGATATATAACTAAGACATAAGTTATAACATTATTGATATATATAATTTATTTGTTTTCTCTACTTAAAATGTAAGAGATGAAAGGTTTGAGAGTGTTTTTTTTTGTTCAACGACATTTGGAGATGGAGGATTCAAACCTTAAATCTTTTGATCGAATCGAAAGTATACATCAATCACCGTTGAGTTATGCTTACTTTAGAAAAAGAATGAGTTGCACAAAATAAGAATGCAAAAGGTATATATTTGCGAATCATAGGCTTCACTGTGAATCTATGGGGGAGATGGTTTGATTCATGAACCTATCAAAATGTACCAAGATATGTGTGGATTATATGAGAAGGAGAAAATGAGATCACAAATAGAAAACAATAATAATAAAAAAAAAAACCCTGCAAAACGAGGAGACTTTCGTTATAGCATTTGATCGCGCAAGGAGATAAAAGGAACTCTACTCTAAATTTTTGGTTGATTAAATCTAACATTTTTTTTTAGTTTAATAACATTTGAGTGAAGAACTCAAACTTCTAACCTCTCGATCAAGAATAATTGTCAATTATCATTGAACTATGTTTATTTTTGACATTGAATGAAACTTATACTACAACAAATCAGACCTTTAATGACAGACATAAAATTTAAGGAGCAGATTTAATGACGCACGGTAGAAAAAATACACCAATTTTTGGAAATGGGTCTGTAAAGTTGTCAATGCGCGTCATTAAAGCTAAAAAATAATAAAAAAAGGTTAAATAACAAACCCTCTTGTCATCTCCCACAAACCCTCGCAGTCTCCCACTCTCTCTCGAAGTCTCTGTTAGAATGTGGTGGGGCACAACACTCACAAACCAAATAGAGAAATAAGAAGAGGAAGCTTTTGATTCTTCTAAAAATGACTTCTTACTTTCACTCTTGAAAAGATCTCAACACTACAAGGGTATTTATAGTAGTTTTGGTACATGGATTTAGACTCTATATTAATTACTAATTCATGAACTACTTGATTCATGAATCACCAACTCCTAGATACATGAAACATAATATTAGATAAATTCAAGGATACATGTACCAATAATAATTGCAAGTTTAATAATTAACACTCCTCCCTAAACTTGCACACTTTTGAACTCCAAGCTGTAGCTGAAAGTCTTTGAAAATTGTCATACTTTAAGGGCTTTGTAAAGATGTCAGGAACTTGGTCCATAGACTTGACATAATCGAGCTCCACTTCTTTCATCTCAATACATTCCCGAATAAAGTGATATCGGGTGTCAATGTGCTTGTTGCGGTCATGGAACACAGGATTCTTAGCTAAGGCTTGAGCTGACTTGTTGTCAATCAGGATCTTCGTAGCATCCCCTTGCTCCATATGAATCTCCTTCAACAATCTTCGTAGCCATATAGCATGGCAAGTACAAGATGTGGCTGCAACATACTCACTTTCACAAATGGAGAGTGTTACAATTGGTTGCTTCTTTGAACACCAAGAGATTGCATTATTTCCCATAAAGAACACATAACCAGTAGTACTTTTTCTATCATCAATATCTCCAGCAAAGTCACTGTCACAGTAACCCATCAACTTGAAATCATTAGAGGATGAATAAAATATCTCATAGTCAAGAGTACCTATAATGTAGCAAAGTATCCTTTTGGCTGCTATCAAGTGAGATTCAGTTGGAACCTCCATGAAACGACTCACGACCCCAACTGAAAAAAGAATATCAGGCCTTGTGCAAGTCAAGTATCTCAAACTTCCAACAAGGCTCTTGAACATGGTAGAATCAACCTTTTCTTCATCTGTTTTCATCTTGGACAACTTTGCTCCACACTCCATTGGGGTGTTGACCGACTTGCAATTAAGCATGTTGAATTTCTTGAGTAACTCCTTTGCATAGACTTCTTGTGAAACAAAGATGCCCTCCTCCATCTGATTTACTTGGATTCCCAAGTAATAGGACATGAGGCCCATGTCACTCATCTCAAACTCTCGAGCCATGGCCTCCTAAAGTTTGCAAACATCTTTGGACAGTCACCCGTAAAGATAAGATCATCCACATAGACACAAACAAATAAAACATGTCCATTTTCTTCTCTTCCATAGAGGGCATACTCATGTTGGCATTTGGAAAAACCATTTTCTTGCAAATACTCGTCAAGTCGACTATTCCAGACTCTTGGTGCTTGTTTGAGCCCATACAATGCTTTCCTTAGCTTCAATACCTTGTCTTCATGGCCTTTGACAACATACCCCACCGGTTGTTCGATGTAGACATCCTCGTCAAGATAGCCATTAAGAAATGCAGACTTCACATCTAATTGGTGGATCTTCCAATGATTTTGGGCAGCAAGGGAGATCAATAGACGAATTGTTTCCATACGAGCAACTGGAGCAAACACCTCTTCATAGTCAACGCCTTGTATTTGCTAGTAGCCTTTGGCAATAAGCCTTGCTTTATATTTCTCAACTTCACCTCTAGCATTTTTCTTTGCCTTGTATACCCATTCGACACCAATAACTTGATGATTAGAGGGAGGAGATACCAACTCCCAAGTATCATTCTTTTCAATGGCCTTCATTTTTTCATCCATGGCTTGAACCCATTTCTTCTCACACATGGCTTCTTCAAAACTTAAAGGTTCAGAATCAACAAATAAGCAATACAAATTATCATCTAACCTTTGAGTTGTTTGATAAAGATCATCAAGGCTTCGGTATCTTGGAGTTTTCTCATTTGAAGAAGATGATAGTGACAATGATGATGAACTTGGTGAAGATGAAATTGGTGTGGTTGGTGGAGTAGCTTCAATTTGGACTTCTTGGATTGTATCTTCTTCATCTTCAAAGTAAGGAAGGAAATCATAAAATTCTTCCTCTTTGGAGCTCCAATCCCATGATGCATGTTCATCAAACTCCACATCTCTGCTGATCATAATCTTTCCATACTCTGGGTTGAACAGCTTGTATCCCTTGGAATTCTCATCATATCCAATGAGAACAAGCTTTCTGCTTCGATCATCAAGTTTGGACCTCTCTTGCTCAGGAACATGAGCATAAGCAATGGATCCAAAGACTCTGAAATGAGAAACACTCGGTTTTCGTCCACTCCATGCTTCTTGTGGTGTCACATTCTTCAAGCTCTTGGTTGGGCATCGGTTTGAAAGATAGACTGCACATGCAACCGCTTCAGCCCAAAGCTCCTTTGGCATGTTCTTTAACTTTAACATGCTCCTTGCCATGTTGAGGATTGTCCGGTTCTTCCTTTCAGCAACCCCATTCTGTTGGGGTGACCTGGGAACTGTCAAAGGATGCTGAATACCATGCAACTCATAAAAAATCTTTAAAATCATTAGAAGTAAATTCACCACCCCTATTAGTTCTCAATTTAATTTCATATCCACTCTCTTTTTCAACATAAGCTTTAAACTTCTTAAATGCATCAAATGCCTTAGATTTTCTTTTCAAGAAATGAACCCATGTTTTTCTACTATAATCATCAATGAAAAGCACAAAATAAGAGCTTTTACCAAGAGATTGAGGCTTGATGAGTCCACAAACATCTGCATGAACAAGTTGGAGTGGCTTGGTAGATCTTGAGGTGGATTGCTTCGGAAAGCTTCTTCTTGAATGCTTGCCAAGTAAACATGCTTTACACAATTGATTGTGATGATCAATCACTGGAATGCCTTTAACCATCTTCTTATCTCCCAAGGCTTTAAGTCCTCCAAAATTCAAGTGACCAAAACGCATGTGCCAAATCCATGATGGATCATCAACACAACTCTTCAAGCACTTGGCACCACCATTCTTCAAGTTCAACAAGAACATCCGATTTTTGGTCATTGGCACTTTGGCTACAAGTTTGGACTCTTGGTCTCTGATAACTCTACAAAAGGGAGTTATTTAGACCTTATTTCTATATTGATTTGCGTGTCTTTTGTGCTTAATAGGGTTGCTTTTAGATAGATATTATATGTTTTAACCTATTTGGAAGAATGGAAGCTTTGAAAATTATTTTGTGCAGAATATGTTGCTGGGCGACTTGAGGGAGCAAACTCTGTGCTGGAGCAAAGCTGGGAGCAAAAAACTGCCACGTCACAGCTCGTTAGCCAATTTAACAAACTGAATTCTGTTAAGCTAATCTCGGGATAAAGGAGCAAGGAGAGCCATCCACGTGTCTAGGTCAACCTAATTCAAGCTTTCCTCAACTCTATAAAAGGAGATAGCCGCCCAAGTCAAATTCATTCCATCTTTGGGGAGAAACATTCCATTCTTGGAAAGGTTATTTCCACCTTTGGGAGCCGAATAGAGGAGAGATTGGAGACCATCAAGAAGACCATCAATTGCAAGCTGATCAAGGGAATTAATACTTCCTTGCGTTATTTTGTAATTATGGATATGCTTACTCAGATTGTAACGTGTGTTTCCATGCATTTTATGAACTAAGTAGCTTAGGCGTTGGTTAGGGAACATGTGATTGTTGTGCTTAATTTCTAGTAATAAATATTGATTCTAGGCATCTTGATTAATTGTTGTGATCATTTCTATTTTATGCCCGCTTGGCCAGCCGGTATGAATACCTCTCTCTAGTTTCAGGGATGATTTAGAGAGTGTGTGGCGGTTAATCACACTAGATCATTGTGTATTGGTGAACGCCAGTGACTGAGTTAGGGATAGCCAGTTGCCTAGTGCTTGATCGGTAGTGCTTCATTGGATTTGAAACATATTCTAAAAAATCCGGAGTTCCGGAAGGAATCCGCTAATAAGACTGCGAGAGTTTTGCATGATCAATAATATTGCTAGAGCATCGTTTAAAACAATTACTAAATCCTGACCAGCACCTGTTTCTAATCTGTCTGCCTATTTGTTTATTTCCTATTCTGTCAATTCTTTTGCTTCAGCATTCTATAAAAACCAATCATTTTAACCATTCTTGAAACCATTGAAAAACTAAACAAAATAGATAAAGTGAAAGCTAATTCAGACCTTGGATTCGATAAATACTTATTACTTGCTGCGGACTGTGTATACTTGCACAGAGTTCTAGAGCATTTTTATAACTTATTTTTACTCACTCTGGAAACCCAACAAGTTTTTGGCGCCGTTGTCGGGGACTTGAATAAGTTTTTATTTGATCTGTTTTGTGTATGTGTTTTAGTGGTTTGGTGCTAGAACTTTTTGATTGTTTCTTTTGTTTTTGCAGGTGTGAGTTTGGTGCATGAACGATCCGCCTGGGGTAAGGTTCGAGCTTGATCCAGAAATCGAGAGGACATTCAGGATAAGAAGGAGAGAGTAGCGTAGACAGCAAAATCAAATGGCTGACGTGTCGCGTCTCCCGCAAGGTCCTGAAGACCCAGCGAACCCCCAGCAGAATCGTGTGCTGCAGCAAAACCAGCCGCTGGAGCAAAATAGACAGCAAAATAATCAGGCTGAGAATCCTATCTTGGTAGCGAACGATAGGGCCAGAGCCATTCGAGCGTATGCTTTTCCAATGTTTGATGAGTTAAATCCAGGGATTGCACGTCCTCACATTGAGGCAACAAATTTTGAAATGAAACCGGTAATGTTTCAGATGTTGCAAACCGTGGGGCAATTCCATGGTTTGTCATCTGAAGACCTTCATTTACATCTTAAGTCCTTTTTAGGAGTTAGTGATTCTTTTGTAATTCAAGGAGTGCCTAGAGATGCCCTTAGATTAACTTTGTAACCGTATTCTCTTAGGGATGGAGCAAAGGCATGGTTAAATTCTTTTGCTCCAGGATCAATTAGAACATGGAATGAGTTAGCAGAAAATTTTTTGAGTAAATATTTCCCACCAAATAGAAATGCTAAATTGAGGAGTGAAATAGTAGGGTTTAGGCAACTTGAAGATGAGACTTTTAGTGAGGCTTGGGAGAGGTTTAAGGAGCTTTTGCGAAAGAGTCCCCACCATGGTTTACCACATTGTATCCAAATGGAAACATTTTACAATGGGTTAAATGGAGCAACCCAAGGTATGGTTGATGCTTCGGCTGGAGGGACCCTTTTGGCAAAAACTTTTAATGAAGCCCATGAAATTTTAGAAAGAATATCAACCAATAGTTGTCAGTGGTCAGATGTTAGAGGCACAAATAAAAAGGTTAAGAGTGTGTTAGAGGTTGATGGTGTGTCCACCATTAGGGCTGATATTGCAATGTTAGCTAATGCTCTTAAAAATATGACAGTGGTTAGTCATCAACAGCCACCAGCTGTGGAGCCTGCTGCAGTGGTGAACCAAGTTGCAGCGGAAGCATGTGTCTATTGTGGTGAAGAGCACAACTACGAGTTTTGCCCCAGCAATCCAGCTTCTGTGTTTTTTGTAGGTAATAAGAGGAATAACCCTTATTCTAACTTTTATAATCCAGGTTGGCGCAACCACCCCAACTTCGCATGGGGAGGACAAGGAAGTAATGTGCAAGCACAACAAAAGGTGAACCAGTCAGGATTTGCTAAAGCATAGGTATTGCCCCAGCAAAATAAGCAGGCTTTGCCCTAGCAAAATGCAGAGAGTTCTCTTGAGACGATGATGAAAGAATATATGGCTCGTACAGATGCCGCTATTCAAAGTAATCAAGCTTCAATGAGAGCCCTGGAATTGCAAGTGGGACAGCTGGCTAATGAGCTGAAGGCAAGGCCTCAAGGGAAACTTCCTTTAGATACTGAACACCCTAAAAGGGAAGGTAAGGAGCAGGTAAAGGCAGTGACTCTAAGGAGTGGTAAGCCACTGGAAGAGAGAAAAGAACCTAGTAAAACCCAGAATGTAGAGAAAAATTGTGATAAAAATGTTGTTGTTGAGAAAGAGTTGGAGTCTGGTCAGGGTGCTGGAGGCAGCGATAAAGATGCTGGAGCATCTGGTTCTGTACCAGATGTGGAACCACCTTATGTGCCGCCCCCACCTTATGTGCCACCTCTACCTTTTCCACAAAGGCAAAGGCCTAAGAATTAGGATGGACAATTTAAAAAGTTTTTAGAGATTCTTAAGCAATTGCATATAAATATTCCTTTAGTAGAAGCTATTGAGCAAATGCCTAATTATGCTAAATTTCTTAAGGATATTTTAACTAAAAAGAAGAGGTTAGGTGAGTTTGAAACTGTATCTCTTACTGAGGAATGTAGTGCTATTCTTAAGAATGAGCTACCAACCAAGGCTAAGGATCCAGGATCATTCACTATACCTATGTCAATAGGTGGAAAAGAATTAGGTAGAGCACTCTGTGATTTAGGTGCAAGCATTAACTTTATGCCTCTTTCGGTCTATCGAAAGCTAGGTATTGGTGAAGATAGGCCTACCACAGTTACACTCCAATTAGCTGATAGGTCTATCACATATCCTGAGGGTAAAATTGAGGATGTCTTAGTAAAGGTAGATAAATTCATATTTCCTGTTGATTTTATTATCTTAGACTATGAGGCTGATAAAGATGTCCCAATTATTCTAGGTCGTCCATTTTTGGCTACTGGTAGGGCATTGATAGATGTTCAAAAAGGGGAATTAACAATGAGGGTTTGTAACGAGGAAGTAAAATTTAATGTGTTTAAGGCCATGAAGTATCCAAACGAAATGGAAGATTGCTCTTTCATTAGGATTCTAGAGAACACGATTGTTGAGACAGCAATGCAGGATTCGGCTAGCAAACATTTGGAAGATCATGGAGAGGTTAGTGTAGAGGATTTAGAAGTTTGTTCTTTAGAGAGAAAAAAAATGAAAAAGAAGTGTTTAGGTGTGAGGAAGTTTTTGAGTCTTTAGATTTAAATCAAAGAAAAGCTCCTCTTATTAAGCCATCCCTAATTGAGGCACCCACTTTAGATTTGAAGCCCTTGCCGGATCATCTAAAGTATGTGTATCTTGGGGAGGGTGAGACGTTGCCCATTATTGTTGCATCAGATTTAATGCCGGAGCATGAAGAGACCTTAATAAAGTTGCTGCAGCAATACCGCAAGGCAATAGGTTGGACATTGGCTGACATTCAGGGTATTAGCCCATCTTTTTGTATGCACAAAATCACTCTAGAGGAGGGATCCTTTAGAAGTATTGAGCAACAGAGAAGGCTTAACCCTGCAATGAAAGTGGTTGTTAAAAAGGAGGTGATTAAATGGTTGGATGCGGGCATTATTTATCCGATTGCAGACAGCAATTGGGTAAGCCATGTCCAATGTGTTCCTAAGAAAGGAGGTGTCACGGTAGTGAGCAACAAAGATAATGAATTGATCCCAACCAGGACAGTAACTGGCTGGAGGGTTTGCATGGATTACAGGAGGATTAATAAAGCCACCCGTAAGGACCACTTCCCTCTACCATTTATTGACCAGATGTTGGATAGATTGGCTGGTCAGGCCTACTACTGTTTCTTAGATGGTTATTCTGGGTATAACCAGATTACTATTGCTCCTGAGGATCAGGAAAAAACCACTTTCACCTGCCCTTACAGGACGTTTGCTTTTAGGCGAATGCCTTTTGGCCTTTGCAATGCTCCAGCAACATTTCCGCGGTGTATGTTGTCAATTTTTTCTGATATGAATTAGTCCACTGTTGAGGTATTTATGGACGATTTTTCAGTTTTTTGAGGGTCTTTTCAGAATTGTTTGGATAATTTAGGTAAGGTGTTAAAGAGATGTGAGGATACCCATCTAGTTTTTAATTGGGAGAAATGGCACTTCATGGTGAAGGAGGGCATTGTGTTAGGACATAGGATTTCTAAGAATGGTCTAGAAGTTGATAGAGCAAAAATTGAGGTTATTGAGAGACTAGAACCACCGAATTCTGTGAAAGGGATTCGGAGTTTTTTAGGTCATGCTGGATTTTATAGAAGGTTCATAAAGGATTTCTCAAAAATCAGTAAACCTCTTTGTAACTTATTGTGCACTGATCATGTTTTTGACTTTAATGCAGATTGTAGGAAGGCTTTTGAGATTAAAGGCTGCTTTAATCTCAGCACCCATTCTTTGTGTACCTAATTGGAATTTACCATTTGAGGTAATGTGTGATGCGAGTGATGCTGCAATAGGTGCTATGCTAGGGCAAAAGCAGGGCAAATTTATCCATCTTATATATTATGCAAGCAGGGTTTTAAATGAGGCACAAGTCAACTATACAACTACTGAAAAGGAGTTGTTAGCTGTGGTGTTTGCTTTTGAGAAATTCCGGCCATATTTGGTTGGATCCAAAGTCACAGTGTTCACGGATCATGCAACGATAAGGTATTTAATGTCTAAGAAAGATGCAAAGCCTAGACTAATTCGTTGGGTTTTATTATTGCAGGAATTCGACTTGGAGATAAAGGATAAGAAAGGATCAGAAAATGTCATTGCAGATCATTTGACTCGTCTTGATTCATCATCATCTTTGCTAAAACAATCTGCCATCTCAGATTCTTTTCCAGATGAGCAGCTCTTTGCTGTGGAGGTAAAGGTAGTCAAGGATGTCCCTTGGTATGCTGATATTGCCAACTTTTTGGTCAAGGGAGTCACTCCTATTGATATGGAGTGGAGGCAGAAGAAAAAGTTTAAGCATGATGCAAAGTTTTTCTATTGGGATGAGCCATTTATGTATAAGCAATGCTCTGATGGTATTATTCGTAGGTGTGTTTCAGGTGATGAAGCAAAAGAAATCCTGGAGCAATGTCACTCTTCGCCGTATGGAGGTCATTTCAGCGGTCAGAGGACAGCTATGAGGATTTTGCATTGTGGATTCTTCTGGCCTACCTTATTCAAGGTTGCCCATTGGTTCTACAAGCAATGTGATGCCTGCCAAAGGAGAGGAAACTTAGGACCTAGAGATGAAATGCCTCTTACTTACATTTTGGAAGTTGAATTATTCGATGTATGGGGTATTGATTTTATGGGGTCATTTCCCCCTTCTAATGGCAATGTTTTTATCTTATTGGCATTTGATTACGTGTCCAAGTGGGTGGAGGCCATTGCATGCCATCAGAATGATGGCAAGACAGTTTTGAGGTTTCTTCAATCGCACATCTTTGCGCGGTTTGGGACACCTAGAGCTTTAGTAAGTGATGAGGGTACACATTTTGTTAATAATATCTTAACTAAGCTTTTAGCTAAGTATGGAATCAAGCATAGGATAGCTACCCCCTATCACCCACAGGCTAATGGTCAGGCTGAAATAAGCAATAGGGAAATTAAATCAATTCTAGAAAAAGTAGTTCATCCATCTAGGAAAGATTAGTCTTTTAGGTTGGATGAGGCTCTTTGGGCTTATAGGACAACCTATAAGACTCCTCTAGGTATGTCTCCCTATAGGTTAGTATATGGGAAAGCTTGTCATTTACCATTAGAGCTTGAGCATAAAACGTTTTGGGCTTTGAAGAAATTAATTTTTGATCTGAGTCGTGCAGAAGCAATTAGAATGCTGCAGCTTAACGAGTTGGAGGAATTTCGCCAATTTTCGTATGAAAATTCGAAAATGTATAAAGAGAAAACTAAGTTGTGGCATGACAAGAGAATCAAACCTAAAGAGTTTGTCAAGGGTCAAAGAGGTTTGCTTTACAATTCTAGATTAAAATTGTTTCCTGGGAAACTTAAATCTAAATGGTCAGGGCCATTTATTGTGATTGAGGTTTTTCCCCATGGAGCAATTACTTTGCAGGATGAAAAAGATGGGAGAGTGTTCAAAGTGAATGGACAGCGTGTGAAGCATTATTGGGGAGAGGAGTTCCAGACGAAATATCCTTCCCTAAAGTTGGTTGATGATTGAGAGAGCAAGATTTTTGCGGGAGCATTTCACAGAGCAAAATTTTAAGCTCCTAGTGGTTGTTTTTATTATGATTTGGTTGATTCTAATTTGAATTAGGTTAGATTTAGTTTGTTTAAATTTTGCATGATTTATTTTAAATTCGTTTTTTTTAAATTCCGTAATTTTGTAGTAATTCTAAATATTTTTATTATTTTTGCCAGTTTAGTTTTTATTTATTCCGATTAGATTTTAGTAGATTTTAATTCAGTTTGTATTTTCGGTTATTTAAATTTCTGTTTAGATTAGATTTGAATAAAATTTCTCCTGATTTATTCGGTTTCAAATAAAAATAAAAGATAAAGATTTGATTTAAGCGGTTAATTCAAATTTTTGGATTTGATTTGATTTTAATTCGTCCGTATCCAAGATTCGTTTTGCTCAGAAGTTGTTACGGCAACTTTATGGCCGAAGCAAATCTCTCGTCCGAATATAAAGGGTTTTGTTGTGAATTACTTTTACCGTTTGGATTTTTAATTTTCTGTGGGCAGGTTAATTGCATGAGCCAGCTAATGGAGCCACGTGTCACACAGGGACGATCGAAGGGTTTAGCCGTTTGACAGCACATAATTATTTCCTGTGGGCGATTGAAATTCAAGATTTTACCGTTGAAGGATTTAAATTACAAGATTGCATGGGGTTTGAACGATAATTCCATTTAATGAGGGGCAAAATCTTTAAGTTACGATTTATTTTGCTGAAGCTCTATTTATTCACAAGCCTTCGGTAAGTTATTCTCACTTCATCTTCCTGTTCATCTCTTGCCGTTTATATTCTTCTTCTTTCTCTGTGTACGATAAACTTCCTTTGAATCTCCGATGGCGAAAACGAGAGCAAGAAAAGAGAGAGATAATGAGGAAGATGAGGTACCTGTTACACCCGAAGCACCGAAAGTGAAAGCAAAGAAGAAGAAGACACCAAAAGAAAAAGAAGCTAAGAGGAGAAGAAGACAGCAGAGGGCTGAGGATCAAGAAGTTGTTCAGAAGGTTGTGGAAGATGTTGCTGCTACAGTGGTTGAAGAAGACCCGAAAGAACCAGAAGAACAAAACCCAGAGCAGACTGAGCCGAGAGTTGCGGATACAGAGGAAGGTCGAGAAGAAAATGCAGAGGAGGTTCAAGAAAAACACACTGAGGATGTGCAAGAAGAACAGGCAGAGGTTGTGCCTGAAAAAGGTAATGAGCCAGTACAGGAGGCTCGAGTAGAGGTGATCATGTCAGAAGTACCCAAACGTCGCTGCGTGAAGCGAAAAGCGAGCCGCGTCAAGGTAGTCCGTGAAGGATGGGAATTCCGTAATTCCGTAAAGCGGAAGCGTGATTGGGACCGATTCGTAATTAATTTTGTTTAATCTAAAATACCAATACATTGGCAATAATATTAGAACTATTCTAAATATATATTAAGGTTAAGCATACAAAAATATTATATCTAAATCTAATATGTATAGTAACAAATTACTTACTCTCGTTGACGACTCAGATTAAATTCACCAACTGCTTGTGAAATAATCACGAACCAGTGCGAACACCACCACTATGGCTACACCGGTATGACTCTGAGACTTCTAGAGGCAGGAGACTGGTGGGAGTCTAGAGGGAGAATTCTCTGAGAGTGGGAGAATGAATGGGATGCCTTTCACCCCACCCTAAGAGTCCTATATATAGTAAAGGCCAAGACATTTTTCCTAATTAGGAAAAGGAAGACCTTTTCCTAATAGGAAAAAGTCTCTAATTTTAATAAATAAATAATTAATTCCATAATTAATTAATTTCCCAATTAAATATCATATATTTAATCTTATGGATTTTATTAAAATTAAAATTAATATGAATCCAATTCATATTAAATTTATTTGAACTATTTCAAATATTTTTTTTTTCCTAGAAGGAAAAGGTCTCTAATTTTAATAAATAATTAATTAATTTCATAATTAATTAATTACCCAATTAAATATCATATATTTAATCTTAGGGATTTTATTAAAATTAATATGAACCCAATTCATATTAAATTTATTTGAACTCTTCCAAATATTTTCTCTCAAGAATTAATTTTTGAAATTAATTCAAATATTATATTATAAAGTTTCATAAACTTTATATTATAATGCATCAATATACATTATACGATTCCCCAAATAAATTGAACACTTTCAATTTATAATTTATACTTAATTGCCTCAAGTCTCTTTACGAGCTACCAGTGGGACCTAATGGACCTACAGATCAGAAGCTCCAACGATACGAGACTAATTGGCCAAACTCATTAACCAAGTTAGTCAACATTCGTTAACTGTGGGTCACTCCACTAAAGACCCACAGCTGCACTTTTCTCACTGTAGAATATTTCTGTGTCCACGGATATCGACCAATGCATTAAGTCAATCCTTCACGTGTGTTCATAACACCAGCTGGGTCAAATTACCGTTTTACCTCTGGGTTACCTCTGGTTCCTTAAGTACCACTGATTCCTCTAATGAACAAGTTGTTTAGGATCCAACCACTAAACAGGAGTTCCTCTCGGGCCAGGAGAGGACGGCGCGCCTTTGTTCAAGCCCCGGAATCAGCCCTTAAGGGAACACACATCTACTTACCCCAATAGGGGAAGGAGTGAATTTCATCTTGTACTGTTATGTTCCCAGCCCCCATTCGGTCTTGCCCCTGAAATGGTAGGATTATTGAGTCGGCGAACTGGCCACTCTCACCCATACAAATCTAAGGACAATCCCTCCTGAAAGGGGTTCATAACAGACTCAGGATTGAGATTGAGTTATCTAGGTCATCCTATTGAAATAGAAACCTAAACTAGTTAACGGCATTACATCTAGTGATTACTATTTCGCGGTCCGGTCTTATGCAAACTCATTGCATAGGATACCCCC
The DNA here is from genome assembly GCA_017139565.1 of Luffa aegyptiaca. Taxonomy (NCBI): domain Eukaryota; kingdom Viridiplantae; phylum Streptophyta; class Magnoliopsida; order Cucurbitales; family Cucurbitaceae; genus Luffa; species Luffa aegyptiaca. Next base: position 36,204,639 of record CM029400.1, read on the forward strand.
ACCTGCATGTCTTCTACATGGATGCTTTGGATCATTGCATCTGTATCGAATACAAGGTGGGCCGTATCACATAGTGTCACCAGGATAAAGTACCCAACCTTATCCCTATACTATAGACCTTTTAGGTTGTTACTTGGACACCGATCCCCGTATGTCCCCACATACTAGTCCAAGTTTCATTTAAACAACCTTGGATCTTAGTTTATTGGATTTAGGGTTTATTAATGCAAACTCGATTATTCAATAACCAAATTACTGAATTACTCAAATAACGCTTTATTGAGATCGATTAATTTGTTTCATTTATTATCTACGAGTTTTAGGGCATAACACCCAACAACTCCCACTTGAACTAAAACTCTAGTGGGCAATGTACATCAACAATCAAAATTGAATGAATAATCATTGAAGTAGGAATAGTAGTTTGTATTAATACTGTATAATACATGAAAAGTACAAATACAGATAAATACAATAAACTAGGGCATTCACAATACCCATTACACTTCTCCCACTTGCCCTAGATTATTCTATGTACATATCTCGCAGACCTAGACCATCTAGATGACCCTCGAACACTTTAGCCGTGAGAGCCTTCGTAAATGGATCAGCAATATTGTGCGCAGAGGCTACCTTCGTGACGATCACGTCCCCTCGTTGCACGATCTCTCTGATGAGATGATATTTGCGCTCTATGTGCTTGCCTCTTTTGTGACTGTGAGGTTCTTTAGAATTTGCCACTGCACCACCATTATCACAATAAAGGGTGATTGGCAAGTTCATATTTGGAACAATTTCCAAATCCATCAAGAACTTTCGTAGCCATACAGCCTCCTTAGCTGCTTCACAAGCAGCAACATTTTCGGCCTCCATGGTGGAGTCTGCAATGCATCCTTGCTTAATGCTACGCCAGACTACAGCTCCCCCGTTGAGGGTAAATACTGACCCTGATGTGGATTTCCTAGAATCCTTATCAGTCTGAAAGTCAGAGTCTGTGTATCCTGTAAGGATCAAATCCTTAGAGCCATACACAAGCTGATAGTCCCTCGTTCTCCGAAGATACTTGAGGATGTTTTTAATTGTAGTCCAGTGGTCTAACCCTGGATTGGACTGGTACCTGCTGACTATCCCAACTGCATAGCAAATGTCAGGCCTAGTACACAACATGGCATACATAAGACTGCCCACAGCTGAAGCATAAGGGATCCGTCTCATATCCTCAATTTCTTGAGGTGTCTTAGGACACTGTTCCTTAGACAAATGAACTCCATGCCTGAAGGGTAGTAAACTCCTCTTGGAATTCTGCATCTTATATCTAGACAACATCTTGTCAATATATGATGCTTGAGACAGGGCTAACGTTCTGTTCTTACGATTCCTGATAATTTGAATCCCTAGAACATACTGAGCTTCACCCAAATCTTTCATTTGGAACTCAGTCGATAGCCATTTTTTAATGTCAGCTAGATATTCTACATCATTCCCAATGAGAAGAATATCATCTACATACAACACCAGAAAAGCTACTGAACTGTTGATAATCCTTTTGTAAACACAAGGCTCATCAACGTTCTGGTCAAAGCCATAAGATTTGACAGCAGTGTCAAACTTTATATTCCAAGATCTGGAAGCTTGCTTCAACCCATAAATGGATCGTCTAAGCTTGCAAACTTTTTGCTCCTGACCTTGAGCAACGAACCCCTCTGGTTGAGACATAAAGATGTTCTCATCAAGATTGCCATTCAGAAAGGCAGTCTTGACGTCCATTTGCCAAATCTCATAATCATAAAAGGTGGCAATGGACAAGAGAATTCTTATCGACTTTAACATTGCAACTGGGGAGAAGGTTTCCTCATAGTCCACCCCCTCCTTTTGGGTATAACCCTTTGCCACAAGTCGAGCTTTGAAAGTCTGTACTTTCCCAGCTGCGTCTCGTTTTCTCTTGTAGATCCATTTGCACCCTATGGGTTTAACCCCTTCAGGTAGGTCTACAAGATCCCAGACTTGATTGAAGTACATAGACTCCATCTCTAGGTCCATAGCTTTGACCCACTGGTCATGGTCCACATCATTCATTGCCTGTCTAAAGGTCAATGGATCCTCAACCCCATCATCAGGTATGACAGTTGGAGTTTCTGCTAAACCCAGATAGCGTTCAGGTTGAATAACAACCCTCCCACTACGTCGAGGCATTCTCAACTCTTGAGAATGATGGGCTTGACCAGATGTACTGGGCTCATCCATAACTCTTGTTGAAGGTCCAGCCTCTGAACTGGGCTCATCAACAACTCTTGTTGAAGGTCCAGCCTCATCAACAACTCTTGTTGATTCATTTGTAGCTTTACCAGAAAGTTCACTTAACACAATTTTACTGCGTGGTATGTGTTCTTTAATGTGGTCTTCTTCCAAGAAAGTAGCATTTGTCGATACAAACACTTTATTTTCTTTTGGATCGAAGAAGTATCCACCTCTTGTTTCTTTTGGGTAGCCTACGAATAGGCATAATTTTGAACGTGAATCCAAGTTCTTTTGGTTTACTACTAACACATGTGCAGGGCAGCCCCAAATTCTGAAATGACGTAAACTAGCTTTACGCCCTTTCCAGAGCTCAAATGTTGTTTCTGAAACACTCTTTGAGGGAACAACATTTAAAATATAAACTGTAGTCTCTACTGCATAACCCCAAAAAGAACTAGGCAGTTGAGCATAACACATCATAGATCGAACCATGTCCAACAAGGTTCTGTTTCTCCTTTCAGATACACCATTCTGTTGAGGTGTACCTGGTGCTGAGAGTTGAGACGAGATTCCATGTTCTATCAAATAGTTCTGGAATTTTAAGTCCAAATACTCTCCACCTCGATCAGATCGAAGTGTTTTAATGGTCTTACCTAACAAGTTCTCAACTTCAGTCCTGTACTCCTTGAACTTTTCAAGGGCTTCAGACTTATGACTCATTAGGTATAAATAACCATACCTTGAATAATCATCTATGAAAGAGATGAAATATTCATACCCTCATCGAGCTCTTACATTCATTGGACAATAGAGATCCGTATGTACGAGTTCTAAGGGCTCCTTGGCGCGATAACCTTTTCCAGTAAAAGGTCGTTTGGTCATCTTACCTTCGAGACATGACTCACACGGAGGTAAAGTACCATCTTCTAACTGGCTTAGAAATTTGTTCTTAACCAATCTCCCAATCCTATTGAGATTTATGTGGCCAAGTCTCAAGTGCCAAAGATAGGTACTTTGAGAAACTTTCTGCCTTTTTGGTTGAGTCTCGGCTGTTTTAAACATTTCATTGTTCAAAATAGCCCTAGACTCTATTGGTCTTAAAACATACAAATTGTTCTCCATTTTTGCAGAACATATATCAGTACCCCTTTTAGTAATGAAAGCTTCATTCACAGAAAAGGACACTGAATATCCTTGTTCTAGCAAACAAGAAACAGAAATCAAATTTCTTTTTATTTTGGGAACTATATATACATTATCTAATAACATATAGTGTTCCCTGGAGAAGAACATTTTAATATCTCTCACTGCTTTAGCTAAAATGAGCTCCCCAGTCCCAACTCTGAGAGTCATTTCCCCAGCATCCAACTGTTGCCAGGAGCTCATTCCCTCAAAGGAAGAGCATATGTGATGAGTGGCACCTGAATCAAGGATCCAGGCTGTATCATCATTTTCCACTATACACATTTCAATGACCAATAAATCAAATTTATTTTCATTGAGATGTGATAAGCAGTCTATGTCATATTCATCATGAACAATTTCAGATGAATTAGACATGTGAGCTTGAGGACTGTCCTCAATTAAGACCAATTCCACGTAATTAATGTTTAAGTTCATTTTCTTAGTTGTATTAGAAATACCAGTTTTGTAATTGACGTTATTAGAGGCATACAAAGAACGTTTTATTGTTGATATAACAAACAAATTAACTTAATAAGTATTGTTGCATTAACCCATTACAAAAAATAATATTATTATTTTAATCCAATCAATTTAGCAAAAGTAATGATCAACCCATAGAATAAACATTCATTTTGAAACGATACTTCAGAGGTTTAGAACAACAGCTACCGTAGGGTAGTCAGCTACTCCTCCTCTGAATTGAGATAATCTCAGCCAATCCCTATTCCCGGAATAACTCATATTCCAATAGTTCTTAGCTACCGTTTTTTTTCGGTCAGGAAATTATTAACACCTTAACAATTTCCTGTAAGTGTGACCCTCCATTTTTCAGATTTCAGAGGTCGGCCCCAACAATGCTACCGTAGGGAAAGTCAAAGTTGGAAATGGACCTAAGAAACCCTATCCATTTCTGGAGTTTGCGTTGTTCCGACTCCCATGATCAAGCCCTCCGTAGGGTGATCGCTCCCAGGGCGACTCGCAAGCAGATCATGGGGATCTCACGGTGCAACCTTAATGGAGGAGACCGTAGGATACGTTGACACGTGTCCTGCTCCCACTTACTATAAAATACTCCCTCATTCACCTTGATATTAATCCATGCAAACACCATCCGTAGGGGGTCACTCCCAGGGTGACTCGAGGCCAAACATGGACCTCACGTTGTGAACTTTTGAGGACGTGAGAGCAAAACTTGATTTATGAAAATCTTGTTTTGACATATTTCCTCCCACTAAGTATTTTTATAATTATAGGGTCTATTACTTAGGTAAATTCCGACTAAGTGAATCTATCTAAGTCTATGCCTGTATATAACTTTTATATATATAGGTCTTTTCTCTAATGTCTAGGTGGATTAAACACTTTTAGTTACCTAGAGACATTGCATGCTAATATAACTATGGTTAATTCAACTCAAGTTCCGGCTCAGTTCCCAGGTAGCAGGTGTTCCGTAAACCGTCATCTTAAGTACCTCCAGCCTCAGACAGAACTTTACCGGTAGAGTTCCCTTACAACCAATAGTTATGATAAATCTTTACTCTAAAGATCTAGGTGAATTAAACTCTTTTAATTGACCTAGTGACATTGCATGCTAATATAACTGTGGTTAATTCAACTCAAGTTCCGGCTCAGTTCCCAGGTAGCAGGTGTTCCATAAACCGTCATCTTAAGTACCTCCAGCCTTAGACAGAACTTTACCGATAGAGTTCCCTTATAACCAATAGTTATGATAAATCTTTACTCTAAAGATCTAGGTGAATTAAACTCTTTTAATAAACCTAGTGTCATTGCATGCTAACATTTAACTATGATTAATTCAACTCCGGTATTCCGGGTTAGTTCCCAGGTAGGAGGTATTCCGTAAACCGTCATCTTAAGTACCCCCAACCTTAGACAGAACTTAACCGGTGGAGTTCCCTTATAATCATAGTAATGTTTTTCCTACTTAGTCAATTAAAACTATTTTTAATTCTAAGTAAGAAAATAATTCTAATACTATTAGAATTATAATGAACTTAGGTCTAATTAATTTTAAACATTTTAAAATTAATACATTTTAACCTAAGGTCCTATGTTTGCATGCAACTCTTTGTTATAGGTTGACGGTTTCTAATCAATTTTATAACTTATTATAAAATTTTAATGATTAGCCCTATAACATGCTTCTATGGTGTTGGAAAAATAACAATCATATTCTAATTATTAAACACCATATTATTATGACGCCGATAACGATAATATAACGATTATATTAATCTAAGGTAGTGTCATCTTTCATGCAATTTCAATTTCATTTAATTAATATCAATTATATTAATTAAACATCCACGAAATTAAATTACATGAAATTTGACATTAATATAATATAACTCTTATATTAATCTAATTAATGTCATGCTCAATGCTACTCCATTTTCATTTAATTAATATAACATTTTATATTAAATCATACATGAAAACAAGCATTGATATATATATTGATTATTTTCATTCATAATATAACTAATTATATTAATTCTCATGAAAATAATCCTAAGCATGGATGCTACATTAATAAAATATAACAATTATATTTAGCTAAATTAATGTCATGCATCATGCTTCACCAATTTCATATATTTAATATAACGATTATATTAAATAACTCATGAAATTAAATTCATGCATAATTACCATACATTATAACAATTATAACATAAATATGCATGAAAACTTGCTTAACCTATGGTGGGAATTTAAGTTATATGACATCCATAAAGCAAATAAATAGCAATTGAACCGGTTAATTTTGGCCCCTAGGATAAAATAAAGCATAAATTACAATAATTATAGCTAAATTCTATCCTAAAAGTCCTTCTGCAGCTCCAAATACTGGTCTAGACCGTCTGAACCGACCCGAACCACTTTGAACCAGCTACGAAAACCACGAACTGAGCCAAATTCCAGCTGAACCGGACAAAATCGGTCCCAGCCCAGCCAGTCCGCGTGAACTGGACCGCCCAACCGCCATGAACCGTCCTGTTGCGAATTCAACGTTTTTCATCTCATAAAAAACTTAATCTAGACTCGGACTTACAAAGGACTCGATTTTACATAAAATACCCGAAACACCGGGCCCTTACATGATCAAATCACATAAAAAACAGTAAAATCTATGGCCATAAAATTAACCTAAACAGTTCAATGCAAACCATACATACATTATGCATTAATCAATCCCACCAATAGCCAATGTAAATTTTAGAGAAAGAAAATTAGATCTACGGTCGGCTCTGATACCAATTGAAGGATGGGAATTCCGTAATTCCGTAAAGCGGAAGCGTGATTGAGACCGATTCGTAATTAATTTTGTTTAATCTAAAATACCAATACATTGGCAATAATATTAGAACTATTCTAAATATATATTAAGGTTAAGCATACAAAAATATTAGATCTAAATCTAATATGTATAGTAACAAATTACTTACTCTCGTTGACGACTCAGATTAAATTCACCAACCGCTTGTGAAATAATCACGAACCAGTGCGAACACCACCACTATGGCTACACCGGTATGACTCTGAGACTTCTAGAAGCAGGAAACTAGTGGGAATCTAGAGGGAGAATTCTCTGAGAGTAGGAGAATGAATGGGATGCCTTTCACCCCACCCCAGGGGTCCTATATATAGTAAATGCCAAGACATTTTTCCTAATAGGAAAAGGAAGACATTTTCCTAATAGGAAAAAGTCTCTAATTTTAATAAATAAATAATTAATTTCATAATTAATTAATTTTCCAATTAAATATCATATATTTAATCTTAAGGATTTTATTAAAATTAAAATTAATATGAATCCAATTCATATTAAATTTATTTGAACTCTTTCAAATATTTTTTTTTTCCTAAAAGGAAAAGGTCTCTAATTTTAATAAATAATTAATTAATTCCATAATTAATTAATTACCCAATTAAATATCATATATTTAATCTTAAGGATTTTATTAAAATTAATATGAACCCAATTCATATTAAATTTATTTGAACTCTTCCAAATATTTTCTCTCAAGAATTAATTTTTGAAATTATTCAAAAATTATATTATAAAGTTTCATAAACTTTATATTATAATGCATCAATATACATTATACGATTCCCCAAATAAATTGAACACTTTCAATTTATAATTTATACTTAATTGCCTCAAGTCTCTTTACGAGCTACCAGTGGGACCTAATGGACCTACAGATCAGAAGCTCCAACGATACGAGACTAATTGGCCAAACTCATTAACCAAGTTAGTCAACATTCGTTAACTGTGGGTCACTCCACTAAAGACCCACAACTGCACTCTTCTCACTGTAGAATATTTCTGTGTCCACGGATATCGACCAATGCATTAAGTCAATCCTTCACGTGTGTTCGTAACACCAGCCGGGTCAAATTACCGTTTTACCTCTGGGTTACCTCTGGTTCCTTAAGTACCACTGATTCCTCTAATGAACAAGTTGTTTAGGGTCCAACCACTAAACAGGAGTTCATCTCGGGCCAGGAGAGGACGGCGCGCCTTTGTTCAAGCCCCGGAATCAGCCCTTAAGGGAACACACATCTACTTACCCCAATAGGGGAAGGAGTGAATTCCATCTTGTACTGTTATGTTCACAGCCCTCATTCGGTCTTGCCCCTGAAATGGTAGGATTATTGAGACGACGAACTGGCCACTCTCACCCATACAAATCTAAAGACAATCCCTCATGAAAGGGGTTCATAACAGACTCAGGATTGAGATTGAGTTATCTAGGTCATCCTATTGAAATAGAAACCTAAACTAGTTAACGACGTTACATCTAGTGGTTACTATTTCGCGGTCCGGTCTTATGCAAACTCATTGCATAGGATACCCCCACCCACCCGCATGTCTCCTACATGGATGCTTTGGATCATTGCATCTGTATCAAATACAAGGTGGGTCGTATCACATAGTGTCACTAGGATAAAGTACCCAGCCTTATCCCTATACTATAGACCTTTTAGGTTGTTACTTGGACACCGATCCCCGTATGTCCCCACATACTAGTCCAAGTTTCATTTAAACAACCTTGGATCTTAGTTTATTGGATTTAGGGTTTATTAATGCAAACTCGATTATTCAATAACCAAATTACTGAATTACTCAAATAACGCTTTATTGAGATCGATTAATTTGTTTTATTTACTATCTACGAGTTTTAGGGCATAACACCCAACAGTCCGAACTGATACTCCCTCGCCTCCGACCACTGATTCTGAAAGAGAAAATGCAGAGAGAGAGGAGCGTGAGAAGAAGGAGGCAGAGGAAAAAGTAAGAGAAGAAGTAGAGAACAAGGCTGAGGAAGAGCGGTTGCTCAAGCGAAGGGCAAAAAAGGGCAAAAGTTTTGCTGAAGCATCAGAAGAACCTGATGAGATAGAAGAGCCACAGTTGCCGTATGATCGCTTCGTCAACAATTCTGCCAGAGCGAAATATGCTGAGCTGCTGAAAAGAGATTTCCTGTTTGAGAGAGGATTTAGCGGTGATCTTCCGCATTTTCTGAGGACCGGCATTGCAGACCACGGCTGGGAGTTGTTTTGTGCAAAGCCTGAGTCTGTAAACGCACAGGTGGTGCGCGAATTTTATGCAAATATTGACAAGGAAGATGGTTTCCAAGTGATTGTTCGGGGAGTCGAAGTCAACTGGAGTCCTAGTATTATTAACGCACTGTATAACCTTCAGAATTTCCCCCACGCAGCGTATAATGAGATGATTGTGGCACCATCTAATGAGCAGCTGAGCGATGCTATGCGGGAAGTGGGTATTGAAGGGGCACGGTGGGCAGCTGTCAAAAACAGAGAAAATGACGTTTCAGTCAGCTTATCTGAAGAGGGAAGCAAACACATGGATGGGGTTTAAAAGACAGATGATGCTTCCAACGACTCATGACTCGACGGTCTCTAGGGAACGGGTTCTTCTGGCTTTCGCGATTTTGCGGTCTCTCAGTGTTGATGTAGGGAAGATTATTGTTAATGAAATATCTGGTTGTTGGAAGAAGAAAGTGGGGAAGCTGTTTTTCCCAAATACCATTACCATGCTTTGCAAGCGAGCAGGGGTTCCAGAAAATGTAGGAGATGTTATTTTATTTGACAAGGGAATCATCGACACGCCTAACTTGGCACGGCTTTAGCGTACGCAAGAGGCACGTCAGGGTGGGCTTGTCTACGGCATCAACACGATTTTAGAAAAACTCGCACTTTCGGCCAGCAGGCAGGAGTTTGCCGAGAGGCAAGCTTTAACCTTCTGGAACTATGTTAAAAGTCGTGATGCCAATCTGAAGAAGGCTCTGCAGGAGAATTTTCCAAACCGTATCCAGCCCTTCCAGCATTCCCTGAAGATTTATTGAACCCCTGGATTCCACCCCCACCGATGGAAAGAGGAGAAGGGGATGATGAAAATGAGCAGGGCCAAGAGGACTGACGAATGAAGTGGCCCTGCGCGAGCATAATTTTTGTTCTAGAATTTTTGTTTGCTCGCGCATTTTCTAACCTCCTTTTCTGTTGATGTTATGTTTGCTTCTTTTTAATTTTTCTGTTTCTGAAAAAAAATATATCTGCTTTTGTAATTTCTTTCTATGTTTTTAATGAAATTTCCAAGGTATTTCTGTTCTATGAGCACTGAGTAACTCTAACTTAACTAATTCTCTTTCTGAATTTTTGAAGCTTGGACTGGTTAAGCTTAACTAAATCAAGGTATTCTGATCTCCAGAAACCTTTTGCTTGAGCAATTCTTCTAGCCTGGTCACGGCTGCGGCAAAGAAGATTTTGGAGGTAGTGTTGACTTATATGATCCACTTTAAGCTTAGGTCTAGTCCCGCGCTTAGTTTTAAAATTCAGATAGAAATATTTAAGTTTGTAGGTATAATTTAAAATTTTAATGATTCATTGGGGACAATGAATAATTCAAGTTTGGGGGACTTTTTGCTACTCCAATTGTTTTGCTCGAGCATTCCTCTCCTTCATTAAAAAGTTTGTTAGGTTATTGAGTAACCGGGGACATTTGTGATACCCACAGTTTGTCTTCGCGTCAAAAGGTGACCTAGGAAATGTGAAAAATGATGAAAAATTATTTGCTGAAAAAAGTGATTGTTGAAAATTTTGCTGAGAAAATTCATGGAGCAAAAGTTTTGAAGGATGAATGATAATCCAGCAGTTTTTCTGTCTCCCAGAACTTAGGTGAGCTTCATCATGAAATGTTGCCATTCTGAGGGGCAAGGGATAGAATAAATAAGGATTTTTGAGCTTTACAAAGAGTATTTAGCCTAGTTGGTGATGAGTTTGAGGCAAGGGTATACTGCACCATAAAGTGGGTCATCCCATGCTTAAGAGCTTATGACTGTAGGGTTGCTTTAAGTCTGAAGAACAAAAATATAAACCCCTTAAAAATGTGTTTTAATATATCTGATAATAGAGCTAGGCTGTGGCAAGTTCTTAGAATTGAGTTAAAAGTGGTGATTATTTGTCCATGCCGAAAGAATTATTTTGCTGCAGCAGAGCTTGGTTTTGCAGAATGCTCAAGTAAAGGTTGAAGGTAGTGTTGGATTATCTGTTGTGATTAAGCTATGCTTTGTCTAACGTTTTGAATTCTTGAAGGGAAGGTTGGTTAGTATTGCTCGGGACGCGCAATAGTTCAAGTTTGGGGGTGTGATAACTCTCCAAAAGGGAGTTATTTAGACCTTATTTCTATATTGATTTGCGTGTCTTTTGTGCTTAATAGGGTTGCTTTTAGATAGATATTATATGTTTTAACCTATTTGGAAGAATGGAAGCTTTGGAAATTATTTTGTGCAGAATATGTTGCTGGGCGACTTGAGGGAGCAAACTCTGTGCTGGAGCAAAGCTGGGAGCAAAAAACTGCCACGTCACAGCTCGTTAGCCAATTTAACAAACTGAATTCTGTTAAGCTAATCTCGGGATAAAGGAGCAAGGAGAGCCATCCACGTGTCTAGGTCAACCTAATTCAAGCTTTCCTCAACTCTATAAAAGGAGATAGCCGCCCAAGTCAAATTCATTCCATCTTTGGGTAGAAACATTCCATTCTTGGAAAGGTTATTTCCACCTTTGGGAGCCGAATAGAGGAGAGATTGGAGACCATCAAGAAGACCATCAATTGCAAGCTGATCAAGGGAATTAATACTTCCTTGCGTTATTTTGTAATTATGGATATGCTTACTCAGATTGTAACGTGTGTTTCCATGCATTTTATGAACTAAGTAGCTTAGGCGTTGGTTAGGGAAAATGTGATTGCTGTGCTTAATTTCTAGTAATAAATATTGATTCTAGGCATCTTGATTAATTGTTGTGATCATTTCTATTTTATGCCCGCTTGGCCAGCCGGTATGAATACCTCTCTCTAGTTTCAGGGATGATTTAGAGAGTGTGTGGCAGTTAATCACACTAGATCATTGTGTATTGGTGAACGCTAGTGACTGAGCTAGGGATAGCCAGTTGCCTAGTGCTTGATCGGTAGTGCTTCATTGGATTTGAAACATATTCTAAAAAATCCAGAGTTTCGGGAGGAATCCGCTAATAAGACTGCGAGAGTTTTGCATGATCAATAATATTGCTAGAGCATCGTTTAAAACAATTACTAAATCATGACCAGCGCCTGTTTCTAATCTGTCTGCCTATTTGTTTATTTCCTGTTCTGTCAATTCTTTTGCTTCAGCATTCTATAAAAACCAATCATTTTAACCATTCTTGAAACCATTGAAAAACTAAACAAAATAGATAAAGTGAAAGCTAATTCAGACCTTGGATTCGATAAATACTTATTACTTGCTGCGGACTGTGTATACTTGCACAGAGTTCTAGAGCATTTTTATAACTTATTTTTACTCACTCTGGAAACCAATGGAATCAGTCTTTAAAGCTAGAAGCAATGATTCCTCCACGATGTCTTCCTTGTACTCTATAAATTTGGCCTCCTCCTCAACCTTCTTGGATCGGCATTCCCATGCATAGTGACCAAGCTTGTTACAAGAGTAACACTCAACTTGGGATTTGTCATGCTTGTAACCTTTTCCTCTTCCTCAACCACGACCCCTCATAAATGGTTGCCCTCTTTTCTCAATTGATGAAAATTGCTCATCTCGTTCTCTTCCTTGCCCACGACCTCGTTCGCGGCCTTGCCCTCTTCCATAACCTTGACCACGACTCTACCACTATCTCCTTTGAAAGTTGTCTTTGCTTTCAAGACTTGTTCCGGTTGCTCTTGGTTGCCACGGTTCATCCTTTCCTCGTAGGCTCGCAATGATCCATTCAATTCATCAATGGTCATGGTTTCCAAGTCTTTTGACTCCTCGATTGCTACCACCACATGGTCAAACCTTTTATTTAGAGAGCGGAGAATCTTCTCGATCACACGAACATCTTGCATGGTCTCTCCAAGCCGCTTCATTTGGTTCACCACCGTCAAGACTCTTGTAAAGTAGTCTTGAATTGATTCACTTTCTTTCATGCAAAGTGATTCAAACTCTGCCCTTTGAGTTTGAAGTCGAACTCTCTTCACCTTCTCAACTCCCATGACGGAGTTACGAAGCGTCTCCCACGCTTGTTTGGAGGTGGTCTCATTTGCAATCTTCTCGAACATATCATCATCCAAGCCTTGATGGATGATCGTGAGGGCATATTGATCTCTCTTCTGTTCCTTCTCCAATGCTTCCCTCACGTTTCGCGGAAGAGCACTTTCATCTTCCGGTACTTCATAGCCTTTCTCAACAATTTCCCAAACTCCTTGGGAACCAAGTATGGCCTTCATCCTAAGTGCCCAATTCTCATAATTGATCTTGGTGAGCCATGGATATTGGAAAGAAAGGGAGGCTTTGGAATTCATCCTAGCTGTGATACCACTTTGTTGGAATGTGGTGGGGCACAACACTCACAAACCAAATAGAGAAAGAAGAAGAGGAAGCTTTTGATTCTTCTAAAAATGACTTCTTACTTTTACTCTTGAAAAGATCTCAACACTACAAGGATATTTATAGTAGTTTTGGTACATGGATTTAGATTCTATATTAATTACTAATTCATGAACTACTTGATTCATGAATCACCAACTCCTAGATACATGAAACATAATATTAGATAAATTCAAGGATACATGTACCAATAATAATTGCAAGTTTAATAATTAACAGTCTCCTTCTTCCCTCAAAATCTCCCTCAATCTCATGATCACTTCCGACATAAGATAGGGAGCTTTCAGATCTGTGCCGCTCATACAAGCTCTATGATTTCACAAGATATGGTGATTCAAGCCTTCAAGCATGTAATCAAAGCCATCATCGTTGCGGTGGAAAACACTGCAAACTTATGTTGGAAATACGTTGTATTTATAAACTGAATACCACTAGCAAACTTATTACTCCAAAGATGATAGTAAACAATTACAATGTAAATAACCGTACAAACACTGTATATAACCACAATTATAGAACTCAAAATAAACCAGAAGAACAACATATATAAGTTACAAATATTGAAAATAGCCTGAACAACAGCAGCAATAACCACAAATAAATTGAAAAACCTCAAGAACTTGGTGAAGGAAATGATATGTAGTCGAGGCATGCTAATAAAGTGTTGTCCTGAAGACAATTATTCGCTTTGCACGGGTTACTAGCAGACTACAATGATTGTCTCAGCAAGATACAACGACTAAGTCTGGTAGAACACCAACCTCGAATTACACGGATCTGGCAGAACCCTTGGATACTCACTCTGAACAAAACCAAACTCAAAAGAAGAAAAGATAAGAGAAACCACGAAAATGGAATGAATCTGAAATGAAGAAATCAGCTACTATTTATAGTTATGCAAATAGTAACTCTCTGAAATAACGGAAAGACAACAATAAATACTCTGTAATTACGTTAATTACAATGTATGCATGTGTATTTGCAACAAATGCAGAATACAGAAGGTCATTCGTTTACTCTATAGTTATGAGCAATTACAACAGTTGTAGAACATGAAAATACAAACTATTCAAGTTCATACAAGTTACAAATTTAATCTCTTGTCATTAAACTCATGAATTTAAACAACCAACTTGAACCTCCTTGCATTCAAGCAATTACTTTCTTTCACAAATTACAACAAAATCCAACAATCCCCCACATGAAAGAAAGTAAGGATAAACAAAATAAAATCGTTGAGAGTAAACGAACAAGTTATGCATCAGGAGAGGTGTCTTCTGGACTTGAACCTTTCTTAGCGAATATCCATCGAACCTACCGAAGAAATAGTGAGACTAGCTCTGGAACTATCCTTCTCTTGGTAAACTGAGACAACGAACATCCACATAACCCATCCTGTATCTTCGAGTTCTGATATGAACCGAGGTATCTTAATCAAGCTACAAGAACCCAAGATGATTACAGACTTTAGAGGTTGCTGATTGGAATATGAAATAAGTGATCAACCAGCTCAATCCAATTATTATGGTGAAAAGTTGCATCCTTTCAAGATTCACAAAGACACCTATTCAACGAAAAGATATTCATTCACATATTTAATGTATTATGTATCTTGTGAATTCATGAACTTGTATTTATGAAGGTTCATGCATGGATTTGAAAAGTTAGGGGTTGAATTTAGACCACATAGATGAAGGGTTGTGTCCTTTCATAGTGTCTTTTCATTTAGTATAAATAGGGATGTAATTTGTCATTTGAAAACAAGTTGAAGATTATGAATATTAAAAAGCTTTTGCTTATTCAACCCTTTTGGTGTTGTCTTTTCTTTCAAATCTTGTTTTAGGTTTGATGATCAATCGATTCATTGGATTAGTTTTGATCAATCTAATTCTGGAGTGAGTCGTCTTAGAATCTAGGAGTGACCATCATAGATTTTAAGTTTTATCTAAGAGTGATTCATCTTCTAACTAAACTCTTGGTTGGAATCATTAAGTAAGTTAGTCTTATTTGTGTCCGTTTACAAGGATCCTAGAAGGACCTCTTGCTTTGTAAACTTAAAGCATATTGGGCGCTTATCATTTGGTATCAGAGCATCTTTGATTCCTTTATCATTTGGTATCAGAGCTGCTTTGCCTTATCATTTTGGTATCAGAGCATCTTTGATTCCTTGTATAATTTGGTATCAGAGACTTGGTCAACATCCTTTGGCCGACTCTAGAGATGAAATATCTTTACTTTCTTTCATTTTTTTTTTTCATTACGAATTTGTATTCTTGTTTCTTGCTCTCGGATTATCAAAAAAAAAAGGAAAAAAAAATCAGTAGCAAAAGAAAAAGAAATCAGTAGCAAAAAAAAAAATCATTAGCAAAAGAAAAAGAAATCGAGATGAGAATTTGAAGTACATTCTTGATTTCTCCCGTTCTAACATTTTTTATTGCTTGGGCACAACATAATTCTGAAGTATGCAGCAAGAAAATCTGGCCGGACCTTTTTGGAGAAGGGTAACAAATCATAAACTCTTGAGATCTTTGTATGAATATGCTTGTCTCATGGGCATATTTGATTTGCATTGATGAAGACTTTTGTGTTTGCATGTCTGCTTGAATTTGTAGACAACTGCTTCATTACTTGCCAATGTGTGAGCTCTGAAATTTTGAAATGTAGTTTGCTATTTTTTGTCCAATGTGTTTGTTAGTCTTCTTCTTATTTATTGTGGTCTACCACTTATTGTTTGAGGGAAATTTGAAATGTAGGTTGTTGTTTGTTTAATTATGAAAATTTTCTTTGAGGTAAATTTTCTACTTTTCTCCTGATGGTTTTTTTCCTTTTGCTTATTCGTTTTTTTATGAACTTTGTGTCGGGATTGTAGACTAATGTGAACTTTGTGTCGGGATTGTAGACTAATGTTTTATGTTTCAACCTTCAAGTTGAATGTGTAACAAAAGAAAACCCTTGTCTCCTTCGCTGGTATTAATACAACAAATATATATTATAAAAAAGAAAAAGAAAAAGCATTTGGCTTTTATCTAATGATCCCAAAGTAACAATTTCCATGAGTTTGATAAATGTAAACTAAAGACAATTTGCAGAGAACCCAACAAAATAGACAAGTTGTGAAAATTGCCGGAAGACTCCAACTTTGGCTAGAAAACACCTAAATCGCCCGGATTAACGTCAAGTTATGCAAATTGCTCCCGGAACCTCTAATGCTCGAATCTCTACAAAATAGACAAATAAGATGTCAAAAACATACTAACAAGCTTTTGATGAATCATTATAATTTTTATGGTTTTGATGAATATAATTTTTATAGTTTTGATGAATCATTATAAATAAGTAAATAGTGATATATCACAATTTATGATTATGATGGTTCATCAAAGTCATAAAAATTATTTGGATGACAGCTATTCTTCATAAGTATTTTTGTGATGTTTAAAACTGTCATGTCATATTTTTTTGTTGACACTGTAGAATTGTTAGGAAAAAAATTGACGTGACAATTTAAGTGTCATTATAAATTTTTTATTGATGGTAGTACACTGTCATTAATATATATATCTTGACAGTGGATTAGTTTTTATTAGGTTTTTAATGAGATTGTAAAATTTTCATTAAACAAATTATCGTGCGTTAAAATTATGTCAAGAAAAAATTGTAGTTTGACCGTTTTTAACTGTCAAAATTAATATATTTGTGACAATTTTTTTTTTGAACTGTCATGTATTGAGCTTTCTTGAGGGTCGATTCAATGACTACAAAAAAAATGTCAAGAAATACGTTTTTGACATTTTTTCAATGTCATGAAAAGTCAAATTTGTAGTAGCATTAGGCTTAGTTTGGAATTGTTGTAGCTTCTAAAATAATTGCTGTTAACTTTGCTTTGAAGAGAAGCAACTTTACTATGAAGTAAATTAGTGTTTGGTAAATTTTAGTTTTATAGATGAAAAAGCAGGTTGTAGGGTTTAGTAAATTAATATTCTAAATTATTGTAGCTTAACTATATTTTTTTCAATAAATAAATTTAATGTTGATATTTAATTTCAAATTTTTATAAGATAATTTCAAAATTATTTTAAGATAATTATTTTTTTTTGAAACATATAAGATAATTGTTTTAAATTTCATATGATGTATGTTTAATCTAGGATGTTTTTATATTTTGCTAAGAAACATAATTTGTTACTTGTATTGAAAAAAAAATATTATTTCAATTTTAATAAAAAATAAAAACAAATAATTTCAATTGAGTATAAGATAATAAGATAAAAATATTTAACTTAAATTAAAAAAAAAATGATTGAAATGAATCAAGTCTAAAAAACAGTGTAGAGAAGAACTAGTTAGTTACATATTAGATTTTTAAGGAGACTAAACTGAAAAGCTACGATTATTGACTTTTGCAAATCAACTAGTTGAAAAAATACTTTTACAAAAATTAATTTATAATCTATTTTATCATACGCTAAAAACAGTTAAGATTATTTTTTAATCACTCCAACCTCCTCCAAAATCAACACCAGACACGGAGGGTTCATAATGGAGCCTTGGAGTGTATGATATAAGGATTTGAAAATTTTTAATTGATTTAGTTGAGAGTCCTTTTTGTTATTGTCTATATATTAAAATTTTATTTACTTTTAAATAATGGTACAATTGATAAAGTGAAAAGATTATAATTGATATCCTAGATAGAAAGGGTTAGTTGTGTGGTCAATCGAATTTTCAATTGACTTATGTTACCTCATCCAAACTTATTAGTTTTTTTCCCCTACTTATTTTTATGAATATCTGATTTTAATTTGTTTATACTTTTTTTTTTTTTTTTGTATAAACTGAATATATAATTTCTTTCTCATTTTATGATTATAAAATTTAAGAATTCATATCAAAATGTGTCATGCATGAGATAAAGAATCCTACTTGTCAAAAAAAAAAAAAAAAAAAAAAAAAAAGTCTCTATTTGATAACCATTTCAGTTTTTGGTTTTTGGTTTTTCTGTTTTTGGTTTTTTTTTTTAGTTTTCTGTTTTTTAAAAACAAAAACCATATATGTTTGATAACTATTTTTTGTTTTCTGTTTTTAAAAAACAGAAAACCAAACTTGTTTGACAACTGTTTTTGGTTTTCTATTTTAAAAAAATTAGAAAGATGAAAGGATGTTTTAGAGAGAGAAAAATGTGTAGAGACATTGAAACAAAAAATTAGAGACACAAATATAAATGTTTTCGAGAGAAAAGTTAAACATAGAAAATCTAGAGACGTGAGAAAATGTTTAGAGAGAGAATATTAGTTAGACTCCATAAAAGATATTAGTTAGAGAAAAAAGAAAAAAAGTTAGAGTTGAAGAGATAAATTTTAGATAGAAAAATTAAATAAAAAGAGAAATTTTAAAGAGATAGTAAGGTCAAGAGTAAAAGATATGCTAAAGAAATAACAATAAATTAGAAAAATAAAGAAAAGTTGTAGCAAGAGAATTTTGGCGATTTTTTTTTTCAAAAGAAAAGTTAGAAAATTTTTTAGAAACAGATAAGTTATAGAGGAAAAAAAGTTTTGAGAGAAAATTTGAGAAAAATTGAGAGAGAGAGAAAGAAATTTGTATAGAGAAAAATGTTTTAGAGAGAGAAAGAAAAAGAATTTGTTGGAGAGAGATAGGTAAAAGAGGAAAAAAAAGCATTAGAAGAAAAATGAGTTTTTGAAAAACAGAAATCTATTTTTGAAAACTACGGCCCCGTTTGATAACATTTCATTACATAACCATTTGGTTTTTTGTTTTTGGTTTTTGAAAATTAAGCTTTGTTTTCTTCTAATTTTCTTACAATGGTTTGCATCTTTGTCAATGACACATTTGAATTACTAGCCAAAATCTAAAAACAAAAACAAGTTTTTGAAAACTAGTTTTTTTAGGCTCCGTTTGATAACCATTTGGTTTTTGGTTTTTGGTTTTTCTGTTTTTTAAAAACAAAAACCATATATGTTTGATAATTGTTTTTTGTTTTATGTTTTTAAAGAACAGAAAACCAAACTTGTTTGATAACTGTTTTTGGTTTTCCGTTTTTAAAAAACTTTGAGAGATGAAAGATGTTTTAGAGACAAAAAATGTACGGAGACATTGAAACAAAAATTTAGAGATGTGAATATGAATATTTTCGAAAGAAAAGTTAAACATAGTAAGTTTAGAGGGATGGAAGAAAATATTTAGAGGGAGAGTATTGACTAAACTCCATAAAAAAATTTTAGTTAAAGAAACAAGGAAAAAGTTAGAGTGGAAGAGATAAATTTTAGAGAGAAAAATTAATTAAAAAACGAAAGTTTAGAGAGATAGTAAGGTTAAGAGTAAAAAATATATTAAAGAAATAACGATAAATTAGAAAAATAAAGAAAAGTTGTAGCGAGATAAAATTTAGGATTTTTTTTTTACGAAAGAAAAGTTAGTGATATGTTTATTAGGGAGATAAAAGTTAGAAATTTTTAGAAACACATAAGTTGTAGAAAAAAAATTGAGAGAGAAAAATTTAGAGAAAAGAAAAATATTAGATTTTTAGAGAGAGAAAATAGGGAGATATGTTAGAAGAGAAATAGAAATGAAAGTTAAATAAAGTTAAACATTTTATAGAGAAAAAAAACTAGGTAAAGATGATTTTTTTAGAAAGAGAGAGACATAAAAATTTATTTTGAGATAAAATTTTATAGAGAGAAAAATTTTGTAGAGAGAAATTTAGAGAGAAAACAGGTTTCAGAGAGAGAAAAATTAAAAAAAGGATTTTGTCGGCAAAAGATATGTAAAAGAGGGGAAAATGAGCATTAGAAGAAAAAAAATGAGTTTTTCAAAAATAAAAATTTGTTTTTAAAAACTACTTTTTTGGTTTTTGAAATTTTCTTATAATTTCAAAAACATTTTTAAAAAACAGAAATGGTTATCAAACAACCTTGTTTTTTAAAATAAAAAACAAAAACAGAAAACAGAAAACGAAATGGTTATCAAACGGCCCCTTACATATTTATTAGACACTTTAAAGTTAAGGAGCTATTAGACACAAAGTTGAAAGTTCAAGAGTCTAATGGACACAAAACTGAACGTTTACAAACCTATTAGGTATGTGCATTTTGCTGAATACTATGGATGGCAAAAATACCCACAAGCTGCGGGACGGGGAATCCCGATTTGATCGGGTATGAGAATCAAACTGGGGATCCTTTTTGGGTCCTCGGTCGGGGACGAGGATGGTATCCCTGCTCCATCCCAACCCCGAACCCGCCTTGAATAATTTTTTTATTTTTAAAAATTATATATTATATATCTTATAATTATTTACAATAATAATATTACTCTTATATTATATTATATTATATTATTAATAACATTTTATAAAGTTTCTTTTAATTCTTAAGTTTTAGTTTAGTTTATATTTTTTCTCTTTCTTTTCTTTTTTTATTTAATTTTAGGTGTTTAAATTTATAATATAAAGTGTTTAATATTTTAAAAATTAATTATTTAAATAAATAAATAGTAGTATATAATTTTGATATATTTCTTAATTTTTAATTAATTTTTGTTAAAAATGATTTAAAAAAAGAATAAAAAAACGAGATTTTTTTCCTGTGGGGACCCAATCTCCCAACGGAATTTCCCAACCCCGCCCACCCTGCTGCCATCCCTACTGAAAGCTAATAATCTTTGCCTCTCATTAACGATGCAACTCGATTAAAGGAAAAGAGAATGAAGAAGTATATTTTAAAATCATTGTGAATGAAAGAAAGTAAACGGGAAATTGTCAAAATTAACTCAAATGAGTTTTGGGCTTTCAAAATTGACCTAGTTTCTAAAAACTTGTTTTTTTAACCCATTTTATATAAAGTTAGCTACTTTTTAGTGGACTCAAAATGTGAAAAGTTATCTTTATCCTTCTTCAATTTTCATTAATGATAAGAATTAAATTTCTCAACCAACCAACCCAACTAACCAATTTCAAACATCAACACACATCATTTGACCCACAAAGTATTCTAAAAGAATAAAATCAAACACGTGAAATCAAACACACAGATAGACACACTTCAAAATTTTCATATTGTTAACGTTTTTTTTAAGTTCAAAATTTAGATAACATGGAGTTTGTATAAGATATTTTTACGAAAATCTGGGAAAAAAGTATAAATCCCGACCGGGAAATTATGAATCTTGGTCGGGAAACCGACCAAGAAATTTTTCAGAAGGTCTTTTCTTTTAGAAGGTTTCTTCTTCACCGGTAAATTACCAAACTCTTCTTCTCCACTTAAAATCTTCTTCATAAATTTGTTTTAAGAAAATCTTCTTTGTAAATTAACCACAAAGTTCTCACTATTCTCCTATTTTCTATATTTCTCTAATTATCCAAACACAAACACAAATTTTTCCATTATTTAGGCCCCGTTTGATAACCATTTGGTTTTTTGTTTTTGGTTTTTGAAAATTATGCTTGTTTTCTCCTAAATTCCCTACCATGACTTTCATCCTTGTTAAGAATCCCTTTGAATTCCTAGCCAAATTCTAAAAACAAAAACAAGTTTTTGGAAACTACGGGCCCGTTTGGTAACGTTCTCGTTTCTTGTTTCCGTTTCTTCATTTTTAATAAAGAAAAATAGAATTTCATGACCCTAACACCTATGCATTCAATAATAATAAACCTATATTCTTATTTATGTTTGGAAACAAGAACAAAAAAGGAGAAACTAGTTTTAGTTGTTCCCAAAAGTTCTATACAAATTTTGGGAGTGTTTCTAAAAAATGAGAAACAAGAAACATACATAGTTATTAAATGCTTAGATTTCTTAATAAAATTGGAAACAAGAAACAAGAAACGAGAACTTTACCAAACGGGCCCTACTTTTTCTTGTTTTCAAAATTGGACTTGGTTTTTTAAAACAAGAAAGAAGATTGATACTAAAACATAGAAACTTATAGGTGGAAGTAGGTGTGTATAAGCTTAATTTTCAAAAACTAAAAACCAAAAACCAAATGGTTATCAAACGAGGCCTTAGTGGTCATGAGTTTGTTTTCATTTGGGGATTCTTCTTAACCCAAAAAATCTAAAGAGAGGGAAAGCTTAGATTTGTATTCATGTACCTTAGACCAAAATCCAGAGAGACGTCGGAGGGAAAGAAACAAATGGAGCGCTAGAGGGAGAAACACGAAACGGAGGAATGGGTTTTGGGGAAAGGAGACCAATGGTTATGGGAAGACCTTTTCAAATGGTATGATGATAATTTTGCATGTAAGTGACATCAGCTAGGTTAAAAAAATAAGGGTCCGTTTGGTAGGTGATCTGAAAACAGAAATTTGAAAACATGGGATTCAATGAAAACAGAGTTGTATTTCATATTTTCATATATGTGTTTGGTAGCCGATTCAGAAATTTGATTCCAATTTCAAAAATTGTTCAAAATGTGTTTGATAATATATTTATAAACCATAAACTATTTGTAGTTATCAACTAAAGTATTAAGTTGAATATAAACTATTATTAATTAATTTATAAACATTTTATATGTTATAAATTTTGTATAATTATTATTTTATAAAATCATATAATTTATAATACATTACATTATACACATTTAAATTTCACAAAAATGAATTGAGTTTATAACATGAAAATACTATATTTATTAAAGTTTTTATCATTTTTAATTTAATTCTGTATTTAAAATTTTCAAATTTAAAATCTGGATACACTGAAAACATAAAAAAGTTGTTTTCAGAATTTCCACTATTTGGATTATAGAATCCGAAAACAATTTTAAAAAACACATCTACCAAACGCATATTCACTAAATTGAGTAAATCTGAAAACATAAAACAGAATCTGAATTGCCTACCAAACAGACCCTAAGTTTTTAAAAATGAGGTTAGTTTTAAAAACTCAAAAAGTTTTTGGGTTAATTTTGACAATTTCCCAAAGTAAACCGTGGAAAGGGAGAATTATTATTTAGAAAGATTATTATATGCCAAACCGGAGGTCACGCCCATGGTCTCATGTTTGAATCCTTTGGGTGCTTACGAGCCTTGGATTGAAAGATAACAAACAACCATGGCGCGTGAGGGTAGGTATGAGTTAGAGAAAAAGAGATAGAGACATTCATGCAGAGGTATAGTGGATTTGGGCTCTTTTTGGGTTTTGAGTTTGAGTGAGAGTGAGGCCATTCTTTGAGAGACAATGATGTTTGTCCACCCACAACATCATTGTTCAACCATCCACCTAACCCCCAAATATTATGTCTTTTTGCCATTGCAATACTATGTTCTCAATTGCTGGTGTTTTTTATCAATTTGAGACGTTTGGATGTGATTTTAGTACAAGTGGTTTGATTAATTAGAAGCCAGCCTTTGTCGGTGTTTTTTTTTTTTTTTTCAATTTTGTCTCTAATCTTTTGAAAAATTTCAGTTTTGTCTCTTTGGTGGTGAAAATTAAAATAGTTTTTGTATAATTAGTACAGTTTTGATCTAAGTTTGAGTTAGGTTTCTATTTGGTTTTTAGATTTCAAAATTTTATACTTTTATTACTAAGGTTTTGAAAATGTTCTATTTTAGTTTCTAGCATTTTAGTTTTTTTTTACTCGTTTAGCTTTAAATACAATTTACCCTTGAGGCTTTAAAAATACTTCATCTTGGCCCTTGGTGTTGAATTTTTGTGTGGGGAGAAGAATATTAGAAAGTTATGTTTTTTATCAACATTAAAATCAATTTTAAAATACATCATCTTGATGTGACTGACCGTTACTAACATTTTTTTTTTAAATAACCGTTACTAACATTAAAGACTAAAATGAAATATTTTTAAATGTCATGAATAGAAATGTACAATTTCAAGAAATATGTACCAAATAGAAATCTAACTCAGAGTTTTAGGACCGAAGAAGTTTTTTTTTTTTTTTTTTCCAAAACCATTTTAATCTTTTTCATTAATTGTAATGTAAATTTTTCAATAGAAATCTAACATGGATACGTCTTTTGTTTACTTACGTATAATGTAAACAAATGTTGCATAGATCAATATTTGAAGCCACAAGTATTAAGTTTAAATCAAGTTTTACACACACACAGGTTAAGGACCAAAATTATACCGTAAAATGACGTGTGAAATTCAATTGATATAATAATATCTCACAAAGACCATGAATTAAAATATATGCCCTTTGATTAGAGTTGACGAATCAATCACTTCATTTAAAAGAAAAATAATTAAAGGTTCTTCTATATTAAAAAGAAAAGATAAAAAGAGAAGAAAGAAGGCTTTCAATTAAGAGAAAGCTGATTTGGTAAAGTTGATTGGTTTGGTTTGATTTTCATGTGTCATTTTAAAGGTAACCTTGGCCCTTCAATAAAACCACGTAGAAAAGTTCTAAAAGATAGCAATGTTTTAAGTTTTCACTCACTTATTCATTTGACTAAATTATAAAAACTACTCCCGAACTATGGGTTTGTTTAAAAAATGCTTATGTACTTTAAAAAGTTTAAAAAATACTCCTGAACTTTGAAAAATGTTTCAAAAATACTATTGTCGTTAATTTTTGGATGGAAACCATTAAAGTTTCAATTTCATTAATACCCTTGAACTTTCAAAAAAAATTCAAAAATACTCTTATTGGAAAATGCTTCTTTTTTTTTTCCTTCTGTTGAAAGAGAAATTTTGGGCCAATCACAAATTGCCACGTCATTATTTAAAATCAATGACGAAATTATAGATAATTAAATTTGGGACCAATAATAAATTGGCATGTGTCCCAAATTTAATTTAAAGACAAAGTTGGTCAATTATAAATTTATAGAGCCAAATTTCTATTTGATCAATTAAATAAAAATAAATTATTTTGATCAAATTAATTAATTTGACCAATTAATTAAAAAAAATAATTAATTGGATCAAATTTGGGTCTTTTAAATATTTGGGTCATATGGTTTTGGGTCAAATATAAACCAAATAGTTGGGCCCAAGCCCAATTTAAGCCCAAGCTTTGGAAAACTCTATAAATAGGAGGCCTTGACTCATTTGAGGGGGGCAGCAGAAAGAAATGAGAGAATTTTGAAGCTCTCAGCCAGAGTCAAAGAATTCCGAGAAACTCCACAAAGACTTCTTAAAGACTGAAGACCCTTCAAGACTTGAAGACTTCAACAATCCTTGAAGATCAAAAACTCTTCAAGACTTCAAGACCTCAAGACTTCTTGAAGACTGAAGACCCTTCAAGACTAGAAACTTCAACAATCCTTGAAGACCAAAGACTCTTCAAGATTTCAAGATTTCAAGACTTCAAGACCCCAAGACTTCTTGAAGACTGAAGACCCTTCAAGACTAGAAGACTTCAACAATCCTTGAAGACCAAAGACTCTTCAAGATTTCAAGACTTCAAGACCCCAAGACTTCTTGAAGACTGAAGACCCTTCAAGACTAGAAGACTTCAACAATCCTTGAAGACCAAAGACTCTTCAAGACTTCAAGACTCCAAGACTGTAGACCCTTCAAGATTAAAAGACTTCAACAATCCTTGAAGACTAAAGACTCTTCAAGACTTCAAGACTCCAAGACTTCTTGAAGACTGAAGACCCTTCAAGACTTGAAGACTTCAACAATCCTTGAAGGCCAAAGACTCTTCAAGACTCAAAGACTTCAAAAGCTTAAATAATCAATTGAAGCTTCAGACTTGAGAATAAGCGTTACAGCCCTCGAGTGAAACACAATCACACACAAGAGAATCAGAGGATTAAAGTTAGAGATTGTACACCCACATGCATATTACATCAATACAAATACATATTACGTGTTTCCATCTCCGAAGTTACGTGTGAACACCTTCTTTCACCGTAAATTCTTCCTCCATGAAAATTAATGAGAAACTTTACTTATTTGTCATTTATCATGTATTCATATATAGTCTATGAGTTCTTCTTCTCTTTCAACACATCATCCCAAGAGCTTGACTAGACTTTTGTGTTGAAACTTCAAGATGACTTTTGTTTTGTTCTTGAAATTCTACATATGTTTGACTTCATTTGTTGGTAGTCTTTTCAATATTATTTCTTCACCAACCATTACCCATTAGCTTTCTCTATATTCATTTTATGAAAAATAAATGAAATTATTGTTGTATACGGGTTCTAACTAATTCTTATAAACTGGACCAAACTCACAGTCTTATAAACACTTCTTATCACTAACATACACAAACAAATAGAGCAAAAAGGAAATAACATATATACATACATACATACATATATATATACTTACACTTATCTTCTTTACACTTTTTAAAAGAGAAAACTCGATTTCCAATTCTGTTTTCATTTGGTATTGTGTTGCACAGAACCTTTATAAGCAAAGTTTTGCATTAATTTTCATGAAGGAAGAATTTACGGTGAGAGGAGGAAAAAAGAAGAAGCATTTTTACAGGTCCTTCCCAAATGAGATGAGTCATGTGATACTTTTCAAAATGAGGCCCTAAAATATTTTAGAGCAAAGACAAAATTTTAAAATATCAAAATTCATAGTATTATATGATTGTTTTTACAAAAAATAAAACAAAACAAAATATATGAAACTAAGAAAATGTCACCAAGCAATAGCAATATTTTATTTAAAAAGTGTCATCTTTCGAACTAGATTAAAAAGTTTTAAGTCTAACTTAGCATGAGAATTGACAAAAGAATGATTTGGAAGAGTTTTTCTTGACGAGGAGAGAGAAACGAAGAGGTGAGAATTTGAAAATTTTTGTCTACCTTCTATCAAAAGATTTTTTTTGTTAAAGCAATTTTTTCAATTTGGGGCCTCTGAATTTTGAGGCCCTGTGATGAGTCACACCCACACATGCTAAAGGACGGTCATGCATTTTTCAACAAGGGTATGTTTGAATTTTTTTTTGAAAGTTTAAGGGTATTTTTAAAACTCAAACTTTAACGGTTTCCATCCAAAAATTAACGGCAAGGGTATTTTTGAAACATTTTTTAAATTTAAGGGGTATTTCTGAAACTTTTCAAAGTTCAGGGGCATTTTTTAAACAAACCTCATAGTTTAAGGGTATTTTTTATAGTTTAGCCTATTCATTTAAAATTACTATAAAATACATAGATGTACTTTACGTCAACTTTTTTTAGAATAACAAATATAAAATGAGGTTTTGAACGACTATGAGGAAAGAAGTATGTATTTGTACTACCTAACTATGTTCATGTTGACGTGCTCTAAGTTAAGTTAATTTTCAATAGGTATGGATTCAATTCTTTTTTTAGGTCAAGTATTATGTTGTTACTTACAATAAAAAAAGAACAAAACTTGGTTGCATACCAATATGTAGGGATTTCTCTACATACTCCATTAAACTCTTGACAACTAAAAAAGAGGAATGGAGAAAATGAGAAAACATTTTTATCTCTCCTAGTTGTCAAGATTTTAATGGTGGCCAGTATCCAGCCAAGATTTTTCCATAAAAAAAAGGAGGGAGAGAAAGTAGATTTGTGCTAAAACTGCAGACAAAATGTAAAGATTTTTTTTAGGGAAAAATACACTTTTGGTCCCTGAGGTTTGGGTTAAGTAACACTTTAGTCCCTGAGTTTTCAAACTCAACAAAAATACCCCTGAGAGGTTTGAGATAAGGAGCAATTTGGTCCCTGCCATCAATTTTGCCGTTAAACCCTAACAGTTTGCTAACGTGGCACCATTATTTTAATAAAAAAATCATTTTTAAAATTTTTTAAATAAAAGTATATTAAAATATTAAAATATTATTATTTTATTAATTTTTTTTTAATTCTTTCTTCTTCCTTCCCCACCCTTCTTCCTTCCCTATCACTATCTTCTTCCACCCTGGTGGCCGGCGAACGGCGGCGGCGGTCGCCGGAATTTTTTTCTTTCTTTCTTCTTCTTCCCTTCTTCTCTTCTTCTCCTTTCTTTTCTTTCTTCTGTTTTTTTTTTAAAACAAAGAGATTCGGGGAGGAGGATTCCGGCTGAATCAGGGAGGAGGAGTCCCCGAATCTCTCTGTTTTTTAAAAAAAAAATCAAAAGAAAGAAAAGAAAGGAGAAGGAGAGAAGAATGGAAGAAGAAGAAAGAAGGAAAAAAAAAATAAAAATTTCGACGACCGGCCATCGGAGTTGAAGAAGAAAGTGATGGGGAAGGAAGAAGAAAGAATTAAAAAAAATATATATTAATAAAATAATAATATTTTAATATTTTAATATATTTTTATTTAAAAAAATTAAAAAAATGATTTTTTTATTAAAATAATGGTGCCACGTCAGCAAACTGTTAGAGTTTAACGGCAAAATTGACGGCAGGGACCAAAATGCTCCTTATCTCAAACCTTAGGTATTTTTGTTGAGTTTGAAAACTTAGAAACTAAAGTGTTACTTAACTCAAACCTCAGGGACTAAAAGTGTATTTTTTTCTTTTTTTAAGATGTTATTATTCGAGGATAAAACTAAAAATTTAAAATAAAAGTGAGACTGAGAATTATCGAAAAGATTTTAAGACCACTTCGTATATTCAATCTTACTCAATTAGAATTGTAAATTGGCTAAATGTGTGTTTGTCATGTCTTTTAGAGTGCTTATGATAGACTAAAAGTACTTTTTTTTTTTAAAGAAAATTAACGTTATTTAGTTAAAATTTTGAAGAGCGGGAAAAATTGAGCTTTGACTCATTAAAAACACTTTTAACAAAATGTTTTTTTCCTTGAAACCGATTAAAACAGTACTTAAGAACGCAAATATTTAACTAATTTTCTTGGAAAGAATACGTATATATTAAGTTATTTACTTAAAAATATTTTTTGAAGAAGGCACACAAAACACATTTTAAATATTATTATTCAAACTAGTCCTCAATAATTCGAACCTGAGTGTAAATGGTCCAAATTATACTCAAATCCAAAAAAAATTCCCAATTTAATAATTTTTGAACAACATTTAGCCGTGTGTTGTTATGAAGAGATTTTTCTACATACTCAATTAAAATATTGATAACTAAAAAAGAAAAATGTAGAAAATAGAAAAACATTTGTATCTCTCAGTTGTCCATATTTTATCGGTGGTATTTAGGGAGATGTAGTCAAGTTTTTCCATAATTTCCACATTCATTTATAACGTGGACAGGAATAAGGATTAGTTAATTACAAGTCGAGGTGTCGAAAAATTAGTGGTTAGAAATGAAACAACAATTGATCCACGGCGCATTGGATAACTCCTCTTCATCAACAACCACACATCTCACCAACCTCTATCTCCTCCACATACACACAGCTTCTCTTACCCCAACAAACTCACTCTTCCCTTTTTTTTCTCAATTTCCATTTCCACCCTTTACCAACCCCACCCAATGGACTCCCTAAAACTACCCCCACTCTCCCTAACCAGCTCGTGCAACACACGCTCCTCAATCTTGTTTAAGATATATTACTAATTTGACTTTGTTATGTTTTGTTGCCAATGTATTAAATTTCCATAGACATGTCGACATTTCCATCGACATTTTCATATGTCTATAGGTTCGACATCGACACGAGTGGTGAATCGACATTTTCATTATACCGTAAAAAAATCAATAAAATATAAACAAAATAACCATAAAATGTAACTAATAGGGAGATAATATTTATAATAAGTATTTTAATTCATTTTTAAAATATAAACATTTATTTATTCATTTAAATATTTTTTTTTGTTTTAAATATTTTTACAGTAATATCCATCGACTTCGACATTTTGTCGATATTTCTATTGATATTTCCATAAAATTGAGATCTCGACATTGCCATCGACATTGACATTTTAACCCTTGTTTGTCGTTAACATAAACCTAGTTCAACTGATATAAAGCTTAAAGTAATAACCAAGAGTTCTATGCTTCAAACCCCCATTCCCACATGTTGTAAAAAAAAAAAGAGTGTATCATTTTTCATAAACTTTTAGTTTTATTAAGCTGACACTTCATCTTAGATAATTGAAATAGTATAAAAACTAACTAATTTAATGAAAATTATGCTTTGCACGAAATTAAATTGGATTAATGCGCAAAATTTATTATTAAATAACTATGCTAAAACTTACCAATTTTAATAATTAAAAAAAAAAAAAAAAGAGCTCCAATCCTATAAACCTCAAACCAAAAACATTCTTTATAATTCATTCACCATACATGAGAATATTTTTTCAACCCTTCTTCAAAACAGAAAACTCACCCCTAAATAAAAATTACAACATTTATCCAAATTTAATGACAATATGATAAAATTAGAAAATTAGGATAAAAAATAATAGACATTGCTATGTTAAGAGTTAAAATTGATATTTTTCCTTAAACATTTGTTCTAAAATTCAAATGTTCAAATATCTACACCCACGTCAATAAACTTAAAAGAAAGAAAGAAAGAAAGAAAAAAAAAAAAAAAAAAAAAAAAAAAAAAAAAAAAAGCTCATCATATTTTAAAATTTTAAAATATTTCAGTTTCATGAGTACATTTCTTATTTTCTTTTTCCTTTATAAAAACATTAAAATAAATTAATTACATTTATTCCAAATCTTTTCCATTCATAAAGAATTTACATTCCTACCTCCTAAAAAAAGTAACAAATACTTGAAATGAAATAACTAAAGAAAATTAAAAAATTAGAATAAGGTAAAAAAAAAAAAAAAAAAAACAGAAAAAGAATAGGAGGACTAGAAGTCTTCACTCCCACCAACTCCCCTCGCTCATATATCAACCTCACCACAACCCCAAAATTTCTTCAGAAACCCAAACAAGAAAAACATTTCAAAATGGTTCTCTCTCTCATCCCTCTCTCTCTCCTCATCCTCATCCTCGCCTACAACCTCTACAACCGCCTCCGGTTCAAGCTCCCCCCCGGCCCCCGCCCGCTTCCGGTCGTCGGAAACCTCTACGACGTCAAGCCGGTCCGATTCAGATGCTACGCCGAGTGGGCCCAGCAGTACGGTCCGATCATATCCGTGTGGTTCGGATCGACGCTAAACGTCGTCGTGTCGAACTCGGAGCTGGCGAGGGAGGTGCTGAAGGAACACGACCAGAGCCTCGCCGACCGCCACCGTACCAGATCGACGGCGAAGTTCAGCCGCGACGGGAAGGACCTGATTTGGGCCGACTATGGGCCGCACTATGTGAAGGTCAGGAAAGTTTGTACCATCGAACTTTTCTCTCCTAAGCGACTCGAATCTCTGAGGCCGATTAGAGAAGATGAAGTTTCCGCCATGGTTGAAGACGTTTTCAACCACTGCACTAAATCTGGTACTCATTTTTCATTTTTAATTTTTAATTTTTCTTTTCTTTTCTACCCAACGGATCATATGAACGGGATTTTCGTTTGCCTTTGGTGGTTGCAGAGTAAGTTAATTAGAACTTAGAAGCGAAATGGAAAGAACGTGTTGTGGGTCCCACGTAGTTAATAATATAATGTTATTGTATTTGAGCTAATAATTAGAAGGGTCGTCGATAATTAATCTAGATTGCTTTTCCGGGGGAAAAATATTTATTTTTATTCAGAATGAAAATTATTTTTTAGAAAAAAAATAAATGCTGAGCAACTGCTTTTTAATAATTTGGGAAGTCAGTACTTTTTCTAATTTGATGGTCAAATCTTTAGTGGTGGTTACAAGAGCGAATATAGTTCAACACATGTAGCTTCGACCAATGTAAAAAAAATCTTTATTGTTGTTTGAAATTTATTAATATGTGATTGTATTTTTTAATGCACTACAAATAACCTTTTTAACTTTTTTTTTTTTTTAAATTAAACTCTTTTAAACAATTATTCTATCTTTATTTTTTAGACAATAGTTTCGTAATTGAAGACAGAATCTATTATAAAGACATTTTCTCGTATAAATTTGAGAGAGTGAGGAAGTAAACCATAAAAATTAGTGAGATTAGAGAGTTTAATCAATTTAAGTAATTAGTAATGTTTTGAGTTAGCCAGGTGTGTCATAAGATTACTCACTTTATTAGTTATTACTTTGTGTTTTTCTTTAATTATTAAAAATTAATAGGTAGAAAAAGTCAAATTAGGAAATGTCCAACTGGGATAATAAGTGCAGGGAATATTAAGAGTCAACTCTCCTATTTGAGGATACCACATGGTTTTATTCTAACTTTTTTTTTAATATTTAACCATTTTGATATTTCATTTGTTTTTTTTTTTATTTTATTAAGGTTAGATTAGAATAGCCACAACGTCTTAAAAAAAAAAAAAAAAAAAAATAGCCACAACGAGTTTAGCTCAACGGTAATTGGCATGTACTCTCAACCAATAGCCACAAATCTGGTGGTTATCAGTACATGGTTATGTCAGTTGAGCTAAGCTCTTGTTGGCACCAATAGATATAATCTTAACTTATTTATTACAATTTTTATTATTCCTTATTTTTAAAAAATTAACAAAAACAAATTTTCCCACAAGAGAACTGAATGATTTTTTTTCCGCAACTTTATACTTTTTTTTTAGTACATGAACATTTAAGGGAGGGGAGATTCGAACCTTCGACCGAGGTCGGAGGTACATGCCAATTACCGTTAAACTAAGCTTGCTTTGGCTCCGCAACTTTATACTTCAAATAGGAGACAAGAGTGAAGAAGAGGTTATGAAATTCTTATGGAGTTTCATGTTTTGATCAACAAAACTTTTAATAATTTCGAGTTTAAATGTGATTTAATAGCCAACAAGAGCATAGTTCAACTGACATAAAGTTGTATTGATAACTACTAGGTTAGTGGTTCAAATCTCCCACTGCATATTATAAAAAAAATGTGATTTAATAAATTTTAGGTTTTTTTTTTTTTTTTTAATTTTAAAATTTAAGAGGAGACTTCAAAATTTATATCAATTTAAGAAGAAATTAATAAAGGAGACTAGTATAATTGTGGGTGACATTTTTAAAGTTTCCAAAGCTACCAATGACTGGTTACGAATATCTTTTATCGATTTAAGCCTAGTTCAACCCGTAGTTGTTCTATTTATTTAGTTAAAAATAATTTTTTAAATAGATATTTATTTTCTAGACTAGTTTTTTTTCCTAGAAAAAACATAAAAAAAAAATTAAACTAACAATAAAAAATTAATCAAGAAGTTTGTATTTCCTTTTGTAACAGAGAATTCTGGAAAGAGTTTCAAGCTGAGGGAATTTTTGGGAGCAGTTTCATTCAACAACATCACAAGACTCGCGTTCGGGAAGAGGTTCGTCGACTCCAATGGCGTTATGGACGAACAGGGGCTGGAATTCAAGGCCATTGTCGCCAATGGCCTCAAGATCGGCGCCTCCCTCGCCATGGCCGAGCACATTCCCTGGCTTCGCTGGATGTTCCCTCTTGAAGAAGCCGCCTTCGCCAAGCACGGCGCCCGCCGCGATCGCCTCACTCAAGCCATCATGGAAGAGCACACCAAAGCTCGCAATTTGAGCGGCAATGTCAAGAACCACTTCGTCGATGCTCTCCTCACTCTCAAAGACAAGTACGATCTCAGTGAAGACACCATCATCGGCCTCCTTTGGGTATGTTAAGAGATTCCCCCTATCTTAATCGAATTTTAGTGATACTCTGAAATGAATTTGAAAATCAATCTTCGATAATTTCTCTTTAATCAACTCCGAAATGAAATTGTAGAGCAATCTTAGATGATTTTGATGTCTAATCAATTATGGAATGGAATTGAAGAACAATCTTCGACGATTTTGATCTCTAATTGATGATTGATGAGATGCAGGATATGATCACGGCTGGCATGGACACGACATCAATTTCGGTGGAATGGGCGATGGCGGAGATCGTAAGGAACCCTAGAGTGCAAAAGAAGGTTCAGGAGGAACTAGACAATGTGATAGGAGTCGATCGGATCATGACAGAGAACGATTTCTCAAATCTTCCATATCTCCAATGCGTTGTAAAGGAAGCAATGAGATTACATCCACCGACGCCATTGATGCTGCCGCACCGATCCAACGCCAACGTCAAGATCGGCGGCTACGACATCCCCAAGGGCTCGAACGTGCACGTGAACGTGTGGGCGGTGGCACGTGACCCGGCAGTTTGGAAGAACCCAGAGGAATTTCGGCCGGAGCGGTTTTTAGAAGAGGATGTGGACATGAAAGGGCACGATCTGCGGCTGCTGCCATTCGGGGCAGGGCGGAGGGTCTGCCCAGGGGCTCAATTGGGGATCAATTTGGTGACCTCAATGTTGGGGCACCTTCTGCACCACTTTGAATGGACTCCATCACCGGGGATGAAGCCGGAGGAGATCGACATGTCGGAGAGCCCTGGATTGGTGTCGTACATGAAGACGCCAGTTCAAGCTGTGGCCACTCCCAGGCTGCCTTCGGGACTGTACAAACGGGTGCCTGTGGACATGTAAGATGTGCGTTTTGTTTCGTTTGGGACTTGGCTCTTTTGTTTTGATGTTCTTTGATGTTTAGATTTTGGATTACGAAGATGGGGTTCTTCTGGTGGTAGTGAGGTTGAAGAATGTTGGGAGATGGGAATCTGGATTTTAAGGAGGAAATAAGGGATGGGTTTGTGTTTACGGAAACCAAGTGCTCTTGTAAATCTGAAAGTAAAAGGCAAAAATGACGGAAACACATGTTTTAATGAGTCAATTTTTCTATCTCTTCGGTTCTTTTTTTAGTTTGCTATTTCACGTTACTTTTGAAGGATTCTCTACTTTCCCTTAACAAACTTTCATTAATAACTCAAAATCCCGGTACAAACATATGTCGCTCTTGGAGCGATAGGGAATTTATCCATCCAGGATAGTTTCCTAACCACAGTTGTGATTGAGATTGCATACCCGCCTAGGCCAACTTATGAGCAAGTCTATTAAACTGACAACAGACATGACCAAACTCCACCTTCACGAAGGATCTTTGAATATTCTTAATATCTCCCAAAGTAGTGGCAATACAAGATTCACATTGAACTTCATCTCTGATCGATTGAATTAATGAAAGAGAATCAGACACAATTGTTAACGCTCTCACCTCTAATGATCTCGCTAGGCGAAGCCCCTCTAACTCCGCTTCTGCACCCAAAGAATTTGAACCTATTTGAGATGACGTTTTCATCACCGCCTTTAGATTCCCTTGTTTATCTCAAAGCACTAATCCAATACCGATTCTACCTTGGGTTCCCTGAAATGTTGCATCAGTGTTCATTATAATCTCCTCACATTCCTCAATCAATCGACGAACATCCTCTAGAGATTGGGAATGAGCATCACTCACTGCATTGGCCTTTCGATATTCCTCCAGATAATCAAGGATCCACTCGCACCTAATCTGTGGACTAGGAATTGGACGATGGTGTAAAAAATGGTTCCTATCATTCCATATCGCCCACGCACCAATGCAGATAAGATCTAACACACTCCCCAGACTGTCACCAAGTCTGAACCAACGGTCCTTAATATCCATTTGACACCAATCTTCCCCAACCACCAAAGGGAGAATACCTTCCCACACTTCCCTAGCCCGATTACACTCTACTTTCCTTTCTTGAAAGATTAGTTCACAATCAATAATCCATATTTCATACTAAGGCCAAATGTTCGAATTTGAACATGAAAAATAAAAAGAAAAAGTAAATCTATTAGCCATTTTAGTATGGATAAACATAGAAACTAAAATAAGAGGTGAAACAAACAACATAAAACAGTAGACCATTATGGTGTTAGGGCATCAAAATCGATAACATGATCCACCCAAGGTAGGTGTTCCATTTATCCATACATCAGGAGTGCGAGAGATGTGCGGATGGTGAGTGACCTTAATGTGCCACGTTGGATTTTGGTGTAAATGTGTGAAAGAAAGTGGTAGTTAGGTTATTAAAAGTTTCAAAACGGTTAGCTCAAATTATGAATTTAATGTCTAAAAATTAAATTCATAACTTCGATAAACTTGAATAGTTTATAACTTTTTGTGTTCAACACCTGCTGTAATTGCTCATAAATACGTTGTAATTAATGTAATTATAGAGTATTTATTATTTTTCTTTTTGTTTTTTAAAGAGTTACTATTCAACTGACTATAAATAATAGTTGGTTTTTTCATTTTAGCTTCATTTCATTTTCAAGATTTTTTTTTTATTTTAAATTTTGGTTTTGTTGAGTACTAGTATTCAAGATTTCTACTTGCTTCGAGCAATTCAAGGTTGCTGTTTTACCGGAGTTAGTCTTTGTATCCTATCGAAACAATCACTATAGCTTGCTAACAACTTGTGGAGAACGAATAATTATCTTCACGACAGCGCTTTGGAAATGTGCCTCAACTACCAATTGTCACATCCTTTTGTTTTATAGGTTCTATTCATTTGATGATGTTGTTGTTCTCAATCTAATCATCTACAACCATTGAAGCGCTTCTGATCTTATGATCTGGTTTAGTTATGATTTCTATAATTTTTATTATACAATGTCTATTGTTGTATTTACCCTGTATTTGTTTGTGACCAGTTGAATAGTAATTAGTTAGCTAGTGTGCAACAATTTCTATATACAACGTAGTTCCACCCATTTAAAGACACTTAGGGTCTGTTTGAAATAACTTTTAGTTTAAGTATTTTTAAAAAATGCATTTTCTTTTAAACATTTTGTATAAAAATTATTTAGAATTTAAACACTCATATGTTTGGTTACATTTCCTCATAAGTGTTTTTATACACAAGTTATTATATATTTAAAAACTCTTTTAAAAAAACAAAAATTATAGTAGATAGGCTCATTAGTTAGATTATTTCTCTTACCAAAATGCCCTTACAATTAATAAATGAAATCAAATTTAATTTAATAATATATTAATATAAATTCCCATTTGTCAATTAAAGAAATTAGGGAATATTTTGTAATTGACCATTTTTTTCCTAAATTTACATCCTAGGCAAACATCGGCATTAAATGCCCATACATATTCTCCATTGATTATGGCCGATTATCCATTCTCCTAAACCCTATTGATTCTTTAATCCAAATTTTTGGTTTCCATTTTCGATTGTTTTTCCAGTTTCTTGGCAGAATCTTTTGAAATTGTTGTTAATTTTCATTCATCTTGTTTTGTCTTTAATCTTCTTCTGTCGCCCTCCTCTTCAACCATTTTTTTCTTCTTCAAATCTTCGAATAGATGCCCACTGTTAGTCGTTGGGAATGACTAGCATATTTGCTTGAATATTTTGGCTTTTCCATGTTTCACTTTATGTTTGTCCCACATGGAAAGATTTGGAGTTGGGATGAGTGTTTTTATACAATCACTCTTCCTTACTCTTGTAAAAGTGGTTAAGGGTGGTACTTAGACCACTTCCCACAGGTGCGTCGTCGCCGCCGGTCGGACGGGCGGGTTCGGGTTACCGCGTTCGTGCGTAATAAAGAGATGGGTTTTTTACTCTTTTGCAAACATATTTTTTTAATTATTGCTA
This sequence comes from Luffa aegyptiaca, assembly GCA_017139565.1. Classification (NCBI taxonomy): domain Eukaryota; kingdom Viridiplantae; phylum Streptophyta; class Magnoliopsida; order Cucurbitales; family Cucurbitaceae; genus Luffa; species Luffa aegyptiaca. The sequence continues at coordinate 36,242,453 of CM029400.1, forward strand.
ATATCCCACGTGTCTCGTTGACTGCAGCTTCTTTCGTGGGAAACTTATTGTTTTCTGGGCCTATAAAAGCCTGCACATTTGAGCAAAGAAACACAATTCATTTCCATCCACTTTCATCTTCTTTTCATTCACTCTGAGCGAAGTAAAATTCCTTGATTCCAATCCTTCTCTCTCAAGTGCACGAACGAGGAGGGTGTTGTGTTAACCTTGGGGAGCAACCAGCGTAAACGATTTAGCACCGTGGTCGTGTCGAAATTGCTTTCAAGGCAGTGGCCCTTTCCACGACACAACAATTGTATTTCTCAATTTCTTCTTAAAAGTTGAAAGCAATTTGAAAATGTCCATCAAATCTGGGAAGCACCTTCCAGATCTATCCAAACTAGAACCTTTGGATGGTTCCAACTACTGTCGCTGGTCTCAGAAGCTGCTCATCTTCTTCGAACAACTGGAGGTCGACTACATTCTAACCACCGATTATGTGGAGAAATCAGCAGCACCCGCCGCTGATCTGGAAAAATCCAAAGAAGTCCAACCTGATCCTTACAGTTCTAAGGAGGTTCAAACAGTTCCTCAAAAATCAAAGGGCGGTCATGACATTGATCCAGAAAAATCAGAGAAAGACAACAAGACGGTTCGCGGTCATCTTCTCAACCACATGAACGACTCACTGTTCGACTTGTTCGTTGTTCACAAGTCAGCTAAGGTTATCTGGGACACTCTAGAGTCCAGATATGGCGGTGATGATGCAGGCAGAAAGAAGTACGTGGTTGGTAAGTGGTTGCAATTCCAAATGGTGGATGACAAACCAGTGATGGACCAGGTCCACGAGTATGAGAATCTGGTGGCGAACATTCTGACAGAGGGTATGAAGATGTGCGAGATTCTCCAGGCGAATGTCTTGCTCGAAAAATTTCCTTCTTCATGGAGCGACTACCGCAACCATTTAAAGCACAAGAAGAAGGACCTGTCATTACAAGAGCTGATCAGCCACATGCGAACTGAAGAAGCCAATAGGCAAAAGGATAAGTTGCAATCTAAGTCCTTGAATTCAGTTAATGCTAACCTAGTTGAATCTTCTGCTGCATCAAAAGTCAGGTTTAAAAATAAAAATAAAGACAAATCCTCGCAGAAGAAGAACCATCCGTTCAAGTCTCCTAGTGGGAAAATAGAGAAGGAGAAGTCCAAGCTGATCTGTTATGTCTGCGGAAAACCAGGGCACAAATCCTATCAGTTCAACTAGAGGAAAGGGAAACCAGATCGGAAGCCTGATGGTGCACAAGCCAACGTTGTTGAAGTAGACGATATCATCGTTGCAGTGGTGGTGGAGGCCAACTTGGTGGAGAATAAATCAGACTGGATTCTTGACACTGGTGCCTCAAAACACTTCTGCTCAAATCGAAGCTTGTTCCACGAGTTCCAGGACACTGTTGACGGCGAATGCGTATACATGGGGAACTCGGCCACTGCTGGAGTACTTGGGAAAGGGAAGGTTCTCTTGAAACTTACTTCTGGAAAAACTTTATCTTTAAATGATGTGTTGTATGTTCCTTCATTGCGTAGGAATCTGGTGTCTGGAAGTCTGTTGAACAGGGCAGGGCTTAGAATTGTGTTTGAAGCTGACAAGGTTGTCATCACTAAAAATGGTGACTTTATTGGTAAGGGGTATTTAGCTGATGGTTTGTTTGTTTTAAATACTGTCTCTGTTCCTGCTGAAATGAATGAAAGTACATTTCGTTCTGCTTATATTGTTGAATCTGTTGATTTGTGGCATGGTAGACTAGGTCATGTGAATTTTGCATCTATTAAAAGGCTTAAACAATTGCATCTTCTTAATGTATCTGAGACACCTGATAATAGTAGATGCTCTGTATGTGTAGAGGCAAAATTTGCTAAAAAAACCTTTTAAGCCTGTTACAACGAGATGTACTGAGCTGCTTGAATTAATTCACTCTGATCTAGCTGATTTCAAAAACACTACTAGTAGAGGTGACAAAAATTATTATATATCTTTTGTCGATGATTTCTCTAGATACACGAAAATATATCTTCTAAAATCAAAAGATGAAGCTAGTAGCATGTTTAGAAAATACAAAGCAGAAGTAGAAAACCAACTAGATAAAAAGATTAAAAGGTTAAGATCCGATAGGGAGGTGAATACAGTGACAAGTCTCTCAAGGAGTTTTGTGAATTAAATGATATTATCTATGATAGCACTGCACCATATTTTCCTCAACAAAATGGCATAGCTGAACGTAAAAATAGATCATTAAAAGGAATGATGAATGCTATGTTACTAAGTTCTGGATTGCCTAACAGTATGTGGGGGGAAGCTGTGCTTTCTACCTGTTTCGTTCTTAACAGGGTTCCTCACAAAAAACTGGATAAGACACCATACGAGCTTTGGAAAGGATATTCGCCGAACCTGAGCTATTTGAAGGTATGGGGTGCTTAGCTAAAGTTGCATATCCGGTATTTAAGAAACCTACGGTAGGATCTAAAACCTTTGATTGTGTGTTTATTGGGTATGCTCATAATAGTGTTGCATATAGGTTCATGTGTTTAGATGATAATTCAATTTGTGAATATAGAGATGCTGAATTTTTCGAACACATTTTTCCTATGATTAAAAATGAGCCAGATAATATCTCACGATCTAGTCAGGTGTCTGTTTGTCCTCCATCTACTGCTGATATTATGCATGAATTTGAACCTAGGAGGAGTAAAAGAAAGAGAACTGAGAAAGATTTTGGATCAGATTTTTAATTGTTTTTCTTGTTGAAAACTCATATAAAATAGACGATCAGTTTGCATGCATGTATCTAATAGATGAGGATCCCAAAACCTACCAAGAAGCCTTAAAATCAGTAGATTCCAGTTTCTGGAAATAGGCAATTAAAAGTGAACTGGATTCTTTAATTATGAATCAAACCTGGAACTTGGTAGATTTACCTAAAGGAAATAAACCTATTAGGTGTATGTGGATTTTTAAAAAGAAAATTAGACTAGATGGCTCAATTGAAAAATTCAAAGCTAGATTAGTGGTTGTAGGCTATTCACAAAAACAAGGTATTGATTACTTTGATACTTATTCTCCTGTAACTAAAATAGCTACTATTAGATGTCTGATCGCTCTTTCAGCTTTTCGTGGGCTGTTAATACATCAGATGGATGTGAAAACACCATTTCTCAATGGAGATTTAGAAGAGGAGATATATATGATACAACCTGAAGGCTTTGTAATTCCTGGTCAAGAAGACAAGGTATGTCAGCTTAAAAAATCTCTTTATGGTCTTAAACAAGCTTCCAACACAATGGTATGAGAAATTTAATAGTACCTTAGTAAACAACGAGTTTAGAGTGAATTCTTCCAACACATGTGTTTACTCGAAATTGATTGGTGTCGATTATGTGATTATTTGCTTGTATGTTGATGACATGCTTATTTTCGGTACGAACTTAGAAGTAATAAATGATACCAAGTTATTTTTGTCCTCACACTTTGAGATGAAAGATTCAGGTGAGGCTGATGTGATACTTGGTGTTAAGTTGAGGAAAACCGAAAATGGGTATTCTTTGAGTCAATCACACTATGTTGAAAAGATGCTAAAGAGATTTGATTGTTTTGATGATATACCTGTAAGAACACCTTATGATGCTAGTATGAAACTTAAGAAAAATAAAGGGGACAGTGTCTCTCAATCTGAATATGCAAAAATTATAGGTAGCGTAATGTACCTGATGAATTATACTAGACTTGATATTGCATATGCTGTGAGTAGATTGAGTAGGTATACACATAATCCTAATAAAGATCATTGGGTTGCACTTCGTCGTTTGTTGAGGTACCTTAAAGGTACAATAGATTACTGTTTGCAATTTAATAAATTTCCTGCAGTATTAGAAGGTTATTGTGATGCAAACTGGGTAACTGATAACGACGAAGTAAGCTTAACTAGCGGGTATGTGTTCGTTTTTGGTGGAGCTATACCATGGAAATCTGCAAAGCAGACGCGCATTACGCGATCCACCATGGAGTCTGAGTTTATAGCTCTCGAGCTTGCAGGGCAAGAGGCGGAGTGGTTGAGAAGTTTACTTCAAGACGTACCACTGTGGGGGGCGTCAGTGTCAGTCTCTTTGCACTGTGATTCACAGACTGCCATAGGAATTGCCAAAATCTGTGTATATAATGGCAAGAGAAGGCATATACGCTTGAGACATGGAGTTGTGAAACAGTTGTTGAAAGATGGAGTTATCTCCTTGGAGTATGTGAGGTCTGAGAGGAATTTGACAGATCTTCTCACCAAAGGCCTAACAAGGAGAGTAATTCTAGAGTCCTCAGCATGTATGGGACTCAAACTGTTGAAATGAGTCCATAGCCCTTTATTTGGGTGGTCCAAATACGGACTTGATGGACACATTTTTGAAAAGTCTTCATAGCTCAAGTTTTTGAGTGGTTTACTGCGGTAGACTTAATGAAGCATGACGTGATTGTGAAGGTGTGGCCGCCTTCTATGAAAGAGTGTAAAGCATTCTCTTTCTAGAGCTTTCACGATGACCCAAGGTGTTCTATGCATGGCCTTAAAATAGCACTTGTTCTACTAATGTATCGCGGAATCAAAGGAAATTTGAGGATTTAAACGTGTTGTGGGGGTCTAAACCATGACTATTGAAGTTCAAAAGGTAACTTACTTTCTCTATGCTGGTTATTGCCTTACTTCACTACGCATTAATTCAAATCGAAAGATATTAATGCTTAAGTTTAATTTCCTCCTTTGCTTAGAAAAATATCGCTCACCGTCATTCGTGGGGGATTGTTGGGAATGACTAGCATATTTGCTTGAATATTTTGGCTTTTCCATGTTTCACTTTATGTTTGTCCCACATGGAAAGATTTGGAGTTGGGAGGAGTGTTTTTATACAATCACTCTTTCTTACTCTTGTAAAAGTGGTTAAGGGTGGTACTTAGACCACTTCCCACGCGCGCACCGTCGCCGCCGCCAGTCGGTTGGACGGGCGGGTTCGGGTAACCGCGCTTGCGCATAATAAAGAGATGGGTTTTATTCTTTTGCCAAAATATTTTTTTAATTATTCCCGATATCCCACGTGTATCGTTGACCGTCCAGTTCGCATGCGTGGACTACTCCCGGATCGACACGTGGCAGCTGCAGCTTCTTTCGTAGGAAACTTGTTGTTTCTGGGCCTATAAAAGCCTGCACATTTGAGCAAAGAAACACAATTCATTTCCATCCACTTTCATCTTCTTTTCATTCACTCTGAGCGAAGTAAAAATTCCTTGATTCCAATCTTTCTCCCTCGAGTGCACGAACGAGGAGGGTGTTGTGTTTGAAGGGAATAAAAGTCCCCACGCAGCGGAAGCGCATCGATTGGACCTTACGCCGTATATTAATTAACATTAAAATACCGTTACGAAAACTCAATCAAACTTTAAACTCCTTTTAAAGTTGCTGGAAATTCAGTTTAAACATGCTTAAAAATAAATCTAAATTTATTTTCATGTTTTTCTAAAGAAAAGAGGAAGAACCGTTACAAACCTCCGTTGTAGACTTGACCGTTCTTCGCCAACGATGCTCCAACGAACGAAAACGCAGCAGCCTCCTCGCCTCTTAATCGCTGGAATTTTCTTCTTGATTGACACAATAACCACAAAGGTTACACCGGTATGTCTCTAAGTCTAGGAGGCAAAAGACTTGTGGGAGTCTTTCTCTAAGAGGGAGGCTAGAGAGAATTCTAGGTCTTGTCTTTGAGAGTCTAAGAGCAAGAGCAAGAATGTCAAGTGTCCTAGACCAATTAGGTCTAGTGTTATATTTATAGAAGAGAGGCCATGAATAAAATATTCAATTAAATCAATCTTTTCCAAAATTGATTCAATCTTATTCCTTAATTAATCAATCATGATCAATCAATTCCACAATTGATTAATCTTTTCCACAAATGACTAATTACTTCCATAAGTGATTAGATCATTTCCATAAATGATTAATCACTTCCTTAAGTGATTAATTATTTCCATAATTGATTAATTCCCACCAATTAAATATCACATATTTAATTTCCGGCCTAGAATTAATTAATTTGCCCAAACACATTTTAGGCCTTAAATTAATTAATTCATTATTTGAACTTTTTCAAACTTCCATAAATTTATATTTGAATTTCTTCAAATATTAATTTCTCTCATAATAATATATCAATATATATTATATTTGTTTCCCTTAGTAAATTGAACATTTTCAATTTACATTTATTACTTAGTTGCCTCAAATTACTTTATGAGCTACCAGTGGGACCTAATGGACCTGCAGATCAGAAGCTCCAACGATGTGAAATTAATTGGTCAAACTCATTAACCACATTAATCAATATTCGTTAACTGTGTCTTCATTCCACTATAGACTCACAGTTGCACTCTTCTCACTGCAGACATATTTTCTGTGTCCACGGATATAGACCAATATCGACTAGTTAGTCCTTCACGAGTGTCCGTAACACCAGCTGGGTCAAATTACCGTTTTACCCCTGGGTTACCTCTATTTCCTTAAGTACCAATTCTCCTCTAATGAACAACCTGTTTGTGGTCCAACCATCAAACAGAAAACCCTCTCGTGCCATTGAGAGGGTAGGACCCTTTGTTCAAGACTCGGAGTAACCACTTAAGGGAACACTCATCTGCTTCCCTAAAGTCGGGAAGGAGTGAATTCCATCTTGTACGATTATGTTCCCACCTCCCCATTCGGTCTTGTCCCCAAAGTGGTAGGCTTATTGAGTCGGCGTATTGGCCACTCTCACCCATACAAATCAAAGGACAATCTCTCATGAGCAGGAGTCCATAATCAACTCAGGATTAAGACTAAGTTGTCTAGGTCGTCCTAGTGAAATAGAAAACCAACTAGTTAACGGTGTTATAACCAGTGGTTACTATTTCGCGGTCCGGTCTTATGCAAACTCATTGCATAGGATACCCCTACTCGCATGTCTCCTACACGAACGCGTTGGATCGCAGCGTTTGTATCAAATACAAAGTGGGTCGTATCCATAGTGTCACCAGGATAAGACACCCAGTCTTATCCCTATACTATAGACCCTTTAGGCTGTTTCTTGAACAATGATCCTATATGTCGCTACATATAGTTCAAGACTCATATTACAGCCTTGGATGTCTAGTTTATTGGATTAGGGTTATTATTAGGCAAAGACAAATATAAAATAACTAATGACAATTAATAAAAAACATATCAATATTATTTCATTAATATCCGGTCAACGGTTACATTCACTATCTACGAGTTTTAGGGCATAAAACCCAACAGTGTTAACCTTGGGGAGCAACCGGCGTAAACGATTTAGCACCGTGGTCGTGCTGAAATTGCTTTCAAGGTAGTGGTCCTTTCCACAACACAACAATTGTATTTCTCAATTTCTTCTTACAAGTCTATTATCCAAAATCAACATTTTTCTTGGTCGTTTTCAATCTTATTTATTGTCGCGGAAGAGTAAGTATTTATTTACAATTTTATTTATTTATTTATTGTTTCTTTTGCTATCTTTTTCTTGTTTTTTTTTTTCTTTTGAGTTCAGATATATTTTTGTATAGAAGGTTAATTATATATTTCTGCACGTACTCCCTTTCATTTCCAACTTTTTTTTTAAATCCTTTCATTTCCAACTTTATTATGCAGTTAAACGCTCCATTTTCAATATAAACCCCCATTATATTAAATATATATTTATGTAGAATACAATAGTTATATCAAGGGCAAATTGCAAAAACCACTCCTGAAGTATGGTGGTTGTAACAATTACACCCCTAAACTTTCAAGAGTAAAAATTAAACCCTCAAACTTTTAAGATTGTAAAAATTGAACCCCTAAACGTTCAATTGTAAAAATTAAACCCTCAAACTATGATAAATATAAAAATTGAATCTAGTTTCCTTCATTTCTCTCTCATATATCATCTTTCTCCTCTCCTTCCATATTCTCTCTTTCTCCTCCTCCTTCCACCCTTTCTCTCCTCTTTCCATTTTGTGCCCAAAGACTTTTAATCTACACACAATTCTCAATTTCCATCTACTTCTTCCATTGTCAACCACACTCTTCAATTTTCAACTCGGTTCCTTATCTATCATTGGAATTGTAAGTTTCCATCTTTGCACTCAAAATACGTTGTAATTCCTTCATTAGGGTTATATATTAGTCTATTGCAAAAAAAATAATGAAATACTGAATTTGATTTCGACCCATAAAACCTATGTCACTGGTTTTGTTTTTATAGATGTCGAAGCAAAACAACATGGAAATTGAACCGGAAGAAAAGAAAAACACAAAGTGGAAGTTGAAATTTAAAGAAGGAGAAACCTCAACCAAAAAAAAAAAAAAAACAAAACAAAACAAAAAAAAAACAAAAAAGAAAAAAGAAAAACAAAAGACATGTACAAAATTATCACGTAATTAAATATACACTATTAGTTTTTATCAAATACACTATTGATTTCTATTAGCGATAAATTTCTATCAGTGATAGAAATCTATCGCTGAGTTTCTATCACTGTGATTCTATCAGCGATAGATTTCTATTAGTGATAGAAATCTATCACTGATAGAAATAAAAATAGGGGCAAAACGGGAATTAAAAAAAACGATTTAAAAATTTTGCTATATCTGCAATTTTTTATAAAACTTGCTATATGTGCAATTAACCATTAGAATTTAGTCACCCATTACAATTTTCCAAAAAAAAAAAAAGTGGACCATTCAGGAGCTGTTTGGGGTGGAAAGTTGATTATAATAGTTGGGATTATAACTATTTATTTATTTTTGTTTAAAAAAAAAACTATTTATTTATTTTATTATTAATTTTTTTTTTGTGTGATGAGAATGGTAAATATGACAATCAATTTTGCTATCTATTCCAATTTTTGAAAAAAAACTCCTAAAATGTACTATTTTTTTTTTTAAAGTCATTAAATGCCAACACATAGGGTGAGACATCTTATTTTAACCCCAACTAAAAAAAATAGACCACTGTCTTAAAAAAAAAAAAAAAAGACCATTAAATAGATTTTTCAAACTTTTCCAATGTTAACATCTAAAAAAATCCAATAAAAAAAAGCAAGAAATGCAACATTCATTAACAATTTTTTAATACAACAAATATGAAGTATGAAAATTTGAACAATCTACCTTAAGAAAAAGAGTACATGTCAAATCCCACATACTTAACAAAAAAAAGTGCATAATCCATGTGTTATTCACAACCAAGTGTGTATTATCTAACAAACAAATGATATATTTCCAATCAAAATGTCAAAAGAATATAACCCCACAACCTATACAAAATAGAATTCTTTTTAGGTACATATGGTTAAGAGGGACTTGGAATCGCTGCCGTCCCCGATAACCTCCGACGATCGTAATTTTTTTTGTTCATTTGTTCATTTTTGTTCTTCTTTCTTCTTTTTTTAATTCTGAAAAATAAAAAAAAAACGAAAATAAAGAAAGAAAAGAAAGAAAATAATTTCGGTCGCCGGTGGTTACCGGAATTTTTACCGATGTCGGCTGCGGTCATCGGAATGTTCATGGGAGGTGGTCGTCGATGGTAATGAGGCAAAAAGAACATGAGTGGACTATAATAACAAAACGGGTACCAAAGCAAAATGAAGGTAAAATAATCCAACCCAATTTAATTGGGAAATTGTAATGGGTGGCTAAATTCTAATGGTTAATTGCACATATAGCAAGTTTTATACAAAATTGCAGATATAGCCAGTGGCGGATCCAGGATTTTATACCAGGGGGGCACAAGTTCATATAAATGCAACTTTAGAAGCATTGATACAATATTTAAATACCTAATATCGATTAGGTTAAATTACAAGTTTAGTCTCTGAACTTTCGGATTTGTGTCTATGGTCCCTAAACTTAAAAATGTGTCTAAGAGAATCCTAAACTTTCAATTTTGTGTCCAATAAGTTCTTGAATTTTCAATTTTGTGTCTCATAGGTGTTATTTGACATTTTTCAAAATTCACGGGCTTACCAAACACAAAATTGAAAGTTTATAGTTTCATTAGACATAAAATTCAATTATGAATGTTTAGGATTTAAATTGATACAATTATTAGTATGAAGTTTTAATTGACCCCAAAGTTTTGGGGTAGAATTGATTTTTTTTCCTAATTTTTTAAAAGAAACTTATAAACTCATTTCATATTCTTTTTAGGTTAAAATATCATTTTGGTCATTGTACTTTGGAACTTATTTTATTTTATTGTCAATAATTCCAATGTCCAAATATAATCCTTGTACTTTTAATAATCTTAAAATTAGTCTATGGTTAACTTTTTCAAAACAAATTTAGTCTCTATTAGCTTCCGCTTTATAAATTTTGTAAACATATTAACAATTGGTGTATTTTCTTGAGCGAAAATTATGATTATTACCATGTTTTAGAGTAACTTCAAATTGATAATGACTAATGTAAAGATTTATTGAAATTACATAGACTAAATTTGAATATATGAAAATATATGAACTAAATTAGAATGAGTCACAAAGTACAAAGATCAACAATACTATTTTAACATTCGTTCTATTTCATAGGAGGATTTAAATTCATCAAAGAAAATGAAAATTTTATTTATTAGATAGTGATAAAAAAGCTTAAACAAAAACATAAAAATATATTTTTAAAATTTTTAAAAATCAATATATGTTATTAATGAAAATCAAAACTCAAAATCACTGTTGCTATAAAAAACTGAACTATTAAAAAAAAGAAAAAGGAAAAAAAAATATATGAATTGTGTACTATTCGAACTCAGAAAAAAACTGAAAAACGGAACTATTAAAAATAAACAAAAAAAAAAAAAAAAGGAAAAACTGAAAGAGGGGTCACCAAACAATACTGAACTGAAAAAGGAAACACTAAAAAAATATACATATAGCGCTCATTGGGGTTGAACCCAAGGCCGGGGGGGGTAGCGCTCATTGGGGTTGAACCCAAGACCGGGGGGGGGGGGGGGCACGGACACAGGGAGAGTGCAGAAACCAACACGCCAAAAGTATCTTTTGATACCTGACCGACACCGTTTGTATATATAATATAAACTCTTTTAAATTGAGGGGGGGCATTGCCCCTTCTTAAATCCGCCCCTGGATATAGCAAAATTTTTAAATGATTTTTTTTAATTCTCATTTTTCCTCTGTTTTGATTTCTATCACTTATAGAATCTATCACTAATAGAAATCTATTGCTGATAGAATCACAGTGATAAAAACTCAGTGATAGATTTCTATCACTGATAGAAATTTATCGCTAATAGAAATTAATAATGTATTTGATAAAAACTAATAGTGTATATTTGATTACGTGATAATTTTGTACATGTCTTTTGTTTTTTTTTGTTTGTTTTATTGAGGTTTCTCTTTCTTTAAATTTCAACTTCCGCTTTGTGTTTTTCCTTTCTTTCGGTTCAATTTCCATGTTGTTTTGCTTCAATATCTATAAAAACAAAATCAAAACAAAATCAGTGACATAGGTTTTATAAACAAAAATGATAGTTTTCTATCAATAATAGAAATATAGTTTTCTAGTGATAGAAACATATCACTGATAGATTTCTATCAGTGATAAAAGATTTCTATGATAGATTTCTTTCAGTGATAGAAATCTTCCATCACTGATAGAAATCTATTCGTGACATAAAACCTTCTATGACATAGAAAACAATAGCAACTTTCAAACAAAATGCAGAAATCTTCTATTGATTCTATAAGTGATAGAAAGATAGAAATCTGTCAGTGATAGGTTTCTATTACTGACAGAAATCTATCTTTTTATTACTGATAGATTCTATCACTATAGAAACCTATTGTGATACTTTAATATTTTTTAAATAATATTTTTATGTTTTTTTATTATGTTTTTTTTACCGGTTGATCCTATTAGAATGTATAGTAACAAAGTAATTGACAGATATAATTATTTCTATCATTGATAGAAACCTTTAGATCTGTATTATTGGTGCAGAGAATGCAAGAAATCGGAAGGATGTGAACCAGAATCTCTAAAATTTAATTGATTATTATTAAAAGATAATTAGAATATAAGGTAAATTAGTGAGTTGAATCTATTGGTGATATAAATCTATTAGTGATATGTTTCTATCAATGATAGAAACATGATAGAATGTTAGATTTCTATCACTGATAGAAAACTATTTAGTGATACGTTTCTATCAATGATATAATTCTATTAGTGATAAGAAGGGTAATTTAGTAATTTAGACCTTTTGAATATAATATTTTGTCATTTTTGTAATTTTTTTTTGCGGGTTGTCATTTTTGTCCGTATTTTGGTCAATTTTATTATATATGCAACTGGTTTTTTTTTTTTTTTTTTTTTTTTTGAGAATCCAACCCAGTTTAATTAATCTAAGTAGCTCACTTAACCGAATCCAAGGTGCGTCAATGCCTCAATGTCTAACTGCAAAACTTGAGCATTGACAAAGCGATTAATACAATGTCAAGTGTCCCACACTCCAATGGTATAAACTGAACACAGGAAGGAGCTCTTCCTCAACATTTCTCTTCAATCTCCCCGGAAAACGGATGGATATGGGGCTGGAAATTGTGGATCCAAATACGTGCATCAGGGGCTGCTGCTCCAGCAAATTCATTCCTCTTCATCTTCAACCTTCCGCGTTTACGCTTCTCTCCCCAATTGCCCGAGGTAAACACTAAGCACCACCCTATTCAATTCCCATCCAGTTGATCCTGTACAAGCTTGGTGATAAAATTGCCGAAGAGATTTGTTGAAAGATTGGATTAACGAATGGTTACGCAGGGGGCGAGAGTACTGTGTATGAAGGAAGGTTGGATGGTAAAAGAGTTGCTGTAAAGAAGCCCGTCTTGTCTACTTCTGAGGACTTGGACAAGTTTCATAAGGAGCTCCAGTTGCTATGGTCAGTCCCTCTTCCTCTCTCTCGCTCTGTTTGTTTTGATGGGTCCTCATGTTTTTCTTTTTGTCACTTTTTCATACAAATTGCATCTGGGGGTTCTTTGTTAGTGATAAACACTGATGATAATGGGTGCCTTTGTTTTTCTAATGGTCAAATTTTATTTCCATGAAGTGAATTAGATCATCCAGGTATAGTAAAACTGGTTGCAGCAAATGCGAAGCCACCAAACTACATGTTTTTCTTTGAATTCTACGAGTCTCCAAATCTCGCGGAGAAATTGCATGCTGACGAATGGAATCCAAGTATCGATCAGGTGCTCATGATCACTCTAGAGTTAGGTAATATTTTTCCAGTATCAGCTTGAAAAATATGTTCTTTCTTCTTTATCTTATCTTGTACCTTTGTGTTGATAATTCTTTATTTGCACAATTTGAGTGATTTAGGATTTGTATACGCACTTTTTTTGTTTTCGAACTATGGGTTTTACGTTTTCCCTTTTAAGCACTGGCTAATTTAACAATGATAGAGTTGTGCCATACTTAAGGTTTAAATATCAAGAGAGTCATGTTTGGAAGTGTGCAGTAACGCTCATCAAATCTTTTGGATCACTTGGGGTGAAGGAGACAATTGAATCTTTAACAATGAGGCTCTGGATAGGAAACACTTTGAAGTCTGATGGTTTGGCATGTCTCTCTTTGGAGCTTTTTTTTTTTTTTTTTGTTAAACAAGAAACAAAGCTTTTCATGTCTCTCTTTGGAGTTCCTCCAATTTTTTTTCTTCTAATTATACCCTTTCCTTGATAGCTTCCGGCAAGAACTTTCGTAACCCTTGAAGCCTTCGTACATTTGTTTCAATCAATGAAGCTATAGTTTCTTATGAAAAAAAGGGTGTTGTAACCCCAAGTCTGCTTCAAAACTCTTCTGAAAGACCAGCAGACAGATGCTGGTTTTATGAGACAATTTTTTGAATCTGATCATCTGAAGAAACAAACTAGATCTCAAATTGTTCAGCTCAAAATTTATCACAAAGTGGATCTCATGTTTGATGTTCTTTGAACAAGATTGGAAGATTCTTCGGAAGAATTGTTAGATGATCTTAACTAGAAGGTTTTGACTGCAAACTGAAATTTCTGTCCATTGAAAATAACAATCTGAGTCCTGTACCTTAGGTCACTTGAACTTCAGCATATGTAACCTTTGTGCTTGGGTTTATAACCAAGGGATATGCATTTGGTAGTATCGAATTGAAGCTTGTTCTGCCGATAAGGTTGCCAACAGGAAAATAAGAGCACCCTAACACTTTGAGAGAAGTATGTCAGGCTATCATTTGAAAGAAGGAAGGGTGGTTTTCCAACATAGGAGTGGGTAATCAATTAAATTAGGTAAACAGGCGGAGAGAGAGTTTCTACCTGAATTTGAGGGGTAAGGAAGGCTGTCTAAGTGAGTTAAGGCCCATTTCTGCTTTGACTCACTTTGATGCTTTTATTTGGCTGTCTACGACCTAAAATTTTTTGTATTTGATTTTTAGAACCTTTTACTGTAACTTTTCTTTTGTTTTTGGTCCTGACTCCCTTTTGTTTAAGGAACTGAAGAGTTTTCCATTGCTTTCTCGGTGTTTGGTCCTCCCATACAATAGCACATAGGAGTTGAGTGTCCTGTTTTTCCAAATACTTGGCATGTTTCTTTGGAATTATATGCTCTCAAGTGATGTGATCTTCCTCCACGACCTGTATGCTTCACGCCTTTTACATTGTTAGATGGAAATTTTGCTTCTGTTTTTAGTTCGATTTGATCTTCCTCCATGACCTGTATGCTTGCCTTTTAAATTGTTGTGTGAAAATTGGCTTCTGTTGTACTTTTTGTACTGAGGTTGATTTTGATGCTTGAGATTTTAGTTATTTGGTTTACTGGAGGCCAAGTTTACTGAGGCACCTTGAATATCAGCATCACAGATGATTAAATTCAACCATAGGACAGTATTTTCAAATCTAAGTAGGGTTGCGTGAAGTTCTTGTGACGAACCGAAGTTGTCGAGGCTTCAGGTCAAATAAATTTGTAATCCACGACACCTAAAACCAACTTGTAGCAGTAGTGGCCGGGGTCGATCACAAGGAGTCTATGCACACGAATCTCAATTTCCTTTTCCGTTAAGTAACAAAGAGGGGGTTTCGGGAGAAAGTATGAAAATCAAATATGGAAAGTAGAAGGATGCAAAAAGTAGAAAACAAGAGAATAGCAAGAGTTGAATCAATACCTTAAGGTTCATGTAATCGGGGGTTGTCGGAATTAAGTCCAATTCAATTAAATCATAAATCTCTCTAAAAACAACAATAACAGGTTTAAGCTTGGCGTACTCTGGGAACAACCCGAAAGCCGTGATCCTACTATCACAAACATGCAAACGCCAAGTTTGATTCTAGTTTAAATTAGCTAATTGGCCGATTAACTAATCTAAACCGCATTGGGATCTAGCCGAATTAATAACACATGCTACGGGCAACAAAGCTCAATTGCAATTGATTAAATCCTCTAGTTCTAGGTGGCACATGAGGAATATCACAACATTCTCCTATTTACTACTTAGATTAGCAATTGAATTTAGGTAAATCGCGGTTAAAGATTGTCAATCTTTCCCTAGCACTACCTAAACTTATATGCATAGAACTAGATTCACATAAACATGCATTGAAGAATTAAAGCACAAGAGATTTCATTAAAAGAAATTGAACTTACATCTGACGTCCTGATTACATGAATAAGAAGCCTAGCCGCTCATGGAGCACGAACAAGCTTGGTTTCTACCTTGATACATCATGAAAACTCACTAAAAACTGACTAAGTCTGGAAATTTTCTAGAGAAAGTAAGAGAAAGGTGGGTACAATTGCAAGAGAATGGAGATATCTAACCCTAAACCTAAGCTACATATTTATAGGACTTCTTGGCCTCCAAGTCATGTGAATTTGGCACTGAAACGAGGGCTCAAACATGGGAAAAATCGCTGAACAAATAAGGAAACTGCTTCGAGACGCTAGGCCTACAATGTCTCGATGTTGGGTTGCTGATTTGCGGCGTTGAGCATGGGCGTCGAGCTCGACGCCCTTCCTCGGGTTTTTGGCGTTGATCTGATGCCCACAGAGCGTTGAGACACTTTCCATAGCATCTAGACGCTCTGGTCTCAGGAACCTTGGCTCAAATGCTCGTTTTGCTCCGGTTTCGCTCGTTTAGGCCCCGTTTTGGCTTCGAACCTTCGTCATGGACCTATACACATATTATACTCATTTTAAAGCATTTTTCGCAAGGAACTCAATAAAGATAAACAAATTGGGAGATTATGAACATATAACAAATTAGACCTATCATCTTGCTAAGACATTGTTTCTTTGAATTGATATGGCAAATCAGAAATAAATATTCGCCATTCAATCCAAAAAGAATGTTTGAGACCTGATATCACTATCTTCTTAACTCCTTTCGTTGTTATTTGAAGGCGGACTGACCCTCAATTGGTTTATACTTGATTTGTTTTCTGTACCATAGGGTTCTTTAAGTGCTTTCCTATGCTCTTGAGGACTGAAGATTAGGTATTGGTTCAGCTGAAGACTCTGATTTCATGGTTTGTAAGGGAGGTGGTATTGTTCTAAGGATATAGTCATCAAGTCTTTTAGCACGTAGCCAAAACAATTGTATTTCATAGACATTTTGATCATAAAGTTTGACAAAGAAGACTGGGTCGAAAGTTTCCAAGGTTTAGGCATCTATTGTTTGTAAGTTGCAAGGTGTTAGCCAATGAGCTCAAAAAGGTTCTTCCCTTCTACGATCTTGAAGGCCCAAGGTGTGTTTATTGTGGGGAGACATTCTAGATCAAGCTCTCATTGCTAATGAGACTATTGAGGATTGTTGAGGACGTGGTCAAGAAGAAATAATCTTTAAGATTGATTTTGAGAAAACGTATGATCATGTTGATTGGGACTTGTTGGATAAAGTCCTTGATAAGAAAGGTTTTGTGATAGGAATGTACCTAAGGTGTAATTAGGAATATTGGTAAGGGTATATTAGCAGTTAGTTAGGGAATTGGTTAGAGTATGGAGTGGGAAAGGGGAAGATAGGGAATTAAGCCAGTGAGTTACTCTTGGGTGTTTCCAAGAGAGGGAGGGTCCAAGTACCTCGAATACTTGGGTTTACCGTGTAGTTCTTTACCTTTTATATCATAATACATAGTGGTTCTATTCCGATTCTTATCATTTCGGCTATAAATGGAGGTCTTGGATATGGAGCTGCATTAGGTTCAGTCTAGTATTCCATCCTTATTAATGGTAAGCCTAGGGGTAGGATTCAAGCTATGAGAGGTCTTGGATAAGGTGATCCTTTTCCCGTTTTCTCTTTTTATTGGTGGACACCCTTAGTAGGATGGTTTCCAAAAGTTTGGATAGTGGCATTATTTAGGGTTTTGAAGTTGGTTTGGATAGAGTTCCCCTTTCTCATCTTTAATTTACTAATGATACCATCTTCTTCTGTTCTGGTAAGGTGGAGTCTTTCTTGATTTTAAATCTCATCCTGCATTTCTTTGAGGCCTTTTTCGAACTTAAAATGGATATGGGGAAGTGTCAAATCTTTGGTTTGAATAGCGACCCTCATAAGTTGAGCAATTGGGCATTGTTGATAGGATGTGAGGTTCGGTCCTTCCCGTCTTCTTATTTAGGGCTTCCTCTTGGCCATAACTTGAGTTCTATTCCCTTATAGAATCCTGTCTTAGAGAAGGTTTGTAAAAGGCTCGTTTCTTGAAGAAAGGTTTTTCTCCAAAGGTGGCAGATTGACCTACATCTGTTTGGTCCTTAGTGGGATCCCGATTTATTTCTTTTTCCTCTTTGGAGGCCTTGGATCGGTCTGTAATTCCTTAGAGAAGCTTATGAGGGATTTCTTGTGGGAGGGAGTTGAGGATGGAAAAGGGGCTCATTTAGTGTGCTGGGAGATAGTGGGGAAGCCTCTGAATCTTGGAGGGCTAGAGTTGAGGAACTTAAGGATTCATAACAAAGCCTTCCTCAATAAGTGGCTCTGGTGGTTCCATCTTGATCTCGCTTCCCTTTGGTTTAGGATTATTGTGAGTAAATATGATCTTTACCCTTTCGAGTGGGTGGCAGGTGGGATCAAAGGTGTTTCCAAGAACCCTTGGAAAGACATTTCCTTGGAGCTCCCCTTTTTTCTTCTTTGATCAAGTGCTCTGTGGGCGATGGGAGGGACACTTATTTTTGGGAAGACCGATGGGTGGGAGATAGTTCCCTCTGCTCTTTGTTTGCTCGCCTATACCATTTGTCCTCTTTGAAATATTGGTTTGTGGTTGAGGTCTTTGGCTCGTCTGGGAGCTCCCCTTTTTTTTCATTTGGTTTTTGTCATCCTCTATCTAATTATGAAACTACAGACATTTTGGCCCTCTTAACTTTGTTAGGTGGGGTCGGTCTTAGGTTGGAGAGTCAGGACATTCACTTTTGGAATTCTAATCCCTTAAAGGGCTTTTCTTGTAGTTCGTTCTTTCAGTGTTTTCTTAATCCTATTCTGATTCGTGATTCGATTTTTTCGTTCCAAAGAAGGTTTAGTGTTTCGTTTGACATGTCATTCTCAGAAGAGTTGACACTTTTGCTCGACTTTCGAGAAAGATGTCTTCCTTGGTGGGTCCTTTTTGTTGTATTCTCTGTTGGAAGGCAGAAGAAGATCTTGATCATTTGCTTTGGGTTAAAACTTTGCCAATTTTGTTTGGAGTCTCTTCTTTGAGGTGTTTGACTTTTAGTATGCTGGACATCAAGGTTGCAGGGAGATGATTGAGGAGTTCCTTCTCCATCCACCTTTTTAGGAGAAAGGGAGGTTTTTGTGGCTGGTAGGGATTTGTGTTGTGCTTTGGGGGGTGTGGCCGTGTGGGGTGAGAAGAATAATAGAAATTTTAGAGGGATCGAGAGATTTCCAGGGGATGTTTGGTCCAATATTAGGTTCTATGTTTCGCTTTGGACGTCGGTGTTTAAGGCTGTTTGTAATTATCCATTAGGTCTCATTTTGCATGATTGGAGTCCGTTCCTGTAGTCAGTGTTTTAAAAGGCTCAAGGCGCACTAAGGCGCAATGGTCTCCTGGGGCCTAGGCGCAAGGCGCACTAAAAGGCGCGGGCTTTTTGTTAGGCCTCAGCCAACAATTTTATTTATCAACCGGAATAGGGAAGAATTCGAGAGCTTCCCTTTCTCTCCCAAGTTCTCCTCAGAGAATTACAATATCACAAGTGACAAAAAAGATACCTCACACTACTGCTCTCTCTCCCTTAAATCCTTACTCAACCTTCCCTGCCCACTACTAACAGAAATACAATAAATGGGCCCACACACAACAACCCCGATTACACATTCTCTTTCTTTCTCACGCTTCTCCGTTCGTAAACTTTAGTCACTCGGGGTCTATCAGTACCCGCCCCCCAAAGAGCCACCTTGTCCTCAAGGTGGAAAGCTGGAAATTGAGTCTCAATATCCACGGTGGCCTCCCACATTGCATCATCGCGTGCTGTGTTCTCCCAACGGATCAACACTTCTAAGGAGTCATCTCCTAATGGTGACTTTCGGAGACCTAACACCTCTGCTGGTTGAAACTTTAAGGTCAAATCAGTTTGCAATTGAGGCGGTAATGGACACACCGGTAAGTTATGCCCCATAGCCTTCCGAAGCACGGCGATATGGAAGACCGGACGAATACCGGAGTTCTTGGGCAGCGAAACCCGATAAGCTACGGTGCCTACGCGTTCCAATACCTGAAACGGACCAATGAAACGTGGAGCCAACTTAGGGTGTTTCTGTCGACTAAGAGATGTTTGTCGATATGGCCGTAGCTTGACATAAACCCAATCATTAACTTCCAACTGTACATCCCTACGTTTTTCATTGGCTACCTTTGTCATTCTATGTTGAGCCTTCAATAGAAACTCCTTCAGTTTTGCAAGCATCTGATCACGGTCTTTGAGATGCTTGTCAACTTCTGCCACAACCGAAGAATCATTCAAATAAGGCAATATTGGTGGGGGTGATCTGCCATAAACAATCTCGAAGGGAGTCATGTTAGTCGACACATGAAAGGAGGTATTGTAACTAAATTCGGCCCATGCCAACCACTTTGACCACTGTGTTGGTGTTGTCATCGCAAAGCAACGTAGATATGTCTCAAGCCCCCTATTAACCACCTCCGTCTGGCCATCAGTTTGGGGATGATACGTAGTGCTTCGCTTAAGTTGAGTGCCCAACGAACGAAATAATTCTTCCCAAAACAAGCTTGTGAATATTTTGTCACGATCCGAGATGATACTCCTTGGGCAGCCATGTAAGCGCACAATTTCTTTGATAAATACCGTCGCCACGGAGGTTGCATTAAATGGGTGTTTCAGTAAAATAAAATGCCCATACTTCGATAGACGATCCACAACTACCAGAATGGTATCATACCCATTTGATTTCGGTAACCCTTCAATGAAGTCCATTGAAATATCCTCCCAGATTCTGTCCGGAATTGGTAATGCTTGTAACAAACCAACTGGTGCGAGAGACAAATATTTCGCTTGCTGACAGACTGTGCAATTAGCCACGAAAGTTTGAACAGCTGCCTTCATTCCTCTCCAATACACCTCACGAGCTAAGCGTTGGTATGTCTTCAACGTCCCGTGATGACCACCTACCGCGCTATTATGGAATTCACGAAGAAGTAAAGGAATCGTAGGTGAAGTCGAAGGCAGAACCAAGCGGCCTTGATAAAATAATAAATTATCTCGTAGGGTGTATCCCTGTGGGGCTGCTGTTTTTTCCGAAGAGCTTGGCGAATCCCAGCTAAGGTACTGTCTGTACCTATTTGTTCTTCAAATACTGCCGAGTTAAGACCTTCAACTACACTGAGCATCCCCAACTCCAAGGCAGGTGGCAAACGAGATAAGGCATCCGCGGCCTTATTATCCAAACCACGTTTATACTCAATGCTGAAATCATACCCTAACAACTTTGCTATCCACCGCTGATAATCCCTAGCAATGACCCGTTGTTCTAACAAGAACTTGAGACTTTTTTGATCAGTTCGCACAACGAATTTCCGTCCGAGCAAGTATGGTCGCCATTTTTGCACCGCAAATACAATGGCCATCAATTCTCGTTCGTACACTGCTTTATGCCTATGTGAGGGAGGTAATGCCTGACTAAAATAAGCCAAGGGTCTCTGATTCTGCATTAAGACTGCCCCCACTCCAACACCAGATGCATCAGATTCAATAACAAAGGTCTTCGAGAAGTCGGGCAGCCCCAAAACAGGAATCGCAAGCATGGCAGATTTTAATTGTTGGAAGGCCCTCTCAGCATCTTTACCCCACGCAAAACCATCTTTTTTTAGAAGTTGTGTGAGCGGGAAAGCTATTGCACCATAGTTTGCCACGAATTTCCTGTAATATCTGGTTAGGCCCAAAACCCCACACAATTCCCTGATATTCCGAGGACTTGGCCATTTTTGCATAGCTTCCAACTTAGCCGGATCCGCTGAGACGCCATTGGCGGAAACTAGATGACCCAAATATTCAATCGTAGCTGCCCCAAAATGACATTTCTTAAGATTGGCAATAAATTGGTTTTCGAGCAAAACGTTCAGTACCTTTGCTAGATGTTCCACATGCTCTTCTTTGTTGGTGCTTTATATTAAGATATCATCGAAAAACACCAATGCAAATTTCCGGAGGAAAGGGTGAAGGACATCGTTCATCACCGATTGAAACGTCGCCGGGGCATTCCGCAGTCCAAAAGGCATTACCAAGAACTCATAGTGCCCTTCGTGAGTTCGGAACGCTGTTTTATGCACATCCGATGGTCTAACCCGAATTTGGTGGTACCCAGATTTTAGATCAATCTTTGAGAAAATTGTGGCGTCGAATAATTCATCAAGTAATTCATCAACAACTGGTATTGGATACTTGTCCGGGATAGTCACACGGTTCAGAGCCCGATAATCCACACAAAATCGCCAACTTCCATCCTTCTTTTTTACCAGCAATACCGGACTAGAAAACGAGCTCTTGCTAGGTTGGATGACACCGGCCAACAACATTTCTTGTACCAAACGCTCAATTTCGTCTTTTTGAAACTGGGGGTAGCGATAAGGGCGCACATTAACTGAACCAGCTCTTGGAACTAATTCAATCCCATGATCCCTGTTCCGACTAGGAGGCAAAGATAACCGTGGCTCGAAGACCGCTTTGTACTGTTGTATAACCCCTCGTAATTCCTCCGAAACTCCTTCCAATTTTTCTGATTGCAGCCGCTCATACTTATCACGTTCGAAGGACTCCACAACACTCAATTCAATAAGAACGCCCTGGTCTTCCTCGCCAAACGTTTTCATCATCGATTTAAGGGAGACCTGGGATTTTACCAAGCTACGATCACCCCGTAGCTGAACCAACCAATCTCCGATTTGAAAATCCATTTCCGACAAACGATAATCAAACTGGATTTTTCCCAACGTCTCCAGCCAGGTTATACCCAAAATCACATCTGCACTGCCCAAGGGCAAAGGAAGGAAATCGTGAATTATAGTTAAATCAGAGATAGTTAAGATCACACCTTTACAAATGCCTGTTCCTTGCACCGGACCGCCAGATCCCAACACGATCCCGTAGCTTGGCGAAGCCGAAATTGGTAATCTGAGTTTCTGTACAATTTCGGTTGATATAAAATTGTGGGTGGCGCCACTGTCAATTAAGACCACCACACCTTCTCCCTGAATCACGCCACGAACCTTCATCGTCTTGGGCGAATTCAGGCCTACCATCGAGTTTAAGGACAACGCCGCTACTTCAGAGTTTTCAGCTCCCATTCCTCCAACATCCGTCCCTCCTTCTTCGTATCCATCGATCCCCTGATTTTGGTCGTCAATTATTTCTTCTTCTTCCCCTTGCACAACCATAATCTGTAGCTCCTTCTTCTTACATCGATGCCCTGGCCCGAATTTCTCATCGCACTTGTAGCAAAGCCCTTTTTCTCTTTTCAATTGCAACTCCGCGTCCGTAAATCGCTTGTACGCGACATTGTTACTCCCTCGATATGTTGATTCCCGGACAGGTGTCACCGTCGTCGCCGATCCGGTTGCCCCACGGTTGTAATTCAACGAAATGGTTCGGGCTGTAGAGTTAACCGCCCCACTGGTTGTCCCACTACTCGCCCCACTAGGGCTTGCACTAGATTTTGGGCTTGCATTTGAAGTGGAGCCCGTCCTTTTCTTTTGCTGGACGTTATTATCATCTTCTATCAGTTGGGCCATAATCATTTTTGCCTTCAAGCCCACGGGCCGAAACTTTCTTAATTCACTTTGTATCTCCTCCTTGAGCCCACATTCAAATTTACTTTCCAGTACCCCGTCGCAGACGTCTTTTAGGGTTGCCGCATATTGCTCGAACCGCCGGCGGTAATCCCTCACGGTGGTTTCCTGTTGAAGCTTCATCAGCCGCGCGTAGCGATCTCCCTGGGATGCCGGACGAAATCTCTCTAACAGTAGTTTCCGAAACTCTATCCAACTAGTTATGGGTGCACAACTTTCTTCATACTGATGCCACGTCAGAGCCTCTCCCTCCAAACACAAGACCGCTGCCTCTACTTTGTCCCTCTCCGTCAATCGATTAACCACAAAGTACCGTTCAACCCGATGCAGCCATCCATCCGGGTCCTCTCCTTCTTCCCCCTTGAAGATTGGTACTTCTAATTTCCTCAAGCGCATATCAAACAACGGAACCTCTCGACTGCTAGGAGCGTGAATACTTTCGTTTGCAGCTGGGCTTGTCTCGAGACTTTTCTTGGGTTCCTCTGTTTTTAAAACCGATTCCTCATCCACGATACGCTTACCTTTATCAGTGATGGTTCTCTCCGATGAGGGAGACCCCTTTTCGGTGCGAACCACTCCATCCAACCGGGCAAACATTGCCTTCATCTCTTCCCGAACCAAGGTAAACTGTAAGTCAAGCTTAGCCTCCACGTTTATTTGTTTTTCACCAAGCTCTGCAATCTGAGTAGCTAACCCTACTTCCATGTCCACCTGCTTCACAGCCAACTCGGCTAATTTCTCTTCCAACGCTACTACTCTTCCTTCCATCTTTCCTACCATTCCCAGGACGCGGCTCTGGTACCAAAATTGTTAGGCCTCAGCCAACAATTTTATTTATCAACCGGAATAGGGAAGAATTCGAGAGCTTCCCTTTCTCTCCCAAGTTCTCCTCAGAGAATTACCATATCACAAGTGACAAAAAAGATACCTCACACTACTGCTTTCTCTCCCTTAAATCCTTACTCAACCTTCCCTGCCCACTACTAACAGAAATACAATAAATGGGCCCACACACAACAACCCCGATTACACATTCTCTTTCTTTCTCACGCGTCTCGGTTCGTAAACTTTAGTCACTCGGGGTCTATCACTTTTTTCTTTAAGGCGCACTATATAGAAAAAAAACTTACAAAAATATATACATGTATATAAAACACTTTCATGACAAGTAATTAAGTTTTTAACCAAGAAAAATAGATAAAAGATGAATAAGGTTCAAATATTAGCCTTCCAACATAGAGTCAAATGTCAATACTCCACAAAAAATAGTGAGTTTAGTATTGTTAATTTGCCTTCTGACACTCCGAACGATCAAGTATGATGATGTCAATACTCCACCCTAAAATATATGCCTTGAATATGATATTTGACACTTCGAACGACCAAGTACGGGGGTCTCGCTGCCCGGTCAGCGAGTCGGGGTCCAGGGGCGAAGCGCCTGGTTTTGGAGGTTCGGGGGCGCAATGTGACCCCGATGGGGGTTCGGGGGCAATGCGCTAGAAGCTAAATTTAAAATTAGCTTCATAACAAGTATTTAGGTTTAAAATAATGTAAAACATATATAAAAATGTGAAGCCCCAGAGGCTCCTAAGGCGCGCGCCTTGGCCGCGCCTTCCTCACTGCGCCTTGCGCCTTGCGCCTTGCGCCTTGCGCCTAGGTGCGCCCGGGCGCTCGCCTTTTAAAACACTGCCTGTAGTTAGGTTCCTTTTCTTTTGGTGCTTGGTTTTTTTGATGTCCTTGTATTCTTTCATTTTTTTTTCTCATTGAAAGCTCGGTTTATTATAAAAGAAATCAGTGTAAATGGTGGCTGTTGCATTTTGGCTTCTTCCAGTGAACAGAATCTCTAAGTTAAGATTTTGGGTTAGCCTTGATGATACCAAGTAAAATTCTAAGAAAGTGTGGTATGCCAGAACAATAGGCTTGTTTTTCTTGCATAAATGTGGCTTTTAGAAAGTGGAATGTACAATCTGTTGTACAGGGAGGGAGGGAGGGGAGGGAGCTCTAATGCTGGTAACAAAATGGCCAATATATAATATGGACACTGGTGGTATATATTTGCCATTTTGTTTTGACTGAATGGAGGTTCAGTTTGCCATCTTGTTTTGACTGAATGCTGTACAATCTCTTATATTGGTACACTGTTGGTATATATGCAGATAAGATGAATTCAGTTCTTCTAAAAGTCAGTCTGAATATGGATACCAACAGTTCTCTTATATTGGTACACTGTTGGTATATATGCTGATAAGATGAATTCAGTTCTTCTAAAAGTCAGTCTGAATATGGATACCAACAGTGTCCATATTATGTATTAGCCATTTTGTTTTGACTGAATGGAGGTTCAGTTCTATACTAAATTATGGCAGAAAACCTGAGTAAAAGCTTTTATAACATCTATATTATTGGCAGCGTATATCCGCCTAATATATAACATCTATTTACTAGCCTTTCTAAGTGCAATGCTCAATGCCTATAAATCCTAAACTAGAGATAGGTGGATAATTGACAGAGATCCATCTTCCGTTGCTTATTTTATTTTCTATAATCAGCAATTTAAGATCTTATCTGGTGATGTTCATTTTTCATAAGTCACAAACATCTTACAAAAATAACAATAAAGTTCCTGCTGCAGATACAGTAAAACTTGTATACGTAGGTTAATGATCATTTTTAGGCTTAATTAATCATGCATATTTAGTTTGTATTCACATTATTCTCTTTCCAATTTTTCCCTTTCAGCAAAGGCTTTGCAATATTTGCATAACTTGGGGATTGTACATAGGGATGTGAAACCAGCAAATGTTCTTGTAAGTGTCTTCCAGAATTACTTTGTTAATTTCGTCATTTGCTTGTCCGAAATATGTGAAAATTTCCAAGTGGTATGGCCGTTGTTGGGGTGTACTTGGCACTAAGCTTTAGTGGTGTTCTGACGCAGCTTGACAAAGATTTACATTCATACTTGGCTGATTTTGGTTTAGCAATACACCGGAAATATCTGAAAGGAATCTCTGCAGAAAATTGGAAGTCATCTGGAAAGCCAACAGGTGGTTTCTACAAGAAAAACATGGTTGGGACACTCATTTATATGGCACCTGAGATATTGAGGAAGGAAATACATACAGACCTATCAGATGTCTATAGTTTTGGTATCTTAATGAAGTAAGACTTCTTATACTTGTTGATTTATTTTTAAAGATTCGTGCCATTGCTTGTATGAACTGTGTAGCAATAGAGAATTTTAAAGGAAGCATGCATTTCTAAGCTATAATCTAGCTCCTCTACCCCAGGAAAATTCAGTCAATGTATACGAAAGCTTTCTAGATAGGACTCTTTGAAGTGTGTACATCACTCATACCATAAGATTTTGATCAATGGATTTGGACTAAGAAGCACGGATACGGACACGAGATGCGGATACGACACGACATGGACACGGTGACACATCATTTCTTTAAGATCTAGAACACGGACACGTTTAGTAAAATACACATTTTTCAAAATATATCATTTTTATACAAGAAGATAATTCAAAATTAATAAGTTTACACATTTGTATGCTTAAAAAAATGAACTTAATGTATTTCACCCTTAAAATTTATTATTTTTGCCATTTAGTATTATGTCTATTTAGTATACTTAACAAGTGCTCGATATGGACCTACATTGACTTCGTACAACTAGTGTTTGCCACATATCAATTGTGCTAACAAGTGTTCAATACGTGTCCAACAAGTGTCGGAGTGTCCAAGTGTCCGACACCTGTCGGACACGGACACACTAGCCAAACTAAAGTGTCCGTGCTTCTTAGGATTTGGATACCCATCATTGCTTTTGGGTTGTCAATAGGCCTCTCGATTGTCAGGGCTAAAACAACTTTGGATTGTGTTTAATCTATAACCAAAAAGGAACTAAAAAAAAAGAACAATGGAAGCTGCCGAAAATAATGATCAGGTTTAAATATGATGTTAGTCTTTGAACCTTCAACTTTGTTTCATTTTGGTCCCTGAGGTCAATGTCTATATTATTCCCAAATTTTCTAAAAATAATTGATTTGATCTTTGCTATTATTTTGCCACCTAATATCCACTCTCATCAGTACTCACCTTAGTCAACCCATTTGGCTCCAATACATGTAGTATATTAATACACATACTCTCGAAGCCATGTTATTCAATTTTTTTAAATGTTTAGGGATTACAACAAACACTTGGGAAGTTTAGGGACCAAAATGGAATACTTTTGAAACTTTAGGGGCTGAAATGGGACTTAAAACCTAATAATTATTTTGCACATTATCAACAACTTTAAGGTTCCCATTTGGAAAAAAAATAATAACTTTGAGACATTTCTTTTGGATAATTGTTGCAAAAATTGCTTACTGCAACTGTACGGGTCAAGTTTTAATATAATGAATGAGAGTCGTCTGCCCTTAGATTTGGAGAATAAGGCGTACTGGGCCATTAAGAAGATGGATGTTGGTCTTACAAAAGCAAGGGAACACAGTTGCAACAACTCAATGAGATTGAAGAATTTCGTTCTCAAGCTTATGATAATGCCAAGTGGTACAAAGAACGAACCACGAGATGACATGATCAACAAATTCAAAAGTGTTCATTTGAACCTGGGCAACAAGTTCTTCTGTTTAATTCACGTTTACATTTGTTTCCAGGTAAAATGAAATCTCAATGGTCCAATCCTTTTCTAATCAAAGAGGTGTTCCCTCATGGGGTGATTGAGTTGCAAGTCGGTGATGTACGATCTTTTAAAGTGAATGGGCAACGAATTAAACACTATTTTGGCATGGAAGAATGCAAATTGGATAACATCCTGCTGAATGAGCCAAATTAGTTGACATTGGTCTCGTCGAATTAAAGACGTTAAATTAAGTGCTTTTGGGAGGCAACCCAATTTATTTTCTTTTCCTCTTATAGTTCATTTTATTTTTAGTTTATTTTTGCTCCCTAGTTTCTTTAGTTCTGGATTTTCGTTTTTTGTTTTGTAGATTTGTTATTTATTAAAGAAAGAAGAAAAAAATTGCGAATCTTTGTAGCAACCTCTGTCGTGATTTTGGAATTTTAATTCCAGAATCGCATGTCGGGGGGGGGGGGGGTCTTTCCAGCCCTAATCGCAGCCCCCCTCTTTTCTCTCTTCCCCCTTCTCAAATTTCTTCTTTAATCTCACCTCTCTCAGATCTCCCCCCTTTCTTACCTTTTTCACTCATTTACTCACCCATTTACCCTTCCCCTTTCACTTTTTCACTCATTTACTCACCCATTTACCCTTCCCCTTCCACATTTTCAGATTTGCTCAAGGTTGAAGGTGGATTTCATCTCTTTTGACAATTTTGAAGTTTCAAATCCGTTTCTTCTATTGGTACATTCTTTCGATTTTAAGCTTATCTTTAAGTGATTGAATGCAGTTGCAATGGATTTTCACTTGTGTGAAGTTGTTTCTTAGCTTTTGGAGTGCAATAGGCTAGAATTTTTTGATAAATTCTTAAAGGAGTAGGATTGGGTTGAGGATTAGTGCATGAACTTGAAGCACGTGGCTGAAATTTTGAGATCTAGGCTGCTATAAGCTGAAGAGTGGGGCTGTAAGTGCATTTTGGAGTTGAAATTTGTTGTGGGTGATGACTTCTTTCATTAATCTGTGAGGTATCCTCACTACATATATTGATATCAAGAGAAAGTATAATCCCATAGGATATTACAAAACTCTCAGCCTATTCGAGAGGGCTGATAATCTCTCCCTTTCCCTCTAGCTAATAGCTAACAACCAGAAAAAGCATAAAAACAAAATATCAACAAAGGACAGTATATAACACCCACAGATGGGCCCACCCCCAGCACTCACTCCATAACTAACTTGGCAGACCCTGAAGTACCCTTTTTACCCCTTCTAGAATATTGAAGGATTATTGGAGGCCTAACATCACCATCAGGCGTCAGCTGCACCTTGTCCTCAAGGTGATAAGTATGGAATTGCTCGCGAAAGGCTGATAATAGCATCCAGGTTGCTTCGTGTTCTGGTAGATGCTTCCAACTCACAAGTAACTCGGTTTCTCCACTGAGTTGGTTTTTGCGGCAGACAAAAATGTCATCTGGTTCGGCTTGCCATTCAAAATCTTCAGTTAGCGGTGGTTGGATGGGTTAAATCGGTTTGGCTGTTGCCAACTGTTTCTTCAACTGTGATACATGAAATACCGGGTGGATAGCCGTTAACTGAGGTAGGTCTAGGCGATAGGCAACCTTCCCTATCCGTTCCATAACTCTGTAGGGGCCAAAAAATTTCGATGATAGTTTTTCATTCCTTCGGCGAGCTAAGGATGCTTGACGATATGGTCTCAACTTCAGAAACACCATATCTCCTTCCTCTAATTCCACTTCCCTTCGATGTCTATCAGCGAGTTTCTTCATTCGTTCTTGCGCCAATCACATATTTTCCCTTATTACTCCCAAGGCAATGTCTCTGTCCAATAGTTGCTACTCCAGAGTCGAGTTCACTGTGCTTTGCTCGCCATAAGAGATTAAGGGTGGTGGTCTAAGAAGCACGGACACGGGCACGGGACACGGACACGGACACGACAAGACACGACGATACGTCAATTTCTAAAAAACTAGGATACGGACACGTTGAGGATACGTTGTTTTTTTTTTTTTTTTTTTTTAAATTTTTAGTATATATATAAATTTTTTAAAAAATTTTAGTATATATATAATTTTTAATTTTTTTTAATATATATATAATTTTTTTAAAAATTTTTAGTGTATATATAAATTTTTGTAGTTTAATTTCATTCTTCCTTTTTTTTTTTTTTTAATTTAAAAATAGTTCTTGGGCTGGGCTGTGTTATAGGGTATTTGTCTAGGTTTAGTTAGAAGGAGGTTTAAGAATATAAAAGGAAAGAAAAACTTAAACGTTAAACCTACCGTACGAAGAAAACAAAGTGGGCTGCGACTTTTGGAGTTTTTGAGGTAACTTCCAGCGGCGTCTTCTGAAGCGGACGGCGGCGGCTGGTGCGATGAGAGGTGCGTATTAGGGTTTTCTTTTTAAATTTTTTTAGTTAAACAGAACTTCTGGGTCTGTAGATTTGGGCTAGACGTGTCCAATACCGTGTCCCAACGTGTCCAAGCATGCCCTCCTTTTAAAAAAAAAAAAAATAGGACACGCAAAATTGCGTGTCCGACACGTGTCCGACGCGTGTTCGGACGTGTCCGTGTCCGACACAGATTCTTCGCCAAATATGACGTGTCTGTGCTTCCTAGGTGGTGGTGGTCTACCATATACTGCCTGAAAGGGGGTAATGCCAATAGATATATGGAGTGTGGTATTGTACTAGAATTTTGCCCCCCCAAGCCACTGATGCCATTTCTTAGGACGCTCACCACAGAAACATCGAAGAAAATGTTCCACACACTTGTTCACAACCTCTGTTTGACCGTCGGTCTGCGGGTGGTAAGCAGTGCTTCGCTTCAATTATGTTCCTTGCACTCGGAATAGCTCTGTCCAGAAATGACTAATAAATATCTTATCCCTATCTGATATGATCGACTTGGGAAACCCATGTAAACGGACCACCTCTTGGATAAACTTAGCTGCCACTGTTTTTGCTGTAAATGGGTGCTTGAGAGCAAGAAAATGACCATACTTGCTTAAACGGTCCACAACTACCAGGATGGCATCGCATCCTTCTGATCTTGGAAGACCTTCAATGAAATCCATAGTGATTTCTTCCCAGATGCGCATTGGAACCTCTAAAGGTTGGAGTAGGCCTATTGGTGAGATTGCCATGGATTTATTCGACTGGCATATCAAACATTCTTCTACATATTTCTTGATATCCGCTTTCATTCCCACCCAATACAAATCACTAGTTAATCGCTTATAAGTTCGCAAGAAACCAGAATGACCACCCAACACAGAGTCATGATATAAATGTAAAATGGCCGGAAGTAAAGAAGAAGATTTAGATATAACTAACCTCCCCTTATATTTCAGAACTCCCTGTTGTAAAGCAAATTTGGACATATCATCTGAGTCATCTTGAAGCTTTTGAATTATAGAATTCAGATGGTCATCGTTACGTACTTCCTCTTGTAACACAGCCACATCAATTATCGCTGGCACTGCCATGTGAGCAAGGTGAGCAACCGGTGGTAATCTAGACAACGCATCCGCTGCCTTATTCTCCAGGCCAGGTCTATATTCGATCTCAAAATCATAACCAAGCAACTTTGACACCTATTTTTGATATTCTGGCTGTATGACTCTGTAACGCCCCAGGTTTTATTATTATCTAGCCTAGTGACGTTACTAAACTCGTATATTCAAACTAACCGAGAGCTCCGAAAATTTAGGCAGCATAACAACATACATAGGACGAAACCAAATTTTTTATACACCTGTTTGACATAAAGCAACACTTCTATATTATTTCCATCTACTCCACCTAACTTCAACATATTAGAATTCAACTTCACAACACAATACGAGTCAGGTCTCGTATTCACAATCAACGTTAGAGCTACAATCCTAAGTATAACATGCACTTAATATCTAGAGTCAACTTAACTTTATTGATCTTTAACATATTTACAACCTAGCGGAAGCATTAACAACAAGATTAACAACTAAAGATTTCTCTATCTCAGCAGCAAAATACTAGAATCAACATAATCATCAACTAATAAAAACTATCCTATCCAACGAATGAAAAGAAACAAATACATGAAACCATGTAGTCATCCCTCGTGAACCTCCTCATCTACATCACCGGGCACATAAATCTCGTCAACACCTGCATAATCTGAAAATGTTGGGGGGAAGAAAGGGGAGGGGTATTAGTACAACCACAGTACTGGTAAGTAGGTCACACCCGGTGAGCCACCAAACAACAAACATACACATTGTCATTCTAAACACACAACATCATGCTTATAAAGCGGTAAAGCAACCCACATGTGATGCTCTTACTCATGAAAACAAACGATGCTAACACATGCTTCATGCAAAAATGGGACGACAACATGAATCCATGCATCATGCTATGCACCCCCACATGGTTTCCGCACCATGCCTGCACACTCACACGTGATTTCCGCGTCACGCTCCGCACTCACATCCCACGTGATTTCTGCGTCACGCTCCGCAAACCCACCCAACACATGAATTACGTGCCATGCGCAGCGCTACTCACACGTGATTTTCGCGTCACGCTCCGCACTCACACCCACACGTGATTTCCGCGTCATGCTCCGCACACACACCCAACACATGATTTACGCATCATGCTTCGCCTCTCCCCAATGAACACACACTATGCAGACACGACTCATATGCAACATAGCCAACAAACAATAGTATCTCATGCTTATGAATTAAATAAAGCAACATGCTTAAGAATCAAACAATGCAACGTGCTTATTCACGTAGCGAGCTACATACATATATTAAACACAATGTATAATAACAAAAACAAGTAAAGCAAACGACATGCTCAAACAAACAAGCAAACTCATCCAGGTAAAAACTACTTACACAAGTTAAAAAGCGCTCCCAAACCAAACTATTGCTTGCTGGAAAATATCGGATTAGGCTCTAAGCACACCTACAAGCACAATAAAGGCTTCCCAGAGGTTAGAGAACAACCTAACAATCTCACCAACCCTTAACATAGATTAAAAGGGACCTAGAACATGCTGTAAGGTGCTGAAACTTACCGAACAGGGGCGGGAACCTTGCTGGAATTAATCGATCAGCACTGAAATACCTTGAATAAGTGCTGTCTGAAGTTCGAATTGGGTCCAAACTACACTTTAAAGAGAGCACCTAATGGTTAATAAACTATACTAAAGCTACTCTAGATAAGTTTAAAGGTTAAAGGGGGCAGAAACTTACCATTCGACACCTAAATGACCTCGATTGATTGCTGACCAATGGTCGAATGAGCTCAAAATCACTAATCCGGACCTCTTAGCCTATGGGCATTCAATCCCAAGGCTGTTCGGGTTATGGGTATTCGTCGAAAGCCAATTTCGAACCCCAACACTCATTGGTTGGCTTTCAAAGAACCTCAAACCTGCAAATTAGAGTCGTTACTAAATGGGTATCTTGATTTTGAAGTCGAATAAGCATGGGTAAACCACATCAAGGCCATTTGGGTTATGGGTAACTCAAATTCAAAGTCTAAAGAGTATGGGTTCAAACGAAAGCTTACCAAACGACACCGAAAGGAGCTGGAAATTGCGTGGGTCTCACACCGGAGTGAGTTCAACGCACAAAATCCCGTGGGTCACGTCGAAACTCACGAATTTCTTGCGTACAAGTGTTGGAACCGCACGGATCTTGGTGCCGAAGAGGAAAGAACGCAATGGAGAGAGAGACGACTACGACAACGACGTGGGCTTCACAAATCGACCTCTAAAAACCAGAAACTCGTGGGTCTCTTGCTGCCCAGGCTGAAAAGAGAGGCGAAGAAGAGAGAAAGGGATGGCGGCGCGAGCTCTTGCTTCAACGGAAGGAGATGGCGCACGGGATCAAGCGGCAACGACACGAGGTTGCTCAGGCGGCGACGAAGACGCGAAGGCTGGAGCGCGGGAAGGAGAAAACGTCGAGAGAGAGAGAGAGACGCCGTGGGGCTCGCCGACGAAGGAAGAAAATGACAGGGGGGGTTGGTGGAAGCGTGCGAGAGAGGGAGATGAAAGGAAGAGAGAGATGAGAAAGATGGGGTTGAGTTCTTGATTTTCTTTTTCGTTTCTCTTTTTTTTAAAAACCAAATAACTCCAATTAACTGCTCACTAATCAGAGAAAAACGCATACCCACTTTTCCACTAACCATTTAGCACTAATGCACAGGAAGAGGGAAAAATAAAATATCACGATTGGCTAAAAATATCGATTACAAGCCAACCTTAAATTCCAATTTTTGTCAAACTAGAATTTAAACTTGATTAATCTAAAATGGCATAATTTTGAAACGCGGGGCGTTACAGACTCTCTGTTCTAACAAATGTTTCAATGCTCTTTGATCTGTTCATACTAGGAACTTCCTTCCCAACAGATATGGTCGCCATCTTTGAACTGCCAAAACTATAGCCATCAGTTCCCTTTCATAAATTGACTTAGATTAAGCCGTGGCTGAGAGCGTATGGCTGTAGTAGGCAATAGGTTTTTGGTTCTATGATAAGACAGCCCCTAATCCGGTCCCTGAGGCGTCTGTCTCCACCACGAATGGTTGGCTAAAATTCGGCAATGTTAAGACAGGGATTGTCATCATGGCATGCTTCAAACGTTCAAAGGCCACTGTAGCTTCATCAGTCCACTGGAACCCCCCCGCTCTTTATAACTTGGTGGAGAGGTGCTGCAATGCTCCCATAGTTAGCTACGAATCGACAGTAGTATCCTGTGAGACCAAGGAAACTCCGTAATTCTCGTAAATTCTGAGGAACTGGCCACGCTACCATGGCACTGATCTTTTCTGGAACCCCCCGCTCTTTATAACTTGGTGGAGAGGTGCTGCAATGCTCCCATAGTTAGCTACGAATCGACAGTAGTATCCTATGAGACCAAGGAAACTCCGTAATTCTCGTAAATTCTGAGGAACTGGCCATGCTACCATGGCACTGATCTTTTCTAGATCCGCTCGAACTCCTTCCACTGAAACCCAATGACCCAGGTACTCTATATTTTCCTTCGCAAAGTCACATTTGTTCCCATTCACAAACAACTTATTATCCCTCAATACATTGAAAACCACACCCAGATGTTTCAGATGAGAATCGTAATCAGGACTATAAACGAGAATATCATCAAAGAACACAAGGATAAACTTATGTAAGAAAGGTCTGAAAATTCGATTCATTAATCCTTGGAACGTAGCTGGGGCATTTGTTAATCCGAACGGCATGACTAGGAACTCATAGTGTCCCTCATGTGTCCTGAAAGCCGTTTTCTGGATGTCATTCTCGTGAACTCTGATTTGGTGGTACTCCGACTTCAGATCAATCTTCGAGTAGATGCTGGAGCCATGTAACTCGTCGAGTAATTCTTCGATTACCGGAATGGGAAACTTATCAGGAACCGTGGCATTATTCAACGCCTTGTAATCCACGTAAAAGCGCCATCCCCCATCCTTCTTCTTAACGAGTAACACAGGATTGGAGAAGGGACTCGTGCTTGGACGTATGATTCCTGCCATCATCATTTCTTCTACTAGTCTTTCAATCTCATTTTTTTGGACTCGTGCATAACAATAGGGTCTCGCATTCACTGGTTCGGATCCCTCTTTCAACTGAATTCTGTGGTCAATATCCCTCGATGGCGGCAAACCCGTGGGTGGCTGAAAGATATCAGCGTAATCGGCGATCATGCTTCGCACTGAGTTCGGTAAGTCTACTGCCGTAGCGAGGAGCTCAGGAATAACCGTTAAGGTGTGACATTCCACTAAGAACCCTTGGTCATTCTCATCCCATTCCTTGACCATTCTCTTCAAAGAAACCTGTGCTCGAGTTAAGGATGGATTGCCCTTATTAGATAACATGGGGTTCCATCTCAAAACCAATTGACAATGAGTGGAGTAACCCATCTATCTTATAAATTGGGAGGTCTCCACTTATCTTTTCAATGTGGGATCCTCAACAGCCCTTAAACTCGACCTTAGCGTCGCCGAACTTGGCCTTCATAGACAGGGCTCACCAGTCGACCTCTGTAATTCCCAGGGTATATAACCACTGCATTCCCAGAATCACGTAAATATTACCTAACTCCAACGGTAGGAAGTTTTCCACGATGGTTATGTCAGCAACCTTGATGGCTACGGCTTTGCATATGCCCTTACCCTTCACCGCTCTGCCAGAGCCTAGAATTACTCCATAGTTTTTCGTCACCGTGATGGGCAACTTTAGATCGTCGACTAGACGTTGGGCGATAAAATTGTGCGTGTTTCCATAGTCGATCAGAACCACCACGGGTTGATTTCCTATGCTTCCTTTATCTTCATGGTCCCTGGAGTCGTGAACCCGATTATTGAGTTCAAGGATAGTACGTGGCATCGAGATGCTACAGAAATCAGCTTCTTCTGAACGCACATGCCTTATTTTGACGGTCTTCATTTTAGGAAGCGTTGAGACACCTTTGGCAGCATCTCAATGCAACCTCCTCGGGTCTTTAGGCTGTACTTCAGCAGCGTTTGACACTGTGAACAATGTCTCAATGCTGTTCTCTGGAGAATTTTGTGCATGTTTTCCTTTGGCGTTGAGACACTAGATATGACGTCTCAATGCTGTCTCCTCGGTTTTTATGCCTCTTTTGATCAATTTTAGTCCTTAGCTTCTACTCCATTTGTCCTATCAACTTGATATTCCCAATGGTTCTTTCAAAGATTCAGTTTCATTCCAAATGCTCTACTCCTACAAAATGTAGACAAAATGTGTGTGAAATTGGCCCATTAAGCCTCAAGACTAACAATAAATAATTGATAAAAATAGCTCATAATGCAAGCTATCAATACTTGGATGAAATATTTCTATTCATGACTTAAAAAAATGTGGGAGCTAGGGAATAATCATGCACAACACCTTAAATGTCGGGGTAATTTTGTCTATTTACCCCTTTAAAGTTCAAAGAATTATGGTACCTCATTGATGAATTAGGTACTTTACACATTCAATTGTGTGCATGAAGCATGATTAGATGGGATTACTGTATTTTCTCGTGATTTGTGTGTTTGATAGTTCTCATAAAGTTGGTTGGGCACTGCATTCACTTTTTTTTTTTCTTTTCCTTCCTTTCTTTCTTTCTTTCTTTCTGGGAGTTCTTTCTATTTTTCCCCATGAGTTTTGAATCTCTGACTTTCCTCCTGCTGCAGTGAGCTTTTGACTGGTGTTGTTCCATATACTGATCTTCGTACTGAGGCACAGGTCAGATATGTTGAATTAGTTAATTCTTTCACCAATGAATATTAGGTATTGATTAAGGAGCACTCCATTGGATCTTGCAAGCATTTCTAACTGATGAGGTCGGTTATTGAATAAGGAGAATGTACATGGACATGGAGCATTCAACCACATATTTTTTGAAACATATTTTTGTATACCAATAGTTCAGGTACACTGATTGCACCCCACTCTTTTGCAAAAGAAACGCTCTGTTTGCTATTGATTGCTATTTCTGGAGTAATGTTCTTTTCTGACCAAGAAACAAACTTTTCATTGATATATATGAAAAGAAAGAAAAAGATGAAGGAAACAAACTCCCATAAGGAGAAAAGAAATAGCCACCAAAAACCAAAAAGGAACTCCTGAAAAATACAATAAATGAAATAAAACAATGAAGAAGAACAGAGCGCCCAATGGAGAAACAGACACAAAAATCCTGGAAGCCAAACCACCAAAGCTAGACCAGAGAAAAGCATGCACAGAAACAAAACCACTGCCAGTAGGACGATAGCTTGAAGAGAGAACCATAACAAAACCAGCTATCTTATCAAAAAAAAAACAAAACCAGCTATGAAGACTGCTTCAACTCCCAAACGAATGGGAAAAAAATTAAAGCAAACCCCTACTCTCAGACAAGGAACATGCTGCAAGTATTATTGGGATGATCTTTTCAGTCTCATTCCTTTTGTAGCCTCTCTCCTCCAATAGGAATTTTTGGATATATTCTCCTGCTACCACAGATAGCAATCAGTAGTAAACAGAATGTTTCTTTTTACTCCATAGTCTCATTCATTTTTGAAATCCCTTAGCTGCCTCGTGTTGAATATACTATATACTTTGGCTTTTCTAGAACAACGTTTGTTTGCTTGCAATTAAAAAGTTAAAAGACAGAATGTCATCTATTTGTTCCTTGCGTCATGGTCCCCAGGATCTGGAATTCGGCTGGTCTGCTCCTCTTCCCAACAACATTACTGATTGCTGCACTTTCTCTTTGGAGTATGTCTGTCTAAAGAGTCAAAGACAGCTTAGATCCCTTAGGTTAAACTTCATAAGACCTTTTATGTGGATCTTTAGGAATCAAAGGATCAATGGAGCTTTCTTTCATAAAGATAGAAGCTTTTCTTTTTGATAAACATAAGGCCAACAGTTTTTGATAAAGCTTATGAATATCTTGTTCAGTGATATACGTAAGGCAAACGTATATCGCTGAACAAGATATTCATAAGCTAACGCTTTTTATCAAAAAGAAAAAAAAAAAACGTAAGGCCAACGTTTTTTATCTGTCCCAATGGAGTTGAAAAAAAGTTATTGCATGCACCTGCTGGGAAGAAGTGGATGATCGGCCCTTCTTCAACTACTTTTGTGGAATCATGGATTCTGCCTCTTGCTGGTCATTCTACCTCTCCAGAGAACGATTTGGAATCATGGACTCAGCCCCTTATTGACATTCTATGTCTTCAAATATTTTTTTTGTAATTATGGACTCAGCTTGTTGTTGGCCATTCTACCTTTAGATTGTATATTGTTTCTTATCATCTTCATGTAATGTGTTTATTATTATAAATCTAAATTATTTTGTTTATCTTAATCAAAATTGTAAAATTTACGTAAAATATTATATTTTCTAATCTCAATTTTAGAATGGATGGGAATAAACCTTTATTAATTAAATTTTAACAAATTGAATGGAATATAGCTCTAATTGTATAGCACAATAAAACTGTAGAGAGAGAAAAAAAAAAACAGCCAACATAACCCCATACTTCACAACTCTAGGTTAAACAACTTTGCATCCTAAACACAAACTTCATAACTTCAGGTTAAACAACTTTGCACTCCACTCCAAACACGGATTAAATAACTCTCCAGACTAAACAACTTTAGGTTAAAAAACTCCACTCCTTGCCCCAAATGCCTCCAAAGTATTATGTCTTGTAAGCTTACCTTCCATCACAAATAACACCCATTGATGGTGTATATGTTATTTTGTATAATTGTCATTTATCGTAATTGTACATTCCTTAAGTTAGTCTTCCATTCTCCCTGTACATTCCTAAATTAGGGTTCTCTTGTATTCCTATATGTATGTTATTCTCTAATGTGAAATAGATGAGTATTTTCCCTAATACTTGTACATGGTATCAGAGCCTTTAGGATCTTAGAATTCTCTTTTGGCGGTTAGTAGGGGTGATCATCGGTTGGTCGGCATCGGTTTTATGCAAAAACCGACGCCAACCACCGACATGTCGGTTTTGATCGGTTGGTGGTTGTCGATTTTGGGAGCTATTACGGAACCGACTGGCTGACTATAAGAAAAAATCAGTCAGTTCCGGTCGATTTTGGGAGTTCTTGTGGAGAAGAGAAACAAATGGTGTTGGTCTACGATGGCTCATTGGCTCTGGCGAAGATGAGAAAGAAAGATCGAACTAACACAGAAGAAACGAAGAGGAAGAAATAGAGAAGGGAGAAAAAGAAAAAACGAAGATGAGAAAGAAATAACGGAAAAAAAAAGAAAAAAAGAAAATCAGTAACGAAGTTTTCGTGTTATTTGTTTCTCTTCTCCGTTTCCATTTCTCCTCTTCGTTCTTTTTGCTGGTTTCGATTGAATCATCTTCTATCTTCTCTTTTCCATGGCGGTTTTGATTGGAAAAAAAGAGAAAGAATGAGAAAAAAAGATGGAAGTAGAGGAGATGTAAACAGAGAAAACATCCATGGAGAACCCACGCTGACGGAGAGAATGAAGAGAGAATGGTGAAGGAATCATGGAAAAATCCAAATACAAAAATAATAATAGAAAATTAAAAAAATAGGTAATGATTACCTATAAACCAGCCACTGGTTTTAAATTAAAGCTGACCGGTGGCTGTTTCT
This sequence comes from Luffa aegyptiaca, assembly GCA_017139565.1. NCBI lineage: Eukaryota > Viridiplantae > Streptophyta > Magnoliopsida > Cucurbitales > Cucurbitaceae > Luffa > Luffa aegyptiaca. The sequence continues at coordinate 36,282,602 of CM029400.1, forward strand.
CAAATTTGAAGGGAAATTAAAGTTGGGAAGGCGCGTATTTTTATTTTTTTATTCTTTTTTTATAATAAGTATCGGTCGGTTCGGTCGGTTTGAGCATTCTTAAGCTCACCGACCGACCGACTGGTCAGTTTTTCTACCCCGACCGATCCTCTATAAAAACCGACCGACCGAAGTCGGTTTGGTCGGTCGGCTCGGTTTTTGGGTTAAAATTGCTCACCCCTAGCGGTTAGGGTTTTCCTATAGGGTTAGGGTTTGAAGTTTGGGTCATCCGTCTTTGTTTGTGTTGAAGAAACTTTATCCCGCATTTCATTTTGTCTTTGTCAAATTGTGAGTTTTGTCAGTTTGCCAAATTTCATTGTCTTAGTTCGAGTCCTAGAGTCATAAACAAGCTAGTACTCCCTTTGAATTAGTTCATTATGATGTTTGGGGTCCTTGTCTTGTTGTGTCCAAAACTGGATTTTGTTATTTTGTTACTCTTGTTGATGACTATTCTTGTCTAACTTGGTTATATTTAATGAAAAATTGTTCCGAGTTATTTTCTCGCTTTTGTGCTTTCCATGTCGAAATCTAAACTTAGTTTAATGTTTCTTTGAAAACTTTACGTATTGACAATGCTGGTGAATATTTTTCTCACATACTTCTTACTTGTGAAAAAATGGAATTTTTCATTAATCTTCATGTGCTGACACTCCATCCCAAAACAGGGCTGCTTAACAAAAAAATAGGCATTTACTTGAAACGACGAGAGCATTATCCTTTCAAATACATGTTCCAAAGCATTATTGGGCCGATGCAGTTTCCACAGCTTGCTTCTTGATTAATAGAATGCGTTTTTCTGTCCTTAATAGTGAGATTCCTTATCGTGTTCTCTTTCCCACTAAACCTTTGTTTCCCATTGAACCAAAAATCTTTTGTTGCACTTGTTTTGTTCGAGATGTTCATCCTCATCATACCAAGTTAGATCCTAAATTCTTGAAATGCATCTTCCTTGGTTACTCTCGTGTTCAAAAGGGATATCGTTGTTATTGTCCTAGTCTTAACAAGTATCTTGTTTCCCCTAATGTCACATTTTTTGAAGATACTCCTTTTTTGAAGATCATCATTGAAAGCCCGAGTGAGGGGGAGGATGATAGGAATGTAAGTAATGTGTAATTAGGAATATTCGTATGGGTATATTAGCAGTTAGTTAGGGAGTTGTTAGAGTATGGAGTTATAAATAGAGAGAGTGGGGAAAGGGGAAGGGAGGGACTTAAGTAGTGAGTGGTTACTCTTGGATGTTCTCAAGAGAGGGAGGGTCCAAGTACCTCGAACACTTGGGTTTATAGTAATAATACATAGTAGTTTTATTCCGGTTCTTATCAATTTGGTATCAGAGCCATTCGATTCTGACATGGAGTTTGACATGAAGTTAGAGGAGATCAGCAAGAAAATGAGAGAGTTACTAAATGTCTTCAGCGACGCAACAACGAAGTTGGAGCGGAGTGTTGGAGAAATGAAGCGAAATTTTGAAGAATTTATAGAAGAGTTTTCAGCAATAAAGAGAGAGTTTAGATTGACCAAGGAAAAGAGACAGAAATCGAGAAATCGATACAGGGCAAGAAGAAAAGCAAAGTTGTCGGAGATTTCAATGAATAACAAGAAATCGATCAGAAACGATGAAGAAAGAAAGTAAGAGGAAAAGCAAGAATCGCTCGATAAAGAATAAGTTCGTAAGCAATGGTTGGCGGAAAAACAGAAGGAAAAGAGTAAAGTTGTTCAAGACTGTGTTCGTTGGCAAAAAGAAGGAAAAAGAAACAAAAAAATGGAGAAATCGCTAAAAGATTCTGGCGAAAAAAGACGGGTTACGAGGATATACGCTTGTAAGTCATCGGAGTGTGAAAATCCTGCAAGAATGGGTGAGAAAGAAATCGGTCGTGGCGAAGTCTGGATTTTCAGAGTATGATCATTGGTCGTCGATGATCTCGTGGCAAGAAATGAAGACGTGGAGAGGTCAACGCATTAGCGGCCACAAATTTAGAAAGAAAACGGAAGAAAACAAGAAGAAAACAAGAATGGCCGATGGAGGTCGTCGCCGGCGAAGCCGGAGTTGGTGGTCGGAGATGAAGCTTCGAGTCCGTTGACGGCGAACACTGGGGAAGAAGAAAGAAGCCTGTCGGAACCCTAACTTCCGCCACATTAAATTGCAGATGGAGGTGATAAGTTGTCGATGGAGGTGCAAAGTCATCTTTCATAATGAAGAAGACAAAGTCACGTGCAAGTGGTGCCAGGGATTTAAAAAGGGCCGGTTGCAAAAGTAGCAAAATGGCCCAAACTAATTGCAAAATTAGCAGCCCCAGAAATATTTGCAAAAATGGCAAAATCTCACCATCAGAAAAGTAAAATTACTAAAATGCCCATCACTGATAGAAAACTTTCTATCACTGATAGATTCTATCAGTGATAGAAAAACTTTCTATCAGTGATAGAAGTTTCTATCATTGATATTTTCTATCACTGATAGAAAGTTTTTCTATCATTGATATTTTCTATCACTGATAGAAATTTTTCTATCAGTGATAGAAACTTTCTATCACTGATAGAAAATTTTTCTACCACTGATAGAATCTATCAGAAAGACTTTCTATCATAGAAGATTTTGTAAGGGTACTAGTATAGTATATAGGGAGAATAGTAGTAAGGGCATATTAGTAATTAGATAAGTAGTCTTGGTTATAAATAGGGAAGTTAGGGGTCTTAGAGAGTGGTGAAGAATTTTAGTAGTAGTGTCCATTGTGGGACTCTTGGGAGAGTGTTAGCCCTCTCGAAAGGCTATCGGTTATATTGTAACGTCATTTCGATATTGCAATATAGTATATCAGTGTTTGGTATTTTTCTTAGTTTGGATTCCTAACAAATTGGTATCAGAGCATCGATTCTGGCCATGGAGTGGGATCGTGGGTTGGATCGTGTGTTGGAGTTAGTGTTGAAGTTACAACAGTCATTGATCAAACAAGAAGAGGAGTGGAAAGCATTTCGGCAAGAGCTCGAGGAATCACAAAAGAAACGGGAGGAAATGCAGACGGAAAAAGAACAAAAACAAAAGAAGGAAGAGGAGGAAGCAGTGAAGAGGAGAGAGTGCAATACGATGGGAGCAAAAAAAGTTAATCGGAAGCAAAGTAGAAGAGTTGCGGGAAGACGTCGAGCGTACGCATCAAGACTTCGGAAAACGCGAGGAAAAACCATCGGAGGACTTCCAAAAAGGTTCTCGAGCACAGAATCCTTGGGCACATACAAGAACTATCGATCAAAGGCGGGATGGTCAGGGCAAAGGTCGTGTAGACAACGTCGAGGTTGTAAGACGAAGCTAGAAGGGCAATCGAGGAGGAAGGAGGTCAGAGCAAAACGAAAGAGGGAGAAAACTAGAACGCGAAAACGAGGAACGAATGAAACCGAGAATCCAAAGGTTGGAAAGAGACTCGACCAAACCGGAACCGTCATTTTAATGAGAAATCGTTCGATGAAGATGCCGTGGGAAGAAGTGAAGTCATGGAGGGGGCGACTCTTCGACAATGGGGGAGCTCGAAGGAGGAACGATAGTGAAGAAAATGGAGAAAAGAAGACTCGAACGATAGCGGGAAGCCATGCCCGACGGCGAGGATTGGTATGGTCAGAGATGGAAACCTGGTGAAAACACAGACCGAAGGATAATGAACGGATGAGGGAGGCGGACACAGGCCATCACCGGCGGCACCTTCTGGTTTGGGCGGATAAGTATTCTTCGAGGCATCAACTTAAGCGTTGAGGAGGGGTGGTGGAAGGAATCGAGAGGGACGGCGGCGAAGAGACCTCTGATGGAAGCCATTACCGGCGGCGAAGGCGAGCGGTGTCGGAGAGGAAGCCGCGAAGAAGACGTCGATGGAAAGGGCGTGTGCTGGAGGGGAATAATGCGATGGGTCACGTGGGTGAGTTGTTAAACTCTAACCCTAATCACGTGAAATCAGGTCAGTTTAGGAGAGGATTGGACCATGGGCTTCTTAGTCTATGGCTTAATGAGTTGTCTCCCAATGGGCTGGTTTTAAATAAAGGGTGGGAGGCCCATTCTTTGTCAATTGGAGAAAATTCAGGAGGTTTGAAACATAAAATTTGGGCCGGGCTACATTTTATTTTAAACCCAAAAGCTAACCTACTTTCTGCAAGCTTTATCCCACGTGAAGAGCATTCTTGCCGCTGCACTTCACCAACAACCGCTGCCTATAGAGCCACAACCCGCCGTCGCCTGCAGCATAACCAACGACCGCCGCCACCGCCACCGCCACCAATCGCCGTCGGCCAAGGCACTGCCGACCAATCCAGCTCATCACCACCTCCGAAACGGGTCATTGGAGCGTTGGCCACCTAGGGTTTTCGGGTGTTGTCATCTTCAAAAAAAAAAAAAAAAAAAAAATCCGGTTTTGGTATTATGTTTTGTAAGCACACCTTGAGGACAAGGTGTCTTTTAAGGGCAGAGTAATGTAAGGGTACTAGTATAGTATATAGGGAGAATAGTAGTAAGGGCATATTAGTAATTAGATAAGTAGTCTTGGTTATAAATAGGGAAGTTAGGGGTCTTAGAGAGTGGTGAAGAATTTTAGTAGTAGTGTCCATTGTGGGACTCTTGGGAGAGTGTTAGCCCTCTCGAAAGGCTATCGGTTATATTGTAACGTCATTTCGATATTGCAATATAGTATATCAGTGTTTGGTATTTTTCTTAGTTTGGATTCCTAACAGATTTCTATCAATATATATATAAAAATTGACGAGGAAGAAGAAGATGCGCGCGCCAATCAGTTTTTCTATCACTGATAGATTCTATCAGTGATAGAAAAAGTTTCTATCAGTGATAGAAAAAAGTTTCTATCAGTGATAGAAATCTCCTATCACTGATAGAAACTTTATTCTATTAGTGATAGAAACTTTCTATCACTGATACAAAATGTTTTCTACCACTGATATAATCTATCGGTGATAGAAATATCAGTGATAGAAACTTTATTCTATCAGTGATAGAAACTTTCTATCACTGATAGAAAATTTTTCTACCATTGATAGAATCTATCAGTGATAGAAAGACTTTCTATCATAGAAGATTTCTATCATTTTTCTACCACTGATAGAAGATAGAAAGACTTTCTATCAATATATATATATATATATATATATATATATATATAATTGACGAGGAAGAAGAAGATGCGCGCACCAATCAGTTTTTCTATTGAAAGAAAAAGTTTCTATCACTGATAGAAAGCTTTTCTATCAGTGATAGAAACTTTATTCTATCAGTGATAGAAACTTTATTCTATCAGTGATAGAAACTTTCTATCACTGATAGAAAATGTTTCTACCACTGATAGAATCTATCAGTAATAGAAATATCAGTGATAGAAACTTTATTCTATCAGTGATAGAAACTTTCTATCACTGATAGAAAATTTTTCTACCACTGATAGAATCTATCAGTGATAGAAAGACTTTCTATCAGTGATAGAAGATTTCTATCAATATAAAAAAAAAAAAAAAAAACTGACGAGGAAGAAGAAGATGCGCTCGCCAATCAGGGGCAGGGGCAATTTAGGAATATAAAAAATTAATTCAAAAATTTTTCCATATTTGCAAATATTTTTAAAAATTGCTATATTTGTCATTATTTACCCTCATGTTGCCACCCATTACAATTATCCATTTAAAAAAGGTTCAGCATTATTTTTGTTTGGGCTGGATTTTGGGCTTTCCATTTATTTTCCAAGTTTGGAGCAAGAGACAAATGGGTTTTTGGGCCGGTTTTGTCTTTGTTACTAAACCCAAATAGATGATCCATTTTGGCAAGATTCTACCCGCGTGAAGAAAAAGCCCTAGTTGCAGCCTGTACATTGCCAACCGTTGTCACGTGCAAGTTCCGAAAGTGGGGACATGCAGATTGTGGGTTGTTTGTGTGCTGTTTTCTTTAATAAATGGCATGAGGCCCATTTATTTTCCAGGGATAAAAAAGGAGCAGGAGACATATGGGTTTGGGCCAGATTCTCTGTTTGTGCTTAAGCCCAACATTTTATCCTTTTTGGCAAAATCCTACCCGTGTAATACTACCCTAGTTTCCCAATATCGGATTCTTTCAGCCGCGGCCACCTACGGTATCGCCACCGACCACCTCTGCTTACCGATTACCACCAGCCGCCGCACTTGGTTGTTCGGAGCATCGACTTAGTTTTTCATTCCTGCTTAAAAAAAAAGAATTGTTTTTTTGGAATTTTTGTTGTAATACACACCTTGAGGTTTTGGGGGCCGGTAATGATAGGAATGTAAGTAAGGTGTAATTAGGAATATTCGTAAGGGTATATTAGCAGTTAGTTAGGGAGTTAGTTAGGGAGTTGTTAGAGTATGGAGTTATAAATAGAGAGAGTGGGGAAAGGGGAAGGGAGGGAATTAAGTAGTGGGGAAAGGGGAAGGGAGGGAATTAAGTAGTGAGTGGTTACTCTTGGGTGTTCTCAAGAGAGGGAGGGTCCAAGTACCTTGAACACTTGGGTTTATAGTAATAATACATAGTAGTTCTATTCCGGTTCTTATCAGAGGATGGTGATCTCTTTATCTATGTGATTATCTCTCCAACATCATCCTCTAATCCTTCTCCATCAGTATCTATTCCTCCTCGTTCACCCATCACTCAGGTATACTCCAGGTGGCCACCACAGCAACCTTCAGGCACATGTCCTGTGTCACAAGATTCTTTGACATCTGATCTTGGACCAAGTGATGATCTTTCCATTGCCCTTCGTAAAGGTAAGTGCACATGTACTTATCCTATTTCTTCGTTTGTTTCTTATAATCAGTTGTCATCACCCACATATTCGTTTATCATATCCCTTGATTCTATCTCTATCCTTAACTCTGTCCATGAAGCTTTATCTCATTTTGGCTGGCGTTAGGCAATGATTGAGGAGATGAATGCTTTAGATGCTAATGATACTTGGGACTTAGTTTCTCATCCTGCAGTTAAGAAGGCCATTGGGTGTAAATGGGTGTGTGTTATCAAGGTCAACCCTGACGAACCCGTTGCTCGTTTGAAAGCACGCCTTGTTGCTAAAGGCTATGCTCAAGTTTATGGGATTTATTATTTTGACACATTTTCTCCGGTTGCTAAATTAACGTCTATTCGATTATTTCTTCCCATGGTTGCTACTCAAGGTTGGCCTTTATATCAGCTTGACATAAAGAATGCCTTTTTACATGGCGATCTTCAGGAGGAAGTATATATATCAAGCAACCAAGTGGATAACCAAGTGGATAACAGCTCAAGGGGAGAGTGATAAAGTTTGTCACCTTAGAAAATCGTTGTATGGATTGAAACAGAGTCCACATGCATGGTTTGATAAGTTTAGTCAGACACTTGAGTAGTTTGGAATGAAGTTTGATCACTCTGTCTTCTACCGACGATCTGAGAGTGGTATTACTTCGCTTGTTGTGTATGTTGATGATATTATTATCACTGGAAATGATACATCAGGTATATCCTCTCTCAAAACTTTCCTTGAGGGTTAGTTTCATATTAAAGATCTGAGAACACTAAAGCATTTTCTGGGTATTGAAGTGATGAGAAGCAAGAAAGATATCTTTTTGTCACAACGGAAATATGTACTTGATTTGTTATCTGAGACAGGAAAACTAGGAGTTAAACCATGTAGTACTCCGATGATACCAAATTTTCAACTCACCAAAGAAGAAGAATTATTTAAAGATCTTGAAAGACACAGAAGATTGGTTGGGAAGTTGAATTATCTAACAGTGACACGACAAGACATTGCATATTCAGTAAGTATTGTAAGTCAGTATATATTATCACCTACAGTAGATCATTGGGTTGCAGTAGAACAAATTCTATGCTACTAAAAAGTTGCTTCAGGGCATGAAATCTTATATAAAGATCATGGTCATACAAAAGTTGAATGTTTTTCAGATGCTGATTGGGTTGGATCTAAAGAAGATAGAAGATCAACTTCTAGGGTTTAGTATTACCATGCCAACTAAATTGTGGTGTGATAATCAAGCTGCACTTCACATTGCATCTAATCCAGCGTTTCATGAGACGACTAAACATATTGAAGTGAATTGTCATTTCGGCTATGTTTGGTTTAACTTTTTAAGTGTTTAATTTTGAAAAAGAAATCATTTTGAAAAAAATTCTAGTGTTTGGCAACCATTGAAAATGACTTATTAAAAAATGAGATTGAGAAATAAACCATTCTGAGAGAAACACTTGAAAGTAAATTTTTTAAAAAGAGTTTATAAGTATATAATTACTTTTGTAAAAAACATTTATGAGGAAATTTAACCAAACATATGAGTGTTTAAATTCTAAACAATTTTTATACAAAATGTTTTTAAAAAAATATATTCTTGAAAAATACTTAAACTAAAAGGTATCCCAAACGGACCATTCATTCGTGAGAAAATACAACAAGGGTTGGTGTCCACAGTATATGTGAAGACAAGAGAACAATTTGGAGATATTCTTACCAAAGCGTTAAATGGAGCCAGAATAATTTATCTCTGCAACAGGCTAGACATGGTTGACATATTTGCTCCAACTTGAGGGGGAGTATGATGATATATGTTATTTTGTATATTTGTCCTTTATCGTAATTGTGCATTCCTTAAGTTAGGGTTCTCTTGTATTCCTATATATATGTTATTTTCTAATGTGAAATAGATGAGTATTTTTCCTAATACTTTGTACAGATGGAAATGGTGGAATTGAAAAATGTTAAAATGTAGGGACCAAATTGAAACATTTTAAACAATAGAAAATAAATTGAAAAACCACCCAAGCAATAGGGGGCTAAAATATATATCTAGCCTTCATTTTATTTTACTAATGAAATTACTTCTTACCGAGAAAAAAAAAAAAGGAAAGAAAAAAGCTTGGATTGAAAACCATTACTTAACTGGAAATTCCTATGCCCCATGACGTGGGTGTTGGTTTCACAACTTCGTTATCACATTTCATATCTATACTTAGCAGTGATGCATGAAAATATGTGGTTTATCTTGCCTTTTTTTAAAGTACCTGATGGGTAGATGAATGGTGTGAATTTTCATTGGGCAGGCCCATACTGTACTGGAAATGAATTATACAGAGCAGTTGCTTACCGCAGCTATTGTTTCAGATGGCTTGCGGCCAGCTCTTCCTGGTGACGAGTCTGGAACACCAACAAGGTTGTTGTCACTTATACGGAGGTGCTGGGATGCAAGTCCTAAAAACAGACCATCTTTTTCTGATATAGTTATGAACTTGGAGTCAATTTGGGAGGACAGAAAAGGTTTAGAGTCTATCACCCCTATACACCCTGATTTGTGTGGCAGACTTGGTAGTGATGCTAATGAAAATGATTATGCGTACCGAGAAGATATTGATTGGTCAAAACAGGGGGAACATTTTTATCAAAAGGTTTCTGATGCAGATAGGTGTGCTGTGAATTTCTGGCTTGATTCCTCAACTGATCATTTGGAATACCGCCCAATACTTTCTTGGGGATCCTTTTCCACCTGTGGGAGGAGAGAGACCATGGAGGATTCTCATTTCCTTTTGCCTCACCTGTGCGATGTAGAGGACATCCATGTCTTTGGGATCTTTGATGGTCATAGAGGTTTGTATTTGTAAATTCTTAACTTTTATTGAAGCACCTCAGCCTAAAATGGAGAAGGATGCAACTGCCATTAATTCACAATACTCTGTTGCTTTAGTGAGAACAAGGCTTTTGTTGAGAATCTTTTAGAATTGTTATAATTTTATTTTAATAATTAAAAAGTGGAAAGGAAAATTTCCCCCGTAGAGTCACCTCAAAATCCTTATGTTATTCTGCTAATATCTATAGATATGGTCCTGAGAAGTAGTTCTGTGTTGAATGCCTGCATTAGTAGTTAAAATATTGAATAATGCACCAAAGAAATAGTATTGAAATGGAAAATAAAATGGAAAATTAGAACATGTAACATGTTAACAATACATACGGGTGAGGAAATTCTACTTGGAAATCTGGCCAAAGCTCTTCTACTACTTGGTGCTTCCTTTTACAGGAATAATAGTGAAGATGCTTATCTTCTCTTCCTTAGTTGTCCTTTTCTTTGAAACTTTGGTGGAATAGGTTTGATATTTTTGGCCAGGGAGAAAGGAAAACTGAATTCATCAACTTTGTGCTGTCATATGTTTAAAGAGATGGAGAAGCCTGGAGGTTATTGGGCTTAATGCAATACAATCTCTTCCTTGGAAAGTTTGGCTGGTGAAAAATCAAAGAGTGGTTCAAGATGTTGAGAGAGACGCAGATCATCAGATATTACTGTCTTAGATTGCTCTTCTTTGTGTGACTTATCTAAAACTTTTTGTGAATAATCTCTCTTCTGCTAGACTCAATTGGGAAACTTTTTATGACTTCTTTGCTAGATTCTTTATGGAATGTTCTCCCTTTGTATATTTCATTCTTCGAATGAATTTGGTTTTTTAAAAATAAAGTAATACATTTGATCCACCTTGTAGATCCATTGGAAGAGAGATGATTGATGCAAAGTGGCTGGACAAGATAATTTGAGAGGCCTATAATAATTTACTTGTGCTGGAGAAGGAGATAAATGATCTATAAAATTGTTATATGTATCTACAGAGGGAAGTGAGTTAGGAATCAAATATTTCAGCAATCACTAGTGAGAGAGTTTGTTAGAATTAGCAAAGTAGTGGGGATGACAGTGACATAACAATAATAAAAGGAATTAGGAAAAGAAGATAGTTATTACATGGATAGCAGGGGTCCCTAGAAAACTCCCAGAACTTGATTCATGCTATAATTGTATGAAAGCAGTTGCTTGTCTCTAGGTGGTGGAAGCTCTTAAGAGGATGGATCCATGATTGATGGGCCCTGATTCAATTTGCTTATTATCCTAGGAAGTGGAAATTGGGCTGGAACAACATTTTAAAAAGGCAATACAGTGAGAGGCATGTGCCGTGGTTTTACTTTATTTTTTTTAGAAAATAAAAAATACATGTTCAAGAGGCCTCATTTCTCTAAACAAATCTCTTGCAGAAGCTCTACTGTGTGTGTGCGCTCTTTAGGCTTAAGCTCTGGATGACTATTGCTAGTGTGCTTTATGCTTTAAGAAACGTTGGGCTGGAAGAAGTATGAACGCATGGAGAGGGAGAAAAATTAGTTAATGAATTGTTGCAATAATCTGTAGTCAGAAAACTTAGTTTGATATACTTACCAGGTAGTAGGGGATGAAAGTGATGTGAGATGACTGAAAAAAAATAACGAAGGTAGCTGTTGTATGGATAAGTAAAACATTGATTGTTGGCTGTGACCATCCTTCTAAAGTAGGGATCTCATGAAAACTTACAAAACTCGTATATTCCTGTTTCATCTTTGGAATTTCTGCTTTAGTTCTATCCAAATTACACATCTAGAGTATCTTTCATATTAAAACCATTGATACTATTAATTGATACTATTAGCTGAAGTATAGTGGTGTAATTTAGAGACAAGCCTTTTACTAAGGAATTGTCTTTGATATGCTAGACATCCTCCTGACTTCGCACAGCCTTTTTAAATGCTCAAGGCGCACTAAGGCGTAATAGCCTTTTGGGGCTTAGGCTTAGGTGCAAAAAAAGGTGCGGACTTTTTTTCATGAGGCAGACTGTATATAAAAAAATACATAAAGAAGAGGAAGCATGATTGAAGTGGGACTGTGATGAAAAAACCCCAAGGATTAGTAAATTTTATTTATTTATTAATTAATATAGAAAAAAACCCCTAAAACGCAAGGGTTTCTCCGTTTAGGGTTGGTAACTACTATTTTTTCATTTATCAAGAAGAAAAAACCCTAAACGCAATATTTATTGCATTTAGGGTAAGTAAAAAAAATACATTTTTTTGAAAAAATAAAAAAGCTCTAAGGCGCGAAGGCAACGCCTTAGGGATTTTAAGGAAGGTGTGCGCTTAATGCGTGACTTCTTACGTGCGCCTCACCTTGTGCCTTGCGCATAGGCGCATGTCTAGGTGCACCTTCACTGACCTTGCATTCTGTTACTTTCTTCCCAATTACTAATTGCTTCAACATTTTACAAGTGTGTCAAATACCTAATGCTACAGTTTTAAGACATGCAGGTTCAGCAGCTGCTGAGTTTTCAGCTCAAGCTATTCCTGGATTCTTGCAAAGATTATGTTCCACAAGAAGGTTTTCGTTCTTTCTGTTAATATTTTCCATTTTTCACCTTTCGGCAATTTTCTTTTTACATACTAAGATGGAATCTTCTGTGTGCAGTCCTGCGGATGCATTAATGGAAGCATTTGTAAAAACAGATATTGAGTTTAGAAAAGAACTTGAATTCTTTCGCAAATCCAAGAAAGTTAAACAGAAAGACTGGCATCCTGGTTGCACTGCTGTTGTTGCTCTAATTGTTAGGGACAAGCTTTTTGTTGCCAATGCTGGTGATTGCAGGACAATATTGTGTCGGGCTGGCGATCCCATTGTTTTAAGCAAGGTGGGTTTGATGTGTGTTTTTTGCTTTTCATAATCTTTTTATTCTTAACATATTTGAGGTAATCAACATTTTCTTTCAGGATCATGTTGCTAGTTGTCTCGAGGAGCGAGAGCGTGTCATCAGTGCTGGAGGACAGGTCAAGTGGCAAGTTGATACATGGAGGGTTGGTCCAGCCGCTCTTCAGGTCTCTCTTTTGGACTTCATGAAAAACTGAAATACGTTATAGTGAATGAATGGAAATTGGATATTATCTGCCAAGTTAATGATAAATAATGTGAAGAGTTAGAATTAGACGATGATTAACTGCCCAGTTTTTTCCCGTTACACCAACACAACAGATGAAAAATTTTCTTTAGTGCAAAAGGAACCGAAAGCAGCTTTTCTTTTTTCCAATATAAATGGCTATTTTGGGGGCATGCTAGAGACCATTCTTTGGTGAAATTTACAGGAATATATATTCTATCGGCTTAAGCAAGGACTTAGTGGTGATTTTACGTGGTATATCAAGGAGAAGATACTCAATATCAATTACTTGACCTACCAGTTACATTCTTTTTCTTGGGTCTAGTGCAATTGAACAAGATTACTTAAGGAAGGTAACCCAAACTATGGTCACGTTTATTTTGAAAATTCACCGTTTACCACCTAATTATTTCAATCTTGAAAATCATTATATGAAATGCAACTCCATGCGTGGTTGGTGGGATTCTGAAATGCTTAATTTTATTGGTTCACCATTGTACACTTGGTTGTAAGTTTTCTTTGCAGTTCTTTGATATCATATGCAAAGAAATATCGAATATTAATAGGAGCTGTTGAATCTTACTAAAGAAAAAGAAAGTAGAATGGGTTAGGCAATCTCTCCTGATCTCTGTAGTAGACTTTCCTGGCTCACATTATTTATATTCAAAATTTCCTAACAAACTTAGTATCTAATGACCAATCAACCCCATCTACAATCTCAACAAATAGTTGTTGTGAACACATTCTTTCTTTTCAGATGGTAATATAATATATCTTTACAAGGATAAGGTTGTTTGCAGCAGTTGTTAGTGAAAATTCAAACAATATTTTTAGTAATTTTTTCTCATTAAATAACGTTTTCTATTGCCTCTTTTGAGCTTGGACAGGTGACTCGATCAATTGGCGACGATGATTTGAAGCCAGCGGTGACTGCAGAACCCGAGATAAGAGAAACTGTTTTGACATCACAGGATGATTACCTGGTAAAATCCGTTTTTAAGTTTTATTTTAAAGTTACAAAAAAATATTGAGATGGCTTGAGGGATAGTATGCTGTGGATACATACTGATACTATGATAGTATAATACAGTAGTTAGTGGCTCAGGTCCTTTATATGGAAAAGTAATATCGTGACATCAATTCCAACTTATGAGATGAGGACTGAAAAGAACAATTTCTCGGTAGATACAATCAAAATAGATGGCTATCAATCAAACAATATGACTGATCTTCAAGTCGATATTCATTCATTTTTCTTGATCATGAAACCATGATATTGCATTGCATATCAGGTTATGGCTAGTGATGGACTATGGGATGTCCTCAGCAACTCTGAGGTAGTTGGGATAATCAGGGACACTGTCAAAGAACCAGGGATGTGCTCGAAACGGCTAGCAACGGAAGCTGCAGCTCGGGGCAGTAATGATAACATCACAGTAATTGTTGTATTTTTGCATCCAGTATCTACAGTAGAGAGAATTTATTAAGTTGTGTAATATAGGACGCCTCTTCTATCTACCAGAAAGAAAGGAAAAAAAAAAAAACGGCTGCTTCTAACTCATTCTTTCCAAAAGAAATGTAACAATATTTCTGAAGAATCATTGTTCATAATATACAAGATATTGTGAGGTGAATATGTAGTGTAATGAAATATTTGATTCGTTAAGAAAGGCTTGTATGCTCGACCAATCATAGAACCTTTCACATCATAATCATCTTTTTGGTTGTTCAATCAGAAGAATTCTTGCTTATAAACCTGAATATGCTATGTCCACCTCAACCTAAATCCCATATGTCTAGATGGTTTAGGTATGGTCGAGCTGATCTCAAAAAGGCTCCATATACCTTTAATTTGCTGAATTCATCTATTTTCTTGTCGATCACAAATTTCCAGCTGGATCGTTAGAGTCACTCCCTTCAAGTGTTATACGATTCTCTTATTTATAAATACACCATATCATCATAAGATTTCAACCCCTGTGACCTACCTCACCATTTGGGACGGTTTCTAACGAGGGTTAACTACATAGATAGGCCATTTGAAGCCTCAAATTACACAAATGTCAATACTCTAATTTTCAGCATGTTCTAAGCCAGCTATTTTAAGTTCAATAGAGGATTGAATTTACATTATATTTTATTTTAATATGTTTAAATCCGTGAATAAAGAATGAGAAAAATAATATGAGATATTTTCTATAACTGTTGGTGGGCAAGATTTGAAAAAACTTGCAAAATCTTTCATATCTCTCATAAATTCCCTCCAATGTCTATTTAAGTTGAGGGTTAAAGTTCTCCTTTCCCTCACTGTCGGTTTGAAATGGTCTGATAATCTAGCGACCCTTTTGCCACTGTAGGTGAATGAGATTATTAACTCTAAAAAAGTATAGGATGATTATATAATGGCATATATATTAAAAAGTATAGGATGATTATATAATGACATCTATATAATATATATCTTGGTATATATTTATGGGTAAAATACACTGCAAAGTATGCATGTAGTTATCATTTTGTATTTTAACTCATGTACTGTATAAATAATTACATATATATAATATATATCTATTATATATTTATGTGTACAATATATTGCATAATATATATTTACGGGTAAAATATACGACATAATATAAATTTATCGTTTTATGTTTTAACTCAAGTACCATATAAATTTCAGTTTAACTCAAGTACCATAGACTATTGATATACTGATAATATACACAACTTAAGTACTTGAAATGCATTTTGAATGAGTACTGATATATACTATTAAAACATCAATGTTATACTTTAAACGAATTTTGAATGAGTACTCATAGACTATTGATACACTGATAACATACTTGAAATTTCATTTTAATTAGTGCTGATATACTACTGATACACTAATGATATACTTGAAATGCATTTTGAATGAGTAATGATATACTATTGATACACCAATGTTATACTTGAAAGGAATTTTAAATGGGTGCTGATATACTATTGATACACCAATGTTATACTGAAGTTGCATTGAATGAGGGTTGATACACCATTGATTCGCTAAAATGATATACTTGAAATCAT
This sequence comes from Luffa aegyptiaca, assembly GCA_017139565.1. Taxonomy (NCBI): domain Eukaryota; kingdom Viridiplantae; phylum Streptophyta; class Magnoliopsida; order Cucurbitales; family Cucurbitaceae; genus Luffa; species Luffa aegyptiaca. The sequence continues at coordinate 36,298,458 of CM029400.1, forward strand.
GAATTTTTAATGAGTATCAATGTACTATTAGTACACTAATTATATTTTAAATAAATTTTGAATGAGTGCTGATAAACTATTTTGAATGAGTATTGATATATGATGTGTGCCACAAGTGCAAGTATACACACTATCAAGTAATAAGTGGAGAATACTCCAAGTATCGAATCCCTAGGGAACGGGTTTGCAATGAAAATTCAATTTTGAACAAGAACCTCCTCAAAGTTTGGAGCAAAAAGAATAGTAACCAATAAATTATGAGAGATTTGGGTTTTTGTTTGAAAGTACAAAAAACTAAAATAACAATGGAAAAATCAATGAGAGAAATAGGGAAATTCAAGTATTGTTTCAGCCTCAGCAGAATATGTGCCCACCTTTATGCCTGCAACTTGATCAATAAGTTGAGTTCATTTGGTGATTGCTGCCTATATGCGCTCACATCTCATTCTCTCGAATTTTATACGGTTCAAGCAGAATACAACCGAATATGCCCGCAACTTATCTTGTAAGAACTTAGTTTGTGAGTCAAGTTCAACTTCCATTCAACTTTGCTTTTGGTGCCTTCAGGAGACTAAACTAATTAGAGCACCTATGTCTATGGCTAATTAAATCTTAGATAATAACGCACAAAACTTTATAACCTTAGTGGTTCTTGTCCTATCTCTAGGATGCAAGAAACAAATTCCTATCTCTAGGCTGTTTTCCAATATTGTTTTTGTGAACATGTGCACTCAACTCAACCTTTTTAGTATTGTGTTCAACAAAAACTATGTTAACCTAAGTGATCAGTCGTTTAAGCCAACAACGAAACTTAAACATCAACAAAAACAAACAATGGTAAGTGTAAGCAAAGTTGTTTTTGTAATAGGTGAGACTTTTCTCTCCTACTCAAGGTATCCACATTACTTGAATCTCCAAGTAGAAGTTTAGCTTTCATATTGGAAATAAAAGAACAGAACATAACGATAAAAGTGCACGAAAGGTAGGAAAAAAAAGAATTCATATTGCTTATATGAAATGAATACTGTTCACACGAGATTTTCGAAAAGAAAATTTGATTCGTGGGGAAAACCGACTTCTTGTATGTATTGATTTCTATGTAAGTAATTGTGGAATACAATCTCCAGTTACAATCCTTTGATGCTTTCTCTCAAGGTAGCTTTGATCTACAAAGTCTTCAAGAAACTTTAATCTTCGAGGTCTTGAAGGTTTGTTCGCCTTTGAAGGATTCTCCTGGGTGATTGAAGTAGACTTCAGGCTTCAGGTCTTCAGTCTTTTAGATGACTTCACTTCAATCTTCAAGTTTGCAGAAAAATCTAAGTTTCGGTCTTCAAAGTCTCGTAGGAGGATTGGAGCTTCAATCTTCAGGATCTTGCAGAGGGCTTCAATATTCTAAATCTTCAGAGTCTTGGAGGAAGCTTCGATCTTCAGAGTCTTGCAGCAAGACCTGGACTTCAATCTTTAAGATTCTTGCAGGAGGAATGGAGCTTCAATCTTCAAGTCTTGTAGAAGGAATGAAGCTTCAATCTTCAAGATTCTTGCAGGAGGAATGAAGCTTCAATCTTCAAGTCTTGTAGAAGGAATGAAGCTTCAATCTTCAAGTTTTATAGGAGGATCAGAGCTTCAGTCTTCCGAGTCTTCTGAGAGCTTCAATCTTTTTCTTCTTCCTTTCTTCTGCTGCTGCCCCCTTTCAAATGAGCCAAGACCTCCTATATTTATAGAGTTTCCCAATGCTTTAATGGGCTTGGGCTTAAATTGGGCTTGGGCCCATCCATGGGCTTGGATGAATTTTGGGCTTCTTGAGCCCAATTTAACCTAACCTTATGAATTAATCATACTTTAATTTAATTTCATGAACTTTAGGCTAAATTGAATTTTTAGGCTAAATGCTCATTCGATCTTGAGTTTAATCATCGTTGGATTCGATCAAGACCCTTAACGCAATTAGACGACCACAAAAAGGACACGTGGCCTTTCTTATTTTGCCATAATTAATTTTGAGATATGTATTAATTTGTGACACCCCAAAATTAAATAATGATGTGGCAATTTCTAATTGGTTGGAAAATTTCTATGCCAACAAATGCCCCCTTTTCGAGATTTATGCATAGATAGGTGTGGGTGAATCTCGAAAAAGATGACTTGGCACGAAGGTATAAGAATTTTTTTTTTCATGATTTTGACCACCCCAATTTTTATTTGAACTGGGAGTGGGATTTGAGGCTATTTTCAGGTTTTGAACCTAGAATAAAATTTGAATTCTAGTTCACCCCTATTTTGGGCAAAATTTGGACTTGAGGTAAAAATTTGAATTGTTCCACGAATAGGTTTCGAGAGAAACTTGAATTCTACCCATTTTTTTGGGAATAGAATTCGAGGTTTATCCAACTTAGCTTTAATTTAATCATGCTTTGGGTAGAATTTGGAGCATGAGTAAATTTGGATTTGAGGTAAAATTCTACCAAATTTTTGTTTGGGTAGAATTTGAATTTGATAAAATCTCAATTTGGGCTAAAATTTTGGATTATTCCCAAATTTTAATTTGAGATGAAATTCCAAACTATGGCTTGAGTTTAGAATGTAATTTGAATTGGTACTTTGATCAAATCTGATTTGGAATAAAATTTAGGTTATGTCCAAATTTTGATTTGATATAAACTTCCAAACTATGAGCTTGAATTTGGAATATAATTTGAATTGAGATCAAAGTCCAACATTGATTTGGGATAAAATTTTGGATTATACCCAAATTTTCATTTGAGGTAAAAATTCTACTCAATTTTAGCTTGGTAGAATTTGAGTTTGGGACAAAATTTGGATTATGCCCAATTTTGATTTGATATAGAATTCCAAATTATGAGCTTGAATTTGGAATATAATTTGAATTGAGATCTAAGTCCAACATTGATTTGGGATAAAATTTTGGATTATACCCAAATTTTCATTTGAGGTAAAAATTCTACTCAATTTTAGCTTGGTAGAATTTGAGTTTGGGACAAAATTTGGATTATGCCGAATTTTGATTTGATATAGAATTCCAAATTATGAGCTTGAATTTGGAATATAATTTGAATTGGGATCTAAGTCCAATATTGATTTGGGATAAAATTTTGTATTATACCCAAATTTTGATTTGAGGTAAGAAATTCTACCCAATTTTAGCTCGGTAGAATTTGAGTTTGGGACAAAATTTGGATTATGCCCAAATTTAAATTTGATATAAAATTCCAAATTATGAGCTTGAATTTGGAATGTAATTTGAACCGAGATTTAAGTCCAACCTTGATTTGGGATAAAATTTTGGATCATACCCAATTTTTTTACTTGGAAGGAACTTAAATTCAACCAAAACCAAGAATTTGACTTTGGATTTGGGTGGGTTTTGAACTTGAATTTTAGTCCAATTTTGATTTGCTACGGACTTTGGAATGAACCAAAATTTGGATTTGAGACACAATTCAAATTTTATTACTCTAACTTCGAATAAAATTTGATTCAAGTTGAATTTTGATCCAGAATTGAACTTGAACATCCTTCAAACTTTAATGTGAAATGAAATTTGAGATGATTCCAATATGGTTGAATAATCCAATGTTAAAACAAATTCACCTTCCAAGATTTAGAATTCTAACCCAACTTTGATTTGAGGTAACATATTGAATTTTAATTAGATTTGATTGATGAAAGGTAGAGAGGTCCCACTGGGCGTGCCAAACTGTTCACACGAGATTTTCGAAGAGAAAATTTAATTCGTGGAAAACGACTTCTTGTATGTATTGATTTCTATGTAAGTAATTGTGGAATACAATCTCTAGTTACAATCCTTTGATGCTTTCTCTCAAGGTAGTTTTGATCTATAAAGTCTTCAAGAAACTTTAATCTTCGGAGTCTTGAAGGTTTGTTCACCTTTGAAGGATTCTCCTGGATGATTGAAGTAGACTTCAGGCTTCAGGTCTTCAGTCTTTTAGATGACTTCACTTCAATCTTCAAGCTTGCAGGAAAATCTAGATTTTGGTCTTCAAAGTCTTGTGGGAGGATTGGAGCTTCAATCTTCAGGATCTTGCAGAGGCTTCAGTCTTCAGAGTCTTGGAGGAAGCTTCAAGCTTTTGAATTCGGCAGAAGCTTCGATCTTCAGCGTCTTGCAGCAGGATCTGGACTTCAATCTTCAAGATTCTTGCAGGAGTAATGGAGCTTCAATCTTCAAGTCTTGTAGAAGGAATGGAGCTTCAATCTTCAAGATTCTTGCAGGAGGAATGGAGCTTCAATCTTCAAGTATTGTAGAAGGAATGGAGCTTCAATCTTCAAGTCTTGTAGGAGGATCAGAGCTTCAGTCTTCAGAGTCTTCTGAGAGCTTCAATCTTTCTCTTCTTCCTTTCTTCTGCTGCTGCCCTTCAAATGAGCCAAGGCCTCCTATTTATAGAGTTTCCCAACGGCTTTAATGGGCTTGGGCTTCAATTGGGCTTGGGCCCATCCATGGGCTTGGACGAATTTTTGGGCTTCATGCCCAATTATCTTAATATCCTTGAGTTTAAATTGAACCCAATTTAACCTAAACTTAATCATACTTTAATTTAATTTCATGAACTTTAGGCTAAATTGAATTTTTAGGCTAAATGATCATTCGATCTTGAGTTTAATCATCGTTGGATTCGATCAAGACCATTAACACAATTAAACGACCACAAAAAGGACACGTGACCTTTCTTATTTTGCCATAATCAATTTTGAGATATGTATTAATTTGTGACACCCCAAAATTAAATAATGACGTGACAATTTCTAATTGGTTGGAAAATTTCTATGCCAACAAATTCAAAGTTACTTATAAACGGAATATAAGTAAAGAAATACAAGGAAACGATTACAAAGGAAATAGAAAGAAAACAAAAACATCTAGCTCTTTATCCTCTATGTCTAACTTACTCTACATTTTTCAAGGAGAGACAAGTCGTTCTTCTCTTCTTCTTTCGAATGGAGAAGCCAACAAAGGCTAGAAGGAGTTGGAAGGAGTTGGAACTCGGAGTGACAACTATAAGAAAACCGAAAATTATAAAGTAAAACTATAATAAAATTGAGGATGTCATTTTCGTGGATCTTGAGCCGCCTTTTATAGACCATCAAGGGTAGGGTTAGCTGTCGAGATCAGTGTGAGAAGTCCGTTCCGAATATAATCCCTTGATCTGAGGAGATTTGCTGAAGAATCTTGAATATTCTTGAAAATTCTGTTAATCCTGAGAATCATGGGATTTGGTTGATTCTTCTCAGATGCAGGTGCAAATGCTGGCACAATTGGACTTCTGCACAAAACCAATAAAATTCAACATTTTCTTAACACAATAACTTCTTTTTATATCTTTTTAGCTCAATTTACATATTTAAGGACTTAAGACGTGTCATGCTAGCTTTTGCACAATTTTACTTCAAATAATATGATTTTTAGCACTAACTACTTGTTTTCCAAACAATAATAATATTAGTTTTTAAGGCCAAATAACGCACATAAACGAGTGTTATCAATATTCTACTAATAAAGTAATGATATACTTGAAATACATTTTGAATGAATACTGATATACTATTAGCTACTAACTTTAGATAGAGGCAGAGATGAAGAGTTCTAAATGCTTGGAAATAGACTATAAAATGAGACGATAGAGATGAAATAATTACAATGTATGGATACGTTAATTAGAACTCTATCGTTGGCTAAGGTGCTAATCCAAGTATAAATGAATGCGATTGTAATTAATATCTGAAGCATTCTAGGGTCAGAAGTCTCTAAAAGATTTTAATGCGTTTAAATCAATATCAGATAACCCAAGGCATGCGAAATGGTGACCAAGAATAAAATAGAGCGATGGCTGTTTGCATAATATATACAATAAGCAGGATAAAAAGACGCAGAAATGAAAATACTTTGATGCATACGAAGATCAAGAAAATGAAAATAAATAGATAAGGAATGATCAAGACTTGGTTGCGGCTACTTTATGTTATTCTTGGCTTTATATGGTAAAGATGCATTGAATGGGGCATACCAGTGAATCTAAGCAAGGAATCTAACATGTACTGCCTTTCCGCTACAACGCTTCCCAAACATGAATAGTTATATTCCTATGTGCTACTCTTCATTTTTTTTTCTATTTCCCTTTATGCTTACAAGTGGTTGAGTTGTTTCTATATCAACCAAGTGAATTTGTTCACTCTTGTTCTACTTTCCACATACGATCAACCATTCTGGTGTCTAAGCATGCCACTAGTCGTATTGGTTGGCCAAACAGATAAAAGCAATAAAAATCAAAGCTCCCAAGAAGAAGCTTCAAAGAAGTATGCTTTCATTCAAACATGCTTAATACGTAGGTATAAGGAATAACATGAGGACCTCGAGGCTAAGCCTTGAAAATAAGTTTAGCTCATGCTAGGTTAAATATGCAACAATTTCTTAAACAACAACATATTCATTCACTGTAGAGGAAGGATGGAGAGTACTAAAACCAGCTATTGAGTGTGTTCAACTTCTCCTTGGCCTTCAACGGTGGATTGTCATTCCACCACCTTCCAACTTCCAGAGGTTGAAGATGAAGATAATGAGAGGAAAAGAGCTTGATTCACATAGAGTCTACATCTCGGATCCCCCTTCAAAAATCATATAAGGAGCCCTTTTATAGTAGGACATTCTAAATCAGGTTGGGATCACATTCCAGACAAGGTTATTTTCATTCTAAGTATGGTAGGCGTGTTGCATAGTGGTCCTTGCTTGCGTTTGTCTACTTTGTCGGCTTTGAGCATTTTGAGCTTACGACTTGCATCGCTCCATTAACTCTCCTGACACATTTTCAGGCACTTTCTACAAAATATCTTCGACACTCCAAACTTCTATCGCACTAAGTTTTCCGTGCGCTAGAGTACACAAGCATTAGAAATGGTGAGGCATTAGAAATGGTGAGGCAGATTAATAATTTCAAGGATGTTCAGAAGTTATAGCGCGTTGAACAACATGCCGCACCCATAGTGTGCCTTTGATTCCATTCTTTCTTCAATTTCTCTTTACTCAAGGATGTTCAGCCTATACATACATGCATTCTAGTTAAATTTAGGCACTTCATAACTTGTTTACACAAGTTATCACTATTAAAACACAAATGTTATGCTTTAAATAAATTTTGAATGACTGTTGATAAATAACTGATAGACCAATAAGATATACTTGAAATGCATTTTTAATGAATAATGATATACTATTGATACATCAATGTCATACTTGAAATGAGTGTTGATATACTACTTATACACCAATATTAGTACTGAAATTGCATTTATAGTGAGTGTGATAGAAATAAACTATTCACTCGGCAACGGAAGATTATGGTTTCTAAACAATTTAAAAGCCAATTTGGGATCGAATTTGGAGCTGATAGTACCAAATAAGTACGAAGTCATCATCCTAATTTTAGCTAGTTTCATGGTCATTTATATGTTTATATGTTTATTTTATAGGTTATCGAGCATTTGGGGTTTCGTGGGAGCATATGGACCAAAAAGGTACAATTCGAAGTAAAAAAATCAACCTTTGGTTAACCCATGCGTCAAAAGATTGGAAGCAAGAAGTCCCGTAGGCACAACGTCTCAACACTACATCACAACATCTCAATGCTAGGTGACAACATTGAGATGCTATGCTCAATGCTAGGTGACAACATTGAAATGCTATGCTCAATGCTACAAATTGTTGGGCCAACATCAAGACGCTAGAAATGTGCTGTCAACCAAATTGCGTTGGTAGAGTCAATATGCTATGGACTGCGTCTCAACACTACTCCCAGTCCTATAAAATCCTCCTTATGTTTTAGGTCAATTATGAGGATTTAGCTCAGATTTTAGATTGTAGACACCATTTTCAACTTTTCTCTCTCGTGTACATCCTAGTTTAGGATGAACTCTTGAGCGTTAGGGCTCCGCCTTCGCGTGTCTATGGTCGGGTGAGCTCAGATCGTCGATTTGGAGTCATCAGATTTCTAAGTAAAGTATTGTGAAACCTTTGTTGTTAATTTGTTTGATTCAAGCTTTAATTGCATTTTAGATTTTGTATTTATCCTTAAGCATGATTAACATAGTAGATTGACAAGCTACATCGCTACTGTCATGTTTGACTGAGCTATACATGCTAATTAAGATCTGTAACCGGCGTGATTGCATGCTTAATTTGAGTAGTAAATAGGTTTGATCGTGCGAGCTTGAGGTTGTTCCTCGACTCATAGCTTGTATGGTAGACTTAGGATCTAAATCGAAACTTAGGATTAATTAGACTTTTCCTAGTTAATTAGGACGATCTAATACTCCCACATTCCTAATGTTGTTAATCGGTTAATTATGGTGCACATTTAGTTAATTAGAATTGGTTTCGATGCTTTTGTCGGACTAAATAACTTAGGGGAAGCATGGGTTTCTTTGGCTTTTCCTGCGAAACGATTGAGCTTTTAATGCTAGAATCATGACCTTAGAGAGTAGTTAATGATCAACATTTCCATAAACCCCAATGTTCTCTGAATCGATGGTTGATAGGTAAGATTGTCCTTTTTCCCGCTTTTATTTCCTCTTCTCGCATGTTTTATTGCTTTTATCCAAATTCCCCTTGTTTCGGTTTTACAATAAATCAAATTTATAAAAATTAACAACGCGTTGTAGAATCGTATGGCAACACTAGGGGGATGAATAGGGTTGCTTAATAAAATAAATTTTTTCGCTAAATTAAACTAATTTGATTTAATCTAAATTAATTTAATAAGGAATATAAAATATAAAATATGCTAGAAATATTTGAAAATTTTCCTACGCATACAATCAACTCAAATAAATAATCAAATAACGGAAATTAAAAGAGTAGAGAGAAAGAGATAACTGGTAAGGGTAAAAAATATACCTATTTTACCCTTATATTTAGCTCATTTTCTTGTCAAAAGTTGCATGTTTAGATCAATTTTACTATTCCCGAGCTCTAAATATGTTAAAGTTGATGAATTAGAGAGTTGAGAGTCACATTTGTCAAATTATGCTTAAAAGTTCTTAAAAAGACTCATTTTGATATGAATTTGACTCAATTTGGTGTTGTGCAGAAAAACAGAAGGAATCTGGAAAAACCTAGAAATGCGACCGCATTTCTGAGAAGGCAAAAAAGAAATGCGACCGTATTTCTAGGCAGACAGAGGCCGTTCCGAGTCCGTCGTGGGTCGTTTTGAACGAGACTTTTACGCACCTAACCGGCCGTTTTGACCTTGAAAATGACTGGGCTACCTACCAGCACCTATTTCGTGGCTCCTCAACCACTCCCCACACTATATAAGCTCGTGATTAGAAGAGAAATTCAAGCAGAAATCACTGGGAAGAAGAGGGTGGTGACCGAACCCTAGTTGACGCCCATGAGTAGGGATGCCCAAGGTCCTTCTTAGATGACTAAATTCTAACCTTAGTTAGACATCAAACCTTAGTGTTTGTAGGGATTTTCACCCTATTCCCATTTGTAAAGGAGAGTAGAGTGTCGAGCGAACTCTAGAAGGATTGGATAAAAGAAAAAACCCTAGTTTTAGCTACTGCACCTTATTTCTAGCACTTGTTACTTTTCATTTACTTGTATTCTTATTCTTTATTTGAATGGAAAGTTATTCATTTGCACTTTATTCCATCATGCGTAGCTAAATCTCCTTGAGGGGTTCAATATAGTGAATTCCTTTATGGTTCAATAGCTTGAAAGTGTTTATTTGCTTAAGTTTTATTCAATGCATGTCATTCTTTATCAATTATCATTTTGAATCTTGCTGAGTTTAAATTGATCACTTATACTTTGCATGCTATGTGAGTTTGATCTCGAAAGAGACGGACGATATCGGTTCTCATAAAGGTGATCGGAGAAAAGGCTTGAAAGAGTGTATTCGGTGTTATAGGGCGAGGCTGCCTAAGGCACCCTATAACAACTATAGGGTTATAGATTGCATGCTTGCTTTATCTATGTCGGAGTCGAGTCACAGAAATGTGCATAACGGTACTCGCTTAGCCTTCTAACGGTTCTTGGGAGCAAGGCCAAATAGAAGTTAAATCTGACCCAATGCATTGAATAGACTTAGGTTGAATAAGCTATAATTAGAGTTATTTTCCTTTGGATGAAACTAGTTGAACACCTTGTTTATTTATTATTGTTTTCTTTACTTGTTTATTTATTCTATTTTCCAAAAATCATCATCAACTATTTCTTTTGTTACCTATTCTAAGCAATCTTTGAACAGTTTCTTCTTCAAATCTGTGTTTCCAATTTAGTCCTCGTGGGATCGATACCCTTGGAATACTTCTAAGGTTTTTTTATTACTACGTGCGACAGTATATACTTGCACTAGGTGGGCTGAATTATTCTTAATCTTTATCTATCATCTTTTCTAACTTATCCATCATTCAGCCGACACGCACCAAGTTTTTGGCACCGTTGTCGGGGACCAAAAGTGAAACCAGTTTTTGTTTATTTTAGATTGCGATTCGATTGCGACCGCATTTCTGTCTCAAAAGGACTTGACTTTGATTTGAAATTTTTCTCTTGCAGGTTAAGGTTAGTGCATGAACAAGGGGTGTCCACTCCTTGATATCGATCCTGAGATAGAAAGAACCTTTCGTTGTCGTCAGAAAGAGCAAAGACGAAAGAGAAAGGAACAACAAGAGTTGAGCGCACAGGAACTTCTAGAAGAAGCTTCTTACATACAAGAGTTTTCGATGGAACAACCTGGAGTCGATCCTCAAGTTGACCAACAGTACCATGGAAGGAAGAAAAATGGTGGGAGAATCCCTTCAGCTCCTCCAGTTCCACTGGTGCCACCACATGAAAATCCAATTTATATTGTTGAAGACCGCAATAGAGCAATAAGGGACTATGCCTTACCCATTTTTCAAACTTTAAATCCAGGAATTTTGGAGCCACCGATAGAAGCTCCACAGTTTGAACTGAAACCAATGATGTTCCAAATGTTGAATACCATGGGCCAATTTTCTGGACTTCCACATGAAGATCCACATAAACACATCAAGCTATTTTTTAGAATTTGTAGTTCTTTTAAAGTTACAGGAGTGCCTAAAGATACTTTGAAGCTAAAATTTTTTCCATTTTCTTTGCAGGGAGATGCTGAAGCTTGGTTGGACTCATTCCCTCCAAACTCCATCACTTCTTGGAACGACTTGGCTGAAAAGTTTTTAGAGAAGTTTTTTCCTTCGAATAAAAATGCCAAATATAGAGTTGAAATTATTGCATTTAGACAATCTTATAACGAACCTCTGGATGCAGCCTGGGAAAGATTTCAAAGGTTGGTTCGGAAGTGTCCACATCACGAATTTCTTGCTTGCATCATCTTAGAGCATTTTTACAGCGGATTGGATCAAGCTTCGAAGGCACTAGTCAATGCATCTGCAAATGGATCTTTCTTAAAGAAGTCTGAAAATGAAGCACATGGTGATAACATGCAAAAATGTTATCATTCTCCTATTATTTTTAGCTAGTTTTGTGCTTAAATTGTGAGCTTTAATGTCTTTTTATGTCGACTTTGTAGAAAACCGAGTTCGTGAGGCAAAACCATGAATTTTATGAATTTCAAGACCTAAATGAAGACTTTGGGCCATAAATGGAGCAAAGAAAAGAAGATTTTTGAAAGGGAGGCCCAAAAAGCCCAAAAGGAAGAAGAAAGGAGGCCAAAATCCGCACATGGGGCTTATAGAAGGCCTAGCGTCGAGACGCTAGGACCAGAGCGTCGCGACACTTGGCTTGCAGTGAAGAAAGATCTGGAATCGCGACAGCGTCGCGACACTGTGACAACTTCTGCGCCAAGAAAAGAGTGACGTCACAGCGTCGCGACGCTACCGACTGGTTCAGCAAGAAAGCCTCCGTCCAACACCTATAAAAAGCCCCCTCTCCCAAGGTTCAAATCATCCCATTTTTTGGGGAGCTTTCCCCTAGCTCAATAGAGAGAAAAAGTGAGAAGAATTGTGGAGAGAAAGGTTGGAATTGAGCGAGATTCCAAGGCTCAAGATTCGAGATGATCGTAGCGGGAGCTTGGGATCAACTTATCGGTTATTTCTTCCTTACCTCTTTATAATTCCTTTTTGGTAATTTGAGTTAGGCCTATGGATCAAGATCACTTGGGAAAAATTATTCCCATTTGTGAGTAGATCTTGAGACCTAGGGCCGTTATTCTTGCTAATTGGATATTGTAGCTTAATTCATTAGATAATTGTAACGAAGTTCTTCATATTTCATCTATGCAATTCATTCTTAATGCTTTTAATCTCTTGATCACGGATTAATTGATGTGTTGGTCTAAATTGATACTCGACAGAGAGAAATTAGATTAGATCCTAATTGCATGGCTAACAATTGCTTGGAGCACGGGAGTGAAAGAGAATTGTTAGAAATTGATTATGAAGTTGCTTAATGTCATACTATGATTAACTAAGGAGATGGACACATGAATTAGTTATGTTAGTATGAGATGTGGAGGAGCTTGAAAGAGAAATCCGCTTAAAATTACTTCTAGATTTATGGAATTGAAGATTAGTAAGTACATTCATCTAATTAATTGAGCTACATATCCAAAAAGCTAGATAACGCCCTAGGTCAAGTCCCCTTAATAGGAAATTTTCTTTAATTGCATGATTTCTTTAGTTTCTTGTAAATTCTTAGTTCTTGAGAGTTGATCTTCTAAGTAAAATTAAAACATGATGGTTCTTGGTAATTAATGGAATTAATTCATTTTCCCTGAGGATTCGATACTCGGAATACTTTCCGTTTTAATATTACTTGGGCAACCGTACGCTTGCGGAAAATTGCACAACAACATGCTATTTTGGACACCATAGCCACAAACAATAGACACTTGGGAGAAACTGAGCCAACAACAATTTTGAAGAATCCAGCTAAAGCAGTAGAGACAGAGGCTAATTCTACAATGCAAGCTCAAATCAAGGCTATCCACAGCATGATGATGGGCATGACTTTGGGCAACCAAGCGAACATAGCCCCTACCATTGCTATTTTTTCTCCCTGCCGTGAAATTTGTGGTGGGGAACATATTGCTGATAACTGTCCACTAAATCCCGCGTCTGTCTTTTATGTAGGTCAATAAGGGAACCAAAACCAGAACAGATGGAATCCATACTCGGCTACGTACAACCCAGGTTGGAGACAACATCCAAACTTCTCTTGGGGAGGACAAGCCGACTCAAGTAATTCCAATACAAATCAGTTCGGGAAACCTCTTACACAACAACAGCCACAAAAGAACTTCCAACCAGTCCAAGTGCAGAATCAAGAGTCAAATCTAGAGGCTCTTATGAAAGAATACATGGCAAGAAATGATGCCGTTGTTAGGAATTTGGAAGTACAAATTGGACAGATTGCTCAAGAAATAAAAAATAGACCACAAGGGACGCTGCCCAGCAAGACTGAGATCCCTCACCGAGAAGGAAAAGAGCAGTGCAAGGCAGTCACCTTGAGAAGTGGACTAAAGTATGATGACTCAAAATACCCTGTGAATCAAGAAGTAAGGAATATCCCAGAAGAAGCTCAAGAAAATTTTTCAGAAAAGAAGTCAGAAGTTACCTCAGAAGTTATACAAAATAAAGAAAATGAAGAAAAGACCAAGGAGCATGAAGCCTTGGAAGAAAAAAAATGAAAATTCAAGTTCAGAGAAAAAACAGGGGAATGCGACCGCAAAACCTAAAAAGTTTGTTATAGATCCAGAATATAGACCACCTCCTCCATACCCTCAAAGATTTAAATATGCTTCATAGGATGCATAGTTTAAAAAGTTTCTAGATGTTTTAAAGCAGCTCCATATCAACATTTCGTTGGTAGAAGCACTTGAACAGATGCCTACTTACGTGAAGTTCCTGAAGGACATTCTATCCAAGAAAAGAAGATTGTGAGAATATGAAACAGTTGCACTTACTGAATGTTCTAGTGCATTGGTCAAAAATGAGATCCCTCCCAAACTCAAAGACCTAGGAAGTTTCACCATTCCATGCTCCATTGGAGGAAGGAATGTAGGCAGGGCATTGTGTGATCTGGGATCTAGAAACCTATCGTCGATAGACTTTAATCACAATTGCAATTATCAGCAATTAAAGTCTATCACTGATAAATGATAACTCAACTGATAGACGATTTTCAATATTATCAGTGATAGTCATCGATAGACTTCAATACAAGTAGAAGTCTACATGTCATAATCATTAAAATATTTTAATACAGAAAAATCTGTTCATTTTGATCATTTCAATTTCTTTTCATTTGGTTTCCTCTATTTGTGTTTTTCACTGATGGCCATGACAAAAAATAGATAAAAGTCTAAGAAATAATATTAGTCTATCAATGACTATCATAGATATAATTCTATTACGCTAATAGTCACAGATAGAATTCTATCAGTGACTATCACTGATAGAATAAAGGAAAAAACGGGAATAATAAAAATTCATTTAACAGATTTGCTATATTTTCATTTTTTTTTCAATTGTCCTATATTTGCAAATAGGAAAACATAAATTACTACCCATTACTATTATCCAAAATTTTATAGTGTTTCGAAAATCCCTACTCCACTCCCCAATGCTCCTTCTTGAGTATTTTCCTGCAACGGTTCTCTTATGGGTGAAAACCAAATTGGCTGAGCAATTTTTTCCAGGTTCAAGAGTAAACCTTTATCGATCCTTTTACAGGTTCAAGACCCAACCTATACCGATCTTTTTAAACGAGTTCAAGATCAAACTAGTACGATCCTTTTGAAAGGTTCAAGATCAAACCACTACAAATCTTTTTTCCGGTTTGGTTTTAAACCACTCACTCAATTCCCAAGGTGCTCCCACACCTTATTACAAGCTCCTAGTTGAAAAAGAAAAGAACCTCACAAAAGAAAATACCTATTGAAGGTAAAGTACACAAGATGAACACTCACAATTCTCACTAAAAAATTCCTCATAGATTTGCAATAAGCCGGTTTAAGAATAGGAAAATTGCAGTGGGTGGAAAATTGGACCAAATTAATAGCAAATATAGCACCATATAAAAAAAATTACAAATATAGCAAAATATATCGAAGTCTATCTGATAGACTTCGATTATCAAAGTTTATCAGCGATAGACTCTGATTAATCAGAATCTATCAGTCTACTGATAGACTCCGATTATTCAGAGTCTATCAGTGTCTATCGCTGATAAACTCTGGTTAATCAAAATCTATCAGTGTCTATCAGTGTCTATTAGTGACTATCACTGATAGACTTTGATTAATCGAAGTCTATCAGCGATAGACACTGATATACTTTGAATAATCAGAGTTTATCAGTGATAGACACGGATAGAATCCGACAACAACTTTTTGGTCTTGTACAATTAATTTTGATATATTTGCAATTTGTTTGAAACTGTGCTATATTTGCTATTAATTTGGTCCAATTTTCCATCTATGCAACTGCTCCTTAAGAATATGAGAGGATTTTGGAGAAGAAGAGCAAAAGGCTTGAAGGCTTGTAGGCTTGTTGGAAATTTTATCAATTGAGTGTGTGTTGGAGGAGAATGAATTGGCTCAATTTATAATACGAGAAATTGAGTTTTAGCCATTGAATTAAATTCAAATTGGATGGTGGGGGTTTAATTTGATGAAAAAGGAAGGGATTTTGAATTAAATGAGATTAAAATTAGGAGGAAAATGGAATTGAATTTGGTTTGAAAGGATTAATTTTAGGAAAAAATTTGAATTAAAATTGAGATTTGAAAATGATTGAAATTAGGGAAAATACACTTTTGGTCCCTGAGGTTTGGGTTAGGTTTCATTTTGGTCCCTGAGTTTTCAAACTCGACAATTTAGTCCCTGAGGTTTGGATTTCGTTTCATTTTGGTCCCTCCATCCATTTTTCCGTTAAAAACTAACGTAGGGCTAACGTGACACTATTTTTTTTTATTAAAAAAATTATTTTAAAATTTTCTAAAATAAAATAATAATAAATTAATTAAAATATTATTTTTTAAATATTCTTTCTCTTTTTTTCTTTTTTTTTTCTTTTTCGTATTTTCTAGAACCATCCTTTTTCTACTTCAAACCCTCTTTCTTCCCTAACCCAGCTGCTTGCCGGCCGTCGGCCGCCGTCGACCACTACTTGCCAGCGGTCGGCGGCCGGTGCCATTTTTTTTCTTCTTCTATTCTTCTTTTCTTTTCTTTTTTCTCAAACTTTTATGTTTTTTTTTTCAAAAAGAATATGAAATGCTTGGTCGAACATTGAAGCTCAGATGCTCCGTCAGTCGTCTCCTCCGCCGCCTCCACCACCGATGCCATCTCCTCCGCCGTCTCTGTGAATCGTCGAGGAGGAGTAGATTTGGTACGAGTTTTGACAGGAGTAGATCTGATACGCCTTCACCACCGACCGCGTCTGGAGCAGATCTAGTACACCTCCACCACCGGTAGTGTCTGGAGCAAATCTGGTGCGCCTCCACCACCAGCCACCGTCTGGAGCAGATCTGGTACGCCGCGCGCGAGCAACCTACGTGGAGCGCTGAATGGGCTTCGACGGCGAGATTTGGAGCAGATCTGGTTTTGGTTTCTTAAACACTTCAAATCTGCGATACCCACGACCAGAAGACTATAGATCCGTGGAGGAGGGGGAGCTATTGCTCGGAGAAGGTGTCCCCGGCGAGAAGGAAATGAAGACGAAGGTGGGTTTTTGGATTTAAAATAAAAAAAGAAAAGAGAGAAAAAGAAAACAAGAAAGGAAGGATAAGTAAAAAAAAAGGAATGGGAGAAAGAAGGGGAAAAAAAAAATTCTACCGCGGTGACGGCGGCCGGTTGCCGGCTGTGACGGCAGGGGTGGCCGGTGGACGTGAGTGCCTGGCAGACCATGGCTGGACTTGAAGTTGAAGAAGAAGATGATGAATAAGATGAGGAAGAAGAAGGAAGAGGAGGGAAAATGAAATTAAAAAAATATTTTTTTAATTATTATTTTATTTCAAAAAAATTAAAAAATAAAATTTTTAATTATAAAAATATTGCCACGTCAACAAACCGTTAGGATTTAATGGAAAAATGGATGGAGGGACCAAAATGAAACGAAATCCAAACCATAGGGGCTAAATTGTTGAGTTTGAAAACTCAGGGACCAAAATGAAACCTAACCCAAACCTCGGAGACCAAAAGTGTATTTTTCCCTTGAAAGTAGGATGAAATTGGAGTTGAAATTGAGATTTGAAAATAATTTAAATTAGGATGAAATTAGAGTTGAAAGGATTAATTTTAGGATGAAAAAAATGGAATTAAAGAGGATTAAAATGAGGATAAAAAAAAAATAATAATAAGGATTCAAATTAAGTCCACGATAACAACAAGTGCACAAGCACATGTTGACTGATAATTAAACTTGGGATATTAGTGGTATAATTTGGTGTATCAATTGTATAACCGATATACTTTATATTTCATATATCAATTGACTAATATACAAAATATAAATTATATCAAATATATTACTGATATTCATGTTGATGGACCAATTAGGGTTAAATTGGAATAATAAAAAAATGGAAATCAGATATCTTTTTTTCATATTTGCAAATTTTTTTAAAAAAGGCTAGATTTGTAAATATACTGATGTGTTTTGTCATTTTTGCAACCGCCCAAAAAATTAAATTATATACAAAATACACCATAGAACTTTAGAGTAGATTCAACATTCAGTTATGTTTCTTATACTTGGAAAAGTTTTATTTGAACTCTTGAACAATTTGAATTTTTTCCAAAAAATACCCTTGGATATTTTCATTAAAATAATGAATTAAAATTTTGAAAATGAAACTAAACAGGGGCGGATCCATGTAGGGGCTAGCCCCCCTCAAATTATCCGGTCTTTATAAAGACAATTTATAATATTAATATTTAAAAATCATATTATGTAATGAAACCAAAGCTTGGTTGTTGGTTGAGTGGTACTAGGCAACCACAAACTTGGCATCAAAACACGTGGAAGGATATTTTTATTTTTTGATTTTTTCAGCTCCCCACAAACCTTCCCCTAAACCTTCCCCGACTTCCCCTTCCAGTATAATGGGCATAACTTTAAAAGCCCAAAACCTAAAAACATATGAAATTAGGTTTAGAACTTAGAAGTGCAACCAATCGTCACTTTTTATAAATTTTTTTTTCTCTTGCCAGTTTAGAAACTTTTCAAATTTCACCCTAGGATTGAATTTTTAGCTTTAAGGATTGAATGTTCAGCTTTATCGAAAAAGTCAAAAAGGTATCATTTGTTTTTTTTTTATTTGTATGTAATTTGTCATTTACTATTCACATAAATCATATTGTGTGTTTTTTTTATTATTATTTCCAGAGTTAATAATAGAAAACATAATTCATCTTCACTCGTCAAGGATCCGACCATCATTGACATGACAAGTAAGATTCGTATTCTTATGAGACTTTTAGTTTTTATAACTTTTAGTTTAGAAAATTGTAACTAATGTTTTTTTTATTAATATTTGTGTAGACTTTATTCGTAATCAAAATGGAGACACATTATAAAAGAATAACAACAACACAATCATCATCTCCAAAAAAGAAAAGTAATACTAGTTCTGATAGTGATAGATCTTATACAGAAGTTAATTTAGGAGAGCTACCTACAAATCCTGGTTTAAGAACTAAAGTTTCTTATTACAGTTTTAATATTCAAGATCAAGTTCGTAGAACATATTTACAAAAAGGTCCTTGTCAGCCTTGAAATCATAATTTTCCATTCAAGAAATTTGGAGCAAAGTCAAGACGATTTAATCCAGTTTGGTTTAATGAATATTCTAAAATTGGTTCGAATACAATATTTCAAAGGATGCTACATTTTGTTTATGATGGTATTTGTTCAAACCAAAAGTTAATGAACAATCAAGAAGTGAATGTTTTGTAAGTGAAGGTTTTCTAATTGGAAGAAACAAGAGTAATTACAAATTCATGTTGGTGGTCCTAATAGTGCACATAATCAAGCTTGGGGGTAAATGTGAGGCTCTCTTTTGAGACAAGAGCAACATATTGAGACATTTTTTTAATAGGATGTCAGATGAAGCACGAGTTGAGTATTAAACTCGATTAGGTGCATCAATTGAGTGTATTTGATTTTTATAATGCCAAGGGCTTCCATTCCATGGGCATGACGAAACAGTGGATTCAACAAACCAAGGTAATTTTGTTGAAATTTTAGCTAGACAACCACAACATGGATATTGAAGTTGTTACTTTGGAAAATGCTCCAAATAATTTGAAGTTGATTGCACCTGATATTCAAAAAGATATTGTGAATTCCATTGCAGCCGAAATTTTTAATGCAGTTATGAGATATATAGGTGATAAGTTATTTTCCATCTTGATTAATGAATCCAAATATATATCTACAAAGGAGCAAATAGCAAATGTATTGCAATATGTGGATAAAGATCATGTGATTGAATGATTTGTTAGAATTATACATATTGCTAATACATGTGCTCTATCACTTAAGGAGGCTATAGGCTATTGATGATTTTTTTTTTTCTCAACATGGGTTAAGAATTTCTAGTTTGCAAGAACAAGGATATGGAGCAAGTGATATGCAAGGTGAATTCAATGAAATGAAAGCACTTATTTTGAAAGAAAATGAATGTGCCTTTTACATTCATTGTTTTTCCCTTCAACTTCAATTAGCTCTTATATGGCTACTGCAAAAAATCATATGGAAATTGCTGGTTTTTTTTTTTTTTTTTTTTTTTTTTTTTTTTTTTTTGTTACAGATATGATTAATGTTATTGGGGCATCAACAAAACGTTGAGATATTCTATGAGAAAAACATAATATGAAAATTTTTGAAGTTTTAGATAATGGTAAACTATCAAGTGGTTGAGGATTAAATCAAGAGACAACAATTAAACAACCAGGAGACACACGATGGAGATCACATTATAACACCTTAATGAGATTTATTACAATGTTTACATCAGTAGTTGATGTACTTGAGATCATTGTACAAAGTGGATCAAATTCATAACAAAAATATGAAGTAGAGACTCTAATAAATTCAATCTAATCATTTGTCTTGTTTTTCATATACATTTTATGAAAATTATCTTGGGAATCACAAATGAGTTGTCTCAAGCATTATAAAGAAAAGATCAGGATATTGTGAATGCAATGAATTTAGTCAAAATTTATAAAGAAAGACTGCAAATTATGAGGTAGTCTAGTTGGGATTTCATTGTAGGATGTAGTTTCTAATTTTTGCAATAGCTTTGATATTCAAGTTCTTAAGATGTATAATATGTTTTTGATTCAAGGACGACAAAGACGAAAATCTCAACCAATTACGAATTTGCATCATTATCGTGTTGAAGTTTTTTATGCGGTTATTGGTTTGCAATTTCAAGAGTTAAATAATCATTTTACTGAAATAAGTATTGAGTTATTTCTTTGTCTGGCATCTTTGAATTTGAGTAACTCATTTGTTGTTTTTGATAGACAAAAGTTTAGTCAGCTTGCTCAATTTTATCCAAGACACTTTTTAGCTATTGGGTTGTCTATACTTGAGGAAACTTCAAAATTACATTGTTGATGTCCACTCAAATGTAGAGCTTTTTAAACTAAAAGGCATCAGTGATCTTGCAGTAAAAATGGTCATGACGAATAGAGATAAGGTCTATCTATTAGTTTATCGATTGCTCACCTTGACATTGAGTTTACCTATTGCAACAACTACTGTAGAGGGAACATTTTCTACCATGAATATTGTGAAGACTCGATTGTGTAATCGAATGAGAGATTGATGGATGAATGATTGTCTCATAGCTAATAGGACCAATTTAGTCCTATTTATTTATTCTTAATCTAACCTTGTTAGGGTCGATTTTACTATTTAATTGTCTATTTTGTAGATAAATTGTGCATTGAAGGCATCAGGGACGAATCACACAAATTGGAGCTAAATCGGACGATTTAGAGCGTTTTTGAGCTACCTTGAAGTCCATGGATCTTGAGGAGGTGAGAAGACCCGAGCGGATCATGACGAGCCCTAGGAATAGTGGTAAGGAGTCAAAGGTTCGAGTCCCAAACCAAGCAAGCAACAAAAGAAGACCAAAGAAGAAACGTCGAGACGCTATGACGCTGACCCGATTAGATTTCTTCGGCCCAAAGGTGTAGTGTTGAGACGCTACGTCTAGAATTTCTATATAAACCCTCGTTTTAATTTCCGCTGTAGGTCAATTTAGTTCATTGTTTCTGGTTTCTTTTTTGATTCCTTTCTGTATTTTACTTTCCAGACCTTATATTGTATGCTTTTTAGTTATTTTTCATTGTTTATTTCATATTCCATTGTACTTGGTCATGAGATTTAGTCGGTTTAACCGTCGGCTACACCCGTTGACGCCGATTAGGTGATTCTTGGGCAATTGAATGGACTTTGTTTGTCAATTTCTGTTCTGAAAAGTTTTATTTAATCTATTTTACAATTGAATTTTGGATTCAATTCGTAGAATAAACATGCGCAGTAGGTTAGATTGACGGCCTAACTCGCAGCTCGTATGTTTATTATTTGCTAGTTTGTAGTGCATAAACTGATTCATGGGCACGAGTCCCAAGAACAGTTCTCTAACTTTGTTGCTCTGCATGATTGATAGCAGGCAGAAATGCCGCTATTTTATCCCTAAATTAATAGGCTTTTGTGTGCTTTTATGGTATTTTTATATTGAATATCTAATGAAATTCATTATTTTGTCCCTAGGAGTAATTTGTGGAAATATGGAGAAAAAGAGCCCCAAAATTGAGATATTCAAGCCATAATTTCCAAGTTGGGTCAAGAAGGAAGCCCAAAAATCATCATGAAAAGAATTGATCCAAAATATGTGGAGAAAGCCCAAGAATCAGCCCAAATCCGTGCATGAAGTTTCTGGAATCGGCCTAGCGTCACGATGCTGTCCAATTCTTGCCGCACAAGTCGAAGTGACGTCACAACGTCGCGACGCTGTCCATTTTCCAAGCCTATAAAAGGCGCCTCTTGCTCCCAATTTTGGCATCAATCAATCATCAATCATCCTTCCTTTTCCTCTCCTTTAGTCTCCTTTTAAGGCTCTTAAAGCCTTTTTGAGGGTAGAGTGTGAGATTTTTGTGGGAAACATTGTAACGAGCATTTTAAGAGGCTCGGGAGCGTGGTTCGAAGGGACTCCGTAGCGCAAGCAAGGGGTTCTCGACGGTCACTTTCCTTACTCTTATCTTGCTCTATTTTATGCTTTATACTATGTACATTTGGGAATTTTTGACCACGTATAGCTAATCCCATTTGAGGGTCTTGGAATGAAAGTATATAGATAATTGTTATTCTTAATTGCCTATCTCTTGTCCATTTACTAATTATTTGTATGGATGTTCGTAATGCTTTATGTAATCTGGCCAATTATATATTGAATTGATTCCTAATGGAAACTTGACGGAGAGAAGTTAGGATAGATCATAATCCATACAACTGAGTTTAACCGCTCATAGTGACAGCGAGATTAGTTGGTTAGACTTAGATTCCAAAGATGAATCAGAGCGTATTAATTAACGAATTTAATAGCGCTAAGGACACTTAGGTTATTAATATGAGTTAATTACAATTAGGGGAAACCGAAAGGAGAACCTATGTGCTAAACGGAGATTCTAGGTTTATAATTAGTTGGGCATTGAGATAGGACAATTAGAATAATTAATTAGCTATATTCTGATTTTCAAGACCCCGTCTCACATTTGATTCTTTCTCCACAATTTTTATTTCGATTGATCGCTTGAATTCTTTAATTGCTTTATTTCTTGATTTGTTTTAGCATGAAGTGTTGGCTCCTAAATAATATTTCATTTTAGTATTTTTAGTGTTCACTTAATTATCTTGCTTAAATACCGTTCTTCCTCCCTATGGATTCGATACTCGGAATACTTTCTGTTTTATTATTACTTGGGCAACCGTACGCTTGTGGTAATAGCAACAATGATAGGTCTAGGATCCAAAGTAGTGTTAGAAATAATTTAGGCCTAATTATTTCTAGTGCTGGTTGCATAAATAACAAAATGGGACAATATATTACCAAATATAGAAACCTGGAAAAATAATTACAAATATGGCAAAAATTACCTTCAGACCGTCTAAATGACCAAAATATCCTTCTATCGTCAATAGAATTCTATTACTGATAGAATCTATCGGCAATCACCGATAGAATCTATCAATGGTAGAAACCTTCTATCACCAATAGATTCTATAAGTGATAAAAAACCTTCTACCACTGATAGAAAGATTGATTTCTATTAGTGATAAAAGATTTCTATCATTGATAGAAGGTCTATGATAGCGGGCAGAAATGTCGCTATTTTAGTCCCAATTTATTAGGCTTTTCTGTGCTTTAATCGTGTTATTAATGAAAATATTTAATATATTCTGTTATTTTGTCCTTAGGAGCAAAGTCGGTGATTTTGGGAGAAAAAGTGCCAAAAATGAAGCTAATGAAGCCCAAATCCAAGCTTGGATCAAAAGGGGATCCAAAGAGGCCAATCATGATGGAAGAGCCCAAAAAGAAGTAAAGAGAAGGCCCAAAAATTAGCCCAAACCGAAGCTGAAATTGCTGGAAAATGGCACAGCGTCGCGATGCTGTCCATTTCTTGGGCAACAAGCCACGTGCATCACAGCGTCGCGACGCTGTCCCCAATCCGAGCCTATAAAAGGCACCCCTTGGTGCCTCATTTTACCATCAATCAATCCATTCTTTCCTTCCTTTCCTCCCTCATTTGGCTCCTTTGGAGCCTCTCTCAAGGCTTTCTAGCCTTTTTGAGAGATTTTCTTAGTGGGAAATATTTGGGGAATTTTGGGGAGCATCCTAGGAGGCTCAAGGAGTGTTCGACGGAGCTCTGAGCGTCAGCAAAGGGGTTCTTCGACGGTCAATTCCTTTCCTTTTATGCTCTTAATTATGCTTTCTATTGTAAATGTTGTGGATATTTTAGCTATGTATAGCTAAACCCCAAATTGGGGTCTTGAAATGAAATTATAGTCAGAATGTTGTTATAATTACCTGTCTCTTGCCCTTTTTCCTAATTATTTGTATGGATGTGCTTAATGCTTTATTCAATCTGGCCAATTGTGTAATGATTCGATTCTTAATGGAAACTTGACGGAGAGAAGTTAGGATAGATCATAATCCATGCAACTAGTTTAATTGCCCGTCGTGACACCGGGATTAGTTGATTAAACTTAGATTCCTAAAATGAATCAGAGCGTAATAATTAATGATTTTTAATGGCGCTAAGGACACTTAGGTTGTTAAAATGAATTAATTACAATTAGGGGAAACCGACAGGAGAACCTATGTGATTAACGGAGATTCTAGGATTATAATTAGTTGGGCAATGAGATAGGATAATTATAGCAACTGTTTGGCTAATAATTGATTTTCAAAGACCCCTCTTCCCATTAGAAAACTCTTTCTTCGCTTTTTATTTTTTATCGATTGATCAAATTATTTTCTTTAGCTGCTTTGATTTTTGAATCCTTTTTAACTGCATGAACTGTCCCCTAAATATTATTTCTCCTAATTATTTTTAGTGCTCAAGAGATTTTTGCTTGCTTAATTTTCGCTTCGCCTCCCTGTGGATTCGATACTCGGAATTCTTCCGTTTTATATTACTTGCTACCCGTGCACTTTGCAGTCATCAGTCTATCAGTGATAAAAATCTTCTATCACTCATAGAAATCTATCAGTGATAGAAATGAATCACTGATAGATTTCTATCACTGATAGAAAACTATCATTTTTTGTTTCTAAAACCTATGTCACTGATTTTGTTTTTATAATTTTGAAGTAAAACAATATGGAAATTGAACTGGAAGAAAAGAAAAACACAAAGCGGAAGTTGAAATTTAAAGAAGGGGAAACCTCAACAAAACAAAACAAAAAAAAAAAAAAAAAAAAAAAAAAAAAAGAAAAAACAAAAGGTATGTACAAATTATCACGTATACAAATACACTATTAGTTTCTATTAGCAATAAATTTCTATCAGTGATTCTATCATCTATCACTGGATTTCTATCACTGTGATTCTATCAGCGATAGATTTCTATCACTGATAGACAGGGGCAAAATGGGAATTAAAAAACGATTAAATTTTTTTTTCTATATTTACAATTTTTTTATAAAACTTGCTGCTATATTTGCAATTAACCATTAGATTTTAGCCACCCATTATAATTTTCCTTATTTCTAATGTCCTAATCTGTAATGCCCCTAAAAATCAACCTAACAAGGAGACATTACTTAACTTTTCCCTAATGTCAACCTCATGCTCCTAAGATTTCGGCAGCATAATGACGTAACTTTACCTAACCCAAATTTTATTTACTACCTGAAAATGAGGTTTACACACTTCTATAATTCTAAATAACCAACCAGCAGCTACATTACACATCAGACCCAACATAACATCCACAAATTTCCAACCATACAAACTTTATCAACTACCAAGTAAAAATAGGAACCCAAATAACTAACTCATAACTTTCAACAACACTAACCTCACTTGACACTAATCTTTACCCAATTACATCGTAAAGGGAAACAACCAGAATACAACTCAGCTCAAATCAAGTAATATCGAATAGGAGATTACAAGTCCATAAGAAAACAAAGCTAAACTACAAAGTACTAAGTTTATCTACTATTATATTCTTTCTCATGCTTCCTCCTCAGCATCACCAGGCTCCAAGTGCTCCTCATCACCTGCAAAATCTAGTGGTGGATCAATACAAAACAACAGTACTGAGTAAGTGGCTCACACCTGAAGAACCATCAAACAACGTACAACATACAAGGCAAACATCATGCTTTTCAATCACAATTACATGCCTTATATACAAGGTGAGCAATCAACACATAGAACATACTCAACTAATACAATCGTGCAACAACCATGCACCTAACACATGAATTCCGCACCCTGTAATGCACACTCAAAACACATGAATTCCGCACCATACCACGCATACTCAAAACACACGAATTCCGCATCATGCCATGCAACTCAGTTTTCTCTCAAGCTCCACGAGCTCACTCAACACTCGTAGCCCTCACAAAGCTCTCTGAGACTGACTCCTTCGAGTCACGCCGACCCCTGACCATATTACCCAGGGCCTCAACGTTTCTCTACGGCGCTCAGCGTTCGACCCTTGACCATATTACCCAAGGCCTCGAACTGTGCATCGCCCCTTGACCATATTACCCAAGGCACCCGATGACTTTCACAACATATAGACTCATCACATCGCCCCTTGGCCATATTACCCAAGACACCTGATGCTCCTCTTAATCCATTGGTGACATACCACCCCTCGACCATTTTTACCCGAGGCACCTGGTATTCACCTGACTCTCCTTTTTAATCACACAAGGCCCTCTGACCTCACAATCTCACTGAATGCATGAATCCTACACATCATTCCACTAGACCATGCTTTATGCCCGGAAGCCATGACAACTATGCAACACGCTCACAACATAAATAACATGTTCATTTTGACAATCATAATGAAGCACCAAGCAAATCAACCAAAATCTATCAAAACATCCCAACAATCCAACATACGCAACAAACATCTAGCCAATATCTCACACAACATATAACTCAAGAAGCGATATGTATAGATCATAGAAATATAACATGGACAAGGCATACAACATGCTAGCACACAACAAACAGACTCCACAGGTAGAAATCCACTTACCTAAAGTCCTAACGCGCTCCTAACAACTCAAGGAACGGTCCTAAGAACAATTAGCCAAGTTTTAGAGGTCGGAACTCAATCTAAGAACTAACTAGGAATATGAGTATTGCTTAAAAGAGCTGCTCTTACCCACAAGTTGGTTCCAATCTTATTGGGCACCTAGGAATTGAATGGAACCTGCGCCAAAAGTACCCAAAGCTTAGATACTAATTTACAGCACATACGTGAGTTCGAAAAGGGTGTAATACTTGTTGTCCCTCACCAAAAATTACCAAAAACCACCCTTAAACCTTATTCGAACTCTCTGATATCGCCTTGAACCTAAAACAAATGATACCCAAAGGTTAAGGACTATTCTACGACATAAAATCGAGCACAAAATACTTATAGCTCGCTGATACTTATCGGAAGCTCGCCGAACAGCTTCAAATCCTTGCTGTTTCGTGGTCGTAAGGGCCTAAAATCGCATAGCAAGGTCGTTAGAGGGTGGGTAACTCCGAACTAAGGCAATTTAAGAATACACGAGTACTAAGTATACCGGAAAGAAAAGGAAGGCGAACTTGTAGCTGGCTGAAAATCCAAATCGTGCACAAGGGAGGCTGGAGAGATGCGAATTCGATGAGGTTCCTTGTCGAGCTCACGTGGGTTGATCTGCGGGCGATACAACAGAGCAGGTAAAAGGATTGAATCACGAAAGGAAGCTTCGAGGATGATGAAACTCATCGAACAATGAAGAGATTGCGTGGGTTTTCTACCCCGATGCTCGTCGGAGTCGTGCCGAAGGTCCTATAGCGTCGCATGACTTGGATGAGAGTACTCGTTCGCGGCTGGCCTCACGGGGAGCACTCGGGCTGTAGGTTCGTCGCACGGCGGTGGCGGCACGTCGAGGTGGTCGCGGTTGCGGGCGAAAGAAGAGGAACGAAAGGGGCTGCTGGTGGTTGTGCGAAACCGAGAGGAGAAGGGATGGGTGGCCGCGCAAAATGAGAGAGAGGGAGGATGATGGCTGCGTGGGTGCTGGCGGCTGCTGAAGAAAATCGCAGGGGGTGGGGGTTTCTTACGCGCGAACACGAGAAAGAGAGGGAAGAGAGAGAGGCTAGGGTTTTCCTTCTTTCATTTCTTTTTCTTTTCTTTAAAAAAAGACTCATTTTTCCCTCTAAATTCCAAATTTTAACACCTTAATTTCCTCTGAGATGAGAAAATTTGTGGGTAACTTTAATTTCCATAATTATGAAATTTGATTACTTAAACCAAAAATCTCAACACTGAAATACTTTGCTTCCGCCAACTTAATTCCAATTTAAATTGATACTTGATCCAAAATATAATAATTTCAATAAGCGGGGCGTCACGTAATCAATCCACTAGAGTTAGTGCAATTGGGTAGTTTGTTAGTTTGATGGGTTAATCAAATTAATCAATGAATCAATTAGGTTCTAATTCGATGGACGATGCATGATCGGATTAGATAGCTTAGGTGGGCTTAAGGTCTTTCATGGGTTTAGGTTAGATCGATTGAGCAATTTAGCAAATAAAATTAGCCATTAATTGGAAGTCATTCAATGATCAAACAAACCATTCAACCCCAAGAATCTCCCTAATCGGTGTTGCGCATTTGAATTAAGTTTCCTGCTATTTTATGTTTCATGCTATTTCAATTTATGTCTTTTAATTTTCTGCAATTTAATTTCCCGTCTTTAGTTTCCTTGCATGTTAGTTTCCTTGCATTTCCCTCATTTGCATCAAAATCCCTTCTCTACTCCTTTTCAACTTGAAATAAATAGGAAGTAATTACCAACCGCCACTCCCTGAGGAAAACCCGACCACTACTACTGCAAGTAGTTTAGTGTTCGGAGTTTATAAATTTTATTTGAGTTCGAGACTCGACAACTCGTCCCTCCAGTAGCATATATTGAGAAAAATTTGTTTGAAAAGTTAAATAATAAAGTTATCATTGATCGATTTCAGAACATGAAAACTCGTAGAGGACAATTGTAATGTATTATGTATTAAATTAATTCATCTATGAAGATATGCATGATTTATAAGATTTCATTATAATTTTTTTATTACATTTTTATGTATATTGTGCCCCTCTATATGAAATTCCTAGATCTGCCACTACACTAAATGATGAATGAAAAGGACTAATTTCTTGAATAATGTACTTTAAAAAAGAAATGACAAAATTAATATAGTTTTAAAAACGGTAATTTTAATAATGTACTTAAAATAACAAATTACAAAGTAGGGGTGAAAGTTGAAACTAATGACAAAAATAGGGTAGTTAGAAATTGTGTACATGGTACATGATTTCGGTGTGGATGAGGTGGATGAAATCGTGTACATAATATGCGATTATCATAGAAATCGCGTACACGGTACACAATTTAGGCTGGTAAAAATCGTGTACCTGGTACACGATTTAAGGTGAAATCGTGTATCGGGTACATGATTTCACTGAATTTTTTTTTCTTCCCATACTTCTTTTTTGATTTTTTTTATAAATAATTTAGTTAAAAAAAAAACAAATATAGATAACTATATTGGATATTTTTTCTTCCCTTAAATTGGATATTTTTATTATTTTGAAGTAAATATTTTTTTTTATAGGAAAAATACACTTTTGGTCCCTGAGTTTTAAAACTCAACAAACTTACCCCTGAGGTTTGGATTTCGTTACACATTTGGTCCCTTCGTCCATTTTTCTGTTAAATCCTAACAGTTTGCTGACGTGACACTATTATTTTAATAATTATTTTAATTTTTTTAAAATAAAAATATATTAAAATAATAAAAATATTATTATTTAAATATTTTTTTTATTTCTTTCTCTCTCCCTTTCTTTTCCTTCTTCTCTTTCTTTTACTTCTCCTTCTTCTTCATCTCCTTCCTCTTCAACTCTGGTGGCCAGCTGTCGCTGGCTACTGGAATTTTTTTTTCTTTCTCTATTTTCTTCTCTCTGTCCTTCATTTCTTTACTTTTTTTAATAAAAAGAAGGGAGCTCTGCGGCGCCGGCGACGGGTTTCTCTCGGTTTCAGATCTGAAACCGAGAGGAGGAGGCGCCCTCCCTTCTCCCGTCGTCGGCACCGGAGAGGGATGAGCCTCCCTTCTTTTTATTAAAAAAAAGTATAGAAAGGAAGGAAAGAGAGAAGAAAAGAGAGAAAGAAAGGAAAAAAAACTTTTTGGTGGCGCCCGCCGCCGTTCGCCAGCAGCCGGCGGTTGGCCACCGGAGTTGAAGAGGAAGGAGATGAAGAAGAAGGAGGAGTAGAAGAAAGAGAAGAAGGAAAAGAAAGGGAGAGAGAAAGAAATAAAAAATATTTAAATTATAATATTTTTTTATTTAAAAAAAATTAAAAATAATTTTTTTATTAAAATAGTAGTGCCACGTTAGCAAACTGTTAGGATTTAACAGAAAATTGGATAGAGGGACCAAAAGTGTAACAAAATCCAAACCTGAGGGGTAGTTTTGTCGAGTTTTAAAACTCAGGGACCAAAGTGTAACTTAACCCAAACCTCTGGGACCAAAAATGTTTTTTCCCGTATTTTTTTTTTATAATTATTATACATAGATATTTTTTTTTTTCTAAAATTGCACATATAACAATTTTTTAATTAAACAGAATGTCTATTACAAAAGCTTTTTAAGTAGAAAAAAATTAAATATAAACAATCTTATGGAATTAATAAGAACTCAAGTGTTGCAGCGTGGTGGTCTTCTATGACGAGCTCTACCACGAGGTTGAGACACTTCCATGTGTGATTGATGATGAATCACATCATAAATATCTTGTTGGGTTATGTCACCATGTCGAGAACTTGAAGCAATGTATGTCTGATCTGCCAGTGACTATACATGAAGAGCTGAAGTGTCATCATCAGAGGTTCTCTTGCATGTCTTTGTACTGTGATGTCGTCGGCATCAAGCGACAACTCTGTAAACTGTGTTGCCAACCATGGAATACTTAATCTAGACCCATGCAATTCAGGGGGTCGAACTCATAAAAAATCCTCACATACCTGATCCCAATTATACTATAATGAGCCAGTTATAAGTTCTCCATCTATAGGTAATCTGAATTGCACTGCAACATCTTGAAGTGTAATAGTACACTCTCCACAAGGCATGTGGAATATATGGGTTTCAGGTCTCCATCGCTCAACTAACGTAGTAATAAAATACCAATTTAGTTGCATGAACCCAATTTGTGCAACCCCCAAAATCTGGCCTATTGTAAATAAGGCACTATGTGTTAATCTATATTAATATTTTGATTAAAAATTGCCTCTCTTCTTCGACATTGTAAGATAGTAGTGGATTGATTATCCCATATCAACTGTGAACGGTGCTTACGTTGTAAATGTAAGTGTCTTGGATTAATTGGCCTAGGTTCCATATTTATACTGAAAAATTAAAAACACATAAGTCCACTAACAACTACATAAGTCATTGGCAACTGCATAAGTCATTAATATAAAATCATACAAAACAATTCAAAATTTTAAATCATACAAGGTGGCCCATATAAGTAAAAAAAAACCACCCAAATCAATCCAAAAACCACACAAATCAGTCAAAAAAAGTATCCAAATCAGTATAAAATAGTCCATAAACGATCCAAATCAATATTAAACAGTTCACAAATCATCCAAAAACCATCCAAATTAGTCTAAAACAGTCCATAAACCTAAAATAAGTCTAAAATATACATAAAAGTCTATTAATCGATCAAAGAAAAACTAAAAGTTAAACCAAAAAAGAATGAAAATTATGCTATACGAAAAAAGAAAAAAAATCTCCTACCTATGAAGTCGACGGACGTGGAACTGCAGCGACAAGGAGGTTGACGGACGGCGGCACGACAACGACGACGAGAAGAGATCGACGATGACAAGCGATTAGGAGAGAGATGAAACAAGTTGAAACCCGAGGGGGGGCCTGCGGCGTGCCTGAGAAAAGAGATGTGGGGTAGGGTTTAGGACCACATAAACGTGTACATGGTACACGATTTTCTTAAAAGAAAATTATGTACTATGTAGACGAGTTCCACATAAGACTTGCGTACACGGCACGCGAGTTCGCTGACACCACATCAGCATGCCAACAATGCAAACGGTGACTAGTCAGCGTGCCAACAATGAAATCGTATCCCGTTTGGGATTTACCTCTGGAATCGCGTATAGCGTATGCGATTCACCCTCGTAATCGCAACCAACGACTACGTTTTACCTAACTCACAATGCAGGTACACGATTTAGCTACCTTACTTTTGGAATTAGTTTTAGAACTCCTCTATATCTTTTTTTTTCTTAAACTACATTATTTATAAAAAAAAAATCCAAAAGAAAACTGACACAACAACTGATGTTTAAAAATTGGAAGGCATACATGACAAGATTTTTTATATTAATCATATAAATTGATGTGGTACAAAAATTAATTTTGTGAATGATACAGTAATTGATGTCAACGATATCTTTTTAAATTGAAATGAATGGCAACAACGATATTAATCTTCTAGTCGAACTTGAGTTGTAAATAATGTTATGTATGCTTTTCATTTTTTTACATTCTGCCATCACATTAATTTTGTCCTTCATTTATAAAAGGGAAACAAAAAACTTTTCAAGGGCATTTTTTTGGACAATTTCAAATTTTAAGGGTTAAAATGAAACTTTTCAAAATCTCGAGGCATAGTTAAGACTTATTCTAAAGGTCAAGAATATTCTTTTAATATATTAAAAAAAAAGAAATATTGATATCACGACTAAGTGCGTTTTAAAAATAATTGAGTGCATTATTAAAATTTATAAATTTATAAAGAAGGAACAAAAAAGCAAGTATATCATATAGAGAGAGAATAATGAGTGTCAAAACTTTTTTAGGTCTCATAGTAATTTTAAAAACCGACCAACCTATTAATTGCACATTCTGATATATAGTATCCTCACAAACAAACTCATTTCAATCCTCAAGATGTGAGATCTTTTCAATAAAAAACTAAAAAAAAAAAGTAAAAAGATGTAAGATAATTTCAGCAAATAATATCTTTGGATTTAGAAATAATTAAATGATGATGGGCAATTGGGATTAATTTAATCATATGCTGAAAAAGAAAATGGTGTCTGTGGGAATCTTTTTTTTTTTTTTTTTTTTTGACAACGTGCCTATGGGAATCTAACTTAACTATATATTAATATATATATATATCCATTAGCCGCCAACAAGAGCATAGCTCAACTGGCATAAAGTTGTATTGATAACCACGAGATCTGTGGTTCAAATCCCCCTACCCCCATATTGTCAAAAAAAAAAAAACGCATATAAAGATCTTAATCAAATGTCACTAGCTAAAGCTAGAATTGTGCCATGCATGCATCATTGTTCTTGCGTCATTTGATTTGTGTTTTTAAAAAATAAGTTTGTATACTTTTCAGATATTTATTTTTCTTTTAATTTTTTTTAATTCTTTTACAAATAATTTTAAAATCGTAGAATAAGTTTAAGGGGCAACAAGAAATATGGCTAAAAATAAATAGGTGGCTTGAAAAATGGCTACAAACGTTTATAAATTAAATAGATGGCTAAACGATTTACTGATTAATAAATCCCTATTTGTAAAAGACAACAATGCCCCCCAACAAATTGCCCAACCTGTTATTAACGTTTAAAACAAAAATTAGAGTTTAAGAGAGATAAAATATACCCCTAAAAATAAGTTGGAGACATTTTAGGAAGTTTGAAATTCAAAAATCCAAAAAACAAAACTATTTTGAAAATCTAGATCTATTGGAAAAATTTGTTTCTTGGCAAAAGAAGTCAATACCTTTATTGGGGAAGGAGTACAGAGTTCAACCTCCCTTCGTAGAGAGAAACACCTTCGGAATGCATTAATTGGAAAAACAGTCCTGTCAATAGGAAGATATACTACCTGCAACTAAGAAAACCTGAAAATTAAAAAACAAATAAGAACACAATAATTATGATACCTTAAGTGCTGCAATTATGACATATCATAACATCGCTCAACCTCCCACCAGAACCGCCCTCATGCATTCGCTCCATCCCATCGGTCCATCTTCGTCTTCCACACCTCGAAACCCTTGAGAGCCAAAAACCTCCATTCCCCACCATTTCCCACCGCCAAACAGAGTGTATATCGCTACCTACCTCTCACATCACGCCGACAACCCACCTCCGCCGTGCTGACGACCTTCCCCTGCCGTGCCGACGACCATCTCTTGCATGCTCAAACGATGCTTCTTCTACGCAAGGACTGTACCAAAAAATTTGAACTAAGATAACAGCTTCATTTCCCTTCCCTTATATTTGCAACGACCTCCCCCTACTTTATAGACAATGCCTTGATTTTAGGGATTTGTTTTTTTTTTAGCAATATTTCGTGATTTATGTGAAAAAGGCCTGTTGAAGGAGAAATTTTGTCCAATCACAAATTGCCACGTCATTATCTAAAATTAATGACAAAATTACGAATAATTAAATTTGGGACCAATTATAAAGTGACATGTGTCCCAAATTTAATTTGAAGACAAAGTTGGCCAATTATAAATTTTTAGAGCCAAATGTCCATTTGATCAATTAATTAAAAATAAATTATTTTGATCAAATTAATTAATTTGACCAATTAATTAAAGAAAATAATTAATTGGATCAAATTTCGGTCTTTTAAATATTTGGGTCAATCTGGTTTTGGGTCAAATATAAACCATACCTAAGACCAAATAGTTGAACCCAAGACCAATAAAACCCAAGCCCAAGTTGTTAGGCCCAAAAGTCACCAGGGCCCATCCAGCGAGAACTCTATAAATAGAGGGGTTCTCCTCCATTTCAACGGTTCAGAAATTCTAGACTCTCACAAAGACAAGAATTTAGAATTTTAAAGCTCTCAAGCAGAACCAAAGAATTCAGAGAGATTCCACCAAGTCTGAAGACCGAAGACTCTCTGCAATCCATATAATTCAAGTGTTGAACACCTCTTGAAGACCAAACACTCCTCAAGACTTCAACACTCCTTGAAGATCAAAGACTCTTCAAGACATCAACACTTCTTGAAGACCAAACATTCTTCAAGACTTCAACATTCCTTGAAGATCAAAAACTCTTCAGGACATCAACACTTCTGGAAGACTGAAGACTCCTTCAAGACTGGAAGACTTCAAGCTTCAAGAATCCATTAAAGCTTCAGACTCGAGATCAAGCATTCCAGCCCTCGAGTGAAACACATTCACACACAAGAGAGAGAATCAGAGGATTAACATTAGAGATTGTACACCCACACGCATACAACATTAATAAAAATATATTGTTTATTCCACGTGTCTCCATCTTCTAAGTTACGTGCGAACAAATTGGCACGCCTAGTGGGACCATCTCTACCTCTCATCTCTTTCTCTTATCTCAAAACATAAGTGAAAACATGTCTTTCAAGACTTCTCCAATGACTGCTGCCATGAACAACTTTTACACGGGTTCTACTACCTATTGTTGCTTCAATGAAATGAGGTTGCAAGAAGATAAAGCTCCTATCATTGCAAGCGGTGAAATAACATTGCAGGGGGCATGTACTGATGGCAAGTTTCTTGTGAAGTATAACCCCTTGTTCGAGCCTGATTCTGACATAGTGACTGTCATGATGACTGAGACAAGAACTACGGAAGAAAGAATGGCTGAGATGCAGGAACACATCAACACCTTGATGAAGGCAATTGAAGAAAAAGATTCTCAAATCGCGCAACTAAAGAGCCAAATTGAGAACCAACATATCGCCAAATTAAGTCAAACCCAAGTCATAAAAAATCATGACAAAGGAAAGACTACAGTGCAAGATGATCAGCCACAGTGTTCTGCTTCAGTTGCTTCACTATCCATCCAACAGCTTCAAGATATGATCACAAACTGTATCAGAGCTCAGTACGGTGGACCTACTCAAGATTCCCTCTTGTATTCCAAACCTTATACTAAGAGGATTGATAACTTGAGAACGCCAATCGGGTATCAGCCACCGAAATTTCAGCAGTTTGATGGAAAGGGCAATCCTAAACAGCATATTGCCCACTTCGTGGAGACATGTGAGAACGCTGGTACACGAGGGGACCTACTAGTCAAACAGTTCGTTCGAACACTTAAAGGAAATGCTTTTGACTGGTACATTGATCTAGAACCTGAGTCAATAGACAGTTGGTAGGAACTCGAAAAAGAGTTTTTGAATCGCTTCTACAGCACTAGACGAACCGTTAGCATGTTCGAGCTCACCAACACTAAACAACGAAAAGGTGAACTCGTTGTTAACTATATAAATCGCTGGAGAGCCATGAGTCTAGATTGCAAAGATCGCCTCACTGAACTCTCTTCCGTTGAGATGTGCATTCAAGGCATGCACTGGGAACTCCTCTACATCCTTAAAGGTATAAAGCCTCGCACCTTTGAAGAACTAGCAACTCGCGCCCACGATATGGAGCTAAGTATTGCTAGTCGAAAAAACCAAGACCTTATACTCCCTAACATGAGGAAAGAAGGAAGGAATGACGAAGAGACTATAGAAGAATCTATGGTTGTAAACACAACCCTTCCCAAGTCGTCTTCAAAGGAAAAGCGACAAACAAATGGAACGCATCACTTAACTTTAAAGGAAAGACAGAAGAAAATCTATCCTTTCCCCGATGCCAACATCCCTGATATGTTGGAACAACTACTGGAAGAGCAACTGATAGAGCTTCCTAAGTGTAAACGACCAGAAGAGATGGAGAAAGTCGATGATCCTAAGTATTGCAAGTATCATCGAGTTATTGGTCATCCAGTGGAAAGATGTTTCGTCCTAAAGGACTTAATTCTAAAGCTAGCTAAGGAAGGAAAAATTGAGCTCGACCTTGATGAAGTAGCTCAATCAAATCATGCTACAGTCAAAGGAAAAGACAAACATAAAAAAAAGAAGAGTCTCAAGAAGCTTCAATCTAAGAGGCAGAGAAGTAAAGAGTTTTCTCAACCTCGACAACCGGTGATTGCAAAGGAACTCTTCTCCAAAACTTTCCACAAAAAGGAAGAAGGAAACTTTGTGACTTCCTACTGCATCGACGTAGAAGAAGTTGACAATTCTGAGAAGGGTGAACAAAGGACCTCCGTCTTCGATCGCATCAAGCCTCCAACTACTCGTCCTTCGGTATTCCAGAGAATGAGTATGGCCGCGACAACAGAAGAACATCAATGTTCGGTGTCCACCTCCACTCGACCTTCAGCTTTCCAAAGGCTAGGTGTCTCCACATCGAAGAAAAACCAATTTTCAACATCTGTCTTTGATCGTCTCAAAGTAACAAACGATCAACCTAAAAGTAACAAACGATCAACCTAAAAGAAAGATGGACAACTTGGAGTTGAAACTTTTCGATGAAGTAAACAACGACGAGAAGCTTCATAGTAGTATCCCGTCACGTATGAAGAGGAAGTTTTCTGTTCTCATAAATACAGAAGGTTCCTTGAAGGTGAAACCAAATCTCATTATCTTGACCAATCCTACAAGTCAAGGATCTGATCAAGACCATGATGAAGATAAGGGCTTTTAAAATGTAAAAACTCCTTATCGCAAGAGCCTAAACTGCATGATGCTCCTAGCCCACACGAGCTTAAAAGGTGAGAGCAAAAATTTTGAACTACGTTATGACTTGATCCCTTTTCGTCAAAGGGTACGTAGGCAGCTTAAAGAAAACTTTAGGTTCAGTTTCTGCAAATAAAAAAAATGTAACAAATATTGAAGCGCGATAAGACAAATTTAAGAAACTCATCACTACTGGGGGCAACACAGCAAATGGAAGTTGTGCACCGTTATGAATGTGAAGCTACGAGTTGGATGAATAAAAGAAGACTTCATTCCTCCAAATTTGATGTCTCGCTCGCCTCAAGTTCGGTGTTCCACTCACCCTAAGTTCGCAGTTCCTTCCTCCAAGTTCGAAAGGTTCTCACACGCTCCGCTGCTGCAGTTCATTCCTCCAAGTTCGAAGGTTCTCACGCGCTTCGTTGCAGTTCCTTCTCCCCAAGTTCGAAGGTTCTCATGCGCTTTGCTGCAGTTCCTTCTCCCCAAGTTCGAAGGTTCTCACGCGCTTCGCTGCAGTTCCTTCCTCAAAGTTCTCGAAGGTTCTCACGCGCTTCGCTGCAGTTCCTTCTCCCCAAAGTTCTCGAAGGTTCTCACGCGCTTCGCTGCAGTTCCTTCCTCCAAAGTTCGAAGCACACGCTTCGTTGCAGTTCCTTCTTTTCAATTTCGAAGGTTCTCACGCGTTTCGTTGCAGTTCATTCTCTCAATTTCGAAGGTTCCCACGCGTTGCGCTGCAGTTCCTTCTCTCAAGTTTGAAGGTTCTCACGCATTTCGCTGCAGTTCATTCTCTCAGAGTTCGAAGGTTCTCACGCTGTTTCGCTGTAGTTCCTTCTCTCCAAGTTCGAAGGTTCTCACATTGCTGCGCGGCAGTTCCTTCTCTCAAGTTTGAAGGTTCTCATGTGTTTCGCTGTAGTTCCTTCTCTCCAAGGTTCTCATGCACTGCGTTGCAGTTTCTTCTCCCCAAGTTCGAAGGTTTTCACACACTTCGATACAGTTCCTTCTCTCCAAGTTCGAAGGTTCTGACGCTGCGCTGCTTCCTTCACCACGTTCGAAGGTTCTCACGCTGCACTACTTCGCTGTTCCTTCTCCAAGTTCGAAGGTTCTCACACTACGCTGCTTCCTTCTCCAAGTTTGAAGGTTCTCATGCTACGCTAGAATGCGTTGTTGTGCTACTTTCTTCTTTAAGTTCGAAGGATCCCACATTGCGCTGTTGTGTTGCTTCCTTCACCAAGTTCGAAGGTTCTCACGCTGCGCTGTTGTGCTGTTTTTTTTTTCTCCAAGTTTGAAAGTTTGCACCCTCTGCTGTTGCGCGCTGCTCCCTTCTCTCTCGCGGTTTGAAGGTTCTGACACTGCACTGCTTCCTTCACCACATTCGAAGGTTCTCACGCTGCACTGCTTCGTTGTTCCTTCTCCAAGTTCGAAGGTTCTCACGCTGCACTGCTTCCTTCTCCAAGTTCGAAGGTCTTCATGCTACGCTCGGCTGCGCTGTTGCGCTACTTTCTAAAGTCCGAGGAACATGTCCTTGTACTCGTGCAGAGACGTGGCGGTGGCAAAAGTACAAGGAACATGTCCCTGTACTCATGCAGAAAGGCGTGGTGGTGACACAAGTCCAAGGACATGTCCCAAAGTAAGGAACATGTCCCTGTACTCATGTTGAAAGGCGTGGCGGCGACACAAGTCCAAGGACATGTCCCAAAGTCAGGAACATGTCCCTGCACTCGTGCTGAAAGGCGGGGCGGTGACACAAGTCCAAGGAGCATGTCCCTACACTCGTGCTGAAAGGCGGGGCGGTGACACAAGTCCAAGGAGCATGTCCCTGTACTCGTGCTGAAAGGCGGGGCGGTGACACAAGTCCAAGGAGCATGTCCCTGCACTCGTGCTGAAAAGCGGTGCGGTGACACAAGTCCAAGGAGCATGTCCCTGTACTCGTGCTGAAAGGCGGTGCGGTGACACAAGTCCAAGGAGCATGTCCCTGTACTCGTGCTGAAAGGCGGTGCAGTGACACAAGTCCAAGGAGCATGTCCCTGTACTCGTGCTGAAAGGCGGGGCGGTGACACAAGTCCAAGGAGCATGTCCCTACACTCGTGCTGAACGGCAGGGCGGTGACACGAGTCCAAGGAGCATGTCCCTGCACTCGTGCTGAAAGGCGGGGTGGTGACACAAGTCCAAAGAGCATGTCCCTACACTCGTGCTGAACGGCGGGGCGGTGACACAAGTCCAAGGAGCATGTCCCTGCACTCGTGCTGAACGGCGGGGCGGTGACACAAGTCCAAGGAGCATGTCCCTGCACTCGTGCTGAACGGCGGGGCGGTGACACAAGTCCAAGGAGCATGTCCCTGCACTCGTGCTGAACGGCGGGGCGGTGACACAAGTCCAAGGAACATGTCCCTGCACTCGTGCTGAAAGGCGGGGCGGTGACACAAGTCCAAGGAGCATGTCCCTGCACTCGTGCTGAACGGCGGGGCGGTGACACAAGTCCAAGGAGCATGTCCCTGCACTCGTGCTGAAAGGCGTGGCGGCGGCACAAGTCCAAGGAACATGTCCTTGTACTAATGTTGAAAGACATTATACCTGCAAATTGAAGACAACAAGGATATGTATGTCTTAAAAAAAAAATCACTTACCTACGTACTTACCTTTTGGATGGTGGATGAAGGCATTGTGCTTGTAATTGAAATATAGGCAAGGTGTTGTGAGTTCCAAAAACAAAAAAAAAACAAAAATTTAAAAAAAAAAAAAAGGGAAAAAAAAACGAAATTTCAAAAAAAAAAAAAGAAAAAAAAAAGAGAAGAAAGTTTCCCACTTGAATCCTTTCTTGAATGCTCCCTGACTTTATACCACTCACACTACTAGAGTATACAAGCTTAAAGTGATTCTAAAATGGGATGCTTTGAAACCAAAGCCATAGGCTCCTCTTATAGTACTTGGAGCTCATCACTTTCTTGAACCTTTCCGATGTGGGACAAACTCCCTTCTAATATTTTGCCAAAACCTAACAAAAATGTGGGACTCAAGGTTTAAGAAAAATTAAAGCCCACACATCTTCCAAAAGATTTCCTCAACAAAAAAATCAAGTTCATAAAATCACTACCAAGGACCATTGCATACCTTCATGGAAGATTGTTTAATTTGCACATAATTTTCTTTTCAAAATCTCCCTGACGAGCAACCCATGGATGAAGTATGTGCAACTCCAAAATCTAAAAAAATGGTGAAAACTGTCCACGTATATGTAGCAAGAATGTTGACCAAGAAAATCATAAATTTTATTCTCCCATATCAAATTTGAATTTGAGATTTCTTGATTTCAAATTGAAATCATTCTAACTCATAATCAACCTGAAATCTCTAGGTTGAATTTAAATTTGAGTAAACACAAATTTTACCCATGAGGTAAAATTCAAAATCTGGATAAAAAAAAATCCAAAATTTGATTATTCCATTCCAAAATTGAGAATAACATAATTCTATTCCAAATGCAAGTTAAATTTGGATAGAATTTTACCTCAAATTAAATTTTGGGCATAATCCAAATTTTATCCCAAATGGACCAGAGTCCAAACCTCAAATTCTATTCCAAATGCAAGTTAAAATTGGGTAGGATTTTACCTCAAATCAAAATTTGGGTATAAACCAAATTCTGCCCAAACTTCAAATGCCAAATAAGGAAAATCAAAATTTTGACCAAACTTCAAATTTTGATTAATTGGCAATAAAAGTGTGTCAAATAAAAAAAAAATCAAAATTTTGACCAAAATTCATA
Source organism: Luffa aegyptiaca (assembly GCA_017139565.1). NCBI lineage: Eukaryota > Viridiplantae > Streptophyta > Magnoliopsida > Cucurbitales > Cucurbitaceae > Luffa > Luffa aegyptiaca. The sequence goes on from CM029400.1 coordinate 36,339,639, forward strand.
TTTTGATTTAATTGACACACCAAATGGAGTCAAAGTCAAGAACAAATACCTTGCATTTTTATTCCAAAATATCTTTTTCGAGATTCACTCCCACATAACTTGTGCCTAAATCTCGAAAAGGGGGCATTTGTTGAAGGAGAAATTTTGTCCAATCACAAATTGCCACGTCATTATCTAAAATTAATGACAAAATTACGAATAATTAAATTTGGGACCAATTATAAAGTGACATGTGTCCCAAATTTAATTTGAAGACAAAGTTGGCCAATTATAAATTTTTAGAGCCAAATGTCCATTTGATCAATTAATTAAAAATAAATTATTTTGATCAAATTAATTAATTTGACCAATTAATTAAAGAAAATAATTAATTGGATCAAATTTCGGTCTTTTAAATATTTGGGTCAATCTGGTTTTGGGTCAAATATAAACCATACCTAAGACCAAATAGTTGAACCCAAGACCAATAAAACTCAAGCCCAAGTTGTTAGGCCCAAAAGTCACCAGGGCCCATCCAGCGAGAACTCTATAAATAGAGGGGTTCTCCTCCATTTCAACGGTTCAGAAATTCTAGACTCTCACAAAGACAAGAATTTAGAATTTTAAAGCTCTCAAGCAGAACCAAAGAATTCAGAGAGATTCCACCAAGTCTGAAGACCGAAGACTCTCTGCAATCCATATAATTCAAGTGTTGAACACCTCTTGAAGACCAAACACTCCTCAAGACTTCAACACTCCTTGAAGATCAAAGACTCTTCAAGACATCAACACTTCTTGAAGACCAAACATTCTTCAAGACTTCAACATTCCTTGAAGATCAAAAACTCTTCAGGACATCAACACTTCTGGAAGACTGAAGACTCCTTCAAGACTGGAAGACTTCAAGCTTCAAGAATCCATTAAAGCTTCAGACTCGAGATCAAGCATTCCAGCCCTCGAGTGAAACACATTCACACACAAGAGAGAGAATCAGAGGATTAACATTAGAGATTGTACACCCACACGCATACAACATTAATAAAAATATATTGTTTATTCCACGTGTCTCCATCTTCTAAGTTACGTGCGAACAAGGCCAACTACATTCAACCCTTGTGACATGTTATTATAATTTGATTGTTTTTTATTATAAAAATCCTCTAAGATGCTGTTAAGAAGGACCTTGCAAGAAAAAAAAAAAGAAAAGAACAAACGGATTAAGAAAGATGTAGTTGAAGAAGTTGACCCCTTCAGAGCGGTATGTACTGATATATACATATATTATTTACATCATTTATGACCTGCTTGTGTGTACTGGAGCCTAAAATTGAGATGTATGTAGCTGGATATAACTCTGTCCTGTGTATTGAAGGGTGAAAGTGTGATGGAATGCTTATTGAATGACACTCTGTTGTCTGTCTGTACTCTTATATACATGCATATTAGTCATGCCAGTATATAAGTTGTGTGCCTCCCCTACTTTATAGATAATCCATTGATTTTAGGGAATTTTTTTTTGGCAATATTTCGTGATTTATGTGAAAAATGCCAACTACATCCACCCCTTGTGACATGTTATAATTTGATTGTTTTTTATTGTGAAAATACCTCAGGATGCTGTTAAGAAGGACCCTGCAAGGAAAAAAAAAACAAACAGATTAAGAAAGATGTAGTTGAAGAAGTTGGTCCCGTTAGAGTGGTATGTACTGATATATACATATATTATTTACACCGTTTATCTGCTTGTGTGTACTGGAGCCTAAAATTGAGATGTATGTATCTGGATATAACTTTGTATTGTGTATTGAAGGGTGAGATTGAGAAAAGCTTTTAATTACAAACTTACAACCACTATTTTGATCATGATATGCAAAAAAAAAATTAATTAAGCTATAATATTTAAATGAGGGAAAAATATAGGAAGATTAATGGAACTTAATAAACGAAATCTTTTCTTACGGTTGGAGAGATAGAATAAGCCTAAAATATAGGAAAATCTTGTTTGACGGTTGGAGGGATATCAAAACCCGAAATCCCTGTAAATTAGGGTGCATCCACCCGAAAAATGGGGGAAAATCTGTATGCAGCTGTTAACGGTGTTTGTGTATAGACGTATATACCAGGGGTAAAATTGGAAAAAAAAATCCGAAAATCAGTTCCTAAAAAGGTGGAAGCCATGTCTGCAATTATTGAACTTCCTTAGCCAAAAAACAAGAGGTGGTATTTTTTCTAGTCATTTACTACAATTCCCCTAAACAACGACTAGGTTTTTTTTATTATTATTTTTTTATTTTTAATATGGCCTTCAATTTTTTAGCGAAAAGTTTTCTTTTTAGAAAATGGAAGAGTATATATATAATGAAATTAAAATTTTTCTTCTTTCAACAAGTGGGATTTGAACCTCTAACTTTTTAGTTTATGATATAGGATAATTGTAATGGAGTGAAAAAAGTTGAGTGGTTAATGGCAAATATATAGCAATTTTTATAAAATATTGCAAATATGGCAAAATTTTTAAATCGTTTTTTTAAATCCCCGTTTTGCCCATGTTTTGGTTTTGATTCTATCACTGATAGAATCTATCAGTAACAGTGATAGATTCTATCAGTCATGTTGGAGACAAACTTTATTGATTCTAATTTACTGGTTCTATCATGAATTGCTAATTATAAGTTATTGTCTGAGTTGCTGTGTATTGATTTTGAGATTAATTTCAAGATGTAGAGGAAAAATGGTAGAAAAAAAAGTTGGTTTTGATTCTATCACTGATAGAATTCTATCAGTTATCAGTGATAGAAAATATTTCTATCATTGATAAACTGAAATAAAATCTTCTATCACGGATAGATAGAAAATCTTCTATCACTAATAGATTCTATCATCGTATCAGTTATAGAAATCACCCTATCAGTTATAAAAGATTTTTATCACTAATAGAAATCTTCTATCACTTGATAGATTCTATCAGTGATAGAAAATCTTTCTATCAATGATAGAAATCATCTATCGGTGATAAAAAGATAGATTTCTATCACTGTAATAGAAAGTCTTTCTATCATTGATAGTTTGATAGAAGTTGGCTAAGAAAATACAAATTAAAACTCTGAATAGTTACAAAACAAACAAATCTCACGTATTCTTTTTCAACAAAGGAAAAAAAAAAAACAAGTCTGACTTATTTATTTATTTATTACAACTGACTTATTTATTTGATTATATATGTATAAATTGCAAAAGTTATAAGTATAACTAGAGCCAAGTTGCACAAAATTTATGTGCAACTTTTATTAGTATTAACAAAAAGAAAAAAGTTTATTCTAAAATTAAATTTTCTAAAAAAATGAAAGTACAAATAATGGTTGCAATAAAACACAAATTAAGAACATAACTAATAGTACACAATGTTGAAATATATTTAATCTAGATGAGTCCGTAAAACTACCTACACAACTACTATTTTTTAAAAATCTTAATTAGTGTACTATAATAGCTCAATGACTAAAATATCTATTCCTTTACCTAAGGTTGGAAGTTTAAATCTCCACTTTCTCCCTCGCAAACAAATTATAATTTTTAATTTAAAGGTAAAAATCATTACACTTTTTCTAGAAAACATGCACTTCCAGAATCTAATTTAGAACAATAACAAAGAAAAAATCTTGAACTTGCAATTCCCAATATTCTTTTCTCCTTGAAGAATAAGATATTACAAAAGAAGATAATTAGTCTCTCTTTTATTAAACTTCAATTTAAAATTAGAACTAAGAAAGGGAGTTTATAAAAGGATGATACATTAAGGGGCCGTTTGGCCCACTGTGTTGGTTATAATAGCCCCCGCTATTATAACCAACCCAGTGTTTGGGGCACCAACAAAAATAAGGGGCGGAGTCGGTTATTTTTCCCCTCCGTGTTGCTACAGTAACCACTATTCAACTCACCCCAATTATTCTATCCATTCTCTACAGTAACTCTTTTCTCTCTTCTTCCATGTGACTCATTGACTTTTCTACCGACGACCGGCCGACGACTTTTCCGGCGACCACCGACAACTTTTCCGACGACCGCCGTCGACTTTCCGGCCACTTTTCCGGCAATCACCGACGACTTTTCCGGCGACTTTTTTTTTTTTTTTTTTTTTTAAAAAAAAATCTTCTTCTCATTTTCATTTTGAAAAATATAAAAAACGAAAATAAAGAAAGAAAAAAGAGGTAGAAGAAAATGAAAGGAAAAAAAGAGGGAAAAATTTTCAATCGCCGAAAAATTTGTTGGTGGTCGTCGGAAAAATCATAAAATTTCTAGGGAGAGTTAGATACTAGGTTGTCTTTGTACATATATATAAATATGGAGTTTTATTACATAATTACTTTTGATAATGAAGTATATGAATGTTTATCTTCATCGTACCATATTTTTCATTCCAAATTATACTTATCGTATTTAAGTTTACCGTGATAATAATAATTTTAAAAAAAATACTACTCAAGTTTTTATTTTATGTGATTTCTATTTTATTTGATTCTTTTGATAATAAAGGTAAAATGAGTTTTGAATAAACATTTACCATTTTTATGTTGGAAATACATAAATGAAACAAATATGGTTTTTCTATATGAAATCATAAAATGACTTATTTTGTGAAAAAACCATGACTCTAAACACAAAGAAAATCAACCTTTACTTTAGGTTATTTTTGTTTCCTTTTAAGCTAAACACATAATTTAACCCCTGTACCCAAAACTTTTATTTTTTTTACAACTAAACCTTTTTTTTATTATTAATATTTGAAGTACAAAGTTGTATGAGGAAAATAAACAAAAAAAAAAGTCAAGAAAAAAAAAAAAACAGTCAGCTTGAAACATAGATTATTTGAACCCAGACTAAAATAATTTGCATCCCAAAACACTACACCCCAAACACAGACTATTTTATCCCAGACTATAATAATCTGCACCCCAAACACAGATTATTATAACCCCCAGACTATTATAATCCCCCAGCTATTATAACCCCCAGCTATTATAATCAACCCAGCGCCCCAAACAGCCCCTAAGTGATGATGATATAAACTTACAAAAAAAAAAAAAAATGATATATGACGATAAATCTCTCTTATTTTCTAATATTAGAATAAATCTTCTCTATGTTTTTAGTATTCCCCTCCACTAACAAGATCAGTTTTTTCTTTTTTTAAAAAAGAGATATTTTCATCTTAATATTTTGTATTTCTTTTTATAAATGATTGGTGGAAGTGTGCCAAACTATTCCAAACTTGCTTTGACATCAGCCCATCATCTAATGGGAAATTTTCAAAATTAACCCAAATCCAATTTGGGAAATCCTTAGAAATGGCCAAAAATTACAGGGTATTTCTGAAAAATGGCCAAACTGGATTTTTTAATGAAAAATGGCCAAACCGGTTTTCTAACCTATTTTCGTGGGATTGGAACTTCCATTTTTACCCTTGAGTCATTCCCCACGTCTCTCCTATATTTGTGCAGCCTTATCTGATGATATTTAAAAAAAAAAATGAAAATCTGTAACCTCCAATTCCATGAATCAAGGAATGATAGTTACAGAATCAATCCTCTTTGTCTTCCCAAAATATACATTTTTTGGCTTTGGTTTTTTAGAATTTACAACATCAATTCTCTCTCTTCATTTTCTTATTAAAATGGTGGGTCCTAGCTTCGGTCAAATTGTCCTATTTGTAAGGAAAAAATAGTTTATATCTATATAAACCAAAAAGTTAGAAGAGAATCGAAGCATGCATACCCTGGAATGTCGACACAACCTCTTTGAGCTTCTGAATGTTCCCTCGAATGTCTGTGTAAATACAGTGTAAATCTGTCGAGTGTCTGTGTAAATACAGTGTAAATCTGTCAAGGGGTTTGAATGTCTGTGTAAATACAGTGTAAATCTGTCGAGGGGTTTGAGAATCGGGTTGAGGGTTTTGGTTTCGAGACGAAGATTGAAGGAGAATCAGTTGAAGAAGAAAGATCGAAGAAGAAGAATGATGGGGTTTGCTAGAAGGAACGAGGAATGTTGAAGAAGAATCAGTTTTGGTCTCTCCCGAAGGAACGAAGAATCGAGAAGCTGAAAGGGTTTCTTTCGAAGAACGGTATGGTTTCTCTTTTCTTTTTTGATTTTTTGAAATGAGGGTTTCAAAGAGAGAATATGAAGAGTTTTCGGTCAATTGCTTTCATTTTCTCATTTACAGTGATATTAATGGGATTGGTGAGCCTTTTTATTTTCTCTTTTTGAAATTGGATCCGTGAATTGCTTTTGAAATTGTTCCAGATTATACTTTATTTTTGATATGATGTTTTAGGTGCAACACTTAATGATGTCTACCAAATGTTATCACTGGCAATTTATTCTTGAGCTGATGTTTTAGATGCATGAAGTTGTTCTTCATTTTTTATTTAATCCTAGTTGCAACAGGTAAGTTATTAGTTGTTCTTGATTTTTGATTGAATCCAATATACTGTGGTTAAATTTTGAGTTCTCCTGTTTTTCTCTCTTATTTGAATTTAAAATTCTTGTTTTAAATTTATTCTCTCTTATTTGAACTTAAATTTCTTGTTTTAAATTTAAGTTACCAGATTTATTTGTTTAATTTGAAATTCTGTTATTGATTTGGTTGTTGGATTAATCCGTAAGAATCCTAGATTTTCTCCCTGATTTATAGTGTATTTTTGGTTTAATTTGAAATTCTGTTATTGATTTGGTTGTTGAATTAATCCGTAAGAATCCTAGATTTTCTCCCTGGTTTACAGTGTGAATTTAAATTTCTTGTTTTAAATTTAAGTTTCCAGATTTATTTGTTTAATTTGAAATTTTGTTATTGATTTGGTTGTTGAATTAATCGGTAAGAATCCTAGATTTTCTCTCTGGTTTATAGTGTATTTTTGGTTTAATTTATTTATGAATTAAGATTTTGGTTGGGGTATTTTCGTCCATTTGTTGCCAAAAGAATTTACTAAAATTAGTTTTTGGCCATTTCTCATAATGAAAACACGAATGGCCCTTTTTCAAGACAGATATTTTAAAATGGCCATTTATCTGGTTGCCCCAATCAATTTTGGGTTTTCAAAATTTTTAAAAACTTGTTTTTTATAACCGGCTGATGTCACCTCTCTTTGTGCAATTACTAACATACTCTTGGGTAAAAAAAACTTCCCAGCCATTTCCTCCTAACATTTTGTCTCCTTCATTTTTTCCGTTCCTGTAACGCCCCCAAATTTTAACCTAATCTCGAGAGCATTACTAAACTTTACTATGAAACCAACTGTTATGCCATCGAAAATTTGGCAGGATAACGACATAATTACAGCCACCAAAAAATTTTAGACACCTAAAAAGCATAAATATACACTCCTAAACACACCAGAACCAACCCTTTACTTCACATGACAACAACCCAACATACTCAATGCAATAAGAATTAATTCCAGATCTCAATTAGAAGTAACACGAGTCAGATCTCGTAGCAACTACTAATTAATGAAATTAACACGTCCTAAATGAAAGAAATTAAAAGCTTAAATCTATTACAACTGCCAAGCAGAATAACCAACAACTACTTCGGTTTAACAAAATACAATCAGAACACTAAACGCGAAATTAAATCAAAATAACTAGATATCTAATGGTCTCTTCTTGCAAGCTTCCTCCTTATCACCAAGTCTGAATATGATCTCATCGCCTGCAAAATCTGGTGGTGGGTCAATACAAAACCACAGTACTGAGTAAGTGGCTCACGCCTGAGGGGCCATCAAACAACATACAATGCATAAGGCAAAAATCATGCTCTTTAAACACAAGAACAAATGCACAGGTATGATATTCACCTCTAACATCACAATCACGCATAACATCACAATTAACATCTTGAGGTCAACCATAACACCATTAACACAATTTCGTTAGATTATCCTCAACCATTCACAAATCCAATAATCACATAGCTCAACTAGTCGGTTCCTGACCTTTCCACTCAAGACCCCAACTCTAGAATAGCATTCAAACACAACTTATAAACTAGCAAGACCCTCATTTACAATATATCGACCCCTGGCCTTTGTACCCAGGTACCCTTATACCTGTATATGGAAAATATTGGCCCCTGACCTTTGTACCCAGGCACCCCAATATCTCCCATATACTTGCAACATATATCAATCCTTGACCTTTGTACCCAAGCACCTCAATATCTGTTGCAATCCAATATGAATATTGATCCCCGACCTTTGTACCCGTGCGCCTCGATGTTCATACTTAACTATACAACTACTTCTATGTATCGACTCCTGACCTTTGCACTCAGGCACCCCGATACTTACACAAGAGAATATTGATCCCTGACCTTTGTACACAGGCGCCTCAATATTCTCATATACCTTCAACAAATATAGATATCTGTCCTTTGTACCTAGGCGCCTCGATATTTGTTGTACACACTCACGAATATCGACCCCCGACCTTTGTACCCGGGCACCTCGATAATCGCCTATTTTATTTACCTCATCATCAGTCCACGACCATTTGTACCCGAGGCCCTGATGTCCTTATCACTTTCTTTTTTTTTCAATGTCAGTCTTCGACCATTTATACCCAAGGACCTGACAACTCAAGGCCCTCTGACCCAATATTCTCTCTAAATCATACCAAGTCTGAACAAAACAAAACAAAACTCATGTATTTAAAGGAAACCACAACAAAACAATACTTCTATCACAACAAGTTCCAGTCACCTCATTCTTGCATAACTCAGCACAACATTTTAACACCTCAATTCCACAGCAAAGCTAGCCAATAACATAACAATACATACATATATACCACATTTGCTACAATTAATCAATTAACCACACAGAACATACTAACACACAAGCAACCAAACTCCTTAGGTAGAACTCCACTTACTTATAGCTATCCTAGAAGATCAACCGAACCAATTAGAAGAGCCTAAAGATCCCGAACTACTAGCAATAACTTCTAAGGGTTAGGAATCGACTTCTAACACCAAAAAAACATAATAAAGGAAGGTAAATGGTGTTGGAATTTACCGCTCAACTTCTAAATGGCTCTAAACGTTTTCTGTCCAATGAACTAAGTGATTTGAAATCACTTATCTGGAGTCCCTAGGCAGTGGGTGCTTGGGTTTAAGGCCAAAAAGAGGATGGGTCACAAGATTAGAGCGATTACGAGTCCAAGACGACACTGCACACACTGAAACGACAAGAAATCAACCAAGAGACCCAGTTTAAATGTCGAACAAGAATGGGTAATCTAAATTTGAGGTTAATCAAGCAAGGGTAACGATGAAAGCTTACCAAAAGAGCCCGAACATGTCAGAATGAACCTTAAATCAGCCTGAACGAGTCCCAAAACGCAGGAACAGCGAGGATTCAGACTTCTACTCACGGGTCTGGCCGAAAATGAGAGGAGAAAAAGGAGATTAAGCCCGCCATAGACAAAATCAAATAAAACAAGGGGAGGGAGGGACTTACGCAGTCGCTTGTAGATCTACGACGCGAGGAAGAGAAGGATTGAGAGGGTCAGCGACACGAGGACAAGAACGCACAGGTATGCTGCTTGAGCCGCACATCCACGCGAGAGAGTGAGAGATTGAGATCGTTGGCTTCACAAGAGGACGATGACGGCACCTTTGTGGGTTTACTGCTACTTATTGGCGAGGAGGAGACAACGAGGGAAGAAGAAGATGGCGGTTGGGAACGAGAATGAAAACGCAGGGGGGTTGCACACGCAAAAGAGAGAAAAAGAGGGGAGAAAGATGGGTGTTTAGGGTTTCATATATATTTTTTTCTTTTATCTTCTAATTAGAGAAATGCCCAATTAGAAATAAAATAGGAAAGCTAAGGATTTAAAAAACAAAAATGCCAATTAATCCCTTCAACATTTAAACCCAATTTTGAACTCTCAATAGAGTTAAGAATTCTTAGATGATAAAAGATTTGGGTCCCTTTAGAATTTATGAAATAAGATCTAAAATAACGCTCCATAATAATAGGAATAAATATTTAATAAAATCTCTCTGACCTAAATTCAAGAAGTTTAATTTACCAAACTTAAGGGGCTAAACTGGAAATTTTGATTTGCTAACTTAGAACTTTAGGGAATAGATCCACATAATCTAGAATGATAGACAAAATTTGGAACGAAGGGCGTTACAGTTCCGTCCCTTTCTCTCGCGGCTATAATCTTTGACAACTGTCCATTCCTCTCGCTATCCTCACTCCGACGACCGTCTGCTCTCCTAAACTTTGTTTAATGGGTTTTTTAGATGTGTGGGTTTTCGGAGATGGGTTTTCGTCGGCCGTTGTGTGTTGCTATTAAGTTATCGGTGAACAATAGGTTAATGAGATGAGTTTTGAGAAACTTTTCTGCTGGAGAGGGGTTTTGGGAGTTTAAGTTTCAGAGAGGGAGGGGTTTTTGGTTGAAAAAAAGTGGGGGAAAAACTCTGTTTAGTCACTGGTGTCAGAGAAGACGATTGTTCCTGGTTGATTTCTCGGACGAGATCGTGACTGGGAAAAAACGTGTTTCTCCTGTATGTTTTTACGAAAATCTGGAAAAAGAATATATGAATCTCGACCGAGAAAATATATAGGAAGGATAAGGATGACTTTTCACATTGTGGGTCCCACAAAAAAGTAGCTAAGTTTATATAAAATGGGTTTAAAAAACAAGTATTTAGAAACTAGGTCAAAAAGACCCAAAGCTCAATTGGGTTAATTTTGACAATTTCCCTCATCCAATCCATCTCAAATTTCATTAAAAATTTAAATTAAATTGAAAATAAACCAAGCCAACCCAAAAGGACAAATTGGTACGAATCAGAAAATTAAAAAAAAAATGACCATATGCGATCTAATCCAAAATAAAAGCAATTTAATCCAAGTGAAAAGCATTTGCAAATATCATACAATTTTAAATCCAACAAAATTAAGGGTGTGTTTGGTTTAACTTTTCAAGTGTTTAATTTTGAAAAAAATTCTAGTGTTTGGAAACTACTAAAAATGACTTATTAAAAAATGAAATTGAGAAGTAAACCATTTTGAGAGAAATACTTCAAAGCAAATGTAACGACCCTACATCACATGACTAACTCCTAGTGTCATTTCCACATGCATTATGATCGGTCTAATTTGTTATACATTTAGAATCTCCCAATTTGCTTATCTTAGTTGAATTCCTTGTGAAAAATGCTTTAAAATGAGTATAATATGTGTATAGGTCCTCAACGGAGGTTTGGAGTCAATTCGGGGCTATAACGAGCTAAACTGAAGCAAAATGACGAAAATACCCTCGGTCAACAAAAGTCAACGCAGATTAGGGTCGAGACGCCACCATCAGGGTCGAGACGCTGCCACCAGGGTCGAGACATCATCAATTTTCGATTTTTCCATATTTGAAGGAGCGGCGTCGAGACGCCGCCACGTTTTATAAATACCCCCTTTTTGAGATTTAGGTCATTCCAAGTCCGATTTCTGCCGTTCTTCTCTGATTCTCTCTCAATTTTGTTGTATTTGCTAGTTTTCTCTTAGTTTAGACTTAGTTAGGGTCGGTTAATCAAGCCTCGGGCTTGGATTTGGCTTGTTCATGGCTGTCTAAACTTGGATCGTTGTAATCGGGACCTTGGTGGTAAGTATGATCTTTATTTCATGAGATTTCTAATTCTTCTTGCATGATTTACTGTATTGATTGTTGTTTAGACTCGATGTTTAGCAATTTAGCAATGTTCAGAGATTGACAACCTCTCGCCACAACTTGTTAAATTAATATGCTAATTAAAGTAGCGAATAGGTCTAAGCATGTAGCGATTTGGCGTGTATCCCAAGTTTAGCGAATGGCATGAAAGATCTAAAGTCTAAATATGTGTTCTAAATTAATTTAGGCTTTTCCTAGTTAATCTAGAGCATTCTAATCATCCTTAGCTTAATGCAATCGATTAGTAGTTAATGTGCACGATTAGCTTATTAATCGGTTAGGACTAGTCTCGATGCATTGGTCGGACTTAGTAATTTAGGGATATTATGACTTGCTGGGTTTTCCAGTTTAGTCGATTAGGCTTTCAATTGGTAAATTAATTTTCTTGATAATCGATGAATGAAATAAATCATACTGAAACCCGAACGTCTCCGATTACAATGATCCTTATGGTAAGATTAACCTGCCCATCTTTTTATTTTATGCATTTAATTTTTTGTCATTTAAATTCTCGCATTTTAATCTCCATCGCATTTATCACTCGCATCTCAAACCCCCATTAGTCTGGTCGTCTCAATAAATCTAAGTTAAGCAAATTATAACCGCGCTCCCTGTGTTTGACCCCGGCCACTACTGCTGCAAAGTAGTTTAGTGTTCGGTGATTATAAATTTATTTGGCACGGACGTTGGAGAATTCGACACCCTATTGAGGTCCCGTCAAATTGGTGTCGTTGCCAGGGAGCCAAGGTTAATTTGTTTTTCTTGGGTTTATTACGATATTTTCTTTTGTTTTGCATTTTTTCTTTGAGTTGATCTTATGGCAGGATATTCAGTCGAACAACCACATCAGTCTTCTGGTTCAGGTAAGTCTCTCAAGGACTTAATTGATGAATTTTTCGCTAACTCTCTTTGCATTCAGAATGCTCAAGCTGAGCTGAAAAAGTTATCCGATAAGATGATCGAGTGGTCCGCCTCTGTGGCGAATGTGGAGAGATGGTATGAGCACCTGTGCCGAGAGACCATCCTTGAACCGTCCGAAGCAGAAGCTGATGATGAGGTGTTTGAGCAATCCTTGCCAATCCAAGATCAAGTCTGTGAGATGGAGGAAGATCTTGAGCCCCAATGCGAGGAGAATCAGGTGATAGAGTTTCAGGTTGACGAGTCTGAGTCTATTCTATCTTTAGATTTTCCTTTATTTTATTTGTCTTCTGCTCTGTCTCACAAAAGTTTATCCCTTGAGTATTTTTTGTTTGGATTTTCCCCCTTTCTTTTTATATATTGAAAAATTAAAAAAAAAATATAATGCATCTTCTGGGTCCCATGAGAAATGGGTAAGCCTGCTTCTGTTTGCAGGTTTCGTGGATTCAAGGAAGAAGGGCCTGAAGAAATTCGAGAACTTCTATGTACCCTGACAGGAAGATTGCAGCATCCTGTCGAGCATGACGACGTTAAAAACTTGCATTTGAATAACTTCTATCCCTTTCTCTTTTTTTTTTTCATTTCTTTGGTTGTTTATTTGCTTAGTCTCTTAGTTTATGTTCTTGTGTTTTTTGTTTTGTAGAATCTCCTAAATCGAAAAAGGCGATCATTTTAAGCAGCTTTAGTCACCACTCCAACCGTGTGCCTAAATTCAGGGGAGGTTTTCTGTTCCCCTTTCTTTTTGTCCTATGTTTTCATGTTTAAATACATTGGGGACAATGTATGATTTAGGTTGGGGGTGGAAGCATGTGCATTGGTTGAGTTTTGATGCAACTGAGCATCAATCTATATTTTATTTGCATGCTGTGTAATTCTATTGTTTGCTCTGTTTTGATTTGTTTGAGGTCATGCATCTGAGCATTGGACCTATATTTATGAACAAAATTTAAAATTTTTGATCTTTAATTGTTGAAATTAGGTGTTGAGATTTTCAATCATGATAATTTCTACATGTGCATTTATGCTCTTTCTTTTGTTTTCGTTGAAGTGAAGCATGTTAGCATAATTTTGAGCCTTTTTAAATTTTTTCTTGAGTTTTCTTGCATATTTGAGCACTTGGCCTTTTCCTTTAGTTAGTCTTGAAAGTTTAGGATTGCTTTATGAGTTCCATAAATCTGTTGTCACTCCGATAGGTGTAAGGTTAAGCTAGGAAGTCTAAATTTTTTTGCAAATTAGCGTGTGAACCTTGCCTAGGAAAAAGAAAAGAATACGTGCCTGCTAAAAAAAAGAAAAAAAAAATGAGTTAGTGAGTGTGAGCCCAAAAGAAAAATCATATGCTCGTCATTTTTATTTTGAAATAGAAAGCATGCTTGCATTTGAAGGATTGGAATTCCGTAATTTCGTAAAGCGGAAACGTGATTGGGACCGATTCGTAATTAATTTTGTTTAATCTAAAATACCAATACATTGGCAATAATATTAGAACTATTCTAAATATATATTAAGGCTAAGCATACAAAAATATTAGATCTAAATCTAATATATATAGTAACAAATTACTTACTTTCATTGACGACTCAGATTAAATTCACCAATTGCTTGTGAAATAATCACGAACTAGTGCGAACACCACCACTATGGCTACACCGGTATGACTCTGAGACTTCTAGAGGCAGGAGACTGGTGGGAGTTTGGAGGGAGCCTTGAGGGGAATTCTCTGTGAGTAGGAGAATGAATGAGATGTCTTTCACCCCACCCCAGGGGTCCTATATATAGTAAAGACCAAGACATTTTTCCTAATAGGAAAAGGAAAGCCTTTTCCTAATAGGAAAATGTCTCTAATTTTAATAAATAATTAATTAATTCCATAATTAATTAATTACCCAATTAAATATCATATATTTAATCTTAGGAATTTTATTAAAATTAAAATTAATATGAATCCAATTCATATTAAAATTATTTGAACTCTCAAATATTTTCTCTCAAGAATTAATTTTTGAAATTAATTCAAAAATTATATTATAAAGTTTCATAAACTTTTTATTATAATGCATCAATATACATTATACGATTCCCCAAATAAATTGAACACTTTCAATTTACAATTTATACTTAATTGCCTCAAGTCTCTTTACGAGCTACCAGTGGGACCTAATGAACCTACAGATCAGAAGCTCCAACGATACGAGACTAATTGGTTAAACTCATTAACCAAGTTAGTCAACATTCGTTAACTGTGGGTCACTCCACTAAAGACCCACTACTGCACTCTTCTCATTGTAGAATATTTCTGTGTCCACGGATATCAACCAATGCAGTAAGTCAATCCTTCACGTGTGTTCGTAACACCAGCTGGGTCAAATTACCGTTTTACCCCTGGGTTACCTCTGGTTCCTTAAGTACCACTGATCCCTCTAATGAACAAGTTGTATAGGGTCCAACCACTAAACAGAAGTTCCTTTTGGGCCAGGAGAGGATGGCGCACCTTTGTTCAAGCCCCGGAATCAACCCTTAAGGGAACACACATCTACTTACCCTAATAGGGGAAGGAGTGAATTCCATCTTATACTGTTATGTTCCCAGCCCCCATTCTGTCTTGCCCCTGAAATGGTAGGATTATTGAGTCGGCGAACTGGCCACTTTCACCCATACAAATCTAAGGACAATCCATCCTGAAAGGAGTTCATAACAGACTCAGGATTGAGATTGAGTTACCTAGGTCATCCTATTGAAATAGAAACCTAAACTAGTTAACAGGGTTACATCTAGTGGTTACTATTTCCCGGTCCGGTCTTATGCAAACTCATTGCATAGGATACCCCCACCCGCATGTCTCCTACATGGATGTTTTGGATCATTGCATCTGTATCGAATACAAGGTGGGTCGTATCACATAGTGTCACCAGAATAAGGTACCCAACCTTATCCCTATACTATAGACCTTTTAGGTTGTTACTTGGACACCGATCCCCGTATGTCCCCACATACTAGTCCAAGTTTCATTCAAACAACCTTGGATCTTAGTTTATTGGATTTAGGGTTTATTAATGCAAACTGGATTATTCAATAACCAAATTACTGAATCACTCAAATAACGCTTTATTGAGATCGATTAATTTGTTTCATTTACTATCTACGAGTTTTAGGGCATAAAACCCAACAGCATTGAGCTTAAACGCTTAAGGGTAAAAAGAGCTACCTGCGGTGTGATCAGTTAGGCCAACCAAGAGTTAAACTCGGGTTATGGGTCCCTACATTGTAGTGTGAAAGCTAGTGCCCCATCCAAAAGAAATGCAAAGAAAGAAAAAAAAAAAAGGAATTCCTTGAGGAAATCCGTAGAAATGGTCTTCTAAGGTCTCCAATCGATCTTGACTCTATTCAGCCTCCACGAGATGGAATACGTTGATTTTAGACGACTACTCTCTTATATATAAGGTGAAGTCTAACCTAATTAGGTCAAACATGACACATGGAGCTCTCTCCAAGCCTCCTAAATCCGAGATCAGAGCTGGAAACGCCACCTCACTTAATGAATCATGTGCAGCTCACGTGGCTAGTTTTGCTCACAGCTTTGCTGGATCAACGGACTTTGCTATCTCAATCTGCGCAACATTTATTTCTCTGCAAAAGAACTCCAAAACATCAATTCTTATAATTAGGCTAAAACACATTATATTCTCCTAATAACACACCCATATGGCACAAATAACGTATAAATCATCATAGAATAAGGTATAGATAACTCCCTTTTGGAGAGTTATCAGCTACATTAATCCCTAAGAACAAAGAGTTCAAGTATGCATAATCAAATAATAACAACATCGGCTTATGTCAAAATCCACGACAAAATTACAAATATTAAAAAAAAGGACAAATCAGGTCCGAAGTGGTGATGTCCCATTCCCAACGCTATCTCCACACTCTCAAGCTTTGAAAATTCCTTTCCTACGCACCAATGTCGTCTCCTAAACTCCCAAATTTGATATCTTAGTTTCGCATGTCCTTGGGCAATTTTCTTGAATTTCTCGATATATAATTCCTTCAAAATCTTGGTTTCACTTCGATTGCTCAAGTCTTACAAAATGTAAAGAATTGTCCATGAAAATAGCCAAATAAGCAATAATATTAACAATAAATCCTTGATTAAAAAAGAAAAAAAAAGAAGCTCACAATGATACGCAATATTTTTACTTTTTTAACGTCCGCCATTCAAAGTGGGACTTCACCTATGAGAAAATTTTGACTTACAATTTTTTTTTTTTTTTTTTTTTTTTTTTTTTTTTTTTTTTTTTTTTTTTTTTTTGAGTTCAAGGTATCTTTAAATACAAGGTATATTTGCATTACTGAGTTTGATAAAAAATTTTAGCTGCTTAAAGTCCAAGTATTTCGGTGGCTTAGTTTGATAAAGATTTAAGCTATTTTTCTTTTCTTTTTTTTTTTTTTAAATGATTTAAGCTATTTTTCTTACAAGGTATTTTGTGTGACTAAGACCGACAAAGATTTTAGCTAACTCTAATACAAGGTATTTTTGTGTCGAACTTTAGGTAGATTTTAGCTTTTTTTGAGTGCAAGGTACTAGTATGAATACAAGGACTTTCCTAGATAATAAAGGTGTATTTGGGAGAATGAATAACTCTCAGTTTACGAAGAGAGTTAATTTGTATGATACGATTTTTGCAGAGTGGTTTAAAGAAGCTATGGTAGAATACTCAGACAGAAAAGGGTAGGACATGGAAAGGGCAGAAAAAATTTAAAATACTTTTGAGTACAATGCCTTTTGCACACATAAAAGCTCTAAAATTGTGAGTTTGGATTATTAAAATCTTCTTCATTTTCATTTTTGAAAAAAAAAAATCAAATTTAAGTATTTTCATTTTTGAAGTCTCATACTTACTCCCATTTTAAATTAATTTTAATTACCATGTATTACTAGCTTACATTTCATATTGTATTTTGGATTACCTCATAAATTTAGGAGTGAGATTTTTTTCTTTTTTTACAACATGTGGGGGTGAGGGATTCGAACCATAGACCTCTCGATCATTAGTACAAGATTTATGTTAGTTGATCATTAGTACAAGATTTATGTCAGTTGAGCTATGCTGCATTTAGGAGTGAGAGTTTGTGATTTTCGATTCATTTTTAATTACCCTTAATTTTACAAGTTGATTAATGCAATTTGGTACCAAAGGTATTTTTAGTCTATTTTATTATCGGCCAAAGCGACCATGACTCATCAGTAATTGACATGTACTCTCAACCAAGAAGTTAAAGGTACAAATCCCCAAATAAGTCTATTTTATTATCGCAACTTAGTTGTCAATTTATAGTTTTGACCTTGTTAAACGAAAAAGTCATTTCACATCGTTTTAAAACCACTGTTTAAATTTGGTCATCTACACTATTACCCCTAAATTCAACTTTAACCAAAAATCCAAATCCATTATTGAAGGAAAAGGAGGGAACATGGGGAATGTATAATAAGAGGAGGTGGTGGTGACATCATCTCAATCCTCAAACACACACAGTTGGGGTTGGTTATCTATAATATATTAAAAAGCAAAGATGTTTGAAAAACATTTTTGGACTACAATGCCCTTAGTTTAATTTTAAAATTTACAAGTATGCCATTAACATTAATTATTAATAATTATGATTTTTGTAGTACGTATGAGTTGTTTGAGTATTATATATGCAATTTCTCTTCTATTTAATCCATTGATAAAAATAGTAAATGAGAACTAAAGGAGTTATTTTTCGTTAATTATATATTGGTATAAATGTGATATTTAAATACAACTAAATATGTTATGCCTCAAAAATTATATTTTTATAGGATAAATATAATTTGCCTTTAATTTTATTTATTTATTTTTCTTTTAAAACGAAGATGAAAAATTTTAAGTATTATTCATTCAAAATACTATATAATTTTTGGAACAAGTAGATTATATGTAATCAAAATTTTAAATACATTTAATAATTTAAAGTATAATTAATATTTTAATTGATCTTTTAAAAAATATATATTTTTTAATTGATAAAATATTTTTAGAATAAAAAAATTGATAAAATATATTTTTTTAATGAAAGTATAAGAATCTAAAAGGTTGGAATATGAAAAGCTTAATAAAAATAGTTTTTGTTGATTTAATTTCTATAATTTAATTAATGATTTGCATTTAATTATAATTAATACTATAATCAAAAGTTTTGGAACTTGAATAGTCATGCAACCTTTTTCAACTTCTAGCTATAGCTATATAAAGAGTCATCCTCTACTTTTTCCACAAACACTTGAGTCTCTTCTTTGTTAATTTGTTCTTCTTCCTCTCTCAATCCATTACCTCAAAGTTTCTAATTTTGTAGGAATTGCAAAAGTGTTAAACACCAATGAGTGACAAAGATATGCTTCAACAAAATACTCTAAAACCACCGGTATCACTTCCTTCTATAGATGTTTTTTTAAGTTATTATATAATTAATATTTTTGTATTGTTTTTTTTTTATTTTAAATGCTTAAGCATGGTTAGAATTCTTTTAAATTTAACATTTTCTAAATTTTAATCTTATCAATATATTAGGATTGTTTACTCAGTGTTCTCCTATTCTAACCACATCTATTTTTATGATATATATAATTAAGCTACTTGAAAAATATTTTTGGACTATTATATGTTTTTTTTAATTTAATTTTTAGTTTTTCTTTATTCAACTTATGATTTCTTCTTTTCTTAAAGATTTGTGCAGTAATGTTACATACATAGTACAATGATCTAGCATATTAAGTACGTCTAAGCTTAAAGGAATTGCAAATATTTTATTATGGGTACTTGGTTGTCATTGAATTTTACAAGGTGGTTTGAAGGTAAACATGTTTTTAAGAGAATTTGCAAACAAATATATTAGTCTCTTCTATAGGTTTTATAGAATTGTTCTACCGTAATAATTATTATTGTTAATATTATAATATATATATATATAAACGATTATTTGTTTTTTTTTTTTTGTTGAGTTTAATTATTAGTTAGTTATATTTTAAAAGGTTATTGATGACTATATTTTATTATTAGTTAGTTATATTTTAAAAGGTTATTGATAGCTATATTTTAATTATTCATTTTAAAGTATTTGAATAAATACAACAAATTAAACCATCTTCCTTTCTTCCAAAAACAAAAAAAAAAAAGTTCAAAAGATATATCCTTTGTATTATTTTTGGGAATATCCTTTATAATCTCTACAAATATTAAGTTTTAAAATATTTATTTTTATTTCAAAATTTTGAAATTCAAAATATACAATCTAATTTATTATATTATTTTGAATTTTAAACAAAGAGATCTCAAATCCATTATCTAAAAAACGAATTCAAACTTTAATTAAAATTGTGCAATTTCTATTCTATTAAATTGAATGTTTAATCTTCTATCAAAAATAAATAAATAAATAAATAAATTTTTCTCAAAAAAAATAAAAATAAAAATAAATAAATAAATTGAATGTTTAATCAATTAAATAATTGATAACCGATTTTTACATGAATGGATTTAATATTATAAGTTACAAAATTTAATTCTTATTATCATCTCCATTGAATTAACACAATCAACAATTTAAATTTCATTCCACATTAACACATAGTATAAAAATTACAACACATGTGAATATCAAAGACTGTAGAAAGCAATCCACACAAATTAGGATTTGATAAACCCCCTAATTTTTTTTTTTTTTTTATATTTTTATCATCCAGAGGAGATTTGAGAAATGAGAAAGCAACTCATATAAATATTACAACGATAGTGAATGTCAAATGTCACTCTTGCACATAGAAGTCCACTACTAGCTGCAAGACAAGCAATATCGCTATCATCCTCATTGAAATAAATTTTCTCTTCTAAATAAATAAATAAAATTTATCTTTTTAGTTGGTGATTTTCCTGTACCACCTACTAAAAAGATAAATTTTATTTATATTTTGTATAATTATAATAGATGTTAAGCCACTAACCTATATTATCCTTAATTAATTTGATTCAATTTGTACTCATAAAAAATATCCAAAATCAAATATGTGCCACATATTTACTTTGTTCATCATACTCATAATTATACAAGAAATAACTAAACGAGTAAAAATTTGGAAATTTTAAAACCTATTTCACCAACCTTATTTATATAACCAAGTTTATGTTTTAAAAGATGATGCTTATTTTTTATTATTATTATTTTTTAAATTTGGATTTGAAAAGGTAATTTTTTTAGGTAATTTAAATTTAAAAAATTAACCCAAAAATTGAACAAGTCATCGAATCAATTTTAATTTAAGCAATAAAATATTAAAAAAATCCACTACTAAGAAAAAAAACATTATAATTAATTTTTAAAATAATTATACTTAATAACATTTCACTTAAAAATAATACACGTGCATTTGCACGTGGTAATACACTAGTATTATTAAATATTATAGAATAAATACCTTTTTTAGTGGACATTTGATTCATTTGATAACCTTCTCGTTTTCCATATATCGTTTCTTGTTTCGCTAAAAGAAGAAATAGAAATGTTTGATAACTCGTTCTTGTTTCTTATTTTTTTAGTTCAAATAAAATTTAATATATATAATATAAAAAAATATATATACATATATTAAAATAAATATAAAACAAGAAACAAGATGAGTTACCAAACATGTATGTTTGGTGAGAAATGTGAAACAGAAACAAAAAAACAAGAAAGAGGAAACATGAATGTTATCAAGAAAGCCTTAGGTAGGGGTGAGCAGCGGTCGGTCGGGGTCGATTTTTGGCCAAAACCGACCATCGGTTTTGATCGGTTGGTGGTGGTCGGTTTTTGATGGGTTCGAGACGTCGACCGACCGACTACACCAACGGTCGGTCGGAGTTGGTCGGTTTTGTGACTCCAGCGAACTCGAGAATGAAAAAATTGTGGTTTTGTGATTCCGACGAACGAGAGGACGAACAAAAGTAAAATAAAATGGAGAGAAAAAAGGATCGGGGAGAAAGAGAGAAATGAGAAGAAGAACGAAGGAAAAAAAAACTTTGTGGTCGTGGCACTGGTTGTGGGTTCCGACGAGGAGATTTCATTCCGACAAAGTAAATTTGGCAAGAAGCTGAAGCTTGATGAGAGAAAGAGTGAGAAGAGAGAAGACGAGCAAAGAACTAAGAAGGAAGAAAAAAAAAGATAAAAAGAAATCAGATGAGAGAGTGAAAAAGATGAAAAGAGATCATGAGAGAGTGAAAAAGATGAAAAGAGATCATGAGAGAGTGAAAAAGATGAAAAGAGATCAGATGAGAGAGAGTGAAAGATGAAAAGAATAGAGAAAAAATAATAGAATTCGGAAGAAGAAAGATTAAAAAAAAACAATAAAATAAAAAGGTATTTTTTTTAATTTTAAAATAGGTAATGATTACCTACATAGCAAGTAATCATTACCTACCATGTCTAATCCCTTTTCACCTTGAATCTCCCCATCACGTCAAATCCCTATTAATCCATTTTACTTTTTTTTTTTAAAAGAAAAATACAGGAGCAGAATTCGGTCGGGGTGGTCGGTTTTTGCCATTTTAGGCGAGCCGACCGACCAACCCCCGACCGATGCTATCACAAAACCGACCGACCGACGTCGGTTTGGTCGGTTTCGATCGGTCGACTCGATTTTTCGGCTTGTTGTGCTCACCTCTAGCCTTAGGAGTCCGTCACTCAAAGACAACCTTAGTGGGAATCTACATCAAACGTCAGAGTTTCTTCCATATTTTTGTCCCACAATTTGGCACCATCTCACTTAGGGATGGCAAAAATCCCTGCGGGGTCGGGTCCCCAGGGGCGGGGATTGACCGTGTATGGGGGTCAAACCGGGGATCCTTTTTGGGTCCCTAGTCGGGGACGGGGCAGGGATGGGGATTGTATCCCTGCCCCGACCCCGCCCTGAATAATTCTTTTTATTTTTTTTAAATATATATTATATATATTATATTTACAATAATAATATTATTATTTTATTACTAATAAAATTCTATAAAGTTTTTTTTTTGTTTTTAATTCTTAAGTGTTGGTTTATTGTATTGTTTAGTTTATATTTTTCTTTTTCTTTTCTTTTTTTACTTAATTTAGGTGTTTAAATTTCTAATAAAACATATTTAATGTTATAAAAATTAATTATTTAAATAAATATAATACTAACGTTAATATAAAAGTATGTATAATTTTAATATATATCTTAATTTTAAATAATTTTTGTTAAAAATAATTTTAAAAAAGAATAAAAAAAAAAAGTGGAAATTTTTTCCGCGGGGATTCCCCGACCCCGACCCTGACTCTCCGAAACGGGGAATGGATTGGGGACGGGGATTAAAAATCCCCACAGGGACGGGGATGGGAAGTGCGTCCCCGGCCCCGCCCCGCCCCGTTGCCATCCCTCACTCATTCATCCAAAAGTGCATGCACAATTATTCATAAAATCCAAAACAATTAACATCAATTATAAGAGTGTGTTTGAAAAAATTAAATGTAAAAATCACTTGTTACACACATTTGTGTCCCCCATTTTTTTTAAATTTGAGCAGCCACCTCCAATATTATGTTTTTATAATGCTAAATTATAAAAAATACCACTGAACTATGAAGTTTGTTTCTAAAATGCTTCTGAACTTTAAAAAGTTTCAAAAATACCCCAGAACTTTGAAAAATGTTTTAAAAATACCTTACTGTTAATTTTTGGATGAAAACCGTTAAAATTTTAGGCCCCGTTTGGTTCGTGATTTGAAAATTGTTTTTGAAAATAAAGAATTCAGCAGAAAATGAAAACAAATTTCTTATTTCCATCATATCTAAAAACATGTTTGGTTCCAATGTAAAAACCTTAAATTTGAATTCAAAAATTGAAAACTGTGTTTGGTTATGAATTTGAAAATGCATGAAAATATTAATATGTGTTTGGTAAAATTAATTTTTTTTAGAAAAATTTAATTTAATATGATTATTTTTCTACTCGACTTTTATTCATTTTTAGAGAGATTATAAATCAATGATGCTGGAATTGATTCTTTAGAAAGAAAAAAAAAATTGTTGGAATTGAAATTATAAGAAAAAAAAAGATATACCATATAGTTGTATTGTATGAAATTTTTTATTTGTAAGGTGGAGGAGTATATCAAAATAGGTAGAATTATGTAAAAAGTAAAAATAACAACCAAAACATCAATATCAATCAAACACACTATTTATACAACTATAATTTTATATCTTTTTCCCTTTAGAGTCGAAGAGAATTTGGATATCAAAAATAAAAAAATGTTGTGTATAGATAATGCAACATTGTTTGATGAAAAGAAAGATGTATCCTATGTTTTTAAAGTTGTATCTCATGTTTCCATTATTTTGAAAACAAAATTGGAAAACAATGAAAACAACATTTTATCGTTTTTGAAAACAAGCCATTTTTTGAGTTGTTTTCGAAAATTGTTTTTGAAAATAGGTATACCAAACATGTTTTCATGGTTTCCCTTGTATTTTTTATTTTCGAAAACATAAAAATGAAAATAGATCATGAACCAAACGGGGCCTTAGTTTCATTAATACCCTTGAACTTTCAAAAAAATTTCAAAAATACTTTTATTGGAAAATGCTTTTTTTTTTCCTTCTCTCACTATAAATTCTTCCTCCCTGAAAATTAATGAGAAACTTTAATTATTTGTCATATATTCATAGTCTAGGAGCTTTTCTTCTCTTTCAACACATCATCCCAAGAGCTTGATTAGATTTTCATGTTGAAACTTCAAGATGACTTTTGTTTTGTTCTTGAAATTCTACGTGTGTTTGACTTCATTTGTTGGTAGCGTTTTCAATATTATTTCCTCACCAACCATTACCCATTAGCTTTCTCTATATTCATTTTATGAAAAATAAATGAAACTATTGTTATATACGAGTTCTAACAATCTTAAATATTAATAAGAACAAAATCATATATAAAACTTTTGATTCATTAATCTTATAAACGGAACCAAACTCATAATCTTATAAACACTTATTCGTCTTATCACTGACATACACAAACAGAGGGAGCAAAAAGGAAATAATATATATACATATATACGTTGTTTTCTCACACTTATCTTCTTTACACTTTTTCAAAAAGAGAAAACTCGATGTAACGCCCCAGGTTTTACAAACCACTAGCCTGGCAACATTACTTCAACACCAAACCCTTTACAACCTAGTGCACCAAAAATTTCGGCTGCATAACGGCGTAAAACTGGCTAACCAAAAATTTTTCGTTAACCACAAAACACTTCTCTACACTTAACCCAACTCCACCAAACTTCATTTTCAGATTTCAGAACATAACTTCACTATATGAGTTAGGTCTCGTAGCAACAGACAAACAATCTCATTAGGCTACACCATGCAACAGAACCTACTACTAATTCTTTATTAATTCAACACAACAACATGCTAGTTAAATCAATTTTATTCATCCATCAAGGCTAAATAACACTAAAGCTCAAGTTCATCGAAACACATAAACAACTAAGTGAGTCTCTCACCACAACAGAACAACATTTAACTAAACCAAAACTAGCTTATCCAAAGCATAAACAAAAAGAAACTCCAACACACTAGGATTCCTCATCGTAGTTCTCCTCTTCACCACCATGGTCCAGTTCATCTCTCATACCTTCAACATCTAAAATGTTGGTGGAAGATAGAGAGGAGGGTATCAGTACAACCGTGGTACTGGTAAGCAGCTCACACTTACTAAGTCACAAACAACAAACAATTACAACCAGCATGCTTCTGACACGCATCCAACATGCTTATAAAGCCATAAACAGTCATCATGCTTAAAAAGCGGTAAAACAACCATGCATATGCATCTCAAACTATGCAACGCACACACTAGACACCACATGATTTCTGCGTCATGCTCTGCAACTACATGATTTTCACGTCATGCTCCGCATTTACATGATTTCCGCCTCATGCTCTGCATTTACATGATTTCCGCCTCATGCTCTGCACCTACTCTACATGAATTACGCGTCATATATTGCGCCACTCATACGTGATTTCTGCGTCGCGCTCCGCTACACATAAATTACGCGCCATGTGTTACGCCTCTCACCCGACTCATGCTATACACATCCTCATGGAACATGCCAGCCAAACCAAACATGCTTAACACGACATCTCATCATGATTATGAAGGATTAAAATTCCTTATGGCAGCGGAAGCAATCAAGAACGATCTCGTTTTTTAATATCAATTTTAGAAAAACCAATACATTGGCAAATTAAAATTAGAAACAATTTCTAAATAAAACTATTACAGATTAAGCATGCTGAAATATTAGATCCAAAACCTATTTAGATCTAAGGAAACTTAAATGGACTTGAAGAACTATCAGCACTATGCTCCAATTCGCGTTCTTCTTCCTCCCAATGAACACCACCACGTTGGATCACCCGCTATGACTCTTAGCACTTGAGATCCGCCTTGTGGGAACCAATTTTGGTCTTGGAAGGGAATTTTCAGCAAGGTAAAGTGTTGGAATTTTTTAGAGAGGAAGAGAGAAAAGAAAGAACTTTCTTTCTCTGTCTAATTTGCGTGAATGAGAGAATGGCTCCATGAGATGGGTAACCCCCTCTCCACTTAACGATAAGTGGGGAGGGAGTTAAAAACCCTACTTATTCTAGATCGTTGGATCAAATCCAAACAATCTTGGCCGTCTATTAATTAAATAATAATTATCATCTATCATTTAATTAATTAATTTAATTAAATCAATTATAACATAAGGTATTTAATTCAATTTGAATCATATTCAATTGAATTAAATTGGCCATTCAATTAATCTCATCAATTGAATACACATTAATTAAATATCAAATATTTAATTAATTTTATAATTGAATCATATTCAATTTAATCTCTCTCATTTAACCTATTGTTTTAATGTGCATCAAAATGTACATTAATATAAACTATAGTATTAATTTGATTAAATCATATTTAACCAAATTAAATTAATTAATTCCCCAATTAATTAATTCATGAATTAATCAAATATCACATATTTAATTAAATTCATAATTCTCTCATTAATTAATTTTGAATCATATCGGCCAAAATTAATTTTATTATAAAGTTTAATTCTTTAATTAAACTTATGCTATAATGTATCTCCATACATTATATTAATTGCATCAAAATACAATTAACTTAAATTCCCTTTTAATATTCAAGACTATATTATCTCAGAACCCGTTATGAGCTAGTAGGTGGACCTAATAGACCTACAGATCAGAAGCTCCAACGATACGAGATTGATCAGCTAAACTCATTAACCGAGTCAATCAACATTCGTTAACTGTGGGTCACTCCACTAAAGACCCACAGCTGCACTCTTCTCACTGTAGAATATTTCTATGTCCATGGATATCGACCAATGCAGTAAGTCAATCATTCACGTGTGTTCGTAACACCAGCTGGGTCAAATTACCGTTTTACCCCTAGGTTACCTCTGGTTCCTTAAGTACCGCTGATCCCTCTAATGAACAAGTTGTTTAGGGTCCAACCTCTAAACAAGAGTTCCTCTCGGGCCAGGAGAGGATGGCACGCCTTTGTTCAAGCCTCGGAATCAGCCCTTAAGGGAACACACATCTACTTGCCCCAATAGGGGAATGAGTGAATTCCATTTTGTATTGTCATGTCCCTAGCCCCCCACTCGATCTTGTCCCCAAGAAGGTAGGCTTATTGAGTCGGCGTGCAGGCCACTCTCACCCGTACTAATCAAAGGACAATCCCTTGTGAGAAGGAGTTCATGACACACTTAGGATTAAGACTGAGTTACCTAGGTCATCCTATTGAAATAGTAACCTAACTAGTCAACGGTGTTATATCTAGTGGTTTACTATTTCGTGGTCCGGTCTTATGCAAACTCATTGCATAGGATACCCCCGCTCGCATGTCTCCTATATGGACGCCTTGGATCAATACGTCTGTATCAAATACAAAGCGGGTCGTATCACATAGTGTTACCAGGATAAGGTACCCAGCCTTATCCTTGTACTATAGACCTTTTAGGTTGTTACTTGAACACCAATCCCCGTATGTCCCCACATACTAGTTCAAGTTACATGTAAACAACCTTGGATCTTAGTTTATTGGATTTGGGTCATATTGTGCAATTCTAAACTTAATATGACAATAACACTTTATTGCATAAACCTCAATAACACTTTATTGATACAAGTGTATAGTTCGTTAATCATTCACTATCTACGAGTTTTAGGACATAAAACTCAACAGATTAAATATCCAAACTTTGCTCATCTTAAGCAACACAATAGATACAGTTCATACTTAACACAAACACTTCAGCATTAATAACACAACAGTTCATACTCAGCATAAGTACATGGATAAAGCGAATAACAAACAACCATGCTTCATGCAATCAAACACAAGAAACTATTTACCTACAGCGCTTCTAATGCAACCTTAATAATCCAGTCCAAGAAAGCTCCTAAATAACAAGGATAACTTCCACTGAATTAGAACCAACCTAAACATACTTTAGACATTCATGAAAAGGCCAAAATCAACTGAGAAAAGTCTATTTCCTTGCTGGATAGCCACTCAAAATTCCCCAAATTAAAAACCCAAAACCTTTAGACCATGGGCAACCATGTCTAAGGCATAACAAGCAATGGGTATTTGACGAATGACCATAATCAAGGTTTTTCAGCCTCTAGACAGCAAGTAAATGACATGAATTTCACACTTTAAGAACCTACAAGGGTTGGGTAATACTAATCAGGCGACGACACTAAATGGGCATTGAACCTACATGCTTTAAAACAAAAAACAACAAGTTATAACCTTTTTTCCTTTCATTCCAAGGCTCCTAGAGATTGAACAACGCTAACGGGACCTAACAAAAGACTGATTATTGATTTAAACATGCTTATAAATCTAAAACATCTAATGGGCAATAACCCTTTATGCTATTAAACTGAAAACAAAAACGACGACTCTTACCCAAACGTACCCGATTTCACGCTAGACGGGTTATATTAACCTCGAACAGCACACTAGAACGATCCTTAGGCAGTGGGTATTCGAGCTTACAACGATTCGATCCCAATCGATCACTTAGGCGACACTGCAGAACAAAAAATTCAATACTAACTTAAATTACAACACACAAAGGGGATGGGTAAATCAATTCTAGCACTAACTAAGCATGGGTAAGTGCTTAAACTCACCAGAATCGCTAACAACGCTGAAACACCCACGATTGGAGCAAAGACAATGCTGGACAGAGGTGAAAACACAAGGAAAAGAGCTTCGAACTATTAGTCACGCGAGATCTAACCAAAACATAACCAAGGAAATTTTAGATCGAACCTTAATCAACCAAGAATGAGGAAGAAAAAGGCTTACCCACGAATTTTTCACTTCTCGATGCAAAAACCCACAAGAAACGGCACGAGTTGGGTCTTGGCCGAAAATCACAGAGGAAGAAGAAAGGAGGCACGATGACGGTGCAGGAGCTGCTACGGACAGCGGCTCGAAATGGGTCCCACAACGACGGTATGACGAGAGAGAGAGATTCGAGTAACAAAACTCACGAAAGAGAGAGGTGTTGATTTTAAATCCCTCGGCAAAACAGAGTTATTCACAACTCATTAACAGCAGCACAAAAAATTAAGCTAAGAAGAATAACAAAGAGAATGGAAGAGATAGCACACCAGTTTTTATAGTGGTTCAACCCAAGATTGGGTCTACATCCACTTTAGCCACTTGAATTAAGACTTTGCTTCAATCACACAGATTACAGAGGTAAGTTCTTCACTCAATCCCAGACGAAAAACCCCTCTCAATGGAGCTTTTAAGATATCTCAATAATACAAGCAAATCTCACTCACCCAAGCCTCACCGAACTCTCAAGAAGGATGAATTACCTTCTTCCTCTATTCTTCAACTCTTTCTGGTGAATGTCTTTCATGCTGCTCTCTCACACTCTCTCTTACTTTCCACTGAGGAGAATGCTCGCTTATAATCAGCTTCACATCACGTGATTAGCTCGTGAGAACAAATAATAATTCATAACCAAATTATTCGATCACATGGAGGAAGGATTTGCCATCAGCTAAGCTTAAAAGCTTCGAGAATTCCATCCAACACAAATAACAGGTCAACAAACACATCAGCTACTAAACCATACAGCTGGAAAATGAATTAAGCAATTCTTGCTCTGTCACAAATAACAATTCTCCACCTTGATAGAGTTAGAATATATCAGTCATAATAAGTGGCTTAATCACCTGTTTTCTACTTACAGGTTACAAGCTTGAGAGTTCTCATACAACTCTCAAGTTTATCAACAGTCACAACCTTTGTAAATGCATCAGCATGGTTTTCTTCTGTGTTTATTTTATTCAACATGATTTTACCTTCATTTACCACATCCCTCAGAAAATGAAAACGGATATCAATGTGTTTTGTTCTTTCATGGAAAGTTTGATTTCTAGAAAGATACACTGCACTTTGATTATCACAAAGAATTTCAACACATTTTATTTCAACATTAAGTAACTCAGCAGTCAAAACTTTTAGCCATAAAGCTTCTTTAACACCCTCAGTGGTTGCAATGTATTCAGCCTCTGTAGTTGACAAGGCTACAACAGATTGCAAGTTTGATTTCCAAGTCACTGTATTATTTAAAAAGGTAAATACCATTTTTGAGAGTGACCTCCTCTTATCATAATCAGTTGCATAATCAGCATCTACATACCCTTTTAACTCTGAATTATCAACAGTGAGTTTGCTATATACTAAACCATGATAAGCAGTCCCTTTTACATACCTCAGAATCCATTTCACTGCACGCCAATGTTCTTGATGTGGAATTTTCCTACCGCAAGCGCACGGGTCAAGTAATAATAAAGTGATTTTGCGATTGAGTGTCGTCCTCTGGATTGGATTTTTAAGTTAGATTAACTACCATGAATATTCTTGTTCAATTTTATTTAGGGACCAAAAAGTAGTGAATTTTAGAAACTAAGGTAATGCAAAATTAAAGATGTGAAGTTCAATTGAGAGAATACTTAGGGAAATGATTTCGTCAATTTAATCTAGGATTGATTTTAGGGAATGAATTATAACGCACAATGGTTTTATGAATCTAAGAACCTTTAATCACAACTACCTCTCCCGATTATAATTGATTCTCATGCAAATTAACTAACTTGATATCCCTATCTAAGTTCTTTAATATACAAGGCATTTAGTTCTTTTTGACCAATTCTAAAGTTACTCTAAATTCCGTCACGATTTTAGAAATTCTGCTTTAGTCATGCAATCTTAATTAAGTCTACGCTAAATCCCCTCTCCCGAGCAAGACTCAACACTTAGATCATTCAACTAATGGCCAATTAATTGAAAACATTAAGTTAAGAATGCAAACATAAAACAATTGCACAATTCAACCCATAAATCAATCCATAAACCAAAAAAGACTACATCAATCCCTAAGTAACAAACTTAGCTACTCATACATGGCTTTACAAGATCAACTAGGCATGAAAAATTCATTAAAACTAACTAAAGTAAGAGGGAAAGAAGATTAAATACTAGGTGGTCGAGACTGCATGTCCCCGTCACGATCTCCACGAACAAAGTCTTCAATCCCGCTCTCCATCACTTGCTTTAGCTTCCAAAGAGGGTTTTTCTCTCTGTTTTCGGCTCGAAATCTCCCCAAAAGAAGTCCCCCAATCAACCCTAATCGCAAAATATAAATAGGGAAAAATTTGGTCGTAGCGTCGCGACGCTGTCGCAATACCGCGATTCTGGAAAATTCGCCGAGAGCGTCGCGACGCTATATTTTTTTTTTTTTTTAAGAATCGCGAACTCCAAATATAGAATGTCAGCGACGAGACACCCAGAGAGTAGCGTCTCGACGCTGGTCTACGGATGGGCCTATCTTCAATCTTCCAACTTTGATTCTTTTTCATTCTTCGGCTTCTTTTCGCATCCCGAACATCCAATTGGCTCAAAACTATATTTCCTACAAATACAACACATAAATGCATAATTTTGGCCAATAAATTATAAAAGACTAGCTAAATTAATTAGGGAAAACTAGCTAGCTATGCTCGCTATCAACCCCCAAACTTAAGCTTTTGCTAGTCCTCGAGCTAACTAAAAATCAAGCATACAATGGAAGAATGGATGCAACAAACATGACTCAATCCTCAAGGCTCAAAATTCAATAATCAAGCAATCAAGAGACATGCACATAAGGACCAATGAGGGAGACAAATCAAAAGTTTTCTAAAATTAACTTGCACAAGCAAGATCTAACTTAACGAGATCAGACTCTACTAGCTCGGGATTGGATTACTAAACTCTCAACTCATCTTCCCTCTACACTGGCACTAAGGATTCACTAACGAGTCAATGGAACAAATTAGTTTGTTTTCCTCCATACATAGGTTCTTATAATTGAAAATTACAACATGCATTTTTATGTGGCACTAGCTTTCACACACACCTATTGCAGGGACCCTTAACCCGAGTTTTACCCTTTGGTTGGCCTAACTGATCACAACAGGGGTAGCTCTTTTTGCCAAAACTTGATTAAGCATTGCATTGCGCGCATAAGTCATGACTTTCTCTTTTTTTTTTTTTTCTTTTTTCTTTCAAATTGTAACAACAAGAATGATTTTTCTTTATGAGCATGATAAGCACATATTCTTTTCTTTCCTCCTAAGCAAGATCAGACATGCTAATTTGCAAAAAAATTAACTCTTTAGCTCTTCCCTACACCTATCGAGGTGACAACAAGCATATGAACCTAATAATTCGCTCCTAAGCATTCAAATCCAAATCTAGCCAAGACAAATACTCTACTCATGCAAGACATCTCCTAGAAAAAGTTTAAAAAGTCTCCCTTTCTAGGCACTTATGCTTACAACTCATCGAAAGCTTGAAAATTGACAAGAAAGCCTATCCTAGGAAATCATAGTCATGCAAAAATATCATCCAGAAAACAATCATATGCTCAATTCAAAGAAAGCTCAAACTATAGCCCGAACTCAGATGCTCAAGGGCTCCACAAACATGCTATTCCACCCCCAAACTTAAAGCATGCATTGTCCTCAATGTATGAAGAAAATAAAGCTTAATCAAGCATGAGAACAATATAAGAGTAGGAGGAGTGAACAATACTGTCCTGGAATGACGATGTCCTCTTTTATGGAAGCTTGCAAGCAAAGGAGAAACTGGAACCAAGACCTACAAAAAAAAAACAAACAATAAATCAAAAGCAAAAAGAAAAACACAACTGGACTTACTTGGGTTGCCTCCCATAAGCGCTTGTTTAACGTCTTTAGCTCGACGTGTTTAACGTCTTTAGCTCGACGTGTTTAACGTCTTTAGCTCGACGTGTTGAACGTGCATGCATCAAGGAGACTTCTTTTCTGTCAATCCACCAGAGGTGCTTTTGCTTGCACCTTTCCTATAGCCCATCACGAGTGCTTCAGAACGATCTTTAGAGTCTTCCACTACTTTAAATATCTCATTTCCATTATGGACTCTAACAGTGAGCTCCCTGTGCTCAATATCAATAATAACTCGCCCAGTGGCGAGGAATGGTATTCTTAGTATGACAGGCATTGAAGGATTTTCCATCATATCCATGACATATAAATCAATAGGGAGGAAAAATCTACCTACTCTGATTAAAACATTCTCTATTATGCCAACTGGTCTAACTACAGACTGATCGGCCAATTGGAGCCTAACAGGAGTAGATTTAATCTCACCTACATCTAACTTTTTGCACAAGGATAAATGAATAATATTGATGCTAGCGCCTAAATCACACAACACTCTAAAAGAATAAGTACCAAAGCTACAAGGAACAGAAAAACTCCCTGGATTTGCTACTTTTTCAGGTACCTTTTGCTGAACTCTGGCGCTGCATGTTGAGGCGAGATAGACTGTGTCAACCTTCTTTTCCTTTCTCTTCTTTGCTAGCCATTCCTTCATGAACCTGTTATACTGGGGCATCTCTAGCGCCTCTGCAAAGGGAATATCAATGTTCAGATTCATAAAAGCATTCATAAATTTGTCAAACTGAACCTGATTATTCTTCTTTTTCTTTTTCCTCTTCTTTTCTTTGAGGACCATCGTTGTGGGAGAAGGAATAAGAGGCTCAGGTTCAGGCTTTTCAGCTTCATCTGATGATGTGTCTTCCTCAGCTTCCCCAGTAGGCGTGTCATACTCCTCAGACTCAGGCTCCTCTTCAACCTCCTCTTGGTGCACAGTAATAGCCTTACAATACTCCATCTGGGTTTTCTCCTGCTCAGCTGGGGTCTTACCTTTGTTCATGGTGTTTACAACACTTACCAACTGTCCCAGCTAAGTCTTAATGTTTTTTATGGCTGCACTATGGTCGTTCACTGTGGTGTTGATGGCAATGACTGCCTCCTCCAACTTGTTTGTCCTGTACTAGACTCTGCAATGAAAGCTCCAACAAGATCCTCTAAAGATTTTTTATTTTCTTGAGTTTGAGGGGCAAAACCAGGAGGATTAAGAGCATTCTTATTATTAGCATAAGAAAAATTTTCATGGTTCCTATGGTTAGGGTGATAATGTGTAGGTGTAGAATTATTATTATATCCCCTAGAATTAAAATTTGATACGTACTGAACCTATTCGATAGTCTCCTCCTGCGACTGAGATGCTAAAGCAGCTGCTGATTCAATTGACTGTGTACTCCCTGTACCTGAAAATTTCAGAAAAGCATTAGCGAGGGAAGACATATGGGCCTGAAGTGCACTTACATTATTGATTTCAAAAGCTCCAGCAACAATCTTTTTCGGTGCAGACCACTCAGATGGCTGATCTGTTGGTGGCCATGTCCTCCAACAAAGTTCTAGCATTCTCAACTGTTTTGGACAACAGAGTCCCACCTGCAGCTGCATCAACAATAGTCTTAGTACTTGGATTTAAACCATTATAAAATAATTGAATCTGCAACCAATCAGGATATCCATGCTGGGGGCACTTCCTCAACAGCTCTTTGTAACGCTCCCATGCCTCGAATAACTACTCGTCAAATTGTTGCTGGAACGTCCCAATCTCGTCCTCAGCTTGACCGTCTTTGCAGGAGGGAAAAATTTCTTCAGAAAGGCCTGGACCAAAGCATCCCAGGTGGTGATGCTTCCAGTGGGAATAGACTGCAACCAATCTCATGCTTTATCCTGCAAAGAAAAAGGAAACAAGCGTAAGCGGATGGCATCCTCAGAAACTCCATTTATTTTTACCGTCCCACAAATGTCTAAAAGGGATTTTAGATGAGAGTTTGGGTCCTAGGTGGGCGATCCTCTATTAGCACAATCTCGAGCCATCTGAATGAGACCGGTCTTTAGCTCAAAGTTGTTGGCATTGATCGGGGCATAGACAATCCCCGATTGTTGCCCTTGAAACACGGACTGAAAGTAGTCTCTAATAGGCTTAGGCTCCTCAAGTAGATTTGGGTCGACCATCTGAATATTTTCTCTATTCTCCCTTCGAAGCCTACGAATTGTTCTCTCGATCTCGGGATCCAAAGGTACTAAAGTCAATTCCCTATTCCTTCGCATACACAACCTAAACTACCCCAAAAAGGAAAGAAAACAATTAAGGAAAGAAACTAGACAAGAAAACAACTAACCTAAATACGGAAAAATAAAATCTAAAAAAGGAAAATACTAACTAATTAAGGAAAACAAAGACAAATAATGGAAAAAATAAAAAATAAAAAAAAAAAGGAAAAATTACTCAAACATGAGAAAAATACTAAACTAATAAAAAAAAAACAAATAAGGGAAGAAAAACAAATAAGGAAAAAATACAATCAACCTAGGAAAGTAAAAATACACCATAAATTAAGACCGAACAATTTTTTCACAATATTAATCTAACTAAATGTGCCAATCCCCGGCAACGACGCCAAAAACTTGATGTGGAATTTTTCTACCGCAAGCGCACGGGTCAAGTAATAATAAAGTGATTTCGCAATCGAGTGTTGTCCTTTGGATTGGATTTTTAAGTTAGATTAACTACCATGAACATTCTTGTTCAATTTTATTTAGGGACCAAAAAGTAGTGAATTTTAGAAACTAAGGTAATGCAAAATTAAAGATGTGAAATTCAATTGAGAGAATACTTAGGGCCCATTTGGTAACGTTCTCGTTTCTTGTTTCTTGTTTCCAATTTTATTAAGAA
Organism: Luffa aegyptiaca; assembly: GCA_017139565.1. Lineage (NCBI taxonomy): Eukaryota > Viridiplantae > Streptophyta > Magnoliopsida > Cucurbitales > Cucurbitaceae > Luffa > Luffa aegyptiaca. Next base: position 36,375,580 of record CM029400.1, read on the forward strand.
ATCTAAGCATTTAATAACTATGTATGTTTCTTGTTTCTCATTTTTTAGAAACACTCCCAAAATTTGTATAGAACTTTTGGGAACAACTAAAACTAGTTTCTCCTTTTTTGTTCTTGTTTCCAATTTTTTCCAAACATAAATAAGAATATAGGTTTATTATTATTGAATGTATAGGTATTAGGGTCATGAAATTCTATTTTTCTTTATTAAAAATGAAGAAACAAAAACAAGAAATGAGAACGTTACCAAACGGGCCCTTAGGGAATTGATTTCGTCAATTTAGTCTAGGATTGATTTTAGGGAATGAATTATAACGCACAATGGTTTTATGAGTCTAAGAACCTTTAATCACAATTACCTCTCTCGATTATAATTGATTCTCATGTAAATTAACTAACTTGATATCCCTATCTAAGTTCTTTAATATGCAAGACATTTAGTTCTTTTTGACCAATTCTAAAGTTACTCTAAATTCCGTCACGATTTTAGAAATTCTACTTTAGTCATGCAATCTTAATTAAGTCTACGCTAAATCCCCTCTCCCGAGAAAGACTCAACACTTAGATCATTAACTAATGGCCAATTAATTGAAAGCATTAAATTAAGAATGCAAACATAAAACAATTGCACAATTCAACCCATAAATCAATCCATAAACCAAAAAAGACTACATCAATCCCTAAGTAACAAACTTAGCTACTCATACATGGCTTTACAAGATCAACTAAGCATGAAAAAGTCATTAAAACTAACTAAAGTAAGAGGGAAAAAAGATTAAACACTAGGTGGCCGAGACTGCACGTCCCCGTCACGATCTCCAGGAACAAAGTCTTCAATCCTGCTCTCCACCACTTGCTTCAGCTTCCAATCAGCCCTAATCGAAAAATATAAATAGGGAAAAATTTGGTCGAAGCGTTGCGACACTGTTGCGATACCGCGATTCTAGAAAATTCGTCGTCGCAACACTATGGTTTTTTTTTTTTCTAAGAATTGCGAACTCCAAATATAGAATGTCAGCACCGAGATGCCCAGAGAGCAGCGTCTCAACGCTGGTCTGCGGATGGGCCTATCTTCAATCTTCCAACTTTGATTCTTTTTCATTCTTCGGCTTCTTTTCGCATCTCGAACATCCAATTGGCTCAAAACTATATTTCCTACAAATACAACACATAAATGCAAAATTTTGGCCTATAAATTATAAAAGACTAGCTAAATTAATTAGGGAAAGCTAGCTAGCTATGCTCGCTATCAGTTCCATCCCTGGATTTCCCATAAACCTGCTTACAACACTTTTACAATGAGCTAAGTCAGGCCTCGTGCATACCATTAAATACATCAGGCTTCCCATGACATTCGCATAAGGGACATTAACCATTTGACTCTTTTCTTCCTCTGTTGTCGAGCATTGAGATAAAGATAATTTAAAATGCTTGGCTAAAGGAACAAATACTGGTTTTGAATCTGACAAACCAAACTTCTTAAGCATTTTAAATGTATATGAGCTTTGAGACAATTTCAGCCAACCTTGACTTCTATTTCTTTCTATATCAATGCCCAAAATACGTTTTGCACTGCCAAGTTCTTTCATATCAAACACAGATTTAAGAGAAGTCTTAATCTTGGAGATCTCATGTTTATCAGCACTAGCTATTAACATATCATCTACATATAGCGATAAGTATATAGAAGATTTATTCTCAGCATGATTCATATAAACACAATGGTCGAGTTTATAACGTTCAAACCCACAAGAAGTAATAAATGCATCAAACTTTAAATACCATTATCGAGGTGACTGTTTAAAACCATACAAGGCCTTCTTTAACAATCATACTTTCCCTTCTTCTTCTATAAAACCTACTGGTTGTCTCATGTAAATAGTTTCAACAAGATCCCCATGTAGAAAGGTTGTTTTTACATCCAACTGTTCAAGTTCTAAATCAAAAGCATCTGTAATTGAGAGCAGTATTCTTATAGAAGCATGACGCACTACAGGAGAAAATATTTCATTATAAACTATCCCCTCGGTTTGAGTAAATCCCTTAGCCACTAACCGGGCTTTATAACGTTGAGGTTCAATATCACTCATGGAATCTTTTATTTTAAAGATTCATTTACACCCAACCAGTTTCTGCTTTTGTGGTTTATCAACAAGCTGCCAGGTTTCATTTTTATGTAAAGAATCTATTTCCTCTTGCATTGCAATTAGCCATTTATCTTTATCAGGTGATTTCATTGCAGCTTCATATGAATTAGGTTCATCTAGTATATTATCTATTTTAGTATTCAATGCATAATATACTATGTCAGCATCAGCAAATCTAGCAGGTGGCCTTATCTGTCTTCTTTCACGGTCCCTTGCTAATTGATAATTTTGGAGATTATCATGTGTAGTTTCAGTAGTTTTTTCATGCTTGATCTCAAAGCTTAGGTTTTGTTCTTACTTCTTGTTTAAAATTATGTACATGAGGTATTGATCCTTCCAGTTCCATATCCAAGGAACTTGATTCACTCTCCTTACGGTCCCCATTAAGCTCACTACTTTCAAATGCCATTTTAGACTCATCAAAGACAACGTCCCTACTGATAAAGCATTTTTCTTCCCCTTTTTCAAGACACCATAGCCTATAACCTTTTACCCCATTAGGATAACCAAGGAATAGACATTTCTTAACTCGATGATCCAGTTTTCCTTCTTTAGAATGGGCATACGCAAGACACCCAAAAACTTTTAGGTTTGACAAGTTTGGTGGGTGTTTTGACCAAGCCTCCATGAGTGTTTTAAAATTTAATGTAGTAGAAGGACATCTATTAATCAAATAGGCTGCTGTAACTACTGACTGTCCCCAAAACTTCTTTGGAAGATTTGCATTTGACATCAAACACCTCACACGTTCAAGAAGAGTCCTATTCATACGTTTGGCTAAACCGTTTTGTTGAGGAGTCCCTTTAACAGTATAGTGTCTTTGAATTCCACTTTGACTACACATATCTTTAAACTCTTGGCTTAAGAACTCTAAGCCATTGTCGGTTCTAATGCATTTTACCCTTTTTCCTGTCTGATTTTCAACAAGTAGTTTCCACTGTTTAAATTTTAAGAAAGTTTCATGTTTACCCTTTAAAGGATAAACCCAAACCCGTCTTGAATAATCATCCACTATCGACAAAAAATACTTGGCTCCACCTAAGGAAGATGTTGTCTCGGGTTCCCAAACGTCTGAATGAACATATTCAAGTATTTCTTTAGTTGTATGTTTTCCAGTTCCAAACGATACTCTAGTGGGTTTTCCATAGACACAGTGTTCACACATTTCTAAAGCACCAAGTGTTGTATCTCCTAACAGCCCCTGTTTTAGTTCAATTAGGCCTTTCTCACTCACATGCCCAAGTCTTTTATGTCATAATTTGGCTGCTTGTTGTTCTTTAAGAGAAGACACTGCAGCAGTACCAACAACAGGCTGCTTGTTGTTCTTGAAACATAGACTATTTGAACCCAGACTACAAACACTGCACCCCAAACACAGACTATTTTATCCCAGACTATAATAATCTGCCCCCCAAACACAGACTATTATAACATCCAGACTATTATAATTCCCAGACTATTATAACCCCCAGTTATTATAACCAACTCAGTGCCCTAAACAGCCCCTCAGCTTTTATAACCAACTCAGTGTCCCAAACAGCCCCTCAGGGTATAATTGAAACCAACCTCATAGTTGAGGGATATTTTTAATAATTTAACAAAAATAAAAAGAAAACCAATTTCTTCTTTCAATATTTTTTCACCCTCTTTCTCTAACTTCAAGGATCTCATGAGATTACATGTAGAAAACTAGGAAGCAAAGGGCCAATATTTTAGGCTCACATATCCAACCAAAAAGAAAATTAAGAGAAAAAAAAAACTAAAGTTTCAATGTAAAAAAAAAAAAAAAAAAGGAAAAGGAAAAAGGGAAAAGGGAGGATTGGAAATAGAATGTAAAAAAGGAAAAAGCAAAAAAAGGAGTGTTTGATATCAATTCTTCTCCTCCTCCCTTTTTGATGGCCATTTCTCTGTTATTTTTCATAATTTTTTATTCTTAATTAATTTGGCTGGTTAGTGCCTTGAAGCTTCTTCTCCATGTTAGTTGCAGCCATGGGAGGAATACTAATGGCCAAAGCATCTTTATTTTGAATTGCTTCAATGCCTTCATTTATTACAGGCAATTCTCCACCTTTCACTACTTCAATAATCTCTCCACTTTCCTTCTCTTTGCTTTCCTTGTACTTTCCCCACAAAACAGAGTAAAGCCCTATTACAATCAGCACTGCTCCAATTATCCTGAAAAATCAACACATAGATAAGTGCTTTTAGAACCATTATTACTTTACCATCACTTTGATGTTTGATTTTAAACTTATGCTATCCATTTACTTATTCCAACAAAAGAATCAGCTTTCCAAGTGCTTCTGACTTTTTCTAAAACCACTTTGAGTGAAAAGTAATTTTTGAAACAAAAGAGAAGAAGGAAATTGATGATTTACATTCCAACATAAATCTTTTCAGCCAAGATGAGAGAGCCCATGAAAGCTGTTATCACCATCATCAGAGGGCTAAACGCTGTAACGAAAACTGGCCCTTTGGTCTTCATAATCAATCCTTGCACATAATACGCCGCTCCTGAGGTCACAATCCCCTGCATACACATTCAATATTATCAGTCCAAAATCTTCCTAAAACAACCAAATTTTACCTTCTTAAACTTGTAAGTATATAATCTCATAGACAAAAAAAACTTTAAAATCTTAGGAAGACGTTTGAATTCTTAGTTAAATTATAAAAAAAAATAAAAAGAAAACCAGTTTTTGAAAACTACGGTCCGGTTTAGTAACCATTTGATTTTTGGTTTTTGATTTTTCAAAATTAAGCTTGTTCTCTCCCAATTTCCTTACCATGGTTCTCAACTTTGTCAACGGACACATTTGGATTTTTAACCAAATTTAAAAAAAAAAAAAAAAGTTTTTGAAAATTATTGTTTTTAGTTTTCAAAATTTGACTTGGTTTTTGAAAACATGGAAAAAATGTAGATAACAAAACCAAGAAACTTACAGGTGAAAGTAGTGTTTTTAAGCTTGATTTTGAAAAACCCAAAACTAAATGGTTATCAAACGAGACCTTATTTTTCTACCTTTCAGAACTTGGCTAATTTTTAAAATATAGGAAGAAAGTAGATAACAAAACAAAAAATTTGTTAGGGACTCGCTCTCCCAACAAAACTTATACGTAGAAGTAATGTTTAAAAACCAAAAACCAAAAACTAAAGCCTAGTTTGATAACCATTTGGTTTTTGGTTTTTTAAAATTAAGCTTGAAAACACTATTTCCACCTATAAGTTTTTTGGTTTTGGAAAATTAAGCTTCAAAAAACTACTCTTCCACCTATAAGTTTGTTGGTTTTGTTATCTACGGCCCCGTTTGATAATCATTTGGTTTTTGGTTTTTGGTTTTTGAAAATTTGGCTTGTTTTCTTCAAATTTTCCTACCATGGTTTTCATATTTGCCAATGACACATTTGAGTTCCTAGCCAAATTCTAAAAACAAAAACAAGTTTTTGAAAACTATTTTTTTTAGTTTTCAAAATTTGCTTGGTTTTTAAAAACAAGGAAAGAAAAGTATTAGCAAAACATAGAAACTTGTTGGTGAAAGTAGGATTTATAAGCTTAATTTTCAAAAACCAAAAATAAAAAACCAAATGGTTATCAAACGAGGCCTACATTATTCACATGTTTTCAAAAACCAAGTCAAGTTTTGAAAACTAAAAAAATTAGGCCCCGTTTGATAACCTTTTGGTTTTTGAAAATTAAACTTAAAAACACTACTTCCACCTATAAGTTCCTTAGTTTTGTTTTCTATTCTTCCCATGTTTTCAAAAACCAAGTCCAATTTTGAAAACTAAAAAAAGTAGTTTTCAAAAACTTGTTTTTGTTTTTGGAATTTGGCTAGGAAATCCAATGTGTCATTAACAAAGATGATTACGAAATTGAGAAAAAAAAACAAGCATAATTTTCAAAAACCAAATAGTTATCAAACGGGACCTTAAGGCTCCATTTGATAACCATTTGGTTTTTGGTTTTTGGTTTTTGAAAATTAAACTTATACACACATATTTCTACCTATAAGTTTCTTGGTTTTAGTACCAATCTTCTACCTTGTTTTCAAAACAAGTCTAATTTTGGAAACAAAAAAAAATAGTTTTCAAAAACTTGTTTTTGTTTTTAAAATTTGGTTAGGAATTCAAATGTAACCTTAACTAGGATGAAAGTCATAGTAGGAAATTTAGGAGAAAAGAAACATAATTTTCAAAAACCAAATGGTTATCAAACGGGGCCTAAGTTTTCAAAATTTTGTTTTTGGAATTTGGAATTTGGTTAGGAATTCAAATGTGTTCTTAATAAAGATAAAAACTATCCTAAGGAAATTGAGGAAAACAAGTTTCATTTTCAAAATCCAAAAACCAAATGATTATTAAATAGGATCTAAATGATATTTTTTTTTTAGAAGAAACAAGGCCTAAATGATTATTAAACGGGATTTAACTTTTTTATACAATTTTTTAAATAGGGAACATAATTGCCTTCCTTTTTCGCTCGGAGAAGAGAGATGGATTCTTACCGCATAAGCGGCGGCGAGAAGGTTCAGGTCCCAGCCAATGGCCCAGGCGGAGGGGCGGTGTTCCATGGCGAAGGTGACAACAATGGCCTGAAGGGTTCCCAGAAAGCAAACCATGGTGGTGAGCGAAAGATGGGCTGTGTATTTTCTCAAGGTTATGACTTGGAGGATGAAGAAGGCAGCCCAAGCCGAAGTGGCGATGATGAGAAAAATGGAGCCTTTGATGAACTCTCCGTCGTCGTCGTGGTTGAGCGCCGCCGCATCTGCCAACGGTGGCGAGTTCGGGTGGCGGCCGTGCCCAGTCCAGAAGAAGTTGACGACACTTCCTTTGTAAAATGTCATCAACATGGCTCCCAAAACCGTCACCACTGTTCCAAACAACTTGGCTAGGCATCTCACTTTTCTCAAGTCCAACTTCTCCATCCTGATAGATTACGGAATTAATCAGAGAGAAAATGACATTACGATGGTTCGAATATGGAACTTTTCTGATACCATGACAAAGTAAATCGGTTGACCTCAAAAATATAAGTCAATCTGTTATGACATATTTATTCATTTATTCGTATTGTTGGCACGTTTTATTTTGGTTTGGAGAGGATGTTAATGGAGGTTTAGAGTACCTGCAAAGAACTGCCATGACAAATGTCATTGAAGGAAGCATGTTGGCTATGGCGCAAGTGAAAGTTGGAGATGTCATTGTCATCCCCAAGTAGTACAAGTTCTGATCGGTCACTGGCCTATTGAGATGGATACAAGGACAAAGAAAGAAACTTTTTAGATGTTTAGGAAGAATGAGTTAATTAGCGTTTGAAAAAGCCAGCAAGTTTTTGATACTAACCCAAGAAGAGCCAGAACGAACATCTGAACAAAAATCTTAAATGTAATCTTGGGCCTTACTTTCCTACGAATTCGGAAGTAGAAATGAATTATATGGATGCGAAGATAGCCTTGTTATATAAGTAAAGACAATGTCTTCGCGACCATCATACCTCTCAAGAACAAGAGCAAAGGGAGCCACAACTGCGGTGGCAAAGGCATGGCGGTAGACGACGAGGACGTAGTGGCTCATACCGCGGTTGAGGGAGACGGTGGAGATGATATTCATTCCGGCGTAGCCGAATTGGAGGGAGATGACTGCAATGTAAGGCTTTGCATTATGAAAGAAATGGGCAAGGCATTTCATGAATCCCATGCTTGTTATGTTACAAGGATTGATTGTTTTTGAGAGGAGTTGTTGTGGAGAAGAAGAAAGCTAGTTAGCTAAAAGGGAAAAGAGGAACAATAGAGAGAGGAACCCAACACCTCAAGAGGAGCTTGTTTAGTGTGCTTCCTAAGAGAAAATGGCTCATATTTATAGGCAAATTAGTGGGTTATATATATATATTCATGTAGCTTTTTCTGAGGTATAAATTCTATATGGGATATATTGTGTTTTGTGGATACATGTTATTAAAGAATAAAACTTGGAAAAATAAAATAAAACCTTCCTCCACATGTTGGTTACTTTCTTTTCATGTGATATTACTTTGAGTGGATAAAATTATTAGTTAGTCACTCATTTATTAAATGCAATATAGATATACCCATATAAATAAACCACTTAAAGAATTATATACTATAGGTAGATTCTTTAATTTATCTAACTTTTTAATGAAGGGCAAAAATAATTAAAGAAAATATAAACAAAATAAAATTTTAATTTGAAAATATGGAAAGAGCATATAGTGAAACTCAGCTAATCAAAATGAAACAACTAATCCAATTTTTTTACAACAATTAACCATTTGAATTGAATTGGGAGAACATAGTGAACATAACTCAATTGATCAAGACTTTACTTATCTGCCAAAAGGTCAGGGCTCATTTACCTAAAAGTCGGAGCTCATTTCCTTCCGTCTCTCAATTGAACTCAAAAAAAAGTTAGAAAGAAATTTACAATCAAAATAATTTTTTAATCTATAAAAATTCTTCACTCCAATCCAACTCAACTCAAATTCATGAACCTGCTTAAACCTCCTTATTACACCTGGATTATGAGTAGGACTTATGAGTGTTTTGTATCATGGGGTACACAATATAATAACGTATAATATCAAAGTAATTGTATATAGTGGCAGATTCAGAACTTTGATTGTAGGGGCACAAGTTCATCGGGTCTATATAATCTCTTAACTTTAAAAAGTGTTTAATAGGTTTTTGAATTTTCGATTTTTTTTTTTTTTGTCTAATATTGATATCTAAAGTTTCAATTATATATCCAATACGTCTTTTGACATATTCAAAATGTTTATAAATTAAATGCTCTATTAGACATAAAGTTTAAACTTGTGTCTAATAAGTTCTCAATTCATGTAACATATTTTTTAAAATTAAAGTATATATCAGTTACAAAATTGAAAATTCAAAGTTCAAATAGATACAAAATTAAATTTTGTCTAATAGAGCCATTAATTTAACTTCTTTTAAATATGTCTAAGACATGTTAGTTACAAAATTGAAAGTTTGTGGATCTATTAGACATTTTTAAAGTTGAACTTATTAGACATAAACTTGAGGGACTAAACTTGCCATTTAACTTTTATATAAATATAATTTTAAATGTGTTGATATTTAATATTTAGAAAAGTAATATTAATTACAAATTTAACCATTGTATAATTATCCACACCTAAATATATAAGTAAAGAATGAAACTTTGAATATTTAAGATTTTCTAAAATAGAATTAAGTTTTTGATGCAATTGATTTTTCTAAATAATTTGCTAAAGATTAATATATACTTATATATGTGTGTGTGAAATTAAGAAATAAAATAATTCCAACCAGTTCTAACATACTAAAAGTTAAAATAATATATAAATAGTTGTAAAACAAAATTAATATATAAATATATTACAAATTTTAAACATTGAATTTTTTTTTTTTTGAATTTTTTTTTTAAACATTGAAAATTAAAACAGTGTAGGTAAAGAAAAAAATAAATGAAATTGAATATTTGCGTTTTTTCTTTTCTAATTTAAACTAATTGGTTGCATAAGCAAAAACCAAAACTAAAATTAATTTAAAATTTGCATTAAATAAGATTTGAAAAAACCAGATCGCCAACAGAAGAAAGAATTTCGTACCCGTCTGACCAACTTTAATAAATTATATAGAAAATCCTATACATGTATATATAATCTATAATTTGAGAGGCACGTACTAGTCCTTTATAAATCCGTCCCTGATTTTTTTTTTTTTTTTTGAGTATATCAACATTTAGGGGTGGGGGATTCGAACCTCTGACCTCATAGTCGAGGACACATGCCAATTACCGCTGAGCAAAGCTCGCTTTGGCAATCCGCCCCTAATTTTATATTCATAAAAGTTGTGCATATATCCATAGATTTTTTAGTATAATTTTGAGTATAGACTACACATGATTTTAGATATTAGACTACATTTTTCCAAGAAACCGTAGTAAGAAGTGAAGAAAATTGGTCTAACCATGGTCTAACATAAAATGCACAGGTCTCTATAGACCACAATTTTTTTAGTCATGGTTTAAAATCAAATTATAGACTACAATCTAAAAAACACATGGTCTAAAAACTCAACTTTACACCATATGGTCTTAAAAAAATAGTAGTCTAAATTCTAATTTTTACACCACATATAAAAAAACATGGCATAAAATCTAACTTTACAAAAAAAAAAAAAAAAAAACATAATCTAAAATGTGTCCTTACACTATGGTTAACCATCGCCTAAAATTCAACTTTACACCACGATTTTTTTTTTTTTTTTGTTACAATATGGGGAGAGGGGGATTCGAACCACTTGTGGTTATTAGTACAACTTTATGCCAGTTGAGCTAAGCTCTTGTTGGCAAATTGAAACTTTACACCACGATGTTAAAAATATAGTGGTCTAAATTCTAATTTTTACACTAGATTTAAAAAAGCATGGCATAAAATCTAACTTTACACTATGGTTTAAAAAAAAAAACACAAAGCCTAAAATGTGCCCTTACACTTGGTTAAAATAACCATGGTCTAAAACTCAACTTTACACCACAGTCTTAAAAGAATGGTGGTCTAAAATCTAATTTTACACCATAACTAAAAAAACCATGGTCTAAAATTCAACTTTAAACACCATGGTTAAAAAAATCATAGTTTAAAATGTGTCTTTACACTATGGTTAAAACAACTATGGTTTAAACTCCCAGCTTACAACACGATCTTAAAAATAATAGCGGTCTAAATTCTAATTCTAAACCACGCAACTAAAAAACCCATGGTCTTAAATCTAATTTTACACTATGGTTAGAAAAACCCATAGTCTAAAATGTATCCTTGTACTATGATTAAAACAACCCTGGTCTATTACCTCGTCTTAGAAAACAATAATTGTCTAAATTCTTATTTTAGACCACATCTAAAACCTGGTCTAAAATCCTATTTTACACGATAGTTAGAAAAAAAATATGGTCTAAAATGTGTTCTTTAGACAAGGGTTAAAATAACCTTGGTCCAAAACCAACTTTATATCATGGTCTTAGAAAAGCAAGAGTCTAAAATTTAATTTTATACCTATGAGATCTAAAATTCAACTTTACACAAAGGTTTGAAAAAAACTAGTCTAAAATGTGTCCTTATACTACGGTTAAAACAACCTTGGTCTATAATCATACTTAATACCATAGGTAAGGTGTAATTCGACTATAGGATAAAATCTAATTATAGATTTATTTTAGTCAATCAAAAGATATAGTGATCAGAAGTTTAATTATCTCTATCTCTGCTATATTAAAAGGGGCTAAGAGGGGAGAATTTTTACATTCCCTTATTGCCCTTAAATTTTTTTATAATGACTATTTTGTCCTTCTACCCTAAGACAGGAGAATCTTTTGTTTCCTCTTTTGCACTTACTTTTAAAGTAAATTCCTATTTTACCCTTTTGCTGATGGGACAAGACTATTCAAGTGTAAGTGTCCGTTGAGTCCAATAGGTACAATTCATGTTGGCAGGATGCGACGGTTCATGTAGAGATGGTTACACATTGAATTGGTGCATCCGTTCGTGTATAGGTGTGAGCCATGTATAAAAAGAAAATATATAATTGTCAAAATGTCAAACTATATGAAAAATTGTCCAATAGGTACCATTGATGTCGACAGGATACGACTGTTCCACATGGAGATGGTTAAGCATTAAATTGATGCATTCATCCATGTATAAGTGTGATCTACGTATAAAAAGAAAATATATAATTGACAAAATTCAATCTATAGGAAAATTTCATCTTTTATACGAGAACTCAAGACTTTTCGAAAAAAAAAAGGAAAATTACAAGTTTGTGTTATTCGTGAGGGAAACACTATTGACTGTGTCACAATAAAACCTTGAGAATTCATAAATTTATTTTGGTCGATGAAGAAGTAGTATTGTTATCTATCCTTTTTATTTTTCTAATGTCATCAAATGTTATTTACATCCACATTAATTCCTGGAAGTAAATACAATTTAGGGACCACTTGTGAAATTTAATCACATCATTGAAACTAAGTCCAAACCATTGGGACAAAATTGAAGCTATGCTCAAACTATTGGGACTAAATTGAAACTTTTAAAACCACAATGACCAAAATAAAATTGTCTAAATGTATGACCAAATTTGTAATTTAATCTATTTAATTTAATATGCAAACTAATACATTTTAGGTAAAGAAAATTAGAAGTTTGATAACGAAAATAATAAAAATAAAATAAAACCCATAGCCTAAAAATTATTAAGTTATTTTCACTCAAAAAAAAAATTATTAAGTTATTACTTAAAAAAAACTTATTGATTAATAAATGCATGCATAATTTTAAATGAAATTAAAATTTTCAAATACCAAAATAATTCAGCACACTCTCAATTTTCTAATTAGATTAATTTTTTTTGTTCATTAATCACAAATACAAGAACTTTTAATATTTATATTTAAATTTATGTAATTGGTTTTAGTGGAATTTTTTTTAATACTATTAATTATCTATGTAATAATATTAGTAGTTGAAATTTAGAGTAGATCTGTAATCCCTATTTTTTTTTTTTTTTTGAGAATAAGATCTGTAATCCCTATTGTTTCGCTTACAACTTATATTATAATTTTCTTTTATCTTAGAAAAGACAATTTAACATATAGTAACTCACTTGCTTTCAAAAAATACTTGACTTTCTAAAAATTAATTGTTAGTAGAATTTCATATTGTTTTATTTTTATTTTTATTTTTTATAAGATAATTATTAAACTTATTGTTAAAGTTTAAATAAATAATAATAATAATAAAAAAAAGAATGTGCAATATACGAGTGTGCTACTATTATGTCTATATACATGCTATATAATAAGAAATCCTTTATTTTTATCACTAATTTTTAAAAGTTTATGGTAATTGAAACAAAAGTTATATGGTATTTGTTTATTACATTACATATACTAAAAAAAACTACTATTTTCTCTTATTTTAATTTAACACTATAAAATTCCACGTTTGTTACTCGACTAGTATATTATAAATTACGGTAAAAGAAACAATGGCCTAAAAAGTTAACTTTTAGGATGATTTTAACAACCTATTGTGCTAAATTTAACTTTACACCACAGTTTTTTTTTTTTTTTTTTTTTTTTTTTTGTTAATGTAACTTTACACCACAGTTAAAAACGATATTAAAATCCAATTTTAGATTTTTATTTTAGGCCACAATTCAAAAACCACATTTCCAAAAACCATCGTCTCAAGGATTTAAAATTTAATTTTACCCCATAATTAAAAATAAAAAACTAAAATTGGACCATAAAACATAATTTTTTTTCTTACTGTAGTAAAACAAATTTAAATTATACTATTCTTCAAGAAATCATGCACGGTCAGATTTAGGGGGTCGGCTCCCCAAATATATATAAATTTCAAAAGAGAGTAACGATATGGAAAATTGTAATGGGTGGCTAAATTCTAATGATTAATTGCAAATATAGCAAGTTTTATAAAAAATTGCAAATATAGCAAAATTTTTAAATCATTTTTTTAATTCTCGTTTTGCCCCTATTTGATTTCTATCAGTGATAGATTTATATCACTGATAGAAAACTATCGCTGATAGAAATATCTATAGCTGATAGAATCGCAGATAGAATCTATCGTTGATAGAAATTTATCATTAATAGAAACCAATAGTGTATTTAATAGAAACCAATAGTGTATCTGATTACGTGATAATTTTATACATATCTTTTGTTTTTTCTTTTTGTTTTGTTTTGTTGAGGTCTCCCATTCTTTAAATTTCAACTTCCGCTTTGTGTTTTTCTTTTCTTCCTGTTCAATTTCCATGTTGTTTTGCTTCGACATCTATAAAAACAAAATCAATGACATAGGTTTTAGAAACAAAAATGATAGTTTTCTATCAGTGATAGAAATAACTTTCTATCAGTAATAGTAGATTTATATCTCTGATAGTTCTATCAGTGATAGAAAGATAGTTTTCTATCATGGATAGAAATCAATCTTTCTAAAGGTTTTATATCACTGATAGAAATCTATTAGTTCTATCACCTAATTTGAACAACTACAACCAATCACCTTACTAAATCTAATAGTGACAGAAAACAATAACAAATTCCAAACAAAACGCAAAAATAATTGATAGAATTCTATCACTGATAGAATCTATCAATGATAGACTTGATAGAAATGGAAAGAAGGAAAAAAACAGGATGAAACACTACAACCAATCACCTTACTAAATCTATCAATGAAAACACAATAGCAAATTCCAAACAAAATGCAGAAAATAACTGATAGAATCTATCAGTGATAGAATTCTACCACCGATAGAATCTATCAATGATAGACTTGATAGAAACGGGAAGAAGGAAAAAAAAAAGGGGTTGGATGGGTTGGGTAATCATGTAAGATGGACTTTTTAGTAATTTAGATTGGTTGGATGTTCAATTTTGCTATTTTTGCAAATACTTTAATATGTTGCTAATTTTGCTATTATTTTAGTTGAGTTTGCTATTTGTGCAAGTAGCCCTGACTATATTATACTAAAAATGTTCTTAAATTGTTAGAGGCAGGAGTTCACAAATCCATTTGTTGATACAAAGTTTTTTGGATTATAATATATATTAAAAAGGTCAAAGTGAAGGTACGTCAAACATATACTCCTCTTTAAATGGAATGAAACTCAAATTATAAGAATCAAAATGATGCTTTAACCAAATTAATATTAATGTGTTCAAACCAAATTGGTCTATATGGGATTCAAGTTAGTTTCTATTTGATTCCAATATTTTAGAAACTAACCTATTTAAACTTAATTTATATTTGGTTTGTGAGGTTCGCTAAGAGTGAAATGTTTGGTCACCAAAGTTTGAATTTGATTTCTAATTGTTTTCTAAGGTTTAAAAATATATTTTAAAAGTCTCCAAGTAGAATTGGCTATCAACTAATTGAAGTTGTTCGCTTCTAAAACTTCATCCAAATTTGGCCCCCAAAATATATTTTTTGGATCGTCCTTGAAATCATGGTTTGATTTTAACAACAAAATACTAAAAAATAGTTAGTAATTTTGTGAAAAGAAAATAATTTAAAGTTTCAATTTACTATCTTAATTTTTCTTTTCTGGAATTTGAAATCTTAAAATTTTTATAAAAAAATTGATAAGTTTAAACGAAAAAAAAAAACCACAAAACACACAATTTTAGAAAAGGCCATGTGTGTAGGGATTAAAGCCCTACGCAGCGGAAGACTTATAAGAGGATCTACCCAATTAAATATTTGACAAGAATACCGATACGATGACAAATAATTTACAGCAATAAAAACCACATTAAAAGCTGTAAATTGATAACGAGCATAGCTAGCTAGTTTTCCCTAATTAATTTAGCTAGTCTTTTATAATTTATTTGCCAAAATTATGCATTTATGTGTTGTATTTGTAGGAAATATAATTTCGAGCCAATTGGATGTTCGGGATGCGAAAAGAAGCCGAAGAATGAAAAAAGAATAAAAGTTGGAAGATTGAAGATAGGCCCATCTGCAGACCAGCGTCAAGACGCTGCTCTTTGGGCATTTCGACGCTGACATTCTATATTTGGAGTTTTCAATCTTAAAAAAAAAAAAAAAAAAATTCATAGCGTCGCGACGCTCTCGGTCGAATTTTTCAGATTCGCAATATCGCGACGCTGTCCATAACGTCTCGACGCTGTCGGCAGATTTTCTATAAATTCATCCTTTTGTACTACGGATTAGGGGAGTCCAATTGGTTAGATTTTAGCCCTAATTTCGACTAGAGACCTTTGGTGGGAGTTGAAGCAAGGCCAAGGAGTGGGAATCAAGCGAGAAGACGTGGAGATCGTGACGGGGACGTGCCGGTTTCAACGAATTCGAGTTTTCCTTTCTCTTTCCCTTACCTCTTACAGTTTTTATGGCTTTTCTTGCAATTAGTGTTTGTGGTTTAAAGACTATGAATTGCTAGTTGTTTGTCTTAGGATTTGATGTAGTTGTTTTAGTTGTTGGATTGATTTTTGGTATGAATGTGTTGTTATTTTATGCATGCAATTTTGTGTAATGCTTTCAATTACTTGATCACTAATTAAATGATTTAAGTGTTGAATCTAACTTGGGAGAGAGGATTTGGCCTAAGACTTACCTTGTTTAATTGCATGACTAGAGTAGAAATTCTAAGTTTGTGATGGGATTTGGAATATCTCTAGAAGTATAACAAGGACTAAACCGAATAATGTCTTGCATGTTAATGAACTTAGATAGGGATATCAAGTTAGTTATATGCATGAGAATCAATTATACTCGGGAGAGGTAATCGTGATAAAAGTTTCCTTGGCTTGTAGAATAATTGCACGATCAATTCATTCCAATTAATCAATTCTCAATCTTAATCAATGAAATCAATTCCCTAAGGGGCTGTTTGGGGCACTAAGTTGGTTATAATAGCTGGGGGTTATAATAGTCTGGAGATTATAATAGTCTGTGTGTTATAATAGTCTGTGTTTGGGGTGCAGATTATTATAGTCTGGGATAAATAGTCTGTGTTTGGGGTGCAAATTATTATAGTCTGGGATAAAATAGTCTGTGTTTGGGGTGCAGTGTTTGGGATGCAGATTATTTTAGTCTGGGTTAAAATAGTCTATGTTTCAAGCTGACTGTTTTTTTTTCCTGACTTTTTTTTTTTGTTTATTTTCCTCATACAACTTTGTACTTCAAATATTAATAAAAAAAAAAATGGGTTTAGTTGTAAAAAAAATAAAGTTATGGGTATAGGGGTTAAATTATGTGTAAAAGGAAACAAAAATAACCTAAAGTAAGGGTTGATTTTCTTTGTTTTAGAGTCATGGTTTTTTCACAAAATAAGTCATTTTATGATTTCATATAGAAAAACCATATTTGTTTCATTTCTGTATTTCCATCATAAAAATGGTAAATGCTTATTCAAAACTCATTTTACCTTCATTATCAAAAGAATTAAATAAAATAGAAATCACATAAAATAAAAACTTGAGTACTATTTTTTTTAAATTATTATTATCATGGTAAACTTAAATACAATAAGTATAATTTGGAATGAAAAAAATGGTACGATGAAGGTAATCATTCATATACTTCATTATCAAAAGTAATTATGTAATATTTCTTCAAAAAAAAAAGTAATTATGTAATAAAACTTAATATTTATATATGTACAAAGACAACCTAGTATCTAACTCCCTAGAAATTTTTCGACTTTTCCGACGACCACTAACAAAATTTTCGGCGACCAAAAATTTCTTTCCTCTTTTTTTCTTTCATTTCTTCTACCTCTTTTTTTTTTCTTCTTTATTTTCGTTTTTTATATTTTTCGAAATGAAAATGAGAAGAAAGATTAAAAAAAAAAAAAAGTCACCGAAAAGTCATCGGTGATCGCCGGAAAAGTGGTCGGAAAGTCGACGGTGGTCGCTGGAAAAGTTGTTGGTGGTCGTTGGAAAATTCGTCGGCCGGTCGTCG
Source organism: Luffa aegyptiaca (assembly GCA_017139565.1). NCBI lineage: Eukaryota > Viridiplantae > Streptophyta > Magnoliopsida > Cucurbitales > Cucurbitaceae > Luffa > Luffa aegyptiaca. Next base: position 36,393,264 of record CM029400.1, read on the forward strand.
GTAGAAAAGTCAATGAGTCACATGGAAGAAGAGAGAAGAGAGTTACTGTAGAGAATGGATAGAATAATTGGTTGAGTTGAATAGTGGTTATTGTAGCAACATAGAGGGGAAAAATAACCAACTTCACCCCTTATTTTTGTTGATGCCCCAAACACTGAGTGGGTTATAATAGCCCCCACTATTATAACCAACACAGTGGGCCAAACGGCCCCTAAGAGTCTTTCCTTTTGAGTCTCCACCTTTTATTTTTATGCTTTTTGTCTTTAGATTTATCTTTATTTTTAAGTTTTGCTCCCTAAATAAAATTGAACAAAAGTATTTACGGTACTTAGTTTAACTTAAAAACCAATCCAAAGGACGACACTCGTTTTACACGAAAACACTATATTATTACTTGACCCGTACACTTGCGGTAAGAAATTTGCACATCATAAATCTGATCATAAAACATGTTGTTTTTGTAAAATAAACTTAGATCTACACTAGAGAATGATCCTAGTGATCATAGGAACAAAGGGTACTTACTACAGTTTGAAGTCTCGACCGAAAACATCTATTTCTCGCCTTTTGATCAGAAAAACAGCAGTCCAAAGAGGTCTCCTTTGCTGGAAATAAATTCATGAACACTACCACGCTTGAACCAGTGGTATTCTCAAAAAGGTCTTGGTTAAGCTTTCTTGTGGGATAAGAATTTTACTAAGGAAGAGGAAAAAATCTCTAGAATTCTCTCTAGGATTTTTTTTCACCACAAACCACGAATGAGAGCATGTGAGAGAGAGGCCAAAACCATTTTTCCTTATCGATAGGGAGAGGGAGGCTTTTCAGGAACTGAACACATGATCAGGTAACTGATCTAATCAGTTACCTGATATTTTAATTTTAAATATAATTAAAATTAAAATCAAATTTAATTTAATTTAATTTAATTAATTAATTAAATTAATATAATCTAATTTAAATCATATTTAATTAGATTATTTATTTAATAATTATTAAATTAACATCCCTCTTTTACCCTATAGTTTTAATATCATTCAATTAAATCAAATTTAATTAAACTAAATTAAAACTTATAATTAATTAATTCAATAATTAATTAATCATATATTCAATTATTTTTCTCTCACATATACTATAGTATTATGTCCATCCCATGCACATTAATTTTAACCTATAGTTTTAATATGAATCCAATTCATATTAAATTTTCCTTAGTAAATTTACCTCAACACCTTATATGAGCTACCAGTGGGACCTTATGGACCTACAGTTCAGAAGCTCTAACGATATGAGATTAATTGACTAAACTCATTAATCAATTAACCAATATTCGTTAATTGTGGCTCACTCCAATAAAGAACCACAGCTGCACTCTTCTAACTGCAGATATATTTTTGTGTCCATGGATATTGACCAATAACAGCAAGTCAGTCCTTCACGTGCTTTCGTAACCTCAGCTAGGTCAAATTATCGTTTTACCCCTGGGTTACCTCTATATCCTTAAGTCCCAGTGCTCCTCTAATGAACAACCTGTTTGAGGTCCAACCTACAAACAGAAGTCCCTCTCGTGCCATATAGAGGGCAGGGCCCTTTGTTCAAGTCCCGGAGGCCCCACTTAAGGGAACACACTTCTACTTACCTTAATATCGGGAAAGAGTGAATTCCATCTTTTGTGATTATGTTCCCAGCTCCCCACTCGGTCTTGTCCCCAAAATGATAGGCTTATTGAGTCGGCGTGTAGGCCACTCTCACCCATACAAATCAAAGGACAACCCCTCGTGAACAGGAGTCCATAATCCACTCAGGATTGAGACTAAGTTGCCTAGGTCATCCTAGTGAAATAGAAACCTATCTAGTCAACGGTGTTACAGCTAGTGGTTAACTATTTCACGGTCCGGTCTTATGCAAACTCATTGCACAGGATACCCCCACTCGCATGTCCTCTACACGAACGCGTTGGATCATTGCGTTTGTATCATAATACAAAGCGGGTCGTATCCATAGTGTCACCAGGATAAGGTACCCAGCCTTATCACTATACTATAGACCCTTTAGGCTGTAACTTGAACAGCGATCCCCGTATGTCCCCACATACTAGTTCAAGTCTCATACTAACAACCTAGGATGTTCAGTTTATTGGATTAGGGTTATTTAGGCAAGATACAATACAAACAATAATGAATAATACATGAAATATTATTTTATTAATGTTCGGTTAAATGTTTACATTTACTATCCACGAGTTTTAGGGCATAAAACCCAACAATGTGTACTTTGTTATTCTCTCAAAACCCTAATTCTAAGGTAGAAGATTTATTTTCTATCTGCCAACAAGACCATATCCTCCGCCAAGAAGTCAAAGGTTCAAATCCCCCACCCTACATGTTGTAAAAAAAAAAAAAAGATTTATTCTCTATCTTTTGAGCCTAAACTTTGATTATCAATTACTGACGGAAGAGATTGTCGCGGTCTCTTGTCAAATAAAATTATAATCCACAACCTCTAAAGCTAACTTGTAGCAGTAGTGGCCGGGGTCAAACACAAGGAGCACGATTATAACTTGTTTATCTTAGATTTATTGTGATGACCGGACTAATGGGGGGTTTTTATATTTGGAAAAGAAATAATAATGGAAAGTAAGCTAATTATGGAAAATATTGCAAAAGAAAAGTAAGAGAATTAAAGAAAGAAATCAATAACTCAAAGATCATGCAACCGGGTTAGTTATGGTAAGTTCAATTCAATTAAATCATTAATTTCACTAATAAGTCAAAACAAGTTTAAGTCCAGCGTATTCCAGCAACAAACCGAGGACCATGATCCAACTATCACAAACATGCAAACGCTAAGTTTGATTTTAGTTTAAATTAATTAATATGCCTATTAACTAATCTAAACCGCATTGGGATCTAGCCGAATTAATTCACATGCAACGGGCAAAAAACCACAATTACAATTGATTAAATCATTTAGTTCTAGGGACGCATGCGTATAATCATAACGTTAACCTATTTGCTACTAAGTTTTAGCAAGTAAATTTAGAGAGGGCGCGGTCAAGGTTGTCAATCTTTCCTACCACAATCTAAACTTATATAAAAAGAACTAAAATCACATAAACATGTTTTGATAATTCAAACAAGAAATTTCATTAAAAGAATATGAACTTACTCTTGACACCCCGGTTACATGAATGAAGAACTTAGCCTCTTATGGAGCAAGAACAAGCTTGATACATAAAGAAAAGCAAGAAAGAACTAAGAACTAAGAAGAATGGTGGAAAGGGGGAGAGAGATGGACTACAATGTTGTAGTGAATTAAGTGTTGAGGGATGATTCTAAATCTACACCAAAGGCCTCTATTTATAGAGTTTCTTGGCCTTCAATTCGTGGTAGAATGGTGTTGAATTGGGTCTTCAAACAAGGAAAAGTTCTGGCCAAAATTGGAAAAAATCGATTATGGAAAACTGCCTAGAATGGTGAGAGCGTCGCGACGCTCTTGCCTCAACTTCACGCCCACGTCTTTTCCTTATTTGAGCAGCGTCCCAACACCTGGGTTGCAACGTCTCGACGCTTCGACGGCTCCAAGGGCAGAAATGTCATTTTACGCTCCGGTTTCGCTCGTTTAAGCCCCGAATTGCTTCCAAAGCTCCAGCGAGGACCTATAGACATATTATACTCATTTTAAAGCATTTTTGGGGAGATTCTACGTGTAGTTTGGCGAACCTCGTTGTATGGGCTAGTTTCAAGGGGAAAAAGATCTTCATAGAATGGTTTTGTGATCTAGCTTCTTAAGTTGTGATCGTGGCATTATCGTTCCAAGGTTGCTTTCAAAACCAAGTTCGAGTGTTGTAGGCTTGTTGTGAGGTCTTCGGGCTAAAATAGCTTTGCAACTGTTATGGATGTTCCGTAGTGCTTAGATTCTTTATTATTTAGTTCGTTTCAAGGCTTTGTTGGTGTCGCCTAGTTCCTAAAGAGTTGAGAAACTTCTTTGAGATAAGCAGAAGGTTTCCTTAGGATAGTTTTGTATCCAACCTTTCTAGCTGAAGGTCAAGGAGTTAGCTTTCCAAGGATGCATAAAAGCCAGGTATAAGCGTTGCAAGTTTCTTTTAGGTCTTCGGACTCATGGATAGCCTTACCGCTGCTTGGGTTTCATGAATCAAGTCTCGAGGTTTTTGGACTTGCTCGTGACGATGCTCTTGATGGTGTTGGTCTATTCGCAGACCAAGAGTCAAGCATTTCCCTCACGCAGTAGGACCTCGATCCAAGCCAAGGTGATGTTGAGGATCAGTATCGAGTCATGACTGCAGCGTCAGTTGTCGTCACGACAAAGTTACCTTGGTATGCAGTTATAAGGTAGTGCCCTCGGTGGTGTTGGTGCCATTTCGTAGCCATTCTTGAAGGATGGTTTGAAAAGGTGAGTTGGCGCAGTGGAAGCTGTTTCGGAGTTAGTGTTCCTCTTCTGTGATGCCTAATTGAAGTTGGCAGTTGAAACTTACCAACTAGGTGGGTTTAAAGATGGTGAAGTTGCTGATGAAGCTTCCTGCAGGATTGAGTTGAGTTGTCGTTGATGGTGGGTGGTAAGGTGTCTAGCTTAAGTGCTTAAGCTGGATTCGGCAACCTACGTTCCTGTAAGTAGCAACAACGAATAAAACTCCTTGTAGGTCGTGCAAGATCGAAGTTTGGATTCAATCTTATTAGGCTGTTTGAGTTCTTGGTGAGAAGTTAGGTTGCTCGTAAGCAAGCTCTGCTTCAGGTGTTGTATGATCGATACAACTTGTCTCAAGAGTTGTTGTTAAGCATACACAACAACTATTCCTCTGGTGCCTTAGTTAAGCTTTGGGATTCTAGAGAAAAATGGTTTGATGAGCAAAAGCCTCTGGTGCTAATCACCTTGAGGAGTGGGTTGGAATCAAGGCCAGACAACCAGTGTAGTTAGGCGAGCACTTTCGAGAATCTGGAGTTCAGCTTTGGTGATCTCGTGTTCTTGCCCTTGGAATATGAAAAGGGTTATTCGCTTGTTGAAAGAAGCTTAGCCTGGGATCATTGGACCATATGAGATCAGGGAGCGCATCGAGCCTGTTGTTTACAGGTTGACATTATCATCAACCATGTCGACTGTGCACGAGGTGATCTATGTGTCCTCGTTGGGAAAAATGCGTGTGTGATCCTCCGCATGTGTTGAATCCTGAACCCGTGTCGTTGATTGAGGCCTTGGCGTATGTGGTGAAGAAGTCTGTCAAGGTCCTAGCCAATAAAGCAAGGTTATGAGAAGCAAGACCGTTGCTTTGGTGAAAGCGCTATGGGTGAACCATAGAGCAGAAGAAGCTACTGGAAGAAGTAGGTGAAGTTTGAGCCTGGTTCCTGAGTTGTTCGATCAAGAGTCTTTCGAGGACGAAAGCTTTTAAGGTGGGGAGAATGTGACACCCCGTGTCTTTCGGTGTATTTAAATTCCGTGAATGTAGTCAAAAGGAATATAAATTCTATTTTTGGCTTGAACTTAGGGATTTAATTATATACTAAGGTGTTTGGGAAATTATTATGTTATATTAATTTATTTCCCTTCCCAAAAGCTCGATTAATTTTGTATAGCGTTTGTTGCAAGGTCTGTTTAAGCCTAGGATTTTACGCTGATTAGTTGGGAAGTTTCCATTCTTGAGGTGGCTAATTTTAGGGGAAAATCCTATTCTTGGCTTCTACTTGGGCTTTTGAATTATTCAAAGAAGAAAAAAAAGAAAGGAAATTCAAAGGGAAAGAAAACAAACCCTAGAACTCTCATCCCTCTCTTCATCTCTCTTTCTCACCTTATCATGGAGCAGCCCCCCAGCCGAGTCCAGTCGCCGCCGACCAGACCCTGCAGATGCCGCCGCCCGGAACGCGCCGCCGCCGCCGTTGAGCCGCGTCGCTGCCTCCTTCGCGGACCTCTCTCTCCTTCCGCGATCTCTCTCTCTCTGTGCCGTCTCTCTCTCTTCCGTCGGTCTCTCTCTAGTGCTGCCGTGAGCCGTGAAGCTCGTGCACCGCCGCCTTCCCTCGTCCAGCCGCCGCCGCTTTTCCTCTCGGTTCCGTGGGTTAAAGGTGCAGAGCTCTCCTTTCCTTGCGTTTTCAGCAAGAAAGACCGTGGGTAAGTCTCTACTCCCTCGATCTAGTTGATTTGAGGTCCGATCTAACTCCCTTGAGTCCTTATTGGTTAGATCGTGCACGGACAGCAGCTCGAAGCATCGTTTCCTCCGTGTTTCAACCTTAGGAATTGTGGGTAAGCCTTTTTCCTTCCTTTTCCATGTGATTTAAGGCTTGATCTAAGTTCCTCTTGGTTTGGTGTTGTTAGATCTCACGTGTCTAGCGATTCGGAGTCCCGTCGACCTCGTTTCAGTCAATTTTGCCTCTGTCCAGCAGCGTTTTTGGGTGTTTTCGGCACCGCTTGACTATCCCGGTAAGTTTAAACGCTTACCCATGTTCAGTTAGTGCTTAGGATTAAATACCCATTCACTTAAGTGCTGGAGTTTAAGCTTTGATGTTGAAATTCTGATCTGCAGCGCCGTCTTTGCTCAGTTCGTGAGTGGTTCGGCGTCAATTATCGTTTCCGGTAAGTTTAGCCCTTACCCATCCTTGCTAGAGCTTAAAAAAAATGCCCAATGGTTTAGGTGCTGAATTTTAATATTAGCGTTGATTTTCTGTTCTGCAGCGCTGTTGAAGTGTTCGATTGAGTTTGATACACTCCAACTCGAATACCCACCACTCAAGGATCCTCCTGGCGCGTTGTTAGAGGTTAGAATAACTCGTCTAGCGTGAAAACGGTTCCGTTTGGGTAAGTTCCTTGCTGTCCCTTTATCTATAGCATTGAGTTTGCTGCTCCTTTAGTTGTTCTAGCTTTAAAGCATGTTTTAGATCATTGCCCATTAGTTTCTAGACTCTTAAAGTGTCACCCAATCTTTATAGGTCCTAGAATATGCTTTAAAATGGGTTGTCGTCGTTGTTTTAGTTGAAAATCATGTAGTTCATCAATGACCGTTAAGTCTCATTGCCTTAAAATGTTTCCCAATCCTTATAGGTTATTAAAGCATGGAGATAAATGGGTTATGCTTGCTGTCCATAGTTTAAAAAGCATGCTAAATAGGTTTCCATTAGTTATCTAGGCCTTAGTTGCATTGCCTAAGCTTTAGGAGTTCTTAGAATGTCATTCTAGTGTTATTTGCTTGCTGTCCAACGGCTGAAAAGTCTTGAATATGGTCATTCGGCGAATACCCATTGCCCATTGAGCCTTAAACATGGTTGCCCATGGTCTAAAGGTTTGGGTTTTTAATTTGGGAATTTTGGGTGGCCGTTCGGCAAGGAAATTGGTCTTTTCTTAGTTGAATTAGACCTTTTAAGCTTGTTTAGAGTATTGTTGAGTTGGTTCTAATTCGGTAGAAATTATCCTTGTGTTTAGGAGCTTTCTTGGACTACCTTGGATTACTAAGGTTGCTTTGGAAGCATTATAGATAAGTAGTTTCTACTTACTAAGCTTGGTTGATTGCATGAAGCATGATCGCTTGTTTATCTGCTTTCCTTATATTTGTATGAAATGTTATATATATGAACTGTTGTGCTGTGATCCTTAAAGTGCTTTGTTTAAAGCATGAAATGTATTTTCTGTGTTGCTTGAGTTGTATTCGCTTAAGATGTTTAAGCATGATGAGTGTCTGTCTTAAGCATGGTGAACGTTGAGTTTAGTGTTGAGTCTGGCTTGCATGTTGCATGGGGGATGTGTAGCATGAGTCGGGTGTGAGGCACAGCACATGGTGCGTAATTCATGTGTAGCGGAGCGTGACGCGGAAATCACGTGGGTTGTGAGTGCGGAGCGTGAGCGGAAATCGCCAGGTGCGGAGCATGATGCGGAAATCATGTAAGTAGCGCAACACATGGTGCGAGATTCATGTGTAGCGGAGCATGACGTGGAAATCATGTAAGTAGCGCAGCACATGGCGCGAAATTCAAGTGTAGCGGAGTATGACGCGAAAATCATGTATTAGCGGAGCATGACGCGGAAATCATGTGGAGTCTAGTGCGCGTGTTGCATAGTGTGTTGCATTTGCATGGGTTGGTTGTTTTTAAGCATGTGGTTAGCTTGTAGCTTAAAAGCACGTTGTTAGTTTGTAGCATGTTGGATGTATGAGGTTGCTTAAGCATGTTGCCTGTTCGTGGATATGAAAGCCTGGATGCGTGTGCTAAGCATGATATTTGTGTTGGTTGTTGTTTGTGGCTTGGTAAGTGTGAGCTGCTTACCAGTACCACGGTTGTACTGATACCCCTTTCCCCACCTTCCCCCAACATTTTAGATGTTGCAGGTATCGAGGATGATCTGGACCTTGGTGGCGAGGAGGAGAACTGCGAGGAAACGTTTCTAGGGTGTTGGTTCTGCTGTTATGTTTTCGATGTGCTTAGTAGGTAGTTGAGTTGTTTTGATTTGTAGTTCTGTGATGGTGAGGGATTCACCTGAGAAAGGTTGTGGTTATGTACCTAGACTTGTTGATTTTGCTTGAGTTTAACAACATGTTTAGCTAGTGGATTAGCTTGCTCTTTTTGTTAGTAAATGTCTTTAAGCTCCGTTGCGTGGTTTCAGATTAATGCATGTTCTGGTTAAGTGTCCTGTCTAGAGGAGATAGGCTTGTGAATCTGAAATGTGGTTTGGTGGAGTTGGGTGGAATGTTTAGAAGTGATTTTATTGCTTATCAGGTATTGTAAAAATTTTGGTTCAGGCCATTTTACGCCGTCATGCTGCCGAAATTTTCGGTACATCCGGTTTAAAGTGGTTCAGTTCCATAGTTAAGGGTTAAGGGTTGTAGTAGCGTCTTTAGGCTGAAGGTTGGAAACCTGGGGCGTTACATTATCCATCTCATATTCTATTCAAATTCGTCCATTATACAAGCTTTTATGAAACTAATATAAAATTTCACGCTGCTTATACAAATAGCAAAATAGACTCTTTTCATCACTAATAGTCACTTATAAATCAATGATATCAATAGCTATCATAAATAGAATTCTATTTGTATTGAGATCTATAGTCACTGATAGACTCCTTCTATTATTTGATAGAATCCTATCCATGTAAGTATTGAAATTTATTAGTGACTATCACCAATGAAATTATTTGATCTATTAAATAATAGAAGTCTACCAGTGGCTATCATTGATAGAATCCTATAGGTATTGAAGTCTATTAGTGATAATCACTTATATAATTATATTTGTATTGAAGTCTTTTAGTGACTATCAATGATAGACTCAATACAAATAGAATTCTATTTGTGATAGTCATTGATAGACTTCAATAAATAAAATTTAGTTCAGTTTGAGCATTACTAATGTTTAGTTGATAGACTATCATTGCTATTAGTAATAGAAGCCTAACATTGATAGACACTACAGGAAAATCTAGTTCTGCCGACGAAATTTCTCTCGACGCATGGAGAACGCGTCGAGAGAAGGCATTTCTCCCAACGTCAAGAAAACGACTTCGGGAGAAAGAGGATTGGGTGACTCTCTCTCGACGCCTTGTATACGGCATCGAGAGATATGGTGTTTCTCTCGACGTCGTGTATACGGCGTCAAGAGAGAGTCACCCAACGAGAGGCTTGGGAGAATTTCTCTCGACGCCGTGTACACGGCGTCAAGAGAAAATGTGTTTCTCTCAACGTTGTATACACAGCGTCGAGAGAAACACAGTTCTACCGACGCCGTTAATGACGTTGTCGGCAGAGATGTTGATAAAAAAGCCCTAACTTTCTCATTTTCGTTCATCTCACTCGACAACCTCCATCCCCTCCAACTTTCTCTGTTTCTCCGACGCGCCTCGTTGCTTCGCCCTTCGCTGTGCCTCGCCCTTCGCCGCGCCGCGTTGTGCCTCGCCCTTCGCCGTGCCTCGCTCCTTCTGCACCCTCCCCGTTCGATCCTCGCTTTGATCGCAATTGTAGAGGTTAGAGCTTTCTTCTTGATTTCTGATTTTTTTGTTCTTCCTGCTCGTTGAGAGCTATCTGCACAGTTTGTGGGATCCAAAGATGGTAATAATCTTGTATTTCTTTGATAACCTTGTGCAATTTCCATCTAAACTTTATATTTCTATTGCTTACAACTTACCATGCTTCAAGATTAGACATTGAATGAATTTGTATAGTTTGCTAGGCTAGACCAACTTTAATCTCTGTCAATAATGCATTTTTTTGGTTACTGAATAGTTGATAGGATTATTGAAACATGAATTTAAGTATGAGATAAGAATATATTTTCATGGATTCAACAAAAAGAAAGGGGATAACTGTTGAAAGTTGAAACGGGAAATATATGTTGCCCTAGCATTGTAATTTAGCAAAAGCCTACTGTAAGCAAGATCTGAATGTTTAATTCCTGTGGTATAACATGGTATGGCTATTTGGCATCACTTTCTTGTAGTTTTTCTATTTTGCAAAAATTTTCTTGCAAATATATATCATTGTTTGGAAATATACTTTGCCATAGTATTGTAATACTTAGCACTTTCTGTTCTTAGGTTTGTTTTTTCCTTGTGGATTTATATTAGAGCTATATGTCAACTAGCGTTAAACAAGTTGTATATGCAGTGTCTATCCATTTCAAAGCCATGTCATGTGTGAAAAGTGCAGAGGGGGCTCTGCTATCTTTTCTTGGTCATTAATATATTATACTGTATGGACAAAAGGGCTCTACTTGAATCTATTTTCTTCACCTTGATTCTTGTAGGTCGTGGGTTGTTTGCTTCACTCTGACAATTTAAAAAAATGTTTTAAAATGAATGGAAAAAAAGACATTGACGAAAAGATCCAGCACCACTAAAGAAAGTTGACTTGCATTAAATGATTCTATTCTTGAGCATGAGTAAGAAACTTAGACAAATTATAAATGTAGCTACTGCTTCTGCTTGTTAGCCCACAGAAAATCGTACTAGATGAGATTTGTTCTTTGAACATGTCATTCCTACTATATCTTCTAAAGAATGACAAGTTAGCTAAGATGACATAATTTAATTTAAGGGTAGTTGCATAGATGGCAAATTGGAACAAATTAATAGCAAATATAGCACAGTTTCAAACTAATTGCAAATATAGCAAAATTAATTGTACAAGACCAAAAAGTTGTTGTCGGATTCTATCCGTGTCTATCACTGATAGACTCTGATTATTCAAAGTATATCAGTGTCTATCGCTGATAGACTTCGATTAATCAAAGTCTATTAGTGATAGTCACTGATAGACACTGATAGACATTGATAGATTTTGATTAACTAGAGTTTATCAACGATAGACACTGATAGACTCTGAATAATTGGAGTCGATCAGTAGACTGATAGATTCTGATTAATCAGAGTCTACCGTTGATAAACTCTGATAATCGAAGTCTATCAGATAGACTCCGATAGATTTTGCTATATTTGCAATTTTTTTTAAATGGTGCTATATTTGCTATTAATTTGGTCCAATTTGCCACCCACTGCAATTTTCCTTAATTTAATGATCCAAATGGACATTAACAGAATGATGATAGAATGAAAACATGTCAATAATTCATTGGAAATAACTACTAATATAATAACAATGACATCTAAGTTGAAGAAACTCGTTAAGAAATGTAATGGCTTCTTTTAAAAATGAACTTCAAAGAGTTAGAGAGAGAGAGAGCGAAACTGTTGAAAGAAATACAATGGTGTGCACACCTACGACTGTGATTCTGGTGAGTACTATCAACTACGTGCAAGTTTATTGTGGACTATCAACGACTTTCCCGCATATGGTGACTTGTCCGGATAGAGTACAAAGGGTTATCAAGCATGCCCCATTTGTAAGGAGGATACATCATCGTTTAGAATTCGAGGAAAACTCTCGTACATGGGACACCGACGTTATCTGCCTCATGACCACCATTGGCATAGAAGTAAGCAACACGACAGACGTGTAGAAGATAGATCTCCACCAGTGGCATTGAGTGGAGAGGAGATCTTAAGTGAAGTCAGCCGAATAGATTTTCCCGTGCTTAGTAAACATCCGAGCAAGCAAGACAAGAAAAGGAAGCGAAGCCTGAATTGGAATAAAAAAAGTATTTTCTTTGAACTTCCGTATTGGTCGAAGCTCCTATTGCGACACAAATTGGATGTAATGCACATAGAGAAGAACATTTGTGATAACTTGGTCGGTATGCTATTGAATATTGATGGAAAAACAAAAGACACAACAAAGGCGAGGTTGGATCTACAAGATTTAAAAATATGTAGACACTTACATCTGCAACATGTCGGCAGTCATATTATCAAGCCACATGCTGCATATACGTTGACATCCACTGAGAGGATTGCATTTTGCAAATTTTTGAAATCAATTAAATTTCCCGATGGGTTCACGTCGAGTATATCACAATGTGTGAGTGAAAAAGATGGAAAAATATGGGGGATGAAAACCCATGACTCACACGTTTTGCTCCAGAGGTTGCAACCAATTGGTGTTTGAGCTTACTTACGGAAGGACGTGTCAACCGTTATTGTTGAATTATGTGCATTCTTGTTGGGTTTCCAGAGTGAGTAAAAATAAGATATAAAAATGCTCTAGAACTCTGTGCAAGTATACACAATCCGCAGCAAGTAATAAGTATTTATCGAATCCAAGGTCTGAATTAGCTTTCACTTTATCTATTTTGTTTAGTTTTTCAATGGTTTCAAGAATGGTTAAAATGATTGGTTTTTATAGAATGCTGAAGCAAAAGAATTGACAGAACAGGAAATAAACAAATAGGCAGACAGATTAGAAACAGGCGCTGGTCAGGATTTAGTAATTGTTTTAAAAGATGTTCTAGCAATATTATTGATCATGCAAAACTCTCGCAGTCTTATTAGCGGATTCCTCCCGGAACTCCAGATTTTTTAGAATATGTTTCAAATCCAATGAAGCACTACCGATCAAGCACTAGGCAACTGGCTATCCCTAGCTCAGTCACTGGCGTTCACCAATACACAATGATCTAGTGTGATTAACCGCCACACACTCTCTAAATCATCCCTGAAACTAGAGAGAGGTATTCATACCGGCTGGCCAGGCAGGCATAAAATAGAAATAAACACAACAATTAATCAAGATGCATAGAATCAATATTTATTACTAGAAATTAAGCAGGACAATCACATGTTCCCTAACCAACGCCTAAAGCTACTTAGTTCATAAAATGCATGGAAACACACGTTACAATCTGAGTAAGCATATCCATAATTACAAAATAACGCAAGAAAGTATTAATTCCCTTGATCAGCTTGCAATTGATGGTCTTCTTGATGGTCTCCAATCTCTCCTCTATTCGGCTCCCAAAGGTGGAAGTAACCTTTCCAAGAATGGAATGTTTCTCCCCCAAAGTGGAATGAATTTGACTTGGGTGACTATCTCCTTTTATAGAGTGATAGGAGGCTTGAATTAGGTTGACCTAGACACGTGGATGGCTCTGCTTGCTCCTTTATCCCGAGATTAGCTTAACAGAATTCAGTTTGTTAAATTGGCTAACGAGTTGTGACGTGACAGTTTTTGCTCCCAGCTTTGCTCCAGCACAGATTTTGCTCCTTTAAGTCGTCCAGCAACATATTCTGCACAAAATAATTTCCAAAGCTTCCATTCTTCCAAATGGGTTAAAACATATAATATTCATATAAAAACAACCCTATTAAGCACAAAAGACGCACAAATCAATATAGAAATAAGGTCTAAATAACTCCCTTTTGGAGAGTTATCAATTCTTTTGTGAGATATGTGCGAAGACAATACGTGTAAGTGACTTGGATTGCCTACAATAAGATATTATCATCATCCTTGCAAGTTAGAGAAAATATTTCCGCCGACCTTCGATGTGATGGTGCATCTTGCTGTTCACCTGCCATACGAAACAAAAGTCGTTGGTCCTGTCAGCTACAGTTGTGTAACGACGATAATTCAAGGTAAAAATTAAATCTCTCTAATCTTGGGTTAGTTTGGTTTAATTTTATTGTTGAATTAGTGTAAATTTGGGAAATAAAATGGAAGGATTTGGTAAATTGTAAATTATTTAAAATGGGATGGCATTTTCGTAAATAAGTGTATATTTGAGCCAAGCCATCTAAACCCTAGCTTTTTATTTAGCCTAGTGGTGCGGCAGAGGCAGAATGATGGATGTGTGATAAGATGATAGGTGAAGATTAGGAAGAATAATTCGGCCAACGTTATTGCAAGTATACACTATCGCACGTAGTAATAAAAACCTTAGAAGTATTCCAAGGGTATCGATCCCACGAGGACTAAATTGGAAATTCAGATTTGAAGAAGAAACTGCTCAAATGATTGCTTAAAATAGGTAACCAAAGAAATAATTGATGATTGATTTTTGGAAGATAAATAAAACAATTAAATAAAAAAATAGCAATAATAAATAAAACGAAATATTCAATATAGTTTCATCCCAAAGACAAATAACTTTAATCATAGATTATTCAACTTAAGCCTAATCAATGCATTGGGTCAGATTTAACTTCTATTTGGCCTTGCTCCCAAGAACCGTTAGAAGGCTAAACGAGTACCGTTATGCACATTTCTGTGACTCGACTCCGACATAGATAATTCACGAATGCAATCTATAACCCTATAGTTGTTATAGGGTGCCTTAGGCAACTTGCCCTATAACACCGAAAAATCTCTTTCGAGCTTTTTCTCCTATATCATCCTAACCAAAACTCTCCCTAGTTCTTTTTCAAAGCAGAACTCTCCCTAGTTCATCCTAACTAATATGTTTAAACTACCTAACTTCTACTCATTGAGCCTAGTGTAGTCCTTTTAGTTAAGAAAAAACAAGACTTGAGGTTCCTTGAGCATACATGAGTTACTAGATCTTTTTCTTTCTCCCCCAAACTTATTTGACTGTTGGTGCTCTTTTTATTCAACCTTTTTTTTTCTCCCAAGAGTATCCTTGTTGTCATCTTTACCTTCGTTCTAGCTTATTGACACTTTGTGGTGAAAATATCTAGCTACGAGCAAAGTTCACAAACTTGGAATAATTAACACTTCCCTAAGTTAACCTTTCATGCAGTGGCAAACCATGGGTGTCATGAATGCCCCTAGTTACTCAGTAAACTCTAGCAATGAGGAGTAACACTCGGTTTTTTCTTTTTCTCTTTCTTTTTTTTTTGGATGATATATACGGAGCACATATTCTTTTTCCAACAGTTCAAACTTACAAAAAACATACATATACAAAGTTAAGTAAAGCACCCCCCCAAACTTAAAATAGGCAATGTCCTCATTGACTTTGTTTTTGAGGCATGAGCTTAACGTGAGGCTTTTTATTTTTCAAAACATCAAGGATAAACTCTCCTAGTGTGTTAGAAAGGTTAAACATGAGGAACTTTAGACTTAAGAAAATTCTGTAAAGAAAAAGACGAATGGAAAGCCTATGACTAGAAAACAATTCAATTGTGAGAGTGGCACTTTTGAGATAGAACAAAACTCTAGTTATCATCATCAAGGGCTTAAAAGAAAACTCAAATGAAAACATGTTTTTCCAAAACATTTTTCAAGCAAACATTTTTCTTAAAGTTGATTTTTTCAAAGAGATTTCATAAGTTTAGCACAAAAAAAAAAAAAAAAAAAAAAAACAGCAAGCAGATTTTTTTTTTTTTTTAGAGAAGTTAAAAATCCCAAGTTTATTTAAACTAATCTATCAGCAGGCTATCTAAAAACTATCCTATGAACATAACTATCAATAAACAAACAATGAAAGCAATAAAAACAGCAACTAAACAAGCAAAAACAGAAACTAAAACATGCTAAAACTAAAAACACAACAAACAACTAACACATAAAAGCTAAGTATTATTCACCAAAACAGCATGTAAAAGGGGATCAGGAAACTCCCCTAGTCCTCATCCGAGGAATTCTCTCTCTCTTCATCTTCATCTTCATTTTCATCATCATAATCCTTTTCTTCTTGAGGCAGCAGCGATCGAGGGAAATCAGGAAAGACAGGAGCAATACTCGAGGCGATAGAGAGGTAAAACTCTCTAATGGCTTCGTCTCTATCCTTGGCATATGCCCAATAAGTCCTCAGGTTGTCCCTGATTTGATCCAGTTGTTGATAGGCAATTGCTAGGGCTTCAGATGATGGTGAGGGCCCTGAAAAAGGAGTGTGTTGAGGTGGAGAAGCCGGATTCAACCCTGATGATGGAGTGGCTTGAGATGTGGAAGCTTTGTCCTTTCTTTGGACATTGTTCTGTTGAAGCTTCCCAATCAAGGACATGTCGATGGTAGGCCTGAAGAAGTGACGCTCTTCATCCTTACCAGGGACTATCTTCACCCTCTGACATAGCTGGGTGATCAATGACCCGAAGAAGAGCTTCCCTGCTTTCTTCCTTCCACATGCAAGGATTTCCTCCCTGATGATGCTCTCAATATTGATTTCCAAACCCTTCATAATACTGTAGAGGAGCATAACTCTCTCTACTGAAATGGTGCTGTTGTGGGTTGTGGGCATCAATCTGTTCTTGAGAAAGTGAAGCCACACCGTCGATTCTGGCTTGAGGTCGCTAGGCACTAATGTCTTCACCTTCGTCTGGGACTCTTTCCACTGAACACCCTTGTTGGCCACTAATTTCAGCGCTTCTTTCATTTGTTTGGCCAAGGGGTTCTTAATGGCATCGTTCCCTCTTGGATGCAAGGGTGCTTTGATTCTGTACACCCGGTTGATGTCAACAGAAGAGAAGCTGACCATCTTGCCTGTCACCACTGCCATACTCATGCTTTGCTCCCTCAATTCGGCGTAAAATTCTTGAACTAAAGGCACCATGGCCTCCTGAGGGTGAGCACAGAACTCCTGCCACTTGTATTGTGAGATAACTGTGGTTACGAACTTTAGCAGTGTCCCAGCTCTATTAGAGAATCCCTTCTCATTGAGGAAATCTCTTTTTCTCATGATCTCCATCCGTTCCTGAAAATTAACATCTCTGAAGCCTTCTGGGAATGGATTTTTAGGAGATGGAGCCTTAGGGGATTTGGCTTTTGGCATGGCAGGTGAGATGGTTGGAGGAACTGCAGGAGAGACGTCCATGGACCTTGTCCTCGGCCTTTTGGCAAATATGGGGTCATTTTTTTTTGTCCTCCTCTCGACCCTAATCTCTCTTCTTCTCTTTTTCCTCAATGCTGCAAAGATAGGAACTTGGTCGTCATCCAATTCCTTGATATTTGAATCGGATTCTGTTTCTGAGTCACTGGAGGTCTCGACCTCCTTATTTTCAATAATCTCTTCTTCATCCATCTTCTCTTCTGAAGAGGTGCTCTCAGCTGCTGGTGGAGGTCCTCTCACATCATACTCAAATAGAGGATCCAAGGCTTCATCAGCTGGCTGTGCTTCATTGGCCTTCTCTTGGCGTTCTTCAGAATGCGGCCCAAATGCGGTCGCATTCTGGCCTTCATTCACTTCTTCTTTTTCTTCTTCTTTTTCTTGGCTTTCTTCACTTGGCCCCTCAAGGGCCTCTTCTTATCTTCCTTGCAGCAAATCAGCCTCACTTTGAGCCTTGTGCAATGGCTCAAAGGCTGCAAGGAAGTCTTCAACTTCTTTTCTTCTTTTCTCATCTTCTTTCAAAATCTCTCTTCTTTGTTTTTCTTTCTCAAGGAGTTGCAATTCAGCAGCTGCTCTCCTGAGATCTTCATCTTGCTTTCTTTCTTTTTCAGCTTCTATGGCCCTCTCGACCTCTTGCTTTTCCTCTTCCTTCTTTCTTTCAGCTTCTTTTTCTTCTACAAAGTCTCTTTTTCTCGCAAACTCATCTTCTTCCCTCATATGCTGGTTTTCCATCTCTTTTTCAGCCCGAATCTCCCTCAGCCCTATATCCTTCAGCAATAAGGAGGGCTTGTGCCACGGGTTGGCGGATCATGTTCTCGAATACATCTGGAGGCATTTTTGCTACTTTGAGGGGCTCAATAAAAAGTGGTTGTTCAGGTGCAACCTTCTTTGGACTCTTCTTCCTTGCACTGTAAGTAACAAACGGTTTGTCCCTGCAAGACGAAGAAGGGTTAGTAGAAGGTTTAGAATTTTTACCCGTTGGATTCCCTCCTTGCCTAAAGCTCTCTCCAGCTTGGGCGGCTTCTTCTTCATCACCTCTTCTTGCTTCTTCTTCAAGAGCCGCACGCCTTTGGGCTCCCATCTCTCGAATCATCTTAAACCATTTCCTTGAGCGTTTCCTTAATGGTTGGCTCGTGGGTTTTTGGGTTTTATGGAAGGATTCGGTGCACGTGGACCTTCTTGGTTGAGATGAACTCGGATTCTCCCTCGATGTAGCCGGCATTGTCGAGGAAGAAGGAGTTTGAGTGGAAGTTCCTTGGTCTACGATCGCCAGTGAGAAACCCGTGGGTCTCGTCCTTCTCGTGCCATGAATGGTGGCTTCGGGTTGTTCTTCTTGCCGTCGAACGCTTGCTTCAGCTCCTTGGGAAGGTAGATTATTCTGAGATCGAGAAATCTTGCGGGATGAAGATGATTTTGGCATGTTCTTCATTGTTCTTGCTAATGGGTTTCGGTTTCAAGAGAGTGAAGATGGAGAGTTTGGTGTTTGACTTAAATACCGAAAGTCTAAGTGGTTGGTGAAGAGGGAAAGAACTTAAAGTCAGCTATTTATAGTTTTCTCAATTAGGTCACATGATGGTCATTTTAAATGACGTCACTGCCCTTTGACTTTTGGAAAATGCGGTCGCATTTCCAAATGCACTAGGGAGAAATGCGGTCGCATTTTCCTCAGTACGCTGCCTTCTTTATTTTTTTTTTCTGACTTTTTCATTTTCCTTTGCTTTTCTTTCTTTCTTTTATTTGCTGAAACAATCACAAACATGTTAGAAAGTTTACATGCTTAATCATGATTTATTTTCCTTTTTCTTTAAGATAGATGGATACAAAATAACTTGGACTTTTCAAACTCCCAGGTAAATCCCCAGGAAAAGGTGTTCCCTACGGTCAACTTAAGTACCTTTTCTTAGACAGAGTTTTTACTCTTGTCCTTATATTTTGTGATCCTATCTATTTTTTATTTTATTTATTTTTTATTTATTTTATTTTTATTTTAGATCCACATAATTTACAAAAATAATGAATAGAATTCATACCAGGTCAATCACAGAAACATGGACTTCTTCATCTTCAAAGCCCTTCCCCCAATAGGGTTTGATTTTTTGTCTTTTCATGGGTTGTTGCTTGATTTCTTCTGCTACTTCAATCTTTTTCCCACATTTTTCTTGTTCTTCATCTCCAAGTACATCCTCCAATGTTTCTCCTTTCACCATTTCCTGATGAGTGGTTAGTGAAAGTTCATCAATTTCTTCAATCATAGAGCATTCCTCAAGATCTCCTGGATATTTCATTGCATTCATAACATTGAAAGTGACTTGCTGGTCATTGACCCTCATGGTCAACTCTCCTTTCTGAACATCAATTAAGGTCTTGCCAGTTGCTAAGAACGGTCGTCCCAAAATGATTGGCACTTCCTTATCGGCTTCACATTCTAGAATGATGAAATCTGCTGGGAATACGAATTTGTCAACCTTGACTAACACATCTTCAATTTTGCCAATAGGTTGTGTTAGTGATCTGTCAGTTAACTGTAAAGTTACAGTTGTTGGTCTTGCTTCTCCTATCCTCAACTGTTGAAAAACTGAGTATGGCATCAGGTTTATACTCGCTCCTAGATCGCATAAAGCTCTGCCTACACTCCTCCCTCTAATGGAGCATGGAATGGTGAAACTTCCTGGGTCATTTAGCTTGGGAGGAATTTCATTCTTGACCAGTGCACTAGAACATTCAGTGAGTGCAACTGTTTCATATTCTCCCAATCTTCTTTTCATGGATAGAATGTCCTTTAGGAACTTCAGGTAAGTAGGCATTTGTTCAAGCGCTTCTACCAACGGGATGTTGATATGTAGCTGCTTTAAAACATCTAAAAACTTTTTAAACTATGCATCCTGTGAAGCATATTTAAATCTTTGAGGGTATGGAGGTGGTGGTCTGTATTCTGGATCTATAACGAACTTTTTAGGTTTTGCGGTCGCATTCCCCTGTTTATTCTCTGAACTTGAATTTTCATTTTTTCTTCCAAGGCTTCATGCTCCTTGGTCTTTTTTTCATTTACTTTATTCTGTATAACTTCTAAGGTAATTTCTGATTTCTTTTTCTAGAGACTTTTCTTGAGCTTCTTTTGGGATCTTCCTTGCCTCAAGAGAATTCTCTGAATTTTGCTGGGGCAAAGCCTGCTTATTTTGCTGGGGTATTATGTGCTTTAGCAAATCCCGACTGGTTCACCTTTTGTTGTGCTTGCAAATTACTTCCTTGTCCTCCCCATGCGAAGTTGGAGTGGTTGCACCAACCTGGATTATAAAAGTTAGAATAAGGGTTATTCCTCTGATTACCTACAAAAAAACACAGAAGCTGGATTGTTGGGGCAAAACTCGTAGTTGTGCTCTTCACCACAATAGACACATGCTTCCTCTGCAACTTGGTTCACCACTGCAGCAGGCTCCACAGCTGCCGGCTGCTGATGACTAACCACTATCACATTTTTAAGAGCGTTAGCTAACATTGCAATATTAGCCCTAATGGTAGACACACCATCAACCTCTAACACACTCTTAACCTTTTTATTTGTGACTCTAACATCCGACCACTGACAACTATTAGTTGATATTCTTTCTAAAATTTCATGGGCTTCATTAAAAGTTTTTGCCAAAAGGGCCCCTCCTACCGAAGCATCAACCATACCTTGGGTTGCTCCATTTAACCCATTGTAAAATGTTTCCATTTGGATACAATGAGGTAAACCATGGTGGGGACACTTTCGCAAAAACTCCTTAAACCTCTCCCAAGCCTCACTAAAAGTTTCATCTTCAGGTTGCCTAAACCCCACTATTTCACTCCTCAGTTTAGCATTCCTATTTGGTGGGAAATATTTACTAAGAAATTTTTCCGCTAATTCATTCCATGTCCTAATTGATCCTGGAGCAAAAGAATTTAACCATGCATTTGCTCCCCTGAATTACAAAAGAATTTAACCCTAAGAGAATACGGGAACAAAGTTAATCTAAGGGCATCTCTAGGCACGCCCTGAATTACAAAAGAATCACTAACTCCTAGAAAAGACTTAAGAGGTAAATGGGGGTCTTTAGATGACAAACCATGGAACTGACCCACGGTTTGCAACATCTGAAACATTACCGGTTTCATTTCAAAATTTGCTACCTCAATTTGAGGACGTGCAATCCCTGGATTTAACTCATCAAACATTGGAAAAGCATACGCTCGAATGGCTCTGGCCCTATCGTTTGCTACCAAGATAGGATTCTCAGCCTGATTATTTTGCTGTCCATTTTGCTCCAGCGGTGGATTTTGCTGCAGCACACGATTCTGCTGGGGGTTCACTGGATCTTCTGGAGCTTTCGGGAGACGCGACACGTCAACCATCGTATTTTGATTTCTACGCTGCTCTCTCCTTCTTCTCCTGAATGTCCTTTCAATTTCTGGATCAAGCTCAAACCTTACCCCAGGCGGATTTAAATAAAATTATAGTCAGCAAGTTATTTAGGCCTAATCAGCAAGCCACGTGAGCAGTTAAATGGTCTATTAAGCATTCTGTTTATTTCTAACAGTTCTGTTAGTGGGAAGGACCTTTTAATCCTATTCTTAAAAACTTGGGGACTAAAAGAGTATGTTTTGAAAACCTAGGGACCAAATGCACACAACCCTGAAAACTCAGAGACTAAAAAGGTATTTTTCCCATGTAAATGAGAAAACTACAATTCCAAATTACATACCTCGAATGATCAATACTCCCAATCAATTTAATAGCTTAAAAAAACAAAACAAAACAACTAAAAATACAATCACAATCACGTTAATGAAAATATGAAGATTGAAATGGAAACAGAACACACAAATATAAGAACTAGAAGAAAATTAGGAAAAATTAGGAAGATGTGTAGTAAATTCCGCAACAAATCAAATCCATAGGGAATTCATGAAGGAATTGCATATGAATATTAGGATTAAATGTAAAATTAAGGAATATACCTTGTAAAAATTAGTATTGCCCTTGATAAACTAAGCTCATTAAGTTCCACCTCTTGTCAAGTCCGTCTTTACCAACAATTTTGAAGCATGAGCCTCTTTGACCAAGACTTCACAGACCCAGTTAGCTGACTATTACAATCATACAGGCAATGAATAAATAGGAAAGGAGAGATAACAATAAAGATTCTCAGCCACTATACACCAGCCACGTATACAGAGAAGGAATAAAAACAACAACCTAAAGAAGTTACACAGAGGCTATAAAACGGTGTCACTTTGCTCACTGGGTAAATCCTCACTTATGCTTTGGTAAGCATGATTAGGAGCCTTATCATCCCCCCTCAAACGAGAGGGTGAAACAATCACACCAAGTTTGGAGTGAATACTACTGAAGGCAGTCTCGGAAAGGGGCTTAGTGAGGGCGTCCGCAAGTTGATCAGCAGAAGGTACATACCGAATGTCAATAGACTTGGAGAGAACCTTTTCCCGGACAAAGTGCACGTCAAGCTCTACATGCTTGCTTCTAGAGTGGAAAACAGGATTCTGGGCAAGGGAGATGGCACTTGTGTTGTCACACCACACAATGGGAGTTGTAGCTGGACAAAGACCAACCTCGCAAAGGAAGGATTGAATCCAAGACAATTCAGCCGTTGTTTGAGCAAGCGAGCGATATTCTGACTCTGCACTCGAGTGGGCTACCACGCTCTAGTTTTTTGAAGACTAGGAAACTAACGAATTACCCAAGAAGATGTAATGAGCAGCAATGGACCGACGATCATCAACGCAGCAGGCCCAATCAGCATCAGTATAAGCAATAAAGGACAGAGGTGAAGACTCCTTTGGAAAGAAAAGACCATAGTCTAAAGTACCTTTTAAGTATCTGAGAACACGCTTGACACCTTGCCAATGAGACGTGGTCGGTTGTTGAAGAAACTGGCTGAGCTTGTTCACTATAAAGGAAATATCAGGCCGAGTGTGAGAAAGATATGGTAGAGCACCTATAACACTTCGGTAAAGAGACGGATCAGTCATGGGAGAACCATCAAAGGTAGAAAACTTCTTGCTTGTGACGGCTAGAGTTGAACACGGCTTCAAGTGGAACATGCCAACTCTATTAAGCAAAGCAGAAATATAATTTGACTGAAAGAGAAACATACCATCATCAGTTCGAAGGATTTCAACGCCAAGATAATAACTCAAAGGCTCAATATCCTTCAATGCAAACACATGATTCAGGCGGGCAACAAAGGTGGAAATAAACCGAGGACAGTCCCCAGTTACTAGGATGTCGTCCACATAAATCAGAACCAAAATCACCATACTAGAGTTGGAGAAAAAGAACACAGAATTGTCAGCTCTAGAATTAGAGAAACCCCAGCCAATCAAGGTGGCCCGTAGACGATCATACCACGCACGAGGAGCTTGACGCAAACCATACAAAGCTTTATCTAATTTGCAAACAAAAGAAGGCTGACAAGAATCAAGAAAACCCTCAGGTTGCTTCATATACACATTTTCAGTGAGACAACCATTTAAAAATGCATTATTTACGTCCAATTGTCTAACAGACCATCCTTTCGCAACAACAAGAGCCAAGATTATCCGAATAGTAGGAGCCATAACTACCGGACTAAAAGTTTCATGAAAGTCAATACCTGGCACCTGATTGAATCCCTTGGCAACTAGGCGAGCTTTACATCGGTCAAAGGATCAATCAGACAAGCGTTTAACCTTGAACACCCACTTGCATCCAACAAGGTTAACATTGGGAGGAGCTGGAACTAAATGGCAGGTGTTGTTGCGAGACAAAGCACTCATTTCATCCTCCATGGCTTTCCTCCACAGAGGAGATAGCAAGGCTTCCTTAACCGACAAAGGCTCCTTAACATTTTGCAGATCAGACGTGGAGGCAAGGAAAGAGCCCCAAGTTTTTGGTCGAAAAATACCACTCTTGGCCCTAGTCTGCATATGATGAGTATTAGTAGCAATAACAGCTGACGAACCATCACCTGTCTGGGAGGAAGTGGCCTGAGTCAACACAGGAGGATGACCAACTTCTGAAGTACCATCCACGGAACAAGAAGAAGAGGCATTAGGAGATGTAACCGTAGGCACAGCAGGCAACACAGGTTGTGTAGATTGAACGTCACTCAAGGATGTACTTGTGTTGGGATCAACGACAGGCAAAGAAGGGGAACCAGTGCGGAATTCAGAAGGATGATCTGCCAAACCAGAAGAATGAAGAGCAGGACTAGGCATAACACAAACAGACGTGAAGGAGGAGATAGGAGGCGACGAGGAGTTAGGAAAGGGCAACCAGTGCACAATGACTTCACTAGACTCAGGGGAAGATCGAGGATGAAGGAACTCAGATTTAAAAGGAAACTCCTCTTCATTAATGACAACATGTCGAGATACATAGACTCGGCCACTTGAACTAAGACATTTGTAACCTTTGTGGGAGAAACTATAACCAAGAAACACACGTTTAGTGCTATGAAATTGAAACTTGTGGGACTGATACGGGCGAAGACAGGGAAAGCAAGCACAGCCAAAGGTTCTGAAAAAATCATAGTCTGGAGGTTGAGAAAAGGCCTTTTCCCAAGGAGAGATATTATTGAGGACAGGAGTAGGAAGACGATTAATGACATAGGTGGTTGAGGAGAAAGCATCCCACCAAAATCGTAAGGGTAAAGATGACTGGGCAAGCATACAAAGGCCCATATCAACTATGTCTGTGCTTTCTTTCCACTATTTCGTTTTGCTGGCTAGTGTGAGGACATGAGTGACGAAACTCAATGCCACAGGACTTAAGGAAAGGAACAAAGGATCTAAACTCACCGCCCCAATCAGTTTGAAGTATCTTAATGGTTTTGTTAAAGCGATTTTCCACAAGAACTTTAAAATTTTTGAAAGTCACAAAGGCCTCACTCTTTGCTTTCAAAGGATAGATATAGGTTAAACGAGTGAAGTTATCGACAAAACTAATGTAGTAGCGATATCCTAAGGTGGATTCAACCGACGAAGGTCCCCAAAGATCACAATATATTAATTCAAGTGGTTGTTTGGCTTTAAAAGAAGACAAGGAAAAAGGCAGTAAATGAGATTTGCCTAGTTGACAAGCATCACAGAAAGGTAATTTATCATTGCCAGAAATAGAAAGATTACAAGCCTTAAGAACATTGTGAACAACCTTCTTAGAGGCATGACCCAACCGACGATGTAACACAATTTTGGACATGCTGGACAATTTAGATTTGGAACCAGCAACATGAAACACAGAAGCAGGACGCGACACAACAGACTTCATAGACACATGACATGATTTATTGGATTCAGAAACAGACAAGGGACTAACACAAGAAGCAACAGGTCCACGAGTGGAGGAGTAATTTGGAGATGAAGGCAGCTCTAGTTTATACAAACCATCCTTAAGAATTCCTTGTAGTATCACCCTCTTTGAAGCCTTGTCCTTCACAAGACAAAAACAAGATTGAAATTCAACAAACACATTATTATCAGTAGTTAACCGTGCAATACTAACAAGATTTCTTCTAATTTGCGGCACATGTAATATATTATTGAGTTTGATGGCCATGGAATCACAAGGAACTAAAGTGTTACCAACATGATCAACATTTAAACTATTACCATCTCCTACAACTAGAGAACCTTTACTATTATAAGCATTCTTCTCTGTTATATTACCAGCATCAGAGGTGACATGGTTTGTAGCACCGCTGTCAGCAAGCCACTTGGGATCGGTCAAAATATCTGGAGTGGCAATGTATGCAGAAAAATTTGAACTATTACCACCTTGAGGTTTAGAGCTATTGGCAGCATGAGGATTGTTGAACTGCTCCTCAAACCGCATATAGCAATAGGGTGCTGAATGCCCATATTTTCCGCACAATTGGCATGTTGGCTTACTGTTGTTCCTCTAATAGTTGTTACGACCACACCCCCTTCCTCTAGTAGAACCTCTGTTACTACTGAACTGTTGATTATTGTTTCCTTGGGAAAAACCTCCTCGATTTGGATTGATAGAAGGACTATAGGACTTTTTTCCAGGGTTCTGCCCAAATTGGTTGTAAACCAAATGTGCAGCAAGGTCTGGCAGCTCTTTGACGTTTGTGGGTACAGTATATCGAGCAAGCGTCCCTTCGAACTTAATCAAAATTGAGGCAAGCTCTTGCCATGTAGTGATGTCCTTATCCTCGATGGTACAGACAATCGGGACGTAATCTGAATCAAGTCCAGCCAAAACATAAGAAATTAAGTCACTCAAAGAGATAGGGTTACTAGCCAATTGCAGATTCTCCGAAGCTTGCTTCATGGTAGCGAGATATACAACCATCTTCGTTGTCCCTTTCTTGGTGTTTTGAAGAACTCCTCTGAGTTGGTTAA
Organism: Luffa aegyptiaca; assembly: GCA_017139565.1. Classification (NCBI taxonomy): domain Eukaryota; kingdom Viridiplantae; phylum Streptophyta; class Magnoliopsida; order Cucurbitales; family Cucurbitaceae; genus Luffa; species Luffa aegyptiaca. The sequence goes on from CM029400.1 coordinate 36,419,750, forward strand.
CCCTAGCCTTGCTTGTGGAGCCATACACCTTCTCAAGTTCCTTCCAAACTTCTCGAGAGGTGCTGAAACTAACAACATCGACGGCGATTGCTGGTGTCATTGACCCAAACAACCAACCACACAGAGCTTGATCGACGATGACCCATTCTTCATATAGTGGATTCGACTCTGTTTTCTTTCCAGACTCCATCGTTACTTCAATAAGTTCTGCAGGTTGAGCTTTCGTTCCAAGGACGTATCCGTCCACTTTGTGGCCACGAAGGATGGCGAGCACCATCCCTCTCCACAACAAATAGTTTTTGTCATCGAGTTTCACGGTCAACACGGTACTCAACGGATGACCAAAAGATGAGCTTACGACGGTAGCAGCGGACTGTACTGGAGCTGAGACAATTGCTGATGAGGACGAAGACGATCCATCATCTGCCATGGCGATTGCCGAAGGTGGCTCTGATACCAAGTTACAATTTCAAAGAGAGAGCAAGAACACTGGAGAAATTTGTGTATGAATTATATTTCACTCAGCTGATTATTACAATCATACAGGCAATTAATAAATAGGCAAGGAGAGATAACAATAAAGATTCTCAGCCACTATACACCAGCCACGTATACAGAGAAGGAATAAAAATAACAACCTAAAGAAGTTACATAGAGGCTATAAAATGGTGTCACTTTGCTCACTGGGTAAATCCTTACTTATACTTTGGTAAGCATGATTAGGAGCCTTATCAGACCCTGACCTCCTATGGTTGCATTAATAATAGGAAGGTATCCAGCTGCGGAGCCACGTGAGGCCCAAAGGCTCTAGCCCCCTCAACTTTTAAAGATATTATATTTATAATATAAGTTGTAGTAAATTGTCAATTTATTTGCATGCCTTGATGGCTTAAGCCCCTCCTTATAAGCTCTAGACCTTGGTTCAAGCGCTATTCAATGTGCGGATTTCTCCCTTTCCACATCTTTTTTTTTCTTTTTTCGTTTTTCTACTTTTTCGTTTTTCTTTCTTCTTTTCGTGTTTTTCTTTCTTCTTTTCGTTTCTCTTTTCTCTTTTTCTTTTTCCATTTTTCTCGGTTTCTTTTGTTTTTCCTTATTTTTTTTGTTTACATTTTTCTTTTTTTCTCCGTAGTTTTTGTTTTTTATTTTTAAGTTAGGGTTGTAATATAACCAATTTAATATTAAAATATACGAACCGATATCATCACATATCAATATGTTAAATTATTTGATTAAAATATCACTTTGGTTCTTGTAGTTTAGGTTTTGTGTCATTTTAATACTTGTTTTCAAATGTCCAATTTTAGTTCAGGTACCTGCAATAAAGCTTAAAACTAGTCCTATAGTGAGTTTATTGTTAATTTTTCTTAAAAAAAAACATTGATCTCTATGAGTCTCTCTTCAATATTAGAAATATGTTCACATTGTGTCTCTTATCGTATTGAAACTATTATTATTATTTAACCAATTTCGATAAAAAAAAATATACTTTGAATTTACGACAATGACAATTTTTAAGCTTTATTAAAAGTATAGGAACTAAAATCGGACATTTGAAAATACTATGACTAAAATAGAAATAAAACTTGGTATAGGATCCGAGATGCTATTTTAACCAAATTATTTCTATATAGCCCCCTTTCACATAAAGTTCGGGATCCGCCACGGAAGGTATTCATCAGAATTTCATCCAAAATTTAATTATTTTCACAATCTAATTTGAGCTATCAAATTTTAAACATGTATAATGATTTATAACAACGTAATAAAATTCTTTTTTTTTTTTTTTTTTTGTGTTCTAAACTTTTATATTAAGCTAAGTTATTAAAAAAAAATATATATATTTTTTATAACTTTTGATTTATAACAACATAACAAATTTTAAATTATTTTTTCAAAATTTTAAAATGGTATATTGGATGGAACCTGTTAGATATAAAATTGAATGTTCAGAAGCCTATTATAATCTCAAAGACTAAACTTATAAAATTAACATTTTTTATATATCATAAAAACAAATCAATGAAATATATAATGAAAATAGCATATTGATGTCTTATATGACAGTTAGATCAAAGTGTATCGAGATGGTTTTTAGTCATAGTCAAGTATAACAAGTATTCATTGACGTTTAAAATCTGTCAATAAAAACATATAGTTGACGATTTCTATTCGTCAATAAAAACATCTTTATTGACGGCTATTACCTGTCAAAACTGTGTATAGTTTACGACCATAAACTGTCAATTATATGGAAAAGATGGAGATGCAACAAAATGGACAGAAAATTACGAAAATACTGTCAACAAAACTATCAAAGTTGTTGGCTTATCGTTTCAACTTAAATATAAACATTTATTGACGTTTTATAGCTGTCAATAAATGTATTTTTTATCAATTATTTTTTTTAAAGTGAAAATGAAACTTTTATTGACAGTTTTTTTGTTACAAGTGTCAACTAAACAAAAAAGTCACGTGTCAATAAAGATCAAATTTGTAATAGTGAGTTCTACATGGTATGTTTCAAGACTAAGCCCCAAGGTACCAGAGGAGCGAATTAGTCTAAGGGCAGTTCCGTTTCTCCTTGAAAGGTAAGGCGAGGGAGTGGCTCTATCTTCTACCTTCTGGTTTTGTGACCAAGTGGAAGGAGGTCAAGAGGCTTTTACGGGAGAAGTACTTTCCAGCTTCACGAGCTTCAAAGATCACAAAGAAGATTTATGGTATTGCCCATGCATCTGAGAAAAAACATTGTTCGAATATTGGGATCGATTCGATCAACTTTGCTCGAGTTTTTCTAATCATCAGATTCCAGACCATCTTTTCATGCAAAGTTTCTATGATGGTATTGTTGGGTTTTATGACCTAAAACTTGTAGATAATGAATGTAACGTTTGACCGAATATTAATGAAATAATATTGATGTATTTTTCAATTAAGTGTTATTAGTTATATTATGTTTGTCTTTGCCTAAATAACCCTAATACAATAAACTAGACATCCTAGGCTGTAGTATGAGTCTTGAACTGTATGTGGAGACATATGAGGATCGTTGTTCAAGATACAACTTAAAGGGTCTATAGTATAGGGATAAGACTGGGTGCCTTATCCTGGTGACACTATGGATACGGCCCATTTTGTATTTGATACAAACGCCATGATCCAACGCGTTCGTGTACGAGACATGCGAGTGGGGGGTATCCTATGCAATGAGAGTTGTCCTTTGATTTGTATGGGTGAGAGTGGCCAATACGCCGACTCAATAAGCCTATCATTTTGGGGACAAGACCGAGTGGGGAGCTGGGAACATAATCACACAAGATGGAATTCACTTCTTTCCGACTTTAGGGAAGCAAATGAGTGTTCCCTTAAGTGGTGTCTCCAAGTCTTGAACAAAGGGCCTTACCCTCTCAATGGCATGAGAGGGTTTTCTGTTTGATGGTTGGACCACAAAAAGGTTGTTCATTAGAGGAGAACTGGTACTTATGGACATAGAAGTAACCCAGGGGTAAAACGATAATTTGGCCCAGCTGGTGTTACAGACGCTCGTGAAGGACTAACTTGTCGTTATTAGTCTATATCCGTGGACACAGAAATATGTCTGTAGTGAGAAGAGTGCAACTGTGAGTCTATAGTGAAATGTAACCACAATTAACGAATAATGATTAATTTGGTGAATAAGTTTGACTAATTAATCTCATATCGTTGGAGCTTCTGATATGCAGGTCCATTAGGTCCCACTGCTAGCTCGTAAAGTAATTTGAGGCAACTAAGTAATAAATGTAAATTGAAAGTGTTCAATTTGCTAAGGGAAACAATATAATGTATGATGATACATTATTATGAGAGAAATAAATATTTGAAGAAATTCAAATATTAATATGAATTTGATTCATATTAAATTTATAGGATATAATAGAATTTGAAAGAGTTCAAATTTTAATATGAATTTGATTCATATTATGGAATTGATTAAAAGTATGAAATTAAATATATGATATTTAATTAGGTGATTGATTAATAGAAAACCTAAAATTAAATATATGATATTTAAATAATTAATTAATTATAGAATTAATTAATTGAGTAATTAATCAATTATGGAAATGATTAACCACTTATGGAAGTAATTAATAAATTATGGAAATGATTAAACTACTTATGGAAGTAATCAATCATTTATGGAAAAGATTAATTAATTATGAAACTGATTGGTCATGAAATTGATTAATTATGGAAAAGATTAAATCAGTTATGGAAATAATTGATTTTATGTGAATATTTTATTCATGACCTTTCTCTAGAACACTAGACCTAAAGGTTTGGGTGCCCAAGACTCTTAGATTCACAATACAAGACTGATTGTATTCTCTCAAGCCTCCCTCTTAGAGAAAGACTCCCAACCAGTCCATTGCCTCCTAGACTTAAGACATACCGGTGTAACCTCATTGGTAGTGCATGTGTTTTTGGAGAAGAAACTTTCAGCGAAGGATTTCTTGGGCTGCTGCGTTTTCAACACAAGAATGGAGTTGGTGAAAATCGTTCAAGTCTACAACGAAGGTTTGTAACGATTTCTCTTTTCTTTAGAAAAGCATGTAAAATAAAATAGTTTTATTTTTCTGTTTTTTCCAGCATGTTTTAATAAATTTACAGCAACTTTAATGCATGATTAAAGTAGCGTTTTGCCTTTTCGTATTGGTATTTTAATGTTAATTAATATACGGTGTGAGATCCTCTCGATACGCTTCAACTGCGCTGGGGCTTTTATCCCTGCAGGTATGAGCCAAGAGAGCAAAGGATGGCTAGATGCAGCGAGTGGTGGATCCATAATGGACAGATCGTCGAGCAAAATGAAGAAAGTTATATCCAATTTGGTAGATTGTAAGCGTCAGGATGTCACAAGACATAATCTGTAACGCCCCAGGCCCAAGATTCGGAATCCGAATTCGGCACCTGACGGCCCCGACATTCCCCTACATCCCCTACGACCTGGCGACATCACCATACTTGTCTTAAACTGCTTTAAAGAGTGAAGACTTGTTGGGTTTTATGCCCTAAAACTCATAGATAGTGAATGATGACAAATTGTTCACTTGTATAAATACGTTGTTATTGAGATTTTACAATAAAGAGTTATTGAAATTGCACAATTTGACCCAAATCCAATAAACGAAGATCCTAGGTTGTTTAGATGAAACTTGAACTAGTATGTGGGGACATGCGGGGATCAATGTTCAAGTAACAACCTAAATGGTCTATAGTATAGGGATAAGGCTGGGTACCTTATCCTGGTAACACTATGTGATACGGCCCACTTTGTATTCGATACAGATGCAATGATCCAAAACATCCATGTAGGAGACATGCGAGTGGGGTATCCTGTGCAATGAGTTTGCATAAGACCGGACCGCGAAATAGTAACCACTAGATGTAACACCGTTGACTAGTTTAGGTTTCTATTTCAATAGGATGACCTAGGTAACTCAATCTCAATCCTGAGTCTGTTATGAACTCCTTTTCAGGAGGGATTGTCCTTAGATTTGTATGGGTGAGAGTGGCCAGTTCGCCGACTCAATAATCCTACCATTTCAGGGGCAAGACCGAATGGGGGCTGGGAACATAACAGTACAAGATGGAATTCACTTCTTCCCCTATTCGGGCAAGTAGATGTGTGTTCCCTTAAGGGCTGATTCCAGGTCTTGAACAAGGGCGCACATCCTCTCCTGGCCCGAGAGGAACTGCTGTTTATTGATTGGATCATAAACAGATTGTTCATTAGAGGAATCAGTGGTACTTAAGGATCCAGAGGTAACCCAGGGGTAAAACGGTAATTTGACCCAGCTGGCGTTACGAACACTCGTGAAGGATTGACTTACTGTTATTGGTCAATATCCGTGGACACAGAAATATTCTACAGTGAGAAGAGTGCAGCTGTAAGTCTTTAGTGGAGTGACCCACAGTTAACGAATGTTGACTAATTTGGTTAATGAGTTTAGCCAATTAGTCTCGTATCGTTGGAGCTTCTGATCTGTAGGTCCATTAGGTCCACCTGCTAGCTCGTAAAGGGTTCTGAGGTTAAATAGTCTTGAATAGAATTTGAAGTGTGTTCAAATTCGTTAAGGGAATTTTATTGTATTTGATACAATTAAAATAATGTATAAAGATACATTATAATATAAGTTTAATTGATGAATTAAACTTTATATTATAAAATTAATTTTGGATGTGATTCAAAATTAATTAATGAGAGAATTAAATATTTGAAAGAGTTCAAATATTAAATATGAATTAGATTCATATTGAAACTATAGGTTAAATTTAATGTGAATGAGATTCATATTAAAACTATAGTATATGAGAGAATTATTTGAATAATGATTCAAATAGTAAATTAATTAAATATATGATATTTAATTAATGAATTAATTAATTGGAGAATTAATTAATTTAATTTAATTAAATGTGATTTAATTAAATTAATTATATAGTTAATATTAATGTACATTATGATGCACATTAAAACTATAGGTTAAATGAGAGAGATTAAAATTGAATATGATTCAATTGTAATATTAATTAAATATTGGATATTTAATTAATGTGGATTCAATTAATGAGATTAATTGAATGGCCAATTTAATTCAATTTAATATGATTCAAATTGAATTAAATACCTTATGTTATAATTGATTTAATTAATATTGTTTTAATTAAATTAATTATAATTAATTAATTAATTAAATGATTATTATTATTTAATTAATAGACGGCCAAGATTGTTTGGATTAGATCCAACGATCGAGATCTAGTAGGGTAATAACTCCCTCCCCACTTATCGTACAGGGGAGGGGGAGTTCCCCAAACGAAGACTCATTCTCTCATTCTCACGCAGAAAATAGAGATGTGAAATTCTCTCTCAAGCTTTTTCTCTCTGAGATTCTCTAAAATTTTTCCAGCAACATTCTGCTGAAAAGTTTTCCCTATTCAAGATTGGATCCCACAATCCAAGTCTCAGCGATCCTAGAGGATAGCGGGTGCTCTTTGATGGTGGTGTTCGTTGGACGAATTGTTCGTGGTTTTTGGAGCATAGTGCAGTGAATCCCGGTCTCCATCACGTAAGTTTTCATTGATCTAAAATCGTTTTAGATTCCTTGAATTACAGCATGCTTAGCGTTAGAAAATAGTTTTCTATTTTGCCCAACGTACCGGTATTCGAAATAATTGAAATTAAATCACGCTCGATTCAATTCGCTTCCGCTTTAAGGATTCAATTCCTTCAAGACTATCCCCACAAACCAACATGGGGTCCTTTTAGCATGCTTTGTCCTCACTCACATGCTTCCTAGGAAAATTCCTAGGAGGTCACCTAATAGCGAGCATAGCTAGCTAGTTTTCCCTAATTAATTTAGCTAGTCTTTTATAATTTATTGGCCAAAATTATGAATTTATGTGTTGTATTTGTAGGAAATATAGTTTTGAGCCAATTGGATGTTCGGGATGCGTAAAGAAGCCGATGAATGAAAAAGAATCAGAGTTGGAAGATTGAAGATAGGCCCATCCGCAGACCAGCGTCGAGACGCTGCTCTCTGGGCATTTCGACGCTGACATTCTATATTTAGAGTCGCAATTAAAAAAAAAAACCACCGCTTCGCGACGCTCTCGGTCGAAAATCTAAGAATGTGAAAAATCGCGGTAGCGTCGTGACGCTACCCCCACAGCGTCGCGACGCTACGACCAAAATTTTTCCTATAAGTATTTTGCGATTAGGGCTTTTTGGGGGACTTCTTTTGGGAGATTTTGAGCCGAAAACAGAGAGAAAAAACCCTCTTTGGAAGCTGAAGCAAGTGGTGGAGAGTGGGATTGAAGACTTTGTTCGTGGAGATCGTGACGGGGACGTGCGGTCTCGGCCACCTAGTGTTTAATCTTCTTTCCCTCTTACTTTAGTTAGTTTTAATGACTTTTTCATGCTTAGTTGATCTTGTAAAGCTATGTATGAGTAGCTAAGTTTGTTACTTAGGGATCGATTCATTTTTAATTACCATTAATTTTACGAGTTGATTAACGCAATTTGGTACCCAAGATATTTTTAATCTATGATTATCTCAACCTAGCTGCAAATTTACAGTTTTGTCCTTATTAGAACAAAAAAGTCATTTGACATTTTTTTTTAAAAAAAGGACCGTTTAAATTTAATCATCTACACTATTGCCCCTAAATTCAAGGGCTACTTGCACAAGTAGCAAACTCAACTAAAATAATAGCAAAATTAGCAACATATTAAAGTATTTGCAAAAATGGCAAAATTTAACATCCATCCCATCTAAATTACTAAAAAGCCCATCTGACATGATTACCCAGTCCATCCAACCCCTTTTTTTTCTTCTTCCCGCTTCTATCAAGTCTATCATTGATAGATTCTATCGGTTATTTTCTGCGTTTGGTTTGGAATTTGTTATTATTTTTTGTCACTGATAGATTTAGTAAGGTGATTGGTTGTAGTTGTTCATCCCATTTTTTTCATTCTTCCCATTTCTATCAAGTCTATCATTGATAGATTCTATCAGTGATAGAATTCTATCAATTATTTCTGCGTTTTGTTTGGAATTTGTTATTGTCTTCTGTCACTGATAGATTTAGTTAGGTGATTGATTGTAGTTGTTCAAATTAGGTGATAGAAGATTTCTATCACGGATAGATTTCCATCAGTGATATTAAACCTTTTGAAAGATTGATTTCTATCCGTTATAGAAAACTATAGTTTCTATCACTGATAGAACTATCAGAGATATAAATCTACTATCACTGATAGAAAACTATCATTTTTGTTTATAAAACCTATGTCACTGATTTTGTTTTTATAGATGTCGATGCAAAACAGCATGGAAATTGAACAGGAAGAAAAGAAAAACACAAAGCGGAAGTTAAAATTTAAAGAATGGGAGACCTCAACAAAACAAAAAAAGGAAAAACAAAAGATATGTACAAAATTATCACGTAATTAGACACACTATTGGTTTCTATCAAATACACTATTGGTTTCTATCAGTGATAGATTCTATCAGCGATAGATTTTATCAGTGATAGACTATCACTGATAGAAGTCTAACAGGGGCAAAACAGAAATTAAAAAAAAAAAAACGATTTAAAAATTTTGCTATATTTGCAATTTTTTTTTATAAAACTTGTCATATTTGCAATTAACCATTAGAATTTAGTCACCCATTACAATTTTCCTAAATTCAACTTGAAAAGGAAATCCAAATCCATTATTGAAGGAAAAACAGGGAACACGGGGAATGTATAATAGGAGGTGGTGGTGGTGACGTCATCTCAATCCTCAAAAACACACGCACAGTTGGAGTTGGTTACATTATTAAATATAATAGAATAAATAGGAATGTTATTTAGTGGACATTTAGGAGTCTGCCACTCAAAGACAACCTTAGTGGAATCTACATCAGACGTCAGCATTTCTTCCATATTTTTGTCCCACAATTTGGCACCATCTCACTCATTCATCCAAAAGTGCATGCACAATTATTCATAAAATCCAAAACAATTAACATCAATTATAAGGATGTTTTTGAAAAAAAAAAAATAAATGTAAGAATCACCTCTTACAATTGTATCCTCCTTTTTTTTTCAGCAGCCACCTAAATTATGTTTTTATAACTTTGTTGGTTGCAACTAAAAAAAATTGTACAGATTAAACTATCCATGAACTAAAGGTTCTTGGGATATATGAAAGTTTAAACCCTAGACTTTGAACAATTTTTGAACGAACCAGAGGTGTTGCAATTGTAACTTCAAACTTACGAAATTAATGTAAGCAAACAAGAACTAATAGTGTGATGTGTGTGATGATACAATGTAAAGTTGCAATGCTTTCTTAATTTTAGAATGATAATTGGTCAAACCGACAACTTATATTGATGCAATTGTAACAATTTTGATGGCTTATTGTGTGGTTTTTTCAAGTTTTAATAATAAAATTAAAATCCAACTATTTTATTTTTATAAAAATGTTGAATTATTAAAAATACCTCTAAATTATGAGGTTGGTTTCAATTATACCCAAACTTTTGAAAAGTTTCATTTTCACCCATGAAGTCTGAAATTTGTTTCAAAACAACCATTGAAGATTTTTTTCGTTAGATTCATGGACAAAAAATAACGTGTTTACATGTGTCTTTATTTTTTTCTCATGCATGTGTTCAAATATGTTCACATAAGCAACGATATATATAAAAACACATCATTTTTCGTCGGTAAATTTAATGGAAAAAAAGTCTTCAAAGATCGTTTTGAAACAAACTTCAAATTTCAAAGGTTAAAATGGTGTTTTTCAAATTTTGAGAATATAATTGAAACCAACACTATAGTTGAGAGGTATTCTTAGTAATTTAACCCAAAAAAAAAAAAAAAAAACCCAATTTCTTCTTTCAATATTTTTTCACTCTCCTTCTCTAACTTCAAGGATCTTGTGAGATTACATGTAGAAAACTAGGAAGCAAAGGGCCAATATTTTAGCCTCACATATCCAACGAAAAAGAGAATGAGAAAGAAACAAAAGTTTCAATTTTTAACAAGAAAAATCAAAAGGACAAAAGGAAAAAGGGAGGATTGGAAATAGAATGTAAAAAAGGAAAAAGCAAAAAAAGGAGTGTTTGATATCAATTCTTCTCCTCCTCCCTTTTTGATGGCCATTTCTCTGTTATTTTTCATAATTTTTTATTCTTAATTAATTTGGCTGGTTAGTGCCTTGAAGCTTCTTCTCCATGTTAGTTGCAGCCATGGGAGGAATACTAATGGCCAAAGCATCTTTATTTTGAATTGCTTCAATGCCTTCATTTATTACAGGCAATTCTCCACCTTTCACTACTACAATAATCTCTCCACTTTCCTTCTCTTTGCTTTCCTTGTACTTTCCCCACAAAACAGAGTAAAGCCCTATTACAATCAGCACTGCTCCAATTATCCTGAAAAATCAACACATAGATAAGTGCTTTTAGAACCATTATTACTTTACCATCACTTTGATGTTTGATTTTAAACTTTTGTTATCCATTTACTTATTCCAACAAAAGAATCAGCTTTCCAAGTGCTTCTGACTTTTTCTAAAACCACTTTGAGTGAAAAGTAATTTTTGAAACAAAGGAGAAGGAAATTGATGAGTTACCCTCCAACATAAATCTTTTCAGCCAAGATGAGAGAGCCCATGAAAGCAACAATCACCATCATCAGAGGACTAAAAGCTGTAACGAAAACTGGCCCTTTGGTCTTCATAACCAATCCTTGCACATAATACGCCACCCCTGAGGTCACAATCCCCTGCATAAATATTCAATATTTTAACTCTGAAATCTTTCTAAAAAGGCAAAATTTTACCTTCTAACTTTTTACGATATAATCTCACAGAGAAAATACTTTAAAATCTTAGGTCCCTTTGATAATCATTTGTTTTTTGGTTTTAGTTTTTGAAAATGAAAATTATCCTTGTTTTCATTATTCAATTTCCTTACCATGATTTTCATCTTTGTTAACGAGACATTTGGAATTTCTAACTAAATTTCAACCAAAGCAAGATTTTGAAAACTAATTTTTCTAGTTTTCAAAACTCGACTTTGTTTTTGAAAATATAGGAAGAAGGTAAATAACAAAACAGAGAAACTTATACGTAAAAATAGTGTTTATAAACTTAATTTTAAAAAACAAAAAAACCAAAAACCAAGGCACCGTTTTATAACCATTTGACTTTTGAAAATTATTTTTATTTTCTCTCAATTTCCTTACCATAGTTTTCATCTTTGTTAAGCACACATTTGACATCTTAGCCGAATTCAAAAACTTCCGAAAACAAAAACAAATTTTTGAAAACTACAACCCCGTTTGATAACCATTTGATTTTTGAAAATTAAGTTTATACACACGTATTTCCACTTATAAGTTTCTTTGTTTTAGTTTCAATTTTCTTCTTTGTTTTCAAAAACCAAGTCAAATTTTGAAAACAATAAAAAAAAAAAGTTTTCAAAAACTTGTTTTTGTTTTTAGAATTTGGCCAGGAATTCAAATGGATCCTTAACAAGAATGAAAGCCATGATAGGAAATTTAAGAAAAAACAAACATAATTTTCAAAAACCAAAAACCAAATAGTTATCAAATGAGGCTACTTTTTTAGTTTTCAAAACTTGATTTTGTTTTTGAAAATATGGAAAGAAGGTAGGATACAAAACAAAGAAACTTATTAACAGAAGAGGGTTTATAGGATTAGTTTTCAAAAACCAAAAAACAAAAGCAAAATAGTAAACAAAGGAGGCCAAAATGATTATCCAAGGGCGCTTAACTTTTTTTATGCAATTTTTTTAATTTAAATATGGAACAATTGCCTTCCTTCCTTTTTCGCTTGGAGAAGAGAGATGGATTCTTACCGCATAAGCGGCGGCGAGAAGGTTCAGGTCCCAGCCAATGGCCCAGGCGGAGGGGCGGTGTTCCATGGCGAAGGTGACAACAATGGCCTGAAGGGTTCCCAGAAAGCAAACCATGGTGGTTAGCGAAAGATGGGCTGTGTATTTTCTCAAGGTTATGACTTGGAGGATGAAGAAGGCAGCCCAAGCCAAAGTGGCGATGATGAGCAAAATGGAGCCTTTGATGAACTCTCCGTCATTGTGGTGGTTGAGCGCCGCCGCATCTGCCGTGGGTGGTGAGTTCGGGTGGCCGCCGTGCCCGGTCCAGAAGAAGTTGATGACACTTCCTTTGTAAAATGTCATCAACATGGCTCCCACAACCGTCACTACTGTTCCAAACAACTTGGCTTGGCATCTCACTTTTCTCAAGTCTAACTTCTCCATCCTGATAGATTACCGAATTAATTAGAGAGAAAATGACATTAGGATGGTTTGAATATGTAACTTTTCTGATACCATGATAAAGTAAATCGATTGGCAGTCATTTTGTTACGGTATATTTATTCATATTCTTGACACGCTTTATTGTTTTATTCGTTTGGAGATGATGTTAATGGAGGTTTAGAGTACCTGCAAAGAACTGCCATGACAAATGTCATTGAAGGAAGCATGTTGCTTATGGCGCAGGAGAAAGTTGGAGATGTCATTTTCAACCCCACATAGTAGAAGTTCTGATCGATCAATGGCCTGTTGAGATGGATACAAAGGAAAAAGAAAGGGAAAAATTTTCAGATGTTTGAAGGAATGAGTTAATTAGAATTTGAAAAAGCCAGCAAGTTTTTGATACTAACCCAAGAAGAGCAAGAACAAACATCTGAACAAAAATCTTAAATGTAATCTTGGGTCTTACTTTCCTGCGAATATGGCACGAGAAATGAGTTATCGGGTTGCGAAGATAGTTATATTGTATGAATAAAGACAGCATCAACGATATGTACCTCTCGAGAACAAGAGCAAAGGGAGCCATGACAGCGGTGGCGAAGGCATGGCGGTAGACGACGAGGACGTAGTGGCTCATACCGCGGTTGAGGGAGACAGTAGAGATGATATTCATTCCGGCGTAGCCGAATTGGAGGGAGATGACTGCGATGTAAGGGTTTGCATTATGAAAGAAATGGGCAAGGCATTCCATGAATCCCATGCTTGTTATGTTACAAGGGAGGATTGTTTTTGCAGAGTTGTTGTGGAGAAGAAGAAAGCTAGTTAGCTAAAGAGGAACCCAACACCTCAAGAGGAGCTTGTTAGTGTGCTTCCTAAGACAAAACGGCTTGCAAGACCTTATATTTATAGGCAACTTCCTGGGGTTTTCTTTTGTTTTTTGTTTTTGTTTTTTTTTCTTTTTAAATTTCCTCTTTTTTTTTTCAGAGGAATAAATTCTATATTTGCTGACGCAAATTTCTGAGTAGTGGGATATATTGGGTTTTGTGGATACATGTTATTAAAGAATAAAACTTGGAAAAAAAATAAAACTTCCCTCCACATGTTGGTTACTTTCTTTTGATGTGATATTACTTGTAGTGGATAAAATTATTAGCTTGCCATTTACTTATTAAATACAATAGAAATATACCTAGATTCTTTTGTTTACCTTTAAAATTTGGTTAAGAATTCAAATATCAAAAGTTTCATATTAGACTAAAATAACTCAACTAACCAAAACATTACTTATTTGTCTAAAGGTTGGAGTTCATTTACTTATATCTCTATTGAACTTAAAAAATAATAATAAAGTTACGGAGAAATTTACCGTCAAAGTAATTTTAGAATCTACAAAATCCTTCAATCCAATCCAACTCAATCCAAATTCATGAACCTCCTTATTACACGTAGGTATGAGTATGACTTATGAGTGTTGTATCATGGGGTGCACAATATAATGATGTATAGTATCAAGGTAATTGTATATTCAGAAAAGCTATGTATATATCCATAAAACAAATGGGGTGGATGCATATATGCTTTAGATATAAAAATATGGTGGGATCCACTGTTCCTCTCTCTTCATTTCTTTCTTTTAACATACATATAGATATTGAGTGGGAAGAAAGAAAAAAAAGTGACTTTTATGGAGTGCTTGGTGAGGGCATAGAAAGAAAGAAGAAAGAAAGAAAAGAAAGGCATGTGGAGATAGGTGGGAATGTTTTGGTTTGTATGTATACTTTGAGTTGTTTGAGTTCCAACTTTTTGTAGGAATAAAAAAGGCTCATGGAAGTGAACCAGTTTCTAGCCTAGTTCTATGCATATGGATTGATTTTATCTCTCACTCACCCTCTTCTCCACATAAGAGAATCAAGGAATATCCTCTTTAAATCTGACTAGGAAAGGTTTATTTTTCTTTCAAAAGCTTTTACAATTTCTTCTTTTTTCTTGGAAAATTTGAAGGGTCTCATCTCTAAATTTTTATTCTATACTAGTGCCACATGTTAAAATCATGATTTTAGAGTATATTTAATAGTACATAAATTAGTAGGTCCCATACGTTTATTAATGATTGATGAGTTTGAATGACACTGACATATGGTTAATGGAATCAATTCATCGGTTAATTAGAATAATTATTTTGAGTGTTTGGAATAAGATTCCAAAGTGCTTAAGCTAATAAGTATTAGTGTAGAAAAATTGCGTCGTCTCACATTGTTTTAAGATGGAAATGTAACTCTGATTTATTGATGAAGGTTTGACTTAAAGTTTTACGACACAGAATATGAGGGATAATTTCCTCTGTATTTTCTCCACACTCTTATTGAAGGCACCAAGGCCAATTTATACAGCAAACCCTTTAATTAGGGCAAAAAATAAATAATAAAGGCATTATAGAGAAGGACAGATGTCCTTATTACACAGGCTACCAAATCATTGCTCAATAACAGAATTTGGGAAATGGAACATTCTGGATTTCTGCTCACGTAGGCACACTGACTATGTTGAAGGACCCAAGCTGATATGGCTGAGTGTTTTCCTTAAGGCCAAGCTGGCACGAGTGATTCATATCCTTTACATCCCCCCTCAAACGAGAGGGTAGTTCGACTACATTTAGTTTGGAACGTAGATAATTGAATTGAGAATGAGATAAGGGCTTGGTGAGGCAGTCAGCTATTTGGTCCGAGGAAGGAACATAACGCACCTCAAGCGACCCATTTAAGACTTGATCCCTCACAAAGTGTACATCAATCTCTATATGCTTCGTCCTCGCATGAAACACAGGGTTCGCAGCCAGTGCACCAGCTCCAAGGTTATCACACCATATGACTGGCTTGTGAGGAGAAGAACAACCAAGTTCAGTTAAGAGTTGTTGAAGCCATATTACCTCTGCTGAAGCATGAGCTAAAGCACGATACTCGGATTCCGTGCCGGAATGTGCTGTTGCTGTTTGTTTCTTAGACGACCAAGACACCAGATTCTCTCCAATAAACACACAATAAGCAGCGACTGACTTGCGGTCATCCACATTGGACGCCCAATCAGCATCGGAGAAGGCAGAGATATTCATATCAAAACTTGGTTGAATCAGTAATCCCAGGTGTTTGGTACCACTTATATACCGCAGTATGCGCTTGACTGCCATCCAATGTATATCTGTTGGCTGTTTGAGGAATTGGCTTAGGTGGTTGACGATGTAGGCAATGTCTGGTCGCGTATTAGTGAGGTACTATAACGCACCAATAGTGCTTCGGTATAGATACGGATCCTGTAGGGCCTGCCCATCATGAAGAGACAAATGCTTGCCTATTGTGCACGGTGTAGGGGCTGGTTTAAGATCTTCGAGATCCAATTTGTGTAACAGATCAGAGACATATTTTTCCTAATTAAGTAGGAGTCCTGAAGGCAGATTGTGAACTTGAATTCCTAGGAAGTAGCTTAAGGTTCCTAGGTCTTTCAAGGCAAATTGTCTATCAAGTGTATCAACCAGCTCAGACATAATTGAGACATTATTTCCTGTGATTATCACATCGTCCACATACACCAACAAGAGAATCATATTACTACCAGACCGATATATATAAAGAGAGGAGTCTGACCTTGAATTAGTGAATCCCCAGGATAATAAGGTAGCTTTTAGTGTGTTGGTCCACGCTCTCGGTGCTTGCTTTAGGCCATAAATGGCCTTGTTTAGTTTGCAAACATAGGAAGGGCACGAGGGATCCTCATATCCAGGAGGCTGCGACATAAACACATCCTCATCCAAGGTTCCATTTAGAAATGCATTATTGAAGTCTAATTGCCTCAGAGACTGATGTGGAATTTTCCTTACCACAAGCGCACGGGTCAAGTAATAATAAAGTGTTCGTATAAACGAGTGTCGTCCTCTGGATTGGATTTTTAAGCAAATCAAGTATTGTGAATTATCTTGCTCAATTTTATTTAGGGATCAAAAAGTAGTGAGTGAATGATATGAAAACTAAATCAAAGCAAGTAAAAAGTGGAAATTCAATTGGAAAAACACTTAGGGAATTGATTTCGCCGATTTAGTCTAGGATTGATTTTAAGGAGTAAGTTATTATGCACAATGGAATTATGAGCCTAAGACCCTTTAATCACAACTACCTCTCCCGAGTATAATTGATTCTCATGCAAATTAATCTACTTGATATCCCTATCTAAGTTTATTAACATGCAAGGCAATGAGATCTTTTGACCAATTCTAAAGTTAATCTAAAACCGTCACGAATTAGAAAATAAACCTTAGTCATGCAATCTTAAGTAAGTCTACATTTAATCCCCTCTCCCGAGCAAGAATAAAAACTCAAATCATTCAACTAATGGCCAATTAATTGAAAGCATTAAAACAAGATTGCAACATAATAACCATTGCACAACTTAAACCATAAATCAATCCATAAACAAAATCAACTACATCAATCCCTAAGCTACAAGTTTAGCTACTCATGAATGAAATTACAAGCTCAACTAAACATAACAAAGCCATAAATCTAGCTAGAGAAAAGGAAAGGGAAAAGAAAACTCAATGTAGGCCGAGACCGAACTCCCCGTCACGATCCCCACGAACAATGGGTTGATTTCCGCTTTTATCCCTCTTGTTCAGCCTCAATCCTCTGTTTTCTCCTCTGTTTTACGGCTCCAAAAGTATCCCAAAAGAGTTCCCCCAAAAACCTAGCCGAAAAGAAGCTTATATTCTGTTTTTTCGTCATAGCGTCTCGACGCTGTCAAGACAGCGTCTCGACGCTGCCTTCAAAATGCGCGTTTCTGGAAAGGAAAACTCGTAGCGTCGAGACGCTAAGGTCGCAGCGTCTCGACGCTGTGACCTTTTAGCGCCTATTCAGATATGGAATGCCAGCGTCGAGACGCTAGCCTGCAGTTGACCCTACTTTGACTTTTCCTTCTTTGATTCTCTTTGGTTATTTTGCAACTTTTCACGTCCCGAGCACCCGATTAACTCCAATATCGCGCTTTAGCTCCAATCAACCATTTCCTACAAAATAAACAAATAAGTGCAATAAAATGGCCAATAAATCATCAAAGACTAGCTAAATTAAATAGGGAAAACTAGCTAGCTATGCTCGCTATCAAACACCCCCAAACTTAAGCTTTTGCTAGTCCTCGAGCAAACTAAAAATCAAGCATATAATGGAAGAATAGATGCAACAAACATGACTCAATCCTCAAGGCTCAAAAGTCAATAACCAAGCAAGCAAGAGACATGCACATAAGGACCAATGAGGGAGACAAATTAAAATTTTTCCAAAATTAACTTGCACAAGCGAGATCTAACTCAACAAGATCAGACTCTACTAGCCCGGGATTGATTTATTAAACTCTCAACTCATCTTCCCTCTACACTGGCACTAAGGTTTCACTAATGAGTTAATGGAACAAATTAGTTTGTTTTTCTCCATACTTAGGTGCTTATAATTAACAATTAAATTAAGCATTTATATGTGGCACTAGCTTTCACACACCTGTTGCAGGGACCCTTAACCTGAGTTTTCTCTGGTTGGCCTAACTGATCACAACAGGGGTAGCTCTTTTTGCCTAAATCTTTATTACTCATTGCAAACTGTGCACAAGCCATGGCATAATTTTTTTTCTCAACAGTAACAACAAGAATAATTTTTCTTTATGAACATGATAAGCATATATTCTTTTCTTTCCTCCTAAGCAAGATCAAACATGCTAATTTGCAAAAAATTAACTCTTTAGCTCTTCCCTACACCTATCGAGGTGACAACAAGCATATGAACCTAATAATTCGCTCCTAAGCATTCAAATCCAAATCTAGCCAAGACAAATACTCTACTCATGCAAGACATCTCCTAGAAAAAGTTTAAAAAGTCTCCCTTTTTGGGCACTCATGCTTACAACTCATCGAAAACTTGAAAATTGACAAGAAAGCCTATCCTAGGACATCATAGTCATGCAAAAATAGCATACAGAAAACAACCATATGCTCAATTCAAAGAAAGCTCAAAACTATAGCCCGAACTCAGATGCTCAAGGGCTCCACAAACATGCTATCCCACCCCCAAACTTAAAACATGCATTGTCCTCAATGTATAAAGAAAATAAGGCATAAACAAGCATGAGAACAATAAAAGAATGAGAGGAGTGAATAATACTGGCCTGGAATGATGATGACTTCTTGATTGAAATCTTGAAAGCTTGAAAGCAAAGGAGAGACAGAAAACAAGACCTACAAAAACAAACAATAAATAAAAAAAAAAACAGAAAAGCACAACTACACTTACTTGGGTTGCCTCCCATAAGCGCTTGTTTAACGTCATTAGCTCGACGTGTTGACCGTGCTTCGAGGAGGCTTCTTTTCAGTGAATCCAACAGAGGTGCTCTTTCTTGCACCTTTCTTGTAGCCCATGAAAAGCACTTCAGATTGTCCCTTAGAGTCTTCAACTGCCTTAAAAATTTCTTTTTCGTTCCTGACTCTAAGAGTGAGCTCCCTGCGCTCAATATCAATAATCACTCGCCCAGTAGCGAGGAATGGTCTTCCTAGTATGACAGGCATTGAAGGATTTTCTATCATGTCCATAACATACAGATCAATAGGGAGGAAAAATCTACCTACTCTGATTAAAACATTTTCTACAATGCCAACTGGTCTAACCACAGACTGATCAGCCAATTGGAGCTTTACAGGAGTAGATTTAATCTCACCTATGTCTAACTTTTTTCATAAAGATAGAGGAATGATATTAATGCTAGCACCTAAGTCACATAATGCTCTAAAAGAGTAAGTACCAAAACTGCAAGGAACAGAAAAACTCCCTGGACTACTTTTTCAGGTACCTTCTGTTGGACTCTAGTGCTGCATGTGGAAGCAAGATACACCGTGTCAACCTTCTTTTCCTTTCGCTTCTTTGCTAACCACTCCTTCATGAACCTGTTATACTGGGGCATCTCTAACGCCTCTGCAAAAGGAATATTAATATTCAGATTCATAAAAGCATTCATAAATTTGTCAAACTGAACCTGGTTGTTCTTCTTTTTCTTTTTCCTATTCTTTTCTTTGAGGACCATCAAGGGAGGAGAAGGAATAGGAGGCTCAGGTTCAGGCTTTTCAGCTTCATCAGATGATGTGTCCTCCTCAGCTTCTCCAATAGGAGTGTCATAATCCTCAGACTCAGGCTCCTCTTCAACTTCCTCCTGGTGCACAGTGATTGCCTTACAGTACTCCACCTGGGTTTTCTCTTGCTCAGCTGGGGCCTTACCTTTATTCATGGTGTTCACAACACTTACCAACTGTCCCAGCTGAGTCTCAATGTTCTTGATGGCTGTACTGTGGCCATTCACTGTGGTGTTGATGGCAATGACTGCTTCCTCTAATTTGGTTGTCCTGTTACTTGACTCTGCAATGAAAGCTCCAACAAGATCCTCTAAATTTTTATTTTCTTGAGTTTGAGGGGCAAAACCAGGGGGATTAAGAACATTCTTAGTATTGGCATAAGAGAAATTTTCATGGTTCCTATTGTTAGGGTGATAATGTGTAGGTGTAGAATTATTATTATATCCCCTAGCATTAAAATTTGATACGTACTGAACATGCTCGATGGTCTCCTCCTGAGATCTAGATGCTAAAGCAGCAGCTGATTCAATTGACTGTGCACTCCCTGTACCTGAAAATTTTAGAAAGGCATTAGCAAGGGAGGTCATCTGGGCCTAGAGTGCACTTACCTTGTCAACCTCAAACACTCCAGCAGCAATCTTTTTAGGTGTAGACCGCTCAGATGGCCACTGATAGCTGTTGGTGGCCATATCCTCTAGAAGTATGCGAGCATTTTCCACGGTCTTGGACAACAGAGTCCCACCTGCAGCTGCATCAACAATCGTTTTTGTACTAGGAGTTAAACCATTATAAAACAATTGAACCTGAAGCCAGTCGGGGTAGCCATGCTGAGGGCACTTCCTCAGTAACTCTTTAAATCGCTCCCAAGCCTCGAACAACTGCTCATCATATTGTTGTTGGAACGTCCCAATCTCTGTCCTCAGCTTGACCGTCTTTGCAGGAGGGAAAAATTTCTTCAAAAAGGCCTGGACCAAAGCATCCCAGGTTGTGATGCTCCCAGGAGGAATAGACTGCAACCAATCTCGTGCTTTATCCTGCAAAGAAAAAGGAAATAAGCGTAAGCGAATAGCATCCTCAGAAACTCCATTTATTTTTACCGTCCCACAAATGTCTAAAAATGATTTTAGATGAGAGTTTGGATCCTCGGTGGGCGATCCTCTATATGCACAGTCTCGGGCCATCTGAATGAGACCGGTCTTCAGCTCAAAGTTGTTGGCATTGATCGGGGCATAGACAATCCCCGATTGTTGCCCCTGAAACACGGGCTGAAAGTAGTCTCTAATAGGCCTAGGCTCCTCAGGTGGATTTTGGTCAGCCATTTGAATAATTTCTCTATTTTCCCTTCGAAGCCTATGAATTGTTCTCTCGATCTCAGGATCTAAAGGTGCCAAAATTAAATCTTTATTCCTACGCATAAACAACCTACACTATCCTAAAAAGGAAAGAAAACAAAT
Organism: Luffa aegyptiaca; assembly: GCA_017139565.1. Taxonomy (NCBI): domain Eukaryota; kingdom Viridiplantae; phylum Streptophyta; class Magnoliopsida; order Cucurbitales; family Cucurbitaceae; genus Luffa; species Luffa aegyptiaca. The sequence continues at coordinate 36,441,196 of CM029400.1, forward strand.
AAGGAAAGAAATAAAGAAAAGAAAACAACTAATCTAAATATGGAAAATATAATCTAGAAAAGGAAAATACTATCTAATATGGAATGCAAAACTAAATATGGCAAACACAAAAAAAAAGAAACTAACAAATAAGGAAAAACTAATCTAAAAAAGAAAGACAAGAATCAAATAAGGAAAAGATTATACAACTAAAAAAAAATCACTAAACTAGAAAAACAAATATGGAAAGAAAGACAAATAAGGAAAACAAATGCAATTAACCTAGAAAAGTAAAAATACACCCTAAATTAAGATCGAACAATTTTTTCACAATATCAATCTAACTAAATGTGCCAATCCCCGGCAACGGCGCCAAAAACTTGATGTGGAATTTTCCTTACCGCAAGCGCACGGGTCAAGTAATAATAAAGTGTTCGTATAAACGAGTGTCGTCCTCTGGATTGGATTTTTAAGCAAATCAAGTATTGTGAATTATCTTGCTCAATTTTATTTAGGGATCAAAAAGTAGTGAGTGAATGATATGAAAACTAAATCAAAGCAAGTAAAAAGTGGAAATTCAATTGGAAAAACACTTAGGGAATTGATTTCGCCGATTTAGTCTAGGATTGATTTTAAGGAGTAAGTTATTATGCACAATGGAATTATGAGCCTAAGACCCTTTAATCACAACTACCTCTCCTGAGTATAATTGATTCTCATGCAAATTAATCTACTTGATATCCCTATCTAAGTTTATTAACATGCAAGGCAATGAGATCTTTTGACCAATTCTAAAGTTAATCTAAAACCGTCACGAATTAGAAAATAAACCTTAGTCATGCAATCTTGAGTAAGTCTACATTTAATCCCCTCTCCCGAGCAAGAATAAAAACTCAAATCATTCAACTAATGGCCAATTAATTGAAAGCATTAAAACAAGATTGCAACATAATAACCATTGCACAACTTAAACCATAAATCAATCCATAAACAAAATCAACTACATCAATCCCTAAGCTACAAGTTTAGCTACTCATGAATGAAATTACAAGCTCAACTAAACATAACAAAGCCATAAATCTAGCTAGAGAAAAGGAAAGGGAAAAGAAAACTCAATGTAGGCCGAGACCGAACGTCCCCGTCACGATCCCCACGAACAATGGGTTGATTTCCGCTTTTATCCCTCTTGTTCAGCCTCAATCCTCTGTTTTCTCCTCTGTTTTACGGCTCCAAAAGTATCCCAAAAGAGTTCCCCCAAAAACCTAGTCGAAAAGAAGCTTATATTCTATTTTTTCGTCATAGCGTCTCGACGCTGCCTTCAAAACGCGCGTTTCTGGAAAGGAAAACTCGCAGCGTCTCGACGTTGTGACCTTTTAGCGCCTATTCAGATATGGAATGCCAGCGTCGAGACGCTCAAGAGCTAGCGTCTCGACGCTAGCCTGCAGTTGACCATACTTTGACTTTTCCTTCTTTGATTCTCTTTGGTTCTTTTGCAACTTTTCACGTCCCGAGCACCTGATTAACTCCAATATCGCGCTTTAGCTCCAATCAACCATTTCCTACAAAATAAACAAATAAGTGCAATAAAATGGCCAATAAATCATCAAAGACTAGCTAAATTAATTAGGAAAAACTAGCTAGCTATGCTCGCTATCAAAGACCAGCCGTTAGAGACAGCAAGACCAAGAATGACTCGAATGGTGGAGGCTTTAACTACTGGACTGAACGTTTCAAAGAAGTCAATTCCCGGAGTTTGATGAAACCCCTTCGCAACGAGACGAGCTTTGTACCTATGAATAGAGCCATCGACATTGCGTTTAATTCGGAAAATCCACTTGTTACCAACAATGTTCTGAGATGGAGAATGAGGTACCAATTCCCATGTTCTGTTTTTCACCAATGCAGAATATTCAGCATCCATTGCTTGCTTCCACTTAGGTGTGGAGAGGGCATCTTTGACCCTAGTAGGCTCAGTAATAGACCAATCCACAGTTTGCTTGGCTACCCATGCTTTTGGTTTGAAAATACCGGCCTTAGCTCGAGTTGTCATTGGATGAGTGGGTAGGGGAGGTGCAGGGGTGGCTTGTGGGGAAGGAGCAATATTGTTATTACTAACAAGAGGAAGTTCAGGACTATAGGATGGAGAGGATGTAGGAGAGTTAGGTAAGGTTGTTCCAGGTGAATGATAATGAGGTTGTTGGACTATAGGTGAGGACAAATTTTCAGGTACAGAAGGCAGAATGATGTTGTTTGAGGTACTGATATCAGATAGTGCAGGTGAATTTATAGGAGGAAACCATGAGGAGATTGGAGGACAAAGTAATGAGGTGGAAGTAGATACTTCTGGAGAGACAAAGGGAGATGGAAAACCACTAGAAAAAGGAAAGTCAAGCTCATTGAACTGAACATGCCTAGATATATAAACCTTTCCAGAAGCATTAAGGCATTTATACCCTTTGTGTGATGGGCTAAATCCAAGGTACACACAACGTTCAGAGTGAAGTTGAAACTTGTGTTTCTAATATGGTCTTAAGCAAGGGTAGCAAGCACAACCGAATGTACGAAGAGCAGAAAAATCAGGACACTTATTTAGTAATACCTCAGATGGTGATTTCCCATTCAGAACTGGTGTAGGAAGGCTGTTTATTAGCTGGGCAGCAGCTTGAAATGCATCCCACCAATATACCAAGGGCATAGACGCTTGTGCAAGAAGGGTGAGACCTGTTTCGATCACATGCCTGTGTTTGCGCTCTGCTCTGCCATTCTGAGCCGATGTATATGGGCAAGAATATCTTGACACGATTCCAGCTTTATAACATTCTTGGTGCACAGGAGCGTATTCACCTCCATTATCAGATTGAATAGCTTTCGGCTTACGTTGAAACTGTGTCTGCACCATAGTTAAGAAGTGATTAAAGGCTAGAATGGTATCACTTTTCTTTCTTAGTGGATAAACCCAAACGAATCTGCTATGATCATCCAAAAACAGCACATAAAATCGAAAACCATCAGGGGAAGCATTAGGGGCTGGACCCCATAGATCAGAATGTACAAGATCAAATGGTTGTGCAGCTCTTTTAGTTGAAATATTAAAGGGTAACCTGTGTGATTTCCCAAACTAACATGACTCACAAAATTTAGTGGCTTCATTCATATTCACTGAGAGATTACAACTCTTGATAAGATAATCTAGTACTCGAGACGCGGGATGCCCCAAACGGCGATGCCATACATCCTTAGACACTGCTGAATTGACAGAAACTGAACAACAAGACACAACTTGAACAGACTTGCTATGAGCATCTTTATTGAACTGTTGAAATGAAACTTCAGGACTCATCAAATGAACTTCATCTTCAGGCACCTTGCTGACATTCTCTAGCTGATATAAACCGTCTCTAAGAGCTCCTTTCAGCACCACTATGCCCGACTCCTTGTCCTTTACAAGACAAAAATCCCCATGAAACTCAAAATATATATTATTATCTTGTGCCAGTTTCGAAACACTGATCAAATTTTTTGCAATCTCAGGTACAAACAAGATATTTGCAAGAGAGACTATATCAGACCCATTAGTTAAATATGAACATCCAGTAAAAGTGATAGGCAACTGCTTACCATTACCAATAATTACTTTCTCATTACCTCCATACTCTTTAGGGTTCATCAGATTACTGAAATCACTAGTAACGTGATTGGATGCTCCACTATCAGCATACCAATTGGAGTCAATTACTGTTTCTGAGTTTGCCAGAAAAGGATTGCTAGAATTAGCTACAAACGCATTAGTTGGTTGAACATTTCCACCATTGTTGAAATTATTGTTTCCCCCGACTCTGTTCTGACTTGAAACTGGAGCAAATTCTTTATCAAATCTATGGAAGCAACTAAGAGCAAAGTGCCCCATTTTCCCACATACCTGACAGATGCCGATTGTTAGTGTTGCCATAATTGCCGTAATTGCCATACCTTCTTCCACGGCCACGGCCTCTGCCACCATTATAATTTCTGCCTCCTCTGGTGCCATTGTTTGAGCCCGAACTTCTTTGGCCCCCATTGTTGTTTTGATTCCATCCTCGGTTGTTTCCTTGAGGTGAAGGACCTCTGGTATTTGCCAAGTTAACTGATGTAGCATGATTCAACGTCAGTGTGTTTTTCTGAGCATTCTGCAATTCTAGTCGCTTTTCAGATACAAGCAGTTCAGATTGAATTTCTGACCACGCTACATCACCACGCCCTTGAAGCATAACAACAACTGGGTTGTATTCTTCATCAAGTCCCAAGAGAACTTGTGAAGCCAAATTTCTCGATGAGACGGGGCTTCCAGCTTGACCTAAATTATCAGCATGTGACTTCATTAGTCGTAGATAATCAACCATTTTAGAATTACCTTTCCGAGTCTGTTGAAAGATCTGTCGCAAGTAATCCTCCTCAGCTCTTGACTGTATACCAAATAGGTTCTGTATAGCTGACCACAGGTCTTTTGCATTATCGTATCCCATGACCTGAGTGGCGACTTCTGGCGTCATGGAATTGTACAGCCACCCCAACAGCAGCTGATCAGTGGTCATCCAGGTTTCATACAAGGGATTGATAGTTGCGACACAATGTTGAGCAGTTGACGCTCCACTTGCAGGCGACTCGGAACTAGAGGCGGCATTATCAACAGGCACATTGGGTGTTGTATTCGCATCTCCTGGAGTCGGTAGTGGTAGAGAGACATATTCCGGTGGGCATGGTTTGGTGCCCAGAAGGTGACCTTCAAGTTTATAGCTCCGCAAAATTGGAAGTGCCAGATTCTTCCAGAGTAAGAAATTTCCACGATCAAGCTTGATGGTAGTGATTTGGTTTAGCAGCTGGTTAAGAGGTGGAGTACTGAAAACGAAGGGAGAATTTCCGGTTGCCTGAGCTGCTCCAGTAATTGAGGCGTTTGCCATAATCGGCTCTGATACCAACTTAAAGTTTTACGACACAGAATATGAGGGATAATTTCCTCTGTATTTTTTCCACACTCTTATTGAAGGCACCAAGGCCAATTTATACAGCCAACCCTTTAATTAGGGCAAAGAATAAATAATAAAGGCATTATAGAGAAGGACAGATGTCCTTATTACACAGGCTACCAAATCATTGCTCAATAACAGAATTTGGGAAATGGAACATTCTGGATTTCTGCTCACGTAGGCACACTGACTGTGTTGAAGGACCCAAGCTGATATGGCTGAGTGTTTTCCTTAAGGCCAAGCTGGCACGAGTGATTCATATCCTTTACAGTTTGGAGAGCTTATGCAATTATGTGGCAAAATCAATGTTCAAAACTTAATCATTGCCTACCTTTGCACCACCTTTGCAGACTTAGACCGCACGGGCACACATCGAAGAAGTTGTGTTGGACGCTTAGGTTTAGGTATGGCAAACAAATAATCACACACAATTTGCAACATGTCACCCTCAAAATAGAGCATGCGAAGGTGGTTTCGTAGTGAAGCGATGTGTTCATTCATATACAGGTGTGATCCAAATTGTAGATTAAAAAACATCAGGATCAGACATACAGTTGATACGCAAATTGCTAACCGCAAGTGTACGGGCCAAGTTATAATATAGTGAAATTTAATTCGAATGTCGTCCTCTGGATTGGGTTTCTAACCAATTTAATTATCGAAGATAATCTTGTCCAATTTTATTTAGGGAACCACACAAAGCGACAAATAGTGCAAAAATTACCACAAAACAATAAAAAAGTGTGACAAACAATTGATGGCAAAAGTCTTAGGGAGTTTATTTCACCAATTGGGATTATGGATTAACTAATGGATAATAACATGCTATGAATCATAAATATAGGGAAAACTACAATCATACATATCTCTCCCGAGCATACATAATCCTCCCACATGCAATGAACCCAATATCCCTATTTAAATTCATTAAACATGCAAGGCATTAAGGATAACCCTTTTTAACGATTTCTAGAATTATCTATTATCTCCCGATCTCAAGATTAATCCTAGTCATGCATACCGATTTCTAAGTTAAATCCTCTCTCCCGAGTTAGATTCAAACACAAACATCAATCAATTTATGGCCGGTAAATTGAAAGCATTAAGAATACGTTATGCATAAATGAAAGCATGAAAAACATCCATAAATCAATCCTAAATTGCCCAACGACTACATCAATCCCTAAGATTACGAACTTAGTTATTCATACAACGCGTTACGATATAAACTAAGTACAAATTAGCCATTAAAACTAACTAAGATCAAGAGGGAAAAGAGAATAAACACTAATTCGCCGAAACCGCACATCCCCGTCACGATCTCCACGACCCGAGCCTTCGAAATCCGCTTCCTCCACTTGCTTCAGCTCCCATAGAAGGTATTAGTCGGAATTTAGGCCAAAACTGCATCAAGAGTCGTCCCCCCAAACTGCCCTAATCGCATTCTATTTATAGGAAAAATCGACACAGCGTCGTGACGCTATAGAGGCAGCGTCGCGACGTTGTCGCGATATTGCAGATTCTGTAAAGGAAATAAACCGAGAGCGTCGAGACGCTGAGGTCACAGCGTCGCGACGCTGTGACCTTTTGCCACCTGATCAGAGATGGAAATTAAGAGCGTCGAGACGCACTGAATTGAGGGTCTCGACGCTGGTCCACGGTTTTGCCCTATTCCATAAGCTTCCAACTCGATTCTCTTCATTTCTTTGGCCTTTTTTCATGTCCCGAACGCCCGATTAACTCCAATTTCTCCATTTAGCTCCAAAACATATTTCCTACAAATAAAAAAACAAAAATGCATAATTTTGGTCAATTAAATGTAAAAGACTAGCTTAATTAATTAGGGAAAAATAGCTAGCTATGCTCGTTATCAAACACCCCCAAACTTAAGCTTTTGCTAGTCCTCGAGCAAACTAAAAATCAAGCAACGGTTGAAGAATAGATGCAACAAACATGACTCAATCCTCAAGGCTCAAAAGTCAATAATCAAGCAATCAAAGAGACATGCACATAAGGCCAAATGAGGGATACAAATCAAAAGTTTTCCAAAATTAACTTGCACAAGTGAGATCTAACTTAGCTAGATTAGACTCTAATAGCCCGGGATTGGATTACTAAATTCTCAACTCATCTTCCCTCTACACTGGCACTAAGGATTCACTAATGAGTTAGTGGAACAAATTAGTTTGTTTTCATCCATACTTAGGTGCTTAAAATTGAAAACTAAATCAAGCATTCATATGTGGCACTAGCTTTCACACACCTATTGCAGGGACCCATAACCCGAGTTTTACTCTTTGGTTGGCCTAACTGATCACAACAGGGGTAGCTCTTTTTTGTCTAAATCTTTATTAAACATTGCATTGCGAGCATAAGTCATGACTTTATTTTTCTTTTAATTTGTGACAACAAGAATGGTTTTTCTTTTTTTTTTATGAGCATGATAAGCATATATTCTTTTCTTTCCTCCTAGGCAATATTAAACATGCTAATTTGCAAAAAAAATTAACTCTTTAGCTCTTCCCTACACCTATATATCGAGGTGACAACCAGCATATGAACTTAATAATTCGCTCCTAAGCATTCAAATCCAGATCCAGCCAAGAAAAATACTCTACTCAAGCAAGACATCTCCTAGAAAAAGTTTAAAAAGTCTCCCTTTTTGGGCACTCGTGCTTACAACTCATCAAAAGCTTGAAAATTGACAAGAAAGCCTATCCTAGGAAATCATCGTCATGCAAAAAATAGCATCTATAAAACAACCATATGCTCAAATCATAGCAAGCTAAAAAATATAGCCCGAACTCAGATGCTCAAGGGCTCCACAAACATGACATTCCACCCCCAAACTTAAAACACATGCATTGTCCTCAATGTATAAAGAAAATAAGGCATAATCAAGCATGAGAACAATAAAAGAATGGAAGGAGTGAACAATACTGCCCTGGAATGACGATGACCTCTTTATGGAAGCTTGCAAGCAAAGAAGAAACTGAAACCAAGACCTACAAAACAAAACAAAAACAAATCAAAAGCAAAAAGAAAAAACTCAACTGAACGTACTTAGGTTGCCTCCCATAAGCGCTTGTTTAACGTCATTAGCTCGACATGTTGACCGAATAGGCATCAAGGTGGTCTAATGTCAGGTGTTCCATCAACAGTGCTCTTCCTAGCACCTTTCCTATAACCCACCAACATGGTCTCTGATGTGTTCTGAGGGTCCTCAAAAGCTTTTAGGATCTCCTTCTCCTGTTGGACTCTAATGATCAGCTCCCTGCGCTCAATATCAATTTTAACTCTCCCTGTAGCAAGGAAAGGTCTCCCTAATATGATAGGCATGGCAGGATTCTCTTTGATATCTAAAACAAAGAAATCAACAGGAAGGAAAAATCTACCTACTTTAATCAGCACATTCTCAATAATCCCAAATGGACTAACCACAGACTGGTTAGCCAACTGAATTCTAACAATAGTAGATTTTATTTCTCCTATATTTAGCTTTTTGCACAATGATAAAGGAATTATATTTATGCTAGCCCCTAGATCACATAATGCTCTACATGAATACCAAAATTACAAGGAATAGTAAAACTCCCTGGATCAGACAATTTCTCTGGTACTTTCTGTTGGACACGAGCACTGCATGTCGATGCTAAGTATACTGTCTCCATCTGCTTTTCCTTTTTCTTCTTGATGAGTCATTCCTTCATGAACTTCCTGTAGTGAGGCATTTGTTCCAGTGCATCTGCAAAAGGAATATTAACATTCACACCCATAAAAGCATCAAGAAAATTTTCAAACTGAGCTTTAGAATTCTTTTTTTTTCTGTTTCTTTAACTTGGGAACTAAAATAGTAGGAGAAGGGATAAAGGGCTTAGGATTAAGCTTTTCAGCTTCGTTTGAGGTGGTGCCCTCCTCAGCTTCTCCAGTAAGTTCCTCTGGTTCAGTAGTTTCCTGCTCCTCAGTTATGTGATTTTTTTTTAAGAGCGACGAGACGCCCTGAATTGAGGGACTCGATGCCGGTCCACGGTTTTGCCTTATTCCATAAGCTTCCAACTCGATTCTCTTCGTTTCTTTGGCCTTTTTTCACGTCTCGAACACCCGATTAACTCCAATTTCTCCATTTAGCTCCAAAACATATTTCCTACAAATAAAATAAAAAAAAATGCATAATTTTGGCCAATTAAATGTAAAAGACTAGCTTAATTAATTAGGGAAAAATAGCTAGCTTTGCTCGCTATCAACAGTAGAGCTGTGTTTGTACAAATAAACACATCCATAATCCATCCATAGAAAGCCACCCCTATGCCTATAAATAGGACTTCTCATACTTACGTTCAACACATAATTTTTAACAATTCTCTGCAAAAACTACTGAATACACAAAATACTTTTAACAATCCTCTCAAAAACTCTATTTTCGTTGATCCCATGGTGTGGAAGAGGTTCAATCATGTATGGTTTTGCCTAGCAAGGGTAAGTATTGTGTTATATTGACCTTCGAGGGAGTGTTTTGTATATTGAGAGACAATCATCGATAGACTGTAGCACTTGGATAAAATGTGAAATATTGTCTAAGAAAATGTGCTTCATGCATGTCTCACTTCCAAAATTTCCTCTCTTGGATTTCATTTTTAACATTATGTGAAATTTCTTTGTATTACTATTTGATAGTGTTAATTTGTTATAGAGTTATTTCCTCCTAATTCAGTTATCTTTGATGTAATCTATGTGAAAAATGCTTTCTTTTGACTAAAATATTGTTGCAAGCCTAAAATAATGATTCGGAATCGATTTGGGGGAAAATCCGAGTAAAATGATGTAATTACCCATGGTCAACTTAGTCAACCATTCGGGCGAGAAAGGGAACGAAGAAGAAGATCAGTTAGTGTCAAAACACTATGGAAATTGGCCCTCGACGTCGCAAACAGAACACCCAATGTCTCGACGCTCTAGGACTGCTAGAGCCAAAATCCCATTCGAAGCGTCTCGACGCTGCCCACAGCATCTTGACACTGTCATTCTGATGTGCGTAAATACACCCTACCGCAACTGTACAGGTCAAATTTTAATATAGTGTTTTCGTAAATACGAGTGTTGTCCTCTGATTGGGTTTCTAGCCAATTAATTACCGTGAATACTCTTGTTCAATTTTATTTAGAGATCCAAGCGCGATGTGATAACAAAGTAAATAACAAAAGCTATAAGTTGAAGATTCAAATGAGAGAAACATGTAGGGAATTGACTTCACCAATTGGAATTATAGATTAATTACTTGAATGTGATTGATGGAAGAGATTGTCGAGGTCTCTTATCAAATAAATTTATAATCCTCAACCTCTAAAGCTAACTTGTAGCAATAGTGGCTGGGGTCGATCACAGGGAGCAGCGTAATTAATTAATTTAATTAGATTTCTCAATTAGTAACTAAAAGGGGGGTTTTTGAAAGATGGATTGATTGGAAACGAATAAATTGCAATAACGTAATATAACAGGAAAGTAAAGGTTGTTTAGTTAATCTCACCTCGGTATCGCGCAATTAGTTATTCTAACTTGGGTTTGGCTACTCAATCATTGACACTTAAATTTAAAGAATTATTATTGATTGCTCAACATTCATTGGAACCAATGATTAAGATCTATAACCTTCCAACTCGACAAAAACATCAAAGTTAGAATCTAATTAGAATTCATAAACATGAACCTAACCGCATTAAGCGAATTGGATCGTTGAGTAAACTCACATAAACTAGGAACAACCTAAATTCATGCAATTCTAAGCTCAAATTCCTAAATCTATCATGCAAATATATCAAATGAGATAACACTCCATTCAACACAATCACACAATAAATTTATCACTAACCAATTAGTAAAGCAATTACTTTAAATCAAGCAAATAGTTTGTCAAACCATTCTATCAAAGCAATTGTAATTTGAGAATGGGAATTCAAGACATAACCAACAATAATTCAACTAAAACCATAAACAAGGTCTCAAGAGTATGCCTAACTTACATTAGAAGTCCCCAATTGCAACGACGTGAACTTAGCCGGTCATCGAAACGCTCCAACTAAGCTCCTCGGCTCGATTAACCATCCCAAAATATAATAAAACTCACTAAAATTACAAGGGAATTCAGAATAGTACAAGGAAGAAGAGGGAGAAATCGAATCTAGGGGGAAAAAGCCAAGAAGAAACGCAAAATCTGCAATATACATTTTATACCCAGTCGCAGCGTCGCGACGCTGCCCCCTACAGAATAGGAAAAAGTCTCTGGTTTGCCCTAGCGTCGTGACGCTAGGGCAACAACGTCTCGACGCTCTCGCCTCGCGCGAAAACTTCAGGATCTTTTCCTAATTGCGCAGCGTCCCAACGCTCTGACGGTAGTGTCTCGACGCTGTGACGGCTCTAGGGGCAGAATAGTCATTTTACGCTCCGGTTTTGCTCGTTAAAGCCCCGAATTGCTTCCAAAGCTCCGACGAGGACCTATAGACATATTATACTCATTTTAAAGCATTTTTCGCAAGGAATTCAACTAAGATAAGCAAATTGGGAGATTCTAAGTGTATAACAAATTGGATTTATCATGCTTCCCGGTTCAACTGACTCTAGCCAATCTTTTGTTTTGTCTTGGAGAGAAAAAGGAAATAACCTCAGTCTGATTTCATCGGTCGAAACTCCGTTCATTTTAACTGTCCCGCAAATCTCTAGGAATGATCGAAGATGAGAATGTGGGTCCTCCGAAGAATGTCCTTTAAAAGAACTATCCCTTGCCATCTGAATTAACCCAGTCTTCAATTCAAAGTTGTTTGCTTAAATCGGGGTGTAAACAATACCGGAATTCTCAGTTGCGAGAACTGGCTGAAGAAAATCTTTGATCGCCTTGGGAGTGTTGTCTTGTTGGGCCATTGTTTCCGTTAGTCTTCTTTCTCTGAATTGCTCTGATAGTCCTATCAATCTCAATATCTAATGGAAACAAATTAACCTCCTTATCTCTCTGCATACAATAACCCCCAAACTAATCAGAAAAACAAAACAAAAGTAAAAAAAATATATTCACAAAAAGAATAAAAGAAAAATATTTACAACCTAAATTAATATTCAGCCCGTTCTTTTTAATGTCAAAAAATAATTTTGCCTAACAAACCTATCTTCTCCTGCAACGGCGCCAAAAACTTGTTTGTTATCACTGCAAGCGTACGGTTTTCCAAGTAATATTAAAACGGAAAGTATTCCGAGTATCAAATCCACAGGGAGGAAGAACGGTGATTAAGCAAGATAATAGAATGAGCACTAAAAGTACTATGGCAGAATATTATTTAGGAGCCTAAACATGATGCTAAAGATATTCAAGAAATAAAGAAATTAAAGAATTCAAGCGATCAATCGAAATAAAAATTGCGGAGAAAGAATCGAATATGAGACGGGGTCTTGAAAATCAGAATATAGCTAATTAATTATTCTAATTGTCCTATCTCAATGCCCGACTAATTATAAACCTAGAATCTCTTTCTAACACATAGGTTCTCCTTTCGGTTTCCCCTAATTGTAATTAACTCATATTAATAACCTAAGTGTCCTTAGCGCTATTAAATTCGTTAATTAATAAGCTCTGATTCATTTTTTGTCTCTAAGTCTAACCAACTACTCTCGCTGTCACTACGAGCAGTTAAACTTAGTTGCATGGACTATGATCTATCCTAACTTCTCTCCGTCGAGTTTCCATTAGGAATCAATTCATTATACAATTGGTCAGATTATATAAAGCATTAAGCATATCCATACAAATAATTAGTAATGGGACAAGAGATAGGCAATTATGAATAATAACTATCTATAAGCTTTCATTCCAAGACCCCAAATGGGATTAACTATACATGGTCAAAATTTCCCAAATGTACATGATATAAAGCATAAAATAGAGAAAAATAAGAGTAAGGAAAGTGACGGCCAAGAACCCCTTGCTTGCGCCATGGAGTCCCTTCGAACAACGCTCCCGAGCCTCCTAAAATGCTCGTTACAATATTTCCCACAAAAATCTCACACTCGACCCTCAAAAAGGCTTAAAAGCCTTGAAAGAATACTAAAGGAGAGGAAAAGGAAGGATGGTGGAATGATTGATGGTTGATTGATGCCAAAAATGGGGAGCAAAAGGCGCCTTTTATAGGCCTGCAAGCGATGCTGACGTCACAGCGTCACGACGCTGTGACGTCACTTTGACTTTTGCGGCAAGAAATGGACAGCGTCACGACACTGTCCTCCTAGCGTCGCGACGCTAGGTCAATTCCAGAAGCTTAAGTGCGGATTTGGGCTATTCTCTTGGGCTTTCTCCACTTCTTTTGGATCAACACTTAAAATGATAAGTAATGATCTTCCTTCTTGACCCATCTTGGAAATTATGGCTTGAATATCTCAAATTTGGGCTATTTTTCTCCATATTTCCACAATTTACTCCCAATGACAAAATAATGAATTTCGTAAAAATATTCAATATGAAAATACCATAAAAGCATACAAAAGCCTATTAATTTAGGGATAAAATAGCGGCATTTCTGCCTGCTATCAAGTCCACTCTTAACCAGCCTCTCAATACGTTTTTGATTTATGTGTCCTAGTCTTAGATGCCAAAGAAGGGTATCTTGAGAAACTTTTTGTCTTTTATTTTGGGTCTTTGCTGTTTTGAACATTTCAGTATTATGAACAACTTTTATTTGATTCGATCTTAACACATACAGATTGTTTTTATGTTTAGCAGAACAAATAAGATTTAGTCTTTTGAATATAAACACTTCATTGATTTCAAAAGATACTTTATAGTTTTGTTCTATTAAACAGGAGATAGATATCAAGTTCCTTTTCATACTAGGAACATACAAAACATCTTGTAACAAAATATATCCATCTCTAAAACAAAGCTGCACTTCTCCACTGCTGCGGCTGAGACGACATCTCTCGTCCCTACTTTGAGTGTCACCTTGCCTTCGTCAAGAGTTTTCCAAGAACTAGTTTCCTGTGTAAAAGAACATACATGATTAGTCGCTCCTGAATCTAATATCCATATGGAGTTATCATTTTCTACTAAGCATGACTCAATTACAAGTAAATCGTATTTATCTAGTTTGGCAGCTTCAGCCTTCTTTGCTTTCTTCTCAGCAAGATACTTTCGACAGTTTCTTCTCCAGTGACCATCCTGGTTACAGTGGAAGCAGGTTCTTTTATCTGTAATCTTTTTCTTGCCCTTCTTGGTAATGGGAGCTTTCCCTTTTCCCTTGTTCTTCTTTTTCTTCAACTTAATGTTTTTGTTCTTAGGAGTAGAAGACTCAGACTTATTCCCAGAGCTTGATCCTCTTAGGAATTTCCTACCAGAAACAACATTTGCTTCATTTTCTTGTCCTTTACTTTTAGTAAGGGACTGGTAGGTCTGAAGCTCGATTAGGAGAGTCGTCAGATTGTACTCAATTGTGATCATAACTAAATTGGTACGACATTGAATGAAATTCTTCGAGAGAGATTCCATAATAAAACTGACTTGACTACTTTCATCTATGACAACATCGTTTACTTCGGCTGCATTAAAATGCACCATCATGTTTAGAACATGTTCTCGAACAGAAGTTCCTTCTTTCATCTGAGACTTATAAACGTATTTGAGGGCCTCATGGCGGAGGGATGAGGACGACTGTCCAAACATGGCCTGCAATGAGTTCATTATTTCCCTTGTTGTTTCCATGCCTTCGTGCTTTTTAGACAGAACATCACTTATGCTTGTCAAGATGTAGACCTTTGCCTTATCATTGGCTTTGGTCCACCTGACATAGGTGTCTCAATTCACTCAAGTTCCTGTCGGGCCAGGGTTGGGTGGACATTCTTCAGTTACAACGAATCGAAGGTCATCAATCACTAATAATGTATTTAAATTCGATTTCTAGGTTCCATAGTTGTCGCCGTTAAGTTTATCTGAAGTTGTACTAATGTGCTAGGCATGCTGAAATATTATAAAATCCTTTATCAGTGAATCGAGTATTTAATAAATGCAATTTTAGTTTAGCAAAAGTAATAATGTACCCATCTCATTAATTATTTTGCAACGATACTTCAGTAAATCAGAATAACTGCTACCGAGGGGTAGTCAATTACTCCTTCACTGAACCAAGACATTCTTGATTAAAAATTCTATAGCCAAAAATAAATCCTTTATTTCTGTATCAATTTTAGTTATCGCTACTTCGGTCAAGGATAAGCTAATATTAGTTTATCTTGTAAATGTGACCTTCCATTTTTTAGATTTCAGAGAACGGCCCCAGTAATGCTCCCGAATGGAAAAGTCAATACTGGGAATGGCCCTAAGAAATCCTTTATCCTTATGGGGAGTTCACGACGCTACAATCCCTATGTTACAACCCTCCGAATGGTGTAGCAGCTCCAGGGCGTGCTTAGCAGGCGAACATAGAGACCTTGCAAATGTAAACCAATGGAAGAGACCGTAGGATGCGTTGACACGCTTCATTCTCCCACTTACTATAGATACTTTCTCCATTCACCTTGATATTGATTTATGCCATCACCTTCCGAATGGAATGGTTACGTTAGTAAGTAACAAGAGGTTATGCATAGTTCTCACCATGTGAATTTTGTAAGGAGAACGTGAGAAAAATCTTTTCTCCCACTAAGTATTTTAACGATGTCGGGTAAATTGTTCCTTAGGCATATTCCAGCTAATTGAATATATTCCTAAGTCTATGTTATAATTAACCTACAATGTCTAGGTGTTTTATAATCTTACATCTCTCACGTGCATGCTCGTAAAACCTTAGGTTAACCTAACTCAAGTACCGACCCGATACCCAGGTAGGAGGTGTTCCGTAAACCGTCAACTTAAATACCTCCAGCCTTAGACAGCATCGAACCGAGTGAGTTCTCTTGTAACCTTAGCCTTACAAGTTATCGACCTATTCTAAGAGATTGATCGATTTGGTTCGTTTTAACCTAGGTGAGCATGCATTTATCTTTGTTATAGATTTTATGTCTATCTCGGTTTATAATTGAGATCAATCTATAAAATGCTTTCTATTCGACGTTAACACTTTAAAATGGAGCTAAGGAATTTTCATGTTGCATGCTCGTTCATTTTCGTTTAAATTATATAAAGTTTATAATTAACGAGAACTAATCATTCAGCATGCATCTAACATGAAACCTAAATCATGCATACTTATATTATAACTATTTATAACATACTTAAATGCATGAAGCATGCTTCCTATGGTGGGATTTTAAATTTATATGACATACTCTTATGCATATCTCATTCATTATAATTATAACATGCATTCATAAAGCATAAATAATTAAGCACACTGAAATTGACTGGTTTTGGCAATCTAAGCAAGAAATTAACTAAACTATTACATATAATAATCAAATATTGTGTTGTGAAGCTCTCGGGAATCTCGAACCATCACGAACCGGCTTGATTGTACCCGAAACGGACCTCCCAAGCCTTAATCATCACTAAACCAGACCAAAGGAGTCTAAACCGACCGAGTTTTGGTGAACCGGACCGGGAAAAGTTTGAACCGCTGAAATCTGGAAAATTCGCGCCTGTTCTTCAAAATTCATCAGCATCGAGACACTTGATGAACAGCATTGCGACGCTGTCGCGACTCGAAGCCCCCTGTTCTTCGACCAGCTTGTGTTCTTCTCCTTCTTTTGATCAATTACAGTACTAAATGGACTCTAATGACTCTCAAACAATTACAGACTCTTCTCAACACATTAATGCTCATATACATGTGAGCAATTACATTTTCATCAACAAATTGAAGAGTAAAAAATTGCCAAAACCATAATACATCCATTTCAGCACCCATGCAAATTAAATTTCAAAATGCTACCCACCATGATCAAATTAAAGAAAATTAGGTGCCCAAACCATGCTCTGATACCAATTGAAAGTGTTACTATCTAAAATACAGAAGCAATTTTGGATCTTAGGCACATAAGAAGCTCAATTTGATCAAACGTTGCATGTTGTTCATATGGAGAAAAACAGAGACAGTTTACCAACCTTGCTTAAATGGAGAAATTGGTTGGATTTGCTTCTTGTTTTTCTTCACCAATGAGTCACGAACTACCACTGGATCTTCCCTGCTATCCTCTAGCCTTTGGAACGGACTGTGGAATCCTGAAGTGATGGAATTGAAAGGAAAAAGCTTGAAGAACAAGCTTGTAAGGTGGGTTTGGTGAGTTTGAGTTTTGGCAACAATTCCTTAAGTTTCAAGACCAATTTCTTCAGCAAATTCCATCCCTTAAATAGAGGGAACACAACTGAAGAGGAGAAGCCTACGATTGACAATAATTAACCTCAAATTAGTGGGGATTGAAGTGGCTTAAGTGAGGGGAGTGCATGGGTTTAGTCACCATGCACTCCCACCTCCAAAAATTCAACCTTTTTTGAATTTTGTAAATTCAAGAATTATCTTGAATTTATTATTTAAATATTCAATGTGCAATAATCAGAAAAATTGAAAATTAATTTTCAATTTCTAAATTTTAAATTAATTCAAAATTAATTTAAAATAATTAATAATTAAATAACTAATTATTAATTTAATATCTGATATTAAATTAATATTTTGCCACTATTCCTGATCATTTTGAAATGTTATTTTCTCATCATGAATTCATATTCTTGTCCATGATATTTAAATCATATTTAAATATTAATTTACTCAAAACCGATTTTCATAAAACCCGACGTATCGAAAACATCTATCACCTTTATCTATTTCCTTTAACATGAACATAAAGCAATTCATATTTTAATCCATCATATTGTTCCAAAGGTTAGTCTCGAGCTAGCAAGGGGTCCTAATGGACCTACAGATCATGGGGTCCAACGGTACGAGGTTAAACTGGCCAAACTCTTTTAACCTAGCTAACCAACATCCGTTAACTACCAGGACACTCCACTATAGCCTAGTAGTTGAACTCCCCTCACTGTAGATATATTTCCGTCCACTCGATATAACCATGATTAGTAACTCAATCCTTCACAGGTCGTTCGTTACTATAGATAGGTCAAAAGTCCGTTTTACCCCTATAGCACATCTTAGTTCCTTAAGTCCACTGGTCCTCTAATGAACAATTTGTTCATGGTCCGACCATTGAACAAGATCCCTCTCGGGCCAATGCGAGGGTGGGACCCCTTGTTCAAGCCTTGGATTCAGCACCTAAGGGAACAACCTCTCTACTATCCCTAAATAGGGTAGGAGTGAATTCCGTTTTGCTTTACTATGTCCCCAGCCATCCATCTAGTGTTATCCCCAAAATGGTAGGATTAGTGAACAAAAGTTTATGACCACTCTCACCCTTGCAGATCAAAGGATGACCCTAAACGAACAGGATTTCATAGCAAGCTCAAGATTAAGATCGAGTTACCGAGGTCATCATATGAAATAGTCAGTCTTAACAGTAAACGACGTTATAAAGTAAGAGTGACTTATTTCTCGATCCTGTCTTGTGTAAACATCTTTTACACAGGATGCCCCTACTCGCATGTCTTTACATGAACGATCCAGGATCACGTCGTTTGCCTTATTCGCAAAGTAGGTCGCATCCATAGTGTTACCAAAATAAGGTACCCAACCTTATCCATTTACTATAGAAAATTTAGGCTATATACTCGAACTTGATCCCTGTCTATATTTACGATATAGTTCGAGTATCTCATGTTATAACCATGGATGTTTCTATTGGATTATAAGATGTAAATAAACAATTTCATTGAATAACATTTTTATTATATAAAGGATAACAAAACTTGAGTTCTAGGACATAAACCCCAACAATAGCATGCTTCTAATGGTGATGAAAGCATATAACAATAAAAAATTCAAGTTATTGAAATCACCATTCACAAAGCATAAACATTTTGAAAGAACCTACGTCTAGGTGATTTCTCAGGGCATAACTATTACGCTATGATGTCTAGGTGATAAAAACCTTACATCGCTCACGCATGCTCATAAAACTGGGTTAACCTAACTCAAGTACCAGCTCGATGCCCAGGCAGGAGGTGTTCCGTAAACCATCAACTTAAATACCTCCAGCCTTAGACAGCATCTAACCGGGTGAGTTCTCTTGTAACCTTAACTTTACAAGTTATCGATCTATTCTATGAGATTGATCGATTTGGTTCGTTTAACCCTAGGTGAGCATGTTTTTATCTTTGTTATAGATTTTATCATCTATCTTGGTTTACAACTTGTTTATAAAAGATATCAACATATAATATGCTTTCTATTCGATGTTAAAGCTTTAATATCGAGCTAAGGTAGTTTCATGCTACATGCTTGTTCATTTTCGTTTAGTTTATATAACGTTTTATACTTAACTATAAATAACGAGAACTATTCATTCAACATGCATCTAACATAAAACCTAAAACATGCATACTTATATTATAACTCTTTTTAACATACTTAAATGCATGAAACATGCTTCCTATGGTGGGATTTTAAATCTATATGACATACTTTTATTGCATATACTATTCTAGTTGATTCTAACATACATTCAAAATGCATAAATAATTAAACCACATTAAAATGGATCGGTTTTGGCAACTCAAGCAAACAAATGACTAAATTATTACAAATAATAATAGATAAATGATTTGAGAAGCTCCCGGGAACCTCGAACCAGCTCGAACCGGACCTCCATAGGCTGAATCATCATTGAACCGGGTCAATAGGGGTTGAATCGGCCGAGAAGCAACGAACTGGACTGGGAAACTCGAACCGGACCGCTTCTGGAAAAATTCGTGCATTCCTTTGAAAACTCATCAGCGTCAAGACACTGAAAAACATTGTCGCGACGCTGATGCGAATGGAAGCCCTCTGTTCTTCGGCCAGCTTGAGTTCTTCATCTTCTTTCGATCAATTACAATACTAAATGGACTCTAATGACGCTAAAAAAATTAGAGACTCTTCTCAACACATTAATGCTCATATACATGTGACCAATTACAATTTCATCAATAGATTGAAGAGAAGAAAAAATTACCAAAACCGTAATATATCCATTTCAGCACCCATGCACATTCATTTTCAAAATGCTACCCACCATGATCAAATTAATGTAAATTAGGTGCCCAAACCATGCTCTAATACCAATTGAAGATGTTAATATCTAACATGCGGAAGCAATTTTGGATCTTAGGCACATAATAACATCAATTTGATCATACAAAACATGTTGTCCATAAGAGGAAAAACAGAGTTCATGGGTACCAACCTCTTGTTGCTCAAAATTGAACGAATCGGTTTGTTGTTTTTCCTCACCAACTTGTCACGAACCACCACTGGATCTTCCTTGCTATTCTCAGGCCTTTGGAACGGATTGTAGGATCCTCTAGTGATGAGATTTGAGAGGGAAAATGCTTGGTCACAAGCTTCAGAGAGGTTTTGAGTTCTTGAGCTTGAGGGATTAATTTGGCAGCATAACACTAGTTTTTCCAACCTTCTTTCTTCAGCAATCCATCCTTTATTTAAAGAGAAAGATAAGCTGAGTTGAAGCACCAAGAATTGACACCAAACTAATCCCAATTTTGGGTGGGATTAGTTGGCTAAATGGGGAGGAGTGCATGAATTTAGTCACCATGCACTCCACCTCCTAAAATTCAATTTCTTTTGAATTTAATTAATTCAATTGAAATTGAATTTTAGTTAATTTAATTTTGTTTAATTAATAATCTGAAAAAACCAATTCCAAAATTTGAATTTCAATTTTTAATTAATTCATAATTAATTTAAAATAATTATTAATTAAATAATCAAATATATAATTAATTTAATATTTAATATTTAATTAATATTTTGCTACCAATCCCGATCATTTCCGAAATGTAATTATTCAACCATGAATCCCTATTCACGTTCTCGATACTTAAATCATATTTAAATATATCAAATTCCCAAAATTAGGTTTAACTAAGAACCCGAAGTGTCGGTAATATCCAATATGACCGATGTACTCCCTAAACCGAATTCGAACTATTCGAATTATTTCCATCATATTGTTCCAAAGTTTATTCCTTAAGCTAGAAAGGCAACCTAATGGACCTACAGATCACGGCCTCCAACGATTCGAGGTTTAACCGGCCAAACTCTTTTAACCTAGTTAACCAACATTCGTTAACTACTGGATAACTCCACTATAGCCTAGTAGTTGCACTCCCCTTACTGTAGATATATTTCTGTCCACTCGATATTGTTGCGCAATTTGCATACCGCAAGTGTACGAGTCAAGTAATAATATAGTGTTTTCGTGATTAAACGAGTGTCGTCCTCTGGATTGGTTTTCTAGCAAATTAAGTATTGTGAATAATCTTGTCCAATTTTATTTAGGGAGCAAAACTTAAAGATAAAGATAAATTTAAAGACAAAAAACAAAAAATAAAGGTGGAGACTCAAATGAAAAGACTCTTAGAGAATTGATTTCATTGTTGAGATTGAGGATTAATTAATGGGATGAATTTAGCATGTAATTATTCTACCAAGTCTAGGAACCTTTTATCACAACTATCTCTCCCGAGCATAATTGATTCTCATGCATGCAACCAACTTGATATCCCTATCTAAGTTCATTAACATGCAAGGCTTTGGTTTAGTTCTTCAAGCAACTTCTAAAGTTATTCCAGATCCCGTCACAAACTTAGAATTTCTACTTTAGTCATGCAATTAAATAAAGTAAGCTTAGGCCAAATCCCCTCTCCCGAGCAAGATTCAACACTCGAATCATTCAACTAGTGATCAAGTAATTGAAAGCATTTAACCATAATTGCATAGGTAAAATAAATGCATATTCATACCACAAAATCAATCCAACAAACTAAAACAGCTACATCAATCCCTAAGACAAACAACTAGCAATTCATAGTCTTTAAACTACAAACACTAATTGAAAGAAAAGCTATAAAAACTACAAGAGGTAAGGGAAAGAGAAAGGAAAACTCGAATCCGTCGAAACCGGCACGTCCCCGTCACGATCTCCACGTCTTCTCGCTTGATTCCCACTCCTTGGCCTTGCTTTAGCTCCCACCAAAGGTCTCTAGTCGAAATTAGGGCTAAAATCTAACCAATTGGACTCCCCCAGTCCGTAGCAAAGAAGGATGAATTTATAGAAAATCTGCCGACAGCGTCGCGACGCTGTCGCGATACTGCGAATCTGAAAAATTCGACAGAGAGCATCACGACGCTATGATTTTTTTTGGTTTTTTTTTTTAAGATTGAAAACTCCAAATATAGAATGTCAGCGTCGAAACGCCCAAAGAGCAGTTCTCGACGCTGGTCTGCGGATGGGCCTATCTTCAATCTTCCAACTTTGATTCTTTTTTCATTCTTCGGCTTCTTTTCGCATCCCGAACATCTAATTGGCTCAAAACTATATTTCCTACAAATACAACACATAAATGCATAATCTTGGCCAATAAATTATAAAAGACTAGCTAAATTAATTAGGGAAAACTAGCTAGCTATGCTCGCTATCAAACACCCCCAAACTTAAGCTTTTGCTAGTCCTCGAGCAAACTTAAAATCAAGCATACAATGGAAGAATGGATGGAACAAACATGACTCAATCCTCAAGGCTCAAAAGTCAATAATCAAGCAATCAAGAGACATGCACATAAGGACCAATGAGGGAGACAAATCAAAAGTTTTCCAAAATTAACTTGCACAAACGAGATCTAACTTAACGAGATCAGACTCTACTAGCCCGGGATTGGATTAGTAAACTCTCAACTCATCTTCCCTCTACACTGGCACTAAGAGTCAATGGAACAAATTAGTTTGTTTTCCTCCATACTTAGGTGCTTATAATTGAAAATTACAACATGCATTTATATGTGCCACTAGCTTTCACACACCTATTGCAGGGACCCTTAACCCGAGTTTTACCCTTTGGTTGGCCTAACTGATCACAACAGGGGTAGCTCTTTTTGCCAAAACTTTATTAAGCATTGCATTGTGTGCATAAGTCATGACTTTCTCTTTTTTTTTTTGTTTTTTCAAATTGTAACAACAAGAATGATTTTTCTTTATGAGCATGATAAGCATATATTCTTTTCTTTCCTCCTAAGCAAGATCAAACATGCTAATTTGCAAAAAAAATAACTCTTTAGCTCTTCCCTACACCTATCGAGGTGACAACAAGCATATGAAACTAATAAATTCGCTCCTAAGCATTCAAATCCAAATCTAGCCAAGACAAATACTCTACTCATGCAAGACATCTCCTAGAAAAAGTTTAAAAAATCTCCCTTTTTGGGCACTCATGCTTACAACTCATCGAAAGCTTGAAAATTGACAAGAAAGCCTATCCTAGGAAATCATAGTCATGCAAAAATATCATCTAGAAAACAACCCTATGCTCAATTCAAAGAAAGCTCAAAACTATAGCCCGAACTCAGATGCTCAAGGGTTCCACAAACATGCTATTCCACCCCCAAACTTAAAGCATGCATTGTCCTCAATGTATAAAGAAAATAAGGCATAATCAAGCATGAGAACAATAAAAGAGTAGGAGGAGTGAACAATACTGTCCTGGAATGACGATGACTTTCTCATGGAAGCTTGCAAGCAAAGGAGAAACTGGAACCAAGACCTACAAAACAAAAACAAACAAATCAAAATAAAAAACGCAAAGAAAAACACAACTGAACTTACTTGGGTTGCCTCCCATAAGCGCTTGTTTAACGTCATTAGCTCAACGTGCTCGTGCAGTCTGTCAAGGCACATAAAAATTCTCGTATTTCTTTGGACCCTTCTTTCTTGAATCAATAAAACTCACTATCGCTAGCAAACTTACTAGTTTCTCATGGGCCCCTGAAACAGAATTATTTTTAGTATTTTTGTATAAAATAAACATAAAAGGAGAAAGATCAAAATAAAGAGACTCAGACTCTAAAACTGACTCGTGAGAATAGAAAAAAGAACAATCAAAATCTACAAAGGATGGAGAAGATAAATCAGACGAAGGCTTTTCAACCTCAAACTCTACCTCCTGAACTTCCTCTGTCACTGCAAGCTCATTTTCTTTTTCTTCCTCACAAACATGTTCTTGAAAGGTGCTACAACTCTCCAATTCTTCTCCACTATCTATGCAACTCACCCCTAAATGCTCATCCTTAGCAAGATCGAAAGAACTAAGCTCCTGAATGGGTGCCAACAAATCATCGGCCACATGACTCACTAGACATCCTATGGAAGTGGATCCCACCTCACTAACTTCCTTTGGGGTTTGAAGTCCTTTTATAATTTCATCAAATTTTAGACTCCTCACTCTAGACTCCTCAATATAATTTTGAACTATGCTTTCCAAGGAAGAATTTTCTTTTAAAGGGAGATAACTTGAAGATGAAAAATTGGAGTATATATGGTGTTGAATAAAAAGCCATTCAAATCAATCAAAGCAACAATGATAATTAGGCTCTCAATTAAACACCAAATAACATCACAACAAGAACAAATGACCAAGACTCAAACATAAAAGGAAAGAAAAATAATAAATAAAAAAATAAAAATAAAAAAGGAAAACAAAACCAAATAAGAAAAAAAAGTCAATCAAATAAGGAAAAACCAAAAAGGAAAATTACAACTAAGGAAACTAAAAACTAAAAAAGAAAAAAAACAAATATGGAAATAAAACAAAAAAGGGAAAAAAATGCAATCTATCTAAAAAATAAAAATACACCCTAAATTAAGACTGAACAATTTTTTCACAATATTAATTTAACTAAATATGTCAATCCCCGGCAACGGCGCAAAAAACTTGATGCGCAATTTGCATACCGCAAGTGTACGGGTCAAGTAATAATATAGTGTTTTCGTGATTAAACGAGTGTCGTCCTCTGGATTGGTTTTCTAGCAAATTAAGTACTGTGAATAATCTTGTCCAATTTTATTTAGGGAGCAAAACTTAAAGATAAAGATAAATCTAAAGACAAAAATCATAAAATAAAGGTGGAGACTCAAATGAAAAGACTCTTAGAGAATTGATTTCATTGTTGAGATTGAGGATTAATTAATGGGATGAGTTTAGCATGCAATTATTCTACCAAGTCTAGGAACCTTTTATCACAACTATCTCTCCCGAGCATAATTGATTCTCATGCATGCAACCAACTTGATATCCCTATCTAAGTTCATTAACATGCAAGGCTTTGGGTTTAGTTCTTCAAGCAACTTCTAAAGTTATTCCAAATCCCGTCACAAACTTAGAATTTCTACTTTAGTCATGCAATTAAATAAAGTAAGTCTTAGGCCAAATCCCCTCTCCCGAGCAAGATTCAACACTCGAATCATTCAACTAGTGATCAAGTAATTGAAAGCATTTAACCATAATTGCATAGGTAAAATAAATGCATATTCATACCACAAAATCAATCCAACAAACTAAAACAACTACATCAATCCCTAAGACAAACAACTAGCAATTCATAGTCTTTAAACTACAAACACTAATTGAAAGAAAAGCTATAAAAACTACAAGAGGTAAGGGAAAGAGAAAGGAAAACTCGAATCCGTCGAAACCAGCACGCCCCCGTCACGATCTCCACGTCTTCTCGCTTGATTCCCGCTCCTTGGCCTTGCTTTAGCTCCCACCAAAGGTCTCTAGTCGAAATTAGGGCTAAAATCTAACCAATTGGACTCCCCCAATCTATAGCACAGAAGGATGAATTTATAGAAAATCTGCCGACAGCGTCGAGACGCTGTGGACAGCGTCGCGACGCTGTCGCGATACCGTGAATCTGAAAAATTCGACCGAGAGCGTCGACGGTATGAATTTTTTTTTTTTTTTTTTAAGATTGAAAACTCCAGATATAGAATGTCAGCGTCGAAACGCCCAAAGAGTAGCGTCTCGACGCTGTTCTGCGGATGGGCCTATCTTCAATCTTCCAACTTTGATTCTTTTTTCATTCTTCGGCTTCTTTTCGCATCCCGAACATCGAATTGGCTCAAAACTATATTTCCTACAAATACAACACATAAATGCATAATTTTGGCCAATAAATTATAAAAGACTAGCTAAATTAATTAGGGAAAACTAGCTAGCTATGCTCGCTATCAGATATAACCATGATTAGTAAGTCAATCCTTCACAGTTCGTTCGTAACTATAGGTAGGTCAAAAGTCCGCTTTACCCCTATAGCACTTCTTGATTCCTTAAGTCCGCTGGTCCTCTAATGAACAATTTGTTTATGGTCCAACATCTAAACAGAGTCCCTCTCGGGCTAATGAGAGGGTGGGGCCCCTTATTCAAGCCTCAGAGTCAGCAATTAAGGGAACAATCTTTCTACTATCCCTAATACGAGTAGGAGTGAATTCCATCTTGCAATACTATGTCCCCAGCTATTCATCCAGTCTTATCCCCAAAATGGTAAGCTTATTGAGTGGCATTGTTTGGCCACTCTCACCCATGCAGATCAAAGGATAATCCTGAACAAACAGGAGTTCATAGTAAGCTCAGGATTAAGATCGAGTTACCTAGGTCATCGCATGAAATAGTCAGTCTTAACAGTAAACAACGTTATAAAGTAAGAGTGACTTATTTCTTGGTCTGATCTTGTGTAAACTTCTTTTACACAGGATGCCCCTACTCGCATGTCTCTACATGAACGATCCAGGATCACGTCGTTTGCGTTGTTCGTAAAGTAGGCCGCATCCATAGTGTCACCAGGATAAGGTACCCAACCTTATCCCTATACTATAGATCATTTAGGTTATATACTATAACTTGATCCCTGTCCATATTCATAATATAGTTCGAGTATTTTATACTATAACCAAGGATGTTTATCTATTGGATTTAGATTATATAAACAAACAATTCACTGAATAACATTTATTGCAAAAGGATTACAAACTTTGAGTTTTAGGACATAAAACCCAACACGTAACAGATTGCAACTGACGAGCCATGGAATCATGTGATCATGACTTCCGCGTAGTCTAGTTTACTCATCTTGCTTTTAGTAAGTTTTTTAAATGGTGGTTCTTAAGGTTTTAAATGTCTCTATGTTGTTCTTAGGAAACCTTCATTTTAATGAAGTTTTTGCAAGTTTTCTTGTTTTATGTGGGCGCATTTCCACTGCAAATTTTCTTCTACACAAAAACATTAACTTGAATAAATTCTTACAAAAGTAATCTCCTTTTGGGCATTTTAAGCATAAATTCTATATTTCTAAGATTTCCATCATGATTCTAAGACTTTTGCTAAATTGACTCTAAAAGATATAATTTTAAGCACAAAGTTCTTGCTTTCCTAGCAATAACATAAGTTTTTAAGGCTAAATAACGTACATAAATTAGCATTATCACACCCCCAAACTTAAGTCATTGCTTGTCCTCAAGCAATTTTAACAAAACAATAGAATCAAGAAAGAAAAGATGTGCATTTCATAGGTAAGTTTAGTTCACGAGGGAGCCTCTCAGGAAAGTTCTTAGCTCCTAACACTTTGAGTTAACAACAAGACTTTTCTAACTCTAGACCTTCACTCACTTCTCTCAAGATAAAATACTCTCATGCATTTCTACCTCTACTACCTGTCATTCCACCTAGCGTTTATTCAGAGTAGACTATCTCTTTCACAAGTTATCCTAACTCCCAAGATGGAAAAGAAAATTTAACTTCCCTCCCCCAAACTTATTATAAGTTGTTGCTAGGCTTCATACTTTTTTTTTTCCTTTTTTTCTTTCTTTTTCTCTTCTTTTTTATAGGAGAGTCTCATAGTCATTTACACCTTGGTTCCAGCATGCTAACACTTTGTGGTGAAAGTAGCTGACTACGAGCATAGCTCACTAATGAAATTGTAGCTCATACTCACTTCCCAAACTAACCTTTCATGTAGTGGAAATCGTGGGTGTTATGACTGCCCCTGGTTACTTGGTTTGTTCGAAAATGAAGAGTATCTCCTTGCTTTTTCTACCTTTTTTTTTAGTACTGGCAAAAGGCAACATGATACATGATACATAGAGAATACAAAAGGCAAAACTATCCCCCCCCCCCAAACTTAAACGAGTCAATGTCCCCATTGACTAAACATGAAGAACATAATAGGAGAGACTAAAAATGATCGACAAGCTAAGATCAAGTCTAAACTTCCTAAAGGTTTTGGCAGTCAAAGCTTAAGGTGAATTTGGACTTGAATATGTTATGGAGAGAAAAGTTTATTCAGGCTTCAAGCTTGGAAGAGCCGAGAGAGCTTTGAAAAACTCAAAGTTACTAAAGTATTTAAAGAGCCGAGAGAGCTTTAGTTATCATCATTAAGGACGCTAAAAAACAAACGAACCAATAAAGCACACTCAACTTTCAAAAATCTTTTAAAAACTTTTTTCAAAGAGATAAACTTTTTTCAGAATTTTTCAAACGAAATAAAAACAAAAGAAACAAATAAAGACAAACAACCTATCTAAGAATATGAAATGCAAGAAAGCAAATAAAATACTCACTAACCCATCAAAACAAATCAAACAACAAAAATAAAACAAACAAAAGCAAGTAAAGCTAACTAGACCCTACTTTCTATCACTTGTCAACAAAAGAATAAGGCATGAAAGAATAGAAAAGTGAAAGGAAAACTACCCAAGGCGTTTGAAGGGTCGGCTCCATCACCTCTGGGTGGGTCCATGTTTATTTCAGGGAAAGGAGGGAGATAATCATCTAGGTCTTCCACGAGCTCATTGAAGACCTTTCGTATGACATGATCCTAAAGTTGGGCATATGCCATGTAAAATCTGCACTGCTCCCTCATGTATTTCAAGTCTCTCAGTAGTTCCACTATATTGTCTCCAGGCTGTTGTGGGGGAGCTTGAGCTGGATGGGCTGGAGTTTGCGACTAGTTTGCGGTCGCATCTGTCGCTTCTGTCGTAGTGGAAGTTTCTGGAGGCACCGAAGGTTGAGCTGCATGAGAAGTTTGTTGTGCCTTCTTCTCAGGGGAGGTTACCTTTAATCTTGAATTTGCTATGAGCTTCTTGATTAAGCTCACATCGATGGAAGTCTTGGAAACCTCCTTCTCCTCTTGAGCTTCGGGCTCAACTCCTGCAAGCCTGCATATCTTTGTGATTAAGCTTGGGAAGAATAGCCTCCCCACGTTCTTGTGCCCACAGGCCAGGATCTCGTTCCATGTGATTCGACCTAAGTTGAGATCCAGGCCCTTGTACATGTTGTACAACAACATGACATGCTCTTGAGAGATGGTCGCGTCATGCATTGTAGGCATGATTCTATTCTTAATCACGTAAAGCCAGACTGACGCCTCTGGCTTTAAATCTTCAGATAGTAGAGTCTTGATCCTTGTCCTGGACTCTTAATTTCCACTTAACTCCCTCGTGTGCCACCAAAAATATGGCCTCTGCTAGCTGCTCCTTAGTTCGCTCCTTAATAGACATGTTCCCAACTGGATACCTGAGGGATGGCGATCGAAAAATTCGATTGATTTGCTTTGTCGAGAATTCCACCACCTGGCCTCTCAAAAACATCACCGTCTGCTACTCCTCCCCTATCTTTGCATAAAACTCTCAAACCAGGGGGACGAATGTTGGCTTCGGCTTCTTGTTAAGTCGATCCCAACCGTACCTGCGAATAATATCATCTATGAAAGTAGGGAACAAACCTGTCTAGGTGGAGAAGGCGTTCTCACACATTAGGGCCCTCTTCTTCATTACAACTAGGCGGTCCTGAGTGTCAGCGTGTAGCTCCACCTGTCATTCCACCCTCAGTTTCTTCGTTGCCGTTTTCTGTACCTGAGGAGTGGAGGATTCTCCCTTTGCAGGATGTGGTGGTGATGGTGTCTGGGCACAGGGAAGCACAAAATTCGCTCCCCGTGTGCTTGTCCTCCTTAGGGAAGTTGTGATCTTTCTCATCTTCTGTTTCCCCTCGGCTTCTTCTACTTCTTCTCTACCCCTTTTCTTGGATATTTGGTCCTTGGTGATTTCTAGGACCTCAGTTTCTTCAATAGAAGCCTGTTGCTCCTCATCATCTTTCTCTTTATCATCTTTGTGCTCAAACAGGTCCTCGAGCACATTTTCATCTTCTTGTGGTGGTGGTGGGGTTTTCTCTTTCGGTTGCACCTCAGAAACTGGTGCAACTTTGTCAACCTGCATGGTTTGCGTCTTGTTTGCGGCCACAAACTCTCTTACTTGTTCTTAAGATTGCCCCTCAGATGCAGACACATTCTCCTCTTTCTCTTCTTTTTTTATCAGTGGCATCCACTAAGTCGTTTAGGCACGAGGTTGCAAAGTTGAGGGCAACCTTTTCTTCTTCTTCTCTATGTTTTCTTTTCTTTCTTCTCTTTGCTTCATTCTTCATTCTTCTTTCTTCCTCCCATAATTGGTCCTTGATTTGATGAACCATGGCCTTTGCATACCACACAACGTCCCCTACTATTTTATCCCGGTCTTTCTGCTCAAAGGAACGCTTCAACTCTGGGCCCCATCTTGATTTTCTTTTGCTCCTTGGCTTAGACGGATCAGCAGTTGCCTGTGTGGGAGCTTGAACCTGCAATTGCACCTAAGATGCGGGTGCATCTTCCTTGTTTCGTGCCTCAGGAACTAGCACTGCTCTTTCTAGTTCGACCACATTTGCAACTGCAAATTTTTCTCTACCTGCAGAAGAAATCTCAGGTTGCACCATAATTGTGACTGCAACCGGTGCGTTTGGCTCAGCTTGCCCTTTCTTTTTCCCTCTTACATATTTCACTTCGACCCTCTTCTTCCTTCTCTCTTTCCTCGATTCTTACTGCCTTAGGCTTTAGAAGGAGGGGAGTTTCTTCTTCTTCTTCCTCGGATTCGAATTTAGCTTCCCCGATGGCTTTAAGGCTTATTTCCGCCGCTTTCCTCAAATCTCTCTCCCACTCTTTTGAACGTGTTCCTGCACGAGTAGATGGTTGTGGGGATTTACCTTTTGATTTCGACCTTAGGGAAGTCGAACGGTCGGATTGTCAAGTGTTCATCCGCCGTGGAGATTTTGAAACCACTTTCAGCCTCTCAGAAGAAGAAATCTTAGAAGATTAGCATTGAGGGCTTGGTTTCTTCGGCTGAGGAGCTTATTGGGGCTTGATCTTGTGCTAGAACTTCATGGGTCTGGAGGAAAAAGAACTGTCGACGTTCTCTGAACGGAATGGGGGTTGTTTTCGGTGGTGACGGTGGTCGAAGCAGGGTGGTCGGAGATGCACTGTTGTTTGGCGGGTACTTTGGTTGAGAGAGAGACGTTGAAGCCTTTTGAAAAGATTTGACCTAAGTCAAATTTACGTTGCTTTATATAGGTTTCAAAATTTCCTAATTTGAAAATTGCTGACGTCATCTCTGAAGGCTCCATTTTGTGCTTGATTTGCGCCCGCAAACGCAGCGTAAAGTGCTGCTTGAAAAATTGTTCTTCTAAGCATAAGACAGATTTGCGACCGCATTTGCATCGCAAATCTTTCCCTTCTCCAGATGTTTTCTCATTTTCCCTGTACCTTTCTACTGCACACTTAACCAAAAATATTTAGAAAGTTCACACAAGTTAAGCATCCAACAGCGAAGAAGAATTTATAAACTTGAAGAAGAAATAACATAGAACATTGGTAAACAAGGAAAATCTTAATCTTAATTGATTCAACCTCCTGGTAAAGCTCCAGGTAGAAGTGTTCCTTTGCAGTCAACTTAAGTACCTCTTTCCTTAGACAAGCTTTTCCTTAGGCAAGGTTCCCTATTAACCAAGACTTGATTTTCTTGGTTTTCCACCACACTATGCATTTTGCTCATTCTTTTTGCTTTTTGGATTTTATAAAAAGAAAAGAAAAAATGAATGAATGAAAACAAAAACAAAACAAAACAAAACAAAATAGTATACATATTTACACAATCTCATACTGAATTATTTGGGGTCAATCAAGGTAATGGAGGCCTTATCCTTGCTTAGGCCTTCTCTTTTTGGGTTCTCTATATTGCTTGGTAGGGTTCCTATTAGTCTGTTCCTCATCTCCTTAGCTAACTGCACAATTTGAGATTCAAGATTCCTCAAGGAAGTCGTTTGACTTTGAATCACAAAGTCATTCTTAGTCATGAACTCCCTCATAAGATTCTCCAAGTTTGATGTTGATTGGAGTTGCACTTGTATTGATTGCTACTGCATTTGCGGCTGCAAATGCTATGCAATCTTAAGCTAAACTTGTCCATTGAATCCTGGTGGTCCTCCTTGCTTAACAAAAGGGTTTGTATTGGAAGAACTAGCATTTTGTCCTCCCCATGAAAAGTTAGGGTGTTGTCTCCATCTTGGATTAAATGTGTTGGAGTAAGGATTTATTTTGTTCTGTGCACCTACAAAATATACTGAAGCTGGATTTTGAGGACAATCTTCCAATGAATGCTTTTCATTGCAAGTAGTGCAATTGGGGGTTGAAGCTTGACTCATGGCTACAACTTGAACTTGATTCCCTAAAATAAGATTCATAAGCATATCGTTCATAGTTAACATCCGCTCCGATAGCGTCTCTAGATGATTGACTTCTTGGACCTTGACACTGCTTCCAGATGGTGTTTCCTCTTCTCCCCATTGACTATTGTTTGAAACAATTGCGTCAAGAATCTCAATTGCCTCATTGAAAGTCTTTTTAAGCAACGAACCATTAGCTAATGTATTGACCACTACTTTGGAAGCTTGAGTCATTCCGTTGTAAAAGTGCTCTACAAGAAGACAAGCAGGCAAGCCAAAGTGTGGACATTTCCTTATCAACATCTTACAACGCTCCCATGCCATGTCTACTCCTTCTTGTGGTCCCTGTTTAAAAGTGATAATTTCCCCTCAGATTTGTGCATTCTTTATAGGAGAAAAATATTTCAAGAGAAATTTTTCAGCAAGCTCATCCCATGTGGTGATGCTATCCGATGGAAAAGAATCTAGCCATGCTTTTGCATTACCCTACAAAGAAAATGGAAAAAATTTCAAACGCAAAGTTTCATTGGATACTCCATTAAGCTTGAACGAGTTGCATATTCTCAATAATTGCTTCATAGTCCTGAAAATTGGCCTATGGTCTGAAGCATTTGGAACATGATTGGTTTTTGAGCTCGAAATGATTTGCATCGATGATTGACTCAACAATTCTGATATTGAAATTGTAGAAAGTTGCGGCCGCATAATCCCTAATGGATTTATCCCTTCCATCTGCAATACAAATAGGATTATGTGCTGTCGCAGCTTGTTGCTGCACATCGAGAGGGTCTCCAACAGGTAGCTCCATAGCAATTTCCTACAGAAAAATTTCTTCTGGGGTTTTCTGTTGTTGAACTTCTCGTAGTTCCTTTAACTTCCTTCTTTGCTCCTTACGGCACTATCGGAAAGTCTTCTCTCTCTCAAGATAAAAATTGAATTCAGGTCTTCTGAGCATACACCAATCCAATCAACAAAGAAGTCTCTGCAAAAAGAATGGATGCCCTACGACAGAGGAATTTGCGGTCACAAACCGATCGCAATTCCTGCTTTACAGAAGCATTAACTTGAATAAATTCTTACAAAAGTAATTTCTTTTTGGACATTTTATAGGACCAATTTGGCCCTATATATTTAGTCTTAATCTTGCTAGTTTTATGTTAAATATTGCGCTTAATTGTATTATTTTGTAGGTGTTTGGTGTTAGAGCTTCTCAAGAGCCAATATTCCAAATTGACATTAATTTGAGGAAATTAACATGGTTTTTATCCAACTTGAAGTCCACAGGATGTCGAGTAGGTAAAAAGACCAAAGCGGAGCACTCAAGACTCGAAAACAACGTTAAAAGGAGCAAAATTGAAGCAACCGAGTAAGAAAGACCAGAGAGGTAGCGTCGAGATGCTACCTCACGATGTCTTGACGCTACGTATTCGAAGGACAGGCCAATTCACCGTCAGTGTCGAGACGCCAGCCATGGCGTCTCGACGCCACCTCGCTATTTAAATGTTGTTTTTCCGATTCTAGGACACAATTCTCCGCCGTTTTCACTTCGTTTCAATCGTCTTCCTCTCTGATTCTTCTCTATTTTCTACTTTTCTTAGCTTTAGATTAGTTTTAGGGAGGTTAATCAAGCCTTGGGACTTAGATTAGGCTTGTCTATGGTCGTCTAAGCGTCGTTCGCTGTAGTTGGAAGCTCGGTATTGTAAGTACATTTGAGTTTTACGAGATTATATGAGTTTACTGTGCTGATTGTATATTCTCATTGAGTTTACTGTGCTTAATGTATGTTTTATTTGTTGTTCGTGATTTTAGATTCCTGCTTTTTAATTAGCAAGCATAGTAGGTTAGATCGACGCCCTAACTCACAGTTTGTCTGCTAAAGAATTGATTTCCACATAGCTAATGGATAGTTAATTCATAGTTAGTATGTAGATCGATTCATGGGCAGGGATCCCAAGAGCAGTTCTTTGACTTCGTTGCTCTGCATGATAGGTCTAGGGTCTAAATCAATGTTCATAATTAATTTAGGTTTTTTCCTAGTTAATTATAGCATTCTAGCTTAGAGCACCAATTCATTATTTATTAATCACTGCAAGGTTAGTTAATTAATGAGTTGTATGTTGGTTCAACGGATTTGTAGGGTTAGCTCTCTAGGGGTATCTTGATCTTAATGCGGTTATTTAATTGATTAATCTCGACGGGTTAGTAGGGGTTAATTAATTAGTGATTAGTAATTGAGTCGATGGACGATGGGATCGAGTCAATTGATTTAGAGTACCAATTAGACACATACAATTAAATCATTATCTACTAATCGATGAGTAAAAAAAAATGTATTGAATCTGAGTGTCTCCAGCTACAGTGATCGCCAAGGTCAGATTAACCAACCACCCTTTACTTTCCTGTCATTTACTTTTCTGCAATTTATTTTCTCGTAATTATTCCTCTCTTCAACCCCCTTCTGTTACCAAACACAAAAGAGATTAGAGGTAAACCAGTTGTTCCCTGTGATCGACCCCAGCCACTACTACTGCAAGTAGTTTAGTGTTCCTTGATTATAAATTTATTTGACAACTCGGAGCCTCGACAACTCCGGACCGTTCAACATTTTGAGCATAAATTCTATATTTTTAAGATTCCCAACATGATTCTAAGAATTTTGTTAAATTGACTCTAAAAGATATAATTTTAAGCACAAAGTCCTTGCTTTCCTAGCAATAACCTAAGTTTTTAAGGCTAAATGACGCACATAAATGAGCGTTATCATTTATACAGAAAACTACATAACAATTTCTATAATTTACTCTAAGATTAAGCATGCATTTCTATTAGGGATACAGTGTACTTACGTTAGAAGACCAAATGTACAGCACGAACTTCCCCTCGAACAAAAAACACGTTCAGCAAAAACCAACGTCACAGGACACCACCACCAGTGAAACCACTGCTATTCTTTGGGCGTTAGAGATTGACTTGTGGGAACCAGTACCTTGAATCTCAGTGAAGAAAATAATTACAAAGAAAATTTGTCTATAATTCTTTTTAGAGAATTGAGAGAGAATTGAGTGAGTTTTCTTGGGATGTGTCTTCTGTGTCATACCACTACTGATCGATATTTGTTTTTTCCAAGAGTATAGGTTACAAGAGTGAGGAAGGAAGTTACACCTGTAACTCCCTCACGTTCCCACTCCCTGCATACATGCAGGGAGTTAATTTAATTTTAATTAATTATAATAACTAACTAAATTAATAATTAATTAAATCATATTTAATTGATTATATCATTTAAATCATATTTAAATGAATATCTTCCTTGTAACCTATAGTATTCATTCAATTAATTTAATTAAACCACACTTAATTAAATGAACTTAAATTAATCAATTAATTTATTACTAAAATTAAATATCTCATATTTAATTTAAACTTACATTTGAACCATATTCAAGTTTATATTTCTCTCATAACCTATAGTTTTAATATGAATCAACTTCACATTAAATTAATATTTGAACCCCTTCAAATATTTAATTCTCTCGTAAATTAATTTTGAATCATATCCAAAATTAATTTTATATAATAAAGTTTAATTCATAAAATTTATATTATAAAGTATCAACATACATTATATTAATTCCCTTAATGAATTTGAACATTTCAAATTCAATTCAAGACTAATTACCCTCAATATCCTTTACGAGCTAGCATGGGGATCTAATGGACCTACAAGTCAGAAGCTCCAACAATACGAGATTAATTGGCTAAATTCATTAACCACATTAATCAACATTTCGTTCACTTTGGGTCACTCCACTAAGGACCCGCAGCTGCACTCTTCTCACTGTAGAATATTTATGTGTCCATGGATATTGACCAACAACAGTAAGTCAATCCTTCCACGAGTGTTCGTAACACCAGCTAGGTCAAATTACCATTTTACCCCTGGGTTACCTCTGTGTCCTTAAGTACCAGGGCTTCTCTAATGAACAACTTGTTTATGGTCCAACTATTAAAGAGAAGTCCCTCTCGGGCCAATGAGAGGGTCGGGCCCTTTGTTCAAGTCCCTGAGACACCAGTTAGGGGAACACTCATCTACTTATTGTAAAGCCGAGAAGGAGTGAGTTCCATCTTGTGATGTAATGCTCCCAACTCCCCACTCGGTCATGTTCCCAAAATGGTAGGCTTATTGAGTCGGCGAATCTGGCCACTTTCACAAAAAAAAAAAATCAAAGGACAATTCCTAGCAGACAAGAGATCATTATAACACACTCAGGATTAAGACTAAATTACCTAGGTCATCCTATGAAATAATAACCTAATTAGTTAACGGTGTTACATCTAATGGTTACTATTTCGCAGTCCGGTCTAATGCAAACTCAGTGCATAGGATACCCCCACTCACATGTCTACTATATGAATGCTTTGGATCATTGCGTTTGTATCAAATACAAAGTGGGTCGTATCCATAGTGTCACCAAGATAAGGTACCCAGCCTTATCCCTATACTATAGACCCTTTAGGTTGTTACTCGAACATTGATCCTCTGTATGTCCCCACATACTTCTCAAGCTACATAAAACAACCCTAGATGTTAGTTTATTGGATTTAGGGTTAATTAATGCAATTCTAAAACAACAAATTCAATAACACTTTATTGAATAACTTTAATAACACTTTATTGAATAACTTCAATAACACTTTATTGATAAGTTAATATGTTTACATTTACTATGTATGAGTTTTAGGGCATAAAACCCAACAAGGACGACATTCGTAATCTCATTACACTATTTTAAAACTTGGCCCATGCACTTGCAGTAAGACGTTTGATAGTGCGCATAGCAAGCTATATTTCCCGATAAATTATAGTTAGTCGTTGAGTGATTTTTGGCCATTTTAATGCACTTTAATGTTTATTTTGTACGAATTAATTATTGGAGCTAAATTGAGAAAATGAAGTTAATCGGGTGTTCGGGACACGAAAAGAGCCCAAGGAAACGAAAAAATCAAAGTTGGAGGTTTTTAAAGAAGGCCAATCCGAGAGCTAGCGTCGAGACACTGCTTTTTGGGCTCTCGACGCTAGCAATTTCCTTATCTGATTCAGGTGGCAAAGGTCACAGCGTCGCGACGCTCTCGGTTATTCCTTAAATAGAATAGGCGGTAAAGGGACAACGTCGCCAGCCAAGGAGAGTCCAATTTGAGAGATTTTAGCCCAAATTTCAACTAGAGCCCTAATTTTGACTAGAGACCTTCTGTGGGAGCTGAAGCAAGGCCAAAGAACGAGAACCAAGCTTGAAGACGTGGAGATCGTGACGGGGACGTGCCGGTTTCGACGGATTCAAGAGTTTTCCTTCCTTTTCCTTATCTTTAGTTAGATTTTATGGCTTTATCATGCTTAGTTTATATCGAAACGCCATGTATAAGTAGCTAAGCGTGTTTCTTAGGGATCGATGTAGTCGTTTATGTTTATGAATTAATTTATGGGATGTTTTATGTATGCAATCATGTTTGAATGCTTTCAATTAATTGGCCATTAATTGAATGATCTAAGTGTTGAACCTTGCTCGGGAGAGGGGATTTAGGGTAGACTTATTTAAGATTGCATGACTAAAGTATAAATTTTAAGCTCGTGACGAAATTTAGAATAGCTTTAGAATTGGTCAAAAGAACTAAATGCCTTGCATGTTAATGAACTTAGATAGGGATATCAAGTTAATTATATACATGAGAATCAATTATGCTCGGGAGAGATAGTTTTGATAAAAGGTTCTTAGACTCATAAAATTAGTTGCACGTTACAATTCATTCCCGTTAATTAATCCTAAACTAAATTGACAAAATCAATTCCCTAAGAATTCTTTCAATTGAATCTCAAATCTTTAATTTGCATCACCTTTGTTTTCTAAATTTCACTACTTTTCGGTCCCTAAATAAAATTGAGCAGAAGTATTCGCGGTACTTAGTTTAACTTAAAAATCCAATCCAGAGGACGACATTCGATTTTACAAATCACTATATTATTACTTGACTCGTGCGCTTGAGGTAGGAAAAGTCCACATCAGCGTTTTTGCCCGCATCAAAATTCCATTGGGAATTCAATGTGGGCGTAATCAACAAATATGGCATTATATTTTGAAAAATCTGGGTTGTTTTCTGTTAAAGGCTGCTACCGTATGGCTCAGAGTGAGATTTTACAGCGACCTTCTTTGTTAGATTCCAAACCCATTCAGATCTGGTGGAAGAATCTTTGGAATCTGTGCATTCCGAGTAAAATGAAAGTTTTCTTGTGGCATTTATGCCATGATCAATTACGAACTAGAGATAATCTGCTCTCTAGGGGTGGTAATTGTCCCCACACATGTGTGGCTTGTAATCGGTATGAGGAGAATAGTCTCGACTTATTTTGGTTTTGTAAACATATCTGTCGATTATAGCAAGCCTCACGTTTCCGATCTCTCCAGCATACAACCTCGATCTCACATATTTTTTCTCTTCTTAGTGATTTACATTTCCGTCTCAATTGTCTGATTTTGAGGAATTAGTGATTTTCTTGTGGGAAAAATGGAAATATCGAAACAATATTGTGTGGACAGGTCGACCAACAGATTTGGAGCAGGATTTGGGGTCCTTGCAGCATATTATATTCGAAGCTTCAGAACTTCTCGTTGTTCAGGGACTTCGACCCACTCGACAACTTCAACTTCTCCTCTTCTGTCTACTCGATGGGTGCTTTGGGTTCCACCTTTAGGTGCATGGTGGTTTGAAACTAAATACTGATGCAGCTTTTCAGCATAATTCGAGTTCTACAGGCCGGGCAGAGTGTGTTCTTCGCGATGTTAGTGGCCAGGTCTTGTTGGTTGCTTCATTGCCACTGCCAGATTGTTAGAATGTTGAATTGGTGGAAGGTTGGACCATTGTTGAGAGTATTCGTCTGGCACTTAGCAGGGCTTTACTCGGATGCAAATAGAGTTAGATTCCTTGAGTGTGATTCGTACCTTAGGTAACGTGGTCGAGGATAACTCAGAGGTGTGTGGACTTTAGTGGCAGTTGTTCACCAATTGTTTTCTGGTGATACCTTTGGGGGTGCCTCTACACTCCTTGGGATGGCGACCGGGTTGCACAAGCTCTAGCTCATATGGCTATTAGGTCTTCGTTGAAACAAATTTGGGTTGGAGAATGTTCTGTCCAAGTTTCCTCTTTATATCTTTCATCAACTGTTAGTTGTAGTTTGTTTCTCCTATTTTTGTAAAAAAGATACTGAAAATTGAGGGACCCATTGAACACAAAAGTGAAGGTTTAAGGATCTGCTAGACATTTGACACAAAACTGAAAGTTTGAGAACTCATTCGAAACTTTTTAAAGTTCAATGACCAAATTGATAAAGTCCTGAAAGTTGAGGGACTAAACTTGTAATTGAACCAAAAAATCATTATACCTTTTAATGACTACATCAAATTAAGATATTTTCGTTTAAGTCGACTTAAGCAAACAGAGAGATCAAGAAAATGGAGAAAATCACCTCAATGATTGTATTACTCAGCCTGTATTATTACAACAATGAAGCAGGGAATAAATAGGGCAAAGGAGGCTTAACGGAAAGATTCTTAGCCTCTTACAAAACAGCACGTATGCACAGGAAAGAATATGAATAGAAACAATAAGCAGAAAGGAAAGAAATAAACGACAGCGTTTCTATCTCTTAGGTAAACATTCTGAAACGGTGTCGTACACAAGAGTCCTAACATCCCCCCTCAAACGAGAGGGTGAGAGCACCACACCGAGTTTGGACCTTATAGAAGCAAATTGTGATTCAGACAGAGGCTTGGTTAAGGCATCAGCAAGTTGCTCCGAAGAGGGAACAAAACGAACATCAACAGCCTTGGCAAGGATCTTATCACGGATGAAGTGAACGTCCAACTCCACATGCTTAGTACGAGAGTGGAACACGGGATTATGAGCTAAGGAGATGGCACTCATGTTATCACACCAAATTATTGGAACAGCAGCAGACTTCAAACAAATTTCTTCGAGGAAGGATTGAATCCAAGACAACTCAGCAGAGGTTTGAGCAAGGGAGCGATATTCTGATTCAGTGCTGGACCGAGCAACAACATGCTGCTTCTTCGAAGACCAAGATATAAGAGAACCACCTAGAAATATACAGTGAGCAGCCACAGACCGTCGGTCATCAACACTACAAGCCCAGTCAGCGTCCGTATAAGCAATCAAGGACAGAGGCAAAGCTGATTTTGGAAGAAATAAACCGAATTCCATCGTGCCTTTGAGATATCTTAAGACCCGTTTAACCCCATTCCAATGAACATCGGTTGGCTGCTGGAGAAATTAGCTCAAATGGTTGACAATGTATGCAATATCAGGCCTCGTGTGGGTAAGGTACTGAAGAGCACCAAGGACACTTCGATAAAGAGTTGGATTTGACATAGGTTGACCATCAAACGCAGAGAATTTTCTGTTTGTAACTGCTGGTGTAGCACAAGGCCGAAGATGAAACATTCCAATTCTACTCAACAAGTCAGATATATATTTGGTTTGAAGGAGAAACATACCATCAGAAGAGCGGCACACCTCAACCCCAAGATAATAACTGAGAAGGCCCATGTCTTTTAGAGCAAAAACAGAATGTAGCCGAGTTATGAACTGATCAATGAAAGCTGAACAATCTCCTGTAATTAAAATATCTTCAACATAGATTAGAACAAGAACCACCATACGAGAATTCGAAAAGAAGAAGACAGAACTATCAGCTCGAGAATTAGAGAATCCCCAATCTAATAAGGTGGATCGTAGTCGATCAAACCAGGCACGAGGTGCCTGCCGTAAGCCATATAAAGCCTTGTCAAGCTTGCAAACAAAGTCAGGATATGAAGAATCAACAAAACCCTCAGGTTGCTTCA
This sequence comes from Luffa aegyptiaca, assembly GCA_017139565.1. Taxonomy (NCBI): domain Eukaryota; kingdom Viridiplantae; phylum Streptophyta; class Magnoliopsida; order Cucurbitales; family Cucurbitaceae; genus Luffa; species Luffa aegyptiaca. Next base: position 36,482,570 of record CM029400.1, read on the forward strand.
TAAAAACTTCCTCCTCCAAATGGCCATTCAAGAACGCATTATTAATATCCAATTGACGAATCGGCCAATCATTAGCAACAGCCAAGGCAAGAATGATACGAACAGAAGGATCCTTGACAATAGGGCTAAAGGTCTCGTGAAAGTCAACACCGGGAATCTGATTAAATCCCTTAGCTACAAGTCGAGCCTTGCACCGCTCAAAAGAACCATCCGAGTGACGTTTAATCTTGAAGACCCACTTACTTCCAATTAAATTGACATTCTTAGGAGGTGGAACCAAATGCCAAGTCTTGTTATTGCGAAGAGCCTGAATTTCAGCATCCATAGCTTCTTTCCAATATGTGGAGAGAATAGCATCCTTAACCATGGACGGCTCAGTAACCGGAGGATCAGCAGCAGTCGATGACATGAAAGCACCCCAGTTTTTAGGCTTAAAGATCCCACACTTGGCACGTGTTTGCATCGGATGGCTACTCTGAACAGGCATAGAAGATTCAGGCACTTGCACAAGCTGGGGAGAAGTAACAGGATTTACCTCAGAACAAGTTCCACTTGAGGAACTAGCAGGAGACTGAGAGGCAGCAGGTAACTCAGCAAGAGGAGGTACTTCATCCAATTGTTGTTCAGGCAAGGACTCCAAGGAAGGAAATGCACCACGTAATACCGAAGGATGATCTTGGGGAACGATAGACACAGAAGAATTGACATTTTCGGGCGTAGAAGTAGGAAAAGGCAGCCAATTTACATCAACGGCTGCAGACATGCCCTTAGAGGTAGAGCCCAAGAAGCCAGATTTGAAGGGAAATTCACTTTCATTAAAGACTACATGACGGGAAATATAAATGCGGCCATTGGAATTCAAACATTTGTACCCTTTGTGGCTAAAACTATAACCAAGAAACACACATTTAGTGCTGTGGAACTCAAATTTATGAGCTTGATATGGCCGTAAGCATGGGAAACAAGCACAGCCGAAGGTTTTAAAAAAGGAAAAGTTTGGGAGTTGACCAAAAGCCTTCTGCCAAGGGGATAGATTACCAAGGACAGGGGTTGGAAGCCTATTTATAATGAAAACAACAGAAGAGAATGCCTCCCACCAGAACCGAAGAGGCATAGACGATTGAGCAAGCATAGACAAACCCATTTCAACGATATGTCTATGTTTCCTCTCGACAACCCCATTTTGTTGACTCGTATGAGGACAGGAGTGACGAAATTCTATCCCAAAAGTTTGAAGAGTATGTGTAAAAGATCGAAACTCACCTCCCCAGTCAGTTTGAAGAATCTTAATGGACTTCCCAAAACGATTTTCCACCAAAGCTTTGTATTGACAAAAACAGGACAAAGCATCGCTTTTATGTTTTAAGGGAAAGATATGGGTTAATCTAGTAAAGTTGTCAACAAAGCTCACATAAAACCGATATCCCAAGGTGGATGCAACAGGAGAAGGCCCCCAAAGATCACAATAGATGAGTTCAAGTGGTTCCTTAGATTTAAACAAGGAAGATGTAAAAGGCAGACGATGAGATTTTCCCAACTGACAAGCATCACAAAAAGGATAATTCTCATTCAAAGAAACTTTGAGATTACAGACTTTGATAACATCATTGACAATCTTTTCAGAGGCATGTCCAAGACGACGATGCCAAAGCAACTTAGACTCTATTTAGACTTCGACTCTTCAGCATGAAAGATAGTAGAACAACTTGACTTAAGACTACGACATGATTTATTGAAAGGGAAGGTCGCACTAGGAGAGAAAGTAGGACTGACGGATGGCAGAGACTTTGGAATTGAAGGCAGCTCAATTTGGTAGAGACCATCCTTAAGTATTCCGCGTAGCATCACTTTCTTTGAACCCTTGTCCTTCACAAGAAAAAAATCAGAGTGAAACTCAGCATAAACATCATTGTCAGCAGTCAATCTAGCAATGCTAATTAAATTTCTCTTGATATTAGGCACATGAAGCAAATTATTAAGCCTAATGAGTTTATTCCCAGATAGACAAGGTACTAAACTACTTCCAGTATTAGCTATTTTCAACCTAGTTCCATTGCCAACAACCAGAGTTTTAGAACCAGAATAATTGAACTTAGCACTAAGATTACCACCATCAGCCGTTACGTGATTTGTAGCTCCACTATCAGCCAACCATTTCGTGTCATTTAGAATTTCTGGAGTAGCTATGTAGGCAGCTGAGTTCTGATTTCCTCCTTGACTATTACTATTCGCTGCCGCATGAGGATTGTTGAACGATTCTTCAAAACGCTGATAGCAGTAGGGCGCAGAATGACCATACTTACCACAGAGTTGGCAAGTTGGTTTAGAGTTGTTTCGCTGAAAATTGTTTCGTCCACGCCCCCTGCCTCGATTGTTACCTCTGGTACTTGAGAAATTTGAGTAGTTTGAATGCTGCTGATTTCCTTGGTTCATCACATTCTGATTTCCTCTCCCGACATTATATGGCCTTGAAAAGGAATTCTGAGCTTGTCTATTGAAGGCAAGATGAGCTGCTAAGTCAGGAAGTTCACTCACATTAGTAGGGACTGTGTAACGAGCTAGCGTGCCTTCGAAAGTAATCAGAATTGAAGAGAGTTCTTGCCAAGTTTCAATGTCTTTGTCATCAATCGAGCAAACAATGGGCACATACTCCGAGTCCAATCCAGCCATAACATAAGACGTGAGATCAACAAGTGAAATGGGATTACCAGCTAATTGCAGATTTTCTGAAGCTTGCTTCATTATCGCTAGGTATTCTGTCATCTTCATCGTGCCCTTCTTAGTGTTCTGAAGAACACCTCTTAATTGATTTATTCTAGCCTTGCTTGTTGCACCATAAACCTTCTCAAGTGCTTTCCATACTTCCCTGGATGTTTTAAAACTCACAACATCCACAGCGATAGCAGGGGTCATAGACCCGAACAACCAGCCAGATAGGGCTTGATCAACGGTTGTCCATTCCTCATAAAGAGGATTTGGTTCCAGCTTCTTACCAGATTCTGTCGTGACCTCTACAAGTTCCGATGGCTGAGCTTTCGTTCCAAGAACGTATCCATCAACCTTCTGACCACGAAGAATTGCGAGGACCATGCCTCTCCATAACAAGTAGTTACTCTCATCAAGCTTTACCGTAAGAACGGTACTCAGCGGGTGACCAAAGGAAGTGCTTACAATATTTGCAGCAGACGAAATTGAGGCTGAGACTGCTGCGGAAGACGAAGCTGAAGAAGAGTTTTCATCACCCATGGCTAAAGCCTGAAATGGCTCTGATACCAACTTAAGCAAACAGAGAGATCAAGAAAATGGAGAAAATCACCTCAATGATTGTATTACTCAGCCTGTATTATTACAACAATGAAGCAGGGAATAAATAGGGCAAAGGAGGCTTAACGGAAAGATTCTCAACCTCTTACAAAACAGCACGTATGCACAGGAAAGAATATGAATAGAAACAATAAGCAGAAAGGAAAGAAGAAATAAACGACAGCGTTTCTATCCCTTAGGTAAACATTCTGAAACGGCGTCGTACACAAGAGTCCTAACAAGTCGTCTAAATTAGAAGTGGAAATATGATTAAGATTCATATTATCAACTTTATGAACAAAGTAAATTACGTAATTATTAGAATTTTGGACTTTGATCATTTAGGAAAAGGTTTTGAATTTTTATTTGTTTCCCGGCTAGCTTATGCAACATAAGATTATGCAGCACTTTTAGTAATGGCTGCTGGTGTCACTTGCCTCACATAACATCTTCTAAGTAGTATGTTTGGAACAAACTTTCGTCACAAAAAATTCAAGAAGGAAAAAGGAAAAGAAAGAATGTTTGGAACCCTAACACTGCTTGCATAAAAAGTATCAAGCTGTTTTGGTAGATATTTTGATTTTATTTTATTTAAAAAACCTCTTGCCCATTAAAAATTTTAGAACATTGTGCTATAGTTTTCAATTTTAAATATTGTTTGAAAAGATATATTTTGCCTTTGTTTTTTTTTTTTTTATATATTATTTTATTTCCTCTAGCTTCTGAGTATTAAATATTCCACATTTAAATGAAGTCTTACGTAAACTATCATATTATGATTGTTTGAAAAATTATTCCACCAAATTAGATTTTTGTATCAAAAAGTCTTTTTTCTTTTTTCTTTCTTTTTATTTAAAAACCATAATTAATTGGTTTGATCTTGAAGACCTCCAAGTAGATAGGATGATCTGTGCATAATTGAAAACATAATTTTCAAAAACAAAAAATTAAGGTTCCGTTTGATAACCATTTGATTTTTGGTTTTTGGTTTTTGGTTTTTAAGCTTATAAACACCACTTCCAACTCTAAATTTCTTTGGTTTTTCACCTACCTTCTTCCCTTGTTTTCAAAAACCAAGCCAATTTTTGAAAACTAAAAAAAGTAGTTTTTAAAAACTTGTTTTTGTTTTTAGAATTTGGTTAGGAATTCAAGTGTGTCTTTAACAAAAATGAAACCATGGTGAGGAAATTTAAAGAAAACAAGCCTAATTTTCAAAAACCAAAAACCAAATGGTTATCATACGGGGTCATTACCAATTGGACTCTAAAATATTAGATCGTGGACTCCTTCATTGGTCACATTGACAAAATAAATAACTTATCGTGTTAAATTTCTAGTATTCCTCACTAATAGCAATAAACAATGAAAAAACTATTGAAATTACAAAGCATAATAATCAAATTAAAGTTAGATTAATGTAGAGAGAGACCAAAATTACAATTCAACCAAAGTTAAATCATTCCAACTTAAAGTTACAATTATCCATATCATATCATAGTGATGTAAAAATATGAAGAGGAGTTGGGATTACGTATTATTCATTCTCTACTCATAAAATATGAAAATAATAAGAGTGAAATATAATGAGTGGAGCACCCAATGGAAAATAATAATAATAATAAATGGAAATCTAATCACCTCCCAATGGTGTTGACGTTGGCTTGTCTTTCCTAAAACACAAAAGACTTGAGAGGCCGACCAACTATACGACAATTTTGCACTCAACAACTAACATCGGTCTGATCATCACACATTCATTTGGTTTTTGCAGCCAAAACTTTTGGATGTGCTGACGTGACTCAGCTAACTCAACTTGTCAAACTAATGGATCCTCAGTGACTCTTGTTTATCACTACTATGGATCTTTTTCATCGTATGTTTCTACAGCCACATCATTTCCAAATCTTTTCTTTTGGTTCGAAATACGAAAATGATTTTACTTTTAGGTTCTACCGATGGATGAAGCTCCTATCAATAAAGATGTCGTCTTTGTAAACTAAAATAAAAGAAATTAGTTGGTTTCGTATGCCCTACTCGTATAATATTGTATGTTTTTGTGGTTTTGCTTTTGGTTTAACCTAAAAGTCTTTATTGATTTTGGCCTTGCTTTTATTTTGCTTATTTTGATCTTGCTTGTAGTTCTACTCATGTATTTGTTATTTATTCTCATTTTCTAGTTGATATGGAATTTTGAGGATCTAATGATCGTATTGTTAATTTCCTTGTTTAAAAGTTCATGTCATGTGATGTGAAGCTTGATTAAAACTTGATTAAGTTATATACATTATCCAAATTCAAAAGCTCAAGCGGATGAGCTATGGTTAATTTAATTTTATACCAATACTTTCAACACAAAGATGATGCCTATCTCTAACATCATGTCATTTAAGATAAGTCAGATATTGTCCGAAAATAGAATAATATAAAGAAAAAGAAACTTACAAGAATTTATATAGAACCATGCCTTTCTATTTTTAACTAACATAGGGCTATATTTTGATAAAAATATCCCTAGGGATTGCATTTTGGAAGTGAGAGAAGACATGAAAACAGTTGTTTTAATGGGACCCCATAAGAACAACCCATGTTGGACTTCTTTGAGGCAAGCAATCCATGAGTGTATTGGGAACAATCATTAGGGTTGTTGTCTTTTTTTCTTTCAACTGTTTTTTAGTACTCCAAGTTGGTTTTTTTGGACAGTAGGATGTGTAAGATTCCACTAAAAAAAAAAAAAAACATACGTTGGCTTCAACTTAGGGTTTTTGATGTCTGTCAGAAGATGATTCTCATGGGGCCTCGTCCTTTGGCTGCCTCATGTGTTTCTAAAATTGTTTAAACATAGAATTATTGTTTGTGTTTTGTTAAAGATTCCTGGCTGGTGTTAAATACAACTTGAGGAAGGTTTGCTTCAAGATAAGATTTCACATCAATTACCATTTTCTCTTCAAGCCTAAATTTGTAAGTCTAAGGATTGAGAGATATGAGATTGATTTAGTAGTTTATGGGTGTATTTCGTTTAACTTTTTAAGTGTTTAATTTTGAAAAAAAAATTTGAAAAAATTTCTAGTGTTTGGCAACCACTAAAAATGACTTATTAGAAAATGAGATTGAGAAATAAACCATTTTGAGAAAAACACTTAAAACCAATTTTTTTTTAAAAAAAGTTTTTAAGTATACAATAACTTGTGTATAAAAACACTTAAGAAATGTAACCAAACATATGAGTGTTTAAATTCTAAACAATTTTTATACAAAATGTTTTTAAAAAATGCATTCTTGAAAAATATTTCAATTAAAATGTATTCCAAATGGACTCTATATTTGGATAGTACCAAAGAATTTTGTTGTAGAAAGTTGGGATTATAGTTTTAAAAAGTCAATTTTAAAATAAAATTTAAAAATTTTAGTTAAGACTCTGTTTGCGATTGATTTTGTAGTCGTTAAAAGTGATAACGTGGAAATTTTAAAATTATGTTGATTTGTAAAATTTGGTTAATCAGTAGCTTTTGGGATTGACTTCTTAAAAAATCTGATGCTCTTCTAACTAACTTTTCAAAATCTCATTTTATTCAATTTTATTCCATGTTTTCACATTTAAGTTTAAAATATATCAAACAAACTTATTTACTTCGGATATGTTTGGTTTAACTTTTCTAATTTTGAAAAAAAACTTAGTGTTTGGCATTCACTAAAAATGATTTATCAAAAAATGAGATTGAGAAATAAACCATTTTGGAGAAACACTTGAAAGTAAATATTTTAAAAAGAGTTTTTAAGTATATAATAACTTATGTATAAAAACACGTATAAGGAAAGGTAACCTAGCATGTGATTGCTTAAATTATAAACAATTTTTATACAAAATGTTTTAAAGAAAATGCATTTTTGAAAAGCACTTAAACTAAGGATATGTTTGGTTTTTTGTAAAAAAAAGAAGGTATGTTTGGTTTAACTTTTCAAGTGGTTAATTTTGAAAAAAAAAAAAAATCATTTTGACTAAAGTTCTAGCATTTGACAACCACTAAAAATGACTTATTAAAAAATGAGAATGAGAAATTAGCCATTTTGAGAGAAACACTTGAAAGCAAATTTTCTAAAAATAGTTTTTTAAGTATATATTAACTTGTGTATAAAAACATTATGAAGAAATGTAAGCAAACATACGATTGTTTAAATTCTAAGCAATTTTTATACAAAATGTTTAAATGAAAATGTATTCTTGAAAAACATTTACATTATAAGGGATTCCAAACAGACTCTTCATCTTACAACTAATTTTTCAATAAACACATCTCACAACAATTATTTTAAAAGTTACAACAAACCCAAATTAAGTTGGTCTAAATTTATATGAGTTGAGTTTATGTATGCTTTGTGAAATTAGAAAATTTGTATTATTTTTAAATAAAATAGGAAACTTGTAGTTGAGGATAAAAACCTATGTATTATATAGTTTTGACTTATTAGCTAAGTTGCACAAATTTAACTTTTAAGCCAAGTCACCACTTTAAGGTGCATCAATAAAAAAAAAAAATAGTATTTTAATATATATGAGTGGTTAAAATATCTATACCAAGTCAAAGGTTGGATCTCCTACCCCATATTTGTTGAATTAAAAAAAAATGATACTTTAGAAATTACTTTTTATTTTATAGACACCATCTTAATATGTTTTAGTGCAACAAATGTGAAGATGGAGAGATTTGAAACCTTTAACATCAAAGCAAGAAGCAGTAAGTGTTTTAATTGCAGGCTTAGTTATGCTAATGTTGGAACTCGACTATTATCAATAAGAAGGAAAATATAATATGACAGTGATCAATTTTGAATTTTTTTTATCACTTCAATAACATGTGGGAGTGAGAAGATTCAAGCTTTTGACTTCTTAGTCTAGGATATATGTCTTAACCCGTTAAACTGTACTCACGTTTTCTTTTAAACACGTTACCCATCGATAAATGACAAAAAAAAAAAAAAAAAAAAAAAAATACAGACCATAAGTACTAAGAATAACTGCACCAAAAATCTCTCACCTCACATGAATTTGTTGTTTTGCTTGCATGCCACAACACAATTAAAAGAAATAAAAATAAAAAAATTCTAGAAAATGATCACTTCAACAATGAACATCATAAAAAGCAAGGTTAAAAACTAGGTATATGTCTATTTGGACTGTTACGTATTGAGATTTTTCTTTGATTATATATTCTTCTCCCTTATATGGGTTAGTTTTGAAAGTGGAGTTAGGTCTAGCTTTCAATATTATATACTCTAAATTTGTCATCCAAATCCAACATCTGAATGAAGACAAACTTGGAACCTTATGTCCTCATCAGATTGCCCCATTTTACTTTACACAGAATAATATGCCCTTTCACTCTGCTGTAAAGGACAAACCACACAAATTCTATTCTAAATCAACAGCTCTTAACAAGCCAACTTCTGCCTGATTTTGCTTCATTGGCTTATACAGAATATTACAGAGACAAAATATGATTGATTGAGTAGGGTTCTTATCACCTTCTTCTTCTGCTCATTTAATTCTTTTATTTGTATTCCAAGAAAACAAAAGGATTAAAATAAAATTTTTGGTTTTCACGTCTAAAACTTATGTTATTGATTTAATTAACTTGATGATTAGTTCGAATGTGAAACTTCTAAGTATATATTCTTATGCTCCAAGTTGTCACTCTTCCATCACTTGATAAGAATCGAGACCTACCATCGTTTATACGGTACGTTTTGTGGCGAAGAGATTGAGTAATAGTCTTATTGTAAAAGATCTACTTTTGATATGATGAATATTTTTCATGGTATTAATAGTTTTCTGTTGGAAAGATGAGTCGAGAACAATTCATGAATATTCTTTCCATTTCATTCATTTATGAGTGGTAATAATAATAGTTCACCTGTACTTAAGAACACCACTACTACAAATTTGGGAATTCATGATACCATGGGAAAAAGAAATAAAGTTAAGGTAGTAAAAAAATGTCATAAAATGTAAAAAGGCACGTTTTTTGTGGGGAAAAACGGAGTTTTCGTATTTTCGAAAATTTATGACATTTTTAAAATGTCATTAATGAAAAATAACTTATATTCATTTTGTGTGACATTTAAAAAATGTCATTACTATATATATCTTAATAGAAAGATAATTTTCAGGAGTTATTTATGGATAATTTTCAATTGTCATAAAAAAAATTGACTGTGACAATTAATAAATGTCATTAATATGTTTGTCTTTGACAATAGTTAAGTGTCATACAAAAATTAATTATGCCGGTTTTTCATAGCGTCATGTATACACTTTTCTTGATGGACGATATTCTAGGACGCAAAAACAATGTCATGAAATGTGCTTATCACAATTTTTCAATGTCATAAAAACCCAAATTTATAGTAGTGACTCATACAAATTACTATACTGTTATAGTACATTCATTTCTTTCCATTTCATATTCATGTATTTAACCACACAAGTTTGTATTATAAATGTATTAGACAATTAAATTTACTTAATTTAATCTATAACTGAGCCTTTTTCTTTACATGGTTTTGATTAATTCTACTTATATGGATATATTTGGAAAGATGGTAGTAATTGTAATAACATGAATTAAAACACAATAACTTATTTGGTAAATAAAATAAACATTCTTGATATTCAAAAGTAAAGCCAACGGGTAAGAAAAGAAATAGCACTTTCTTTCCTCCAAAAAAAAAAAAAAAAAAAAAAGAAATAGCACTTTCTCTTTCTCCATTTAGGTCTACAAGCATATATCATACTATTAGATATCTTTTTTCTTTTTTCCATTTATTTTGCTTCTTGGAGCCCATTAAAAACTATCAAATATACAAAAACACTAAAATTACACATATTTTCCCCCTTAAAATGGTGACAAGGGAGTGTACCATGAACAATTATTTGCACATTTTTGTTTGATTTTTAGAAATGTAGTGTGGGGGAAAAGCAAAAGATCGATAGGATAAATTAGAAACAAGAAGAATATAAAAACTTTATGTGATTTTTTGTTAAAAAAATTATGGATAGAGGAGAGAGAAATTCCTCAATATGGAAAAATAAATACAAGAGAGGAAAGCCGAGACTTACCATATACAAACCTCTTCATCCTCTTCTGCCCATCTGTAAATAAGTCTCCTTAAATTTCCACTGTTATTATGGTGTCGTTTTCTATATATTTCCCTTTTTTTCAAAAGAAAAAAAAAAAGAATTGTTCAATAACCAGTTCTATTTTTTGTTTTCATTTAAGAAAAAAAAATGTTGTTGAATTATTGACAAATATTCCTGATGAGCTGGCAAGTCTCGTGGCATTGAGCTGGATTTATCTTTGCTGAACTGGTGGTGATCATCCAGGTCTGTAGCCTCCCAACTGATTGCCTCAATACCGTTTTGTACGGCTGCTGTCATCACATGGACAATCCGTTATCGCTCAGATTCTTCTCCCACGCGATTGGATCCTAAGGGTGAGGGAAAAATTTGGTGAGCTTGTGTGATTGTAATATAGGGTCTTTAATTCCCTATTCTGAGTGATTCAGAGTGTGAGAAAAAAAAGAGCAGAGGATTGAGGGTTGTGAGGGGAAGAGAGAGCTCGACTGCAGAGGGCTTAGTAGACTGTTTTTCTACTGATTTTGTAGCTCGATTGAGAGAGTGATTCTCTGATTGTAATCGTTGATGAATGGAAGGGACTAGAGTGGATGTAGACCATCTTTTTGGGGCTGAACCACTATAAGCCTGGTGTATTTCTTCCCTCTTCCTTTTCCATTTGTTCTTGTTCATTTTAATTGGTTCTTCTGTTGATCGCTTTGGAATTGTTGCTCTGGTTGTTTGTGTGTTTTTTAGCACTGAGTTACAACAGTTGGTATCAGAGCCACTGATTGAAAGAGCTAGCGAAATTCCAAGTCAATTCCTGAAAGTACCTGAAGATGGCGGCAAAGTTTGAGGTGGAGCGCTTCAATTGGAGAGGAGACTTCTCCCTGTGGAAAAAGAAGATGAGGGCACTTCTTATGCAACAGAAGGTTTCGAAGCCCTGGATGATCCTTCTACTCACCCAACGACGATGACTGCAGCTGAAAAAGAGGAGATGTTGGAGACCGCATACAGTACCATTATCCTGTACTTTGCCGGTAATGTGTTGAGGCAAGTTCACGAAGCCAAGTCTGCGCTTGAGGTATGGTCGAAACTGGATGCCCTATATTTAACAAGATCTCTTACTAATAAGCTGTATTTAAAAGAGAAATTCTTCGGATACAAGATGGATTCCAGTAAGGATCTGGAACAGAACTTGGATGAGTATAACAGGATCACTTTGGATTTGAATAACATAGGAGAAACAATCTCAGATGAAAATAAAGCGATTATTCTTCTTAATTCCCTACCTGAATCTTATAATGAGGTAAAATCAGCTATTAGGTATGGTAGAGATAGCCTTACCATGGATATAGTGTTAAATGCCCAAAGGTCCAGGGAATTAGAAATGAGAAAGGCAAAATCCAAAGAGTCTGAGGCTTTGGTTGCTAGAGGAAGGTCTGAAAAGAAGTCCTATAATCGAAGCAGTAGTCGAGGTAGATCTAAGTCCCAAGGAAAAACTAAGAGGTGTTTCCACTGTCATAAAGAAGGCCCATATTAGGAGGAATTGCTTGAGTTGAAAAAAAAACGGAAGACAGAAAATAAGAAAGAAGACGAGCCTCATAATGTCAATGTTTCTGAAGGATATGAGTCTGCGGAAATGCTCACTGTATCAAAAACTGAAGGGAGTTCTGAGTGGATTCTAGACTCCGGATGTTCATTTCATATGACACCAAACAGACAATGGTTTCAAGATTTTGAAACGATAAAGGGAGGCAAAGTTCTTCTTGGTAACAACCAAGAGTGTTGTGTTGAAGGAATTGGTTCAATACAGGTCAAGATGTTTGATGGACAAACTTGAGTAATAACAGAAGTGAGATATATTCCTAACTTGAGGAAAAGCTTGTTATCTCTGGGAGTGTTTGATAAGTCCGGTTACATCTGCAAAACAGAAAGAGGGGTGATGAAAATAATTAAGGGAGCAATTGTTAAACTGAAGGGAAATTTGACAAACGACCTTTATGTATTACAAGGTAATATTGTTACAAGGACAACAACCGTAACTTCATCACAAGACCAACGTCAAGCCAAACTTTGGCACATGAGATTAGGCCATGTCAGTGAACAAGGCTTAAGAGAGTTGTCGAAACAGGGCTTGCTGGGCAGTTGTCAAATTGGCACATTTGACTTTTGTGAACATTGCATATATGGGAAGTCCACTAGAGTTTCATTTGGAAAAGGCAAGCATATATCTAAGTCTATATTAGATTATGCTCATGCAGACTTGTGGGGACCCGAAAGTACTCCAACTTTGGGTGGAGCACGATACTTTCTATCAATAATAGACGATTACTCAAGGAGAGTATGGGTTTACCTTCTGAAAACTAAGGCTGAATCATTTACAAGATTTGTGGAATGGAAAAATCTTGTAGAAAGACAAACTGACAGAAAGCTAAAGGCCCTAAGGACAGATAACGGATTGGAGTTCCTTAGTAATGATTTCAAAGCTTTGTGTCAGAAGGAAGTTATAATGAGACACTTCACAGTGAAAGGAACCCCACAACAAAATGGACTAGCGGAAAGGATGAATCGTACTCTGTTAGAAAGAGTGAGATGCATGCTGTCCAATGCAAATTTGTCAAAGGAATTCTGGGGAGAAGCTGTTACAACAGCAGCCTATCTCGTTAACCGGTGCCCTTCTTCAGCTATTGAATTTCCCCCCTTGGAGAGATGGACAGGCAAACCTCCAAATCTTGAGAACCTAAGAGTATTCGGTTGTCTCGCTTATGCACACTCTAGAGAAGGAAAGTTGGACCATAGGGCTAAGAAGTGTCTCTTTCTTGGATATCCTCAAGGTGTGAAGGGATATCGTTTATGGTGCCTTGAAAAAGGAGGAGAACAATGTTTGATTAGCCGAGATGTTATTTTTTAAGAGCACACAATAGCTCTTGCTGACCAACCATCCAAAACGAAGAACACAGATTCTGATAAGAAGTTCAATGAAGTTGAACTTGATTTAACTAAAGGCACCAGCACTATATCTTCAAGTCAAAATCAGCAGCTCCCTGTAGATAGCATAGAACAACCTGTAGAAGGCCAAGAACAATTAGTTGAAAGCACTGAAGGTCAACCCGAGAACCTTCAAGATTACAGGCTCGCTAGAGACAGAACAAGGCGACAAGTTAGACCTCCATCAAGGTTTGGGAGTGCAGACTTGGTTTATTATGCCCTTGTGTCTGAGGTGGAGCTGGAAGGAGATGAACCCCTGTCATACAGTGCTGCAATGAAGTCTAAGGACAGTACAAAGTGGACAATATCATACCATTGTGGAGATATGTGGATGTCCAGTAATCCCTTACAAGTGGTATCAGAGCCATGCCTCGAGCGTAGCCGTGTTGGGTAGAATCCTCGAGTGTCGAACAAAGAAAGTTGTGAGCCTTGAAGTAGTCATGGGGAGATCCGTGGTTGAGCTCTGGGCAGGCGGGTATACTCCGGAGAAAGGAGTTGTCCTGGATAAGAGCAAGAACTCTCGATAAAGCGGTGAAGTCTAGAGAGTTGGACGGATAGATGAACTATTTGAGGGAAGGCTCGGTGGTACTTTGTTCGAGGGGAGGATTGTTGGGAGTGCGACCAAAGTCCCACATTAGCTAGATTGGCTAGATTAGGGGATGATCATGGGTATATAAGGGAGGACAAATATCTCCATTGGTATGAGGCCTTTTGGGGTGAACCAAAAGCAAAGCCATGAGGGCTTATGCCCAAAGTGGACAATATCATACCATTGTGGAGATTAGTGTCGTGTCTGTTGTCCCTTACAAATGTTTTTGAAATCGAAAACAGATTTTCTGTTTGGAACAGATTTTCATATTGGGAGGATTGTGGAGATTTTCTGTTTGAAAACAGATTTTCAGATTTTCACGTGCCACCAACGGTAAATTTGTTTGAGAGGGGGGAAGACGTGGCCTGCAAGACAGAAAACCTGCACACCGGTGTGGTGCTTTCCACATCGCCTCCGATACTTAAGTCAGAAAACGGAAGGAGGAGAGCAAGAGAGCAAGAGAAGAGAGTAGAGTAGTAGAGTTCGGGATCCTCTCTTCAGTGATGAAGAGGGGTTTAAATACCTTCTCATACTCCTAGGGTTTTTAGGAATTCAGAGGCGATTCAGGCTGAATCGAGTGGAACCGAGGCAGCCGGGGACACTAGGGACCGAACGGAGGAAGAAGAGCTCGGCCAGGCCAACGTCGAGCAGGGGGTCGGGCCAAAAGCCCGATCCCTTCGGCTTTGGCCCGACCCTTTGGCCTGTTCTTCCTCCGGGTTCCATTTCCTGGCTGTCTCCTTGGGCTGGTATTGCGCTGTCATCGTCAGCTCCTTGCATATCGGAGTGGTCCAAAATTACCTATAACATTAAACCCCCACTCTTGAATTGGGATTCAGGTGTGACTTATTGCTATAGGTCGAACTCCTTAAGCCCGATTTAAGAGTAGTGATTTGTGTCATGTTCTAACTTATGTGCGGATTTATTATTACCCTGCAAGATATAATAGACATAGACACAGCAAGAGCTCCCTGAATATGGATTAGGTAAGAGAGAAAATAAGAGAAGTGAGGGTTTGAAGAAATAACCCGGCCTCGGCCTCGGGATGAGGCCGAGGCTAACGTTTGGAGCGAGTCCAAAATTTTGTGCCTTTTGTCTCTCGTTTTGGACGTTGTTCAGTCCACTACTCTGTTTTGAAGCCCCCTCCGTAGGTGCTTTTTCTCACTTAGCCATTTATGTCGCGCACGTGGTAAGACCTTAGGGTCGGCCTCGACCACCTTTCATACTATTGAAATTTTTGAGTTCCTGCATCGAAATGTTAATTTCTGCAAAAGAAAATGAGGGAAAAGGCTAGGGTCGGTCTCGGCCTCAAGTCCCTGTCAGTCGAAAATCTAAGTTGCTGCATTCATATGTCAGCCATTGAAAAGAAAGATGAGGGAAGAGGCTAGGGTCGGCCTCGGCCTCAAGCCCCTATTAGCCCAAAATTTAGCTCCCTGCATTCATACGTTAGTCCTTGTAGAAAAATAATGAGAGAATAGACTAGAACATGTAATCTTTAATTAAACATGCTAAGCCAGTGTGCTTTTTGTTTAATAGGGAGTGCATATCCCCTGTGTAGCCCCCTTACTCAAGAAAATTTTTACTGAAACATAAAATAGAAATGAGTAAAAAGAAGAATACCTTTAAAGTTTAGGGTCGGCCTCGGCCTGGTCGGCCAGGTGAGCTTGGTGGTCCGGGCCCGCATATGCCCAAATCTGGATGAGGCGAAGTATACACGGTAGTCCAGGCTCGCGTTATGTGATAGGCTCAAGCCAGATTAGGTGAGGTAGACTCGGTGGTCCAAGCTCACCTAATCTCGAATCTGGATGAGGCGAGGTAGACTCGGTAGCCCAGGCTCGCGTAACGTGAAGGTGCTCAAGCCAGATGAGGTGAGGTAGACCCGTGGTCCAGGCTCACATAGTCTCAAGTCTTGATGAGGCGAGGTAGACTCGGTAGTCCAGGCTCGCGTAATGTGAAGATGCTCAAGCCAGATGAGGTGAAGTAGACTCGGTGGTCCAGGCTCACGTAGTCTCAAGTCTGGATGAGGCGAGGTAGACTCGGTAGTCCAGGCTCGCGAGAAGTGATGGGCTCAAGCCAAATGAGGTGAGGGAGACTCGATGGTCCAGGTTCACATAGTCTCAATCTGGATGAGGCGAGGTAGACTTGTTAGTCTAGGCTCGCATGAAGGCGTGGGCTCTAAGCTGAAAAGCTTAGGCTCGCATGATAAGCATGGGCACCAAGCTGAAAAGCTTAGGCTTGCATGATTGGCGTGGGCACCAAGCTGAAAATCTTAGGCTCGTATGTAGGCGTGGGCACCAAGCTGAAAAACTTAGGCTTGCATGATAAACGTGGGCACTAAGCTGAAAAGCTTAGGTTCGCATGTAGGCGTGGGCACTAAGCTGAAAAGCCTAGGCTCGCATGATAAGCGTGGGCACTAAGCTGAAAAGCCTAGGCTCGCACGAAGAGCTTGGGCACTAAGCTGAAAAGTCTAGGCTTGCATGTAGGCGTGGGCACTAAGCTAAAAAGCTTAGGCTTGCATGTAGGCGTGGGCTCTATAGACTCGCATGTAAGCGTGGGCTCTATAGGCTCGCATGTAAGCGTGGGCGCTAAGCTCAAAGACTTTGGCTCGCATGTGTTCAATCTCATTTGTAATAATAGGATTGGCCTTGGTCACAACCATGGCTATGGTCGGCCTTGGCCTCGGGCATGGCTCGGTTCGGCCTCGACCTCGACCATATCTGGGTTCTGCCTCGGTCTCAGTCTCGAACAGTCTGTCATCTTTTGTGTCTGGCTCCTTTTGCTTTATTCCTGATCTCGTCTTGTGTTCTTGCATTGGTAATCAAATTTGCATTGATTACGTGATCGTGGGGACACTTTTGAGGCTTTGAAAGGTCGGCCTCGGTCCAAGGATGACCTTAGCTTAGGGTTGGCCTCAGCCTGATAGCTTCTTCCTCTTAGCCCCCAGTCTTGTTCCAGTATACGTTGCCTTAGTTTTGGATGTTGATGGAATGGCTTCCAACCCTTCGACTAGCTTCTTTTTTTGGTGCCTTCGATCTTGTTAAGACTTGTATTTGCTATGTCCTCCAAAGATGGTTCTGATCTCTTGTGGGGTTTCCTCCTAATCGGTCTGGATGAACATCTCTGGTCGGCCTCGGCCTGGTCGGCCTTTGTGATGACCACAAAGTGCATGGGCCGCAAGTAATATAAAACGGTAGGTAATACCGAGTATCGAATCCTTAGGGAATTTGAATTATATCCATTAAGTACCAAGAACCATCATGTTCAATTTTATTTAGAAGTCTAATTCGAATGATAAAGCGAAAATTAAAGAAACTAATGAAAAGAAACATGCAACAAAAAATTTGGAAATATCCTATTAAGGGAACTTGACCTAGGGTGTTAACTAGCTTTATGGATATGTAGCTCAAATACATGGATGCATGTAACTAATAATCTTCAATTTCATAAATCTAGAAGTAATTATAAGCGGATTTCTCTTTCAAGTTCCTCCACATCTCATACTAACATAACTAATTTATGTGACCATTTCCTTAGTTAATCATAGTATGGCATTAAGCAACTTCATCTTAAATTTCTAACAATTCTCTTTCACTCTCGTGTTCCAAGCAATTGTTAGCCATGCAATTTGGACCTAATCTAACTTCTCTCTGTCGAGTATCAATTTAGACCAACATATCAATCAATCCGTGATCAAGGAATTAAAGGCATTAAGCATGAATTGCATAGATGAAATATGAAGAAATTCATTACATAACCCAAGTAATTGGGCTACAATATCCTATTAGCTAGAATAACGACCCTAGGTCTCAATATCTACTCACAAATGGAAATAATTTTGCTCAAGTGATCTTGATCCATAGGCCTAACTCAAACTACAATAAGGAATTACAAAGAAGTTAGAAAGAAATAACAGATAAGTCGATCCCAAGCTCCCATCACGATCATCTCGATTCCCGAGCCTTGGAATCTCGATCAATTCTGCCTTTTTCCTCACAACTCTACTCTCTTTTTCTCTCTTTTGAGCTAGGGGGAACTCCCCAAAATGGGATGATTTGAACCATTGGGAGGAGGCCTATTTATAGGGGAGAATCCGGACCTTGTTTGCTGCCCAAGACGCGTAGCGTCGTGATGCTGTGACGTCATCCTTTCTTGCCACTCAAGTTGGTGCAGCGTCGCGACGCTGTCGCGATTCTGGAATTCTCTTCAGAGCTTGCCAAGCGTCAAGACGCTCTAGTCTAAGCGTCGCGACGTTTGGCCTTCTAGAAGCCTTCTTCACGGATTTGAGTCTTCCATCTTCATTTCTTTTGGGCTTTTGGGCCTCACTTCAAATTTTCTCTTATCTTTTCTTCAATATTGGTCCAAAGTCTTCTTTTTATACCCAAAATTGGTGAAATTCTTGGTTTTGCTTCTCGAACTCGGTTTTCTACAAAATCAACATAAAAATACATTAAAGCTCACAATTAACGCACAAAACTAGCCAAAATAAATAGGAAAATGATAGCATTTCTGCCTGCTATCACTTTGCATGGTCGGCCTCTGCCTAGTCGGCCTCAACCTCAGCCTTTGTACTGTTCGTCTTGTAGTCGTTGTTCGTCTTGGAGTCCTTTGCACATCACTCTTCTTTCGACTTCTGCGGTTAATGGTTATTTTCGGAAGGTTTTGTATCTGGATTTCGGTTTCCCTTTTCCATCCTCTTACTCATTGAATGATCGATGTGCAGATTTAGCAAGCTTTCTTCCCCACAGACGGCGCCAACTGTTGATGGTCAAATTTGGTCGGGAGGAACTCACCTGACCTTCACGTGCCACCAACGGTAAATTTGTTTGAGAGGGGGGAAGACGTGGCCTGCAAGACAGAAAACCTGCACACCGGTGTGGTGCTTGCCACACCACCTCCGATGCTTAAGTCAGAAAACGGAAGGAGGAGAGCAAGAGAGAAAGAGAAGAGAGTAGAGTAGTAGAGTTCGGGATCCTCTCTTCAGTGATGAAGAGGGTTTAAATACCTGCTCATGCTTCTAGGGTTTTTAGGAATTCGGAGGCGATTCGGGCTGAACCGAGTGGAACCGAAGCAGCCGGGGACACTAGGGACCGAACGGAGGCAGAAGAGCTCGGCCGAGGCCTAGCAGGGGGTCGGGCCAAAAGCCCGATCCCTTCGGCTTTGGCCCGACCCTTTGGCCTGTTCTTCCTCCGGGTTCCGTTTCCTAGCTGTCTCCTTGGGCTGGTATTGCGCTGTCATCGTCAGCTCCTTGCATATCAGAGTGGTCCAAAATTACCTATAACACTTATCTTTGAGAAATTGAGTCATGAATCAGACATAAAATTTCAATCTATTTCATCTTAGTCTTAGACTTCCTCAAGGACTAGCAAGGTTTAGGTTGAGGGTATTTTGATAACACAAATTTGTTGTACACTTATTTACTCCCAATTTGCTTATCTTTACTCAATTCCTTGCAAAAAAAAAAAAAATATTTAAAAGGAGTATAATATGTGTGTAGATCCATGACAGAGGTTTGGAGCCAATTCGAGGCTAAAACAAGCTAAACTGGAGCTTAAAATGACCAAAATACCCTCGACTTGAAGCCCAACGTCTCAATCCTTCAAATCAGCATCTCAACGCTCTGTACATAAAGATTTAGCACCAAATACTTGAGGTCATAGCGTCAAGACGCTGCTCGATGCTACAACTTAATGCCGCAAGAAAATAGACTAGCGTCTGTCGACACTAGGCAGATTTTCAAATATGATCTTTCCTTATTTGCTAACGATTTTTCCCATATTTGGAGAGTATCTCAAAGCAAATTGAAGCGTCTCAACGGCCATGACCTCTATAAATATGTAGCATTTGTTATAGGGTTATGATTCGTCTTTCTTTCTCTCAATTGTAGTCGTTTTTTCTCTCTATTTTCCAGCTCACTTTTCAGTTTTCTTAGTCTAAGGGTCGGTTGATCAAGCCTTGGGCTTCAATTATGCTTGTCTATGGTCGTCTAAGCTCGGATTGCTGTAATCAAAACCTCGGTTGATTTAATTTCATTAGATTTCTATTATTAATTGTTTAGTTAATTGTCTTGTGATTCTGGCTCTATAAATACAAATTTGGTAAATGTTAGAAGAGATTGACGACCCCAATTGCGGCTTTGCTAAATTTAATCGCTAATTAAAGTAGTAAATAGAAGTACGTTGTGATAAACCTCACGTGCCACCTAGATTTAGATGATTTAATTTATTATGATTGAGGTTTATTGCTCATGACATGTCTAATTAATTTGGCTAGATCCCAATGCGGTTTGAATTAGTTCATCGACCAATTAGCTAATTTAGGCTACAATCAAACTTAGCGTTTGCATGTTCGTGATAGTGGATCATGACTCTTGGGTTGTTCCTAGAGTATGTCAGGCTTATATAGTTAATTAAAATCAATTAATAATCAATTAATGGAAATTAGTCAAACTAAACACCAAGTTTCATTCGGGTCGACTGCAATAATCCTTGTGGTAAGATCAACTAGTCCATATTTTTACTTTTCTCACATTTAATTTTCTGCATTTATTTTTTCGCCTTTATTTTTATGTCTTTTATCCATTAATCCCACCCTTTGATTACCTCAAGGCACAAAAGAATTTGGAAATAAACTGGTTGTTCCCTATGTTCAACCCCGACCACTACTACTACAAGTTAACTTTAGAAATCCTGGATTATAAATTTATTTGAATAGAGACTGCGAAAAATATCTACCTTCACTCTCGGTATGGATACTTTGGTTTGTTTGGCATATTTTAGAGCGTCTCATTGCTACCTCCTCAAATCTCCAAGTTTGATTTTTTTTTTTTTTCTCTTTACTTGGTTTCTTCAATCATTGTCCATTAAGCTCCATTTTCTCCGTATAATCACTCCAAAAGTCCCGCTTTTGCTCCAACTATTTGATTACTACAAAATTACACAAATACAAGCGTGAAAGTAATCGGTAAAGCCTCAAAACTAAAAATAACTAAGGCCTGAGGACAACACATTTATGTTTTATCAATGAGTTAAATTTTAGAATAATTATGATAGAATTTAAACATGGCCAACATGTTAATAATATATATGACACTTTTAATTAGTCTTTATACTTTAGTTTAGGTAACATTTTGATCCTTAGACTCATTTTTATAACGTTGAATCTCCAACATTGGAAATATTATTAAAAATGAACCATACAAACAATCAAATAAAGATGGCATTTGCTATTAAATAAAATATGGCCCTGAAGAAAGAATCTGTCAAAAATTATAATGACAGATATCCAAATTGCCTATTCACAGCACTTAGTGAACAATTTGGAAATTATAATGCACCACGTGGTGCACCACCACCAACCCACATACAAATAATAATGCATGTATATGCAGCAACCCATTTGAGACTAATCAACCAGAATGAGAAAGTTAAAGGAATATATAATTATATCTTTCATGAAACAACAAATTTTAAACCTGATCATTTCTAATTTTTTTAACTTGGGAACAATGATGGAGTAATGTAATTCAAAAATTTTAAACCTAATCTTTTGCTTGGTTTTAGTGCAATACTTGCTGTGTAAATTTTAAACCTCATGCATTCAACTGTTCATTCCCATTAATTCTTCATTCAAGCACTACACTATTAGTCCCTTTAGAAGTTCAAGTCAAAGTTCTCCGTAACAATGACTTGGAGTGACCCTTCTAACATATAAATTGTGAGGTCTCCACTTTTCTTTTCAATGTGGGATCCTCAACATGCCCCCTCAAGATGGTGCCTCTTTGGGTTCACCATTCTTGGATGGGATCCCATTTTTTTTTTTGGACCGAATACCCGTTTTGGGTTTAATGGGCTCTGATACCATATCAAATAACATGGGCTTCCATCTCAAAACCAATTGGCAATGAGTGGGGTGACCCTTCTAACATATAAATTGTGAGGTCTCCACTTTTCTTTTCAATGTGGGATCCTCAACAAAAACCAAAAACCAAAAACCAAATGGTTATCAAACGGGGCCGTAATTTTTAAAAACTTGTTTTTGTTTATGGAATTTGCCTAAGAATTCAAATGTTTTCCTTAAGAAAGATAAAAACCATTGTAAAGAAATTATAAGAAAACAACACAATTTTCAAAAATAAAAAACCAAACAGGATTATATATAGTCAATTTTATTGATTAAATAGTTTCTCAACAAAATCAACCATAATCTTAATGCACCGAAACGAAAAAAGTCATACTATATTGAGTTAGAGATGAAAAAAAATGAGTGAATCTTCCAACCAAATTGAGCCAATCCAACCCGATTGGTTTCGTTAGGTAAATTATATAGAAAAAATTAGGATACCTAAGTGGCCTTGACCAATCCGTTCTTACCTTGGTTAACCCATGCAATGTAAAGAAATACAGAGAGGGATGAGAGAATTCAGTATATTGAGAATAAGATTTCTTGTCTGAATATTACAGCAGCAAGGTACTAAATAAATAACAAAAATAATAGTCAGATGGAGCAACATGAGAGGCGGGCCAAAATAACAGACTTTACACATGAAAAATAGAAAAATAGACCAATAAACTTAATGATAAAAGACATTTTATCATCCTTGCAAGCGAAACTGGCCATGGATGGACTGTAAGCATGGTATGTAAGCTTTGAAACCGAGCAGTAGGTAGCGGTTTTGTCAAAATATCAGCTAATTGATCCTCCGATGGCACAAAACGAACAACAAGCTGCTTGCGCATGACCTTCTCTCGTGTAAAATGATGGTCAATTTCGATATGCTTTGAACAACTATGTAAAACGGGATTTGCATCAAGGTAAGTAGCAAAGATGTTATCACACAACAATAATGGAGGTGAAGATGGAGAAAAACCAAGCTCAGACAACAAGGATTGAATCCACACTATTTCGGTAGCAGCATTAGAAAGACCACGATACTCTGATTCGGCACTAGATTGAGATACAACCTTCTGTTTACCCGAAGACCAAGATATCAAATTCGAACAAAAAAACACACAATACCCATGTTGGGATTGGTGTCCTAAAACTCGTAGATAGTGAATATTAAACGAATTATATACTTATTCGATAAAGGCGTTATCGAGATTAATTCAGTTAAGTTATTACTGAATAAAGTAAATTGCACATATAATAACTCAAATCCAATAAACTAAGATCCATGGCTATAGGATGAACACTTGAGCTTTATGTAGAGACATAAAAGTGGATCAAGCTTGAGTAATAGCCAAAACGGTCTATAGTATAGGGATAGGGTTGGGTACCTTATTCTGGGGACACTATGAGACGCGGCCCACTTTATAGATGGTATAGACGATGTGATCCTAAATCGTCCATGTAGAGACATGCGAGTGGGGGCGTCCTATGCAATGAGTTTGCATAAGACCAGGACCAAGAAATAAGTCACTCTCGCTTTATAACACCGTTTACTGACGAGACTGACTATTTCATATGATGACCTAGGTAACTCGATCTTAATCCTGAGCTAACTATGAACTCCTGTTTATTCGGGCTTATCCTTAGATCTGCATAGGTGAGAGTGGCTCAGTATCGCCGACTCAATAAGCCTCCCATTTCAGGGATAGGAACGGGTAGATAGCTGGGGACATAGTCGTGCAAGAAGGAATTCACTCCTACCCGAATAAGGGATAGTAGAGAGGTTGTTCCCTTAAGTGCTGACTCCGGGGCTTGAACAAAGGGATCCCGCCCTCTCATTGGCCCGAGAGGGACTCGGTTTATTGGTTGGACCATAAACCAATTGTTCATTAGAGGATCAGTGGGACTTAAGGAACTAGAAGTACTATAGGGGTAAAACGGCTTATTGACCTAGCTATAGCTACGAACAACCTGTGAAGGATCGACTTACTAATCATGGTTAAATCAAGTGGACGGAAATATATCTATAGTGAGGGGAGTGCAACTATCGGGCTATAGTGGAGTGTCCCGATAGTTAACGAATGTTGGCTAGCTTAGACAATGAGATTAGTCGGTTAGCCTCGAATCGTTGGAGCCCATGATCTATAGGTCCATTAGGTCCCCCTACTAGCTCATATCGGAATTAAGCCTAGAACAAAAGATAGGAAGCTTTGAATCGTTCAAAATCGGGAAAAAGGGTATTATCGTAAATTGTGTTTGACACAATAATTTAATTATGAATTAAATTAGAAAATGAGAGATGAAGTATTTAAAAGTGTTTTGAATACTTTATATATGTATTAGGAATCATATATATGGAATTGCACAAGATAACAAAGATTAATTAGATTAATCATATCAAAATTAATTTGAAAATTTTCAAATTAATTACCAAGCAATCAATTTCAATTTAGAATTGAAATTGGGGGTAATTTGCAAGCTTGAAATTTGATTTCAATTTGAATTTAGTGGATTTAGTTGGAAATCCACTTAATGCATGATCATTCAAAGTGGAAAGACAACTCACTCATGCATTGTTGCATGTCTTGTGTAATGTACACCTAGAATCCACTTGAGCTTGCAAATACACCATGTGTCTTGTGTCTTGAGGCTTGGCTTTGCATGGAGAAAGTCTTTAAAAGGAGTTTGAATCATATTCAAACATAAGAGAGCCATTTCCTTAATGTTATGCTGCTGGAATTTGGACTCAAAGTTCTCTCATCTCTCATTCTTCTCCATTGCTTGATGCTTCAAGCATTCCCTTCCCATTCCCTATCTTATATAGACTCCCACAAGTCGTTCTTGGCCCGGAGTATAGTAGGGAAGACTCTAGAGGTTGTCCAAGGAGCATAGGAGAGGCAAACACCACAAGGAGTTCATCATAAGTGAGCTACAAAGGTTGGTGTTTTCTAAACTCTCTATTCTGTCTTTTCTAGAACATGCATGCTTTAGGAGTAAAATTGAATGTCTTAAGTGCTTTCGATCTTCAATTGCTTCCGCATGTGTAATATGTACACCTTCAACCCACTGGTGCTACAGCGATCATCGAGGTAGTTTGCCCAATCTGCATCAGTGTAGGTGGTCAAAGAAAGATGACCAGAGGTTGTTAAACTAAGGCCAAGATGTGTGGTTGTCTTTAGGTATCTAAGAATATGTTTTACCAAATTCCAGTGAACAGAGGTAGGTGCATGAAGGAATTGACAAGCTTTATTTACCGCAAAGCTTAAATCTGGCCTAGTTAAAGTACAATATTGCAAAGCCCCTACTATACTACAATATTGCTTAAGATCAACTAAAATCTCACCATCTCAAGCAGAAATGGACGTACCAGCAGCCATGGGAGTTGACATTGCTTTACACGAAACCATCTCAGCTCGCTGAAGAAGATCATTAAAATATTTTCTTTGACACAAATGTAAAGAAGTAGAATCACTGTGCACCTCAATCCCAAGAAAGTAAGATAAGTTACCAAGATCCTTCAAAGCAAAAAGACTATTCAACCTACTGATAAAAATTTTAATGAAGGAAGAGTTATTGCCTATTTCAATTATGTCATCCACATAAATCAACACAGCCACAAAAACAGAATTCTAATTGTGGAAAAACAGAGACGTATCCGACTTAGAGGCACAAAAATCCCAACTTAAAAGACAAGTACTAAGCTTCATAAACCATTCCCTTGGACTTTGTTTTAAACCATATTAGGCTTTTTGTAATTTACAAACATGAGTTGGTTTCTCCTTATCAACAAACCACGGTGGTTGAACCATATAAAAGTCTTCGTGAAGATCACCATTAAGAAAGGCGTTATGAACATCTAGCTATCTGATTTCCCAATTAAAACGAACAACAAGACAAAGTATAATCCAAATTGTTTCTGGTTTGACAACGGGACTAAAAGTCTCAAAGTAATCCAAGCCATGAGTTTGATCAAAACCTCAAGCAACAAGCCTTGCCTTATATCTTTCAATGGAGTCATCCGGTTTAAGTTTAATACAGTAAACCCATTTACAGTTGACCAGTTTGTAATTAGGAGAATTAGGAACCAAAGTCCAAGTATTGTTGTGAACCAAAGCTTGAAACTCCTTTTCCATAGCATCTTTCTATTCATCACATTTAATCGTCGTTTTGTAACTAGTAGGCTCAATTAACGAAGGAGAAATGGGAGGGGAAGATGCTAACCAGCATTTTGGTTTGAAAATGTCTTCTTTGGCTCGGGTTATCATCGGGTGCACATTATGAGGGGTCACTGGAGGAGGCAGTGAAGAAGGTGAAATAGAATATGAAATGGAAGGTGATATTTGTAGAGAAGAGGATGGAATAGATGGAATAATAGAGGAGGGGTTAGGAGACGATGGTAAGGAAGAAGTATTGGTGGCTGTAGAAGAAGAAGGTGGGGAATGGTGGTGAACTAAATTCCAATTGGAAATGGGAGTAAACCCTAGTGGAAAAATTGGTGTACTAGAGGAAGCGGAAGCAGAAGAATATTGAAGAAAAGAATCAGAAGAAATGGGAACAGATATAGATGGAAAAGAAAAGGGAGTTGGGTTGAAAAAATTATGATTAGGAGATCAAGATTTTACAGGACAAAAAATGAACTCCTTATTTGCACAAGGGAATACTGCTTCATTGAAAACAACATGCCTAGACACATATAAACGACCTGAAATTGGATCAAGGTAGAGATATCCCTTGTGATTAGAGCTATACCCCAAGAAAAGGCATTCAGTGGACCAAAACTGCAACTTATGATTATTAAAACGACGTAAGAAAGGAAAACAAGCACAACCGAATGACCTTAAAAGAGAATAATCAGGGACCCGACTATAAAGCATGAACTAAGGATATTTGGACTTTAGGATAGAAAATGGAAGTCAATTGATATTGTAAACAGTGGTTTGAAATGCAAAACTCCAAAAAGATAAAGGAAGATTAGAGAGAGCAAGTAAAGAGAGACCAAATTCGACTACATGACGATTCTTTCTTTCAACACGACCATTTTGTTGAGGTGTATACGGGTAAGAGACACGATGAACTATACCATTTTTTCGAAAGAAAGGAACTCACAGAACGAAATTCACCACCCTAGTCCGTTTGAAGAGACTTAATTTTCTTTCCAAACTGCACCTCAACAAGCTTTTGAAAGTGAAGAAAACATGGGAAGGTCTCATCCTTTGATTTAGGAATATACAACCAAGTAAAGCGAGTAAAATCATCAATAAACAATAAGAAATAACGAGCTCCATTGATTGAAATTTGAGGGGAGGGTCCCCATACATCAAAATAGACTAACTGAAAATGTTCACTACTTTTAGTTGCAGACAAAGAAAAAGGTAATCGATGACTCTTTGCTAACTGATAAGATTTACAAAATTCATTGACATGTGAAGATGAAACACCACATAACTCCAAAATTTGCTTCACAATAGAAGCAACAGGATGTCCCAAGTGAGAGTGCCAATGAGAAGCCTCCTGAACCGAAGATAGAAAGACTGCAGGAGAACTATAAGACTTGGAGCTCAGAGAGGAAGACAATTTGTACAAACCATCTTCAAGTTGACCCTTGAGAAGCACAGTCTTGGTTTGGAGGTCCAACTCAACATTAGCCTTATTATCTTTGCACAAACGAGCGACACTAAGAAGTTTTTTTTGTAATCAAAGGAGTGTGAAGAACATTTTGAAGTAAAAGAGGTTTGGAATATGATAGTAAAACAGAAGAACCAACATTAGAAATTGGAATTTGCTTACCATTACCAATAGTAATTTGGTCACCACCATTGTAGGCTATGGGATTGCAAAGAGTAGATGCATCCGACGTCATATGGTGTGTAGCACACGAATCAAGAAACCATGATTCATCAAGATGAGAAAATTCAGTAGTAGCAGTGGATGAAGTATCAGATATAGGAGCAGAAACAAGGGATTGAGCATTATGAAACAAAACCTGTGGAGGAGGAGTTTGATAAGCTAGATTTGTTCGATGATGACATATGAGTGCAGTGTGGCCAAACTTACCACAAATTTGACATTATGGTTTGTTGGATGTTTGTTTGGAAGGACATGAAGAAGGAGTTTGAGGTTTTCCAAGAATACTGGGTTGGAAGGCAGAGTTCTGATTTGGTGAAAGTGAAGTAAATGAAGACTTAGAGAAGTGGTTAAACTGAGGTCTAGCAACAAAACGATGACTAGTGTGATGAATATTAAGACTACTAAGGTTTGCTTGAGCAATATTAAGTTGATCGACAGTGGTTTGTTTCTCTAACCGAGCCTCATAAGCCAAAAGGAGACTCCTAACATCTTCCAAAGAGGGATTATTAGACCGGTTTTGAATAGTTGTTACAAAAGCATTGTACTCACTTTCCAATCCATCGAGAATGTGAGCCAAATGATCTCGATAAGAGATAAGTTCTCCATTTGCTGCAAATTTATCAGCTATTTCTTTAATCTTAGCTAAGTATTGAGTGACAAACAGACCATATTTTCTTATTTTTTGCAGCTGTATTTTCAGACCCATTATTCTAGCAGTTGTATTGAAGTCATAAGCACGAGTAAGAGATGCCCAGATTTCAGAAGCAGTAGATAAGCTAACTACTTCACCCATCTTTTTCTTCAGAGAGAGAGGAATAAACCCAGCACATAATGAAACGACTGTACCTTTCTCAGCCGAGGTATTCAGGATTCGGTTGAGTATTATTTTGATCGAGAAATCTTTGAGGAGCTGGAATCGAATCATCTAAGAAACCAGACAACCCGTTGGCAAGAACAACATTGAGTAGCTGATTTTTCCATAGCAGAAAATTGTTATCATTCAGCTTCACTGTGAGGGGCTGAGGTAGGGTAGGATATGGGTTTGGTGTATAGAAGTTTGGTGTTGGGGGGAAAGCTTGAGGTGGAGCTGGAAATGGCGGACGATTGTAAAGGTTCTATTGTGTAACGCCCCGAATTTCTTGGTAAAAATTCATTCCCAATCTTGAATTAGTTTGAGTGAAAATGCTCGTATTAAGATTAGTAGAATTATTTCAGAAATCTATTAAATTTCAAGAGTTCTTGGGTGAGTAAATTGAGGGGAGAAATTTAAGTTAGTGTTCAAGTTTGGATGGTGAAATTTAATTAGAAAATTTAATCGAAGTTGATTTGGTTAATTATATGTTGTCAATAGGATTTGAGGTGCATAATTTAAGATTTTCCCAATTCAATTTAGGATTCTAGAAATTTATTTGAGAGTAATTTGAAAAAGGAAAATTTTGAAAAAAGAGGTTTAGAATAAATAAATAAATGAATAAAAGGGGGGCCAAACAGTTAAATGATTTTTTATTAAAAAAGCACAAAACCTATGCTATTCATCATTTTCCCCTTCCCTTCTCTCCAGCCGCAACCTTCACCATCTCCTTCTTTATTTTCTTTTCCCTCCCAGCCGTATCTCCCTCAGCTCCGACGTCTTTTCGACGACTGCGGCAACTCGGGTGACGTGACAGCAGTAAGTTTTTCAACAGATCCTTCACGCGAGCAGTCTAATGGTCGTGGGTCTTTGTCTTCTTTGGTTTTCTGGCCTCTAGAGCGATGTGGACACTTCGTTAAGGCTCTTGGTGACGTGCAGGAAGCGGGAGAGGGGCGTGCATCGCGTTTTTCCAACGTGGGTCTCGTTCTTTGTGAGTTCCGACGAACGTCTTTCGTTTTCCGGCGTGGTGCTCTTGGGTATTATGCCCTAAAACTCGTAGATAGTAAATGAAACAAATTAATTGATCTCAATAAAGCGTTATTTGAGTGATTCAGTAATTTGGTTATTGAATAATCGAGTTTGTATTAATAAACCCTAAATCCAATAAACTAAAATCCAAAGTTGTTTAAATGAAACTTGGACTAGTATGTGGGGACATACGAGGATCGATGTCCATGTAACAACCTAAAAGGTCTATAGTATAGGGATAAGGTTGGGTACCTTATCCTGGTGACACTATGTGATACAGCCCACCTTGTATTCGATACAGATGCAATGATCCAAAGCATCCATGTAGGAGACATGCGGGTAGGGGTATCCTATGCAATGAGTTTGTATAAGACCGAATCGCGAAATAGTAACCACTAGATGTAACGTTGATCGGTTGTCAGTATGTTTAACAAATTAATGCAAAATTGTCGTAGATATATATCAATCCAAGTATAAATTGACAAAATCAAGTAATACCTAGTGAGTCTAGGGTCGAATCCACAGGGAAAGGTTATTTGCAAAGCTTTAATAATTTTTACTGATCTGAACTCAAAAACGTGTGATATTATGTAAAAACTAAATAAGAGAGTTGGTGAGTTTGAAAAATAAATTTTTGCAGAAAGTAAAACATGCGATGAGAGTAAAAAGAGAGTAAAAAGAGAAGTATTAAGTAAAAAGAGAGTTGGTGAGTTTGAAAAATAAATTTTTGCAGAAAGTAAAACATGCGATGAGAGTAAAAAGAGAAGTATTAAGTAGAATGTTATCAAGGCTGTTGCGGTCGCAACCTCATGCGTTTATAAGAACCTTATGGCGCATACCATGACTAATTTATCCATTAATGCCTAAGTGAGAAAAATCACAAGTTTCCCTTCTGGTACTCCTTATGCGTTTGGCATAAAACTATCAATTGGTTATTTGGCTAGTTCATGCGTGAGGCTTAGTTCTCTAAAAACTTACAAGGGACTGCGTTAGTCTTAATGCAATCAAAGCTCATTCATGCACTATCTTATAGCGGTAGTATTTGTCTAATGCTACCAAGACTACATGCAATGCACTAGCTTGTTCTATTTAGAGATGTTCGTATGCATTACCTGTCAGGAATTTAGCATACTACTACCGCATCCGGCTGGCCAGGCGGGAGTTAGTAATGAAAATAGTATGCGCTTACAAAATAGACTTATCACCGCATGGGTGCTTGCACTAAGCCTTGATGAAGAAAATTAGCTCAAGCGAGCAAAACAATACATCACGCAATACATTGCAAATGCAAGTCTACTCTTAATCACAACTTCCTGTGATTTCTCTTTCTCCTTGATCTTCGTCTCTTCCCTCTCGTCCCTCGTATCTTGTATATCTTTCCTATGAGCAGGTGACTTCTATTTATAGGCGAAGGAAACTAACTTCTCCAAGGAATTAGAAACTTGCTTCAGTCATCTTTAGCCCATTTGCACGTTTCCAGCCCACTTGCGCGTCAGTGTGTCAGCATGGTCCTTTCATCCATCTTGCCTGTCTCATGATCGTCTTGGGATGTGTGCCTGCGCTGAGAGAAACTTGGGCAACAAACAACTGAATTAATTGCGTTAGCACCCTATATTTTTATAATTTCTCACCGCATACATAAATATAGCCTACCACATAAAATTATCGCATTTTCCTTCCTTATTGCGTTGAGGTAACGCATCAAAGTATCTTTTGGCCTTGTTTTAGCTTAAGTTTAAAGGATAAATAACTTGCTTTTTGCAAGTTATCAAACGTTGTTAACTAGTTTAGGTTTCTATTTCAATAGGATGACCTAGGTAACTCAATCTCAATCCTGAGTCTGTTATGAACTCCTTTCAGGAGGGATTGTCCTTAGATTTGTATGGGTGAGAGTGGCCAGTTTGCCGACTCAATAATCCTACCATTTCAGGGGCAAGACCGAATGGGGGCTGGGAACATAACAATACAAAATGGAATTCACTCCTTCCCCTATTGGGGTAAGTAGATGTGTGTTCCTTTAAGGGCTGATTTTGGGGCTTGAACAAAGGTGCGTAGTCCTCTCCTAGCCCGAGAGGAACTCCTGTTTAGTGGTTGGACCCTAAACAACTTGTTCATTAGAGGGATCAGTGGTACTTAAGGAACCAGAGGTAACCCTGGGGTAAAACGGTAATTTGACCCAGTTGGTGTTACGAACACATGTGAAGGATTGACTTACTGCATTGTTCGATATCTGTGGACACAGAAATATTCTACAGTGAGAAGAGTGCAGCTGTGGGTCTTTAGTGGCGGAGTTACCCACAGTTAACGAATGTTGACTAACTTGGTTAATGAGTTTAGCCAATTAGTCTCGTATCGTTGGAGCTTCTGATCTGTAGGTCTATTAGGTCCCACTGGTAGCTCGTAAAGAGACTTGAGGCAATTAAGTATGAATTGTAAATTGAAAGTGTTCAATTTATTTAGGGGAATCATATAATGTATATTGATACATTATAATATAAAGTTTATGAAACTTTATAATATAATTTTGAATTAATTTCAAAATTAATTCTTGAGAGAAAATATTTGAAAGAGTTCAAATAATTAATATGAATTGGATTCAAAATTAATATAAATAATTTAATAAAATCCCTAAGATTAAATATGTGATATTTAATTGGGTAATTAATTAATTATGGAATTAATTAATTATTTATTAAAATTATATATGAATAAGATAATAGATATGATCTTATTCATGACCTTTTCCTATTAGGAAAAGGTTTTGGCCCTGGGGTGGGGTGAAAGGCATCCTATTCATTCTCCTACTCTCAGAGAATTCCCCTGAAGGCTCCCTCTAGACTCCCACCAATCTCCTGCCTCTAGAAGTCTCAGAGTCATACCGGTGTAGCCATAGTGGTGGTGTTCGCATTAGTTCGTGATTATTTCACAAGCAGTTGGTGAATTTAATCTGAGTCGTCAACGAGAGTAAGTAATTTGTTACTATATAAATTAGATTTAGATCTAATGTTTTTGTCTGCTTAGCCTTAATATAAATTTAGAATAGTTCTAAGATTATTGCCAATGTATTGGTATTTTAGATTAAACAAAATTAATTACAAATCGGTCCCTATCACGCTTCCGCTTTACGGAATTACGGAATTCCAATCCTTCAGGTGCATCGTACAACAGCTGTGAGCTTCAGCTTTTGGGCATTTTTTTAGCATGTTCGGATGTGGGTAAGCAAGATTTAAAGCACTTTCGAATTAATTTTAGCGTTTGATGAATGCCCATAGATCTTTGATCTTGATTCAATTGTATCCGAGCAATTAGAGTCCAAATCGTCAAATTCGAAATGAATTAGAGCTCGACCAACAAGTTTAAGAGTTTGTCTTAGCATCGCTGATCGATTTCGGACCATTAATTCTCAAAATTTCACCATTGTAGCTCACTGTCCAAAAAACATTTGAGGTTGTCTTAGGTGGATTCGGGTGAGTTCCTTCCTTGATTAAGTTTCCATTAGCGTCATTGGTATTTAGCATATGACCCTTCGCTAATTTCATCTAATCCAAGGTTACCCACTTCATTTTTGCCTTGAATTCTAGATGTTTTACAATTAAGGGTGCTGTTCAGCAGGAAGAATTGATCCAATTTTAGAAAATTTTGTAGGTAAGTGCCATTCTTAGAATAATCAAATACCGCCATGAGGTTCCAATTTAATTCTAAGTGTTGGGTTTTATGCCCTAAAACTCGTAGATAGTAAATGTAACATTTGACCGAACATTAATAAAATGATGTATTATTCATTTATCTTGTTTGTATTGAGTAATCTTGTCTTTTTAACCCTAATCCAATAAACTAAACATCCTAGGCTGTTAGTACGAGGCTTGAACTAGTATGTGGGGACATACGGGGATCAAGATACAGCTTAAATGGTCTATAGTACAGGGGTAAGGCTGGGTACCTTATCCTGGTGACACTATGGATACGACCCGCTTTGTATTATGATACAAACGCAATGATCCAACACGTTCATGTAGTGGACATGTGAGTGGGGGTATCCTGTGCAATGAGTTTGCATAAGACCGGACCACGAAATAGTTAACCACTAGCCGTAACACTGTTAGCTAGCTAGGTTTCTATTTCACTAGGATGACCTAGACAACTTGGTCTCAATCCTGAGTGGGTTATGGACTCCTGTTCACGAGGGATTGTCCTTTGATTTGTATGGGTGAGAGTGGCCTACACGTGATAACGGGCAGAAATGTCGTTATTTTAGTCATAAATTATTAAGCTTTTGAGCGCTTTAATTGTGTTTTTATTGAAGAAATCTAAAATATTTTGTTATTTGGTCTTCAGGAGCAAATTATGGATTTTTGGTGGAAAATGCCCTAAAATGAGCCATCCAAGCCCAAATTTCCATACATGGGTCAAGCGGAAACCCAAGAAGACAACCATTTAAAGATGATCCAAAAAAGAAATGAAGGAAGGCCCAATTTCAAGCCCAATCCGCGCCAGCCTGGTCTTAAAATCGCACAGCGTCGAGATGTTGTGAGGACAGCGTCGCGACGCAGTCCCATTTCTTGGCCAGCAAGTTGAGTGACGTCACAGCGTCGCGACGCTGTGCCGATAGCGTCGCGACGCTGTCCCAAATCCGGGCCTATATAAGGCGCCTCTTGGTGCCATTTTTTACCATCAATCATCATTCAATCCTTTCATTCCCTTCTTTCTTGGCTCCTTTGGAGCCTTCTCTCAAGGCTTTTTAGCCTTTTGGAGAGTTCTTAGTGGGAAATTTTTGGGGAGTTTTGGGGAGCACTCTAGGAGGCTCAAGGTGTGCTCGGAGGGACTCCAAGCACCTTCGACAGTCATTTCCTTTCCTTTTATTTTGCTCATATTTATGCTTTCCATTGTATATTTTGTGAATATTTTAGCTATGTATAGCTAAACCCGAATTTGGGGTCTTGAAATGAAAATATATAGTTAAATGTTGTTATAATTACCTATCTCTTGCCCTCTTTTATTGATTATTTGTATGGATGTTCGTAATGATGTATGCAATCTGGCCAATTGTATATTGATCTGATTCTTAATGGAAACTCGACGGAGAGAAATTAGGATAGATCATAATCCATGCAACTAGTTTAATTACCCGTAGTGACAACGGGATTAGTTGATTAAACTTAGATTCCTAAAATGAATCATAGCGTAATAATTAATGAATTTTAATGGCGCTAAGGACACTTAGGTTGTTAAAATGAGTTAATTAGAATTAGGGGAAACCGACAGGAGATCCTATGTGACTAACGGAGATTCTAAGAGTATAATTAGTTGGGCAGCGAGATAGGTTAATTGTAATGATTATTTAGCTATTAATTGATTTTCAAGACCCCACTTCCCATTTAAAAAACTCTTTCTCCATATTTTTTTTATTTCTTGATTGATCAATTTATTTTCCTTAATCGCTTTAATTTTGTATTTCCTTTTAATTGCATGGTTTGGTCCCTAAATTTTATTTCGCCCAAGTATTTTTAGTGTTTAAGGAATTTTTGCTTTTCTTAATTTTCGCTTCGCCTCCCTGTGGATTCGATACTCTGAATATTTCCGTTTTATATTACTTGTGGCCCGTGCGCTTTGCGGTCCAACTACACGCCGACTCAATAAGCCTACCATTTTGGGGACAAAACCGAGTGGGGAGCTGGAAACATAATCACACAAGATGGAATTCACTCCTTCCCGACTCTAGGGTAAGTAGAGGTGTGTTCCCTTAAGTGGTGACTCCAGGTCTTGAACCATGGGTCCTGCCCTCTCTATGGCACGAGAAGAACTTCTGTTTGTTGGTTGGACCTCAAACAGGTTGTTCATTAGAGGAACACTGAGACTTAAGAATGAAGAGGTAACCCATGGGTAAAATGGTAATTTGACCTAGTTGGGCTACGAACACTCGTGAAGGACTTACTTGCTGTTATTGGTCGATATCCGTGGACATAGAAATATATCTGCAGTGAGAAGAGTGCAGTTGTGGTTCTATAATTGGAGTGAACCACAGTTAACGAACATTGATTAACTTAGTTAATTAGTTTAGCCAATTAATCTCATATCGTTGGAGCTTTTGATCTGTAGGTCCATGACGGGACGGAGTTTAGAGGGTGTCGAATTCTCCAAAGTCCGTGCCAAATAAATTTATAATCACCGTACACTAAAGCTAACTTGTAGCAGTAGTGGCTGGGGTCGAACATAGGGAGCGCGTCTATAATTTCTTTAACTTAGATTTATTGAGACGATGAACTAATGGGGGGTTTGAGATGTGAGAGATCAAAATGCAAGGGAAATTAAATAGCGAGAATTTAAATGACAGAAAATAAAGTGCGTAAATTAAATGGCAGAAAATAGAAGGGAGTGGTCGATTGAACCTCAGATTCATGCAATCGGTACATTCGGTGCTCGTTTGGATGGATCTTAATCATAGATTGTCTAATGATGAAATTTACGTTCTAAGCCTAACGTGCTCCTGGAAAAGCCAGAGAGCCATAATATCCCTATTTTATTAACCCAACCAATGCATCGAAGCTAATCTAATTGTTTACTAATTAACCCGGTCGAATTAACTAGCTACAATTGCATTACGATCAGGATAGTTAGGTGGCCAATTTTATAACTAGGAAAAGCCTAAATTATAAGATTAACCAAGTGTTCAATTCTAGGCTAACATGCAAAGTGCTACAAGATTAGGGATAAAACGCCTAAAATAGGGCCACATGCTTCACCTATTTACAACCAATAGCAAGGATGATTAAAACAACAGGAAACGAGGTTGTCAATCCCAACTATCATTCTAATCATGAATAAAAATAGAATTGAAACACACATAGAACAGTAAATCAGAATTCAAATACTCTAAGTCTCATAAAATCCAAACCAAACTTTCAACCGAGTTCCCAATTACATGAATAATGAGCTTTGCTCGTCATTTGCAATGCCGAACCTCGCTCCCGGGCTCGATCCACCATGAAAACTAAGAAAATCTACTCTAAGGCCTAAGAACTATGAAAAGTACAGAGGGAATCAGAGAGAAAGAAGGGAAAAACGGCTAGGGACGAACATGAGAATGACCTAAAATCGGAAAAAGTTGTATTTATAAACTGCGGCAGTGGCTAGCGTCTCGACGCCGCTCCTTCAAATATGGAAAAATCGAAAATTGGAATGGCGTATCGACCCTACACAGTGGCATCTCGACCCTACAAAGTGGCGTCTCGACCCTGATGGCAGCGTCTCGACCCTACACAGTGGCGTCTCGACCCCAGTCTGTGTTGACTTTTGTTGACCGAAGGTATCTTCGTCATTTTGCTTCGATTTAGCTCGTTGTAGCCCCGAATTGACTCCAAACCTCCATCGAGGACCTATACACATATTATACTCATTTTAAAGCAGTTTTCGCAAGGAATTCAATAAAGATAAGCAAATTGGGAGATTCTAAATGTATAACAAATTAGATCGATCAGTCCATTAGGTCCCATCGGTAGCTCACTTAGGGCGTTGAGGTATATTTCTAAGGGAGAATTGAATATTCGAAAGTGTTCGAATATTAAGTCTAAAATATGAATTGGATTCATGTTAAAACTATAGGTTAAATTAATGCGCATTGGATGCATATTAATACTATAGGTTAAATGAGAGAAATATAATTAAATATATGATATTTAATTATAACATTAATTGATTGTTGAATTAATTAATCATTTGTTTTAGTTTAATTTAATTAAATTTGATTTAATTGCATTGAATTACAACTATAGGTTATGTGGGAATATTTTCTGAATATGATTTATATAAATAAGAATTAAATTAATTTTTAATTTAGTTATTTAATTAATTATTTAATTATTTAAATTATTAATTAAAACCCTTATCAGTTATGTTAACTGGCATGGTCTTCCACTAACCTAGGGGAGTTGCACGATTATAGAGGTTTTTGGGGAGGAGGTTATTCTACCGTTTATCTAATCTCTCGATTGGCCCTCTCTCTGTAACCAACTCACTCTCTCATTCTCTCTGTCGTAATTCCCATTGCAAAATACAGAGAAAATTCCCCTATTCTCTTAGTGATTTTCTTGCTCCCACAACCAATCAACGCAAGATCCCTGTGAGAATACTGGTGTACTCTATTGGTGTTGTTCGTGGTTAAAAATTCCAGCAAGAAAGGAGTTCTTGGGCTGCTGTAATTTCAATCTCACAAGCAAGGAATAGGCGAAACGATCAAGGCTTTCTACGAAAGTAAGTTTCCATGAAAACCTTGATCACTAGGATCATTCTAGATTAGATCTAGGCCTTTTTTTATTCAATTTCAAACATGCTTATAGGTTTTTACAGTAGTTTTAAATATGTTTATGCTACTATAAAATGTTGCAAATCGTATCGGTATTTCAATTTGAAACAAAGACTCAATGTTGGTTCTGTGATATTTCCGTTGCGTAGGACTTTTATCCCTTCACTAAGATTTCTTTGTGCAAATTTGGTAAATTGGAGGATTTAAAGGCGGATGCAATCATAGGAGTTTTGGAAAATTTCTCTATGCATTTAGTTGTGTGAAAGACTGGTAGCATTTAACTGCCTTGGGTGTAAAGCTAAGGTAAGTGGTTCTATTGTTGAAGTTTTTTTTTTTTTTTTTTATTGGGAGCGCAGGTTTGATTTTCCAAAATTCATGTGTTTTATAAGTTGTTTGAATATGTATATGTTTATGTAAAATGGTTAGTATGAAATTATTTAGGTATGAAATTTATTATGAATGTTTGCGAATGTTGAGTTTTGAAATTTTCTAAGTTGGCAATCTCTCGAAAATATCATAATATGTATGAGTTTAATGACCCTTCGAGTTTTCTTGAATTTTGAAAGGGTACATGAAATTGATGTACTTTAAGAGATGCCTAAACAGGACTCAGGGACATGAAATTGATGTACCTGAGTTGAGGTTTGTGGAATTTGTTGGGTTTTATGCCCTAAAACTCGTAGATAGTAAATGTACCTTTTGATCGAACATGAATAAAATGATGTATTATTCATTTATCTGTGTTTGTATTATGCAATCTTGTCTTATTAACCCTAATCCAATAAACTAAACATCCCAGGCTAATAGAATGAGGCTTGAACTAGTATGTAGGGACATACGGGGATCAATGTTCAAGATTTAGCCTAAAGGGTCTATAGTATAGGGATGAGGCTGGGTACCTTATCTTGGTGACACTATGGATACGACCCGCTTTGTATTATGATACAAACATAATGATCCAACGCTTTCATGTAATTGACATGTGAGTGGGGGTATCCTATGCAATGAGTTTGCATAAGATCGGACCGCAAAATAGTTAACCACTAACTGTAACACCGTTAGTTAGCTTGGTTTCTATTTCACTAGGATGACCTAGGCAACTTAGTCTAAATCCTGAGTGGATTATGACTCCTGTCCGTGAGGGATTGTCCTTTGATTTGTACGGGTGAGAGTGGCCTGCACGTCGACTCAAAAAGCCTACCATTTTGGGGACAAGACCGAGTGGGGAGCTGGGAACATAGTCACACAAGATGGAATTCACTCCTTCCCAACTCTAGGGTAAGTAGAGGTGTGTTCCCTTAAGTGGTGTCTCTCGGTCTTGAACAATGGGCCCTACCCTTTCTAAGGCACGAGAGGGACTTCTGTTTGTTGGTTAGACCTCAAACAGGTTGTTCATTAGAGGAGCACTGGTACTTAAGGACAAAGAGGTAGTCCAGGGGTAAAACGATAATTTGACCTAGCTGGGGTACGAACACACGTGAAGGGCTGACTTGTTGTTGATGGTCAATATCCGTGGACACAGAAATATATCTGCAGTGAGAAGAGTGCAATTATGGTTCTATAGTGGAGTGAACCACAATTAACGAACATTGATTAACTTGGTTAATGAGTTTAGCCAATTAATCTCATATCGTTGGAGCTTCTGATCTATAGGTCCATAAGGTCCCACCGATAACTCATTTAGGGTGTTGAGATAAATTTCTAAGGGAAAATTGAATATTCGAAAGGGTTCCAATATAAAGTTAAAATATGAATTTGATTCATATTAAAACTATAGGCTATAGTTAATGCACATTTGATGTACATTAATACTATAGTTTATATGAGAGAGATATAGTTAAATATGTGATATTTAATTATAATATTAATTAATTGGAGAATTAATTAATTATTGCTTTAAGTTAATTTAATTTCATAAAAATTATAGGTTATGTGGGATATTTATATAAAAGTGTTTTATATAAATAATAATATTAAATTAATTGTTAATTTAATAAATTAATTAATTATTAATTTTGATTATTAATTTGATTTTTATCAGTTGTTTCAACTGATTAAAAAATCAGTCTTCCCACTTACCTGGTGTTACGCGTGAAAAGGAGGGTTTTTAGGAGTGGGAAGTTTATTCATCCGTTGAATAACCTCCTCACTGAAAACCCTAATGCAATCTCACGCAAGTTACTCTCTCTCTCACACTTCTTCTGATCTTCTTGCTCTCTCTCTCGTTTACAAAGAAAAGAAATCACTCAAAATCCCTTGGAAACTCTTGCTCCCACAAGCATCCTCTTCCAATTACCCAATGAGAATACCGGTGCAACACTTGTGGTGGAGTTCGTGCAGAAAATTGCAGCAAAAAGGATCACATTAGCTTGCTATTTGTCTGAGATTTGGCAACAAATTTGGTGATTTTCGATGAAGAACGTCCACGAAAGTGAGTAATTTGGTTCTTGATGAATAGGGTTTATATATCTAGATTAGATCTAGGTTTATTTTCAATATTAGCATGTTTTATAATGTTTTTCCAGCAAGTATTATGTTTGTTTTTACTGCTGTGAAATATTTGCCAATGTATCGTTGTTTAAAATTGAGTTAGGTCTCTGAAATCTTCCTATGCCTAGGGCTTTTATCCCTACAGAATTGACGTTCCTCTATAGGCGACACATGAAATTGATGTGTCTAATATATGCATGAAATTGATGTATATCTCAATAATTAAAAAGTTTACAAAGAAATAATTTTAGAGCCACTAAAATGTGATTATTATTTATTTTAAAAGCATGTCAAGGCGTGACCCAATCTCAACAGTAGGGTCACTTACTGAGTATTTTAAATACTCATTATGTTCTAAAAATATTTTCCAGGTAAAGGCAAAGGCGCACTGGGCGATCGATTGGGCTTGTTGGATTGGCCATGGGAGACTAGAGAGCATGTTTTCTCGTTTACGTTTCCGCACTCAAAGTTATTTTAAGTTTCTCAATTGGTCTATGTTTTATTTAAAACTTTAGAGGCCACAAAATATTTTGTTTAGATTTAAATTTCAAGACTTGTGATTTTGTATTTATTATGGGATCCCAATTATCAATTATTTTTTAAGTTTTGTTGGTCTCGTTTTACTTTAAATAAATGTTTTTCAAATGTTTGTGGGCCTCTATAGTCTGCATGAGTATTGAACCCAATTAGTTTTATTCTAGGAGTCGGGTTCTTACATGTTGGGTTTGATTTAAAGGAAATTGAGGCGGCTGAAATTGTTTGGATTGAAAGGAGCAAAGAAGGTTGCAAGTTTTGATTTAGGTTTTGGGGAGGACGAACAGGGGTAGTAATTGGGGGATTTTGAGGTTGATTGTTAAGAGGGGTAACGACATGGGTTGGAATTAGGGTGCTGGGAGTAATGACTGGAGTATCTTGTTGTTCAGAAGACTGTCTAGAGGAAGAACCTTCTTCAATGGCCATTTTTTAAGAAAATATGAGCTTTAAAGCTCTGATACCATACAGAAATACAAAGATGGATGAGAGAATTCAATATATTGAGAATAAGATTTCTTGTCTGAATATTACAGCAGCAAGGTACTGAATAAATAACAACAATAATAGCCAGATGGAACAACATGAGAGGCTGGCCAAAATAACAGACTTTACACACGAAAAATAGAAAAATAGACCAACAAACTTAATGATAAAAGACTTTTTATCACAATGAAACCATCCCATGCATTTGTCCATTTTGTATTGACACCGTTGTACGGGGTGGAGAGACCTTAAGGGGTCGTTTGTTTGGAGGAAATTGAGATCGCCTAAAATTTTGCATGTTTTGATAACTATGTTTGTTTTTGTAGGAAAATTTATAAGAATTTTGATGTCTGGAAATATTTAGATAATCGTGTTTTGTTTTTGTTTTGCAGAACATATGTGATGTATTGTCCCAATGATACTCTTGCCTATCTTCAGATAATTTATAGATTAAGTTAATACAATTTGAATGTATGTAACCAGCTTTTTGTCTTTAATAATTTAATCTTTTTACTTTTACCAACATCATATATATGTGAATTGTATATGTTATTTTGTAAAGCAACTTAATTTTTCCAAAGCGAGCATAGCTCAGTGGTAATTGACATTTACCTTCGACCAAGAGGTCAAAGGTTTGAATCTCCCACCCCAAATGTTGTTGAACTCGGGAAAAAAAAAAACAAAATGGCTCCTAAAAAGATTAATCAATCCCTTAGTTGATAGCAAATATGGGATTCACAAAGAAAAAGAAAGGCGTTAGTAGAAAGAGGCCCTAGACCTTTGTAGAGACAAATGTAGACAAATGTTTTAGGGGAATACCTACGTAACTATAAGCTCCCCAGACTATTTTAGAAGGTGTCAGTAAATTTCCTTTTTTTTTTTTAAAATGCAGCAAAACATTGTTGTTGCATAGTTGTGGCACCATTACATATCCATAACAAAGATTCTCTATATTATTAGGGGGTCATTAAACTATCTTAGAAGTTGTCAATACAAAAAAATAAGGGATCGTCTGGAAAACTATTTTGATGATGTAAATTATCAAAAGATGAAATACGCCTTATATGGTTGTCAAATTTTTTAACATTGCAAATCCTAGTGTATGACGACCTAAAAAAACATATTTAGATCACATTCCTAAGGGTAGTATTTGTAGGTATGCATGGAAGTTAAATTTTAGTGTACCTAATAATTAGAAATGAACGATAAATTCACTTTAGATTACTAAGGCCTCGTTTGATAACCATTCTCCTAATTTCCTTACTAA
Source organism: Luffa aegyptiaca (assembly GCA_017139565.1). Lineage (NCBI taxonomy): Eukaryota > Viridiplantae > Streptophyta > Magnoliopsida > Cucurbitales > Cucurbitaceae > Luffa > Luffa aegyptiaca. Next base: position 36,525,244 of record CM029400.1, read on the forward strand.
TGACGATCTTCATCTTTGTGAATGATACATATTTGAATTCTTTGCCAAATTCAAAAAACAAAAACAAGTTTTTGAAAACTACTTTTTTTAGTTTTCAAACTTATCTGGTTTTTTAAAACATGGAAGAAGGTATATGAAAAAAAAAAAAAACTTATGGATGGGAGTAGTGTTTATAAGTTTAATTTTCAAAAAGCAAAAACCAAATGGCTATCAAACGAAGTCTAAGCAATTATATTTTGTTGTCATACAATCAAGATTCTATGATCAATTGAGTGATTTGGTTGTTGGTTGTTTGGGAGGTGGAGGCACTCTACTATGTGTGTCAAGTTGGACATGCACAAGTAGAGATGTGTCCTATCTCTTTATTAAGATAGCCCATTAGTTATTCTTTTCATTTGTATTTGTATCTTGGCCCATTTGTGATAGGCCCATTATTTTAGCCCAATCCCTCTCATTATTTCAGTGTGTATTAGGGCAGATGATGAAGATTCTGGAAGCGGTTTATTTTCTTTGATAATTTTTGCAAGAGTTTTTTTATCCCCAGGCCTTTATATATGGCATGAACAGTGTACTCTCCATATATGAATGCATAAGGTTTTTCTCCTGCAATTTGGTGTTCTCTTTTTCTTTCTTTTTCATTATGCCTTATGCAAATTTATGATGGTTTCAGAGCTTAAGTCTAACGACTAAGCATCTGCCCTATTTTTTTTTTTTTTTTGAAAATATGTCTTCTCAAAGTGGTACAAGCGCAGCGATGGAGGAATCCTCTGCTTCTTCTCAAATATTTGGCCCTGGTAACAAAGTTTCGATAGTGAAACTTATTGATGATAACTTTCTTTTATGGAAATTCCAGATTCACTTTGCCCTAGAGGGTTACGATTTGGAATGCTATTTGCATGATGATCCTCCGGCTCAGTATCTCCAACCCCCTTCTGATTCAACAACGGGAGACGACTCTTCGGTAGTGAAAACTCTGAATCCAGCCTATGCAAAATGCAAACATTAGGACAAAATAATTTCATCGTGGCTTGTTGGTTCAATGTCGGAGGATATTTTCCATCAAATGCTTCACTGTGGTCCTGCGAAGGAGATTTGGGACTGTCTTGCTCAAATCTTCTCCTCTCGAAATCTTGCCCAAGTGATGAAAATCAAAACTAAACTTCAAACTATCCAGAAGGGAGGTATGTCTCTAAAAGAGTATTTCGCAAAAATACAACATGTTGATGCGTTATCTTCTGTTGGTAAAACCGTTGAAGTCGAGGATCATATTTTGTATATTCTAAATGGTCTTGGGTCTGATTATGAATTGATGGTTTCTTTTATTTCGGCTAAGGTAGGCCCTCAATCGGTCCATGAGGTTATGGCCCTCTTGTTCACACAAGAGAATAGGATTGAGAGTAAACTTGCCCATACTGATACTTCTCTACCATCTGTTAATCTCTCTGTTTAGTCTAAATCGGTTGATAATGACACTCCTAAGTCTAATCCGCCTTCATTTCCTCCGTCGTTTAGTTGTGGTAATAGAGGTCGAGGAGGTGGTAGATCTAATCGTGGAGGCAGAACTTGGAACAATCGGAACAGAGTTCAAGGCCAACTGTGTGGAAAATTCAATCACACTACTGCGAAGTGCTATTTTCGCTATACTCCTCCCACTGCTCCTCCCAATCCAGGTTCATTTATTCCTTCTTACAATAATTTTAATCGATCTCCTTCGTTTCCTCAGATGAATGTTATGCTCATTGCTCCTGATATTAACCACGACACTTCTTGGTACCCTGATTCTGGTGCCACAAACCATCTCACTCATAATTTTGGTAATCTCACCGTTGGAACTGAGTATGGTGGTGCGAATCAAGTCCATGTGGGAAATGGAGCAGGTTTGCCTATACTTAATTTTGGCTATTCCTCTTTTTCTTCTCCTTTATGTTCTGATCGTATGTTCTATTTACATAATCTTCTTCATGTTCCTTCAATCACTAAAAATATGATCAGTGTAAGTCAATTTGCGCATGATAATGGTGTTTATTTTGAATTTCATCCAACATTATGCTATGTGAAGGATCAAGTGTCTGGTCGGGTTCTGCTCCAAGGGACTCTCCATGAAGGGCTTTATCGATTTAATGTCTCTATCTCTCGACAATCCCCTAAAAAACCAGCGGTTCAAGCTCTTCATTCCAGCACCACTGTTCCATTCAGTTCGACTTATCCTTTTGTCTTCTCTGTTTCTACTTGTTCTGATTTAGATGTTTGGCATAAGCGTCTAGGCCATCCAAGTTTATCTACTATTAAACATGTGTTACGGTTGTTTAAACCTGCTATGTCTATAAACAATACGAAATTTCAATTATGTGATGCTTGTACTATGGCTAAATCTCACTCTCTTCCTTACTCTCCTTTGTCTACCATTTACACTGCTCCTCTTCAGTTAGTTGTGTCTGACTTATGGGGACCCACTTATATTCCTTCTTTCAATGGGTATAGATACTATGTTTGTTTTGTTGATGTCTTTAGTAGATATACGTGGATCTACTTCTTGAAATCCAAATCGGATGCTCTTACTGCCTTTGTGAAATTTAAAAATCACATTGAAAAACTTCTTAACTTACCCATTGTTCAGTTTCAATCCGATAATGGTGGAGAGTTTCTTGCTTTCATACCTTTTTTAGATTCTCATGGTATAACACATAGGTTTTCCTGTCCTCATACATCCCAACAAAATGGGATTGCTGAACGTAAACACAGGCACATGGTCGTGTTTATGTCTCCAGAAATGTTATCTTCAATGAATCAATTTTTCCTTTTGCAAATTCTTCTACTCCTGTGGTGACTAAATCTTCCTCATCTATTTCCTTACCTACCATTGGTTCTATTTTACCAACTTCCCTTACTTCTAATCCCCCTACAGAGTTAAGTATGGCTCTTGCTCCAATTCCCAGCACACCTGCTTCCCCATCTCCAGGTCCTTTGGTTGAGGTTGCTCAAGATATGCCATCTCCGGATCCTTCACCTTCTCCTATACCATCTCATCCTCAACCGGTCATTCAGAACACACATCATATGATCACTCTAGGCAAGAGTGGTATTTTTAAACCCAAAGCTCTTATTTCTGTCTCTATCTCTGATTATAATAATATTGAGCCTCCGAATGTAAAGGAAGCTTTAAAATCTTCTCACTGGCGTAAAGCTATGCAAGAAGAGTTTGATGCTATACAAACAAATGAAACATGGGAGTTGGTTCCTCCATCGAATGACAAGAAAGTTATTGGATGTAAATGAGTTTTTCGAATAAAACCAAACTCGGATGGATCCATCTCTCGCTATAAAGCTCGATTGGTGGCCAAAGGTTTTCATCAAACGACTGATATTGATTATGATGAAACCTTTAGTCCCGTGGTTAAACCAGTCACCATTCGAGTTTTGCTCACTCTTGCTCTCACCTATGGATGGAATATTCGTCAAATTGATGTCAATAATGCTTTTTTACATGGGAAACTAACTGAATCTGTTTTTATGGAGTAGCCCACGGGTTTTAAAGTTGCAGGTATAAAAAATATGGTTTTTAGGCTCAATAAGGCTCTTTATGGTCTCAAACAAGCGCCAAGAGCATGGTATGATCGCTTAAGCCATTTTCTTCGATCTCTTGGTTTTATCACATCTAAAGCTGATGCCTCTCTTATGCTTAAACACACTGCTCATTCTTGTTGCTATGTGCTAATATATGTTGATGACATTATTGTTATGGGGAGCAATTCTTCTGAAGTTGAAAGTTTGATATCTTCTCTGAATACTCAGTTTTCATTAAAAGATTTGGGGAAATTGAGCTACTTTTTAGGTCTTGAAGTTTCCTATCCTCCATCTGGAGGTATGTTTCTCTGCCAATCTTCATACATTTCAAAAATTTTATCTCGGACAAGTATGTCTGATGCTCATTCTATTGCTACCCCTATTGTTAGTGGCTCTATTCTTTCTGCTCAACAAGGTGAGTCCTTCAATGATCTTTTTCTATATAGAAGTATTGTTGGCGCTCTTCAATATGTTACCATGACTAGACTCGAGATTTCATATAGTGTTAATAAAGCATGTCAATTCATGCATTCTCCTAAGGAAACTCACTGGAAATTGGTTAAAACGGATTTTACGATACTTGAAAGGATCTATCAATTGTGGGCTCCTTCTTAAACCATCTCATACCCTGTCTCTTGTTGGGTTTGCTGATGTTGACTGGGCATCGGACCCTGATGATCGCAAGTCAACTACTGGTTTTTGTGTATTTTTTTGGTAACAACTTGATTACTTGGGGATCTAAGAAACAAAGTACCATATCTCGTTCAAGTACTGAAGCCGAATATCGTAGCCTTGCTACCATTGCTGCTGAACTTATATGGATTAAATCCTTGTTTAATGACTTGCATATTTGTTTACCTAAGCCCCCTCTAATTTGGTGTGATAACTTAAGAGTTGTTCATCTTAGTGCTAATCCTATTATGCATTCTAAGACTAAACATGTTGAGCTTGATATTTATTTTGTGCGAGATCGTGTGCTCCAAGGGAAGCTGCTTATACAACACCTTCCAGCTCATGAAGAGGTTGCAGACATTCTTACAAAATCGTTACCGGCATCAACTTTTAATCAACTTAAATTCAAGCTCAATGTTCATGATGCCACTGCCATTGGCTTGAGGGGGGTATTAAGATAGCCCATTAGTTATTCTTTTCATTTGTATTTGTATCTTGGCCCATTTGTGATAAGCCCATTATTTCAGCCCAATCCCTCTCGTTATTTCAGTGTGTATTAGGGCAGATGATGAAGATTCTGGAAGCGGTTTATTTTCTCTGATAATTTTTGCAAGAGTTTTTTATCCCCAAGCCTTTATATATGGCATGAACAGTGTACTCTCCATATATGAATGTATAGGGTTTTTCTCCTGCAATTTGGTGTTCTCTTTTTCTTTTTTTTTCATTATGCCTTATGCAAATTTATGACTCTTTAAGTTATGTTGAATGGATTAATATGATTGATAACACTCAAGTTTTATCTGTGATAGTTTGAGTATAATTTATCATTGGCAGATTGAGAACTGTCGTTATACCATGCCAACTTCCATATCCTATTGCAATTTAACTAGTCTATGAGAATATTATAAATAAACCTATGGAGGGCTATAGTGATCACAAATATACAAAAACACTAGTGAATTTAGACTTCCTCTTTCGGCCTGTCTATTACAAAAATTCCCTCCACATCAATTATTCTATACTTTGTTCCCTCATTGTACTCCACATAAAGAAAGGTACAAAACATCATCTCGTGAATATAAATTAATATAAATTATTCATGAATATTTAATATTTGATTTATATGTCATAGTTTATACATAAACAATCTAACAAAATCATTACCAAAACACACCTACCATTAATCTAAACAAAACCCCTCAATTATTTTCTCAAACACATGGTCCTTGATTATTCCTTTAACTTATATGATTAAAACAACACTGGCATCCACTATACTTACCACAAAGTTAATTCCTTTCCAAAATAACCAAGAGGTTTTCAAAAGGATCACGTTCATATTCTTCAAAATGGGCTTAGTCAGGAGCACTACCGTAAAAGTTAATTAAATAAAAATCTCAACTTTAGCATTTAAAATATGGCCACCAAATATATGTGTATAAATTATTGTAGCTTTTGGGTTGCGACAAAGGATATTTGGTAGTTAAAGCCCATTTCACATTTTTCTTTTTCTTTTTTTTTTCGTTTCTTTCTTTGAAGTTTCGTTCTGGATATGAAGATGAAATCTTGGTTTTTTCAGCAACTATTTTTCATTGGATGGCTTTTTGAACCAACCCACATTCGAGTAAGCGACAAACGGTGTCGATTCTTCGCGTCCCACTTGATTTACTTTTACGCAACTTTGTGTCATGTAATCATTAGTTGTACATGAATTCCATTGTTCTTTTTCTTGTTTTTTTTTTTATTTTAAGGAAAAATAAATAAAGTCAGATTTGTGTGTCTTTGTTGTCTTCAAGCTGTACTTTCTCTTTCGATGTATCTAGCCAGTATCCTTGTCATGTAATCGAGTAATTTCTTATTGAAATATAGTATAATGGGATTTAACTAGATAGCCAATTTTTTTCTTTTGTGTAAGTTGATGTCCAAAAACTTTTTGCTTTGTAAATTAAACGAGAGGGGTTGTAGATTGTTCGATTAACATCGGCGAGGGACTTTAACAATCAAGTTAAGAAACTATTGTGGGACATGAATTGTAAATTTAATAAAGTAAGGATTAGAATGAGTTAAAAACATATTTGATCCTATGAAACAATGGGTTTTGCAAGTAATCAGTTTGAATGTAGGGTATGTTTTGTTATGGAAGGTAGTGAAGATCTCGTCCAAATCATGTGACTAAGAAAGCTATTGAATGATACGAGAGTTCTATAATTAACCAAACAATTTTGGTTATTTGGGAGGCATATCAACCTAATCCAAATATTCGATAGTTAGATGATCCATGTATAGTTAGGGTCCGTTTGGAATACATTCTAATTTAAATGTTTTTCAAGAATGCATTTTTGTAAAAACATTTGGTATAAAAATGTTTAGAATTTAAACACTCATATGTTTGGTTACATTTCCTTATATGTGTTTTTATACACAAGTTATTGTATACTAAAGATTTTTTTTAAAAAAAAATTGTTTCAAGTGTTTCTCTCAAAATGATTTATTTATCAATCTCATTTTCTAATAAGTCATTTTTAGTGGTTGCCAAACACTAGAATTTTTTCAAAATGAATTTTTTTTCAAAATTAAACACTTGAAAAGTTAAACCAAACACACCCTTAATTAAGAGTAGAACAAATTTACAACGAGAATAATTATATTATGACCTAATATTCTAAGTCATGAAACTTTCCTAGTTAGAAAGGCATCTCTAACAAGGGATTTTTTTAGAAAAGTAAACAAAAAAAATGAAAGAAATTAGAAGAAAAAAAAAGTTCTACAAAAAGTATTTAAAAAATTGGGGTGTTGCGCCTCTAGAAGAAGCGCGACACCCCTTAGGGGTGAGGCGCGACACACCACCGTGTCTTTTTTCTTTTTTTTTTTTTTTAATTTTTTAATTTTATTATTATTATAATTAAATTAAATTTATTTTATTTAATGATCAAGTTTTTTTTTTGATGATTTATTTTTTTAAAAAAATTAAAGTTTGAATTTTTTTAATATATATATTTATAGTTTACATGTTTTGAAGTTTGCATTTTTTTTTTGTTTATATCACTTTTTTTTAATACAAAACACCAAATATTAAATTCAACTAATGCTATGAAAATATTTTTCGAAAATTGTATATTTGTTTCACGAATTTTTTTATAAAACTTTATGTGGTTTTGGGAGAAAATTATTTTCTTCATTTCATTACCCAAAATACAAGAAGATATATACATCATAAAAATACATAAAAGGAAACTATAAAGATAGAATAAAATCTAATCTAAATAAGGAAAAACATAAATTTAAAATTGAAATAATCTACACTCCCCCTCAAGCTGGATTGTATATAGTGTACAAGCCAAGCTTGGAGTTGAATCCTTCAAAGCTTGTTCTTGGTAATGCTTTGGTGAGAATGTCGGCAACTTGATGACGAGATGGAACATAGTTTAGTTCCACTATTCTACTGTTGACCTTTTCAAATATGAAATGTCGATCTATCTCTATATGCTTTGTTCTGTCATGATGAACAGGATTCTTTGCAATACTGAGGGCTGCTTGACTATCACAAAACAATTTTACTGAGTTCTGAGTATCAATTTTCAACTCTGTCAAAAGTTTCTGAATCCATATTCCTTCACATATTCCCAAAGCAAGCGCTCTGTATTCAGCTTCTGCACTGCTTCTTGCTACAACAGCTTGTTTTTTACTTCTCCAAGTGACCAAGTTACCCCAAACATATGAGCAATAGCCCGTCATAGATTTTCGGTCAGTTAATTCTCCAGCCCAACTAGCATCAGTGTAGAGTTCTACAAGTCTGTTTGAAGATTTTTTGAACAATAAACCATGACCTGGAGTGCCTTTCAAGTATTTCAGAATTCTGTTCACAGCTCCAAGATGACGTTCATTTGGATTGTTCATATACTGGCTAACAACGCTAACAGAGTATGCTATGTCTGGTCTGGTATGAGATAGATAAATTAACTTTCCCACAAGTCTTTGATACATGCCCTTGTCAACTGGGACAACATCTTCACTTTGATGTAAAACTAGATTTGGATCCATGGGTGTTTCTGCAGGTCTACACCCAAGATTTCCTGTCTCCTTTAATAAATCTAGGATGTACTTTCTCTGAGAAATTACAATACCATTATTGGATCGTGCCACTTCCATGCCTAGAAAATATCTCAAGTTTCCCAGATCTTTGATTTCAAACTCAGTTGCAAGCATCTTTTTCAGGTTGAGGATCTCCTCTAAATCATTCCCTGTAATGATGATGTCATCTACATATACAATCAAAATTGCAGTTTTGTTATTTGAGGATTTCACAAACAAGGTATGATCAGCTTGACATTGATAATAGCCACTTTTAATCAGTGTTTTAGTGAATCTGTCAAACCAAGCACGTGGAGATTGTTTTAATCCATATAGAGACTTTTTTAACTTACACACCAAGTTGCTATTAGACTTGTCTTCCATTCCGGGGGGAATTTGCATGTAAACTTCTTCTTCGAGATCACCATTCAAGAATGCATTTTTGACATCAAGTTGGTGAAGGGGCCAATCTTGGTTCACAGCTAGAGACAATAGAACACGTACAGTATTCAGTTTCGCAACAGGGGCAAAGGTTTCTTGGTAATCTATACCGTATGACTGAGTAAAACCCTTCGCAACAAGCCTAGCTTTAAACCGTTCCACGCTGCCATCACATTTGTATTTGACAGTGAAAATCCATTTGCAACCAACTGGATTCTTTCCATGAGGAAGTTTTGTAAGAGTCCATGTTCCATTGCTTTCAAGAGCTTTGATTTCTTCATCCACTGCCTTTTTCCATTTCGGATCTTTGAGTGCGTCCTGAATGGTTTGTGGAATGTGAATATTGTCTAACTGAGTCACAAAAGCTTTATAAGTAGGAAGCAATTTGCCATATGCAACATATTTTTCAATGGGATGACTAGTGCAACTTCTAACACCTTTTCTCTGAGCAATTGGTAGGGTCAGATCATCAATTACAGGTGCCATAACGGTGATGTTCTCGTCAGTGGAATTTAGTGATGATGAATCTGGTTCAGGTGGTTGGCATTCTTGGTTTTGCATGGTAGCCTCTTTTCTTCTTGTATAAACAATAGGTGTGCGAGTTTGTGGGACTTCGACTTCAGAAATACTAGACTCAGAAATAGGTGGCTCGTTTATGGTAGGGGTTAAGACCTCATTTATGATGGGAATAGTAGGGATGACAGAATAAGGCTCAACATCCAAAAGCTCAAATTCTTGTATATTCTCCCCCTGAATTTGAGACTTGGTAAAGAAAGGATGATTTTCAAAGAATGTAACATCCATGGACGTGTACGTTTTTCTAGTGATAGGTGAATAACATCTGTACCCCTTTTTATGGGATGCATAACCTAGAAAAATGCACTTGATGGATTTTGGATCAAGTTTGGACTTGTGAGGAGAATGGTTATGAACGAAGGAAGAACAACCAAACACCCGAAGGGGTAAATTTGAGGAAAGGTTTTGGAATTGAGGGTGAATTTGGAGAAGGACATCTCGAGGGGATTTAAAAGCGAGGACACGACTAGGCAACCGATTGATAAGAAAGGTTGCAGTGAGAATGGCTTCCCCCCAAAAATGGGTAGGAACATTAGTAGAAAACATGAGAGAACGAGCTACCTCAAGAAGATGTCTATTTTTCCGTTCAGCAATCCCATTTTGTTGTGGAGTGTCCACACATGAACTAGTATGAACAATACCATGAGATGAGAGATATGTACCAAGAATCGAGTTGAAATAGTCTCGAGCATTGTCTGTTCGGAGAACTTGAATTTTACTTTCAAACTGAGTAGAGATCATAGCATGAAAAGAACGGAAAAGATTTGGTGTTTCAGATTTGTCCTTCATTAGAAATGTCCAAGTCATCCTGGTATGGTCATCAATAAAGGTGAGGAACCATCGTGCTCCTGATATATTTTTCACTCTAGAAGGCCCCCAAATATCACTATGAATAAGTGAAAACGGTTTTGAAGATTTATAGGGCACACTAGGATAAACATTTCTTGTGTGTTTAGATAATTGACAAGTTTCACACTGGAAGAAGCACGACTTTTTATTGATAAATAAATCAGGAAACAACTTTTCAAGGTACATGAAATTTGGATGACCAAGGCGTAAATGCCATAACATGACTTGACTTTCAATTGACAAGGACTCTGACTTGGAGACAAAACTAACAGACTGAGAAGAAAACTTAGAACTAGAACTGAAGACGGAACTTGAAGGCCACTTTTCTTGAAGAAGATAGAGGCCACCATGTTGCTTAGCACTGCCAATCACCTTCCCCGAATCCACCTCCTGAAATTCACACAAGTTTGAGTAAAAATTAGAAATGCAGTTCGAATCGCCAGTAAGTTTGCTAACTGAAATCAAATTGAAGTTCAACTTAGGAACATAAAGCACTTTAGAGAGAACGAGATCATTTGTCAACTTTATTGACCCTGTCCCTGTAACTTCAGAGAGAGATCCATCAGCTATTCGAACTGATGAATAGCCAGGTTGGAATTTGAACTGGTGGAATAAGGAAATGTCGCCGGTCATATGGTCTGATGCTCCAGAATCAAATTGAAGTTCAAATCGCCAGAATAGGTCGTAAATCATACAACCGGGTTTCAATAGCCAATAGAGCAGATGAGTTCTCTGAGCTAGAATAGGTGTCACGGGTTGCATCCCATATCTCTTTTGCTGTTTTGAACAATAGAAAGTTCTCTCCAACCTCTGGAGTCATAGAGTTTAGTAGCCAAGACATGACCAAATGATCATCAATTTTCCACGATCGAAACTTCGGGTCTGTAGCATCCGGTGCAGGGGTATCACCAGTTAGATGACCATCTTTACCACGGCCACAGATATATATGAAGACTGATTGATTCCATTGAAGAAAATTGTGACCTTGAAGTTTATGATTAGTCACAATTTGAGGAGAGGAATCGTGAGATTGAGAGGAGTTTTCATAACTGACACTTGCTAACCCATGTTTCGCCATTTGAAATCGCTGAAGGCCTCGAACAACCAAATAGCCAAATCTGAAAAACAAGCAGACCAAAAACCGAGCAACAAAACTGAGCAAAATCGGCCCTGAAGAGGAGAGAAACCACGGTGGGAGGTGCGGTGCGGCCGGATCTGGGCAGCGGAGATGGAGAGAGCACCGTGAGAGGAGGCGGCGCTCGCGCTGGGATTCGGGCTGCACGGTTCGTGCCGCTGCAGGGGCTAGACGGCGGAGAAGTGTCGCGGCGCCAGGGAGAAGAAGGCGAGCGACGAGCGGCGGAAGAAGGCGAGCGACGAGCTGCGAACGGACGGCGAGCAACGAGCTGCGAACGGGCGGCGAGCAACGAGCTGCGAACGGGCGGCGAGCGACGAGCGAACGGAACGAGCTCGCCGGAGAAGAAACGCCGAAGGGTTGCCGGAAGGAGAGCTCGCCGGTGAAGTCTGACGGCTAGGGTTAGGGTTAGGGTTTTAATTTGAGAGTGGCTCTGATACCATGTGGTTTTGGGAGAAAATTATTTTCTTCATTTCATTACCCAAAATACAAGAAGATATATACATCATAAAAATACATAAAAGGAAACTATAAAGATAGAATAAAATCTAATCTAAATAAGGAAAAACATAAATTTAAAATTGAAATAATCTACACTTTATATAGTTAAAACATAATTAAATTGATGTATACATAGAAAACACAATTACGTTTTAAAAACTACAAAAATTATGGTCTATGGGCTCCTTTAGCCCATTAATTTCAAATTTGTCTGAATCTTTTAATTTTATCATTGATAAGATTTCATGCATTAATTCAATTTTTACTCTTCCCTAAATTCCCTTATTTAATTTTTTTCAAAAAAAAAAAATTCCCTTATTTAATTTTGATATTCTAATAAATATTTATTTTTTTTCATGAACCAACCGGTTATCAAATTTGGTAACTCCTATTTTATCAATTTATTTTAGTATTACTTTTTTTATATTAAACAATATTCCATTTCTGTTTTTTTTCCTAATTACCTTTAGCGATTTCATTTTCGCTTTGTTTCCAATTTTAGTCAACTTCTGTTTTTTCCAAACTCATTTCTTTTCTATCAACCGGTAAGGGCAAATACGTAAATGGGCTTCTTAAACTCCTTTAATATCCAGTTGTGAGTTGACATAAATGTAAAATTATAACAAATTAAAATGGACACTTTTGGAATAAATGGGTTATTATTGGCCCATTTGTGTAGTTACCCCTCCAAAACTAGTCATCTTAAAACATTTCCAATTCAATTGCAAGTACAATTAATTTAATAATTGATAATCAATTCACTAATAAGTTGTCATAAGTCTTTTAGCAATATCATTCTCAAGTTAAACATATTTGAGATTTTAAAAAATGATAACAAAACAAATTGAGAGCTTTTATTTCAAATTTATTATTGTTAGAAAGAACTATTAACATATTTTAAAACACTTATTAACTTTATCTCAATAATTAGATTATCAATTTCTATACAAACAATTTTTTTTTTCTTTTTCATTTTAAGAAGGATCATTGTTGACTAGTAATTTTAGTAAACTATATAATTAATTTAGATTAGTGATTCATTGCATTGTATTATAAATCCATATATGTTTTTTTTTTCAAAAAAAAAATAAATAAATCCATATATGTTTATTTTAAATGCAAGTAAAAATAAGTATTATTTTAAATGCAATAATGCAAGTAAAAAATCCATATACTTATTTTTACATTAATTGTACTTGAAATTGAACTGGAGATGTTTAAGGATGATTAGTTTTTAAAACGTAATTGTGTTTTCTATGTATACATAAATTTAATTGTGTTTTAACTATATAAAGTTTAATCGAAAAATTCGTGAAAATAATGTACACTTTTCGAAAAATCTATTCGTAATATTAGTTGAATTTAATATGACATAAAAAAAAATGCAAACTTCAAGACATGTAAATTATCAATATAAATATATATTAAAAAAATGCATACTTTAAAATTAAAAAAAAAAATTAGTCATTACAAAAAAACATAATCATTAAACAAAATAAATTTAATTTAATTTAATTCAATATTATAATAATAATAATAATAATAGTAATAATATTGTTTTTTTTAAACAAAAAAAAAAAAAAAGATGGTGGGGTGGTGTCGCACCTCTTCGAGACGCGCGACACCCCAATTTTCTAAATAGTTTCAGGAGAACTACGCAGAAAGATTAAATTTTCACATTATTAAAAGTGATAATTACTTTTGTTGATATTTTTCCTATTAAGAACTAAATTGTTACAAATATTAAACCACACAGACTATATTGTTACATACTGAAAGTTCAGACACTTGATCATTGTCAATTAAAATGTACAACCAATATGTTTATTTGTCAAAGTTCTGAGGCTAAATAATTAATCAGTACTTCAGTAAGTATAGGATTAATAATTTTTTTAACTTGTAATTTCGATAGTATAGTGTTATTGGTAATTCTGGACCACTCCGAAATTCAAGAACTAAGTAGGACAACACAACACCAACGCGAAGACACGATTGAGAGGCAGACCCCGAAGGAGAGGCAAACCGAAGGGATTGGGCCAAACTTGGCCCAACCCCCATTGGTCGTGGCCGACCCTCGGTCCACTTACGTGGGTCGAGCTTTACCCCCTCCCGCTTGGCTTCTTGTGTCCCTATTGAGCCTAGTTCAACTTGGTTTAGCCCCGAATCATCTCCAAATGCCTAGAAACCCTAAAACAGGAAAAAATATATATATAAACCCTTCTTCAAGGTTGAAGAAGGGATCCTGAACTCTACTCTCTGGACTCTCTCTTCTTCCTCTAACTTTTTGGTCTTGCTCATCTTCCTTCTGCTTTATGACTTAAGCATAGGAGGCAGTGTGGCAAGCACCACACCGGTGTGCGGGTTTACCTTGTCTTGTAGGCCACGTCTTCCCTCTCTCAAACAAATTTACCGTTGGTGGCACGTGAAGGTCATGTCAGTTTTCCCTGTCTGGATTTTGGCATCAACAATTGGCGTCATCTGTGGAGAAGAAAGCTTGCTAGTAAGATTTTCACATCGGTTATCTGACGAGTAATAGGATGGAGAAGAAAAACCAGAATCCAACACACAGAACCTTCAGAAAATAAACGTCTTCCGTAGAAATCATGAGATGAGAATGACGTGCAGAGGTCGTCAAGACAAACAGGCCAGGGAGCTGAGGTAGAGGAGAAGAGGCCTTGGAGCCGAGGCCGAGGAGAAGAGGCTGACGAAAAAGTTGTTGCCTTTGAGGATAAGGTGAGTGGAATAAATCGGAGTTTGTGTAGGATATTTGGTATCTTGGATAAACCAGGTCCTAGCACCAAAATCCATGGGGAGGAGTTAATTATAGATCCAAGGAAGGGGAAGGAGCTAATCGAATACGTTGAAGAGTCGGCGACAAGATCGAAGGAAAAGAAGACTAACAGCACCAACAAGGTCGGAGGGCTCAAACCTATAAATCGCACGATACTGAGGAACCCAAAACCAAGCGCGCATAAGGGACGCGACCACACTGTTCCGACATGTAGTAGTAGCTGCAAAACAGACTTGAGAAACCTGATTGAGGAAAAGCGCAGGATGGCTGAGGCAGCCTCAGCCGAAGCCAAGAATGATAACCCTCTCTAGAAGACTGAGCTCTGAACACATTGAAGGAGCTCATAAGTTACCAAGTGAACCTACATAAATCAAAAGATTGTGAAAGACAAGACTTAGAAGACCTGATCGACCAAGTTGATCCACCCTTCACAGATGAAGTCATGAAAGCCGAGGTGCCCCAGAAGTTCAAGGTACCCACATTCAAGTTGTATGATGGAAAGAAAAACTCTCGTACAACACCTAGCTGCCTACAGGACATGGATGGACTTCCACGGCGTTTCAGATGTAATCAGGTGTCGAGCCTTCTCTTTCACTTTAACAGGGTCAACAAAGCAATGGTTTCAGAGATTGCAATGGAGATCCACCAGTTCTTTCAAAGAGCTAGCCCGTGCATTCGTCACATAGTTCATGGGAGCCAGGGAACAGCGCAAACCTCACATCAACCTCCTAACTGTCAAACAATAGCCAGGTGAGAGTTTGCGTGATTATATAACACGTTTTAAGAAGGAAGCACTACAGGTTGATGGATACAGTGAGGGAGCAATCCTGATAGCCATAACAGCAGGACTGAAGGACGAGAGGCTACTTAATTCGATAGGCAAGAGACAACCTCACACTTATGCTGAGTTTTACAGAGCACAGAAGTACATGAGTGCAGAGGAGTTGCTTAGATCGAAGAATTTAGAACACAAGAGGTATTCTTCATTCGACCGAGACCAGAAGAAGAATAAAAGACAGCAGACAGACGAAAGTGGTCGAGGCCGAGCCGACCCTAGCCATGGCCGAGGGCGACCAGACGAGGAAAACTACACAAGAAAGTTTGAAAAGCATACTCCTACCTCAATCCCACAGGAGAAAATCTTGATGGAAATTCGGAATACGAACCTCCTTAACATACCTAGAAAGCTGAAGTCAAATCTTGACAAAAGAGACAAAGGCTAGTATTGCCTCTTCCATCGAGATCATGGACATTCAACTAGGAACTGCATTCAACTGAAGGACGAAATTGAAGCACTGGTTCGGAATGAGTATCTGAAGGAGTTCACCCCTAAGGTCGAGGCTGACCAGAGATGGTTGAGGCCGATCAGAGATGACCTAAGCAAAGAAGATGATGGACAACCTCTAGAAATCTGTTGAGGGTCGAAACCGACTCTTCTATGGCCGAGGTCGAGGCTGACCCTCCTATGGCCAAGGTATAAATCGAGCCTGACCATACTTCATGTTAGGGTCGAGGATAGCATTCTTGAAAACATACCGTGTCTGAGCTTAGGAAAATCTAGTCTTTTACTTATTGCATTTTTGTTATTTAATTAGAGTATTGTCGGTCATTTTACTTTTAGTAGATAGGCGTAGATGTTTTCTTTTTTGTTTTTCCATTCAAGGCTGGATTTTCTCTCCGTATAAATAGTGTCTCCAAATCTTCAAGGCAAAGACCACTGCCGCTAATTCCAAGTCATGGGTCGGGTAGTTCTTCTCATAATCCTTCAGCTGACGAGACGCACAAGCAATGACCTTACCATGCTGCATTAACACACAACCCAGTCCCTTCCTTGTAGCATCACTGTAAATGACAAATTCTCCTGAACCATCAGGTACTGTAAGTACTGGTGCTGAAACAAGTCTTTGCTTAAGCTCTTGGAGCTTGCCTCACAAGCTTCATTCCACACGAATGGGGTACCCTTTCGAGTCAACTGAGTTAGAGGTGCGGCTATACTGGAAAAACCTTGCACAAAACGACGGTAATAGCCTGCTAACCCCAAGAAACTCCGAATCTCGCTGACTGAAGTGGGTCGAGACCAATTGGTCACTGCCTCTATTTTGGCTGGATCTACTGTGACGCCTTCCTTCGACACCACGTGCCCTAAGAAGGAAACTCGTTGTAGCCAAAACTCACATTTAGAGAATTTGGCATACAACTTGTTCGTTCTTAAGGTGATTAGAACTCTCCTGAGATGATCCTCATGTTCCTCTTCTGTCTTGGAGTAGATAAGAATGTTGTCGATAAAAAAAATCACAAATGAATCCAGGAATTCCTTGAATACCCTGTTCATCAAGTCCATGAAAACTGTGGGAGCATTAGTGAGCCCAAAGGACATCACAGTAAATTCGTAATGCCCATACCTGGTTCGGAAAGCTGTCTTGGGTATATCGTCCTCTCTAATCCTCAACTGATGATAACCTGACCGTAGATCTATTTTAGAAAACACTGCTGCACCTTGAAGCTGATCAAAGAGGTCATCAATCCTGGGCAGAGGGTATCTGTTCTTTATTGTCACTTTGTTCAGCTCCCGGTAGTCGATGCACAAACGCATTGTCCCATCCTTCTTTTTCACAAATAAAACTGGAGCACCCCACGACGAAACGCTGGGGCGTATATAACCTTTGTCCAACAGCTCCTGAATCTGGACCTTAAGCTCTTTCAATTCCGCTGGAGCCATCCTGTATGGAGCTTTAGAAATCGGATTAGTCCTTGGCTCAAGCTCAATGCATAAGTCAACCTCACGTGCTGGCGGTAGTCCTGTCAGATCCTCAGGAAATACATCTGTGAATTCCCTCACTACCGGTATCGAGGTCATTGATGTCTCGATTTTCCTTGTGTCAACCACGCTAGCCAACAAGCCCCAGGCTCCTTGGCTAATCAATTTTCTCGCCTTCATTGCAGAGACCACTTTAGGAGCACCTTTGATCATCGACCCTTTAAACTTGAAGCTTGCCTCTGACGGAGGGTTGAAGATCACCTCCTTACGATAACAGTCTATGTTGGCATAATTAGAAGCCAACCATTCCATTCCCAAAATAACGTCAAAATCACTCATATCAAGGGCGATCAATGTCACATCCATTGATCGATCAGACACTAACATTTGGCAGGCTTTCACCGCTTCACTAGCTAGTAATGTTACCCCCGCAGGGGTTGAGACTGACAAAACATAGCCCAGCGGCTCTAGTTCTAGGTTGGCTTGACTTACAAATGATGCAGAAATAAAAGAATGCGTCGAACCCGAATCAAACAACACCAAAGCATAATGGCCGAGGATAGGGATGGTACCTGTCACTACTGCATTAAGGTCCTCGGCCTCTCGTCGGGTGGTGGCAAATATCTTGCCCTGATGTTGTGCTGGTCTCGCCCCAGATGCCTGATTTGAACTGGACGGCTGGTCGGCATAATTAGCTTTCTTCTGATTACAATTCGGAGCAATATGCCCTTCCCGACCACACTTGAAACAAACACGGGTCCCTGCCAAACAACGACCCCAGTGGTACTTCCTACAGGTCTGACATAATGGCCTATCCTGATTAGGCCCTGACTGATTCTGTGCTCTCTGTCGATGGTCCTAGGGCGGACCTCGTCTGGGGTAACGGTGACCCCTCTGTGTGTTCGAGCTCATCTGATCGTACCTTCGCTTATGACCTGAAGAAGTTTCTGAAGAGACAGCTGACGGTCGTCGATCAATCAGCTGTGGCACCCTAACTGCCGTGGCATAGTCTGGGGGTTCATGGGCTGCCACACTGCCCTGAATCTCTTCCTTTAAGCCTGCGATGAAACGTTCCACCTTATCAGCCTCTACAGCTACCAGGGCAGGGGCAAACCGAGACAGTCTGGCAAACTCTGTCTCGTACTCCTCTACGGTTCGGTTTCTCTGCGTAAGAGCCACGAACTCTGATTGCTTCTTGAATCGGGAGGCGGCAGGGTAATATTTCCGAAAGAACTCCCCCCTGAACTGAGCCCATGTGACAGGTCCGTTGCTGACGTCTATAGTCCTTTCAATCGATTGCCACCAAATCAGGGCGTTATCTCGTAATAGGAACACGGCGCAGTACACTTTCTGGTCCTCCGGGCAGTTCATGTGGCGAAAAACAGTCTCGATGGAGGACAACCACAACTCTGCTACCGTGGGGTCCCTTGAGGCTCCATCGAACGGACAGGGGTCCCACTTCCTGAAATCTCTTAGGCACCTAGCCTCTCGTGATAGGGCGGCTTCGTTGTTCTGAGCCGCTTGGGCCTGTCGCCCTGCAAGCACGCCCGCAACTGCAGCCTGAACTGCGGTCTGAACTATTGCCTGAATATCCACCGTGACAGGTCCTACCGCAGGCCCCGGCTGTCCACCCGGCTGTTCCACTTGTGGGTTTTCTGGTAGATCTCCTTCTTGCTCCACAGGTGGCACGACTTGCTCAGGGGCTGTACGACCCCTACCACGACCTCTTCCTCGACCTCTTCCACGTCCTTGTGCTCGGGGAGGCATGATCTATTTCACAAAAGTCTTTTATCATCTTACTAAACAAGCTCGATTCCTTTAAACCATTCATTGATAACAAACAATCGTTCATACTTTTCCACAACATGAGACTTTTCGAATACATATAACATTTGCAGGCTACAAATAAACAAACGTGTACCTGGAGTGACCGGATGCTTGCTGATAAGCCATGGATATACCTAAGGTTTACGATGTAAACCAGTCTACAGAACCTATAACCTAGAGCTCTGATACCAACTGTAACGACCCTACTTTTCATGCCTAGATCCTAAGGCCGTTACTACATGCATTTCATTCTACTTCTAAGATCAGCGAGGAAATATCATTTAAGGAAAACATACTTAGAAATTTTGCGAAACTTTTCAGTCTGGGATCCCAGTTAAAACAACACAAAGAACACTTTAGCCATTCACACAAAAACTTAAGGCGGAATAAATCTTAAATCATTCGCAATACAAGTTCAAAGGGAGAATTTTCAAAACATAAAATGCGGAAGACTATCCTAAAGGAGGTCCATGGCTCAGTAGCTCTCCGTCACGCGTCCTGTACACCTTTACCTCTACCTGCAGTTGTATGAAAGGGAAAAGAATGAGTATTTAAGAAAATACTCAGTAAGTAGCAATCAAGGTTTTAACATTTTATTCGAGTTAAGGGCCTAAGGGATTGGTCATCTCATTCTCATTCATTTCATTTCATTTCATTTCATTCATCTGTAGTTCGGGTCTCGTGTTCAATTAGTACACCTATATATATATATAAGTTTGCCAACTCACTGATAGTGCACAAGTGGGAGTTTTGGGAGGTCTCTACTCCTACTGATGGTAGATGGCACCCAGTCAGTGGAGCTAAGTCTCATCCCTCAAGGCACTAATGGGCGCGTAGCGCTTTAAACTACCATTTCACTAGTGGGGCGTTCATGGGTTTAAGTCAGGAATTAACTTCCACAGTTAGTAAATGGCACCTAGACTGCGAAGCCAAGACCCGCCCATTAAGCCCCTCATTTCAGTCTATTACATCTCAGTCCTAGGTGTTTAATTGACACGACCCTCTTGTAAGGCGCTAGCCTATTCCTTTCCTTTTCTTAATCCTTTTCCCTTTAGGACCCCTTAACACTTACTAATCTTTAACCGCAACCTATTTAACACAATCGATTTTCTTTTCCTAGATTACTGACAGGCTAACTGATATGCACCTTCCCAACTCAGTCATATTACAAGAATAAGAAATGGAGGCGACAACCGACACTCCTAATCCTGAAACCACTCGTATGCTACCGAAAATTCGGCAGCATAACGGCATGCATATGGGGAACCCAAATTTTCCTATTCACCTGAAAGGGGAAATTAACACTTCTACGATTCAGATTATCCAACCACACAAGCTGCAAGGCACCACAATTTGCTAAAAGCCAGAGCGAGATAGACCCCGCATCCACAACCATTCAGATACGCAGAACAACCAAACCATACAATCGAGCATGCTTCCAAAACAACTAAGAAATACAATTCCACCCCAAAACAGTATCAGACATGCTAAAGAAAACTCAACCTCCATGTCGCAACGTGTTTTACAATGCAATAACTATTAACCGCATAGAAATCCAAAACGAGTCCAAGGTTCACAATTTAACTCATGCTAGCAGGCTAATCCCTCAAAGAACTAGATCAAAAGCTCAGGCTAGGCGTTTATCAAAACCCATAACAAGCAACAGGGACTAAACTTGCAGATAAAAATCCAAAAGCTACTTACATTCCAAGGGGCAACTTAAGGTTTAAGTCCAACTCATGCTATAGTAAACCATACTCAATTTAAATGAGTTTAAAGCAGAGAATTTATTCCAACAGCTACTTACGTTAAGGCTAACTCAACATGCTACAACTAACCTTAACATTTTCATGCTATCCTCTTGCTAGCATAGTGACATAAAGATTACATAGGTCCAAAGCATACGACATAAACCAAAAAAAAACTACTTACATTAGCCCAACAAATCCTTGATCGACTTCTACCCAATTTTCCTTTAAATTCCAAGACTTCAAGCAACCAAGCAGAAACTTAGCTTGCTGTCCAGGCTCTCAAATCCACCTAAATCCAACAATTTAGTCACCAAATGCAATGGGCATCTTAAATTCAATAGCCAAAATCAATGGGTATTCATCTAACACACATAAATCATTCCAAAACTTGACTTAATACACTTACCCAATGACGAACTCGCTCAAAGAGGCTGAAAATTTCGAACGACGACGACGAATAGATCTGAAAGGCGACGACAACGGCTCGTGGTGGCTGCAACAACTTGCACAGTGGCGGCGACGACTTGCAGATCGACGGCAGCTCGTGTGTGGCGGCGATGAGTCGACAACTCGCTGCAATGGGGTTGCGACGCGCGGCGTGTGGGGTGAGAGAGGACCGAGAGGGAACGAGATTTACCGCCAGCGGCGGCGACGTCAAATGGGGGCGGCGGCGCGATGGGTCTGCTACAAACGTGAGAGAGTGGCTGAGAGAGAGAAAGAGAGAGAGAGAGAGCAATACTGGCGGCGGCTCGCGGCGCGACGACGGGCGGTGGAGTGCGGCGGCGGCGGCGTCAGCGGTGAGCTGCAGGCGGCGGCACGGACGGAGGCGGCAGCGTGCAGATGAGAGAGAGAGATTGTCGAGAGAGGGAGAGAGCGGGGGTGCGTGAGAGGGAGAGAGAGTGTTCAGATTTTTTTTTTTTTTTTTAAAAGGTCACTTTGACCGAAAAATTGGGGGGAAAGTTTCCCCCCACTCCCCCTTTGACCGGGCAGTAAAGCCCACTTCTTTTTCCTCTTTTTTTTTTTTTCTTTAAAAAAGCTTGCCGTTACATCATACTAACCTTAAAAGAACTTTCGTCCTCGAAAGTTGCTAGTACTGGAACAACTCTGGATACTTGGCCATCATTTCATCTTCTCTCTCCCACGTTGCCTCTTCAGACAAATGGTTTCGCCACAGGACCTTCACGAGAGCTATCTCGCGATTGCGAAGGACCTTCACCTCTCTGTCAAGGATTAGCACAGGTTCCTCCTCATAAGACAAGTTCTCGCTCAAATGCAAAGGTTCGAAGTCCACCCTGTGGGTTGGATTTGCCAAATACTTCCGCAGCATGGAGACATGGAAAACGTTGTGTACCGCCGAAAGAGAAGGCGGCAACGCTAGACGATAAGCTACCGGACCAATCCGTTCTAGAATTTCAAACGGACCAATGAAACGTGGACTGAGCTTGCCTTTCCTTCCAAACCTTAATACTCCTTTCATTGGAGCTACCTTCAAGAAAACGTGATCACCCACGTCAAACTCTAAATCTCATCTCCTTGTATCAGCATAACTCTTCTGTCGGCTTTGGGCTGTTAACATCCGCGATCTGATCGTACGAATAGCCTCACTGGAGGCTTGAATCAATTCAGGTCCCAACAACTGACGTTCTCCGACCTCATCCCAATAAACAGGGGACCTGCATCTCTTCCCATAGAGGGCTTCAAACGGTGACATACCGATGGTTGCTTGATAACTATTGTTATAAGCAAATTCCATTAAGTGCAGGTGTGCATCCCAACTACCTGAGAAATCCAAGACACATGCTCGCAACATATCCTCTAGAGTTTGGTTCAATCGCTCAGTTTGACCATCTGTCTGAGGGTGAAAAGCTGTACTGAAACGTAACTGAGTACCCAAGGCTCTTGCAGACTCCTCCAGAAGTTAGAAGTGAACCGAGGGTCTCTATCTGACACGATTGATACCGGCACACCATGGAGCTTGACTATCTCTGTCATATATAACTGTGCCCACTTTTCAACAGTGTAAGTAGGCTTCCCAGGGAGAAAATGTGCTGACTTAGTGAGTCTGTCGATAATGACCCAAATCACAGTGTAACCCTTGACCGTTCTAGGCAATCCTGTAATGAAGTCCATAGATATATGCTCCCACTTCCACTCTGGGACACTCAACGGCTGTAACAATCCCGCTGGTTTCTGTCTCGGGGCCTTCACTTGTTGGCAAACAAGGCATTTACTGACAAAATCCACTATCTCTCTTTTCATGCCCTGCCACCAGTAATACTGTTTTAAATCATGGTACATCTTCGTACTTCCTGGATGGATCGAGAAAGGTGAACTATGTGCCTCTACTAATAATTCTTGTTTGAGATCGGCATTCCCAGGTACGCATAAGCGACCTTGGTAACACAAGCCGAGGTCTGAAGATAAGGAAAACTCGTTCACCTGCCCCGCCTCTACTTGACTGCGTTCAACAACAAGGTCAGGGTCATTTGGTTGTTCATCTATGATCCTCTGTCTCAAGCTCGACTTAACTGTCAACTGAGCTAGGCGTGCTGTAACTTCGCCCACTGCAATCATAATCTCTGCACGTTCCAAGTCATCCAATATATGAGCCTGAGTAGTAATCAAAGCAGACGCATGAGCAGTCTTCCTACTGAGGGCATCTGCAACCACATTTGCCTTGCCCGGGTGGTACTGGATGTCACAATCATAATCTTTCACTAACTCTAACCATCTCCGCTGCCTCATATTCAACTCTTTCTGAGTGAAGAGGTATTTCAAACTTTTGTGGTCCGTGAAGATTTGGATTTTCTCTCCGTATAAATAGTGTCTCCAAATCTTCAAGGCAAAGACCACTGCCGCTAATTCCAAGTCATGGGTCGGGTAGTTCTTCTCATAATCCTTCAGCTGACGAGACGCACAAGCAATGACCTTACCATGCTGCATTAACACACAACCCAGTCCCTTCCTTGAAGCATCACTGTAAATGACAAATTCTCCTGAACCATCAGGTACTGTAAGTACTGGTGCTGAAACAAGTCTTTGCTTAAGCTCTTGGAGCTTGCCTCACAAGCTTCATTCCACACGAATGGGGTACCCTTTCGAGTCAACTGAGTTAGAGGTGCGGCTATACTGGAAAAACCTTGCACAAAACGACGGTAATAGCCTGCTAACCCCAAGAAACTCCGAATCTCGCTGACTGAAGTGGGTCGAGACCAATTGGTCACTGCCTCTATTTTGGCTGGATCTACTGTGACGCCTTCCTTCGACACCACGTGCCCTAAGAAGGAAACTCGTTGTAGCCAAAACTCACATTTAGAGAATTTGGCATACAACTTGTTCGTTCTTAAGGTGATTAGAACTCTCCTGAGATGATCCTCATGTTCCTCTTCTGTCTTGGAGTAGATAAGAATGTTGTCGATAAAAAAAATCACAAATGAATCCAGGAATTCCTTGAATACCCTGTTCATCAAGTCCATGAAAACTGTGGGAGCATTAGTGAGCCCAAAGGACATCACAGTAAATTCGTAATGCCCATACCTGGTTCGGAAAGCTGTCTTGGGTATATCGTCCTCTCTAATCCTCAACTGATGATAACCTGACCGTAGATCTATTTTAGAAAACACTGCTGCACCTTGAAGCTGATCAAAGAGGTCATCAATCCTGGGCAGAGGGTATCTGTTCTTTATTGTCACTTTGTTCAGCTCCCGGTAGTCGATGCACAAACGCATTGTCCCATCCTTCTTTTTCACAAATAAAACTGGAGCACCCCACGACGAAACGCTGGGGCGTATATAACCTTTGTCCAACAGCTCCTGAATTTGGACCTTAAGCTCTTTCAATTCCGCTGGAGCCATCCTGTATGGAGCTTTAGAAATCGGATTAGTCCTTGGCTCAAGCTCAATGCAGAAGTCAACCTCACGTGCTGGCGGTAGTCCTGTCAGATCCTCAGGAAATACATCTGTGAATTCCCTCACTACCGGTATCGAGGTCATTGATGTCTCGATTTTCCTTGTGTCAACCACGCTAGCCAACAAGCCCCAGGCTCCTTGGCTAATCAATTTTCTCGCCTTCATTGCAGAGACCACTTTAGGAGCACCTTTGATCATCGACCCTTTAAACTTGAAGCTTGCCTCTGACGGAGGGTTGAAGATCACCTCCTTACGATAACAGTCTATGTTGGCATAATTAGAAGCCAACCATTCCATTCCCAAAATAACGTCAAAATCACTCATATCAAGGGCGATCAATGTCACATCCATTGATCGATCAGACACTAACATTTGGCAGGCTTTCACCGCTTCACTAGCTAGTAATGTTACCCCCGCAGGGGTTGAGACTGACAAAACATAGCCCAGCGGCTCTAGTTCTAGGTTGGCTTGACTTACAAATGATGCAGAAATAAAAGAATGCGTCGAACCCGAATCAAACAACACCAAAGCATAATGGCCGAGGATAGGGATGGTACCTGTCACTACTGCATTAAGGTCCTCGGCCTCTCGTCGGGTGGTGGCAAATATCTTGCCCTGATGTTGTGCTGGTCTCGCCCCAGATGCCTGATTTGAACTGGACGGCTGGTCGGCATAATTAGCTTTCTTCTGATTACAATTCAGAGCAATATGCCCTTCCCGACCACACTTGAAACAAACACGGGTCCCTGCCAAACAACGACCCCAGTGGTACTTCCTACAGGTCTGACATAATGGCCTATCCTGATTAGGCCCTGACTGATTCTGTGCTCTCTGTCGATGGTCCTAGGGCGGACCTCGTCTGGGGTAACGGTGACCCCTCTGTGTGTTCGAGCTCATCTGATCGTACCTTCGCTTATGACCTGAAGAAGGTTCTGAAGAGACAGCTGACGGTCGTCGATCAATCAGCTGTGGCACCCTAACTGCCGTGGCATAGTCTGGGGGTTCATGGGCTGCCACACTGCCCTGAATCTCTTCCTTTAAGCCTGCGATGAAACGTTCCACCTTATCAGCCTCTACAGCTACCAGGGCAGGGGCAAACCGAGACAGTCTGGCAAACTCTGTCTCGTACTCCTCTACGGTTCGGTTTCTCTGCGTAAGAGCCACGAACTCTGATTGCTTCTTGAATCGGGAGGCGGCAGGGTAATATTTCCGAAAGAACTCCCCCCTGAACTGAGCCCATGTGACAGGTCCGTTGCTGACGTCTATAGTCCTTTCAATCGATTGCCACCAAATCAGGGCGTTATCTCGTAATAGGAACACGGCGCAGTACACTTTCTGGTCCTCCGGGCAGTTCATGTGGCGAAAAACAGTCTCGATGGAGGACAACCACAACTCTGCTACCGTGGGGTCCCTTGAGGCTCCATCGAACGGACAGGGGTCCCACTTCCTGAAATCTCTTAGGCACCTAGCCTCTCGTGATAGGGCGGCTTCGTTGTTCTGAGCCGCTTGGGCCTGTCGCCCTGCAAGCACGCCCGCAACTGCAGCCTGAACTGCGGTCTGAACTATTGCCTGAATATCCACCGTGACAGGTCCTACCGCAGGCCCCGGCTGTCCACCCGGCTGTTCCACTTGTGGGTTTTCTGGTAGATCTCCTTCTTGCTCCACAGGTGGCACGACTTGCTCAGGGGCTGTACGACCCCTACCACGACCTCTTCCTCGACCTCTTCCACGTCCTTGTGCTCGGGGAGGCATGATCTATTTCACAAAAGTCTTTTATCATCTTACTAAACAAGCTCGATTCCTTTAAACCATTCATTGATAACAAACAATCGTTCATACTTTTCCACAACATGAGACTTTTCGAATACATATAACATTTGCAGGCTACAAATAAACAAACGTGTACCTGGAGTGACCGGATGCTTGCTGATAAGCCATGGATATACCTAAGGTTTACGATGTAAACCAGTCTACAGAACCTATAACCTAGAGCTCTGATACCAACTGTAACGACCCTACTTTTCATGCCTAGATCCTAAGGCCGTTACTACATGCATTTCATTCTACTTCTAAGATCAGCGAGGAAATATCATTTAAGGAAAACATACTTAGAAATTTTGCGAAACTTTTCAGTCTGGGATCCCAGTTAAAACAACACAAAGAACACTTTAGCCATTCACACAAAAACTTAAGGCGGAATAAATCTTAAATCATTCGCAATACAAGTTCAAAGGGAGAATTTTCAAAACATAAAATGCGGAAGACTATCCTAAAGGAGGTCCATGGCTCAGTAGCTCTCCGTCACGCGTCCTGTACACCTTTACCTCTACCTGCAGTTGTATGAAAGGGAAAAGAATGAGTATTTAAGAAAATACTCAGTAAGTAGCAATCAAGGTTTTAACATTTTATTCGAGTTAAGGGCCTAAGGGATTGGTCATCTCATTCTCATTCATTTCATTTCATTTCATTTCATTCATCTGTAGTTCGGGTCTCGTGTTCAATTAGTACACCTATATATATATATAAGTTTGCCAACTCACTGATAGTGCACAAGTGGGAGTTTTGGGAGGTCTCTACTCCTACTGATGGTAGATGGCACCCAGTCAGTGGAGCTAAGTCTCATCCCTCAAGGCACTAATGGGCGCGTAGCGCTTTAAACTACCATTTCACTAGTGGGGCGTTCATGGGTTTAAGTCAGGAATTAACTTCCACAGTTAGTAAATGGCACCTAGACTGCGAAGCCAAGACCCGCCCATTAAGCCCCTCATTTCAGTCTATTACATCTCAGTCCTAGGTGTTTAATTGACACGACCCTCTTGTAAGGCGCTAGCCTATTCCTTTCCTTTTCTTAATCCTTTTCCCTTTAGGACCCCTTAACACTTACTAATCTTTAACCGCAACCTATTTAACACAATCGATTTTCTTTTCCTAGATTACTGACAGGCTAACTGATATGCACCTTCCCAACTCAGTCATATTACAAGAATAAGAAATGGAGGCGACAACCGACACTCCTAATCCTGAAACCACTCGTATGCTACCGAAAATTCGGCAGCATAACGGCATGCATATGGGGAACCCAAAATTTTCCTATTCACCTGAAAGGGGAAATTAACACTTCTACGATTCAGATTATCCAACCACACAAGCTGCAAGGCACCACAATTTGCTAAAAGCCAGAGCGAGATAGACCCCGCATCCACAACCATTCAGATACGCAGAACAACCAAACCATACAATCGAGCATGCTTCCAAAACAACTAAGAAATACAATTCCACCCCAAAACAGTATCAGACATGCTAAAGAAAACTCAACCTCCATGTCGCAACGTGTTTTACAATGCAATAACTATTAACCGCATAGAAATCCAAAACGAGTCCAAGGTTCACAATTTAACTCATGCTAGCAGGCTAATCCCTCAAAGAACTAGATCAAAAGCTCAGGCTAGGCGTTTATCAAAACCCATAACAAGCAACAGGGACTAAACTTGCAGATAAAAATCCAAAAGCTACTTACATTCCAAGGGGCAACTTAAGGTTTAAGTCCAACTCATGCTATAGTAAACCATACTCAATTTAAATGAGTTTAAAGTAGAGAATTTATTCCAACAGCTACTTACGTTAAGGCTAACTCAACATGCTACAACTAACCTTAACATTTTCATGCTATCCTCTTGCTAGCATAGTGACATAAAGATTACATGGGTCCAAAGCATACGACATAAACCAAAAAAAAACTACTTACATTAGCCCAACAAATCCTTGATCGACTTCTACCCAATTTTCCTTTAAATTCCAAGACTTCAAGCAACCAAGCAGAAACTTAGCTTGCTGTCCGGGCTCTCAAATCCACCTAAATCCAACAATTTAGTCACCAAACGCAATGGGCATCTTAAATTCAATAGCCAAAATCAATGGGTATTCATCTAACACACATAAATCATTCCAAAACTTGACTTAATACACTTACCCAATGACGAACTCGCTCAAAGAGGCTGAAAATTTCGAACGACAACGACGAACAGATCTGAAAGGCGACGACAACGGCTCGTGGCGGCTGCAACAACTTGCACAGTGGCGGCGACGACTTGCAGATCGACGGCAGCACGTGTGTGGCGGCGATGAGTCGACGACTCGCGGCAACGGGGTTGCGACGCGCGGCGTGTGGGGTGAGAGAAGACTGAGAGGGAACGAGATTTACCGGCAGCGGCGGCGACGTCAAATGGGGGTGGCGGCGCGATGGGTCTGCTACAAACGTGAGAGAGTGGCTGAGAGAGAGAAAGAGAGAGAGAGAGAGAGAGAGAGAGAGCAATACCGGCGGCGGCTCGCGGCGCGACGACGGGCGGTGGAGTGCGGCGGCGGCGGCGGCGTCGGCGGTGAGCTGCAGGCGGCGGCACGGACGGAGGCGGCAGCGTGCAGATGAGAGAGAGAGATTGCCGAGAGAGGGAGAGAGCGGGGGTGCGTGAGAGGGAGAGAGAGTGTTCATATTTTTTTTTTTTTTTTAAAAGGTCACTTTGACCGAAAAATTGGGAGGAAAGTTTCCCCTCGCTCCCCCTTTGACCAGGCAGTAAAGCCCACTTCTTTTTCCTCTTTTTTTTTTTTTTTTTTTAAAAAAGCTTGCCGTTACAATTTTTTTTCAGGTAAAGGCAAGGGCAGATGAAAGGCGATTGATGAGAATCTGATAGACAGCCATGAGAGGACTCGAGTTTCATATTTTATTTTTCTTTCGCTTAAGAACTCTGCTTTACTTTATTGATTTATAAATCTGTTCGAGAAATTTTCTAGAGGCCATGAATATTTATATTTTAGCAATTGTTTAAGAGTATTTAAAATCTTTAAATTTAGGGATCCCGAAATAAAGTTTTGTTTTAAAGTTTTTGTTTAAATTAGTGTTTATGTTTTCAAATTGTTATTGTTATTTTAAGAGGCCTCCAAAGCATGCATTGTCGTAACGGTCCCTTAAAGGCTTATTAAGAAGTCGGGTCGTTACATCTAGGTTGGGGGTGAATTAATAGAGCTAAATCTGTTTGTGTTTTACCTCTTCCTAAATTGCTTGTCGTCGTTGAATGCTATGTGCAAATGTCTTAACTTGATGGATATATTGTTGCAGGCCTAATCTATGAGTTCGGGTCTGATTTCGAGTTGAAAACGTGATAGTTCGAAGCAAAACCAGTAGCTAGCTTAGAGTAAGTTGATCGAGGAATTGAAGGCTAGCTGAATTTTAGATGAAATAATCAATTGGCTGTCAGCTTAGTTTTGGACCACTCATTTTCCGGATGGGTTATGTCTATTCGTTTGTCTCAACAACAAAAAAAAAAAAAAATTGGAATATGAAAAGTTTTTTTTAATATTAAATTAGTTGTTCTCTGTCTATTTAACTAACAATAATAATTTCTTGATAACTTATACCATTTAAAGTTAAGCAACTAAAAAACTAACGTTGCAAATTTTACAATAAAAGGTGACAATTTTGAATTTTATGAATTTACGTTTTTTTTATTTCATTTAACATTATTTAATAGAATATGAAAAGTTTTTTATTTATATAATTACTAGTTTTAAATTATATCTATTTTAAATAACAAAGATGGAATATGAAATTTTTTTTAATTATTAAATTAGTTTCTCTCTCTTTATTTAATTAACAATAATAATTTCTTAGTAACTCATACCATCTATATCTATAATCTATATTTTTAGACCAGAATATCCTTTTAAATTTCAGATAATTACATAATTAGTTTTCAAATTCCAAAATCAAATTTCGTAATTTAATATCTATATCTATACTATATTAAAAGGTCAGGATTCCTGAAAACACATTTTTAGACCAGAATACCCTTTTAAATTTCAGATAATTACGGCCCCGTTTGATAACCATTTGGTTTTTGGTTTTTGGTTTTTGAAAATTATGCTTGTTTTCTCTCAATTTTCCAACCATTGTTTTCATCTTTGTCAAGGGCACATTTGAATTCCTCGTCAAATTCCAAAAACAAAAACAAGTTTTTGAAAACTACTTCTTTTAGTTTTCAAAATTTGGTTTGGTTTTTGAAAACACGGAAAGAATGTATAAGGAAAACAAAGAAATTTGTAGGTGGAAATAGTGTTTATAGGCTTAATTTTCAAAAACCAAAAACCAAAAACCAAATAGTTATCAAACGGGGCCTACATAATTAGTTTTCAATTCCATAATCAAATTTCGTAATTTAATATCTGTACTATATTAAAAGGCCAAGATTCCTCAAAAACATTTTTAGACCAGAATACCCTTTTAAATTTCAGATAATTACATAATTAGTTTTCATATTCCAAAATCAAATTTCGTAATTTAATATTTATATCTATATATATCTATATCTATACTATATTAAAAGGCAGGATCCGTGAAAAACATTTTTAGACCATAATACCCCTTTAAATTTTAGATAATTACATTAGTAAAAATTTAATTAATTCTTCAATTATTCAAAATTTAAAATCTAATTAAATATTCAATTATTCAAAATCTAATCTAATCTAATACATTAAAAAATGTTGAATTGTCGTTTCTGAGATAGAGTGGGAGATTGAAATTTTATTTTTACTTAATTATTCAATTATTCAAAATCAAATTTGAATCAAATTAAAACGATTGAAGGATGTTGAATTGCAGATAGAGGGATAGATTGAAATTTTATTTACTAATTATTCAAAATCTAAATTAGTTTTCAATTTTTGAAATCAAATTTTGAATCGAATTTTTTAATATAATAAAATTCAAAAGAATATGTGATTTGATCAAAAAATCTAATCAAATTAGAATTTGAATCTAAATTCCCTCTATAAATTTTCCATCTTCTCTCATTCGTTTTCACATAAAAAACTATTCATCTCCTCCATTGTTCATTTCAGGTACCTCTCTTCGATTATAATTATAACGTTTTTGTTTAATTTTATCAATTCAATTAGAAAAATATCATTCTCAAATATTATTATATGTTATAGATCGACTTTAATTTTTTTTCCCTTAAAATTTATTTTCTTGGTCTAAAATTAGTTATCTCCTCCAATTGTTCATCTTTATTTTAGATTTTTCTTTTTTCTTTTTTGTTTTTTGTTAAATGTGTAACCACCATTGTTTAGATGTCATGTTTATGAACTATGTAAATATAAATTATTAAAGTAATGAAAATATATATATATATATATATATATATTGTTTTAGTTTAAATATAATTTCCTTTGAAACATACAAACTTCTGGAAACAAAATGCATCAATTAAGAATAAATCACTTTCTCCCATTGCCACTTTATTATGGAAACAGAACAAAATACAATGCTATATTCCCTAATTTATCTAAACCTACATGAAACGGAATTGGAACACTGTAAAATTTGTGGTTTGGATGGCTATAAAACGAACACCGATCAACAAATAAATAAAAAAAATATAATGTAAATACAACAAAAGAGATAGTGTTGAACTGAACAAGATAGATAATTACTCAACTTTTTCAAGGTTGGAGTTAAATAGAGTAAAATGGGAGAGGAGCGCAAGAGATAGTGAATGAGGAGAGAAAGAAAAAGTAGAGAAATAGTGGGTGATTAAAAAGAGGGAAATGGCCCAGGGAGAAATGTAGGAAGTGGTCGGAGTGGACAAAAGATAAAGAGAGAACAGAGAGAGAAAGAGAAATGGACTAAAATAGATCAAATTTTTATATTTTGATAGTTTGAGTGTTTAATTTTAAATTTATCGTATAGTTTGAGGGTTTAATTTTTACAAATAAGTTTTGACTTTATAAACCAATTTCTTTAACATGTATTTTTTATTATTATTTAGCATAATTATTGTTAATTACTTCATTTGCTATGATAAGTCACATATATATTATATTATATTGAAATTAATCATATTATAAAACAAAAAAAAATCATCATAGAAGTCGAAAAAACAAAACTAATATAAGAATGTATATACAATCTTAATTAATTTTACTTCATAATAACTTAGTCAAATTATTACACGTGCATCGCACGTGGTAAAAACCTAGTAATATTAAAAGGTCAGGATTTTTGAAAAACATTTTAAGACCAGAATACCCTTTTAAATTTCAGATAATTACATAATTAGTTTTCAAAATACATAATCAAATTAAATTCAAATGTTTTTTTTGTTCACATTTTGTGTCTATTGGGAAGGATTTTTATTTGAAAAAAAATGAAGTTTCTTAATTTTTTTTTCACGTGTTGTGTCTATGGGTGAGGATTTCGTTTTTTCAATTTTCAATTTTTTTTTTTAAAATCAGGTTTCCTTAAAATTTAATTTTCTCAATTAGATGTTTTTTTTTCATGTTTTGTAGGAAAGATTTCTGTTTTGTCAATTATATATATATATTTTTTTAAATCAAGTTTCTTTAAAATTTGATTTCTTCAATTTAAATTTTTGTTTCACATTTTGTGTCTATTGGGAAGGACTTTGATTTTTTCAATCTTCCTTTTAGGAAAATCATTTTTAAATTTAAATTTGTCAATTTAAAATTAAACATGATAATTTCATTCCAAATGATGGGAGATTCAAAATCTTAATTGGATAAGCATTGAATTGAATTCAAAATCCTGATGTCATGATTTTTTTTTGTGTATTATATTTTTTCAAACAATTTCTTAGATCTTTTATTTTTATATGTTAATTAGAGAACTCAAACCTCTTGACAAAGGTTGGAGGAGTGTAAGTGAAAATTCTCAATCCAACAATTCAAAATCAGAGAGGGGGATCCTGTAAGAATTATGAAATTGATTGTTATGGACAATGAAGTATTATATTACACGTTTTGTTATTTTCTCCATGTTTAACATATATAATTGCATATTTTTTAAAACAAATATCTTATATGCATAGTGCATGTGTTCAGGTCACTTTGTTCAATGAGCTCATTGATAAATTCAGTGAAAAACTTCAAAAGGATAAATCATATATGATCCATAACGGTAATAAAGAACCAGTAGATATTAGGTATCAAAATGTTCATGCAAAGATTGAGATCTCATTATCTTAGATGACTGAGATAGAAGAACTAGAAAGAGAAGTATACAACACAAAAAATCAAATATATACTATATTAAAAGGTTAGGATTCCTGAAAAACATTTTTAGACCAGAATACCCTTTTAAATTTTAGATAATTACATAATTAGTTTTCAAATTCCAGAATCAAATTTCGTAATTTAATATCTATACTATATTAAAAGGCCAGGATTCCTGAAAAACATTTTAAGACCAGAATACCCTTTTAAATTTCAGATAATTACATAATTAGTTTTCAAATTACAAAATCAAATTAAATTCAAATGTTTTTTTTGTTCACGTTTTGTGTCTACTGGGAAGGATTTTTATTTGTCAATTCTCTTTTTTTTTTTTAAAAAAAAAAATGAAGTTTCTTAAGTTTTTTTTTTTCACGTGTTGTGTCTATTGGGGAGGATTTCGATTTTTTCAATTTTTTTTTTTAAAATCAGGTTTCCTTAAAATTTAATTTTCTCAATTAGATGTTTTTTTTTCATGTTTTGTAGGAAGGATCTCTTTTTTGTCAATCTGATTATTTTTTTAAAACCGATATATATAAGAATCATTTAAAAAAAAGAGATTATGTTGATGGATAATAAGTACGTATTAAAATATGAATCGTTAGCTATATATTACTTAAACTTCTATAAGAATGTATAGAACTAATCTTAATTGGTTTTAAATTCATTTTAGTTCATAATATTTTCCTCAAATTATTACACGTGCAACGCACGTGGTAAAAACCTAGTATATTAAAAAGCTACAATTTTTAAAAAACTTTTTTAGACTATATTACCCTTTATCAAATCTTAAATTTACAGAGAATGTCATCTATACTTAATTTGTCATCTATACTTAATTATTAATAGTTATTAAATTATATAATTTATTTACATAATCACTAACTTTAATTATATATATATATATTTAGTTATAAAAAAACTTTAATTATATTTAATTTAATTAAAATAATAAGAGTTTTGGAATCTCATAAGTTTTACAATTTCAATAAATTATATATTTAATTTAAATCATAAATTATCACATAAAAGAATTTATTTTTCTCAAATTTACATGGACCATACTACCTCTTCTATTCTTAAATAATTAATTAAATAACAAATTTCACATACAATTTACATTAATTTAAAATATAATAACTCCATACATTATGAAAAACCTTTGAAATTAATTATTCAATAAGGAGTATTTATCAAAATAATAACAATAAATGCAATAAAATATTAATTTTTAACGAATACATTCTTTATAATCTTATATATATAAAGAATCATTCCTCAATATATATATATATATATATATATATATATATATATATATATATATATATATATATATTAGTATAAAATATTTAAAATTACAAACTTACTTTAAAAATCCTATTACCTTTAAATTTAATTAAATTACAAACATAATATTCTACGTTTAAATTAAACATGTGAATGATTATACAATTTATCTTCTTAAAAAAAGGGAAAAATACCTTTTTGGTCCCCGACTTTTGAGGGGTAGGTGTGTTTGGTCCCTGAGTTTTCAAAATAGACCTTTTTAGTCCCTCAGTTTTGAGAAATAGATTTAAAAAGTCCTTCAGGCTATTTTTATTAATTTTTTCAATTTTTATTATTGAATAATTTTAGAAAAAAAAAACTTCTCTCCCACTCTACCCCTCCCTCTCTCTCCTCTCTCCTCCATCCACGTTCTTTTCCGCTTCTTCATCTTTTCCCCCTTCTCCCCACCATCTTCGGCTTCCTTTCACCTTCTCTCTCTCAATATGCTGCAGCAACAGTAGTGGTGACAGCCCAGGATGTAACGCCCCTAATTTGAGATAAATTTCAAAATTCCTAAGTTGGAATTAATTTGGAATTTAGAGGGAAATTTTCAAAAAAAATTAAAGATTTGAAAATTAGTGGGAAAATAGGATTTATCTTGATCTTTGTGTTTCCTTAAAGGAAAAGGATGAAGGTGGCGTTTTTGTAAATATTTTGAAGTTTAAGTCAAGCCCAAGTCTTTTAAAAGCCACGCACGAAGCCCTAGGGAGCCATCTATCTCCATCTTCCTCTTCTTCTCTCCTTGGCATCCACGAATTTTTTTTCCATCTTCAACCTCTCTTCCCGTCGGCCAACAGACCTGAAGATCATCTCCGGCGCAACTCCTCTTCCGGCGGTGTAGCAACCCACGGCGGCGCGACATGCTGAAGGTTGTTCGCGGTGGTTGTTCGGCAAAGAAGGGGCAGTTCCGGCAGCAACGTCTTCTCCAGTTCGCAGGTCGGCGGTAACAACTTCGTTCTCTCTCTCTCCGTCTCTCTCTCTCTCTCGCGTTGGTTCAGCAGCAGCAACAGCAAAAGCAAACCTCCAACGCGCTTCTCTCCACAGCGGCGACAGTAGCTATACATTGGCGTTGCAGGTGGTCCGGCGGCAGCCACCGCAAGTAGCAGTTTTCCGGCGAGATTGCTTTAGTGGGTCTTTGGATTTCAACAAGAAAAGAGTGGGTAAGCGAGTTTTAGAATGGTTTTTGGCGAATTTATCATTTATTCTAGAATACCCATTAACTTTGGTCCTTGGATTTTTGGTGTTATGGGTAATTCCTATGTGGAAGGCAACCGTTTGGTTGAGATCGAGAGTGGCGTTGCTTGAGTTAGTTGGGATTCTAGATTGAGAATATTTAAGTCGAGGTAAGTGGCTTTACTGTTGAAAATTTTAAATTGGGTGCACGTGTTTGATTTTCCAAAATTTCTGTGCTTTATGAATTGTTTGATTATGTTTCCGTTTATGAAAATTATTGAAAGCATGAAATTTATTATTATTATTATTTGCAATTGTTAATGGTTGTAAAAATTGAGTTGGTGGTCTCTAAAAATTCCATTAAAGGAATGAGTTTAAAATTCCATTAAAGGAATGAGTTTAAATTATTTATGAGTTTTATAAGTGTACATGAAATTGATGTACATTCAGAGATGCCTACATAGGACTTAGAGACATGAAATTGATGTACCTAAGTCGAGGTTCGTGAAATTGACAACCTCGAGGTTTCGTGAAATTGACGGCCTCCGTAGGAGACACATGAAATTGATGTGTATAGGATATGCATGAAATTGATGTATATCATCTTTCATTAGTAAGTTAAAATAAAGATTAGAGCCACCAAAAAGATATTTGTTGTTGATTTTTAAAAATGTTTTTTTTTTAAAACGTGACACAACCTCAATAGTAGGGTCACTTACTGAGTATTTAAAATACTCATTCTTTTCAAAAATATTTTTTTCAGGTAAAGGCAAGGGCAGTGAAAGGCGATTGATGAGAATTCGATAAACAACCATGAGAGGACCTGAATTTCATATTTTTCTTCCGCTTTAAGAAGTCTGTTTTACTTTATTGATTTATAAATTTGTTTGAGAAATTTTCTAGAGGCCATGTACATTTATATTTTAGAAATTATTTAAAACTTTTAAAATTTAGGTATCCCGAATAAAAGTTTTGTTTTAAAGTTTTTGCTTAAATTATTGTTCATGTTTCAAAATATTTTTATTTAAAAATGCCTCCAAAGCATGCATTGTCGTAATGGTCCCGAAAATATTATTTAAGAAGTCGGGTCGTTACACAGGATATTCGTCTTCTTCCTCCTCCAGCCTCTTTCGCCAAATGGCCGATATGTCCTGTTTTGATTGGGATTGTAAGATTTCCCTGAATCCGAGATAGTGAGGAAGAGATGAGAAATCGGAGTAATTTTTTGGTCTCTTGAGTTTGGGGATTGGAAAAAAAATTATAGTGGAAAATGATGAAAAATGCTTGGAGATTTCTGAAGATTGATGGTGAGATTCAAATTGGATGGTTCTGGTAAATTTTTCTTTGAAAATGGCAAGGTTGAATTATAGAAAGGAAGAAGTAGATATTATTATTAGCTTAATTTTAAAAAACTAAAACTAAAAAGAGAATGATTATCCAACTGGCTCCTATATTTTGTTGCTATACCTATATGACAAACATGATTTGATAGATTAATTTCACATCCTACTGGCCAGATAACATGCTTCCAACATAACAAGAAATTGCAAATCAAATTTCAACAAGAGAAAACCAATGAAGTGAAGAAGGAAGAATGGTTGATCAATTGTTTTTTCCTTGGAACTATCGTGCTACAGCGCATTAAGAGGGAGGATGGGAGACTGGAGAGGAAAAAGAAACTATACAGGGGCGAAGAGAGAAGGGGAATAAACAGGGGCGAGAAGGGGGAAAACGCGAAGAAAATGGAAGTAGATAGGAGAGAAAAGATAAGAGAGATGAGAGAGAATGAGACAGAGAGGTGAGTTTTTTTCTTTTCTTTAAATCATTCAATATTAGAAATTAATAAAAAATATATTAATTTTACATAAAAAATTGAAAAAATTAATAAAAATAGTATGAGGGACCTTTTATACCTATCTCTCAAAACTGAGGGACTAAAAAGGTCTATTTTGAAAACTCAGGGACCGAATGCACCTACCCCTCAAAACTCAGGGACCAAAAAGGTATTTTTCCCTAAAAAAAAGATTATACAGTTTAATTAAAATTGTACAATTTATTATTATTTTTTTTTGGAAAGAAAAATTTGTACCAATTTTATTCTATTGAATTATTTAAAACAAATATAAAAACTAAACTTAATGCCAACAAAACTCATTTATTACCTTTTGTAAGTTTCAACGTGGGTAATTATTAGTAAATGGTTACTGTTGAAGGAGAAATTTGGACCAACCATAAATTGCCACGTCATTATTTAAAATTAATGACGAAATTACAAATAATTAAATTTGGGACCAATTATAAATTGACATGTGTCCCAAATTTAATTTGAAGACAAAGTTGACCAATTATAAATTTAAAGAGCCAAATTTCTATTTGATCAATTAATTAGAAAATAAATTATTTTGATCAAATTAATTAATTTGACCAATTAATTAACAAAATAATTAATTGGATCAAATTTGGGTCTTTTAAATATTTGGGTCATATGGTTTTGGGTCAAATATGAACCAAACCCAAGACTAAACAGTTGAGCCCAAGACCAATAAAGCCCAAGTCCAAGTTGTTAGGCCCAAAAGTCACCAGGGCCCATCCAGCGAGAACTCTATAAATAGAGTGGTTCTCCTCCATTTCAAGGGTTCAGAAATTCTAGACTCTCACAAAGACAAGAGTTCAGAAATTTAAAGCTCTCAAGCAGAACCAGAGAATTCAGAGAAACTCCACCAAGTCTGAAGACCGAAGACTCTCTGCAATTCATAATTTCAAGTGTTGAACACTTCTTAAAGACCAAACACTCTTCAAGACTTCAACACTCCTCAAAACTTCAACACTAATTGAAGATCAAAGACTCTTCAGGACATCAACACTTCTTGAAACCAAACACTCTTCAAGATTTCAACACTCCTTGAAGATCAAAGACTCTTCAGGACATCAACACTTCTTGAAGACCAAACACTCTTCAATATTTCAATGCTCCTTGAAGATCAAAGACTCTTCAGGACATCAACACTTCTTGAAGACTGAAGACTCCTTCAAGACTGGAAGACTTCAAGCTCCAAGAATCCATTGAAGCTTCAGACTCGAGATGAAGCGCTACAGCCCTCGAGTGAAACAGAATCACACACAAGAGAGAGAATCAGAGGATTAAAGTTAGAGATTGTACACCCACACGCATACAAACATCAATACAATATATTGTTTATTCCACGTGTCTCCATCTCTGAAGTTACGTGTGAACAAATTGGCACGCCCAGTGGGACAATCTCTACCTCTCATCTCTCTCTCTTATCTCAAAACACAAGTGTAAACATGTCGTTCAAGACTTCCTCAATGGTCACTGTCATGAACAAGTCTTACATCGGTTCTATTGCCCATTGTTGCTTCAATGAACTGACGTTGCAAGAAGATACAGCTTCTATCGTTGCAGGCCAAGAAACAACCTTGCAGGGGATATACTAATGACAAGTTTCTTGTTAAGTATAACTCTTTATTTGAACCTGATTCTGACGTAGTGACTGTCATGATGACTGAGATATGAACTATGGAAGAAAGAATGGTTGAGATGCAGGAACACATCAACACCTTGATGAAGGCGATTGAAGAAAAAGATTCTCAAATCGCGCAACTAAAGAGCCAAATTGAGAACCAACATATCGCCGAATCAAGTCAAACCCAAGTCATAAAAAATCATGACAAAGGAAAGTCTATAGTGCAAGATGATCAGCCACAGTGTTCTACTTCGATCGCTTCACTATCCATACAACAGCTCCAAGATATGATCACAAACTGTATCAGAGCTCAGTACGGTGGACCTACTCAAGATTCCCTCTTGTATTCCAAACCTTATACTAAGAGGATTGATAACTTAAGAACGCCAATCGGGTATCAGCCACCGAAATTTCAGCAGTTTGATGGAAAGGGCAATCCTAAACAACATATTGCCCACTTCGTTGAGACATGCAAGAACGCTGGTACTCGAGGGGACCTACTAGTCAAACAATTCGTTCGAACACTTAAAGGAAATGCGTTTGACTGGTACACTGACCTAGAACCTGAGTCGATAGACAGTTGGGAGGAACTCGAAAGAGAGTTTTTGAATCGCTTCTACAACACTAGACAAACCATTAGCATGTTCGAGCTCACCAACGCTAAACAACGAAAAGGTGAACTCGTTGTTAACTATATAAATCGCTAGAGAGCCATGAGTCTAGATTGCAAAGATCGCCTCATTGAACTCTCTTCCGTTGAGATGTGCATTCAAGGCATGCACTAGGAACTCCTCTACATCCTTAAAGGTATAAAGCCTCGCACCTTTGAAGATCTAGCAACTCGCGCCCACGATATGGAGCTAAGTATTGCTAGTCGAGAAAACCAAGACCTTCTACTCCCTAGCATGAGAAAAGAAGGAAGGAACGATGAAGAGACTATAGAAGAATCTATGGTTGTAAACACAACCCTTCCCAAGTCGTCTTCGAAAGAAAAGCGACAAACAAATGGAACGCATCACTTAACTTTAAAGGAAAGACAGAAGAAAATCTATCCTTTCCCTGATGCTTACATCCCTGATATGTTGGAACAACTACTGGAAGCGCAACTGTTGGAGCTTCCTAAGTGTAAACAACCAGAAGAGATGGAGAAAGTCAATGATCCCAAGTATTGCAAGTATCATCGAGTTATTGGTCATCCAGTGGAAAGATGTTTCGTCCTAAAGGACTTAATTCTAAAGCTAGCTATGGAAGGAAAAATTGAGCTCGACCTTGATGAAGTAGCTCAATCAAATCTTGCTACAATCAAAGAAAAGAGCAAGCATCAAAGAAAGAAGGATCTTAAGAAACTTCAACCCAAGAGGCAGAGAATTAAAAAGTTTTCTCAACCTCGACAACCGGTGACTGCGAAGGAACTCTTCTCCAAAACTTCCCGCAAAAAGGAAAAGGGAAACTTTGCAACTTCCTACTGCATCCATGCAGAAGAGGTTGACAGTTCTAAGAAGAGTGAACAAAGGACTTCCGTCTTCGATCGCATCAAGCCTTCAACTACTCGTCCTTCGGTATTCCAAAGAATGAGTATGGTCGCGACAACAGAAGAAAATCAATGTTCGGCGTCCACCTTCACTCGACCTTTAGCTTTTCAAAGGCTAAGTGTCTCCACATCAAAGAAAAGTCGATCTTCAACATCTGTCTTTGATCGCCTCAAAGTAACAGACGATCAACCCAAAAGAAAGATGGACAACTTGGAAGTGAAACTTTTCGATGAAGTAAACAGCAACAAAAAGCTTCATAGTAACATCCCGTCACATATGAAGAGGAGGTTCTCTGTTCTCATAAATACAGAAGGTTCCTTGAAGGTGAAACCAAATCTCATTATCTTGACCAATCCTATAAATGAAGGATCTGATCAAGACCATGATAAAGATAAGAGTTTTTAAAATGTAAAAGCTCCTTATTGCAAGAGCCTAACATGCATGATGCTCCTAGCCCACATGAGCTTAAAAGGTGAGTGCAAAAATTTTTGAACTACATTATGACTTGATCCCTTTTCGTCAAAGGGTACGTAGGCAGCTTAAAGAAAACTTTAAGTTCAGTCTCTACAAACAAAAAAAGAAGGTGCAACAAATATTGAAGCATGACAATACAAATTGAAGAAATTCTTCACTACTGGGGGCAACACAACAAATTGAAGTTGTACACCGTTATAAATGTGAAGCTACGAGTTGGATGAATAAAAGAAGACTTTATTCCTCCAAATTCAATGTCTCGCTAGCCTCAAGTTTGCTGTTTCACTCACCCTAAGTTCGTTGTTCCATCTTCATCAAGTTTGAAGGTTCTTGCATTGTACGCTACTACGTTGTTCCTTCTCTAAGTTCGAAGGTTCTCACGCGCTTCGCTGCAGTTCCTTCTCTCCAAGTTCGAAGGTTCTCATGCATTTCACTGTAGTTCCTTCTCTCCAAGTTCGAGGGTTCTTACATTGTTCGCTACTGAGTTGTTCCTTCTCCAAGTTCGAAGGTTTTGACATTGCGCTGCTTCGCTGTTTCTTATCCAAGTTTGAAGGTTCTAACGTTGCGCTGCTTCCTTCTCTAAGTTCGAAGGTTCTCATGCCACGCTGCTTCGTTGTTCCTTCTCCAAGTTTGAAGGTTCTCATACTGCGCTGCTATGCTGCTTCCTTCTCCAAGTTCGAAGGTTCTAGGGCTATGCTTCTGCGCTACTTCCTTCTTTAAGTTCGAAGGTTCCCACATTGTGCTGTTGTGCTACTGCCTTCTCCAAGTTCGAAGGTTCTGACGTTGCGCTGTTTCTCTATTCCTTCTCCAAGTTCGAAGGTTCTTATGTTGCTTCGTTGTTGTTCCTTCTTCAATTTCGAAGGTTCACGCGGCGCTGCTTCGTTGTTCCTTCTTCAAGTTCGAAGGTTCTGATGCTGCGCTGTTGCGCTGCTTCATTCTCAAAGTTTGAAAGTTCGCACGTTGTGTTGCTGTGCGCTGCTTCCTTCTCTCTCAAAGTTCTCACGCTGCTACGCTGTTTGTTATGCTAGTCTCTCCAAGTTCGAAGGGCGCTGCTACGCTGCCAGTCTCTCCAAGTTCGAAGGGCACTGCTACTCTGTTCGTCCCTTCTCTCTCCAAGTACAAAGGTTCTGACGATGCGCTGCTTCCTTCTCCAAGTTTGAAGGTCCTCATGCGCTATGCTACTGTTCCTTCTCCAAGTTCGAAGGTTTGCACGTGTTCTCATGTTGTTTCGCTATAGCTCCAGTTCCTTCCTCTAAGTTTGAAAGTTCTCACGCTGCTTCGTCGTAGTTCTTTCCTCCAAGTTCGAAGGTTCTCAGTTCCTTCTCTCCAAGTTTGAAGTTTCTCACGTTGCTTCGCTGCTGTTCCTTCTCCAAGTCTAAGTTCCTTCTCCAAGTTCGAAGGTTCTCGTGTCACGTCGCTTCGTTGTTCCTTCTCCAAGTTCGAAGGTTCTCATACTGCGTTGTTGCGCTACTACGCTGCTTCCTTCTCCAAGTTCGAAGGTTCTCAAGTGTTACATTATTCCGTTGTTGCTTCCTTCTCCAAGTTCGAAAGTTCTGCTTTGTTGTAGACGTTGCAGCAGTAAAGGAGCCCAAGTGGGAATGACATCATGTGTCCTTGGGTCGAGGGACATCGTAGCAACAAAAGTCCAAAGACGTCAATTGTCCTTATACTTATGCTGGAAGACGTTGCAGCTGTAAAGGAGCCCAAGTGGAAGAGACATCATGTGTCCTTGGGCTGGGGAACGTCGTAGCAACAAAAGTCCAAAGACGTCAATTGTCCTTGTACTTATGCTGTAAGACGTTGGACCAGTAAAGGAACCCAAGTGGGAGTGACATCACGTGTCCTTGGGCCGAGAAACGTCGTAGCAACAAAAGTCCAAAGACGTCAATTGTCCTTGTACTTATGCTGGAAGACGTTGCAGCAGTAAAGGAGCCCAAGTGGGAATAACATCATGTGTCCTTGGGCCGAGGATCGTCGTAGCAACAAAAGTCCAAAGACGTCAATTGTCCTTGTACTTATGTTGGAAGATGTTGCAGCTGTAAAGGAGCCCAAGTGGAAGAGACATCATGTGTCCTTGGGTCGGGGAACGTCGTAGCAACAAAAGTCCAAAGACGTCAATTGTCCTTGTACTTATGCTAGAAGACATTGGAGCAGTAAAGGAGCCCAAGTGGGAGTGACATCATGTGTCCTTGGACCGGGAAACGTCGTAGCAACAAAAGTCCAAAGACGTCAATTGTCCTTGTACTTTTGCTGGAAGACGTTGCAGCAATAAAGGAGCCCAAGTGGGAATGACATCATGTGTCCTTGGGCCAGGGATCGTCGTAGCAACAAAAGTCCAAAGACGTCAAAAGTCCAAAGACGTCAATTGTCCTTGTACTTATGCTGGAAGACGTTGCAGTTGTAAAGGAGCCCAAGTGGAAGTGACATCATGTGTCCTTGGGCCAGGGAACGTCGTAGCAACAAAAGTCCAAAGACGTCAATTGTCCTTATACTTATGCTGGAAAACGTTGCAGCAGTAAAGGAGCCCAAGTGGGAATGACATCATGTGTCCTTGGGTCGGGGATCGTCGTAGCAACAAAAGTCCAAAGACTTCAATTGTCCTTGTACTTATGCTGGAAGACGTTGCAGCTGTAAAGGAGCCCAAGTGGGAGTGACATCATGTGTCCTTGGGCCAGGGAACGTTGTAGCAACAAAAATTCCAAAGACGTCAATTGTCCTTGTACTTATGCTGGAAGACGTTGGAGCAGTAAAGGAGCCCAAGTGGGAGTGACATCATGTGTCCTTGGACCGGGGAACGTCGTAGCAACAAAAGTCCCAAGACGTCATGTGTCCTTGTACTAATTCTGAAAGACGTTGTACCTGCAAATTGAAGACAACAAGGATATGTATGCCTTAAAAAAAATCACTTACCTACGTACTTACCTTTTGGATGGTGGATGAAAGCACTGTGCTTGTAATTGAAATATAGACAAAGTGTTGTGAGTTCAAAGAAAAAAAAAAGGAGAAGGAAGAA
This sequence comes from Luffa aegyptiaca, assembly GCA_017139565.1. Lineage (NCBI taxonomy): Eukaryota > Viridiplantae > Streptophyta > Magnoliopsida > Cucurbitales > Cucurbitaceae > Luffa > Luffa aegyptiaca. Next base: position 36,570,151 of record CM029400.1, read on the forward strand.
TCTTTAAAAAAATAATAAAAAAAATTAAAAAAAAAAAGAAAGAAAAAGAGAAAAAGCAAAAAAAAAAAGGTAGAATGAAAGGAAAAAAAAGGAGAAGAAAGTTTCCTACTTGAATCCTTTCTTGAATGCTCTCTGCAATTGATGTTTGCTCTCCCCTACTGAGGTTCAACCCTATTTATAGAATGGAAAGTTGGGATTCAAATAGACAAATCTTATCTCCAACGACAATCTTCATCAATTTTGGGATTTTGGGTTCAAATTTTAACCCAAAGATATGAGATTTGATTTAAATCAAATTGAAAGATAAAAATTTGGGGATTTTGTTTCAAATTTAAATCCAAAGTATAGATTTGATTTAAATCAAATTGGGAGATAAATTCAAATTGATTGGATAGACTCCTAAATTGATTTAGATTGAATTAAACTGAATTTGAGTATAATTAAATTCTTATCCCTGTTGAGGATCCCACATTGAAAAGATTAGTGGAGACCTCACAATTTATAAACTACAAGGGTCACCCCACTCATTGCCAATTGGTTTTGAGATGGAAGCCCATATAATCTAATATGGTATCAGAGCCCATTAAACCCAAACGGGTATTCGGTCCAATTAAAAAAAAAAATTGGGATCCGATCCAAGAATGGTGAACCCAAAGAGGCACCATCTTGAGGGGGCATGTTGAGGATCCCACATTGAAAAGATTAGTGGAGACCTCACAATTTATAAACTACAAGGGTCACCCCACTCATTGCCAATTGGTTTTGAGATGGAAGCCCATGTAATATAATAATCCCATATCAAATTTTCTAAGTTCCATATGAAAATTTTATTCCAAATTCCCACCAAATTTTGGGTGCAGTCTTAAATTTACTTAAATTAAATTTTAGGCATAATCCAAATTTTATCCCAAATGGACCAAAGTCCAAACCTCAAATTCTATTTCAAATGCAGGTTAAAATTGGGTAGAATTTTGCCTCAAATCAAAATTTGGGCAGCCCAAATTTTGCCCAAACTTAAGTTCAAATCAAAGTTTATTGCCAAATAAGGAAAATCAAAATTTTGACCAAACTTCAAATTTTGATTAATTGGCGATAAAAGTGTGTCAAACAAAAAAAAAATCAAAATTTTGACCAAAATTCATATTTTGATTAAATTGACACACCAAATGGAGTCAAAATCAAGAATAAATACCTTAGGGCCCGTTTGAAAACCATTTCAATTTTTGGTTTTTGGTTTTTCTGTTTTTGGTTTTTGGTTTTTGGTTTCCTGTTTTTTAAAAACAAAAACCACATATGTTTGATAACTGTTTTTTGTTTTCTGTTTTTAAAAAACAGAAAACCAACCTTGTTTGATAACTGTTTTTGGTTTTCAGTTTTTTAAAAATTAGAAAGATGAAAAAGATATTTTAGAGAGAGAAAAATGTGTAAAGACGTTGAAACAAAAATTTAGAGATACAAATATAAATGTTTTCAAGATTTTTTTTTTAAAAGACGAGAGAAAAGTTAAACATAGAAAATTTAGAGAGATGAAAGAAAATGTTTAGAGAAAGAATATTAGATAGACTCGAGAAAAGATATTAGTTAGAGAAAAAATAGAAAATAAGTTAGAGTAAAAGCGATAAATTTTAGATTAAAAAAATTAAATAAAAAAAGAAAATTTAGAGAGATAGTAAAGTTAAGAGTAAAAGATATGCTAAAGAACTAATGATAAATTAGAAAAATAAAGAAAAGTTGTAGCGATAGAAAATTTTGGTGACTTTTTTTTTTCAAAAGAAAAATTAGAACATGTTTATTGAGGAGAGAAAAGGTATTGACAAGTTTTTAGAAATAGACAAGTTATAGAGAAAAAAAAAGTTGAGAGAGAAAAATAAATTTTAGAGAGAGAAAGAAAATAGAGAAAAAAATTTGTTGGAGAGAGAGGTAAAAGAGGAGAAAAGTAAGCATTAGAAGAAAAATGAGTTTTTGAAAAACAGAAATCTGTTTTTAAAAACTACTTTTTTCGGTTTTTGAAATTTACTTATAATTTCAAAAACGTTTTTAAAAAAACAGAAAACAGAAAACAGAAATGGTTATCAAACACCCCTGTTTTTTAAAAATGAAGAACAAAAACAGAAAACAGAAAACGAAATGGTTATCAAACGGGCCCTTAGCATTTTGATTCCAAAATATCTTTTTCGAGATCCACCCACACTTAACTTGTGTCTAAATCTCGAAAATGGGGCATTTGTTGAAGGAGAAATTTGGACCAACCATAAATTGCCACGTCATTATTTAAAATTAATGATGAAATTACAAATAATTAAATTTGGGACCAATTATAAATTGACATGTGTCCCAAATTTAATTTGAAGACAAAGTTGACCAATTATAAATTTAAAGAGCCAAATTTCTATTTGATCAATTAATTAGAAAATAAATTATTTTGATCAAATTAATTAATTTGACCAATTAATTAACAAAATAATTAATTGGATCAAATTTGGGTCTTTTAAATATTTGGGTCATATGGTTTTGGGTCAAATATGAACCAAACCCAAGACTAAACAGTTGAGCCCAAGACCAATAAAGCCCAAGTCCAAGTTGTTAGGCCCAAAAGTCACCAGGGCCCATCCAGCGAGAACTCTATAAATAGAGTAGTTCTCCTCCATTTCAAGGGTTCAGAAATTCTAGACTCTCACAAAGACAAGAGTTCAGAAATTTAAAGCTCTCAAGCAGAACCAGAGAATTCAGAGAAACTCCACCAAGTCTGAAGACCGAAGACTCTCTGCAATTCATAAGTTCAAGTGTTGAACACTTCTGGAAGACCAAACACTCTTCAAGACTTTAACACTCCTTGAAGATCAAAGACTCTTCAGGTCATCAACACTTCTTGAAAGACCAAACACTCTTTAAGATTTCAACACTCTTTGACGATCAAAGACTCTTCAGGACATCAACACTTCTTGAAGACCAAACACTCTTCAATATTTCAACGCTCCTTGAAGATCAAAGACTCTTCAGGACATCAACACTTCTTGAAGACTGAAGACTCCTTCAAGACTGGAAGACTTCAAGCTCCAAGAATCCATTAAAGCTTTAGACTCGAGATCAAGCGCTACAACCCTCGAGTGAAACACAATCACACACAAGAGAGAGAATCAGAGGATTAAAGTTAGAGATTGTACACCCACACGCATACAAACATCAATACAATATATTATTTATTCCACGTGTCTCCATCTCTGAAGTTACCCGTGAACAGTTACAAATTTAGTTTTTAAAATGCATTATCTTTATAAGTTTCAACATTGATAATTATTATCAAATGGTTACAAATTTAATTTTTGAAATCAATCATTAATGAAATAACCACAATTTCCTATTCAAATTCCAACCAATCAAATATATAAATGTAGTAGTGATAGAATTCTTTGTACATGAGGCAATCTCTACATTTGAGATTTGATGAGATGCAGTATGTCATGTCAAAATACTAGAGAATAAGCTATCACATGAGTTGGCTAATGAAGTTACTAAGAGGGAGACGAAGAAAATGTGGGTTATCAAATTTACACCACGGGCTTCTGCACTAGCAAAAGAAGATGGGTGAATGAAGAACACCGTCGTAGAAAAAACACCATTGGAATCTGGATAGAAGAACACCCATTATGGATGAATAAAGCCGTTGTAAGGGATTTTTAAATTTTTTTTAAGAGAATCGGATTCTCATTCTTTTACCTAGCTTTCTCATTTTTTTTTTCTATTTCCAATGTACTAGAAAAAATTATAATCCATGTCACTAGTCAATTGGGGCAACGACACTTCTGTCGATTTCAAGTGTACAATTAGACATCGATCAATGGTTCTACTATTTCTTTGATTTTTCTCATTTTCTCATAATCTCTTTGTTTATATAGATATATATTTTTAATTCTTCTCCAAAGATTCTTCTATGATGTTGGATTAGGAATTGTACCATAATTTCTCAAATCAAATATATTTCAATATGAAATAACATTAATCTCCTTTGTTGAGGTATTGTTGATCAAACATGGAGAAAGGGCTTTCATCGCTTTTTTAGATCAATCACTTTTAGTGTGCGTGTATATATATATATATATATATATATATTTTGTTGGTACAATCTGTTATAACTTTTTTTTTTTTGAGAAATAGTTGTTTAGGTTTAGAAAAAGTTGATATGATCTATTTAATTAACTTGAATTTAAGAACCATCGAACAATGACATAAATATAAATTAAAAGTAAAAATTTTAAGAATTTCAAAACTTATTTGACCAATTTTCTCAAAAAAAAAAAAAAAAAACTTATTTGACCAAAGTTATTTATAGAATAATCTTTAAAACTCAATTTGTAGTTTTATGTTTGTAAAACTTGGGTTTCAATTATTTTTTATTTTTTATTTTTTTTGAGTTCAACAACATCTTGGGGTGGGGTGGTTTCAAAAATCTTTTGAACCATAATAAAAAATTTGTTGATAAAAATATAAAATGTAGGGCCCGTTTGGTAACGTTCTTGTTTCTTGTTTCTTGTTTCTAATTTTTAAGAAATCTAAGCATTTAAAAACTATGCATGTTTCTTGTTTCTCATTGTTTAGAAACACTCCCAAAATTTGTATAGAATTTTTGGAAACAACTAAAACTAGTTTCTCCTTTTTTGTTCTTGTTTCCAATTTTTTCCAAACATAAATAAGAATATAGGTTTATTATTATTGAATGTATAGGTGTTAGGGTCATGAAATTCTATTTTTCTTTATTAAAAATGAAGAAACGGAAACAAGAAACGAGAACGTTACCAAACGGGCCCGTAGTTTTTATTTTTCAAAATCAAATCAAAGTCTTTGATTAAGTAATCAAATTAATTTTAATCAAATTAATAAAAGTATACAAATATTTTACCAATAAAATAAAATAAATGACATAATTACATACTAAAATTAATTTTCTCAATAAAAAATACTAAGATTAATTTTAATATAAGGATAATAGATAATGTTTTGCTAAAATTATTTAGGAGTTAAGTTATTTCAAATTTTATATAAAAAAAGTTATTTCAAAATTAAAAAAAAAAAAAAACATACACACAATGCAATGCACGTGGTAATACAATAAAAACTAATGTAGCAAATTTTACAATAAAAGGTAATTTTGAATTTAATTTTTTTTTTAAATTTTCATTTAACATTATTTAATTAGATTTTACTTTCACCCATTTCAATATTTACAAATGAAGTATTTTTTTTATCAAAAAAATGAAATGATTTTTAATTTTTAATAATGTTAATTAAGAAGAATGCGAAAAGCTAAGAATATGGAGAGCTTAAATATGAATTTATCTCTTTATTTCTACAAATTAATTCTAAAAAATTATGAGTTTACATTTAATTATGATTAATAATGGAATATGAAAGGCTTGGAACTCAAAATTTTTGCAAATTATTCTTCTCCTACAATATATAAAGGCAAATCTTTTACTTTCTTTCTACAACAATTTAGCTTTCTCTTCTTATTAATTTGTTTTTCTCCATCTCTTAGTTCCTTCTCTTAGTTTTTAGATTTAGAAGATCACGTTGCATATTGATGTAGCATATTAAGGGTCGTTTGGAATGACTTTTCTAAACACTTAAAAAATCATTTCAAATGGACCCTAAGTTTTAGAAATTACAAAGTGTAATGTTGTTTTTGTAATTGGATGCCGTTGTATCTTGAAAAGTTCTTTTTATCTCAAACATCAATCAAAGGTGAACCTATTTTTAGAGAGTCGTATGAAGCAAAGGTATCACAATATTTTATTCTTATAGATATTTTTATATTATTTTATAATTGATATTCTTATTGTTTATGTATGATCATATTTATTATGCGTCCAAAAAAAAATGATCATATTTATTAAATTTTGTTTGTTACATTATCTTTTAATCTAAATTAATTAAACATTTTTTCCTTTCCTCGTCTTTTCACCATAGAAAATAAATATTATTATGTTTATTTTTAGATTTCTCTAATTACTAAAACAAAATGATCAATCATTTTAAAAATATGTATAGATAATTTGAAATAAATTAAGTTTCTTCAGAGTTTTTAAATATAATTTGGTAAACTCTCTCCCAATATAATCTTATCTAATACATTAAAATTTGATTTATATTCTAACTTTATTTATATTTTTACCCTATCTTATTACTCATTAAAACTAAAGTCTGGATGACTTCATAAAAAAAAATCTTGATAAATATTTCTTGGTTAAGGTTGTAACAAATATTTATTTAGTTTTTAAATTATGTTGTGCATATAATATTTTCTTTCAAAAAAAACTTTCATTGTATATAAAGTTGGAGTGAAATTCATGAAGAGATAACTTATTTTCATTACTTAAAAAAAAAATATAACTTATTTTCATAGAAAAAATAATACAAAGAGCGGAGATATATCTATTTGAAGGAATTTGCACAGATAATCTTACTCTTTTTTTTTGTTATTGTTGTCTTTTTTTTACTAAAATTGTTTTCTTCCTTTCATTTGGTGTGTATTATAAACTTAAATTAAATATTAGAAGTATCACATGCATTTGTACGTGGTAATAGACTATTATATACTAAATTAGTTGGAAACATATTAAGTTTTGAAATTTATTTAAAATTAGTAATTATCAATTAAAAATATTTATAAAAAAAAAGTTTTTTCCATTGAACCATAGTTGAATCAATAAAATGAGGGGTGGATCTAATTCCATAACATCTTGGTTTGTTGGTGGGGCACAGGAAAGGTTTCCTTGGTCTTATGCTCCAACGTTCAAAATCTTGGGCCCCGTTTGATAACCATTTAGGCCCCGTTTGATAACCATTTTGTTTTTGGTTTTTGGTTTTTGAAAATTAAGCCTACAAACACTACTTTTTCCCATAAGTTTCTTTGTTTTGTACTTACATTCTTTCCATATTTTCAAAAACCAACTCAAGTTTTGAAAACAAAAAAAAGTAGTTTTCAAAAACTTGTTTTTGTTTTTGAAATTTGGCTAAGAATTCCAATATATCTTTCACAAAGATGAAAACCATGATAAAGAAATTATGAGAAAACAAGCATAATTTTCAAAAACCAAAAACAAAAAACAAATTGTTATCAAACGGGGCCTTAGTTTTTTGTTTTTGGTTTTTGAAAATTAGGCTTGTTTTCTTTAAATTTCATCACCATGGTTTTCATTTTTGTTAAAGGCACACTTGAATTCCTAACCAAATTCTGAAAACAAAAACAAGTTTTTGAAAACTACTTTTTTTTGTTTTAAAAAATTGGCTTGGTTTTTGAAAACATGGAAAGAAGGTAGGTGAAAAACCAAAGAACTTAGACTTAGAGTTAGAAGTGGTGTTTATAAGCTTAAAAACCAAAAACAAAAAACAAAAAACCAAATGGTTATCAAACGGGGCCTTGGTGAACACAATTCTAGTTTTTAGTTTTAATATAATTTTACCTTTTGCTTTATATATACGCAACTGTTTAATTTATTTTCGGGCTTTTCTTTATATTTACTTTTTAAAATTTTTAATTTTTAAAATTTTGTGATATGTATATTTATATCTTATTTTAACTTTTTGTTTGAGCGTACTATATTTTTTAAACTTTTAATAGGTTGAAACTAGTTTGAATTATTTTATTTTTTAGTTTTGCACACATTTCTAAATTACTTTAGAAAAATTAATTGGGTAATAAAAGCTTACATCTATATTAAAAAACATTAAATATTTGAAGTTTCATTGTTTGCTCCGTGTATTTATTTGGGATGATTTTAAATAGTTAATTTTGTAATTAATATTACTTAATATATCTATAGACTTTATTTTGTATCTAATAAGTAATAGGTCTGACATATTCAAAAAAATTTAAAATTAATTACTATATTAAACATAATATTTAATTTTGTATCTAACTGAACCATAAACTATCAATTTGGTTACTAATAAATAAATTACTTTTTTTTAAAAAAAAAATTGTATAGGTTGATAACTTATTAGACAAAAGATTAAATCTTATCTCTAACAGGTTGTTTGGGGCGCTGAGTTGGTTATTATAGCTGTAGGTTATAATAGTCTGGGTGTTATAATAGTCTGTGTTTGGAGTACAGATTATTATAGTTTGGGATAAAATAGTCTGTGTTTGGGGTGCAAATTGTTTTAGTATGGGTTAAAATAGTCTGTGTTTGGAGTGTTGATCTGTTTAACATGGTTTTGAATCAAATGTTCAAGCTGACTGTTTTTTTTTCCTAACTTTATTATTTTTTTTTTTGTTTATTTTCCTCATACAACTTTGTACGTCAAATATTAATAAAAAAATTTGGGTTTAGTTGTAAAAAAAATAAAGTTTTGGGTATAGGGGTTAAATTATGTGTTTAACTTAAAAGGAAACAAAAATAACCTAAGGTAAGGGTTGATTTTCTTTGTTTTAGAGTCATGGTTTTTTCACAAAATAAGTCATTTTATGATTTCATATAGAAAAACCATATTTGTTTCATTTATTTATTTCCAACATAAAAATGGTAAATGCTTATTGAAAACTCATTTTACCTTCATTATCAAAAGAATCAAATAAAATAGAAATCACATAAAATAAAAACTTGAGTAGTATTTTTTTAAAATTATTATTATCACAGTAAACTTGAATATGATAAGTATAATTTGGAATGAAAAATATGGTACGATGGAGGTTTCATATACTTTATTATCAAAAGTAATTATGTAATAAAACTCCATATTTATAATGTATAAAGACAACCTAGTATCTAACTCCCTAGAAATTTTCTGACTTTTCCGATGACCACCAACAATTTTTTTGGCGGCGGAAAGTTTTTTCCCTCTTTTTTTCCTTTCATTTCTTCTACCTTTTTTTTTTCCTTTTTTTTCCTTTTTTATATTTTTCCGAAATGAAAATGAGAAGAAAGAAAGAAAAAAAAATGACAGCCAGAAAAGTCGTCGACGATCGCCGAAAAAGTGACCAGAAAGTCGACGGCGGTCGTTAGAAAAGTTGTCGGTGGTTGCCAGAAAAGTCGTCGGCGAAAAGGTCAATGAGTCACATGGAAGAAGATAGGAGATAGTTACTGTAGAGAATGGATATAATAATTGGGTGGGCAAGGAGGTGAAAAATAACCCACTTCACCCCTTATTTTTGTTGATGCCCCAAATATTGAGTGGGTTATAATAGCCCCCACTATTATAACCAATACAGTGGGTCAAACGGCCCCTAAAAGAACATTTAATTTTTTTTTAAAAAAAATGAATATATTGAAAACCTATATATGGATACAAAATTGAAACTTTAGGGATTGATATTAGACAAAATTGGAAATGCGTAGGATTTATTAGACATTTTCTTAAGTTCAAGAACTATATATACACAAATCTAAAATTTCAAGGACTAAACTTGTAACTTAATCTAATGTGAACTTGTGCCCTCGACATCGAGTTCTAGATTCGCCACAGAATATAATAAATATCATGAGCTTGTTACATAACACATCTTCTTGACATGGTGAATAAACGAATAATTTAAGAGCATATTTTATAAGATCTGGGTAGTCTAACTCATTTCGATTTGGACATTATATTGTTTGTAGCACATAATCTTATTTTTTGTCCATTATTATAACTCAACTTACACAATACATATATAAATTTTCTTGAAGATATTTCATTATGGTCCAAGTCGGTAAACGCAATATGTATTTATTATGACAAATTAGTGGCCTTTGTGAGGTCAATAATATAATGTCGATAATGGAAAGTCGCAACATATACAAGATGTGTGTAGACATAATTCAATAAAGTAATTACTCTCCAATGGAAAAATTTCCATTGACTATGTCAAATCAAAAAAGAAAATTGTAAATCCTTTAACGAAAGGTAGGGGTGATCATCGGTCGGTCGACATCGGTTTTGGACTCAAACCGACGCCGACCACCGATACATCGGTTTTAGTCGGTAGGTGGAGGTCGGTTTTGGGAGGTTTTATGGAACCGACCGACCGATCACAAAGCAAATATCGGTCGGTTTCGATCGGTTTTGGAACTTCTGGTGAGAAGAAGACGTTTTCCGGCGAGGCGAAGGATAAATAAAGAATGGAGAAGAGAGTGTTGATGCTACTTACAAGCAAAGAAAAAACGGGGAAAGAGATGAAGGAAAAAAAACACATAACTGTCCGTGTAACGACCCGACTTCTTACAAGAATCTTTTCGGGACCGTTACGACATGCATGCTTTGGAGGTCTTTTTAAATAAAAACATTTTAAAACATAAACACTAATTTAGGTAAAGAGCTTAAAATAAAACTTTTATTCGGGATCTCTAATTTCAAAGGTTTTAAATATTCTTAAATAATTTCCAAAATATAAATGTGCATGGCCTCTAGGAAATTTCTCAAACAAATTTACAAATCAAATAAAGTAAAACAAAGTTCTTAAAGCGGAAGAAAATAAAATATGAAATTCATAGTCCTCTCATGGTTGCCTAACGGATTCTCTTCAATCGCCTTTCACCTGCCCTTGCCTTTACCTGAAAAAAAATATTTTTTTTTTAAAAGAACGAGTATTTAAAATACTCAGTAAGTGACCCTACTGTTGAGGTTGGGTCGCGCTTAAACACGTTCTTAAAATCAACAACAAATATATTTTTGGTGGCTCTAAACTTTATTTTTAAACTTATTAATTAAGGGATATACATCAATTTCATGCATATATCCTAGACACATCAATTTCATGTGTCTCCTACGGAGGTCGTCAATTTCACGAACCTCGACTTAGATACATCAATTTCATGTCTCTAAGTCCTGTGTAGGCATCTCTTTAAGTACATCAATTTCATGTACACTTTCGAAATTTAAGAAAACTCATAAATCATTTAAACTCATACATATAATGGAATTTTGAAAGACCACCAACTCAAAGATTTCAAAACATCAACAATTGCAAGTAATAATAATAAATTTCATGCTTTCAATATTTTATCATAAACGAAAACATACAAACAACTCACAAAGGCACATGAATTTTGGAAAATCAAACATGCACTTCCAACTAAAAAGTTCAACAGTAAAGCCACTTACCTTGGCTTAATAATTTTATAAGATCTAAATAAATTCCTTAGCTTCAAGGCCTTCAACAAAACAAAATAGAACGACCCTTGCTGCCCGGGGTCTCAAATCCGCTCCAACTCACAAACTAAACCCCCCACACGCTACTGGCCTAGAAATCACAACCAAAAGTCAATGGGTATTTAATTTCACACCACAAACAACTTCAAAACCACCATAGAACTCTTACCCATTGCTGGAATTAATTGAAAAGCAAGGAACGTACTAGAATTTGGAAGAAAAACATGCTCCACTGCTGCGACGTCGATCACGCCTCTTCCCACCAGAAAAACTCACCCAAAACGACATCCCACGATCCGAATCACGTCAAACACACTGTAACCACCGCGCCGTCGCACACCGTTGAAGGGATAAAAGCCCCACGCAGCGGAAGAATTTAACAGGACCTACTCAGAGTCTTAGATTCTAATTGAAATACCAATACAATTTGCAAAATATTACAACAATAAATCTATATTTAATGGGATGTGCATAGGCTATAAACATGTTAAAAGATCAACTAAATTGATCCTAGTGATCAAGGATTTCATAGAAAACTTACTTTTGTAGAAAGCCTTGATCAATTCGCATTTTCTTGCCAATAAGAATGAAAACGCAGCAACCCTCTTGTGCTAACACCACCAATCGGTTGCACCGGTATATCTCTAAGACTTCTTGAAGCAGGAGACTTGTGGGAGTCTTTTGGGAGAGATCTCTGAGAGAAGGAGAGACAATGGGATGCCTTTCACCCCACCCCAGGGGTCCTATATATGGTAAAGGCCAAGACCCTTTTCCAAATAGGAAAATGTCTCTAATTTTAATAAATAATTAATTAATTCCATAATTAATAAATTACCCAATTAAATATCATATATTTAATCTTTGGGATTTTATTAAAATTAAAATTAATATGAATCCAATTCATATTAAAATATATCTGAACTCTTTCAAATATTTTCTCTCCAGAATTAATTTTTGAAATTAATTCAAAAATTATATTATAAAGTTCCATAAACTTTATATTATAATGCATCAATATACATTATATGATTCCCCAAATAAATTTGATAACTTGCAAAAAGCAAGTTATTTATCCTTTAAAGTTAGACTAAAACAAGGCCAAAAGAAACAAAGATGTGTTACTTCCGCGCAAAAAGAAAGGAAAATGTGATGATTTCATGCAGCGAGCTATATTCATGTATGCGGCGAGAAATTATAAAATATAGGGCGCTAACACAAGCTAATTCAGTTGTTTGTTTTAGTTCCTTCTCAGCGCAGGCACGCATTCCAAGATGATCAAGACACAGATAAGATGATGAAAAGACAGCGCTGACACAACTGAAATAGCTAACGCAAGTGGGCAGAAAAAGGGCTGAAAAGATGAGCAAGTTGACTAAAATGATGATTATCGCAAGTTGATGATTACTTAGAGAAGTCATCTTCCCTCGCCTATAAATAGAAACCATACTCAGATGAAGAGGCATTGAGTCATTTTGTTTTTGATCAAGAGAGAAGAAGGAAGATCAACAGAGAAATCATAGAGATCTGTGATTAGGAGCAAGACTTGCGTTTGTAATGTTCTATTTCATGATGTCTTGTTTTGCTAGCATGAGCTAAATTCTTCTTCAAGGCTTAGCGCAAGCACCTCATGCGGTGATAAGTATATTTTGTAAGCGCATATTTTGAGTTAAATGAAACATTAATTGCTTTCTATTTAGTTCCGAAACTATTTTCATTACTAACTCCCGCTTGGCCAGCTAGATGCGGTAGCAGCATGCTAAATCCCTGACAGGTAACGCATGCAGACATCTCTAAGTAGAGCAAGTTAGCCCATGTCATGTAGTCTTGGTAGCGTTAAAACACTACCGCTAAAAGATAGTGCACGCATGAGCTTAGACTGTGTTGTGACTAACGTAGTCCCTTGTAAGTTTTAGAGAACTACGCCTAAAGCATGAACTAGCCAAATAACCTCTTGATAGTTTTATGCCAGACGCAAAGGAGTACCGGAAGGGAAACTTATGATATTTTCTCACTTAGGCATTAATGGATCAATTAATCAAAGTATGCGCTACAAAGTTATTATAAACGCATGAGGTTGCAACCGCAACAACCTTGATTTTATTCTCCTTATAAATTTTCCGTTCATTCTCGTCGCATGTGTTGTTTTATGCAAACAGTCACTCTTCAAATATACCAAATCTTTTGTTTATTCTTTTAAATAATATCATACGTTCTTGAGTTTAGATCAGTAAATATTATTAAAGACTTTGTGAATATCCCTTCCCTATGGAATCGACCCTGGACTCACCAGGTATTACTTGATTAAAGTCAATTTATGCTTGGATTGATTATTATCTACGACAATATTTCTGATTATACTAAGACAACTGACAACCAATCAAGTTTTTGGCGCCGTTGCCGGGGAGGGGCAACGAAATTTTTTTATTAATTTTTCTGATCTAACACTCCGTTGATATTATTTACTGTGTTCCCTGTCGAGTACTTTTTCTCCAGGTAGCCAGAGGTTGTATGCGTGCCGCTCGACAAATCGATTTTGAAGTTGATCTGAAATTGATAGAACATATCATAGAAGAAGAAGAAATCGAAGAACCCGAAGGCAATCAGGAGAAATGGCAGCACAACCAAACAGACCATTAAATCCCATTCAGATGGCCGATGATAGGGCCAGAGGGATTAGAGACTATGCAGCCCCTGCAAATTGTAATTTTAATCCAGGGATAGTTCAGCCCACTCTTGAAACAGAAAGGTTTGAATTAAAACCAGTTATGTTTCAAATGCTGACAGCTGCAGGACAGTTTGGAGGAAGTCCAGCAGAAGATCCTCACTCCCACTTAAAGTCATTTATGGATATTTGCAATAAATTTATTATCCTAGGTGTAACACATGAGCAATTGCAAGTTATCCTATTTCCTTACTCATTAAGAGATGCGGCGAAAGTGTGGCTTAATCAGCAGCCAGCAAATTCCATCGCAACATGGAATGATTTGGCTGAAAAGTTTCTAGAAAAATACTTTCCACCCACCGCAAACTCCAGATTGTAGAAGGAAATAATGACTTTCACGCAAATGGAAGATGAAACGTTGAGTGAGGCGTGGGAACGTTTCAAGAGCTTACTACAAAGGTGCCCGCACCATGGACTACCATTATGCATTCAATTAGAGACCTTCTATGTAGGTCTTAACAAAAACTCACAAGTCTTGGTAGACTCCTTCGCAAATGGTGCACTGCTCAGAAAGACGTATGATAAAGCTCATGCAATCCTTGATCGCATTGCGCGCAACAATTACGAGTGGGGCACTGCAGAAGGTAGAAGAAGGAGACCCATCAAAACTAGCTCGAGAAGCTTTGATGTTGATCCAATAACCTCAGTAAATGCAAAGATTGATGCGTTGACCACGAAGATGAGCACGACCAGTACAACACCTTTGATCGCGCAACTCAACGCAGTTGGGTGCGGAATTTGCGGTGAAGGACAAACGCATGACCAATGTCCTTCAAACCCCGAATCAGTTTTCTATGTTGGCTCGCAAGGAGCTGCGCGCAACAACCCATTTTCAAACATGTACAACCCAGGATGGAGAAATCACCCGAACTTTTCATGGAATGGTGGCGCAAATAAACAGCCACAACAAGGTAATGTGAATCCTGCGCTCAGACTATATAATTCTAACAATGAACAATCCTCGCAGGGACATTTTCAGCGCAACACAGACAATGGAAATCAAAGACCATCTTCCTCAAATGCGTTGGAAACCATGATGAAAGAATTTATGACGAGTCAAAAGGAGTACATGGCAAAGAATGATGCAGTGGTGCAAAGTCAGGTCGCATCTCTGAGCAGCCTGGAAATACAAGTTGGACAACTTGCATCAGAATTAAAGAATAGACCTACGGGTGCATTGCCCAGCAATACGGAGGATCCAAAGGGGAAGGAGCACTTCCATGCGGTGACTCTTCGCAGTGGAAAACAATTGCAGGTAAACGACCCTGCGCCAACGCAGGACAGGTTGCCTAAAAATGCAGCCGCAGAAGATTGTGACCAGACGCAAGAAGAAAAAGTAGTTGAGGATGAAGAATCCAAAAAGCGGGAGGCTCACGCAGACAAGGAGCCTAACGCATACAAGCCCGCAATCCCTTTCCCTCAAAGGTTGCGAAAGAAAAATGATGAGGCTCAATTTAAGAAATTTTTGAATGTCTTGCGAGAACTGCACATTAATGTCCCACTTGTAGAGGCATTAGAGAAAATGTCCAGTTATGCAAAGTTCTTAAAAGACATTCTGATGAATAAACGACCGTGGAAAGAGTTTGAAACTATTACGCTGACAAGTGAGTGTAGCGCAATACTTGCCAATAAACTTCCACCCAAATTGAAAGATCCTGGAAGTTTTACGATTCCTTGTTCAATAGGAGGAATCGATGTTGGCAAGACATTATGTGACCTGGGCGCAAGCATAAATTTGATGTCATTATCTGTCTACAAGCGCCTAGGGATCGGAGAAGCAAGACCAACAACTGTCACACTGCAATTGGCGGACAGATCTGTAGTTCACCCAGAAGGAAAAATTGAAGACGTTTTGGTAAAGGTTGACAAATTTATTTTTCCTGCAGATTTTATCATACTAGATTATGAAGCTGATAGAGAAGTTCCCATTATTTTGGGAAGACCATTCTTAGCCACCGGCCAAACATTGATAGACGTACAAAAAGAAGAACTGACAATGCGTATGAACGATCAGAAGGTGGTTTTCAATGTTCTCTCTTCATTGAAATACCCTGATGACAATAAAGAATGCGACATGGTAGCTCATATAGATGTATGCTCTCCGCAGGAGATTCTACACTCAAATGCATTCAGCTCCATGAGAGAAGAAAGCAAGGAAGAACATGTGGAAGAAAATTACATTCTAAAGCAGCACGACGAAATTATTCATGCGTTGGATATGAAAGAAAGAATTCCCGCCTTGCCATCCATAACGCAACCCCCTGCGTTAGAACTAAAACCACTCCCAACGCATTTGAAGTACAGGTTTTTAGGAGACAAAGAATCACTCCCAGTCATCATTTCATCAAAGCTCGATTCATCGCAAGAGTACCAAGCACAAAAAGGTCATTGGATGGAGTCT